>OX424508.1:8365415-9615415 GCA_949152395.1 Agrochola litura
TTCTAAATACGTTATTTTTAGGGTTCCGTACGTCTGAATTAAAACACGGAGCATTTATATGACCACTCGTGTGTCTGTCTGTCTGTGTCACAGCCAATTTGTTTCCAATGGACCGATTAAGTTGGAATTTGGGACACATACTTATTTGAATTTCTGTGACCCAAATATGGACGTGTTACGTTAAATATGTTTGAAAATGAGGGTCACTTTTGGGGGGCAGATAAGAAAATAAAAAAAATGTTTTGTAAAATTCAACCCTGTGACATCAAATGAAAGGGCTTACTGTGATGATATTTTTTTTTTTGCAATTTTACTATTTTTAGTTTTAAAGTTATTTAAGAAAAAAGATGAAAATTTAATATTTCCCAATATGTCCGAAACTACTGCGCTTAAATTAAAAAAAACAAAAAGAACATAGTTCTATTCTTCAAGGTTACAAGAAAACTTACTATAACTATACTATATATAGGTATACTTAAAATAATATGGCAAATCTTTCAATATTGTGCGTAAAAATTTACATTTTCAGTAACGAACGTATGGGATAACATGTTTTTCAACTACAATGTTAGTAAGTTTGTTCTTGGGATAAATTCATTCCAACTACGAAACACTTCATTCAGTGCGTGGTCCGATACGCACTTGACCGCTTTTATGAAATACCTATATAGACCTTGTTTACCGCAAAAAAACGTATGTTCTTTCTTTAAATATTAATTTAAATTTAAATGATTTTACCTTTGCTATTATGTTATCCGTTTTGGTTATTTTTGTCTGATGTTCTGTACCTACAGGAAAAATCGTAGTATGTTTGTTTATTCAACACAACTTTTATTTCAGCTAAATATTTTTACCCTTCGTATGCCGAACGCAGATCTACGCGAGATACAATGGCATTTTAATTGTTTCTGTAATTAAGGCATACAAAAGGCTAAACAACCCTTAGTTAAATAATTATACTCCATAGGTTTAGGTAGTTAAATAAAGGTAAACAAAAACTTTTTCCAAAAAAAAACAACCGACTTCAAAAAAAAAACACTACAAAGTGTTTTTGTAGTTTTGTGTGTTTTTTTTTTGAAGACGGTTGTTTTTTTTTGGAAAAAGTTTTTATTTTTCACTTTTTAGTTGTGGTACCTACCCCACACAAATTCGAATACCACTACCTGCTATGTAAATAACAGTGACAGGAAGTTATCATATCATCCACATACTAAGTGGGAAAAAATACGTATTATTGAAGCTAACTCAAAAACTACCCAACCAAAGTTAATAAAATTTATATGGGACCACCTCTGAAGTATGATCTACCAAACAAAAAAAGAATCATCAAAATCAATTCATAATTGGCGGAGTAATCGCGTAACAAACATACAAAAAAAAAAAAAAAAAAACACCATACAGACGAATTGAGAACCTCCTCCTTTTGGAAGTCGATTAAAAAAAAACCACGTGACGAGACAGCTGTCAAGTAACCGACTAAACGTAATACCTGTCACTTCAGTTGTTATGCTACGTCACAGTTGTACTCTTCAATTTAGCAACGTTATACTTCGTTGACGTTTAGAAATTGGGTTCTTTACAATAGACAGATTACAAAATCTTGTAAACCAGACAAAACAAATGTGCTTAAGCAGTTACATCTACGAAAAGTAGATGAAGAATAAACGATAAAGTTTAACAAACATTAATAAAAGAGGAAACTATGGTAAAAAACTAAAATAAATTTAATTTGGTTTTATTGTTTTTTTAACAAGAAAGTGTCATCTATAAAAACCCTTTTTACGATTTGTTTACCTTTTTTTAACTACCTAAACCTATGGAGTATAGGTATATTATACGTACACCAGATTAGTCATACATAAATAGGATACAAACATAACTTCACACAAATAATTACACAAATCAAGAAAAAAATCGAGCTACATTGAAAGCAATTTTTTTTATGTGAAAACTTCTTTAGGCGCGTTGGGCATTTTTGAGATGGGACTAAACCAATAATTTCGCGACACTGTAACGACACCTCATTTTTGTAAATGCGATTGTGCTTTTTATTTAGATAAGGTTATGGACCAATTTTCTATACAAGTATTTTTCTTCCAAGGCGATCTTGTTCAAGTTTTCACTTCTGTCAGCACTCCCGGAGTGCCACTTTTTTTTTTTCGCACCTTTCGCCTTTTCCGCTGTACCGCGGACATTTGCGGTGAACCAGTTTTTACCCTTATAACCTTAGCCATAAGGTTGAAAAGTGGTTCGACGCCATTGTCCACGATGGTAGGTACCACAGACAGATAAAAAGGTTTTGAGGTAGATACATTCTAGGAAAAGAATGAATAGGTACAGGTAACAAAATAAAGTTTTGCCTTCATTTGTTAATTATTTTATTGTTTGTGTGACAGGCAGCTATGGCGGTCCTGTGTTCGTGGGTCCTGCTGGCCATCGCGACATCTCAACTAGTGGGGTGTTCAGAAAGCGTAGTGGAAGAAGTAGTGGCCCATACATATGTGTAAGTTCCATAATACTACATAATTATATCATGTTACAATGTTATATTGAGACCAGGAGCAATTGCCGTATGAAACAAG
Organism: Agrochola litura; assembly: GCA_949152395.1. Taxonomy (NCBI): domain Eukaryota; kingdom Metazoa; phylum Arthropoda; class Insecta; order Lepidoptera; family Noctuidae; genus Agrochola; species Agrochola litura. The sequence goes on from OX424508.1 coordinate 8,367,998, forward strand.
ATCGTTCGCATTTTAGTCGCACAGTCTCAATCTGTCAAAATCTTCATTTTTTTTTCACAAGTTTTTTTCATAAATTGTCGCCGAGACGAGACTCCAACTAGATCTTGAACGTTTTTAATGACGGGAATTGGCCTTCTTATGTGATTACTTGATTAGAAAGCCAGTTTTCACAAGTTTTTTTCATAAATTGTCGCCGAGACGAGACTCCAACTAGATTTTGAACGTTTTTAATGACGAGAATTGGCCTTCTTATGTGATTACTTGATTAGAAAGCCAGTTTTTTTAATCAAGTTTTCAGAAATATCTTTTGATTCGTAAATGTACTTAATTCGTATTTGTTTTCATTCTTTTGCGAATAATACTAAATTAATTATGTTGTTATTGTTTAACATGCATTTTAATTATAAAGGTACTCGAAACTATTGAAATACATCATCCAACAATTATAAAAAGATACAATAATAACCTTGTAGTTTTTATAATTGTTGTACGATTTATAAACGGTAAACGTCATGAACGTGGTGGTGTAATCATGAAAGTGTAAAAATGTTGTTAACTTATTCCGTTCAGTTCACTCAGAGATGCGTATAATTTTTACAAAGAGGTACAATAAAGATTTATTTGAGTGAGGATTGAGGGCAGTCACGTCAACGTCAAGAGTCGCCGATCAGTCACGTGTCACGTCAAAGAAACGTCGTCGTCATCGTCACGTACACACGTCGGACATTGGCTACACACATCAGTCACGTGACTATCTGTGGTGCTGGGGAGTTTGTTGCGCCACTTCTTCTCAGCTAAAGCACTAGGAAGTGGTGAAGGGCGAGCGTTTTTTGGGCCTGTCTTATGTAATGTTGACGTTCGAAAAGTGCTGATTCTCAGCCTACTTTGAATAAATGACTTTTGAATTTGAATTTTTTACCAGCGCGTCTCAATCTCAATCGACGTCGCGTCAGCGGCAAGTCAAAACTTGTATTGTTACTAACAAAACGTGGCATTGTAACAAAGACAATTTGTAACCGAGGCGTTACTATTAGCCGACATTCACACAGACGTAATAAAATCGCGGCGGGATTTTATTTCGCACTGGAGTTTCAACTCTCGGTGCTAAGCAGACCGTTGAAAACCCAGTGCACGAAAAAAAATCGCCGCGATTTAATAACGTCCGTGCGAACGTCGGTTTACTGACTGACTGACTTATATCTTTACACACACGTCCCTGAAATTGACGTGACTGATCAGCGACTTGACATTGACGTGACTGATGTGTGTGCATGAACCGTAATTAACACTGTAATACGTGCCATCATTTTTATACAGCTGTTAAGATTGTTAAACCATTTCGTCCTGTAATTTCGTACAAGAAATACTAAACCATTATTTTTAAGATAAAGGTTTTAGATACCATAGAATACTTTTTACTATACATAAACTCACGCCGTTCTGTATTTTCTGTTTACTCCCATGGGAAGAAGGCGTAAATATATGTACTCCTTATTATGTGCACCATAAACAATATAGATATAATCCCAACCAAACATGTCAACCATAGACATATATGTCAACCGACCCGACACGTGACGTTTAGGCCACATTACTTGATATGTCTATGGGCCACATAGGCATTTGCGATGGCTTCCAGTATTGCAGATGTCTATTGACCACTTGCTATCAGTTGGGTGACAATGACATTAAAAAAATACCTTCTGCAGACCAGCATGGCGGTACAGATGCGTGCCCGACGAGGGTTGCGAGCGTACGACGCACCCGCAGCTATCCAGCGTCAGCAACTCCAGCGGCCAAGTGTTTGGCAGCCTTGACGTCTGCAGAACTGTTTGCGGCAGGTTCGGAGGCCTGTGGCCACGACCCATCACCGCTGCCATTGGCATGCAGACGGTTAAGATACATCCCAACTATCTCAGGTACGTAAGCTTTAACACGTGGCTCCCGTGGTCCTTTTGCTTCTGATCCCACAGAAATCGTATAATTTCTGAAACTGAAAGTAGCTTATGTCAATCACCGGTTCATAAACTATCTCTACGCAAAAAATCACGTCAATCCGGCTATCCGTTGCTGCGTGAAAGAAGATCAAACCAACAAACACCCTGATAGGATAGTTCATTGTACACATCGCTAATTATGAAGTTATTAGCGATGTGAACAATGAATTATGTAGTGGCCGAATAATAATAAAAAAAACTTAGCGTCTATTTAATATGTACCTACTAAGTAGATGCAACGCTTCCTGGTTTTTTTGTCTTCGTAAAAAATCCGGAGTGTCTAGTTTGCAAGAGCGCATGAGCGAATTCTGAACGATATATATTATATTATATTATAATTATCTTGACCGGTAAACATAAAGTCGTCTACTTTTGTGTGTAACGTTTAGGATATGAAAAATTCTTGTTTGTAAGGTCTGGTCTTCAATAGAACGCTTTTTTATAATTGTTCGTGTTTGACATAGCGACAAAGGAAGATTTATGTGGGAACCTTGACCTAATGGTCTGATTGAGTATTAAGCACGCCTTGAGCCAGCATGGTGAAGAAAACTCGTTCTTTCTCCGAATAAACTGTGACCTAGTTGAAAGGTATAAGTTTATCGTTATCGAATGTATTTCGTTATCAGTTTGACGCAATCCATTGTTGTTTGATTTATCAATCAATAAACAAGGTAACACAATAGGTGGCGGCTTGATTATCAATATTATTCATCATCATCCCAAATACGGAACCCTTCATTGTGCGTGGTCCAACACGCACTTGGCCGGATTTTTTATTTGTGTTCTTAATTATGTATTCAGAGCATGTGTACGCTGTGTAAGCTGTGGTTACCTGTAATTGAGTGTGCATTACTGTATAATGAATATTATACAAGTTTTTATTATTGTAAAAGATAATTGTAATGTATCTCGTTGGTAATCTTTAAATAGATATTATTACTGTGTATAATTATATTAATTATCTACTAATTAAACACAGTAATAATATTTGTTATTTCTTTTATCTACATATCGTTTACATTTTTAAATCATCATCATCGTTTCGGCCGAAAGACGTCCACTGCTGGACATAGGCCTCCCCCAAGCACCTCCACTTCGACCGATTCTGTGCTTTCCGCATCCAGCAGAAAAATATTTAAAATATTTTAATAAAAATCATTAAAAAAACCTTTCATTTCATTTTTTATAGTGGTCGCAAGCGCTACTGCTGAGCATGAGGTCCTGGGTGCGATTCCCGGGTCGGGCAAAGTGTTATTGGGTTTTTCTATCTGGAATTTCTCAGTAGCAGCCCGGAGTCTGGATTTGTGCCCGGTTGATGGCAATAGGCTCACCCCCTATTACATGGGACTTAAACATAACTGGCGAAATGTGGGTGTACCTACTACAGGTACACCTCTGCCCAACCCTTCGGGAAAACAAGGCGTGATGTTATGTTATGTTAAATTATAAAAAATAGTGGCCCATCGGCATTAGGAACAGGGTCCAAGGTGCCGGAGGTCAGGGCTCTAGAAAGAGAAACCTCCTTACTATGCGTGCCGTGTCTAGGAGTACTGCTTTCTGAATCAAGCCTTTGACCCAACCGCGCAATGAGAGCCTCCTTAGGTATTGGTCGAGGCTCTCCGCTATTAGGCCATTAACCGTAACGATTATCGGTACAATGATTGCCGAGTCCACATCCGACATGTCGACAACCTCGTGTGCTAAGTCAAGATACTTGATTTTTTTAATCTTTCGTTGAAGTCGGTCTTTCCTTGGATCGTGTCATTGATTGATCTATGGTCGTCATTTATTTAGAATAGCAAACTGCATAGACTCTATTTGGGTACTTAATGGCCAAAATCATCAGCACTTTTTACACGACTACGGCCGAGGGTTATGATTTTGACCGGTAGATATGTATGTATGTTCATCTTTTCTCTCATAACTTCTAAACTACTCATCACTATTTGACAATAGAGGTGTCGTTGGAAGCGTCTTGATCGTCCGCTAGTTATAGAGTATGTGACGTCACATTAAATATAGCGCCCTCAAGAGCTCGTGGCAAAATAATAACAGCCGCACGGGTCGATCCATCAGGTTAAGCTACGCTTGCCAGGGTTGGTCCGTGGATGAGTGACCATCTTTAGATATCGAGACTCCTCCGTGCCTCGGAAAGCACGTTAAGCCGTTGGTCCCGGCTGTCATTCGTGGATCTTTGACAGTCGTTACGGGTCGTCAGAAGCCCAAAGTCAGAAGTCTGACAACCGCAGTCTTACCAAGGGGTATCGTATTACCCAGTTACTGGGTTGTGGAGGTCAGATAGGCAGTCGCTTCATGTAAAATACTGGTATTCAGCTGCATCCGGTTAGACTGGAAGCCGACCCCAACATAGTTGGGAAAAGGCTAGGCAGATTGAAGAGGACAAAGTCATGAACAGAAAAAAAAATGATGCCATGTTGGGTATCAAATGAAACGGGCTCAATTAGCACATTAAAAAATATTATAACCCCAAAATAATTTAAATAAAAGTTATAGAAACTAAAACCCAACTACGATCGTGATTGACTGCCTCATTGGTCGAATTTCCGTATCCGCATTTGCTGAGCGTGAGGCCCTAGGTTCCATCCCCAAATCAGGCATTATGGCAAAACGTTTGCCATGTTTGTCTTTATATACTAACCAGCGGACGTGACGTGGTTTCACCCGCGTAGTTCCCGTTCCCGTTGGATTACGGAGATGAAATATAGCCTATGTTACTCGCTGATAATGTAGCTATCCATTGCTGAAATAATTTTTAAATCGGTCCAGTAGTTTTTAAGTTTATTCGTTACATATAAAAATACCAACATACAAATTTTTCCTCTTTATAATATTAGTGTAGAAGTATAGATATAGATTTACGTATTACCTACACGAGACTTAGTAACAATAACATGTGATATATGGCTGTACTATACCTACACCTCTGTCAAATTTGACATACAGTAGCAATGGCTTTGATTTTAACAGTTCCACAATATTCATTGCGTTATTTACGTTGTTGAGCGGGACAAATTTTTCGAACATATGAAGCTATGGATTAGCAATATTATTCAAAATAATTCAGGCAGGGATTGAAAGTGTATTACGCAATTAAGAGGCCTGCGAACACGGCTCGCAACTACAAATCGAGATGTTTGCAAAATTCAATTTCAAGCACTGCGCTAATGTGAGTGCCTGTCGGAGCGATATACAGCTACAGTGAGCAATACTACCGCTCACACATCGACAATAATTATTGCTTGACGCAATAGCACTACTATGTAGCTTTCTAAAATTTATGATAAATTTGGATGTGTTCCGTAATACCAAAAATGATTAATGAAAAACTTAATACATTTCCATTTTTTTTTCGATAATTTGTACCTTGATGATATAAGCTATGCTTCTGCAGAAACAATATTATAAATATTGTTGTTAATAATACAGAAAAAACATTATGAAAATATGTAATTTACGCTGTAAAAATGTGCGAAATTAAATTCGTTTAAACTTAATTTTAGAAAAGTTTTTTGGAAAAATAAGATGTAGGAGGAGCCTAGATAAACACTGTCTAAATCCGAATAACAACATAATATGGAAATATGCCCAAATTGCAAATGATTTAGGTATTACGTTTGTATGGACAATTCATGCGTCGTCGCCGCGTTCTTAAGGTGCTGATTTTACTACCAAAGTTACAACAGCCAGTGGCGGATTCAGGAGTGTCGTTTGGGAGGGGCTTGACCCTGCTGAGGGTAGGTTTTAGCAAACTACCTAAACACTAAAAAAGCGCACATTTTTTTTTGCTTTTGAAAACATAATATTTTATTAAGTTAAGGATAATTGATGTTAATTATAATTGTAGGTAATGTTACACTTGCTAAAAAGTTTAATTAGAATAATACCAAGTTCACTTTAAGATTTGTCACGGCAGAACTCGGATACTATTGGGGGGGGGGGGGACTTGAGCCCCTTAGCCCCAAGATCCACTATTGACAACAGCGTTGGTAGTAAATAAACTCCTTTTACCCACATTTCATGAAACTCTTGACAATACTCTGGGAAACTAGACCTAGTACCTAATTAGGCGTAACATCCAAGACAACTTGTGAAGAAATCGTGTGTTTCACGTCCTTTGAGTCGTGACTAGTTGTGTGTGACGGTATTACAAGTATTGCTACCGACGGCCATTGCATGATATGTGTACCGAGCAGAAGAAGGAATTGAAAAAAAAAATTTTTTTTTCACGTTTTTGTTTATTTTTAATATGAGGCATGATTTAGAAGCAAAATTGGAAATATTTATTAGATTAACACCTTGTTTATTTTAATAATTTTTAAAAATTAAAAAAAAAAATGTTTTTTTTTGCTATTTTGCATGCTGATCATTGCAATTTGCCTATATTGTTAAAACCAAAAGATCGCTAGATGTCTTGCGCATCCAATACAAAATGTTTTTAGGACGCTGTGATGTTTTCTCGGAACCGAACTGACGGCTTCTATGCAGTGATTCGCAACGGGTCAGTGACAATAGCATACTGAAAACAGTGGTGGAGAGCCCTTACTCCAGTTTTCTGGGGCACTATGTGGGGAGAATGGTCCGGTAGCATATTCCTTGCTTTATCGTTCTCAGCACACCCTGCCGCAGTCACCAGCTCCTCCTTCCTCCTTGTTTTGTGTACTACTAATACTAGTGATAAGGTATTTTACTAACAAATTGGACCATATTGTTGTCCGAACTCAATAAATAAATAAAATTAAAAGAAACCATGTCAGTAATATTATTTACTTCTGTTAAGTCAACTTGATGTGACCAAATTGTTTTATCGAGTTTCGACAACAATGTCCTGCCAAGATAAGAGCTGCCAAATAAACCCGAATACATGAGCGATCGCTACAGAATGTGATAATATTTTTATACAACTTTAATTACAAGAAAATGCCTAGTGATGTTGATAAACATTTGTGATTATTTTAATGGCATGTTACAGTATTAAAAAATATACATAAGTATTAATTAACTAATAACCGGAATTATGGTGTAAGTTTTGTTTCTACGATACCAAAATTCTATAGATTACTAGCTGACCCGGCAAACGTTGTTTTGCCATATAAATGTTTGGGGTGGACCACCTTTATCACTTAGGGGTATGAAAAATAGATTATGACCGATTCTCAGACCTACCAAATATACATATAAAATTTCATAAAAATCGATCAAGCCGTTTCGGAGGAGTATGACAACTAACACTGTGACACGAGAATTTTATGCATATAGAAGACTAGCGGACGTCACGCGGTTTCACCCGCGTAGTTCCCGTTCCCGTGGGAGTACGGGGATAAAATATAGCCTTTGTTACTTGCTGATGATGTAGCTATCCATTGCTGAAATAATTTTTCAAATCGGTCCAGTAGTTTTTGAGTTTATTCATTACAAACATACACACACACAAAAATATTAATTTTTCCGCTTTATAATATTAGTATGATAATCCTTGTTTTTCTCTTTTCAGTTGATGTGTTTTTCCAGTCGAGTTTTTGTTTTTTAAATAATTTTCTTTATTTGAAGACTTTTTGTTTTATTAATACTTATAGGTATTTATTTAAATGGAATTGACTTATTAATTTTATTTGATACCAATATGGTGATTTTTTTTAACCTTCTCCCTTTTTTAAAATTGCAGATTCAATTTATAAATATTATAAGTATAGCCTATGTCACTACCACAATTAAGACGAATCTAACGGCACCTCATAGGCTCATATGTTAAAATCCATCAAGCCGTTTAGGCTACAGAGCGTACCAAAGAAATAGAAATACATACAAATACAAGTTCTCGAAAAACATTACTCTCCTTCTGGAGCAGTCGGGTAAAAAATATTACAATTTTGAGGTCGAAGAATTAAGTACGATCATTTAAAAATTCTGATAGTTTACATTTGGCTATTATATCGAATCTTTCCAAATTCGGGTAAGTTTTTAGATGTAGTTTAAATAGAGTTGTGGGCATTTGTCTAATGGGTTTAGAGATTTTATTGTAAACTAGTTTCTGTCCGCGACATCGTCCACGAGCCTATAACCTTCCTCAAGAATTGGGCTATCCAATTCAAAAGGAATTTTTCAAATCCGACTGGCAGTTCCGGAGATTACTCCCTACATACAAACTTACAAACAAATAAACAAACACAATACCTCTTTATAATATTAAGTAAGAAACAGTTACATGCATGTGTATAGTGCATCATCTATGCAACTAAGGCATAAAATAAACATAAATTTTAAGAGTAAGTAATATGATAATATGAAGTAGTCCACTTAGAGCACCCGTCCGAATAGCACCAGCGACTCAGCAGTCTACTGCAGGGGATGTATTTGTTTTACAGGACGATTTTAAATGAACAATCGATAAAACAAATTTCGTATGTACGTAAACTGTATGTGTAATTAATAAACATTCTTGTGATTTTTATCGATATCTTTCATTTAATAACGTCCTGTAAAACAAATACATCCCAGCAGTAGGCTGCTGAGTCACAGGTGCTATTCGGACGGGTGCTCTAAGTGGACTACTTCGATAATATCATACACCCACCCACGCTTGCGCGATTGCCCCTTTGCAAAGTAGTTACAATTTAATTCAAATAGCAGAAGTTTTTATTTACTAGTGATAACGCAGCTGTACTAAACATTTAAGAACACATTTAGATAATAAGTGGCCAACCATAAACTTTTGATATTCTATTAGCCATGGATTATAGCTGTTAGCCATGCTTCGCTGGCATCATATTTTACGACACACTAACTTTTGGGATGTAGGTACCTAGTACTGTGTCAAACCGTCACAAACGCGTCATTTTATAGCGGTATTACATACAGTTATGTACTAACTACATAGTAACTGTTGTCTTTTGTTGGATTCCTATATTTTACTGATGGATATGGGGCTAATAATTATGATAAATAAATAGTAATATTGTAATTTTTTTAGGAATATCGTATGGCTACTTTTACAATGCTTGTAAATATGTGAACACCATGTATCCATCACATAATATTTTTTTCTGTCATTGCTACATTTTTAATTATTTTTACCTATAATGGTATTGTAATATTATACCAGGTGCATCGTCTTCACCTATAATTATATAATTAATGTATACAAAATATTGTAAATCATTTTAAAAGAGTAACGGTGGAGTTTCTTGCCCATTCTTCTCCATACGAAAACTACCTTTTGGAAGGGGCGACTAGAATCAATTCTATTTTTTTGTAAATTTTGACATTCAAAAGTGCCTTTTATGTGCCTAATTGAAATAAATTATTTGACTTTGACAGTTTCGTTGAACATACATAATGTTTAATAATAGGTACATTTGTGATGAGTAAACCCAAATTACGAGTGATTTTATAATAATAATATATAGTTAAAATAACAGGTTTGTTTTTACACAAAATTACAGAAAGTTAGGGTAAAGTATTTCAGTTAGATTTCATGGGTAACCAAAGCGATTTTATTGTTCTGATCAGCAATCGGTGGAAAAACAGATGTAAGGTTCTGTATGCAATAAAAATACGTTTAGCGGTAACTGGAAGGAAAGTGATGGCTAGTGTAGATATTCTTGGCGATCCGTTGAACCCAAAAATACTCGTAGTAAAAGAAAAATTCATGGTCCATTTATTTCCATTTTGATGAAGAAAAACAACCAAACGGCTGTTCGGACACATCACGTGAATTGTGAAGGAAAAGCGTCACATAATAATAAGACAGAAATCGCTGTTACAATTCTTTATTTTTCATGACTTCCTGAATAAATCATGTCTTTTTGAGAATAATGGTCGTTGGTTCGAGTTATTGTGAACAATGTGTAATAATGAGCTGGGTATTGGGATTGACTGGGATATTTTTTTTTCAATTAGTTTTATGCCCGGATACCTGCTTCAGTATCTGATTTTAATGACTTACAATGCTGATCGCACATTTTTATTGAACTCGGTACCCTAATTGCGTAATACAACACAATCACAATCTGTTTCGATTTGAAACAGATTGCTAATCCATTGCTTCATAAGTTGGAAAAAAATCTGCTCAACAACGTAAATAACGCAATGAATGTTGTTGAACTGTCAAAATGAAACAAATTAGGCAAAATTGTTTACGTAAATAAGTTACGCAATTAGGGTACAGATAATCTCCTGGGAAACGGAAAGTCTGTTAACTTTCCGTTTCTCGGCCCAGGTGATCTATGACGATGCTCGCATGCGCGTGACACGTTGTTGACACCACTCTAGTGACAATCCGCAGGTGTCTCGCGTGCGTCTATCTCACGATCTATTCCGGGCACTCTCGCGCCGGTGACACTCATGTTGCGTCACTCGGTCCGGCGTCACAACACTCTGACATATTACCTGCGACAGTTATTAGAGCATCGAGTGTAGTCTGCAGCTAAGAATAGTTAGACCTTCTCCCGCAGTGTCGTAATCGTAATAAGATCGTCTATCAGGTGCATAGGTTGTCATTTAATATTAATTTTAATAAGCATTGACGCTTATACCAAGACCTACCATAATGAATAGGTATGTGTGTACCAATTTGATTCATACATAGGTCATCATCTTCCTAACGGCAGATGTCTTTCAGTACCTTAATTGGGTAATACAACACAATCACAATCTGTTTCGATTTGAAACAGATTGCTAATCCATTACTTCATAAGTTGGAAAAAAAATCTGCTCTACAACGTAAATAACGCAATGAATGTTGTTGAACTGTCAAAATGAACAAATTACTTAGGCCTAATTGTTTACGAAATTAAGTTACGCGATTAGGGTACTGGTCGACGACTAGTCTAAGCGAATGCAGATGAATACCAGTGTTATTGCTTGCATGGAGCGACTGCCTGTATCTGACCTTCACAACCCAGTTACTGGGTTTTACGATACCAAGGTACCTATATCTACGTACCTAATCAGTAAAATGCTATGAATATTGAAAGTCATAACTTGATACTTTAATGATCCACGGATTTCTTAAATCTGTACCCTAATTGCGTAACTTTTTTTCGTAATCGATTATGACTAAGTTGTTTAATTTTGACAGTTCAACAACATTCATTGCGTTATTTACGTTGTTGAGCAGATTTTTTTCCAACTTATGAAGCAATGGATTAGCAATCTGTTTCAAATTGAAACAAATTGTGATTGATCGTGCATTACGCAATTAAGGTATTGGTTAAATGCCAGAATTTTATTGGTCGAGCATACATCCTACTCCTACTGCCGACGCCGGTTGCCAGTTGTGTAAAGTAGGTAGTTAATTCCAACTTCAGTTGGAAGAATCTTGCCGTAATATAAAACTCCGGTAATAAGTGTTTCAAGATTTTATAGCTACAACCCACATAATTGTCCTTTTTATTCTACCCAGTGCACTGTTACGGATTATCAGACTATCGGTACGGAGTGCGCAACAATAAGCGTGCAATTGTTACATTTATAAAAAAACACTGGCACTCCGGGTGCCGACAGAAGTGAAAACTTGAACAAGATCGCCTTGGTGGAAGAAAAATACTTGTATAGAACATTGGTCCGTAACTTTATCTAAATAAAGAGCACAATCGCGTTTTCAAAAACGAGGTGTCGGTAACGGTGTCGCGAGTTCAATTGTTTTTTCCCATCTCAAAAATGACCAACGCGCCTAAAGAAGATTTCACTTAAAAAAATCCGTAAATAACCAACAATTATTTAGTTAGTCAAATACTTACGTTTGCAAAATAATAACGTACTTTATAATTTACTCCAACAACGGCCATGAAAACCTCTATTCTTCGGTAAGACCTCTAAAAATCTATAAAGCGTCACTGTTACATTACAATAGGATGTCAAGTTCCCACGTTCGAAGCCACATAATAATGTAATGACAAATATAATTATAGGAGGCAAGTTTTACGAAGGTTAAAACTAAGCTATGTACATGCAGTTTAAGAGAGAGAATTTCACCAATGAAACCGAAGAGCCAAGAGCCAAGAGCCGAGAGCTGTCAGTGTCATCATTGTCAGGGAATATTGGCACTGACAGCTTTTGAACTCTGTTTAGGTATGCTGATCGCGTTCAGTTTCAATGGTGAAGTTGCTCTTAGACTGCATGTGATCAATGCAGACATTGTTCAGGTGAATGCATTATCCGTTTAGGTACCCTATTAAGAACGCGGCGACGCATGAATTGTCCATACAAACGTAATACCTAAATCATTTGCAATTTCGGCATATTTCCTAAATATTATGTTGTTATTCGGATTTATCTAGGCTCCAACATCTTTTTTGTTTCAAAAAACTTTTCTAAAATGAATTTTAAACGAATTTAATTTCGCACATTTTTACAGCGTAAATGACGTCTTCTTGTTTTTTTCTGTATTATAAACAACAATATTTATAATATTGTTTCTGCAAAAGCATAGCTTATATTATCGAGTTACTAAACTATCAAAAAAAAAATGTGGAAAATTTTTTAGTTTTCATTCATAATTTTTGGTATTACGGGACACATCCAAATTTATCATAAATTTTCGAAAGCTAGTAGTGCTATCGCGTCAAGCAATAATTGTCAATGTGTGCGTGGTAGTATTGCTCACTGTAGGTGTATATCGCTCCGACAGGCACTCACACTAGCGCAATGTGGTTGGAATTGAATTTTGCAAACATCTCGATTTGTAGTTGCGAGCTGTGTTCGCAGGCCTCTTAAGGCCTTTTTTTTCCGTTTTTTGCCATTTGGCAAAAAACGGAACCCTTATGGATTCGTCATGTCTGTCTGTCCGTCCGTATGTCACAGCCACTTTTTCCGAAACTGTAAGAACAATGCTGTTGAAACTTGGTAAGTAGATGTATTCTGTGAACCGCATTAAGATTTTCACACAAAAATAGAAATAAAACAATAAATTTTGGGGGTTTTGAGTTTCAGTTCTAAGTATTTCCCCATACTTAGAACTGAAACTCAAAATTTTTTTTTCATCAAACCCATACGTGTGGGGTATCTATGGATAGGTCTTCAAAAATGATATTGAGGTTTTTGACATAATTTTTTTCTAAACTGAATAGTTGGCGCGAGAGACACTTCCAAAGTGGTAAAATGCGTGTCCCCCCCCCTGTAACTTCTAAAATAGGTAAGGCAATGATAAAACAAAAAAATATCGAGATCTAGTAAGTAGTTCTTTTTTAGTACGTCATAAATCGTAAACCGCAATTTTATTTTTTTAGATAATGGTACGGAACCCTTCGTGCGCGAGTCCGACTCGCACTTGGCCGGTTTTTTCAGTATATGGGTTGGTTTTCCTTCCTTCAAACTGCAGAAAATTAATTGAACTGTGCTACGGGAATTCTGGCTGCTCTAAGAAATAGTTTCGAGTTTCAAAATGGTTGATGATTTTAGTTTTTTTGTAATGTGTGTTTAAACCATTTTTGCACGAATAAAGATAATCTATAACAATAAGTAGCTAACTAACTATAGCAAGCCGTCGAAACACGAAGCGTCTTAAAAACTTATGAATCCGTCTTCTATTCCACTATGTATTAATATCGTAAATAGGAAGGGCTAACCAGAATAAATCTTTTCATGTGCTGGGTGCCATCCAAGAGTTTGACAGACTGCGCTCTAAAAATATCCGGGGACCACTTCTAGATACTATTACTACGTATCTAAAAACAATGTGATACACTACAGACAGAGTATTAAAATGATTGTCTTAGATGGTAAAATGTTATTTATTTATAACCTCACTTTATCCGGGGTCCGGTGGTTGACATTTCAGGGTTATCTGATTGTATTTTGTTTTTAACAAGCTTTTATTAGGTCGACCTGTATGTAACTATGTAATGGAATCTAAGGTAACTAATTTAACCATCTTCCAAGGGTCATAGCGTAATGAAAATTGGCAGCTGTATGTAGTTCTGATGACAATACAATAATATGGTACTGTCGAACTGATCTGATGATGGAGCCGGAAGATATGAACTGGAACTTCATGATGGAAAATCGTATCATAGCTGTTTTGGATTCCTTAGAAAAGTCTTGTAATGAACTTTGACCACGATTAGGTTTCAAGGTCTGATGATGAAACCGGAAGATAGGCACTGGCATTCCATGATGGAATATCGTATCATAGTCGTGTTTGCACTTGCGAGAAAGGCCACGTAAGTGCATTTATAAAGCGTGTTTTTCTAATGTTTTTTAAACTATTAATTTATGTTTTATCACGCTTTGATCATATCGATACTCGTCATGTTAGTGATGTCTTGCTAGTTAATTTAGTTTGACCCTATTATCCTTCTATAATGATCATCATCTGACTAGCCTATTATGTTAGGGTCGGCTTCCAGTCGAACCGAATGCTGCTGAATACCAGTATTTTACATGGAGCGACTGCCTATCTGACCTCCACAACCCAGTAACTTGTTAACATGATATGCCTTGGTAAGACTGGTTGTCAGACTTTTGTGCTTCTAACTACCCCGTAACGACTGTCAAAGATCTTACAAATGACAGCCGGGACCAACGGCTTAACGTGCTTTCCGAGGCACGGAGGGATCTTGGTATGTAAAGGTCACCCATCTACGGACCAACCTACTATAATCCTACTATATATATATTATATATTTACATACATTTATAATATTTTATACGTGAAAGTTTGTGAGGATGGATGGATGGATGGATGTATGTTTGTTACTCTTTCACGCCAAAACTACTTAACAAATTTGGATGAAATTTGGCTAACAGATAATTTTTAACACATAGGATAGATACTTTTTATCCCGATATTCTCACGGGACTTATGCGGGTGAAACCGCTGGGCGCTGCTAGTACCTAAGTTATAATATCAATAGGAAGGCAATTAAACCAAATTTTATTTTATTTATTTATTTCAGACATAATTTTAGTCCATAGATCTGTGTTTTACACTCATACACTTAAACTATAAACTATTTTAAATTCTAAACAACTAAAAACTCAAAATAAAATTGTGAGTACTTAATTAAGTTTAAATATTCAACAGCTCATTAAAAAAAAAATTAAAATTGTCAATTTTTTTCAATAAAAATGTCAGAATCGTATAAAAAAATAAATAAAATGTGAAATATAAAATTGTCGAATTGTAAAATGTAAACCAAAAAATATGCCTTTTTGCTCCAGGAAAATGTCAAGCGCTGCATCATCTCCAATTTAAATTTAATTTTTTTTAAAGTGTAAACTTCTTTAGGCGCGTTGGGCATTTTTGAGATGGGACTAAACCATTGATTTCGCGACACTGTAACAACACCTCATTTTTGTAAACGCGATTGTGCTCTTTATTTAGATAAGGTTACGGACCAATGTTCTACATAAGTATTTTTCTTCCACCAAGGCGCTCTTGTTCAAGTTTTCACTTTTCCCGGAGTGCCACCACTTTTTTTTTTAAATTAGCTTAAAAATTAAATTAATAATTATTATAATTAAACAAACAATGTATTATCGCAATGTTTGCTCTTGCTCCATTTATGAACACTTCACATGTTATCACTTACGATAACAACCCAGCTCAGCTCATAATCGATTGTGACTTTGACATCAAACTGTGTCACACTGAAGCGTTTGACTGGAGGCCATGATATCATAATCTACAAATAAATGTAGAATGACGTTACCTAACGATCAATATATCGTACTGACAAGTTCGTGTAAGGTTGCCGACCAGAGGTCAATCGCCTTGGGTCCCATTGACATTTATGTTAATATTTATCTCGCATGTAGGTACTAAGTTGGTAAATAAGGCTTTCCTGTAACGGGTTTTTGCCTATCGGGTCTTTGCTTAGATTTTACGCTTGAAATATGGCCGAAGACAGCCATTACCTGTTAATGACGGAATGGATAAGCACAGCAATTATTGTCGTGCTTATCAACCTACATGAGAAAGAAACCGAGATATCTTCTCTTCGTTTGCATGAGGTCCTGTGTTCTGTTCAAATTGTTTGGGTTTTTACATCAAAAAATTAACAGTAGCAGCCCGGAGTCTAGGTTTGTGCCTGATTGTTGATAATATCGGCTCGCAGAGAACACTGGGGACTGAAATACATCTTTATTTATTTTTCTTTTCGCACACAAAAAGGTTCAAAGGTGGACTTAATGCCTTAGGCATTCTCTAACAGTCAACCAAGGGTGGTGAGAGATAAGTAGACAGGTGCTCTGTTTGAGAGAAAAATAAAAAATATCATGATGAATCATAAATAAAATAGGTACACAAGTACTTATAATACACATATCTACATACATATTTACTATAATATAATATAAAAAAACAACCGACTTCAAAAAAAAAACACTACAAAGTGAAAAATAACTTTAATTTCGGAAGTCGGTGTCTTTGGTTTTGAATTTTCGTTCTTTGTCACCGACTTCCGAAATTAAAGTTATTTTTCACTTTGTAGTGTTTTTTTTTGAAGTCGGTTGTTTTTTTTTTTGTAAAAAGTTTTTATTTTTCACTTTTTAGTTGTGGTACCTACCCCACACAAATTCGAATACCATACCATACCATAAGTACCTGCTATGTAAATAACAGTGACAAGAAGTTATCATATCATCTACATACTAAGTGGGAAAAAATACGTATAATTGAAGCTAACTCAAAAACTACTCAAGCCAAGTTAATAAAATTTATATGGGACCACCTCTGAAGTATGATCTACCAAACAAAAAAAGAATCGTCAAAATTTATTCATAATTGGCGGAGTAATCGCGTAACAAACATACAAAAAAAAAAAAAATAACATACAGATGAATTGAGAACCTCCTCCTTTTGGAAGTCGGTTAAAAATATAACTAGCGTAAGATCTGGGTGTACATACTAGCTACTAGCTACAGGTCTCTGCCTAAAAAAGTTTAACCAGAAAACGGTCCATTGATGTCAACTGTCGTCTCAAAATGTGTCACCTCATAGGCACATAATCCATATTTTCCTTACCAAATGTTAACTCTGTATGTCTGTCTGTTTCCTTTTCATGCCGTAGCGGTTGAACGAATGGTACACGGGTAGATCATGACCTGGGTTAGGACAAAGGATACTTGTAGTCCCGGTAGTACGTTCCCGTGGGATAATTTCTGACATCCGCGCGGGTGAAGCCGCGGGCAAAAGCCAGTAATAAATGTGTATCAAAATATGTCACAGTCATTTTCGTCGATCGACCGCGATCTCGTTGTGGCCCAACCCTTGGGAAATAAAGAGCGTTTATTCTGAAAGTGGGCAACGTCGCAAATAGATGTCAAATATTTCGCTGTTTTGATTAATTTGGCAATATTTCTGTATGGAAATAAGAAATGTAGCTAACTAGCGAACTAGAATATTAATAATCAATGGCAAATATAACACTGAATTTGATGTTGTAACCGTTTTAGGTGTAAAAAAGCAAATTAAAAAGTTTCAAAATACTTTTTTTATATCTAAAACTAAATATTCGGTGTTACGATATATATTGCATTTTATAATCAATATTTTAGTTCCCTAGTTAGCCACATTTCTTAATTCCATACAGTAATATTGCCAAATTAATCAAAACAGGTAAATATTTGACAGCTATTTACGACCTTGCCATCTTTTAGGGTAAACCCTCTTAAAGATTAGTCGGCTGTCTGTGGCAGCCCTAACTCCATTGAAGCGATTTGCCGGAGCTCGTCAGGGGTGAACAACCTATCTTAAACAGTTGAACACTAGCGGTTCCTCGACCTACGACCTAAGCATCGTTTATTTGACAGTCGTGATCGCAAAATTCGCTACATTAAAACACGCACATTTGCGCTGTTTTATTACGCGAGTAATCTTTAATAGCCCATAAAGTTTATCGAAGGAATTTTAGAATATTATGCACCTTTGTAGATGAATTATTTTCTATTTCTTTCCTTTTAGGCCTACCAAGTTTTGTGTGTAGGTATTAGGTTCCGATACGAGTGTTTGGTATGAAAATAACCTGACCGTCGCGTCGTCACTGCATTAACGGCTTCTGGTATCCTCTCAACGTCCTCCATGCTCTCTGAAGTTCTATAGCAGAACGTAATCACAATGATGAACGGCCCCCCCGACCCTTGCTCGATAACGAGGTGCCAGCAGTTGTTGCAGCTGAGCACGTAGCTTTAAATTCCCCGACTAATAATCATGATCAAAACTTTGATCCAGCCCGTCCCATCCATGATGTCCTCCCTCCGGTTGACGCCCTAAGCTGAGGTTCGTACCCCACAGGGGGTGCCCTTAGCGAGCATTCACCTAGTTTTAATTAGCATAGTTGAATAACCCCTGGCTGGAGGTTTTAAGTGTAGTAGCTTAAGGTACTCACAGGAAAGCCCGGTTTAGTGGTCATGATCTCAAAGGTCAATTACGAGATGCCCTACAAAAAAAAAAATTATGAACGGCAAGTTTTTTTGGCTTTGATGTTAAATAAATTATAGTATAGGTGGGTACTTTATTGTGTCAGTATTGACGAATAGATTATGATGTGGTCTGTGTCTGTGACAAACATAGGAAATGATAAAGCATTTGAATTTAATTTACAAAAACTTAATTCTATTGTTAAGTGTGGATAGTAATTTGTTTTGCCATTTCCGCTTAATTGCCTTGCACGATAAACATTGATTTTGTGTCTAAAATGGTATGACACGGTGGGACACGGTCAGTAGCTCGTTGACGTTAGGCACTGGGTGTCCGCTATGGATAGGGTTGCCATCCGTCTAGGTTTCCCCGGATTTGTCCTAGTTTGGAGGGCGTCCGGGGAGCGTCCGGGCGGGGTTTTTAAATAGTGTCCGAGTCATTATCATTGTTATTAATTCGCCGCTCGGCAAATGACCCATTTTTGATGCCAAAAAGACGACCGTTCCTATATTTTACTTTTGTTACCATAATACCTCAGATAGAGAATAGTGTAAGTACAATTGATTAGTAAATTAAGCCTTTTATTTGTATTGTTAAGGCTTAAGTTGATTTTTCTACTATAAAAAAACCGGCCAAGTGCATGTCGGACCAAGCACAATGAAGGGTTCCGTAGTTGGGATGAATTTATCCCAAAAACAAACTTGACTTTGTAGTTGTAAAAGATGTTCTCCCATACGGAATGTATGAGAAAACATGTTTTTGCAACTGCAAAGTTAAGTTGGTCGATTATTACTCGTTAACTTGTAGAGCCTACTTAGCTGTGATAGTTTTCCTTTTAATTTCGTTATATAAACTACTACTGTGATTTTTTTCACACATCCAAAATCAACCATTTAGCCGGCAGGGCGGGGGGGGAGACACGACTCTAACAAAAATTAGCACTTTAAAACTTAATATTTCGCAAACGGATCCCTGAATCCAAAAATGGTTTTCACATACTCACAATGTTTTTGAAGGACCTTTCCAATGATACCCCACACAATGGGACAGAAAAAAAAATATCACCACTTTACGTGTAGGGGAAGTACATTAAAAATTTTTTTTTTCTTAATTTTATTTTACCACTTTGTCGGCGTAATTAATATATACATCCATGCCAAATTACAGCTTTCTGGTACAATGGGTCTCGGAGCTAGACCGCGGACAGACAGACAGACAGACGGACATGACGAAACTATAAGGGTTCCTTGTTTACTACAGAACCCTAAAAATATATAAACTAAACGATGGTTTAATTTATTGTAAAAAAAATACGAGGGCGTCCGGTGAAAAATCTTCATTTCACCCAAATGTCCGGGGTATTTGAAGTTTTTGTCCGGGGCCCGTAATTTAGGTGATGGCAACCCTAGCTACGGGGAATCTCCTAATGGAAAATCCAATAGGTCTATTCTATAACCTTGTTCCAATTGATGTTGTTTCCACTTAAACAAACATCAACTTTATGTAAGTAAAAATACAGTTGATTTTAGACTGACTAGTACTGTTGAAAAAGTCATAAAAATATGAAGTTGTAGCTCAAACTGAACCTTATGTGTAGGCATTACAGTTGTTTTTACTAAAAATTGTACTTGTTTACATGTTTGGCAAATGAATTTCGAACGCAGATTAGGTGGTATAGGTAACACTTACTTGACCCGAGGAGGATCTCACGCTCAGTAGGTACAGCGGCAGATGAATACCTACAATAATAATTTAAACTAAGTTATCTGTATTATTATTTAGATAATAGTCCAAGACACCTCTGCCTACCCTTCGGGGATTACGGGCGTGATGTTATGTTAATCCAACAAAGTCAAAGTCAAATAATTTATTTAAATTAGGCACATAAAAGGCACTTTTGAACGTCAAAATTTACAAAAAATAGAATTGATTCTAGTCGCCCCTTCCAAAAGGTAGTTTTCGTATGGAGAAGAATGGGCAAGACACTCCACCGTTACTCTTTTAAATTATTTTACAATATTTTGTATAAGTACATTAATTATATGTGAATTATATCCATATTGGCTCAGGATCGGGTTGGGTGGAAAAAGGAAAGGGAGGCCTTTGCCCTGCAGTGGGACAATACGGGCTAATTATTATTATTTTTACGTCTTTGACATTTCTCGGGACCCAGGGGTCCCGGACCTTTGGAAAGCGTACGAGGGGCCGAAGCCAACTCGCAGAGGCCCCTTAGACGTTTTTAATGAAATGAGGTACCAACCGACGATTGTCCCTGTTTGCACTATGCAAGTGCAGCCAAGGACAACCCCCGGTTGGTGTAGGACTATTGTAAGATATGGAAACAAAGATATCGGACTATGGGTTTGGGTTGCTAAAGTGGACTGGTCACCTAGAACTATGGAAGGACTATGGCCCCGGCCTGATCAATGTTTTATATGCACACGGATAAAATGGCAAGGGGAGACTTGCACACTCAATAATGGGCCTCCGAAAACGGTCGCTAGCATACAATGTCGTAGCGACAAGGGGGCAACACGTCCTGAGGTGCTTATGAGGAGTGGAGAGGTAATAATAGGTTTAATAGGTAATACGGGCTGGTATCCGCAACTCCACGACAAAGCGCGTATTTTGCGTACGGGTGGGAAAATCTGTTATTCGATCCACCCCAGCTCCTCAAAGAAGGCCAGCAACGCCTTGGTGTCACTGACAATACCTGTACAAATGTACCTGGGTTACCGAAGTACTTTGCCCTGTATGTGGCGACCGCCGGGCAGTTTAACAGCACATGGGCTGCTGTCTCGTCGTCCTCCATGCAAGCTCTGCACAGCGGACTGTCTGTGACTCCTATGACAAAGAGGTGTTTATTAAATGACCCATGGCCAGTTAGGGCAGCTGTAACTGTGCGCAGCTGCTGTTTTGTTAATCGGACAACCTGTTTCGTGAGGCGGCCGTCAATTGTAGGGAGAGCCTCCTTGGCCTGCCTGCACTCACCGTGGTCCACCCATAGTTTGTGATGTTGTTCCCTGGTTCGTTTCCTTACCAGAGTGCGTAGGTACCCGAAGGGGAGTGGCGTGATGGGTTCAGGCCCCACTGGTGCCATGCTCGACCCCCTTCTGGCAAGTTCGTCGGCTGCGTCATTGCCCCGCGAACCGCTGTGTCCCTTGATCCATTGAATGGTTATATTATTGAGGTCACCCACCTGGTTGAGGCGCTGGTGGCACTCGTATATCAGCCCAGAATCAACAGTGTGACTGTTTAGCGCTTGCAGAACGGAGTGAGTGGAGAGGTATTCCACGGCTATCAGGACAATCCCGGAAGTACGGTCAAGATCCCTACCAGCATCTTACTGGAATACTTCCTTCCTCCGAGCACGTAGCAAACGTGCTCGGAGGAATCTCCACTCAAGCCAGCCAATAAAGGCAAGAATGAGGTGGGAGCTCTGTTCCTCGTCAGTGTTCACTCCAGCTGGCCAATAAAGGCAAGCCAGAGGTGAGGAACAAGACTTCTCCCGGGAGATAGGGTCCGTGGGGTCGCTACTGCCCAACAGCTCGCCACATGCTGCCTTGCGGGTTTTTGTATCTCTCTTGGTCTGGCTCCTTATTCCAGACCTGTTCCGGCAAAGTAAACTCTACTGGCTCAGGCCTAGAGTTCGGAGCACGCAAGCCCCACCACGACGTCAACGTAGAGATACGGCGGTGGGGTTATATTATTATTATTATTATGTGAAGACGATGCACCTGGCATATGTAAGATTACTATACCACAATAGGTAAAAATAATTTAAAATAAAGCAATGATAGAAAAATTAATTATGTGATGGATACATGGTATTCACATAATTTACAAGCATTGTAAAAGTACCTTTACGATATTCCTAAAAATTTTATAAGTAATACTAATGAGTCAGTTTGTGAGTTCAAGTAATCACAGAATGTAAAATCAATGCAACCTTATCCGCAGATTTGACCTGAAAAACGTGCCCGCAGAAGCTCTTTCGCTCATGGTGGAGATGACGAAGCTAGTGGGTCCAAATCTGCTGGCAGAATGCGATGGAGTGGTCACAGACATGGTGGAGACGCCTGTCGTGGTGTACCTGAACGTGAAGACCGCAGATATCACTATGACGTGGAACACTGATGAGGAATACATGCTTGATGTCCAGACTAAAGGTTTGTTACGTTCTGTTTTGTACATATACAGGGTGAAATTGAATTCATGGGCATCGTCTTAAGGGGTCATTGTACTCATTATTGTGAACAAGTTTCACTATGGGACCAATATTGAAATCGAGAAAAAAAAAATCTGGTTTTCCCTACATTTTGACGAGCTATAAAAAAACCTTTTTTTTTAATTGAGAAAATTATTCACAAAGATGAGTATAATCAAACTAAGTACCTAACTTTGTGCATTTATTCTTTGTGCTTTTATTTTTGGTGTGGCTTATGCAACGGTACAGGGGTCGCGGGGGTTGATTTCGTGAAATCTTCTTCTTTTTCTTTTCGTGTGGTTAGTGACTAACCTGGTGTCAGAGTTTTCAAGACGCAAAAGGGAAAAAAAAGGTAAAAAAAAAATCTTTAATATCTTCGTAACCAGAAGGTTGCCAGGTATAAAAAAAAAACCTTTTCGTACCACTTGCTCAAAAAAGTGAAATTCTATGCCACAAAAAGCGAACATAACAATAGTCATTTTTAATCTGTTAAAAACAGGGAAAGAAAATTGTACTGAATTTCATTCATCCTTTAGGGGAGAATGTGATTTAAATTTGGAATACTTACCGAAATTTATACTGAACTACATCTGTGTTTACACTAGTATATGTAATCTGTGGTTTACACCATTGAGTATGTATATAAAGCATTATACATCTTTTTGAAAAAGGAATACGCATTTATTATGCAGTGATGATTATTTTAAATAAAATTACGAAAACCGACGAGGCCGTATGAGCTTGATGCCTTTGCTTTTCCGACAAAAAAATATTAGTCCAGGAATTTGCCGCGTTTTTGTTTTCTTCAAATACATAAACGTTAATTTTATTTTAATTTATTTTTATTAATAAGTTAGGTAATGTTCTAAAAATACGTTACGATGTTAAATCAAAGCGACAGTGACAGTGAATTGTCGGATTCCATCAGTGCAAATGCTGCCGCAATTATAAATAATTTGCTTCCAACAAAATCCAAGGAAAATTATTTAAAAACTTATGAAGAATTTTCAACGTGGAGAAGTGCGAAAGGCCTATTAATTTCAGAATCAGTACTTCTTGTCTATTTTGATTATTTATCCAAGACAAAGAATCCGAATACACTTTGGTGCATATACCTACTCAAAACTGAAAGCTACAATAAGCATCAAACACAGCATTGAAATAAATAGATTCACGAAATTACTGGCTTTTTTAAAAAGAAAATCAGGAGGGCATTGTGCAAAGAAGTCTAAAATTTTTACGACTCAAAATGTGGAAAAAATTCTTAATGAAGCTCCTGACGAAATTTTTCTGGCCACAAAAGTAAGTATACATGATTTAACTATGAATATTTCGTATCTTAGTAATGGTAATTATTCTATATATTTACCTGTTTTTTATCTTTGTTATATTTAGGTGGCCTTAATTTTTGGACTCAATGGTGCTTGCCGCGGATGTGAACTTGTAAACTTAAAGGTGGAGGACGTTGAAAATCATTCCAATGAGTTACTGCTGATTAATGTAAAGGAAACTAAGACAAAGAAAAATCGGTCATTCATTGTACAAGGACAATATACTTACTAAATCTCCCTTGCTCAAACTCTCATACAGCCCATCATAGACTACGCTGATGCCTGTTATTTGGATACCACCGAGGAGCTTTTAAATAAACTTGAACGTTTGCAAAACATCTGTATTCGTTTCGTTTTTAACCTTAAAAAGTATGATCACGTTTCTAACTTTCGCAAGATACTCAAGTGGCTCCCTATTCGTCTTCGCAGGAACTCTCGGATATTGTGTCTGCTATTTAACATCCTTCACAACCCTAAAACGCCATCCTATCTGCGGGAACGCTTTTCCTACGCCCGTCCCTCTGATGCACCTTGCAGGTCGCATCTTAGAAATCTCCTTAAATCCCCTCCCCACTCAACCGACTTCTACTCCTAATCCTGCGCAACCGAACCGCGTGCACACTGAGTGCACGCGGTTCGGTTGTGGAATTCACTTCCGCCTGACATTAGGGACTGCCAAACTGTTGCGGTTTTTAAAAGAAGAGTGAAAGAACACTATCTTTCCATTTCGTCATAGTTGCATAATTATGTATTTATTATTTTATAAAGTAGTTTTATCTATTTTAGTGATATGTATTTAAGAAGTATGTATATTCTCATGTTGTATGTTTATATTTAAATTAGTGTATAGTTAAGTTTTTTATTTTATGTATTCTGTTTTCTCTTCTACTCTTACACACGTTGTCTACATCTCTTTAACTACTTTCCTATCGCAGGTATGCTGGAAGAGATTTCTATAGAAATAAGCATCACCTTTGTACGTATTTTTCTGTTCCTTTCTTCTTATCTGTTTATATGTGTGTACATAAATTGTTAAATAAATAAAATCATTCATAAATACCAAGCATTACGTCCCACCAACATGGAAAACAATAGATTTTTATAAACTATCGGAATGGGAAATGTACTCGACAAGCCATCGGCAAAAATAAAATTAGCAAAATGCCAAAGGAAATTGCTAAATATTTAAAACTTAAAGATGTTGAACTCTACACCGGTCACTGCTTTAGAAGAACTTCGACGACTTTCTTGGCGGATTCAGGGGCGGATATTACGTCAATAAAAAGACACGGTGGTTGGAGCTCTGATAGAGTAGCTGAGGATTATATCGAAAGCTCAATGGCGAATAAAACCATATTAAGCAGTCAAATTAACAAAAATATAAAACTTAATCCATCAGAGCCACAACCATCAACTTCCGGCATCTTATCTTCGTCCGTAACTCACGACGCACCACCACCACTATCTCCGACGTATACTATCTACAATGAAACGCAAGTTCCTCAGACGCAAGAACAGAGAAATACTCAAATCAACTCATCAACAATAAATGTACCAAACAAAAATGTAACTCTCTCTATCAATAATTGGACCAATGTTTCGAATGTTAACTTTTACTTTTAATTGTCATTATTTTTAATAAATGCATATCTTATATTATTATTGTGTTATTTTTTTCGCAAATGGTACGAAAAGTAGAGTATTTTCTTCGGTGATAAAGCTTAGTCTTGGGTGAACTTAAATCGTCACCCGCGACAGAAGACACTGCTTTATCCCCTTGGTTAATAATCTACTATTTACTGTAGTTTATTTATTTAATCATAGTTTTTTATTCCTTCCCCTCTTTTTTTAAACACATGTATTATTATTTTCAGCCTGTTTGCGTATGTAAATAATTAATTATTTACTTTAAGAGACTTTTGGTTTCGTTGAGCGTATTTTTACACCCTTTATATGTATATACATTTCTAGCCTGTATGTGTTACCGAAAACATCACCATTTGTCTAACACAAAATGTATTTTATTCTCCAGAGGACCAGATATCGGTTCAAGTGCATGCAAACACAATATATGGAGCCCGCCATGCCTTGGAGACATTCACTCAACTCGTAGCCTCAGACAAACCTGACTACTCCGACCAGCACACTTGCAGCCTCCTACTGGTCTCCGGAGCCAAGATCCGCGACCGTCCCACCTACGAACATAGAGGTCTTCTTCTCGACTCTAGTAGACATTTCATCCCGATGGTAGACGTCTTGAGAACTATCGATGGCATGGCCGCCAATAAAATGAACGTCTTCCACTGGCATGTTACCGATACGCATAGTTTCCCTCTGGAGTCCACAAGAGTACCGCAATTTACTAAGTGAGTTTCTTTACAAAATTTTTCTGTTTGTTTGAACAAAATTTTTCCAGGATAATGGCGCCGATTCTCTTGCCATAAATGCCTCTAAACTAGACTAAAAATCACCAAAATTTTGTTCATTCCTGTGAAACGACGATTTCCCATTCTGAAATAGACTAAAGTGATACAACTTAAATATATTTTAGTTTGACAGCACTAAGATGGTACTGAGATATTAATTTAGTGAAAACGGCAATTTTGCTATTCTGAATTTGACCTTTTTCACCTAAAATTTAGATTTTCTAACTAAATCTGACTATTTTTAATCGTGACTGAAAACGTGTGGAATAAAATTTAAATTCACACCAACACCTTCAGATGCAAAAACAGTACTGAATCTTTTTTTTCTTTTGCTTATATCTCGAAAACGGTGTGTCCAATCGCAAAAATACCTAGTGTAAATTTCGACCCCCTTTATAAAACCCTTAAAACCCTAACACTACATATAGGTTTCTTATTTTCCATTAAAAAAGTGAAAAATTCCAAATAAAACACGTCGAGGCTGCCCCCCCTGCGCGGCTCCGGCTCTAAAAAGATTCACGTGGTTTGGTATCACGTGTGGAGTCGCGATTGTCAAATTCGATTTAGATGTGTCAAAATTATTTTTAAATTTAGAGAATTTATTTAGCAGAATAGCTTTAAGATTCTCATAGTCAAAAGTAAGTAGTTTTAGTGATAGTTATAGTTAGTTTAGTTCGGTGTACAAGAGAATCGGCACCAATACCTTTCCCGATTTGCCAAAGAGTGCAATTAATGTCAGGATGACGAATGACGAATGATAACTATTTCTAATTTCCTTTAGGTACGGTGCCTATTCCGCGAAAGAGATCTACTCTGCAGAAGAATTGAGGAAGTTGATAGCATACGCGCAAGTGCGAGGTGTGCGAGTTGTGATCGAGATCGACTCGCCCGCGCACGCAGGCAACGGCTGGCAGTGGGGACCGGTAAGTTTACTCCGAAATACTACCATTGTATTTTACAACGGGCTGGTGTCCGCAACTCCAAGTCCAACCACGTGTTTAGAAAAACTACAGTAATAAAACTGTTATGCTTGAAATCCTTACAAGTAATTGACAACTCTTCAACTCCGCACGGATTGAAAAGTCGTCAATTACTTGTAAAAGACCAGGGAATTGCATAGAGAATAGAGTAGTTGTAGAACTCTTTGTGATGAACCAATTCTGCTTCCAAATACTAGGTACAACTAGCACCTTCAGTGCCATGTATATTTTTTGTCACAGTGTCTGGAACATTGTCTAACCAAAAGTATACACATCTTTCTGCTTGGTAAAAGCCCTGTGTATCTTTTAGGCACACGTTCTCTATGCATTTATTTAAAGCTTGGACACCACCAAAGCGGAGATGTGCGGAGATGTCGGAAGCGGAGACGAGAAGAGATATTTTTCGGCTAGTGTGTATCCACCGAAGGTGTGCGGAGATGCGTACTGGCTAGACTGGAGCAGAGATGTGTGCTGGCTAGAGCAGAAATGAGCTGCTTGTGCCGAGTGTTGGATGTTGTGATGAACGCACATCTCTTCTCGTCTCCACTGCGCGCCGTCGCTAGCTTGCGAGACAGCTCACATCTTCGCTTTGTACCGCCGCTCAGCTCAATCTCGGCGAGGCACAGCTCACATCTCCGCTTCGATCGCGCCATACAAATATGGTACATCTCCGCTCAGTGGTATCCACTGAAGCTGAGTGGAGACGAGATGTGTGAATAACGAAATTCTATTAGTTGTTTAAAACACATCTCCTCTCCTCTCGTCTCGTCTCTGCTTTGGTGGAGTCTGGGTCTTTTGCAAAAACTAAAGCTTGGGCCTGTCACAAATTTGTCAAAAATTCAATGAACGTCCTCTTAAGGGGTGCCGCTGAGGGAGCTAGGGAGTAAATCTATTTCTATGTAAACTCATTGATTTCCAATCACATTTTGGGTAAGTACTTACACATAACCTTGTTTAAAATTATTATTGTTGTAACACCGATCCTTCCACTATTTATTGGGCATGGTTCCAATCCTAAGCTACTATCGAGAATCGTGTCAATAATCGCACTGTTTCGTTTGTCAATAATGCTGCTATTCCAAGATTGGATCGCTAGGTATTAGGGGCTAGGTCACTTGTAGTATCTTGTCAAGTACATTGAGCAAACTTTATGTATCTTCTTGCTATCTTACCTCCTACTTATATTATAATTAGGTATAATGGATAAGTTTTGGTGTTTATTTTTCAGACGGATTAGATTTTTTGGCACACAGGTAGACTACGACTTGGATTAAAATATAGAATAAGTACTTTTTGTCCGGCTGCATGAAGAAGTTCCTCAAGTGTCCTAGATTATCAAGCGGGTTTTTAGTAGTTAGACCATTTTTTAGAAAACTAAATGCACATTCCAGGATTATGGTCTCGGCAACCTCGCCGTGTGCGTGAACCAGTGGCCGTGGCGCAACCTGTGCGTGCAGCCGCCGTGCGGGCAGATGAACCCCGCCAACCCCGCGCTGTACCGCGTGCTGGCCGACCTCTACCGCGACATCGTGGACGCCGTGCCCGCGCCCGCGCTGCTGCATATGGGGGGGGACGAGGTGAGGCATCATAATTATGTAGTTCTCACTACCTACTGTGAGCAAGCTTTTTAAAGCTGTACAAGGATTATTTGGCGTGTGGCCAAAATCGGAACTAACGCCGCCATCTTGTTTTTTAATGCATAGCACATATGATTACCAACAGCGCCCATTTACCAACGTCATTCGAGCGCCAAAAGATCCTTGAAGGAGACTGTCACACAGTGACAGAGAAGCTGAATTAGTTAAAAAGATGCATTAACACATCTACATTTAAACCATCTTACGTCACACTTCTTTAGTAGAGTCCGCGCCACCACTCAAGTCCGATAGACGCGGCGCTAGTGTCTATATAATTGCATCAAATTGCATTAAAAAAATGTAGTTCCACAATTTTCCGCCGGATTTCAGTGGTGGCGCGGACTCTGGGTAAAGTTTTTGACACATGTGACATGGATCAATTTGTTGACCCTCTCTGAGGTATCTGAGGTACAATGTTGTATTCCGATTTCGATACTTACGATTGGAGGATACAGCTTGTAATAAAATAAAAGTTATAAAAGTAAAGCCAACTACTACAAAAAAGTCATATAAAAAGGTAGGTATAAAAAAGACATAACAGACAGTTAGGACACAAATCGAACAGATTACGTGTGACTCCGGATGTATATATATTTGAAATGTGCCAATTAATCCCTTTCATTTGATACCCAACATGGCATCATTATTTTTTTTATTTTTTTCTTTCTGAGAGGGCGCCATCTTCAATTCATTAAATTTTGTCATTATTTCAAGACTTCTAATGTTAAATATTGTTAAGAATTTTATTGTCCTACAATTACCATAAAGTGTGAACTCATGCCGCCTGTGATACAGGTTTATCCCAGTACAGGCATCTAACATTATAATACCTTTGAAAATTATTTCTAAGATTTTATGTCAATATTTTACCAATTCTTAATACTGAATAAATATTTATTGTTAAAAATATTTATTATTAAGACACTTCCAATGATACCTCATTTATCAAATTATGATGAGGAGTTTAGAAGTTATAAGGGAACAGATGAACATACATACATACCGGTCAAAATCATAAACATCCTTTTTGCTTCGCCGTAGTCGGGTAAAAATAAGCCCACCTTTCAAAAAAACCGGTGACGAATATTTTTTCGAGCCGAACCTAATCCTCAATTGAATAAATTGCAGGTATACATCGAATGCTGGAACACAACGGAGGAGATCACAGAATACATGAAGCAGCAGAACTATGACACTAGCACGATGGAAGGTTTCATCGAGCTGTGGGCGGAGTTCCATGAGAAGTCACTAAAGGCCTGGGATGAGGCCGTCGAGGCTGCCGGCATGCCCAAACAACCTGTCATGCTGTGGTCATCTGAACTTACCCAGTCGGAAAGGATCAGCCAACACCTTAATAAAGAAAGGTACCAAACATTTTTTCTTCCCCCGAACATTTTAATTTTCTCTACTGTCCTGGGTACGTTTACAGACGCGAATCTCGCTTACGAAAACTACTGAACCCGAATGATTTATTAGATTGACTCAAAAATTTAATAGAGGATAGTAGAACAGCAAACAGTAGCTCCACCTAGCAAAATGCTTTGAAAGGGACACATGAAAAAGTCCGTCGTACGGCGTAGGAAAAAATAAATAAAAAAATCCTGCTCGTTATTGGTACACAGCATAGCAGCACACGAGTAAGCACAAATAGCTGATGATGCTATAGCCTACACATTCAAAAAGAAAGAAAGTAAAATAAGTTAAAAACCAGCCCCGGATCTAGATTTTTTTTGACGCGGGGCAAAAACTGCCGGCTGCCGCCCCCCACCAATCTTTTATGGGGATGCGCTAAGTTAGCCCGCACGAAATTAAAAATTTCTCAAAATTAAAATTTTGGTAGCAACATATCGTCGACCGTAGGTTCAATTGAGGTAAGGGACAAAATACCCAAAATGAGTTGAGTATACAGTTTTGTTGAGATTTTTTCGCTCTATCGAATGGTGAATATGAAAAAATTCTAACGTAAGAAAAACAGACCGGAAAAAGGTTAATAAGAAAAAAAGTTATGGGCGATTTAGTCCGAAAAAAAAACTTTGTCGGCCTCTCCTGAAAAATCGTATTTGGTCCTTTACCTCAATTGAACCTACGGTCGACGATATATTAATCAAATTGTATCGATCGATAATGCGCCAATTCAACAGTGGCGCCAAAACTGTTGTAAAAAAGAAAAAAAAATAGAAAGATTATAAATGTGCTGCGCGTCTCATCTATTGCAAAGTAATTGCTGTGTGCTGGACTTGTCTGCTACGCTTAAATTTGTCGCCCCCTGAAGTTGGCGCCCGGGGCATGGGCCCCGGCTTTTTTTTTTTAATTATTCTTAAACACAGGTACATTATTTATTGCTTCTACAGTGTTACTCGCCAAACTTTCCAGTTTGATGGCTTGCCCCCCCTAGATCCGGGGCTGTTAAAAACTACCCTGTTAGCTCTTTACAAACTTTTCCATTTTCCAGATACGTCATTGAAGTATGGGAGCCTGTGAGCAGCCCACTGCTACACCAGCTCATAAAGCTGGGCTACAGAACCGTCTCTATCCCCAAAGACGTGTGGTATCTAGACCGTGGGTTCTGGGGTACCACTAAGTACAACAACTGGAGGAAGATGTACGCACACACGCTGCCAAGAGATGAGAACTTCTTGGGAGGCGAGGTCGCCATGTGGTCGGAGTATGTCGACGAACAAGGTCTAGGTATGTGGACATCAATATGCTATTTTTACATAGCTGTGTTCACGGAACTTCTCAGTAGCTGCCTTTTTTTGTTTGGGAAATTATCTAATAACTTTTCCCGCTCTGGGTGGAGTGGGAGGGCGTGTCAGACTCCTACTGATTAAAACCCACCCGTGTTCCTTCAGTTGCCTGTATGTTGCAGGGGTCCCGGTATCCCTTTCGGATTTTCCCGTGACCCCGGCAGGTATCGGCCCTAGCGGACCCCGTCAGTTGTGCTGACATCTCTTAGGGCGCGCGTGGAACACAACGTGCCGTCGACCCGGGCCTGCTGGTCCTTATCGGACGGCGATTTACCTATTGCTCACCGTCCGTTGGCGGAGGGCTGTTACACTGAACACGTACTCTAATGTGTGTGTATCTCCTTCCAGACACGCGCATCTGGCCGCGCGCAGCCGCAGTGGCAGAGCGCCTGTGGAGCGACCCGACGGCGAGCGTGTACGCGGCCGAGCCCCGCATGCAGCGCCAGCGCGGGCGCCTCACCAAGCGAGGACTGCGCGCGGACGCCATATCGCCTGCCTGGTGCTCGCAACACGACTCCAAGTGCTTTTAAACAAATAAAAACTGTCATGATACGCCCCCCTTACCATCAACAGCTACAAATACAAGTCAATTCAAGTTCAACGTTGCATTACGCATATTGACAGCGCGTCGATGGTAAGGTGCCAAGTAACGATCTCGGTGACGGGGGCCCTCGAAATCATTATTCAGTGTTATTTATGTGAAAGTCAAGAAAAATGGAACCCAGTAATTCAGAGCGAACAAAAAAAATCTGACAATTATTCACAAGGAGGCTTTAATACTGCCAATCATAAATTAACGAGGGCTCCGAACAGCTTATTTAGATTATAATTTATCACTATTTTAATGGAACTATAAATTATTATAAATGTACTTATAATTTCAAATTGTGCATGAACGACATACGGACGACACAAAAATAAATAATTAGAAATACAAAAACTTATTTTGATGAAAACGACACGTCCGCTTTTACAGAACAAAAGAGAAAATCAGTTATAATTTTTTTATAGGCTTAAAAAACTTATTGTTTATTATAATTTCAGTCATAAAAAAATCACGTGTTTACCTGTAATGCCCAACGTGCATAAAATATTTAATAATCGCCATTTAAATAATTTAAAATTGACTATTTTACCGTTATATTTGATGTGATTTTAAACAATTGGTGCTACGATTTTTTTTAAATGTATACAGGCTGGCAGGCGTCGACGCGAAAACGGTTACCATGGATTCAGTACATGGTTCTGAACACCCATGCGCTGAAATTTTTCGTTGGTTAAAAAACAACTGCTGTTTCATAGAAAAGTGCATTAACTACGCGGTCAAAATGTATGGAAAAGCTGTTTTTTTTCTAAATAACCAATGAAAACTTTCAACGCAGAGGGGTCCAAAATCATGTACTGAATCCATGGTAACAGTTTTCGCGTCGATGTCCCTGACACCCTGTATACTTTTGTATATTGTGCTATATATTATTAAGAATCTGTTTGAGTTTGGGCCCGGATAACATTTGAAAAACATATCAGCTTTAATACCTAAAATATTATGACTTCGCAATTTTCCTCACAAATCTGTTTGTAAGTAAATATTGAAAAATGTAACTAGCATAATTTGAAATACCAATGCAAGTAACTAATTAGATGTATTAAGGAGCTAATAATAATAGGTTTTTATTTACATTATTTTGTACATTTTCACAGTTAAAAGATATACTGAAGTTTTTCTTATTTTTACTGAACTGGTCATCATTTGCTTAGCCTTTTCCCAACTATGTTGTGGTCAGTTTCCAGTCTAACCGAATGCAGCTGAATACCAGTATTATACATGGAGCGACTGCCTATCTGACCACCACAACCCAGTTACTAGGTAACACGATATCCCTTGGTAAGACTGGTTGGCAGACTTTCGGCCCGTAACAGCTGTCAAAGATCTACAATTGACAGCCGGGACCAACGGCTTTACGTGCTGTCTAATGCACGGAGGGGTCTTGGTGTGTAAAGATGGTCACCCATCCACGGAACAACCGCGGGAAGTGTAGCTTAACCTAATCAATCAACCCGTACGGCTGTTATTACTTAGCCACAAGTCCCTACTTCAACAACTTCTATTTCTACAACTTCTTAATTAGCACCCTAATTGCGTAACACACGATCAATCTAAATTTGAATAATTTTGAAGGATATTGCTAATCCATTGCTTCATAATGTTCGAAAAATTTGTCGACTCAACAACGTAAATAACGCAATGAATGTTGTTGAACTGTCAAAATGATATAGATTGTGATTGATCGTGTGACTTTTATATGATTATTAATTTTGATGATAAAAATAATACATACTTAGCCCATGGGTCATGCATGCGGCACCTGAATTTGTCATCGAAACATATACATTTGTTCTGACTTGATGTAAATATTTCTGCTGCTAGCCGTGTTTTTAAGTAATAAATGTACGCGAGAAATTCTGAAATATACCGAATTTATTGTGATATATAATAATTTAGATTTATACTTAGTAATACTTGATCTATGACAATTATTATATAATAAAGTTGCTACTGTATACAGATTTGTCTTATTATTTAAAGGAAACTTATAAATACTTTTAAATTTTTGTCAAAAAATAAAGGGTAAAAATATTTTTTCGGGGAATTCAATCAGCGTAACATAAGAACATACTTAATATTTTTAAAAAAATACGGTCTAATATAACTTGGCAGTTCGGAACTTCGCGCAGAAGGCTGCGCAATAACATATTTTAAGAACCAAACGGTGACATGAGGCGAGTGAGTGAGAGAACATGCGCGAAAGTTCGCAGAGCCTATGTTCAGACTGGCCAAGTTATATCGGCCGTATTGTACCTAATTATGATAATTTGTAGCCTTCTTTATTTTTAACAGAATTTCTCAAATAGGAGGCAGTGGCGGATTTGCCCTAAGGCCCAGTAGGCCCGGGCCTAGGGCAGCCAAATATTAGGGGCGGCCAATCGTGACAAAAAATTCACTTATGGTAACAAGAAGTAACTCAAAGTACCTAAATATTCTAAACGTTCGCGCACATTATGGTGGGCCGCACTGCACTGCATCGTATAACAATAATAAATTAAAACCATATAACCCTGAAACCTCGGAAAATATTATAAACCAGCAGCTTATTATGTTTAACTAAATTTCTGAACCGATTTCGATAAAGTTAGCAATAAAGTAAATTCATTATGTAGTATATCTATAAGATGAGTGCTGAGAAAGGGTCGGCTGATACTTACTAGGCACATGGCCTGGGGCCTAGAGCGGCCAAGACTACAAATCCGCCACTGACAGGAGGCGGTTCTCAATTCGCCTTTAGCTTTATTTTCTGTCTCTTGTCGAGAAGTTCCATTTCAGTTCCGACATCATCTATTTTTAACACGCTTTTATTAGGTCGACCTGCATGTAACTAACTATGTAATGGAATCTAAGGTAACTAATTTAACCATCTTCCAAGGGTCGTAGCGTAATGAAAATTGGCAGCTGTATGTAGTTCTGATGACAATACAATAATATGGTACTGTCGAACTGATCTGATGATACGATTTTCCATCATGAAGTTCTCTTCATGATGGAAAATCGTATCATTGCTGTTTTGGATTTCTTAGAAAAGTGCAGTGTTAATGAGCTTACTCAACAGTTAAACCAGTACGTTAGTAAACTATGCAGTATTAAAAAACTTTTTACAAAAAAAAAAAAAACAACCGACTTGTGGTTACAGGTGACAGTTGGTTTTTTTTTTTTTGTAAAAAGTTTTTATTTATGGTGCGTTTCTTAGTTGGGTGGTTTTTGGTCTTTCAATAATAATATAAAATAAATTAATTTTTGGGATTCTATGCAGGATGATGATTCTGAAAACTAGTTGTATACAGCTCGATAGCAAATATTTAGGTCTACTATAACTATCTAATACATTTGAATTGATTTTTACAGAAAACTGCAAGAAGTAGGTAGGTGGTTTATACATTACCTACACGAATTCTAGTTTACATATTGTCTACAAAAACATAGCTTATTATTAGTTACAGTAACATTGACTAGAACATAATCACAATACGAAACTTATCAAGTTATCACCTTTCTGGGTTCTAGAACTAAAATCATCAATAACATTTAACGGTAAAATAATGCTTGAAAAGCCAAACATCTACGTAAAATCCAAACGACTACTTATACAAAATTAAATATTTCATAGGTAAGTACATAATCTACATTCTTCTATTTTATAGAAACCATGATGATTAAGGGCTACTTTCTCAATCTTCAGAAAACTTTTATCTAATGATTATTTATTTTTTATTTTCTTAACGAAAGCCGAAACTTTTGTATGAAAATATGTCAAATCACCATATTTATTATTCAGATAAAAGTTTTCTGACGATTTAAAAATCGGCCCTAAAAAGAATAATGTAATCTAATGTTTCTTTTCAGCGGGCCTACCACCAGCTCATAAAGCAGTATTATTTTGATATTACTTCAGTGTGGGAAAGAGATGAAGCTCTACAGGACGTATAGCTCCATCTCTTTCTCTCGCTGAAGTAATATTAAAATAATACTGCTTTTGAGCTGGTGGTAGGCCCCCTGAAGACAGTCTATCCAATTAGATTGAGACATTATTTCTAACTCTATCATTACCATTTTTTGTTCCTAAACTGAGATCGTTCGGCATCATATCATGCAGCACTGTGTCACTTCTGAAGATGCTGGTTGCGATCCTGCTGGCCAGTCTCTCTGATTCTCTGATGTCATCGTCTTTCGAATGTGACGTCAGATCTATCTCTGTGTCAGTATCGCTGTCACTGGTCTCCTTGTCGCGTCTCTGTGGCCGATACGCAAGGTTTTGTGGCTCTTCCATTTCTTGAACAGAAGTAGCGCAAGGACAAGGGTTAGGTTTCGACATCACTCTCAAGTCTGTTGGCACTATTTCTGATTCCATATGCTGGCTCATCATTAATGGGGGGAAAGAGAAAGGCTGCTGCATCATCCGGCCATCATCATTGTACCCCATTGGAGGTAGTTCGTGAACATTCGGATTGCCAGTCGGTATTGGTTCCATGTTTGTGTTGTGGAGGTACGGGTCTTGGCGAGGAGACTTTAGTTCGCGATTCTCCATTACACCTGGAGGTTCCGGGGAATCTTTGTCGTTGGGTGACTCTGGCGCTTCTGGTGATGAATCCGGTTTACCATGACCTGAAAATTAAACAATACATTCTAGATAAATATAATAAAATTCAGAAAGAACCTCGCAAACCGCAGTGACCAACAAATAAATGCTAATAAACGAAATTATAAGGGATTTAATTTGCACAAGCTGCGCCAAAAATAGAACACCCAAAAACATAAAAAACCGCCTAACTAATAACATACATAACATCACGCCTATTTCAAATCGAAACAGATAGTGTTGTATTACGCAATTAGGGTACAAGATTTGATGCCACCAACTGCCATCAAACTTTGCATTGAAATTTTTAATTTCAGTCTGTTGGTTTTATTTTTTTGTCTTTTTCAATCTTTTTGGGTGTTCTATTTTCACATTTGTCTCCTTAAGCCCTTTTTATTGATACCCCGCATGGTCATAGTACAGTCAGCTGCAGATAAATCTCACCCCCTAGCAATGTAGAAATACATGGCTAGAGGCTGAGATTTCTCTGCAGCTGACTGTACTAATTATTTTTGTCAACATTACCTACTTACGACGTCCAAACCTATAGGTAAACCATCGCGCGACCTAGACGAGTCGATATAAATTATCCATGTATTTAAATACATCCAGCCGTTAGGATGGTTCGAGAGAATACAAAATCCCACAAACAAAGATACCTACATACCTTGATAGGTACATAAATACGCGTGAAAAAACAGAACCCTGTCTTTGCTGTAGAGTCTGGTAAAAACTGAAAGTTTTGTAGCTCTGTCCTCGAAAGTGTGACTTTCCTGAATAATCCTGTTGTTTGTATTTGCCATCCAATCTATTGGATACAAGTAGGTGCGCAACAATCTTTTTTTCCGGTGTACTGAACTTACAATTCTTATCTATAGTAAATAATCATTAATATCGCGGCCTGCTACATGGGCATTGACAGACGATTGTGAAAATGTAGGCCGAGGCGAAGCCGAGGCATAAATACGTACTTATTGTATAGTACCTACTTTTCTCCACAGACATATAAAGAGTAGCAGACCAAACATGAATCCATAGTTATATTTATATTTATGGACATGATTCTCTGTCCTTTTTTTGCTAAGCGACAAGTCGTAAATTGTATCTCGTTCTGTCACCTATTGTCACACTGACTCACACATAGACAAAATTTGACATGTAGCTTGTCTGTACCATGCCGCCATATTGCTAAGCAACATCATCTGCATCGCGTTCTTTGTTTCAACCGCGTTATTTAGTCAGGGACGGATTTGGCAACAAAGACGAAATTTTTTGTAAATTGTTTACCATTGAATTATCAAACAGAGCTTCAGTTTACTCTACGATTTTTTTAATCTTTTTGGTGACATTGTTCCAGAATACTGCAAAGTGCAGATTGTCAGTGTACACACATGCTTTTGTAATAAATTATAAAATGAATTATAATACCCTGTATCTGTGTGATGGAAAACATGAACATAGGCATAAGTATACATAAATAGGCTACTCACATAACTTTGAAATTTAATTTGGCAGGTAATAATTGATTGATTGACTTTATTACTAAGTAATTTACACTTCTTATACCCAGAGAATATCAATTTTCGCGGATTTTCAGTAAGTACCTATATCGGTTGTTTCAATATCGTTAGATAATACCGACAACCGGCCCTAGTCCGGCCCTGTATTGACAACATTCCCTATGTGTGCGTAATGGCTACGCAATTTTTAGCGAATGTTTGGTCTGCTACTCTTTATACGTCTGTGCTTTTCTCAATTTTTTTTTTTTTTTCTTAGCCATTATTGTCCCACTGCTGGGCAAAGGCCTCCCTACCCTCTTTCCACCTCTCTCTGTCCAGAGCTTCCAAGGACCGGAAATTCAAACTATTACTGACTGTATAACTAACTGTTCATTTGTTTCTGCTTTACTTAAAACAGCTCTTTTTGCAAGCTAAATCGAAATTCAAAATCATCTTTGATAAGTTACCTCCTTGGTTGCCATTGTGTCGAAGTAAAAACTTCGTTCCATTTTTAAATTACACGACAGTTATGAGTTTTCATAGTAATTTATTCAGCCGCTAAACACGACAGATACTCGTATGGATTTTCATAGTAATATTCCCGCCCGCCTACTCGCATTTATTTGACTAGTACAGTATTTTCGATTTATCTCGAAGAAGGTTGTCAAAATAATGCTCGAATTTCCAATCATGTTTGAGAAAATTAATTATTAATCACCGTGCTGGAATTTGCTAAAATAGGTACCTACTCGTAGTACTGCATTCCTTACGTAATCTTGGCGTTTGTGATTATAGTTGTATGTTGGTTATCCGTTTTAGAAAAGCTTATAACTTTTAAACAAATAAAATATATGCTGCTTTTACGAAGATGCGATCATTGACTTCTGTTACGTTAAACGTCTCTTCTCACCTAACTTCGGCAGCGGCG
Organism: Agrochola litura; assembly: GCA_949152395.1. NCBI lineage: Eukaryota > Metazoa > Arthropoda > Insecta > Lepidoptera > Noctuidae > Agrochola > Agrochola litura. The sequence continues at coordinate 8,407,317 of OX424508.1, forward strand.
GGCAATCAACTCTGAGGCACCTCGACTTAACAAGAAGAATACCTAATAAAACTATGGTGAGACCCTGCTGTCTTGTATGGATCATGTGGTGTTACGCAAATGGATAGAATATGAAATGAGTGTACAGTGTGAGTCTTTAAAATGTGGACTTAATATGGAAATGATTAATTTTATAAACGGAAAAAAATATTAATATTTTTTATAAAAAGTTTATATGTTTTTTTTAAAGGTACGTAATGGAATGTCTTATTGAGAAATTTTACGATTATTGCCAAAAAAAATGTTTATTTTCAATTCAATTTCAATTTTACGATAATTTGCTAAAAGAACATGTTTGTTTTGTTTATTTTCTTTTCCACAATTTTCAGTTTATGAGGACGCCTAATTACTTCCAATCATTATGGAGTTTGGTTAATCGCGATAGATCATTTAATTTAAAAATTACACTATTTTGTTTAAAAATTCCATAAAAAATAAAACATTTATATTTTTTTAAATATTTATTCCGTTGATAAAATTAAGCATAGTTTTCCTCATTTCGATGTGACTGATTACACAAAATACAGAAAAACAAAATTTACCATAGACAACAGAGAAAAAATTTCGAAACGAAACAAAATACATGCATGCAATACATTGATCCAATGATCAAATGATCATTAATAGGTAAGTAGTTACAGTGTTCCATCATTTAGTAATCATCTAGGGCATAGTAACATTTCTCAACTAAAAATTTATGAAAACACTTTTTGAATTTTTTTAATGACATACTTCTTACATTTTATTTTAAATTTTGTGAGCAACACCAAAGAAGCTCTTTTTCATTAATGATGTATTGCATTTTAGCGTACATCTAGTACATGGTGAAGACCAAAGAAACGACGGATGGACGTTGTGAAAGATGATATGGGTAGAAAGGGGGTGACTTCTGAGATGACGACTAAATAGAGAAGCATGGAAGAAAAAGACAAGTTGACCACAAATAAATTGGGATAAGGGCAGGAGAATAGAAAGAATGAAAGAAAGAAAGAAATAAAGAAAGAAAGACAGAAAGAAAGAAAGAAAGAAAGACAGAAAGAAAGAAAGAAATAAATAAATAAAATATTTTTAATATTTAAATAATGGTAATGATGATGATTTCTCACCTGACATCGGCAGCGGCGGGGAGCCCAGTCCGAGGCACCTCATCCGCCAAGCATCCTGCAGGAGTTGCAGCCGCGCCTGCTTGCGCCACTTTGCACGACGGTTTTGGAACCACACCTGGAAATTGCGGCTTGTTACACTTTTGCTGTAGATGTGTATGAAAGTAAAAAACTAAATGCTTTCTTTTTTGGCACAGTATACTGGAAGATACACAATATGAACACAGAACAATCAGAAGGATATTATATTTATTTACACAGATAGTTAGTTAGTCTTAAATTAGTACCTAGTGTAAATAGTCAGTTGTGTTAAAAACTGTGAAGTTATATTATTTGAACGATTATGTGAAATAAAATCAGAAGGAAAACTTAATTTAAAAAATAAAATAGGTCCAGTTCGGTAAAAAAGCCAGACGACTAGTGCCTGACGTTGGTTTTCAACTAATTTAAAAGTACCATTGGCCCGAAAACTAGAAGAAGAATTATGAGACTTTAAAGCATACTGCGCGTTTGCACCACATTAAAGCTCCCGCAGACAGACGCGACGCGGTAGAACAATTTCCATGAAGTTTTCATAGAAATTGTTCTACTAGAGTCGCGTCGCCCTGTCGCGTCACGCCTGTCTGTGGGAGCCTTTATTGTTCTTCTCTCGTATCTTCACGAACTTAGTATATTGAATGAACAAGAAAAGCTCATGCTCTTCAGCTGGTTCGTAACCTAAACTAATAAGAGAAAATATTTGATTTCGTGTAGGTATGCATGTTTGTAATTAATAAACTCAAAAACTGCTGGACCGATTTAAAAAATCTTTCACCGGTAGAATTCTATATTTATCACTGATATTTATAAAGATATCACGCGGACGAAGCCGCTGGCGGAAGCTAGTGTGGTGATATACCAAAACACAAGAAGCGCCAGGGTAAATTCATTTTAGTGGATGCACCCAATTTCAAACAGGTAAAAATAATTATTATTAATCCTTGATAGGAAACTGTTGTCTTTCCGTTAAATCGATTATCCGTTAGATAGAATCTTCCAACTTTTTCCCCACCCGTATATTATGTTATTCATTCTGCCAAGCCTTTTCCCAATTATGTTGGAATCGGCTTGAAGTCTAACCGGATGCAGCTGAATAACAGTATTTTATATGGAGCAACTGCCTATCAGTTATCAGACTTTCGGGCTTCTGACGACCCGTAACGACTGTCAAAGATCTACGAATGACAGCCGGGACCAACGGCTTTTAATACGTGCTGTCCGAGGCACGGAGGAGTTTCGGTATGTAAAGATGATCACCCATCCACGGACCAACCCCGGCAAGCGTAGCTTAACCTGATGGATCGCCACGAGCTCCTCCCCGTATATTGTGTAAGTCAAGTATATTTATGTCGTTTTTTCCTGCTAGTAGGTACTTATGTATATGTTAGGTAGATTTAGATAGTTTATTTCCTTCGACCAGAGTTTGGCAGATAAACACGTACACAAGTATAATACGCGCCACGAAAGATGAGACTTGACCGCGCCTCCCGCGTTCTTTCCTCCACCCCGATGACGCCCCGGCTCAGACTTCATACCGCTAAAGAGACCTATAAATCGTTTACTGCGCAAGTCAAACCAGGTGGTGCGTCAAGTCTCATCTTTAGTCGCACGTATTGTGCACCTATGTAGCTGCCTGCGGTTTAAATGTTAGACAATTATGTAATTCCTTTGCGACTAAAGATTTTAAATTTTCCAGGAGGAAAGACACCAAGTTTCCTCAACACAAAAACTTCAAAATCAATTTGATGAACCAGCCGTGTAGATGCACCTAATTAGATTTCCTAATTTGATATGAAAGATAGATATTGATCGTAAAATTTTTCACATCGTCTGATTTGAAACAAAAAGGTGAGCATAATCAGCCTATGATATTCCCACTGCTGGGACACAGGCCTCCTCTTTGTAAGAGGGAGTGGGCCGTAATCCACCACGCGGGCCTAGTGTGCTGGTAGATGTCACAGGTCTTCGAATGTTTGGTTCTAGGACATGCCGATGTTTTCCTTCACCGTTTTGAGAGCAGCAGTGGTGATGAAATGATTTACGTAAAGTAAAGCACCTGCCTGGGTTCAAACCTACGACCTACAATTAAAGCTTAGGTCAGTTCTAAAATGTTATTTATTTATTTTTATTTATTTTATTTTTTGGAAAACTTACAGCTAAACAGACACAATAATTAATATTTTAAACAAAATATGGCCAATTACAAGTTTCCACATGTAGTATCCTACCTAAAACGCTACAGCCTAACCCATTATTAGACTTAAGTTTTGTATAAAATACAGTGGTATAAATAGTTTTTAACGTAAGTTTTAGGAGATCCGCAATCCATCCTAAGTATCCTAACTAATATTATAAATGCCAAAGTCAGTTTGTTTGTTGTTACACTTTTACGCTAAAACGGCTGAACAGATTTGGATGAAATTTGGTACATGGATAGACCATGATCTGGGTTAGGACATATGATACTTTTTATCCCGATATTCTCACGGGATCGAGACTTATGCGGGTGAAACCGCGGCACGTAGCTAGTATTCATATAAATATGGTCCAATTATTGTGTAATTTGTTGAAATGCAAAGATAAAAAATTAAATGTGAAGTGCGAAAAATCACAAAAAAACAGTGGCACTCCGGGAGTGCCGACAGAAGTGAAAACTTGAAAAAACATCGGCATCACGGTAATCAACGCGTTGATGTCTTTTACTCCACGGTGTCGGTAAATTACGTTACAGTATCGCGAAATCAATGGTTTAGTCCCATCTCAAAAATGCCCAACGCGCCTAAAGAAGTTTTCACTTCAAAAATTACTTACTGCCATCGAACATGTCGCGCCGCAACGCAACGCAATGAACTGAGTTTTACTTTACTTATTCAGATTTAGGAAAAAATAAATCTGTTTCTTGTATTAGCCAGTCCGGTGTTGTTCGTAAGTATCTGAGTAAGTATCTTACTTCTAAGAGAAAACACTAAAACAAACTTATTCATAACTTTTCCGACAGTGCCCACTATTTTCATAAGGTTTTAGGGGAGGTTGTTGCGAATAAGAAGGCGAATAACGATCTGTGTCTTTTATTGTGGGACGCTGCTTATATACATTACTGGTACATATATCAAAATAAATAAGGTACATGAATAAATTTAGGACTAACACAATATTGAGTAATGTAGGTAGAATCTGCCGCGCTCCCTACGTTGTGAGAGCGTGATGATGCAGCCGGCCGGTTCGCATTCCTTTCACTTAGGTTGGCTAGTGTGCGCGGGCGCGCGGTGGCGAACGGCCGTCTGCGCTCCTCTATTTGGTATGACTATACGTAAGTATGAGCTGCTACATCATTCCCCCGCTAGTGAAACGTACGCAGGGCTTCGATGTCCTTCCTGTTCGTGTGACGTATGCGGGCGTATCTGTGACTGGTGCTTCTGACTCAGCGTTGATCCGGAAAGCTGGCTTTAGTCTGTCAATAGTGATGTTGGTGCATCTATTGCGTAACTGGATAGTAAAATACTTGTCCTTACGACTGATCACTTCGTACGGTCCAGTGTAGGTCGGCGTCAGAGGTTTTTTTGATGCGTCATTGCGTAGGTAAACATGCGAACATTTATGTAGGTCATCGTGAATAAATGTCGCTCGGGATTGGTTGGATTTCCGTTGCGCCTGGGCCTTTTTTAATGCTCCATTCAACTTATTCATGAAGTTTGAAATTGTATCACGATGTTTTGTAGATTCTTCATAGAATTCTCCGGGTAATCGCAGCGTTTGACCGTAAAGTAGTTCAGCAGTACTTGTGCCAACATCTTCTTTTATCGAAGCGCGCAGTCCCAGCAGCACTGTAGGTAGCTCATGTGTCCATGTTGTAGATTTTAGTCTTGCGGTGAGTGACGTCTTTAGTGAACGGTGCCATCGTTCTATCACGCCGTTACACTGCGGGTGGTAGGCAGTGGTGCGCGTGCGGTGAATTCCCATGCGTTGCATCAATTTATTAAATAGGTCAGACTCAAATTGCCTGCCTTGGTCTGTGGTTATGGTTACTGGGCAACCAAATCTCGCGATCCAACCCTCATAGAATGCATTTGCAACTGTTTCTGCGGTTATGTCTTCTAATGGTAAGGCTTCAGGCCATTTGGTAGCCCTGTCTATCATGGTCAATAAATATCGAAAGCCGTCAGAAATAGGTAATGGGCCAACAATATCTATATGCACATGCTCCAGTCTGTTTGCTTGTTGGAAACTCGCAATAGGTGTTTTCGTGTGTTGTTGCACTTTAGTAAGCTGGCACGCATCGCACGTTCGAGTCCACTCATTTACGTCGCTATTCATGGAGGGCCACCAGTAGCGAGCAGTGACTAGTTTCCTTGTCGCCCTTATGCCGGGGTGACTAAGGTCGTGAATTGCTCGGAATGCTACTTTTCGAAAATCTGGTGGCAGATATGGACGTGCAGTGCTTGCTGACATCTCGCAGGTAACGGGTTCGGCAGTTGAGTTGGGAATGGCGATCTTCTTGAATATGTACTTTCCTTTGTTTGCTAGTATTTTTAATTCTTCGTCTTGGTCTTGTTTTCTTGCCAACTCGGTGTAATCCATCGGTGTCGGGCATGTTATTGTTTCAACCCGTGATAGTGCGTCTGCGACTTTGTTGTCCGGGCCGGCTACGTGTTGAATATTTGACGTGAACTGTCCGATATATTCAAGGTATCTTGTTCGGCGGGGCGTCTCAGACTTGCTGTTTGAAGTTAATGCATTACACAGTGGTTTGTGGTCTGTGTAAACAATTAATTCTCGTCCTTCAAACACACGACGGAAGTGACGTATTGCCATGTATATTGATAGCAACTCACGGTCGTATGTGCTGTATTTTTGTTGTGAGTCACTGAACTTCTTGGAGAAAAATCCCAGTGGTCTCCACTTGCCGTTGATCTTTTGTTGTATAACGGCACCAGCACATGTGTTTGAGGCGTCTGTCATCAATGCGAATGGTTCGCTCAGTGACGGATAGGACAATAATGAATAATTCTTGATGTCTTGTTTACATTGATTGAATGCTTCTTTTGCCGCTTCGGTCCATTGTATGTTCGTTTTATCGTTTTTCTTTGCGTTGTGAAAGTATGCACTCAATTCTTTTTGATGTTCAGCCGCATGGGGTATACTCGAACGATAAAAGTTCAGAATTCCGACGAAACGACGTAGATCTTGGATCGTTTTTGGCAATGGATAAGACTGGATTGCTTGTACCTTTTCTTCCGTCGGTGTAATGCCTTCTGGACTTATTGTGTATCCCAGGAAATCGAGTTTTGACTGGCCGAAAATACACTTAGCGACGTTTATTTTTAAACCACTGTCGTTAAGTCGCTTAAACACTTCTTGAAGTTCTCTTCTGTGTACTTCTTGGTTCTCAGAAGCTACAAGAATATCGTCGACGAATGGAAAAACAGGTAGGCCGCGAAGCACGTTGTCAATGTGACGTTGGAATGTCTGGCCTGCATTCATTAAACCAAAACACATCCTATTGAATTCGTACAAGCCGAAAGGTGTAATCACGGCTGTCTTCTTCACGTCTTCTTCTCTATTTTTAATTTGGTAGTAGGCCTTCTGCAGATCAATTTTTGAAAAAATCTTCTTGCCTTGGAGGTTATGTGTGAAGTCATGCAGTCGTGGTATCGGGTATCGATCGGGTGTGGTTACTGCATTGAGTCTACGGTAATCGCCGCAGGATCTGTAGGTACCGTCTTTTTTCAAAACCATGTGCAATGGACTAGCCCATGGGCTATTAGACGGTCGACAAATTCCTTGGTCCATCATGAGTTGGAATTCTTGTTTTGCAGCATTATATTTATGTGGCGGTAGTGGTCTCGCTTTTGTAAATATAGGCGGGCCGGTGGTTTCTATGTAGTGTTCGACTTCACTATTTCCCAGTTTTTTTAAGTTTGGTCTCGTGATGTCTGGGAACTTGGCCAACAAGTCGTGGTAGGGAAGCTTGTCGTCGATGGTTCGGATGCTTCCTTCAGCTGTGGGTGACAGGAAACCTCGTGCCGATAAATTGGTTTTTTTATCCACCAATCGTCGTCCATGGAGATCCACCATTAGGGCGTGGTGATGCAAAAAATCAGCGCCTAATATCGGCCGACTGACTGTTGCAACCATAAATCGCCAACTGTAGGCACGCCTCATTCCGATGTTGAGAACAATGGTTCGTTCGCCGTATGCGGGTATTTGTGAACCATTTGCTGCATACAAGTAGTTGGTTGGTGTCCGCTGTTTATCTCGTGCAGTGGCAGGTAACACCGAAACATTTGCACCCGTGTCGATTAGAAATTTTTGTCCGCTTGATTTGTCGTGTAAAAATAGGCGGTATGTGGATAAATCGTCGACTTCGGCCACCGCCGCGGCTTGAGTCTCCCTTAGTTTTCCGACTTCTCACTTGTTATTCCTTTAAAACTGCACGGACTTCTGCATCGGTATGCTGCCTTGCCAAATTTCTTATGAAAATAGCACACGACGTTTCTTCTGTCCCGTGATTTCGTGATTTCTACCTACATTACTCAATATTGTGTTAGTCCTAAATTTATTCATGTACCTTATTTATTTTGATATATGTACCAGTAATGTATATAAGCAGCGTCCCACAATAAAAGACACAGATCGTTATTCGCCTTCTTATTCGCAACAACCTCCCCTAAAGTGGTGACCCCGACGTGATTTCGAGTTAGAACGACTTCTATGATTGTGGAATCGGCGTTGAAATTTGCGGGATCGATTCGTTTTCATCGCTGCGACTTCCATGGTCAGGGCTTCAATCATGCTGTAGAGCTTCTGGTCTGCCGGTTCAGATGTCGCCACTTTTTCGGCTGGCGTCGCTGCCGCTGGGGCCTTTGACGTGGTAGGTTGACACTGGCAGGAACACACGGCGTTTACCTCTTTTAGCTGTTCTTGCATCCTGTCTGCCATGGCAGCCAACGAGTCAAGCTTGGATTCTTCACTCACTGCCAACACTGTGCGGGTAGAAGTAGGTAGGTGTCCTTGCCACAACATTTTCAGGGTGTCATCTGGCATCTTTTTCCCAGCAAGGTTTCTCATTCGGCGAAGCAACTGTGATGGCCGTTGATCGCCGAGCTCCATTTCATTCAGTAGTTTTTGTAACTGAATACCCTCGCTTTCTTCGTAAACCTCCAACAGTCTTCTTTTTGCGGCGTCGTATCGGCCGGAGTTGGCCGGTGACAAGATGATATCGCTGATTTGGTCGATGTCCTTGATCTCCAGCTGAGCCACGACAAGTGCGAACTTGCTTTCATCGCCGAGCTTCTGGTTGTGGATAATAACCTCAAATTGGGCAAACCAAAGCTTAGGTCTGTTGCACCAGAATTTAGGTATGCGCGACTGGACGCTAATTGCTTCGACGTCTTCAGGCGTAGTCTTGTCTCTCGATACGGACGTGTCCATTTGGAACGCGGGGTCACCACTTTAGGGGAGGTTGTTGCGAATAAGAAGGCGAATAACGATCTGTGTCTTTTATTGTGGGACGCTGCTTATATACATTACTGGTACATATATCAAAATAAATAAGGTACATGAATAAATTTAGGACTAACACAATATTGAGTAATGTAGGTAGAATCTGCCGCGCTCCCTACGTTGTGAGAGCGTGATGATGCAGCCGGCCGGTTCGCATTCCTTTCACTTAGGTTGGCTAGTGTGCGCGGGCGCGCGGTGGCGAACGGCCGTCTGCGCTCCTCTATTTGGTATGACTATACGTAAGTATGAGCTGCTACAAGGTTTAGGAAAGGAGACGGAAAATGTTGGGCCCAAGTGTAACAAGTTCTGCCGGGGCTGCGAATATGGTCCGATAGGGATATCGTGGCCCCCCGGCAACATGGCAACTGAAGGAACACGGGTGGGTTTTAGTCAGTAAGAGTCTGACACGCCCTCCCTCTCCACCCAGAGCGGGAGAAGTTATTTGATAATTTCCCACCCAAAAAAAAAATAAAAAAAAGTGTAACAAGTTAAGATATGATCTAAAAATTAGTCACATTTTTTTATCCTTGAATATCAAAAATCAGCTCAATTCTTTGCCTGGAAGCGGAGAAAAATGATAAAGATAGTTTTCGTGAGATCATCGATTAGTAATCGATTACACAACTACAAAAAGAAAACCTACCCACTAGGTAGCACTAGGTAATATAGTTAACTCAAAGTAATTAAATGCACTATATATACTTTTATACAATATAGTGCATTTAATTTAAATAAAACATCATTAATTACTGAAAAACCAAAATAATGATTATCAATTTCATATCGATTAAAATTAGTTTTATTTTTTTGTCTATGTCACTGGCAGTACATATTCTGCACTGGCAGACTGACATTGACAATTTAACACATTAGTAGTGGTGTAGTAGTCATTCTCGAATTTTTAGCGACCGAAACCGTTTTCCCGACGACGAAAACGGTTGCATAAAACGGTTAAAGGATTAAACATGGAATAGAATTGCGTTTTCGTCTAGCGCAGTTTCTTAAAACTATCAACGATATGAAATGTATGAAATGTTTTTTTCGCATCACGAACGACAGCAGTAACTGGTAATACATTACTGACTGTATTTCATTTGAAAGAGTTCACTTTTTATTGGGAGGACTGTTTTACGAGTGTGATAGATAGTTGAATCATTGTACCCGACTGTATTTTCTTAGATGTAAAAATCGCACCAAGTAATTCGAAGACTGGTTTGTGCAATGAAGACTGTTTGAAGTTGAACTCAGGACGTAAAACGGTTTCATCATCACAAAACGGTCTTTGTAAACGGTTCGTTGTCGCAACGGCCATCCCTACTAGAACTAGACAGCTGTCACCTATTTCATGTTTTCGGATGTGTTTTGAGTGCTTTTCCAATTATTTTTCATTTTCAACGATCACTACTTTGATTTTTACGGATTCTGACCCTGCCTACCTTGTAGGACCGTTGCTTTCACACTGGACACCGAAAATCCCTCACACGATTGACTTGGAATTGTTATAATGGATTGTTTTGGAATTGTTGGATTGGATATTGTTGAAACTATGGATCGCTATGTGAATTGTGGGATAGCAACTAGTCACTGCAATACACTAATGTATGTATGAATATATAAATTCACACTATTTACATCTCGTTACTATTCAGGCCCAAGAATGCATGTAATCGTTTCAGTCTCCTTTCCGAATAATAATGTACATTTTACCTACCTACATTATTAGTAGGTAAGATATAAATGTACCTACTTATTTATATTGTGTAAAATCATTACATAAATTAGAAAAAAAAACAGAATGCACTTAAACGCGTTCAAAGTTTTCTTTATTGAAGTTTGAACAATAAAAGGCGAACCCCAGCCGGTTTGTACTTTTATCAAATTTTGATTTAAAAACTTTTTCATCCCCTAATGTAAGGGTTGTAATCGGTCACTGCGTTGGAGAAAAATATTGAAATGAATTAAGTATTTCATTTCTTTTTTTGTTGCCCCTATAATTTTATTGAACGATGTTTTTGTGATTGGCATTAGCCTATAATGTTCCCACTGCTGGGACACAGGCCTTCTCTCTTCGAGAGGGACTGGGCTAAACCTATCACGCGGGCCCACTGCTTGTTGATAAATGCCACATGTGTTCAAATTTTTGTTTCTAATACATGCCGGTTGCCACACGATGTTTTCCTTCACTGTTTTGAGAGCAGTGGTGATGAAATTATTTACACAAAATAAAGCGCCTGCCTGGGTTCGAACCCACGACCGACTCGTTAGTCGGGGGGGTGGGTTACCACTGGGCCACCACTGCTTTTTGTGATTGTTTAATTTAAATTAAGGCTTTTCGGACTGGAAAAGAGTAAGAAAATGATGATGATTTCTGACCATCTCCATAACCAAAACTAAGCTGGTCATTAAAAAATAAACTGTATGTAGCACTTGCATTTCAAGGTGTATCAGAAAGTTGTGGTAAAATTTAAGAGAGTGGTACAAACCATCAAACCGAACAACTTTCCCCATGATGTTGGTCCAATCGAGAAAGTTGTTGTAGAAAGAACACGGCAGTTGAGAGTATGTCATGCTCACTTAAATGTCTCGCTGATGGTGGCGAGTGTGTTGGATCATTCGGTTCCCTACAAAATGTTTGAGCTGGATGGTGCTGATCCACGCGTTTTGTTCGTGAACAGGCGTCGTCAGTTGAGACTCATCTCTAATCTGCCAGGGCTTATTTTTTAATCTTATATTTTGAATTGCTTTTGATTATTTTTGTACATAGAAGCAACAAGAATTTTGAAATATCTATATTTAAAAGAGTGTCCTTGGAGTTTCTTGCCCGTTCTTCTTTCTCCATAGAGAAAGCTTCAACTTTCTGACTAACTAACCGACTCTTTGACAATTCAAAAGTGCCTGTAAATGGTTTAATTGAAATAAATGCTTTGAGTTTGTTTAGTTTGATGGTCTGTACCATCCCCGACCACACCTTTCTTTTACACCCTGTATGTTACTTTTGATTTTGATTGAATAATTCAATCGACCATACAGGATGGCAGGGACATCGACGCCCTGCCGGGGGTTCGAAGCCTGCCGGGGGTTCGAAGAAAACCGATAGGGAAATCGTGGCCCCCGGCAACAGGGCAACCGAAGGAACACGGGTGGGTTTTAGTCAGTAAGAGTCTGACACGCCCTCCCGCTCCACCTAGAGCGGGAGAAGTTATTTGATAATTTCCCATCCAAAAAAAAAAAAAAAAAAAGGGACATCGACGCGAAAACTGTTACCATGGATTCAGTACATGATTCTAAACCCCCCTGCGTTGAAATTTTTCGTCGGCTATTTAAAAAAAAATCTGACGTTTCATAGAAAAGTGCAATACCTACGCGGTCAAAATGTATGGAACAGACTTCTTTTTTAATTACCGACGAAAAATTTCAACTCAGGGGCGTTCAGAATCATGTACTGATTCCATGGTAACAGTTTTTGCGTTGATGTCCCTGCCACCTCGTATGTTTAATTTTAAGTTTGTCACATTTATGAACAATCGTGTTGAATGTTACCTTTCCTTGGTGTAAAACCGCACGTTGGCACCTGGCACCCTTAATGGAATTCCGAAAAATTATCAAATTATGTAAAGTGTTTGTGAATTTCTTTTTTTGTAATTTTTTGCAACAGTTTAGAACACTCTTGAATTGATTATGATAGTGTCACTAATTCAGGACTTAGTATATCGATTTAACAGCCGTTTGGAAGTTGGCGGTATGATACCTCCGTGTCTCGGAAAAGCACGTTAAGCTGTTGGCCCTGCGCCTGATCTCTCCCCGGTCGTGTCGGATTCCCGTCCCATCGGACTATGAGAGTGAGGGAAGAGAGAGTGCACCTGTCTGCGCACACACTTGTGCACTATAATATCTCCCGCGCCGAAGGCTGGTCTCCGCTGAGATTTGTCGCCATGGCCGAAATTCGGTCTGAAGGACTATTATTATTATATCGATTTCTCTAACAGGAATGAAATATTATCAATGTAGGTTAATATTATAAAACAGTTCAGTATATAATGTTCCATATCAATCATCCCGCCTGCCGTTAACGTGCGCCTCCCAATAACAGCAGGTAAATTGAAAGGACTTCTAATAACAAATGTTTGTTATCAGTCCTTAAAAGCATCAAATTGGTGGCAAGTTTTCGAATTATCAGCAGAGTTAGACTTACTGTTAACGCCCATTTAAGATAATAATTATTTTTATCTCATGGAAAACAACAAAATATTGGGCTAGTTTATTGGGCTAGTTTATTAGGTATTACCTACCCGAAGGGTGTCAAACAGAACTCTATTAATTACTACACCTTCGCTGTCCATCCGTCTGTCTGTCACCGGGCTGTATCTCATGAACCGTAATAAGTAGAAAGTTGAAATTTTCACAGATTGTGTCTTTCTATTACCGCCATAACAAAAAATAAAATAAAGTAAAATATTAAAGGAGTCCCCCATATTTGAAGAAACGTGTTTTTTTACTAAAGTTAAAAACGTAGTGTTAAATATTGTACGGTGGTACCGAACCGGAACCCTTCGAGTGCAAGTCCGACTCCCACTTGGCCAGTTTTTCCTTTCAACAACTATTTTATGAAACTATGTCAACACTTTACCAGAATTTTATTTATTTATTTATTTATATAATCACTTATAACTATTTTTACAGGCAAAACCCAATGCAATAGTGAAGCAAACTTAATAATAACAACTTATTTGCTAAAACTTATTACAAAATTTGTTAAAGCACCAGGGTTATTTGATTTATATTAGATTTTTTATTTGATGAAAATGGTTTATTTGAAACGTGCCTAAATGAGTAGATACCATCACCAAACAAGTCATAATTCACACCTCGACTCAATCAGCGCAGGGTCAGAGGGGTTGACATGCTTAAGAGGAGGTCCAAACCCAGCCTTTGGATGATGCAGCCTTAAAATAAACGTTCTAACAAAAAAAAAAACCTACTTGCACTCTAGCCTCCGACAGACTGATCCTCAGAGCCACCTCCTCCCTCAGGAACACGTCAGGGTAATGTGTCTTCTGAAACAGCGACTCCAGCTCGCTGAGCTGCTGCGGAGTGAAGGTCGTGCGGTTCCGTCGCTGCCGACGTCGCCCGAACATGTACTCCGTGAGTAGGTCCCCAGGTAGAGGAGATAGATAAGGACCCGCCATCGCGACCTCTCTGCTCGAAATCTTTTGTCTTTGGCCTTAAGAGACGGTTCTGCTTTGACAAAATAATTTTTTGATAGTAATTGGTAAGTCGCGCTGATGATTCTTGGTTGATTGAAACAGTAAAAGATGGTTTATGAACATTATTTTTCCTTCTCGAAGATTTAGGAGCTAACACTACTGGCCATTGTACTGGAAGCAAGCGCTGGATTTTTTTCAACACTGCTCAACGGCAATTTATTGTATTTATTAATTGGTCAATAATTTAGTGAAAATTAATTAGATTCTGACTTCTAATGTCTTTATTTTTCAATTCAATATATTATCATCTATTATTATTGATTTCAATTTAATAATTCACACTAACATAAAGTTACTAAAACTTCTCGTCTTCGACAACCACATTGAACTCTGCGTTACTCAAAGAAGTTTCATCCGAGATGATCCGAACAGTACTGTTTGATTTCGCGAAATTCTCGTCATGAAAACCACCCTGACTCCACCCCCTCGGTACCGAAAGATCGCACCTGATTGGTGGATTGACGCAGGGGTTGAAAATCCCAGCCAATGAGAGGGCGCAATGGGGGTTGTATTTAATAGGTGTAGATTAAGTTATAGCATATCTACAAATATAAATGGTGTATAAGTGCTATCAACTTTGGTGTGGAGCTGTTAATGAAATATTTAATACGTTGAACGACGCGACAGCTTTTTAGTGTACTGATTAGTTGGCTGATTAATATTGCTGGTAGAAAGATTATTCAACAAAAAAAATGTGCTTCTAACGTAAAAATATAAAATGCAGGCAACTATGATGATAATTATATGATATGATCTCATAACATCATTTATTGTCTTTTCAATTATAGAGCAGAGAGCTAAAATGTTTAAAAATACAGCTGGAGATGTAATATAGAGCAATTGTATCGATCATGTTGATTTGTTGGACTCGGCTAAGTACTGCGAAATTACAATTATATTTTATCCAATTTCTCTTAATACGCGTATATAGCCAGTGATCTTAAGTGGTTAGCTTGCGTGTTCTGTACTGAGCTCACGCAACGCATTGTACGTCCAACCAGTAATAGCTAGGACTCGCCCATCAAGGAGCGCAGTCCCAAATTAGACGCATTATTAATTTATTATACATAAAACAAAAGGTATTTTAATAAAACACGTGTACTAAAAGATCAATAATTAAATTATCTTTAAAATGGTGAAGGTTTCAGAAAATAGATTTTGCGTGATTCTCAGTTTTTAAATCCGCGTTAGACATAACTTTACAAATTAATTTCACTATGTAATGTTAACATAATCTAAAATAGTCATTTACCTATTAAGTTACTAAGAAAATGCTTTAATTTCACATATTTTTTTTTCCAAATCATTAACACTACTCGTTTAGACGTGATCTTCAGTATAAAAACATTAAAAGTCGGCTATCGTCGCCTTAAGGATAATTTTAAGACACAATTAGACAAAATAATTGAATATTTTAAATATTTAATTTTGCGTTAAAGTTATGTCCAGGCAAACAAGTGTGACAACTTTTTTTAAGTATAGTGTAGGTCTCTTCTAATGTTAATTAGAAAAATAACAAAGTACCTATATACAAAAAAAATTAAACAACAAATATTAGGACACACACATACATACACACATGAATGAAAAACTTTATAACTTATGCTATTATATTAAATTCTGAGTATCACTTGAATTAAGTGAAGTATGAAGTCCAAGTTTTTTTTTTTTTTACAAAATTTGTTTTTGGAATATGAGCTGATAAACTGAAGAGCTGACCAGATAGTAGAAAATGGAAATTATGGCCGTTAGGACAGATGTGTTTTAATTACCCACAATGAATTCAAGGAAATCGTATATCACAGTCTATAATTTTTATACTTGCCAGCAATGCTTGTTTTATTTTATTATTAATTTACGATGGATCTCACTCCATCCCAGTTTGAAACAAAATTAAATCTGAAGATACAAAAAATAAATAAGTTTGATATAAACATAAACATCAAGCCTGATTTCCCCGGAGGAAATTATACTAATTTTGTTTATCTTTTGATACCAAAATGTTAGCACTTAGCCCAGTCAACATCGACACAAAAAAATGCAAACGTCGCAAACGCGCATGTAACTACGATTTTTTTATATGTTGTTAGGTCCCCTGAGAGTAGTTACCATAGAATACCCAAGTTTGCAACCTTGAAAACCTTGTGCAACTCCCATGGTGCTCGAAAAACTGCGAAATTCTGGCACTTGCTTCAGTTCGTTTGAAAAATATACCTTATGCCCGTTTAGAACTTAAAGTTTACATTGAAAGTCTTCTTCTTGTATCCAATTGTACAAGTCAATCTGCTAGTTATACAAGCAGGATGTATAAAATGACCAAATTATACAGAATTTTTATCCAATCAAATACTTATATAAATCTGGCAGCCCTTTTTTTTTTTTTTTTTTTTGGGTGGGAAATTATCAAATAACTTCTCCCGCTCTGGGTGGAGCGGGAGGGCGTGTCAGACTCTTACTGACTAAAACCCACCCGTGTTCCTTCGGTTGCCCTGTTGCCGGGGGCCACGATGTCCCCATCGGTTTTCTTCGAACCCCCGGCAGGCATTGGCCCTAACGGACCCCGTCAATTCTGCTGACATCTCTTTGAGGCGCGCGTGGAACACAACGCGCCGTCGACCCGGGCTTGGTCCTTACCGGACGGCGAGCTACCCATTGCTCACCGTCCGCAAGCCCGCGCCTACGGTAGCCGGAAATCGGCACGCGATTCCCGCCCCGGGCGTCTCCTCCTGCGGCGGTTAGGAGCGTGAGGGCGCGAAATTTGCCTCTCCCTCACGCGTTCCGCCTCCTCCTTCGCGAGCATTACCGCTTCGCAGAAGGAGGTGACGGCCTGCCATTTCCTCTCGCTCCGTACCATGGCCTGAACCAGGGCCGGACGCGAGAGATCACCGCCGCCGATCGCCTCCACGAGGACACGGCGTTGCTCCGCCCAAGCCGGGCAGACCTCCACCGTATGCTCCACCGTGTCCTCAGGCCGATCCACACAATGGTGACACCCGGGTGTTTCCTCCCGCCTTATCCTGAACAGGTACCTCCCGAAGCACCCGTGTCCGGTGAGGACCTGCGTCAGGCGGAAGGTGAGGACGCCGTGACGCCTCTCAAGCCACTCCTCAAAGAGGGGTCTTATCGCCGCAATTGTGGCGTGCCCAGCGCGGGGTTGCGACAATCGCACCCTCCATGACGCCATGAGATCCCGCCGGAGCTCTGTCCGCTGTGCCGCGATTTCTTGCGGCATCGGAGTTAAGCCCCGGCGTTTCGCCTCCTCGCGCCACTCCCAGATGTGCGCGAGGACCTTTGCCTCCAGATCCCATGGCGGTAATCCGGCAAGGAGGAAATCTGGCAGCCCTGCGTAACACACGTAAAATGACAGTAATTGATCGCACTTTCTTTCATTTTGACAGTTCAGCCGCGTACATTGCGCTATTTACGTTTTTCAACAGACGAGTTTATTTAACCTTTAATATCCTTCAAAACTCTTGGATTGTAATTTAAACTGTGTTATGCAATTATGATGCTGCTTGTCAGTTACAGAAAACAGTACATAATAACCACTGTTGTTACAATAGCAAGAAACTACGGATTTATTTGGCTATGGATCTACATGGCTATGAGTCTACATTCTTACGGGTATAATGCGTGGCTACCGGTCCACTTGTCTGCGATGGGATCAGTCTACGACCAATTTGCGACTGGCGTAGCTGTACGTAGCTACGGGCTTACGTGACTACGAGCCTACGTCGCTTCGGATTAACGTGTCTATGGGCCCACGTGACTACGAGCCTACGTCGCTATGGATTAACGTGTCTATGGGCCCTGGTGACTACGAGCCTTCGTCGCTACAGATTAAAGTGTCTATAGGCCCTCGTGACTACGAGCCTACGTCGCTACGAATTAACGTGTTTACGGGCCCACGTGACTACGAGCCTACATCGCTACGGATTAACGTATCTACGGGCTCACGTGACTACGAGGCTACGTAGCTACGAATTAACGTGTCTACGGGCCCACGTGACTACGAGCCTACGTCGCTACGGATTAACGTGTTTATGAGCCCTCGTGACTACGAGCCTACGTCGCTACGGATTAACGTGTCTACGGGTCTACGTAGCTATACCTGGCACCTGTAGCAATAAAAAAGCAGGCAATCAAGCAAACTGTATAATTAATTCTTAAATAATATGGCTTTACTTTTAAGCAGTGCATGTCGATATATTGTGATTTTAACTTTGTGGCAATTATCACAGGGTATGTGATAGGTAATACCATACTTAGTTTCAGAAGTTGGTGTCTTTGACATGTTTTTTTGCTTACCTCTCGCGAAACTGATAAGTACTAAGATTCGGATTTGTTAAGCAAAAGTAAACGCCAATGGGGGAATATTCCGGAGGGTCGAATTTCGTTAAATATAAGCTGAAAGATTTATGGATATTTTTCATTACCTAGGTACTAGTGTAATTTGTATGTACTTATACTTTATTACCTAACACATACACTAATATATGAAAACAGTAGAGATGGTGTCTTTTATTCTCCTCCATACGTAATACATACTAAGTTGTTTGTGTAGCTAAATTAAGTCTGCTAAGTGGGTTGTAGATAGCGGAAGCAGCGATTACGAGAAGTAAATGAACGTTCCCGCCCGTCGCACCCGCTGCAGGCAGGGCTGTCCCGCACTCATTATCATTTAATTAGTTGAGCCATTCCGTGAAAAATTTACCACTTTGACAAAACGGAAAATTTTAAACATCCACTAGTAAGTATTTCACGACACTAAACTGACGTGACGAATTCCCGCTTTACTAACAATAATGACGACAAAACCAATAATCTTTAATCTTTTAGAGGGATTTATTATTTCATTACATACGCAGGTATATAAAGTATAATTCGCAAATGAAAGAATGTTTTAAGAACTTCTCAGTTTCACGTTATAAAGGCTCGTGCAGACCAGCGCCACACGCGACGCGACACAAAGACACCGCTCGTCGCACGACGAGCGGTGCCTTTGTGTCGTGTCGCGTGTCGCGCCTGTTTGAAAGAGCCTTAGCTGTGACTATAGAGGACTTTTTATTTGACTACCTGGGGTCTACCACCAGCTCAAAAGCAGTATTATTTTAATATTACTTCAGTGTGAGAAAGAGATGGAGCTAAACGTCCTGTAGAGCTTCATCTCTTTCTCACACTGAAGTAATATTAAAATAATACTGCTTTATGAGCTGGTGGTAGGCCCCCTGTAGTTCGTACGCCTTTCGTCACCGATTACCGCGTCACGGTTGCTCGATGGGTAAAAACAAATGGCTGATCTACCATAATAATGTTATCATGAAAATAAAGTAACTTGTTTTGGTAGTTTTGTACTATTGAAAGCAAATAAAACAGTAGTGACTAAAGTGGAATGTCCACCTTGGTGGTAATTTGATTATCATTATTTCATGAATTTTATTATAATACAATAAGAGTTGTTTATAAAATTAATGTTATTATTTAAAAAAAAAACAGTATTCTTTAAAACCTCACAAAAAATGCTGAGTCTGTGTGTGTCTTAAAAACCATGAACTTCGGTTTTTTAAAATTATTAGCGACAGGAGGTAAAATTGCCTGTTTTGCTTCTTATTTTTAATTTTTAATCAGTTAAATTAGCAACAATTGACTCCGTTAATACATTTTTTTTAAAGCTTATGAACTAAACAGTACATTAAAAAAAACTGCGTTCAATAGAGAATATGAATGTCTTGTAAATTGTTTATTCATATAACTAATACTTTTTCCATTAATTTTTTTTCGGAATGGCCCAGGTACGTATTTAGTTTATGCATTACAAGATCCACCAGAAGAGTAGAAGAGTAACTCGTGGCTAAATAATAACAGCCGCACGGGTCAATCTGACAGGTTAAGCTACGCTTGCCGGGGTTGGTCCGTGGATGGGTGACCATCTTTCCAAACCGAGACTCCTCCATGCCTCGGAAAGCACGTTAAGCCGTTGGTCCCGGCTGTCATTTGTAAGATCTTTGACAGTCGTTACGGGTCGTCAGAAGCCCGAAAGTCTGACAACCAGTCTTCCAAGGGGTATCGTATTACCCAGTTACTGGGTTGTGGAGGTCAGATTGGCAGTCGCTCCATGTAAAATACTGGTATTCAGCTGCATCCGGTTAGACTGGAAGCCGACCCCAACATAGTTGGTAAAAGGCTAGGCAGATAGATTACAAGATCCACCAGAAGTCGTGAACATCTGACTTTTCTCAACTATGTTTGGGGTCAGCTTCCAGTCTAACCAAATGCAGCTGAATACAACTAGGTATTATTAGTTCATCTCATTTTTACTTTAGATGGAGTGGCTGTCTAGCTATCCTCTACAACTCAGTTACGTGGTAACACGATACCCCTTGTTAAAACTGGTTGTCAGACTTTCGGGCTTCTAACAACGATAGCCTCTTATTCACAAGTGAAGATAAGTCAGACAGTTTTAAGTTGCTGGCTGCATTTTACCACAGAATTACAAGAACGACAACAGATTGTTCTCTCTTGTTGCAATAGCTCGTTCTTGTAACATAGTGTTGAATGAAACTTGTTAATATTTTGATATTAAATCAATGTCGGACGTGCCCAGACGTGCTTAATAGGTTTTTTTTTTTACTTGTAATTCATGGTGTGACGGTTCATCTCCCTCAGGAAAATGCTTTTCTCCGTGACTAAAACAAATAAACTCGATATAAGGATGGTTACAAAATAATCTAAACAATTTTTTTCTAATCGTTGCATTAGCCAGCCCTGTACACAAGTCGGGCGGGTGGCGCGGCCGCCCGCCGCAACGGCGCTAAACGAGTTTCCGCAAACATTTTAATGAATAACACCTCCCGCGCCCTCACCCCCCTCTACCCTCGCCTCACCCCTCATTTCACCCCCTCTCATCCCCGTAGAGCCTGCAATGCGCTAATTAAACATTCGAGCCATATTGTCTCCATTACCATGTTGTGGTTATTTCGTACTCAGTAATTCACAATGCCTGAAAGATACGTGTTCATAATTATTTTTTAAATTATGTTCATTTGTGATGTACAAAGGAGTTGTGTGATTTGTGACAACAAAGTCTATAACGGAACTGAAAAAGGATGAAACCATGTTGAAAAAGTTTTGTTGTTGTAAGTTATTAGGTTCAATTAAACTTGTCAATTACAGCAAATCACTGGACTGATTTTGGTTTTGAATTTATTATATTATTCTCACATTTCAGATCAAGATAGCAATAACTCCTTTAGCACAGACCTATGTTGTTAAGATTTAAGTTATCATTAAACCAAGTAGATATTCACTAGTGAAAAGTACTGCCAGGATTTTTTTTTGTCATCAAACTTTGACATTTGACAAATCATTCTACTTACAGAAACAACTATCAAACTGTTAAACTTATTCTTCAGGAACAAGTTCCCTGAATTTAAAAATGATCTTTAAAACATTCATACATCCCGCTGTCATATCAAGCAATCATCTTAATTAGTCGTATGAAAAAAGCTTAAAAAAGAGCACGGGGCGGTCCGACGGCTCAATTAGTTAATTAATCTTTTTTTCCGCGTTAAAATAGCATTTATAAACGAGGCGCAAACCGGTGGGAACGACTCCCTTCTCTCGTGACATAGGGCTGGTGACTATATAAGAAAACTTCTGCTCAATTAAATGCTGTATGCAAATTAAAGGTTAAGTGTTCCAATATCAGAAGAAGTCAGTTAGAGTATGCGTCATCCACGATATTATAAATAGATTGACCGCTTGGAAAACATCCAAAGACGGTTCATAAAACATCTTTGCTTTCATCAAAAGATTCCATATCAGTCAACCGATTATCTTGGACTCTGTAAGAAGTATCACCTGCTGCCACTGGTGGATCGGCGTAAAATTGCAGACTGTTTATTCTCCTCAATAACAATATCCTGAGTTAAATCCTCAATAACCCTGAGTTATTGCCAAAATTTTATTTTAATGTGCCAAGTAAAGCACTTCTTTTTAATCCACCCATACGTGTACCTCATATATCTTCGAATTATAGGCAGAACAGTTAAATTGTTCCCGCAAGCAGAAATTTCAGTGATATTTGCAAGGAATATGATTTTGATCCATTCACAATTAGTGTGAATTCGGTCAGAAGGTGCTTAAGCCTCAAATTCTTTAAGTAGCAATATTAGCTGTAAGTCCTCCATGTACTAAATAAATAAATATTATCTTCTTCTACTTAATACAATTCTTGAATTCATTCATTCATTCACTGACAGAGAACGCTCAGCCAAACCGCTGGGTCTAGAAGAATGAAAAAGAGTTCCATAAATAGCGAAACTGAGCACTAAGGAAGAATCGTTTGAAAATTCACCCCCTAAAGGGGTTTAATAGGATGAAAGTTTGTACACAAAAAGTGGTACACGGCTTGTCCTCATATAAACTTACGATACCTATTGATTGAATAACTGTAAGAATGAAAAATTCAGAAGACACAGACTTTGAAATTGATAATAAAAATTCTAAGTAATATCATTAGTTTAGATTCTAGGCAAACAGTTCCGAATCGGGTGATTTATGTAAAAAATCTCGAATACGAATAAAAAATCGAAATAAAACCTTACTTGACATTACTCGCCAGCCCTAACAGCAACGTTAACAGCGTTTACTTATTTGCAGGCAGCAGCGGGACAATGCAGTCGTCCGCGCAACGTGTACACTGGTCTAATTAATACGCTTTCAAGCCAGCCTTGATTAACTAGATAGGTAATTAGATTACGGCTGCGGTGGCTGCAATACCGGTGGACCGTGCGTGTGTGCGTGGCTTTATGCTTGTATGTTTGTAAGTATGTCTGTGTGTGTGTGGGATCGATTGTTTGGCTAATGTCTGATATGTGATGGTTGGTCTCTGTTGTGTTATAAGACTATGTAGTATATTTGCAGAGTTACTTTTGTAATTATTGTCAATGTATCAATGACTCATCATTACAGCCGAAAGACGTCCACTGCTGGACATAGGCCTCCCCCAAGCACCGCCACTTCGACCGATTCTGTGTTTCCCGCGTCCAGCGGATTCCTGCGACCTTCATAAACTCATCGGTCTATCTTGTGGGAGGCCTTCCAACGCTACGTCTTCCGGTACGCGGTCGCCACTCCAGAACCTTTCGGCCCCATCGGCCATCCGTTCTGCGAGCAATGTGCCCTGCCCATTGCCATTTATGTTTGGCAATTTTTCGGGCTATGTCGGTTACCTTGATTCTCCCGCGGATCTCTTCATTTCTGATTCGATCACGTAGGGAAACTCCAAGCATAGCCCTCTCCATTGCCCTTTGGGTGACTTGGTATCAAAGACTGCTCTGAATGTTTATCAGTGAGGCGTTCGGACTTCGTAAGTACTTACATAAGAATTGTCTTTTTCCTCTCCACGGGTCGAAATAATCTATAAGATTCAACTGGCCCTAAAGACTCCGGATTACTTACATATGTGATTTAAACCGGAACTCCACCGGTCTTCTGGTCGGTCCGGTTCATGGATGTATTTCACTAGCAGTTGGGTATCTTGGGTTTGTTTTTCCAACAGAATTGGATTCTTATATGAAGCTAACAAGTATTTGGCTGCTTCGATGCGAGGGATATTCTGATGATCCCGTCTTCAAATTTGATTGTGAAATTCTTGAACTTGGATGTTGGTTTGAGGTCTTCCTTCTTTCGAATGGGCATCAGTTCGTTTGAGAAGATGTCTTCTTGCAGTCTTCTTGTTGGCAGTTGTTCCGTTTTTTCCACGTAGATTGATGACTTTGGTAAGCAGGCTATTTTTCTTTTCTAGTTGTTCTCTTCTCTGATGATTGGATCTTCTGTTTCTGCGTCTTTTTCAAAACTGGGTCTTGTGTTTTTCTGGTGATGAGTTTCGTGATGTTTACAATTTTCTTCACTTTTCGCTTGAAGATATCTATGGCTTGTAAAATTTTGCTATCGCGTTGAATAAGTACCGGTGTCGGTGTGTGTGGAGGTGTAAGGTGGGTATTTCATAATCAACTTGCACTTATAGGTTTTGGTTAACTATCTTCGGCTAAATATCAATGTTTTGTTTTACAAAGAAGAAATATCTCTCAGTAATTCTAGAACAGAAATCTAAAACATAGCAATAGGTACTAGAATTTTGATATATCTTGACGGGGTAACTTTGCACGCAACTAGACTTGTATTCATATATCTACTACCTACCTCTACATCTAACTAAACATCAAAAAATCTAAAACAAACATCGTTCTTCAAAGACAATAGCCAGAAAGGGTGCGAGCACAGCACACAAGAGTATGTACGAGTATGTCACAAAAACATTCATTAATCAAAATATGTTAGGTATCCCATTGCTTACAAGCGATATCAAAAGAGAGGAGAGTCGCTTCCTGTCTTTGTCCGAGCTCATCCGTTTTGTCTTAACACCCCTTTTAACTTTCATACACTCACATGCCTCCTTCGTCGCCCTTGAGCTGGTTACAGGCAGACGGATAAATATTATTTGTGAATTTCAGAGGTTTCTAGTGGACTCACCGAGAGAGATAAATAGTTACTGAATTGGTGATAGGTATACCTTTTGAGAGTTGTATGATTGAGTAACAAATAAGTGCCATATCAATAAATAAGTAAATAAAAATAAATATGCCAATACACAACAAAAAAAAAAAAAACTGTTTGTGAAAGTTTGTAACAATGTTGACTTTGTATTAGATGGACATACATTACAGTCATATAAATTTTCTGTTTCATACTCAAAAACAAACAAAACAAAACATAACATCACGCCTGTAATCCCCGAAGGGTTAGGCAGAGGTGTACCTATAGTACACCCACATTTCGCCAGTTATGTTTAAATCCCATGTAATAGGGGGCGAGCCTATTGCCATGAACCGGGCACAAATCCAGACTCCAGGCTGCTACTGAGAACCTGCCTGACCCGGGAATCGAACCCAGAACCTCACGCTCAGCAGTAGCGCTTGCGACCACTAGACCAACGAGTCAGTCAAAAAGTCGAAAAAAAAATGCAACGAGATATACGTCGGCGCTAAAAACCAATTATTTGAGTTACCTAAGTTCCTGCTTAATACTAACAGCAACTCGCAAGGGAATTCAGCACTAGAGTGAAAATAAAATGGCTGCAAGTGCTACAACTATGCTGCAACAGTTAAAATTACGGAGGAAAGCCAGTGCAATTTAGCTATTGAGGTGCAAATAAATTCATTTCAAGATGGGACTCGAGAGGTACGAAATATCTGAAGCTGAAATACCCTTGTGCCTATTGGATGAATGGAATGAAAGAAATTTATTTTAAATGCACTTAGATACTCTTCATCTTGATGTAAGTTGGTAATAATGTTGCAATCTTATGGTACAAGGTTTAATTAAGTAAATTAAGCTTATAAATCAGCAACGCTTCTTCTTTTTTTCGTGTGGTTAGTGACTAGTCTGGTGTCAGAGTTTTAAAGCCACCCATGGGCCTCTGAGGCTTCACATGCCGTCGAGAAATATCTCTCAGGCACGCCGGTTTCCTCACGATGTTTTCCTTCACCGTGTTTGAAGCAAGTGATAATAATTATACAATACGCACATGAATCCGAAAAGTCAGAGGTGCGTGCCTTGTTTTCGAACTCGAGATCTATGACTTGGCAGTCCGACGGTCATACCACTACTTAGGCTATCACTGCTTTTCCAACAACGCTACCCAACTCTATTTCACAATTCTCTACCAGCTTAACCGTAAGTATAGTACCACAAAAATATATAACATGTGTATGTATGTTATATATTTTTGTGGCCGTTTGTGTTTTTAGTGACCGATACTTGAACACGTGACTTTACTCCTCATTATGAATAACTTTTACTATGGGACCAAACCTGAAACGGCAAAAAAAAAAATCATTGGTTTCCTACATTTATGTTAGCAAAACTCGTCAAAATGTATGGAACAGCTGATTTTTCTTTCGCGGTTTCAGGTTTGTTCCCATAGTAAACGTTGTTCATAATGAGTAAAGTCACGTGTTTAAGCATCGGTCATTCATTACCAGTCACCATATATAAGACTAAAAAAAAAACAACCGACTTCCAAAAAACACTACAGTGAAAAATTACTTCAATTTCGGAAGTCGGTGTCTTTCTTTGGTTTTGAATTTTCGTTTTTTGTCACCGACTTCCGAAATTAAAGTTATTATTCACTTTGTAGTATTTTTTGGAAGTCGGACGTTTTTTTTTTTTTGTAAAAAGTTTTTATTTTTCACTTTTTAGTTTTGGCACCCACACAAATTCGAAAACCACTACCTGCTATGTAAATAACAGTGACAGGAACTTATCATAATTATCATCCACATACTAAGTGGGAAAAAGTACGTATTATTGAAGCTAACTCAAAAACTATCAAAGCAAAGTTAATAAAATTTATATGGGATCACCTCGAGAGCATACCCTTCCAAAAAAAAAAAGAATTTTCAAAATCGGTCCCCAATTGACGGAGAAATCGGTGGACATACATAAAAAAAACAAAAAAAAAAACAAACAAACATACGCGACGAACATATCGACACTGGAAATTTCAAATGTCGTAAAGGACAGGGAATACAATGTCCTTTACGACAATTGAAATTTCCAGTGTCGATATAACCTCCTCCTTTTTGGAAGTCGGTTAACAAATAATAATTCCTAAGGTGTGTTCAAGCCTAACCGTGTCTCAGTTGATATATTTATGATTAAGCTTCGCGTCCAAAGCGCGGCATTGTCTTTGCGAGCCCTTCTGTGGCACCCCATCCGTCTTGCTTTCACGCCAGTACCCCCTTTCTTTGCAGGCACGAGATTTTTTTAATTATGACGTTCAGCCTTTTTGTCTTTAGTAAAACATGAGTCGCTACAACTTCTTGGGTAACACGTGGGTGGATGTTGGTGGTTCGATTCTGTTTGAGAAGAAAAATGGACAGGATAAAAAAAAAAATTGGGAGCTTGAATATTTGGGTGGGTGTAATAATTAGTGAGATTATCTATAAAACTGTCACGTTAATTAAAGTAAAATACTACTTAATTGAAATATGTACTGGAGTAGATGTCATAGGGGTCAAAGGTCTAAATTGGTGATGCCTAACCGTGTGCCTAACACTGTCAACTTGAAATCAATATTCTGATCAGGTGTCGATGAGTTTTTTGGTAATGAACACCTGTGTGGTATAAAAGGATGTGAAGACCGAAATAAGCTAGGTACTACCATTGTTTCTGTTCGCGGAAACTGTTGGGTAAGTTATAAGGCTTCTTCGAAAAATAAATTTGTATAAAAATGCAGCTTGTAGGTGCGTCAATAAAAAAATTAAAGAAATTTTTAAATTTATGTCTGTAATTTTTATGATGTACATAATAAAGAATATTCTATCTATCTATCAATATGGTGCTTTTGCCAAAAAAGTTCCTATATCGATAACTTTGATAAAATCAAAAAGAAAAAGCCAAGCTCTAAATTGCTTTTCCACATCGCGTACAATCTAAATTACTTCCCAGCCACAAGTGTAGATACAGTCAGCATCAATATTTTCAATAATATTTGCGGAGTGAAGCTACGCCAAGCGCGGGGGCGGCGCGAGCGGCGCTCGGAAGTCCTGATTATGTAGAGGAATTAATTTTCAGACGCGACGAAACTGTTCTGTAGTGCAGCAAGTGGGGGTGAGAGGGGGGTGAAAGGGGGTGAAACAAAACTACCTCGTCAGCCGCACCTGTACAACGTACTCGTGTACTCGTAAATCAGTTTGCTAGTTGTTTGTACGGCTTTGAGTTGAAGAGTCGCTGATTACGATGGGCTGATTAATTTTAGTAGGAACTTTATTGGTTGTAAATAATATTTTCAAAGTTAAATTTTAAAAAATTGTAGGTACAGTTGACAAAGAATACAAGACTTTTCTTCGCATAGATATTGATGGTTAAATCCTACTTGATCTTACGCTCGTTTAACACTTTTTAGGAACTAAAATTTCAGCCCCTAAAACATGTTTACTCAAAGAATGATATCACACCCAATAACCTAATAATTCAAATTTAAATAAATGTTACGTAAATCTGCCACTACCAAAGACACTTACGTAAAAATTGGCGAGTGATTAAATGGTCATAAACAACATGCTTAGCCAAGGGTTGGCCCATTGTTGTTACACCTCTCGACATGCTATTAATATGAAAACAATTCGTCCCTTGCCGGTCGCGTGGGTACACTTGGGGACAGACAGAGGGATACAGTTAACTTATTAGCATTTGAGTTGTGCCTAACTTTATTTGTGAAGCTGCTGAATTATTTAGTGCTTAGATAAAGACGTCAGCAGCCGTAATAAAATGTAATCATTTTTGTTTTTGTACAATAAAGTAAACCATTATCTAAACGCCATCTTCTACGCGCAAAATAACTATTTGTATCTAATACGTGGCCAAACATACAAACTAGAATACTTATAAGCCGTCCAAATCAAAGCATCCGGACGTAAAAAAAATGAAAATAATTTCAAATACTCAACCAAAATATCAACATCGAAACTCTATTAAATTTTATCTCCACAAAAAAAGGTAGCAGTGAGCACATACATCGCTCCCGCAGTGTACGCTAAGCGATCCCCAAAGACTATGCATATGCGCGCAGGCTGCAATCAGCGATTGCCGGCATTGTGGCGCAGATTAAAATTTTAGGGTTCACCCGGTAATGTGATTGCACTCTTTCTCACTATAGTGCTACGGAACCCGCGGGTATGCAATCGGGCTATTATAGGGGCGGTGTGTTATTTTTAATCACATTTTCTGATTTCATTTCAGTGCCATCGCTTTTTATGAGTTGTTGAGCGTAATCTGATTGATTGAGTTGTTAATTGAGATTACTGGGCTTTGTAGTTGGTACAATGTGTTTGACTGTAATAAAATAATCAGCGTGAATTGATTGCGAGAAGTCATTATTTTAAGATGAACGCTGAACGCATTGTCTTTAGAGAAGTCAGACCTTTGATTTAGGTAACTTCATTTGAAATAACTATAAACAATTTGATGAATAAAAAACTGTTATGTGTAAACTTAAATGTAATAAATATTTCAAAATTAATACACAAGTGTGTCCATTTAATCAAAAAATTACCTTGATAAAAAACATAAAACAATACACAGTAAAATTTTTACCCAAACTAAAATATTTAAAATAAACCAACAAACAGCGCCATATTTCGAGAAAGTCATTCTCAATTAAGGTTTTCATATTTCAATCAAGTAGAGGGAGAGAGAGAGAGAGAGATGATTGAATACACAAATTGATTGCTCCGCGCATTGTTGGCCGCTATCGCCGACTGTACCTACTCGTACTACGTACACTCGCCGACAAAGTTGATTACTGATCGTGCACAGATGCAGATACAATGAAATCAGTGGATGCTTTCTGCGATAACGTGTGATTATTCTGTCAAATATGACTTTGAATGTGATAGTTGAGGCCAGTAATTTGGCAGAGATTTTTATAATTAATTATGTACTTATATATTGGGTTTTTGGAAACGGTAGGTACTTAATTTGAATTTAATTATTTGTTTAAATAATTATGTTTCAGAATACCTGTCTAGCGGACCACACTATCAGTAATAATGACATCAATATTACTGCCATTCCTTAGATTTATTGACATGAAACTATTAAAATATTTAGATCACATCATTATTCCAACCAACCACACTGTCAGTTTTAATGACAGTACTTGAATGTAATGTCATTATGACTGATAGTGTCTGGTCCGACTTTTGACGAGGCTTGTGGCTAAGTAACAACTGCTGCACGGGTCGATCGATCAGGTTAAGCTAAGCTTGCCGCGGTTGGTCCGCGGATGGGTGACCATCTTTACATACCAAGACCCCTTCGTGCCTCGGAAAGCACGTTAAGCCGTTGGTCCCGGCTGTCATTTGTAGATCTTTGACAGTTGTTACGGGTAGTTAGTTAGAAGCCCAAAAGTCTGACAACCAGTCTTACCAAGGGGTATTGTGTTACCTAGTAACTAGGCTGTGGAGGTCAGATAGGCAGTCGCTCCATGTAAAATACTGGTATTCAGCTGCATTCGGTTAGACTAGAAGCCGACCCCAACATAGTTGGAAAAAGGCTAGCAAGATATTAAAAATATAGCTTCTTTCTCAAAATCATTTAAGCTAAGATTTGTTTTTGTGAACCCTAAGGCTGCCTGTCCACTGGAGCGAAGCGAGGCAGCGGAGCAGAGAAATGTGCCAATATTAACCAATAGAATCTAAACTCCTCTTCAGAGCTCCGCTCCTATTGTTTAATATTTCTCCGCTGCCTCGCTCCGCTCCAGGGGACAGGTAGCCTAAATGTGTTTTTTTCTGAAATAAAAAATGATTATTTATTTATTTTTGTTTCTAAAGTACACATAAACATTAACTCATGCCTTCTTTCCATGGGGGTAGGCAGAAACTACAGAACGTCACCTGCTACGCACCTTACATATTTCGTCTGAGTATATCTTATCCTATCCTATCCTACATATTATAAATTAAAGCATGTTTGTCTGTATGACCGCGTTGTTCTTCTAAACCACGCAACAGATTTTGATGAGGTTTTCACCATCGTTTAGAGAATTAATTTCGAAAGGTTTGTGTGTATAATACGTTAACATTAAAGTTACATAAGACTAAGAAATCTCGATGTTTTGTCAAGTCGTAAAAAAAACCGTGCGAAGGAGGAGCGGGTCGCTAGTTTCCCTTATACAAATCAATCCATTTTAAGAAACGGTGGCGTCCGACCTCAACAGTCAGGGCAGGGAAAACAAACGCTACTACAAACTCACAACTCATCTGTATTGATACAATCCGTTTAATATAAATCAATAAGGTATGGATTCGATTTATTAAATCAAGATCTACTTAGTATCTCTCTCACTGTACTGTGTACAATATTATAGTAACTATATACCTACTCATATAAGTAAGTACCTATGTAAAAATGATTAGCAATGAACTGAATTCGACAGATAGCAAAACTCGCTATAGCAACCCAACTTTATGAAAAGCAAAGAATGGATTTATTAATAAGCATTAATGTAAAATTCAAACATCGCGTTTCAAATAAAATCTCCCGGGATTTTTGCTGATTTCCATTCGGCTCACTTTTTAGCGGTGTATTCATTCAATATTTTATATAATGTATTCAATATTCGATATTAATGTATTCAGCGGCGCCGGGCCGCAATTTTCATTTTGTAATTTTTACAGAGTGCGCATTCGGGCCGACAGGGGTGCTCAACGTTTGCCTCTGTACCTGGCAAATAGGTTTGATAAATAAGTTTTTTATGCAGTTGTACTTTTTTTTTTCAACACTTGGCGTTGCACATTGAGAAGTTGATGCATCGCAAGGGAGTTTTGGTCATGAATTTCTAGAAAGTCATACAAGATATTAAGATGTATGGAAGAAGAAAACGCAATGCTTGCTGACCCCAAATAAGTATACAGTGTGAGTTAAGTCTTTATAATGTGCACATATCGAAATGAGGAATCTATGCTTAATTTTAACGAAGGAAAAAAAAATATATGTTATGGAATTTAAAAAAAAATGTAACAAGACGGTGTAACTTTTAAACTAAATGATTTATCGTGATGAAACAATCTCCTTATTGATTGGAAGTAATTAGGTGTCCTCATAAAATGAAAATTGTAGAAACAAAACTACCCTCAATTGAAACGAAACATGCTTTTTTAGCGAATTCTGTTTTTTTTTTCATATTTTTTTACAATAATTGTAAAATTTCTCAATAAGACGCCAAACAGAACCAAAAAAAAAAATATAATAATAAGTATTTAGATTTTTTTTATATTTTTTCCGTCGTTAAAATTAATTCATTTTGATATGTGCACATTATAAAGACTCACACTGTATTGGAACAAGAGCAGGAGGATGATACTGAAATCAGCTTTGTTATTTTATTTATTACTACCTTCTACTCGCGACTTCATTCGCGTGGAAGTCGTAAGCACCACAATATACTAAAATTATAGCCACATTTTTATAAAACTTCCCTGTATACTAAGTTTGTAGTTTTTTCTCTGCAAGCAAAATATACAGCAAGTCAGGACTGCTGACGCGGGAGCAAGCGACGTGCAAATTCAAACCTTTGCCAGCACTATCAACTGTTTCATCGGCACCTCTAAATAGTTTTTATTTTTAACTTTTGTACCTCGTTAAGTAGCTGAGTAAATGAATATGTCTACTCCGTAATTTGTACGCTTAATGTTTTAATAAAATTTTAAGAAAACTGGTGCCAAAGTTCATGTACGTTCTTAGATGATTTTTGAAAATGGTTAATAAACTTTTTCCTTTACGTTTAACTATTTTATGTTTTAGAAAATTTGGTTACATTAAAAGGTTTGCAAAAGTGTTTTAAATACCCAATGGGATAGCAATGAAAGCCATTAAATTTGAGAATTTAGAGAAAAGTGATATTTAGTGAAGAATGGGAAATTATCAAACAAACATAAAAATTGGGTTTTCTCGAATCCCATGAATTTTCGCCTAGGCTTTATGGGGTGCTTAATTGTTGCAAATGGGTCACACACTATCACGTCGTGGAAGGAATACGTCAAATTATAAGTCACACTGAATATGTCGTGATGATAATCATTTAAAAGGTTAAATCTAACAATCTGCAATATTCTAACCTTTTGACTTATTTCTTAACAAAATGCGGTAAACTACAGAAGAATACGTACAGTGGACAAAAGTTACGCATACTCAATTAAGAAAATATTTCTACGGCAGCGCAGCTAGTGACAGACCACACCCCTTCCTGGTTTCGTCCCATTAGACAATATGCATTAGTGTGAGTACGAGGCGTGTAGCAAAAAAATTGCGAACGTTTTTATAGCCCTTCTATTAAGCCATCCTATTGTTTAATCGAATGCGATAATGCGGAAGTTTGGCCCATTGTACATAATGTAATATTGCTCACCCCCTACAGCAAATAGCGTGATAATTTATTACCTACAGACTGACCCGCACCCTAATTGCGTAACACACTTTTAGTCACATTTTGAAGGATATTGCTAATCCATTCACTCAACAACGTAAATAACACAACTGTCAAAATGAAAGCCATTGCCACTGTAAGTGTGTTAAGCAATTACCCCGCAGAATCATAGGGAGTATCTATGCAAAATTTGAACAAAATCTATCCGGTAGATAGGTAGTATTTGCATGATACTGCAACATACATTCAGACAAATAACAGACAAACAGACACAAAACCACAATTTTCGATATTGCACCTACCACTGTTTGTCTCTGCATCACCCAAAGGTTGACTGGTAGAAAATGCCTATGGCATTAAATATGCCTCTGTACATTTATGTGCTTAAAGTATTAAATAAATAATAAATATAAACAGACAAAAATCTATATTTTTAACATTAGTAGAACCGTTTCCCGATCTCTTAGCATTTTTTTTCAAACATATTCAATGTTCGGTTTTGACTTTGCTACGATTTTATTATAAACTAGCTTCCGCCGACGGCTTCACCCGCATGATCTCTTTATAATTTATAACCTATGTTACTCAGTGATAATATAGCATTCTACTGGGGAAAGAAGTTTTAAAATCGGTCCAGTAGTTTTTGAGTTTATTCATTACAAACAAACAAACATACAAAAATCAAATCTTTTTTTGCTTTATAATATTATTACTAGCGGACGTCACGCGGTTTCACCTGCGTAGTTCATGTTCCCGTGGGAGTACGGGGATAAAATATAGCCTATGTTACTCGCTGATAATGTAGCTATCCATTGCTGAAAGAATTTTTCAAATCGGTCCAATAGTTTTAAGTTTATTCGTTTGATACAAAAATACAAATATTTCTTCTTTATAATATTAGTATAGATAGTATTATATTATCTGTGGTATAGATTAAGTTTAGATGTAGATACCTACTTAAGTATAGAGTAGACATCGCGAGCATCTTCAAATCGACTGTTATGTTGTACAGCCCAAAAAAGAAACCTTAAATAAATTAAATAAACCAATACTTACAAGTTTAATAAACTTTGAGATATCGTGTCTGGCGTACAAATTGTTTGTTTCCATATAATTTTATAGAAGAGGCGGGGAATCCAATGAAAAGTCCAGTCTTGGCAAAACGGTTAAATACGCCTGCCTTCACAAACAAATGTACACAAAAGGTATTCATTTGCTTAATATTTTATTTGTTGATTACATTCTTTTTGTGTTCTGTTTGATACCTATTTTTGTAAATAAACGGAGGGAATATTAATTGAAAATCAGTTTAGTGTCTCCCTAATTGGATTGACATTTTAGTCTAACCAGGCAACGGTTCCTACCTGTCTGCAGCCAGTACTGTGTACGAATTTTACTAATATGAGCAATAACAAGTTTCTAATACATTAAAAACTCCATTACCTTTGGATAAGTTCAGGTTATCCGTAGTACCTACCAAGTTATGTTGTCCATCTCATCATATCATCAGTGGTCACAGCAGTGCAATCAAAACATTTTGAAGCTTTCATTATCGTCAGCGTCACGCTGTTAATTAGTCGTCAGTTATCAGTTTTTTGTAATTAGTGTATTCCTGCGAATAGAGTTGCCATCCGTCCGGATAAAGCCGGACAGTGTTGTGTCCGGGCCAATTTGACTGTGTCCGGCCCGTCCGGCTTTTGTTTGTTTAATTCTCTTTAATAGGCCAGTAATGGACGAAACAAAGAAACAGGTTAATATCGGAAACTATTGCAAAAATGGTAATTGTGGAATTTAATTTAAGACATGTAACTTGCAAAATGTTTTACGATAAAATTATTAAGGAGGTTGAGCTTTTAAAGCAGGTTTCTATCAAAGAAAAATATGCAAATGAAAATGATACTTAATACCGATTAAAACTTTCTTATAAAACATATATTGTGTTTTATTTGAACTTTTAGTCAAAAATCCTTTTTTTTTTTCGTCCGTCCGGCCGTGGGGTAAGTCCGGTTTTCTGATTTTTAGAGATGGCAACACTACCTGCGAAATAGCATAATTTCCCCACCTGTAGGTACAATCAAGTTCCTCACGTATCATACCTCCCCCCTCTCCTGTTCATTGTCGTCAGCGTGACTCCGTTAATTAGTAAGGTGCGTGCTGCGAACGCGGAGAAGTAATCAGTCTTGCACCTCGGCACCATGAGTTAGAGACTTCGGAACTGCTAACAACATCTGCGCTCGGTGTGGCAACACGCCGTGTTCGGGTTCACGACAAGTCCATCGTCATCCTGAGGATCGTTTCTCGTTTCTCATTTCTTTCAGGAGTTTTTTATGGCTCTTTAGAAATAGTTAATCGGAACAGGTTACTAAATATATCCACGTCTATTGTATTTTTTTTTTGCTAACAGCATCACAAAAAGATCTGACTATGGGAGAAGCTTCAATTGAAGAACTAATGTACCAATATGTTTTACTTGTCGGAAACTGACCGTAGATTTGGTCAAAGTCGACTCCAACAGTCGGTCGGTAAGAGAAAGGTGTACAACGCTACAAGATTCTTTTGGCGCGTGGCATAAATCAGAACTAATTCCGCTGTCTTCTTTTGTCAATACAATGTCTGTGCCAATTGCACAAATGTTTAAACCTACAACGCTCCCCTGTCTATGTCATTCAGGCGCCAAAAGATCCTTGTAGCCTTGTAGCACTCTAGGTCTAGCTATAACCATTTGCTCTCGTAGATTCTGTACGTTTTCGAGCTACCAACCAGTACCCTAATTGCGTAATGCACGAACAATCACAATTTGTTTCGATTTGAAACAGATTGCTAATCCATTGCTTCAGAAGTTGGAAAAAAATCTGCTCAACAACGTAAATAACGCAATGAATGTTGTTGAACTGTCAAAATGAAACAAATTTGTCATAATCTTTTACGAAAATAAGGTGTTCTAATCCCTAAGCACGAAGTCCGTAATTACGGTCAAAGCTACGAGCGTGTCAAACACCGTAGGCCCTATAAATATTTTAGTTGACTAGTTAGCCATATTTCATATTTTCATACAGTAATATTCAAAACAGAGAAATATTTGACATCTATTTGCGACGTTGCTCCCTTTCAGAATCACTTTCGGACGGGCCCGTATCTTCGTTGACGGACTGGAGTAGACCCCCTTCTAGGAACCCTCTATGAACTGTCTACGAAATTCTGTGAGGTTGAATGTCGAAAACAAATATTTTTAATTCTTGAAATCTGTATATTTTGACATTATTATTTCTTCTAATGTTTGTGGATTCGTAATTTTATATTGTAACACTGTTTTAGTTGTAGGCGATTGAAGAATTGGATAAATGCTCCTGCGCGGATAGTAGTTATAGATACGTATTTTAAAGATCCAGGACTAATGATCCTCTTATACAGATCTCCCATACCTATTAACACTGTTATTTATTTTTAAAAGAGTAACCGTGGAGTTTCTTGCCGGCTCTTTTCCATAGGAAACGACAAATTGGAACCGTGCACCTAGCTTCTGACGATTCATAAGTAATAAAATATTTTTGATTTTCCATCTTATAGAAATTTCCCTGATAGATAATAAGAAACCAGCCACTTCCAGTCACAACTCGTCGCTGTGACGGTATCTTGCGGCCTCACCTGCAACAATCTGTACGTGTAGTGCATTAGTTGATGACGTCACGCACTGCCGCTCAGCCAACGCCCTGCACCTCTGCCTGCCACATTGTACCACCTGCCAACACCACCACAACACGCCTAATTCCTCTAAAAGATTGAAAGTACCATTTAGAAGCGAAAAGGTGTAGAAGCGAAAAATACGCTTTGTTTTGTTGCCATTTTTAACCCTACATTTCCCATCTCGGTACAGTTATTATTTTTTGTATTTTTTTGTTGGTAGAGCAGTACTTCATTATTAAACGGTGATAATCAAAAATAAATCCCAGAGCTACATTCACTTATCATTACTCCTAATGGGTATCAGCTGTTTTTCTGACCTCACAAGATCGCAGGTCAGACAATCAAAAGATAACCAAAAACAATAACATAGTCCATATAATTGTGTGAGTCATAGCTACCGAGAATAATAAAAGATATTACTTAAATGAAAGGTACGTCTACGTAGCCGAGAGTTGAGAAGAATGGGAAAAAAATTATAATACCTAAAACGAATGAATGTGCAAGCCATTGTTGTTCCAACAAAATATCCCAATTACGTTGCGGTGGGAGGGAATATAATCAAAAGTGATCTCGCTCCTGTACGAAGGCTGAGGACTCAAGGGAGGGCGCAGAATGAAAAATTTTAATTTCGAATGCAGTTTGTTAAAGAGCGCACAATAACGAGGAATTTTCGCTGGGAAGATAACACACAAAAGGGTTCTGTTTTTTGTTTCGTTCATTAATTACTTGTTTCAGTGGGTTCGGTTATGCACTTCGCTTCACGTTGTGGTATTGAAATAGTGATAAATATATTCCTTGTTTTTTATGTTTTTGTTGGCATTACTGTTTGTGTAAGCTGTTGTATAATGTTAATTCGATGTTTTTTGTAGCTTTACTGACAATGCTAACTTTACGATCTGTGATCTGAAACAACGAATTAATCTTTTAATTAAAAGCTCATTAATTTATCGACTAATTGTTACTAAATTCAAGTTTTAATTAATTAAATTATCGTTAAAAGTAAATACCTCTCCATCATTTACTTAGCCAAAATAAATCTCCGTGAAATATCGGCTTCATTCATTTGACGGTCCGAAGCAAAAGGTCCGAAAAAACTGACGTTTCAGTGGCACACCTCAGTCTAACCGAATCGGACTGGACTCCATTTGATCTGGATAATTATACCCCTACGAGGCCGTACGCTGTGAGCGCCCAGAGTTCACAGGTTAAAAACGAGAATATTTTTTGAGGTTGTAATTTAAATATTTCATCATTTCGTGCGTTAGCTGACTTCGTTCTTAGAAGTGTTTCTTCTACACCAAATAAAATTACTTAGTAACTTTTTTCAACCTAAACTACGACATTATAGTATTTCTCAATGATATTAGATATCCATACATTATAACTACGTTATCCCAGTCCGATACACTTTCTCCATCAGTTTAGTGCGATAAAAAACGACAAAGCGATTCCGATATTTAAATCTCCGTTTGCCAAAAAAAAATTGAATTTGTCAACTGTCCGTGCATTGCATCGGTTATCTGACATGGCCGCAAATCCACAGAATAATATTATTTCCACCAAACCATCAGAAATTCAGAATACCAATATGAAAATTGGATTTCTAGGCACGTCCATGTTTACTTCAGTCTTTAAATTCGTGACATTTCATCTCCGTGAAATTCGTCAGTGGCACACTGGCTGTTTGCTTTCTGCGCCGGATCCTGTCCGTGCCAGATCCCGGACCGTGTGGAAAAACGGCCAATCCTTTAATTAAAGCTCGCTGTAGCGGTCACCGCCAAATGAGTTACTGTGCCTCTACATTTTGACTGAGTTTGGGACAAACTTGTTTTAAGAACTAAAAATGGCCGGTAAAGAATTTTCTGGGTATAGAATTATATTTACAACGACTGGCAGGCAGAAGATTTAACTTTCAAGCAAAAACAAGGGTTGTTGAATCTTGTAGACGTAGATGAAGGAATTGATTGAGATCACGTAGGTGATGGACAAGTAAAGTGAAAGCACTGTAAATAGTAATATGCTTTTCCTGAAAACTAACATCAATCTAGCTTACCTAAATGTTTATTTATTTAAATTTCTCGCACACAAAAAGGTACAAAGGTGAACTTAATGCCTGAAGCATCCTCCATCAGTAAACCAATGGTGGTGAAGAGATAAAATGGCAGACGCTCTGATTGAAAAGAGATAATAACATTAAAATGTAACAATTCATAATCTATGAGAAATCGATAATACTTTCGTAAGAAGTGTTCGAAACATGGCAATTCCCTTTGCTTTTATATACAGGGTGGCAGGGACATCGACGCGAAAACTTTTACCATGGATTCAGTACATGAGTCTGAACTCCCCTGCGTTGAAAAATATCAGCTGTTCCATACATTTTGACCGCGTAGATATTGCAGTTTTCTATGAAACAGCAGATTTTAAAAAAAATAACCGACGAAAAATTTTGACGCAGCGGGGTTCAGAATCATGTACTGAATCCATGGTAACAGTTTTCGCGTCGATGTCCCTGACACCCTGTATACTCTGGTCACAGTAGCTAAATTAATTTGTCAGACATCGCCTGAAGTAATTACTTTTCCGTGATCCACTCTCTGCTAATTTACAGACGTTTTACCAAACACTTTCACAAAGCTATCTTAACATCCATTAAGTTAACACTTTTCTTAATTTATCTGTTGGACTTGTCGTCATTTAGGTAAACCTTTCAGGATCTAAAAAAACGTTAAATACTTACGTTATTTTCATGAATAAGGTATTTTCTTACCATAGGATAATAGCATAGCATAATCAGCCAGCCTATAATATTTGCACTGCCATGCCGGGACACAGGCCTCCTCTCTTCGAGAGGGAGTGGGCTGTAATCCACCACGCGGGCCCAGTGCGGGTTGGTAGATGTCACACGTCTTCGAAGTTTTAGTACTAGGATCTGCCGGTTTCCTGACGATGTTTCCCTTCACCGTTATGAAAGCAGTGGTGATGAAATTATTTACACAAAGTAAAGTGCCTGCCTGGGTTCGAACTCACAGTCTACAACTCGTAAGTCGGGGCCGTACTGGGCCTCAACTGCTCACAAGAACTTCACTACTACCTAATTAATAGTTTCGAATGTAATTGAGACCACCGTCTATTATGAGGATTGTGCAGAAATTGTTCTCTACTAATAACACAAAAGTATCAGAAGATAAACTACGATAAGAATTTTGAAATTTTGTAGATTTTGTTGTATATTACAGGAAGCTAGGACAGGTAGGTACATGGGTAAGTTTAAAGATATTTATTCTCAAAGACACAACGTCACTCACAAGAGAACTGTGCTTCTAAGTTAAATTATAAATATAAAATTCGCCACAATCGTCACTGCATCAATTAATATGATACACCCAGCCAATGCATTTAGTTTTTTTAAGTGTATTATTTGCGATTAAATTATTCAGCTAATTGGGTCTTGAATGCATTGAATGAGTGTATTTGTTTATACATGCGGGTATTTTGCTGTATAATTGTGCTCCTTCAAGTTTACATTTGTTTGCCAAACTTAGTACTAATCTTTGGTAAAATCGGAAAATTAGTTCAGCTAGTGCTACGTTGGGTAACTTGTTCTTCAGTAAACAATAAATTAGTGTGTATACTTTTGTTGTATTTAATGAGGTACAGAATTAACTTGCGCCCCGCGGTTTCACCCACATAAGTCTCCATCCCGTAAAAATATCGGGGTAAAAAGTATCCTATGTCCTAACCTAAGTCATAGTCTACCTACGTGCCAAATTTCATCCAAATCCGTTCAGCCGTTTTAGTGTGAAAGCGGAACAAACAAACAAACTCACTTTCGCATTCATAATATTTGTTAGGATTCATTAGGATTTGTGTAGAAACTGGATAATATGAAGAAACCGAAAAATACGACCCTTTAAAAAGTTGGACTTACAACGTTAACATCACTTTAAATAAAACAGGGGACCATTAAATCCTATTAATCCCTGAAAACCGGTGTTGCGCGAAAATCGGATAGCTTTCAAAATCCGCTAATGAATTGACGTCCGACGCGACCGCAAATCCTCTAATCTAGCAGGTAACAGGTACCTTTTAATTGTTTAATTTCATTAATGTGATCAAAAGGGTCCTCACTAAATTAAAATATACAATTAAGAACTTGATTGGCAAATTGATATATGATTAAATTAATGGGGAACCGCTATTCATAGTGAATAAACGACTGAGCTGAAATATGTAGTTTTGCGTCATTTAATTAATATAGTCTCGAATTTGGAAACATTGACTAAGCAATGTAATAGTGTCCTCTCATACCTATTAACACTTTAATTTGAAAACATTATTAACCGTGGAGTTTCTTGCCGGCTCTTCTCCATCTCTGATTCTGATTCACCTAGCTTCTGACGTTTCATATCCTTTCAACTGACAGCCGCCGTACTACGGCAGCTGTCAATCATAGTCAACTGACACTTGCCGTGCCACGGCAGGTCGATTATGGTCCAACTTTATTGCGATTATCTATGAAACTAAGTGTCCTATCTCTATCGTTCTTGTGGTATGGTGAGCACGAAAGACAGAGCTATCAATAAAACACGCCATGCTATCAACATTTTAAGCATCAAAACGAATGTATGGCAATCGGAAGTTACATCCGGACGTTGCAAAAAAAATGGCGGAAATTCGCAAGTTTCAATTTGATAATTGGACATATTTTTAAATGGTTTTAGGTTATAATATATTATTGTTCTTTCTTATTATTAAGTTAATAAACTTCGTAGAAAAATGATTTTATAATGTAAAGATATGCAGAATTTTGATATTTATGTTCTTGAATGAAAAAAATGGTTAATAA
The DNA here is from genome assembly GCA_949152395.1 of Agrochola litura. Taxonomy (NCBI): domain Eukaryota; kingdom Metazoa; phylum Arthropoda; class Insecta; order Lepidoptera; family Noctuidae; genus Agrochola; species Agrochola litura. The sequence continues at coordinate 8,448,792 of OX424508.1, forward strand.
CTAAACTTGTTTTTAGTGTAAACATGCTCGTTTTATTATAAACCAAATTCTTATAAGTCTTATAAGAACCAATAGGAAATATTATGATTACGAAACAGTAATAGTTTTATATGGGTTTCATAGTAAAATAGCGAGAAATCTAGGTATAAACGCAGGCAGTTCCAAAAAGGGCGGGGCCACGCCTAGGTCACGGGCAGACATTTATTTTTTGCGTTTGACAGTTGTCAGTTGAAGGTATAAGTTATAGGTTTTAAGTGTTTTTTTTTTGGTTTTTTTTAAGTGAAAACTTCCTCAGGCGCGACCATTGATTTCGCGACACTGTAACGCAATTTACCAACATCGTGGAGTAAAAGACATCAACGCGTTAATTACCGCGGTGCCGATTTTTTTTCAAGTTTTCACTTCTGTCGGCACTCCCGGAGTACCACGGTTTTTTTTTTTCTGGAGTTTGCTTTTTACTTAGGTATTCAAAGTTATTCTTTCCTGACACTCGACAAGGTTCGCAATTTGGTATACAATCTATGAAGCATACTTAAGAGCGGCCAACCCGTCATACTTTTCATACAAACGCTCGTACGTGATTGTGGCGTCGTAACACATTTTTCTTTGAAATTTTTAAACTAATAGATTTCTTGTGCACTATTTCTAGGTTTCTATGAAACCAAAAAATTAAAATTTCGAGAAATAAATTCAGTACCAGCCTCCGAAAATCTGCTTTTTTGCACAATTTGTACCTGAACGTTAGCCGATCATAATGTACTCATAAATTGTAAAAATAAAGAAAAAATCTGCATAGAAACCTTGCACATGTAATGGAGATTCTAAGTGACAAACATTTATTTCACAAACTAGTAAAGATTACTTAAAAACACGTATTTCCTGAAACAAGTTTTATGAAATTTCCGCACATTATTTTTCGTACAATGTTATCGCGTTCTCACTTGCTTGTTAGCAGTTCTCAATTACGCTGGATGAAACAACATGCTTTTCGACCATGCTCGCGTTCACGATAGACGGATCGGGAAGGGCCCTCTTAAGCGTAGTCTTTCTTTTACACTCAGACGCGTAGACAAAAGAATGTGTAGCTCTTTGTCACAGCACATGTTAAATGTAGGTAATATTATCATAACACAATTTATCATCACGCCTGTACTACCCAAAGGGTTAGGTAGTGGTGTACAGACGCCAGCACATCAAGCTACCCGAAACTGTCAAATTTTCCCAATCAACTTTGAACCATATGTTTCAGAGATAAAGTTGAAAATCTATTAAATTTTGACAGATTGTAGTAGCTTGATGTGCTGGCGTCTGTACAGTACCGACCAAAAGTCCATGAGCAATCTCACAAAGCAATAGACTGACGCTTCGGTTTGACTTACGACCTTCTTCTATAAGTTGTTACAATACTGTAGACACGCACATTACACACACACACTCACTTTGTCTGCAACCAATGACTAGTTCAATAATCATCATTCGTTTTTAGTTTCATTCGTCTTGTTCACATAAATATTAAAGTTTAGCAGGTAGACCACAAAAAACTAAGTAAATTATTTCGATTTCTGTGGGGTAGATGCAGTTTGTTACGAGTATTTAATTAATAGAACTTTGTTGGTTCGTGGATAATATTGGTGACGAGTATTTAGCGCAGTGTTGTGGTTATTATTATCAAAAAGCAGGCATAAAATATATTGAAGAGATCAGATCAGATCAGAGAATATTATTGCGCTGCGTAAAAGTGAAGTGAATATCTAATGAAACCGGACTAAGTGTGAGTGTTATCATTTATATATTTCATATTTTACTAAACATAAATCTTAATCAAGGGTATTGTTGATAGAACAGAGGTATTGTTGAGACAGAAGATGCCTTTAAAGTTTTAAATTCATTGTGAGGTTTAATTCGATTAGTGAATAATAAATAATAAGGTATTATGTGTAATAAAAACAATGTTTTTCTTTGTTCTAGAGAAATACTGTGAGGGTTAAGAGATATGAGGAAGGGGCTTATTATCGAGTAGCAGCGACGTCAAATGGTGAATGAAACAAATGGTTTCATACCGACGAGATATTTTGCTGAATTATTAAAAACACGTCATTATGAACCGTTCGCCGTGCACTCTGAAGGCTTGCATCACTGAAGACCAGCTAGAAAACCGTTTTTGACCTTAAAATATTGACCGTACCAACTTAATAAACAACAGATTCGTTATTGCATGAATTTATGGTAACGAATTTTTTAAGCACGTTTCAATAGGGTGTTTGTCGTATTTCTTGCAGATATACCGAAATTGTTTAATATTATTTTAGTAATAGTATTATTTTAGGATTAAAATTTGAGGTTTAGTTTCAATCTTCTTTTCGTAAAGAAAATGAATACTTAAGCTTTAACCTCAATAACAACCAATATTTACTAAAGTCAAATAAAATGTAAAATAATTAATACAAATAAAATATAAACAAACTGCCCATATTTAACCTTAAAATTACCTATTCTGTAAGTAGTTTTTTACATTTTAAGTAGTCTAATATTCTTATTTATTACTTAATTACTTCGACCATGATCAAAGCTTAATATTTATGGTAAAAAAATCCATTAAAAATTTAAAATATTTCATAATTTAAATATGTCAAAATAATACAAACTGCTTCTAAGTTTCTTGACATCTATTTCACATCTTATTCAGCTGAAGTAATGATACATAATTGTAGCAGTTATTTAACTTATGTAAAATAAATATAACGAATAAACATATTTTTTTTAATTTTGTTATCATATATCACGCATTTTTTATTCTAAAACCTTTATTGCAATAACAACATAAAAAAGCAGCAATATTTAAAAAATATTATTATCGAAAACAAAAATAATAATATTTGCAAAAAACCGCACTGTGTTTTACGAGATTAGAACCTGAGGCAGTTTGAATTCCATACCAACGCTTAACGCTTTCTGCTATCTGCACTTGTTAAGTTACTATCGAATTTTAGCAATGCCATTAACTGGTCAAGTTCACGCGCATAGTGCGTGTGTGCTAGCATGTTTAAAGCGACGGAAATATATTGTTGTTTCGTGTATTGCAAAACTGCGTTATCTGTGGTGTGTGTATCGTGTTGCTTACACATACAAATGTACGAGCTATACCGCGTGTTCACAGCAATACGACTCTTAGCGTGCTCATGCACTTTTGAGCGCTTACTGTACATACAATATGTAAAAAAAACCCTGTTTGATCCGAAAGGGGTACATAGGTACTGCACTAACATTACCTAAAAGTAATAAAAAATCTTATTATTATGGAAAATAAAAAAGTTTGTGCTATTTAAAAATTTCATTTTTAGTACCTAAATTACCCCAAATCCATTAAAGACTAGCAAATTTTCAACAGGGGTCATAAGTTATGACTTGTAGACACCCGCTTAAACGACAGCCGCCCGCGCCACATGTAAAATTCCCAATTTAAAAAAAAGTGAAAAAAAATATTTTTTATTTTTTCATGAAAATTACCACTTAAATAGACTCTCAGTACGATACCTAACAACACTCTCACGGATCGGGTTTTTTTTACATGTTGTATATTAAAGTACATCAATCATAAGATTATCATGCTATTCTTTACTTTGTTTCTCATATAATCCCCTACATCTCTCAAATTCTAGTCGTTGTAAATACCTAAATTGATTGTTGCGGGATTGCTCGACAGACAGGGGGTGAGGCGTGCGGGGCGGCAATTATTGAGCAAATGTAATAGCGTCATTGTGATAGAGAGCGCCGCCGCCGCACAGACGTAGAGCCGCGTTGATTAGTGCACAACAACGCCGTAGAGACGACATTCTCACTTCAAATATTATGTGACAAGCCATGAATACGATGGAATTTCCCATCGGTAAAAATTACGAACTTCTAAATCCTTGCTTAGTGCTCACTTTGTACAAAATTTCCTGCATTTAGATACCGCTGTTTAAGCTGTGTGTTGCTGACAGTAAATGAATGAATGAATTTAAGATTTTGAGTCAATGTCAACATTGGCAACATTGTGTAATGAGCAAGCTGAAGTAGCAATGGGCCGGCCATATTAGGCATAGAATCGATAGCCGTTGCGGCAGACGTGTTCTTGAGTGGAGACCGGCAAACGTAAGGTAAGACGCCCTCAGCCTAGGTGGAGCGACGACCTTTGCAGGGTGGCTGGTAGCAGCTGGATGAGAGTTGCTGAGAATCGAGCTGAATGGCGTGAAATTGGAGAGGCCTATGTCCAGCAGTGGACTGCTGATGATAATGACGATGATTCAGGATGAAAAGTAGCCTAGTTATTCCAGTAACAGGGTACTTATTTGTCAAATTTCATAACCATCGGTTTATTGGTTTAGGCGTGAAAAGGTAACAGACAGACAAACAGAGACATAGAGTTAAGTAGGTACCTAGCTACTTTTGTATTTATAATATTAGTATGGGTTATCAGCAAAATAAATATTGACAATAGCGTCTCCGTAGTTCCACCAGTGCTTGATTATATTTGCGCGGAGCCACGGCCCCGCCTCCTTCCATCCCCTATAATATTCGTACTCAATGTCGTTAGGCCCTAACTTAATTAATCATACAATGCATTATCTACCATATTCCTTAACTTATAAAGATCACTTGAATATAACAGTGAGTATATTATGTAAGCGCATAATCCCGTTCTGTTTCGATTTGTCTTTAAAATAATACACTTTGAGCTTTGTCTGAGAATCATTGGAAAGCAAGTTATGTTAAAGCAGTGAATTAATTTAATTAATTAAAATCTGCGCTTTGTTAGACGTAATATTTTATTTTGAATAAATATATCCTTAACTTAAATAGATCCTTACCAATGACAAAAGCCATCGCTATTATGAATAGGATTGTTCAAGAAAAACTATCTAAAAATAAATATTTTCATTACTAACTTCTGTAGAAGATCGTTTAATTTAAAATTGCGCGCCCCTACGATCTCTATGGATGATCTATAATAATTTTCTAGCCATAATAACCTAAGACAGTAACGAAGCCATAATCTATCTATATACATACAACTTTAATTCTTAGCTTATTAGCTAGACTCTGACGATCACCCTCAAAACGTAAATTAGGTACTTGAGTAATAGGCCTGCTGTAGTCTTGTTTATACATCAATATAATCTCCCTACAAAAGTTTAGACAAACAGCGACCACGAACAAAACCTTTCGTCCAAATGATGCTGTTCAAAAACAGTTTCGTCATGTTTTGTATTTTTGAGGGAAAACAATATCTCGATTTTTTATTGTCCGTGCATGCAAGCACAAACTTACGGACATTCAGCCAACATTTGTGTGCGGGGAACAATGCGAGGCGCGTTACTTGTATTGCTAAGAGGTTCTATTGTTTAATGCCACAATTAGCCACGAATTCTGCCCAGATGAAAGAAACTGACCAAGTCGCCGACGACTGCGTACCTGGACGAAGTTTTTGATAGTTTTATTGATATTTGCGATAAGTTACAATCAGTTTCTATAAGTAACATACTTCAGATTATTATCTAACGCTTTATTTTGAATAAGTTAGTCAGTTGGAGGAGATGCATTATACAAATTATGACTTTCGTAATGTTTAGGAAGACTGACAAATACCTATAGCTATTTTACTCAGGTATGTAAATAAAACAATAGCTTTTCTTTTAATATTGTGAGTATAATCTTACTTAAATAATTAAGCAAAATTTCGTATACGCAGAACAATATCATCTTTAAAGGTAGTTTTAACCTCAACCAGTTTTAACCTATATCAGGCTCCTCATTATCAGTCTTCTCATTATCAGGCTTCTCAGTATCAGGCTTCTCAGTATCAGGCTTCTCAGTACCAAGCTTCTCAGGATCAGGCTTCTCAGTTTCAGGGTTCGGAGGATCCGTCTTCCTAGGCTTTGTAGTCATGGCGGTATCGGTGCCAGCTTCTATGTCTTTCAGTTGCTTCAGATATTGGTTAGTATCAACATTAGTAGTCACGATCATTTCGAAGATCTTCAGTTGTTCTAAAGCTTCCCATTCATCTCTGTGCTTAATTGCCACGTTGAATAACTCGTTCAAAATTTCTCTTGACCTTTTCACCATGCTTAAAACATTACCAGTTTTGAAACCTTTATCTTCTGCATATTTTTCCTTTATTTCATCAACATCTTTCATTCTTTCCTGAGCAGTGACCATTGTCTGGTTCATGAGGGCTTTTAATTTATTCTTTAAAGTAACATCTCTCTCGTTTTCATCGACGCGCCTGGACCCTTTTGAGGGTATCTTGTTGCCTGGCCTGTCATTCCCCAGCATGTGTCTACGAAGATATGATTTCATTCCTCTTCTCCTTGGGTGTGGCTCATACATTTCCGGTGCTCTTGATGCTAATCTCCATTTAGCATTATAAGCTTCAAGGCCTTGTGGCAAGTCTATTAAATTGAGACAGTTACAGTGTTGTACAATTAGTTGTACCGTATCTAAAATCAATAAAAAAATTACGCAGCTGTTACATTTTTTTATCTGAACTCTCGTTACTCAGATTCTTCGTATATCCGATGATATCACCCTATGTAAATCCCTCATTACCTACTTAAGAGTCTCATTTGGTTGATTCTATTAAAAATACTTACATAATATTGCAGAAATGAATATGATCATGTTACCATCCTAGTGAAAACTACTTCATTACCGCAAACTATGAAATTAAATGTTTAACGACTACGATTACATTTATCAGTTTAAATAATTAAATATTTTGAACACATAACATAAAAAAATAATAGGAAAATGTTGCCAGTTTTGTGGCACGTGTTAACTAACGTATTTCTTCCATAACCTCATATGCATCGATCATTAATACTTTCTTACCACCAATTCACTCACATAATTGTGTCATGTGAGTAAATTCACTCGTGCATGATTGGTTATGTTGGTTTTAATTTGAGATTAAATGAACCACATAATTAATCATTCCTGTTTCTCACATGCGTAGTTTATATTACTAAACCTTTTAACCATCAATTTACTTTAATTTTATTACATAACATAACATCACGCCTGTTTCCTTGAAGGGTTAGACAGAGGTGTACCCATAGGAGGTACACCCACATTTTGCCAGTTATGTTTAAGTCCCATGTAATAGGGGGCGAGCCTATTGCCATCAACCGGACACAAATCCAGACTCCGGGCTGGTACCGAGTAATTCCTAATGGAAAAACCGAATATAACATTGCCCGACCTGTGAATCGAACCCAGGACCTCATGCTCAGTAGTAGCGCTGGCGACCACTAGATCAAAGATTTTATTAAATATGTAAAAGTGATTCCGATATCCCATTTACAGAATAAACCAATTTCATTGCATTTCAAACAAGGTTGGATAATTCACTTTTATTATTTAAAGAAAGGCAATCAATTTTGTACAGTTATAGAGAGTGGTTAGATAGGAAGCGCTTTGCTCATTTAGTTTTTAAAATATGATTGACGTGAAAAGTGTTTGCACAAACCTATTTACAGAAATAAAATCATATATCATTTATTCAGCAATCCAGCAATTCACATAACATAACATCACGCCTTGTTTCCCCGAAGGGTTGGGCAGAGGTGTACCTGTAGTAGGTACACCCACATTTCGCCAGTTATGTTTAAGTCCCATGTAATAGGGGGCGAGCCTATTGCCATCAACCGGGCACAAATCCAGACTCCGGGCTGCTACTGAGAAATTCCAGATAGAAAAACCCAATAACACTTTGCCCGACCCGGGGATCGAACCCAGGACCTCATGTTCAGCAGTAGCGCTTGCGACCACTAGACAATTCAGCATTTCAAATTCCGTTATTACAATTTTCATCAAATTCAAATTCAAATTCAAATAATTTATTTGCTTGAATATGGGTAAGTACATGAGGTGACATACAACAGAAGATCTTTAAACCATATCCTACCTTAATAGGTGTGCAAATATCTATTACAATAAAAATAAAAAATCTTACATTAATCATACATTTATCTATGGCAAATATTATTATTGGGGTATTTATGACATTCATTAATTATATAATTTTATTGTTATTACTTACTTATTTAAAAAAATTAATTACATTTTTCATTTAAATAATCAGTAACGCTGTAATAGGCTTTATTAATCAAGTAAGTCTTTAATCTATTCTTAAATGATATAAAATTATTTTCTTCCTTTATATTATTAGGTAATTTATTATATATTTTAGGGCCCATACAAAATGCACTCTTGTCAAACATAACCGTTCTATGGCGTATTGCACGAAGTGTACTGGCAAGTCTGGTACTTTTTAGCGTCTCATATTTGGTTATATTATTTCTAATGTCTAATGCTAGTTCATAGATATACAGCGATGGGAATGTCAATATTTTTAAATTTATAAAATGTGGTTTACAGGTATCTGTAGGTTTTAATGCACATATTGCCCGGATCCATTTCTTTTGGGCTTTGAAGACAGTTTCTCTCTCGGTGGCATTCCCCCAAAACATTATACCATACCTTAGTGTCGAACCAACGTAAGCGTGATAAGCCAATAGAAGTGCACTTTGATTTACGATTTTACGAAGCATATAGATGGCATATGAATATCGACTTAGTTTTGTACATACTTGTTCAATATGCGTCCTCCATGTCATGTCTGAGTCTATGTGTAGTCCAAGAAATTTTATAGTTTTTATTTTTTCAATATTTATTTGGTCATAGTTTATATTAAAATGATTTAATTTTGAATTTTTATTTTTGAAAGTCATTATAAATGTTTTAGTTAGGTTTATTTTAAGTTCATTTAAATTTAGCCAGTTAACTATAGATCATCATCATATCATATCATCATCATCATATTTCAGCCGTAATACGTCCACTGCTGGACATAAGCCTCCCAAGCGTCATCACTGACCTCTAACATTATAGTCTACTCGAAATGAAGTAAACAACAGTTTTGTTTCCGAGATCAAGACTAGTTGGTCGTAGTATCGGCCATTTTGGGCGGGCAGTTGCGAATGAGCGCGCACTATGCAGCACCGTGCATTCGACAAGAAAATGTGAATAGGACAAGGAATATTAAACATTTTAAAAGAAATTTATTTTTACCAGTCATATTTAACTCAAATTAAATATTGATCATTATTGATATTCCAAATTACTTATGCTTGTTATTTTTTTTAAAGTTTATACTTTAAAAAAAATTATACGCAGTAAAAATTAGAGAGATATAAATTCAAAAGTCATTTATTCAAACTAGGCTGAGAATCAGCACTTTTCGAACGTCAAAATTACAAAAGACAGTCCCCCAAAACGCCCACCCTTCACCACTTCCTACTGCTTTAGCTGCTTTATCTAATAATAATCTAGCTTTATCTAATCTTTCTCTTATTTTTGGTACTACGTTGTACTTGCGTAGGTATATAACCTACGTATACTTCATAATTATTCGAACTCAGACTCAAACCAATTACATATTTCTGTAAACCTTACGATCAGCAACAGAAGTCGTTCAACAGTAATTAATATCTACTTTTCACGTCATCTAAATTGACACAAACTGGGTCGATAATCTGCTTTTTACCGGACTACGGCGAAGCAAAAAGGAGGGTTATGATTTTGACCGGTATGTATGTTCATCTGTTACCCTAAACTACCGATCATAATTTGACAAATGAGCCTGTACACCTACAATATTATAATGGCATGCGACCACGGCTTAACCTTGACTATTTTTGTACCTATGTCTTGATTTCTGTCTGAAATATTTTCTTGTTTCATACTTTTCACGATTTTTCAGTAGTGGGGTTTAGTTTTTGAACTTCCTTTTTTAGCATTCCATTCCTCTCTTCTTAAAATTTTATTTTGCCAAATATTGTTATATAACTGCCACGTAGAATCTAATTTGATTAGTTAGTTTTGCTTTATTAGGTTGACACAGCTGCCGTTGCTATGGTATGCTGTATGGCGGAAGAGAGAGCGAATTAATCAGTTTTAGTGCAGGTGTGCGGGTGCAAATAAGTATAAAACTGATTATAATAATTACCTTGTACTTATTTAAAAAAAAACTAGAAAAAAAACAAACAACTAAACTTAACAACAAAACAACTAAACTTTAAAATAAAAAAAGTAACTAGAAAGTATTATGTTTTTTTTTCTGGTTCTCGATAAAAAAAATCAACAGTATCCGGACCCCACTTAAAATTACTCGCCGACCCCTGCCTAAGAGTGAAGCCACACTGCTCCGTTGCGTTGCGTTACGCCACTGAATGCGTCCAATCTAGCGCTGCGACGTCGCAACGCGACACAACGGAATAGTGTGGCTTTACTAATATACGGGATCCAAACGTTCGTCATCATCAAACGGTAATAGAATAAACTTTATTTCCTTTACACAAAGGAGATAGGGTACCACAGATTAATAACTACGACAAAATCGATTTTTTTAAATTGCATAATCATAACACAACATCACGCCTAATTTCCCCGAAGGGTTGGGCAGAGGTGTCCCTGTAGCAGGTACACCAACATTTCGCCAGTTATGTATAAGTCCCATGTAATAGGGGGCGAGCCTATTGCCATCAACCGGGCACAAATCCGAGAAATTCCAGATAGAAAAACCCAATAACACTTTGTCCGACCCGGGAAACGAACCCAGGAGGACCTCATGCTCAACAGTAGCGCTTGCGACTACTAGACCAACGAGGCAGTTACAATTACAGGCAATTGCATATATGACTGTTATTACGTCCGGCACCCAAGCCAATAAACTTGTGTTATGGGTGCCAGGGCTCTGTCTATTAATATTTTTTTCCAATTTATACAAACTAGTACAGAGTTGGATTGGGTTAAAAGCTATCGTTTTTTTATCGTTTTATATATTTTATTTCTGTAAGGCCCACTGGCGCGTTAACAGCTAACTCAAGTTTAATCCAATAGTGCTCTTTGGATTAACCCTGAGTTAGCTGTTAATTCCGAGTAATTTAGCTAACCCATGAACGCGCAAGTAGATCTAAGTACGTTTGTACAAACAATTTTACACGTCAATCATATTTTAAAAACTAGAGGAGGTAGACGTTTCCAATGCGACTACTCTGGGAAAAAAGACCGAACCAAAACTTAGAGGTCACAGTCTCTTTTACAGTCCAGACATAATCTTGGTCAGATCATGTGAGAACTGTGGACCTGTCCAGTCAGTGCATGCATTTGTCAGTAATTGATGTACAGCTCAACTCAGAACAGATGCATAAGAGATGCACATTAACCACTAAAATACCCTGTCCACTGGAGCGGAGCGAGGCAGCGGAGCGGAGAAATATGCCAATATTAACCAATAGGAGCGGAGCTCTGAAGCGGAGAGTTTAGATTCTATTAGTTAATATTGGCACATTTCTCCGCTCTGTTGCCTCACTCCACTCCAGTGGACAGGCAGCCTTACAGCCCTATAGTCAAATACATCTATTTCACGTTTACCTACACTCCATTGTTTATTTAAGCCAAAAAACGTTTTTAGTTTTCCATTGTGATGCTCTTTTGTTTGATACGATACCTATTTGAAAGCTGCTGTTATAGTAATGTGGGGAAGGGTTTTCGTGTGTGGCGATGGATCTAATCAATCATTGTATGGGCACAAATTAATGTCGCGAAGAGGGTTGTGTACCTCTGTCTTGTTTTTTCTGCTGTACGAGTGGTTGAACAAGGTTTTAAAGAATACATACTTTAAAAAATTACGCTGTTAAATCAGTTAAAATATCGACAACATTTCTGGTGCGGCAAATTTGCACACTTGACGAATGAGAGCTAGACCAAAAAAGTAACATTTTAACCGTCACGACACTTTTGTTATGTAACAAAAGGGTCGTTTGCAAAAGCGAAAGGAACTTCTTTCCAACCGGGTGTCCCACGATACCTGTCGTTAAAAACAAAAAACTCTAGCTATTTCTTGTCAATGAAAATAATGTAATCAGGAATCTAAAGAGCAACTAATACCGGGTGGTACCATCGCCGTACATCAACATATTTAACCTTTCCGTGGCGTATCTGCGTCGAGCCGTGACGTCATCAACTAATGCACTAGCGCCGACCTCATCAAGGCGCAGGTGTGGCGTGGATGTGGCGTGGCGCCGCCATGCCACCTGAGAAATAATTACCGCGCGGAAAAGATGGGATGCGCCTTCTCATTATTTAAGAAGATGGTACACAATGTGTGTTTCGAAATACACATCTGTATTGTCTAGTGAATATAGTGCAGCTCATTTTTTACTTCGAACGCGGCTTGAACTGAAACAATACACCTTTCAAAGGAGTAAACGGGAATCAACGTGTTCGACGAACATGGTTTTATGCAAAATCTGAATCTAAATAATGAGAAATCAGGTGTTTGACCTTGGGAAGGCCGCAGGAATCCACTGGATGCGGGAAGCGCAGAACTGGTTGAAGTGGCGGTGCTTGGGAGAGGCCTATGTCCAGCAGTGGACGTCTTTCGGCTGAAATGATGAGGTGTTAGTGTCATCGATTTTGTGGCAAACATCTTCGTTATCTAAATCAGTTTAAAAGTTCTATACATAGTTCAACCTGATTGGGTAACTCTAATTTATTCATGTATCCGTATAATTTCAATGTCTGTCCTCGGCTGTTTTCTAATGCAAATATTGCATTACGTTTCGATTAACTGCCAGTTTTCTGCTTAGGATCTATTATTATGCGAATTTCAAGACTGACACTGAACGCGATTAGACGTCTTGATTAATCGCGTTCAAGTCCTGTCAGTGTCAATATTTTACAGAAAATAATGACACTGACAGCCCTCAAACGTGGTTTAAGTGCTGATCGCGTTCAGTTTAATTGGTGAAATTCGTTCGTCTTTTAGGGTAGCACGTACTTATAACAAATTAAAGAGACAATAGATATTTTTGGTGATAATCATTTAATATTGACCTAACATGCCAACGTACAAACAATCTTATGTTTAAAGTAAAATGACCCTCTTCTCATCCCGCGTAGAGTTCATATGTTTCAAATGTACATCTACAAGCTGTCTCAACAAATTCGTCGTATCAACATTAGTGTGCATGATCAGCTCAAAGACCTTCAAATGCTGGAGAGACTTCCATTGCTCTTTGTGTTTCACCGCGACGTTGAACAACTCGTCCATAACGTTCTTGGACTTCTTTATCATGCATAGAATAAAGCCAACCTTGTAAGGAGACTCCTCTCTATGATCCTCCTTAATTTCATCAGTGTTTTTCATCTTTTTCTGAGTGTCACGCATCGTCTGATCCACGAGATGCGCTATTTTCTGCTTCAAATTCCTGTCCTTCTCGTCTTCATAGACCCGCGCGACTGGACCCTTCGTGAAGTGAGGCTGCTCATTCAACAACCAATACTTGCGAATAGGCTTCGGTGGTAGGTTTTCCGAACGGTATTCTTCGAACTTGGCCGATTCTGCTTTAGATTTTAATTTGGGCTGATACGCACCAATGTCTGGTAGATCTATTAAGTCTATGCATTCACAAAGCTGTACTAGCATTTCTATTGTACCTAGTAAAACATGAAATATTACACATTTTGTACTTAAAGGGATGTGATCAAAAATATTATTTCAATACAAGTACTTACATAATATTGTAGCAAGTTTTATAAAAAATATATTCATTCTTATCAAGGTGGTCACTACATTACCGAATCTTTGAAACGAGGTACCTAAACCTAAGTTTATCTCAGAATTGGTTTCTGTTTATTGGTTTACAGTAATTAAATGTTATGAACACGAAACATTAAAATTAATTAAACATTTCTGGGATAGCACCTACCTACTTAAACCGAAAAAATAATTAAAAGTAGTTTCAGAAGAAACTGTTTAGGTGTTTAAGTTTCTTTATGCCTAGCCTCCGGTCCTGCCATATCTTGGGAATATCTAATGTTATGAATATTAGGGCTTTAGCATGACTTAATATCTGCTAAGACTGAAAAGTTTCCAACTATACTATTTTACCACTGTCCACAAAATGAAACGTTACCATTTTCTCATATATTATACTCCCGGACATCTAAATCGAGCCAACCATATGCATATTTTTGTATAAAGGTCTCTTTAATAATGTTAGTTCAAAGAAAAAAAATACGTGGTTTTGAAGCCAGTAGCCACTTAAAACCTGCGATCAATAATAAGTACCTACTCGAAACCAAAATCCCCGACTAAAACACAGTTCCTGATTCCACGGAGTACCTACCTATTTCCGCACGATTTCCGCTGAGACTCAGAACGTGTTTCTTTACTACTGGCCATTTGTAATTTAGACTGTCTGTCATACGATTACGTATATTGTCTGTCATCAGAGCAGCCTCTTTTCGCAACATTTGGAACCAAAGTTTGGAGATCTAATACGAATCTGTGAAAAATTCTTGTAATGTTTCGTCTAGCTTTAACCAAATTAGGGGCTCCTGCTCTTACGAAAAGTATAAAAAATGTATTTAACCCACAATTATTAAGAAATTGTCACAGTGTATTCGGTATAATAGATTTACTTCAGCAAGAAAAGGTATTGAAAATAGATCTTTATGTACATTCCTTGCTAGGATCATTAAATCGTCTCGTTGCCTCATTCACTCGATAACCTTGGGTAGATTATCTAGCGTAGATTATGATACCTGAACTAAGTAGTTTTCACAGGTAGAATAGCCTAGAAGAGACACTCCAAAGCGCTGAGCAGACGACGGAAAATTTGTCCGCGGACAATTTGGAATCGTATGTATAATAAAAACTATCCTTGCTCTAAACTAACTAATTTAATTCCGAATATAATTATTTAACCTCAAAATAGATACGAATCCCCAAATGAATCTTAAAGTTGTTACCTCAATATCTTAGTCTAAAACTGTCTAATAAAACTACATATTTACAATATTTCAGGGATAAGGAAAATAATATTAAACGCCAAGATATTTTGTCATTCATTTATATTTCTTTGCCAACATCAAATTCAAAATTCTACAGTTACACCATACCATCACATCTTCTATTCCCCACATAATAACACAAATAAAACTAATAGGTTACCTTAATTTACAGTAGCTCTCCAACCATTATTTATTTTTAACCGACACAGCCACTAGTACGTCGTAACGTCATGAGCGCCCGAATTAGAAGGCCGTTGCCTG
Organism: Agrochola litura; assembly: GCA_949152395.1. Classification (NCBI taxonomy): domain Eukaryota; kingdom Metazoa; phylum Arthropoda; class Insecta; order Lepidoptera; family Noctuidae; genus Agrochola; species Agrochola litura. Next base: position 8,463,954 of record OX424508.1, read on the forward strand.
CCCCACTTTTGACATATCGAATCTTTCGGTGTTGCCAGTATAATAAATTGAAACCTAACATATTGAAGTCTAAAGTGCACGCGGACAAAATGCCGGGATTTCCAAGATTCCAAATTTTCTGCCGTCTGCTCAGCGCCTTAGTGAAATTAGTGTCTCAAGGCCTTTCAATGAGGCTGCTTCTGTAACCCTTTACTGTTCAGAAGGTTTCACAGTTTCAGGCTATATACATATAAGTACTTACTCATCGATAGTAATTGGAAGTACATAGGTATTTGTTCTATAATTTGAATAAAAGTACCTACCATAATTATAATTTCAGCCAGAACACATTTCATTGTCCCAAGTGACGAGTGAACACCACGACTTTGCCCTGGACATTATCAAGCAATATTACTTGAGCGAACATGTCTTGGTTCAGTCACGGAACATGGACATTACTAACGATTGCGCACTTGACGAGTATCTCGTTGGATTGCTAAAACAAGGTAGGTAAAGCTGTCCATTCTGAAATGATGCGCCCCACTACCGCATTTACGCACACCACGGTAATGGGTAATGCAGGCGAGTCATTCCAGAGTGGACAAGCTATATATATTCACCTTACTTAAATCTTCTTCTGCATAATAAAAGTGATTTTATATTTTTTAGTTAGGGCATCTCGTAGTTGACCTCTGAGATCATGACTACTTAACCGGGCTTTCCTGTGGGTGCCTTAAGCTACTACACTTAAAACCTCCAGCCAGGGGTTATTTAACTATGCTAATTAAAACTAGGTGAACGCTCGCTAAGGGCACCCCCTGTGGGGTACGAACCTCGGCTTAGGGCGTCAACCGGAGGGAGGACATCAAGGATGGGACGGGCTGGATCAAAGTTTTGATCATGATTATTAGTCGGGGAATTTAAAGCTACGTGCTCAGCTGCAACAACTGCTGGCAGCTCGTTATCGAGCAAGGGTCGGGAGGGAGTATCATTTACTCGGGGACGCGGTCGCGATCGCAAAAGACCTCGGCGGCGAGATCGAAATGACGGGAGGCGTCTGTTTTTGTACACTATGCTGGTTTCCCTACTGCTCTCCTGGAGGAGGGCAATGGGGTCGTCAGGGTCGGTAAGGATTCGCTTGGGGCGGCGAGTTCGATTGACATAAAAGTGATAGGTATTCAGGATTCATTTAGGTATTATGACAATTTCTGACCGGAGAAAAACGATGGCCCATCTTGAAAATGGTTTTCGCCATTTTATCCAACGTCAGCCCATGCGTTAAGAGGCGAAGTTGAAATGTCTTAAGAACTTGTAATTTTCATTCCAATTAATTTCGAACTAAAACACATCATGCGTAGGCGGCGGCCGTGCTAATTCTAGTTATGTCACATAGGAATACAGATGGGACACTCCGCAGTTTAAGTAAGAAGCTACAAGCAAGTACGCGGCGGGCTCGACTTGTCGGGCCAATTCAGTGAGTGTAACGTAGTCAGAAGATCTAAGAGTTACGCGATAGAAAGAGAGGCAACTTCTAGGTGAATATAACTGTAGGTAATTAGCGCTCACGGTCTCCTGCGAGGCGGCGAGCCTCCTTGCCGGATTACCGCCATGGGATCTGGAGGCAAAGGTCCTCGCGCACATCTGGGAGTGGCGCGAGGAGGCGAAGCGCCGGGGCTTAACTCCGATGCCGCAAGAAATCGCGGCACAACGGACAGAGCTCCGGCGGGATCTCATGGCGTCATGGAGAGTGCGATTGTCGCAACCCCGTGCTGGGCACGCCACAATTGCGGCGATAAGACCCCTCTTTGAGGAGTGGCTTGAGAGACGCCACGGCGTCCTCACCTTCCGCCTGACGCAGGTCCTCACCGGACACGGCTGCTTCGGGAGGTTCCTGTTTAGGATAAGGCGGGAGGAAACACCCGGGTGTCACCATTGTGTGGATCGGCCTGAGGACACGGTGGAGCATACGGTGGAGGTCTGCCCGGCTTGGGCGGAGCAACGCCATGTCCTCGTAGAGGCGATCGGCGGCGGTGATCTCTCGCGTCCGGCCCTGGTTCAGGCCATGGTACGGAGCGAGAGGAAATGGCAGGCCGTCACCTCCTTCTGCGAAGCGGTAATGCTCGCGAAGGAGGAGGCGGAACGCGTGAGGGAGAGGCAAATTTCGCGCCCTCACGCCCCCAACCGCCGCAGGAGGAGACGCCCGGGGCGGGAATCGCGAGCCGATTTCCGGCCACCGTAGGCGCGGGTTTGCGGACGGTGAGCAATGGGTAGCTCGCCGTCCGATAAGGACCAAGCCCGGGTCAACGGCGCGTTGTGTTCCACGCGCGCCTCAAAGAGATGTCAGCAGAATTGACGGGGTCCGTTAGGGCCAATGCCTGCCGGGGGTTCGAAGAAAACCGAAAGGGAAATCGTGGCCCCCGGCAACAGGGCAACCGAAGGAACACGGATGGGTTTTAGTCAGTAAGAGTCTGACACGCCCTCCCGCTCCACCCAGAGCGGGAGAAGTTATTTGATAATTTCCCACCCAAAAAAAAAAAAAAAAGGTAATTAGCGCTGTGCGGCCTGAATTGCACTTTATTGTGTCGTAGCAAGAGTCGCTTTTCATTTAAATGATTTTGCGGAGTGTCCCATATGTATTAATTTGGGGTTATGTGGACATCTTGCAATTATGGCCGTTTTCACATCGAAATTCAAATAACATAACTGGTAGATAGCTTTATATAATTCTAATCCGAGCATTGTGAAATTTGAGGTATATGAATCTTCTTAGTCATTCGTTTATTATTACAGGTAACTCGCTGTTTGCTAAAGCAGAAGACGGCTCGATAGCTGGTCTGTGTGTCAGCTTCGCCAGTAGCCCCGTTGACCCTAGAAACTTACGGAACTATGCCTTCTACAGACAGGTAAAGAGAAGTAATCCTGAATTTATTCAACCCAGAAACATCACTATCACTCCTGTAGGTATTTCGTGAAAGAGAAGGCGGAACGCGTGAGGGAGAAGCAAATTTCGCGCCCTCACGCCCCTAACCGCCGCAGGAGGAGACGCCCCGGGCATCGGGAATCGCAGGCCGGCCACCCCGTTGGCGCGGGCTTGTGGACGGTGAGCAATGGGTAGCTCGCCGTCCGATAAGGACCAGGCCCGGGTCGATGGCGCGTTGTGTTCCACGCGCGCCTCAAAGAGATGTCAGCAGAACTGACGGGGTCCGCTAGGGCCGACGCCTGCCGGGGTTGCGAAGAAATCCAAAAGGGAGATCGTGGCCCCCGGCAACAGGGCAACCGAAGGAACACGGGTGGGTTTTAGTCAGTAAGAGTCTGACACGCCCTCCCGCTCCGCCCAGAGCGGGAGAAGTTATTTGATAATTTACAACCTAAAAAATAAATAAAAATAAAAGTATTTCACGAAGGGTTGGGCAGACGGTTACCAATAAAATTAAAATTACTTAAGAGAAATATCTACTGCATTTCTATTATAATTTTATAATACGGGGTGGCAGGAAAATCGACGCGAAAACTGAAACCATGGATTCAGTACATGATTCTGAAACCCCCTGCGTTGAAATTTTTCTTCGGTTATTAAAAAAAAAATCTGCTGTTCCATACATTTTGACCGCGTAGGTATTGCACTTTTCAATGCAGTGGGGTTCAGAATCATGTACTGAATCCATGGTTTCAGATTTCGCGTCGATGTCCCTGCCAAACCATTTACCAAATTCTCTTCAAGATTTACCATTGACATTTTTAAAACACATACACACACAAACACATCACACATTGTTCACACATTGAACAATGACCATTTATTGATGATTTTTGTTGTCACACATTGTTGACTGCCTCGTTGGTCTAGTGGTCGCAAGCGCTACTGCTGAGCATGAGGTCCTGGGTTCGATTCCCGGGTCGGGCAAAGTGTTACTGGGTTTTTCTATCTGAAATTTATCAGTAGCAGCTCGGAGTCTGGATTTGTGCCCAGTTGGTAGCAATAGGCTCGCCCCCTATTACATACGACTTAAACATAACTGGCGAAATGTGGGTGTACCTGCTACAGGGATACCTCTGCCCAACCCTTCGGAAAACAAGGCGTGATGTTACGTATGTATTGTTAAAAAAATACAAAGCATAAGTCGATGGAACCTATACCTAATGTAAATTTGTAATAATCTATTACAATAATAATCATAATTGACTTTATAATTGACATGAAATATTTGCATGGCAGGATATGGCATATATTTGCATGGCAGGATATGCTGAAACCAAAGTGAATGTAATATCTATTGTACCATATTCTAGCAAATAAATATTTTTGATTTGATTTGATTTGATTGATATAGTACACCCACATTCTACCAGTTACGTTTAAGTCCCATGTAATGGGGGCGAGCCTATTGCCATCAACCGGCCACAAATCGACTCTGGGTTTCTATTGAGAAATTACTGATGAAAAACCCAATAACAATATGCTCGACCTGGGAATCGAACCCAATACCATGCTTAAAGCAGTAGTGCTTGCAACCACTAAACCAATAGAGGTCATACATACGAGTAGCACACATATCAACTTGGAAAAGGATCGTCACCGCATCGCCCGGTTCGTGAGCTTGTCCCGAGGCGAGACGATTACGTTACGATTCCGATTAGTGTGCGTTGCAGTAGGGAGTTTCATACAAAGAATACTGAATGGCTCGAGTTGATACGGTGACGATCCCTTTCCGAGTTGATATAGGTGCTATTTCCTTAAGACGACTCAGGAACTGCTTTATGAAGCCTTGTCCTACGCAAGCATCAAATTGTAAGGCCGATATGTGATGAATATCTACTCCTTATTTTAAGTGGCTAATAACAGCCGCTCGGGTCGATCCATCAGGTTAAGCTACGCTTGCCAGGTTTGGTCCGTGCATGGGTGACTATTTACTATTTACATACCTAGACTCCTCCGCGCCTCGGAAAGTACCTCAAACCGTTGGTCCCGGCCGTCATTCGTGGATCTTTGACAGTCGTCATTACGGGCCGTCAGAAATCCAAAAGTCTGACAACCAGTCTTACCAAACGGTACCGTATTACCCAGTTACTGGGTTGTGCAGGTAATGGTATTCAGCTGCATACGGTTAGACTAGAAGCTGACCCCAACATGGTTGGGAAAAGGCTAGACAGATTGATTGAGGTAATTTAATACCTATTAAATATCCTCCTCTTCTATTGGTTTTCAGGATCCTAACACCAAAGATTTTCTATACTTCACGGCAAAGTTACAGGAGACGCCAAATTTGTGGGACGTTTACAAACAACAGAAAGTTTATGAGGTAACAACTCTTTTATACCTGTGCCGGTTTATAAACATCTTTCTGATCTGCGTGAAGCATTCTACCTTACCTCATGGATGACCTCCATGGATGGCAGAGAGGTCTGTCAAACTCTTCCCGACTTAAGCCATACGACATTCTTCGTACTACCTCGATCAGGGGTCTGGAGCGATGCAGTGCAGTTTCTGGTATTGCAGATACCCAAAGGTGGCTTTAAACACTTCCCATCAAAGGTGCTTGCTTGCATGCCACCCAATATTATAAAAAAAAACTTTTGCTAAATCTCGTTTAGCATAATCAGCTCATAACGTTCCTACTGCGTTGACACAGGCCTCCTCTCTGTCAGAGGGAGTGGGCCATAAGCCACCACACCACGCGAGCCCAGAACGGATTCCTAAAATCTCGTTTCAGCTTAGGTATTTATCAGATTCCATAAAGCATAATGAATGCTCTTTAATTCCAGATCAAAATGATAACAGTTCTCCCAGAATTCCGAAGGCAAGGCTTAGCAGTATTCCTGGCAGAGAAAAGCAAAGAGCTAGCATATGATCAGGGATACAACGTCATTCGAATGGACTGCATCAATCCCTTCGAGTAAGTATCGCTTCGGCATACAAAAAACTACTTAAAGGTCTTGATGAGAACTGGTTTTGACAAGGACCGAAGTAATAGCGCCTACAGGTAGGTACCGTCAGCGTCAGAATGGCAGCGGCACGAATTGACTGTTCAAAATGGTCTGAACATTTGAACAAGACATCAATCTCTTAAAAAATCCTGTAAAAATTGCAGTCATTGTGAACTGTGTTCACTTTGAAACACCTCGTCATCTAGTTACAGGTCGACAGCTAGTAGGTTTTGAGTCACCCACAAGCAGTGTTTTTGACAATTTGTTTAAATTCTTTTACTCATTTCCCATTCGAAGTGACCTAAGTGCGATAGTGACGCCCTCATTTTGTCCATACTCTTTTTTGCCAAGCTGTATAGCTTAAAGGGCTGATTTCTCCAACGTGACGCCAGATAGGTACTTATCTTTATCCCCAATCATTTTGAATTTTCGAAAGTATTTCTATTCACAAACTGTCAGACGTAATTTTTTTCCATGGATAAAAAAATTCTAGCGTTGTAAAAATCTGCCTTTTTTTCTGATAATTCTTTGTTGCTGACTGTGGGTACTTTGTGGAGTGTGGGCGAAGCTTTTGATTTTCCGGTTTGTGGCTGATCTATAGATAACTACCGATAAATAATCAAGAATAAAAAACTAATATGTAAATGTATATCGGGTATTATAATTGGTCTGTTTGCAACCTTGCTCGATAATAATTATATCTTATTGCACATTGAACAGCACCTATATTTACTAGGTTATAGTGAACGTATTCTTACGACAGTACCAACCGATAAATCCGTCTCATTAATTAAAATAACACAGGTCAGACTCCTTCGGCTGTCATTCGTAGATCTTTGACAGTCATTACGGGTCGTCAGAAGCCCGAAAGTCTGACAATCTTAACCAAGGTATTACCCAGTTACTGGGTTGTGGAGATCAGATAAGCAGTCGTTCCATGTAAAATACTGGTCTTCAGCTGCATCATCTTCAATAAGACTTGGTCCTCTAGTAGCGTTTAATAGAGAGAGATGCTAAGGAATTAAAAGAAAGTATGTCTTTGTCCCGGCTCAATGTTATGCCGAATCCACGCTTATTTTTCATGATTCCAGATCATGATCACACACAACAGTACCGAACTATCTAAATAACTTTCTTTTTCCCCAGTTACAAGATCGCAGAGCGCTGCATGCTGCAATGTATAGTGAAATTCCCCTTACACAAGGTACGCGGTGCGCATGCCCCGTTCATTAAGAAAAGTTCTGAATTTAACCGATGGGTCCGCGTTTACGTGGATGCACGATCACAGCCCGACGTGGACCGAACGACAGTCCGAAGTAAGCACCAAGATCTAGAGAGCCTCATAGAATGACTTTAATTGATAGAAATAAATAGGTATATAACTATTGGAGTAGTGTTGAGTCAAAATATATTATGATGGATGGCTGGTTATGTTGTTATTTTATTTCAATCTGTGGGAGCATAATAATATGAGATCCGAATGAAAGTTATCATTCTAGTGGTAGTTCTACATTCATGCGTCTTTCTAGTTGTTTATACTTACTGATACACCTAGGTAACTAGGCTATATAAAGTACAAGTAGCAGTCGTTATGTCCTTTTAGGAGAAAATACTATCCTGACACTTGTACCATCGCGGAAGCCCATAACTAACCACTTTGAAAACAAAATCGCGTGCACACGCTGACTACATCTGTTACCGCCCCGGTTCTATAGCGGCCTAGCAAGTAAGCAAGAATAGTCCTTACTGTGGTTAGTTATGGCTTTCCCATGGTACGTACCATCGCGGTCACGCATATCTAACCACTTTTAAAACAAAATCCCGTGCACACGACGCTCGGCCGCTACGGTAAGAGTTACCGTAGCGGCCGAGCGCTGCAAGCAGGAATAGTCCTTACGGTGTTCAGTGGGATGTGCGTTTCCGCGATAGTACATACAGTATTTCTATTTTCTTAATGTCCCTCAGGTATCATCAGATTTCTGAATACAAACGAATGCCAATTTCCATGTCCATCAATTATTAGATTTATCGTGTATACTAATTTGAATTCAGAACTAAGTACTTTATTGTTGTTTTGTTTTGATTTCCATGTGAACTAAGTATATAGAGCTGTAAAACTATTTGCCTATCTGTCGTGCCTGCGACTTTAGCGGGTTTCCTCCCATTTTTTAAATAAATTACATTAAGTTAAAAGAGTGTTAACAACTCTATATACTTCCAAGTCGATTAAGAGCGTCCGGTTTGCACCAAGTGCAAAGGGCAACTAATAGAAATCCGACAATTGACGAAACACGAGGTTTGCCGAGGGACATTAAGAACATAGTTTCTACATTATACAGGGTCAAATTAAATCTGCTAGCGAAACTCCGCAGACGTGATGGGTATCGATATCTAAACATGATAAAACAAAAATAAATTAATTCGATGATTTTTCTGGGGTCATCAACTGCAGATAATTGTAGTCACATGAAATATCAGTTTAAAATCAGTTTTCTTTTGTGTATACTTCACGGACGTGGTGGGTATCGATATAACATAAACATGATAAAACTAAAAAAAAACAGATTTTCTTAACTCATATACATTATTTTATTTTTATTGGGATCGACCCCAAAAAAAATCATCAAATCTTTTTTATTTAAGAGGAAAACAAACAACCTAAGCATTTACACAAATGTTTATTTAAGCCAAAGGTTATTATCACAATATTATTGCATCGAGACTCTTATGACTACTTATAAAGGCATCCATCTAGTAAACAAACTTATTCAACGAGTATAATAAAATTATATCTATGTTTACATTAATGAATTCGTGATAATATAGAAAATATAAAACAATAGTAACATCAGTACTTTTGGTTTGAGATTCAAATTAGAACACATAATCACTTCGAAAACAATACAGATGCAACAGGATTTTCAACACAGGGGTAGGTAGGTAGGTAACAATAAAAGTTAAGTGCCAGACATAATCGTCTTACAAAACCAGTATGCACATTAACCCTATCACGTGGTAATGAGATTTAATCTCTTATTAGCTATCACTACATTAACCTTTTGTCTTAAGGCTAGTCTAATTAAGAAGATAAGGCTTGATGATAGTTTCAATTAACCATTGGTCTGAGAAATGGAGGTGATCGCCTTCAGTTGATATTAGTACTAACTTGCCATCTTTTTCCATCTTTTTGAGGCCGAGGCGGTCCTGAAATGGAACAAATCTTAATGTTATTATGAGAGGTAAAGAATTTAAACAAAACTGTTGTTGTGTTTACACAGGGTCAAATTAAATTAGCTAGTTAAACTACGCATAGGTGATGGGTCGATACTCATCACGTATAATTGATATCTAAAGAAAAAAATAAATAAATTGGATGTTCTTTTTTGAAAGTAAGAAAAAGTATTTATTGAGACTCGCACAGGAAATCACAAATTAAATTGTAACACACTCAAATAAAAAAAAAACAATAAATAGAAAGTAAAAGCAGAAAGTCCTGTACGAGGCCAAAAGCCTCCTATCTCAGCACGATGCTGCGACATTTAAGAATAAATGTCGCAGCGCTGGTATTCTGATGGCAATGATGTCACGTTAGTGTAATCACTTGAAATATCAGCTTAAAAAAAGTTTTTTAGTGTGTAAACTTCGCAAAATTTATTGGTATCTACACACGATAAAACAAAACAAAACAGATTGTCTCAACTCATAAATCAAGGAACAACGCTACCAGTGGTCGTTGACCCCCTTAAAAAAACATTCCTTTTTATTTTCATTGTATCGTGTTAAGATCGTGCTCGTGGTAATATCACCCGCTCGGTTCGATCCATCAAGTTAAGCTACGCTTGCTGGAGTGGGTCTGTGGATGGGTGACCATCTTAACATACCGAGACTCCTCCGTGTCTCGGAAAGCACGTTAAGCCGTTGGTCCCAGCTGTCATTCGTGGATCTTTGACAGTCGTTACGGGTCGTCAGAAGCCCGAAAGTCTGACAACCAGTCTTACCAAGGGGTATCGTATTACCCAGTTACTGGGTTGTGGAGGTCAGATAGGCAGTCGCTCCATGTAAAATACTGGTATTCAGCAGTTCAGCAGTTCGGAAGCCGACCCCAATATAGTTGGGAAAAGGCAGGCAGATTGATTTTGTATCGTGTTTAGATATCGATCGATACCCATTACGACTGCGGAGTTGTTCTAGCTAGTTTAATTAGACCCTGTATATTCCTCAAGTATGCACCAACTTAAGCGATTTAAAATTACGAAATATAACATCGACATCATATCGCACATAACTTTATAATACTTCATTCCACCAATAGGACATAGATATGCGAGAATACCTACCTATAAGCCGACGTACGCACGGACGTAATTTTATCGCGCACTGGATTTTCAACTCTCGGTGTTAAGCTGAGCGTTGAGAATCCAACGCGCTGGGACGCACTCTCGTCAAACACTGTTGTATTTTTAACTCTCGGCGCTAAGCGTAGAGCGTTCAAAATCAAGTGCACGAAAAAAAATCGCCGCGATTTTTTTTACGCCCGTGCGCACGTCGGCTATGTGATCAGTCTTCAATCCGCACTAACTACCATATAAGAAAAACTCATGCTGTGGTAACAATAGTACATTACTGCCGCAGCCTGCAAAAGGGGCATTAATGTACGCACGTGAAAATGTGGGCTGTGGCGAAGCCGAGGCACACATACGTGAGTCCATCAATGCAGCTCGCATTTATTTGCCCAGTACAGTATTTTCGATTTATCTCGAAGAAGGTTGTCAAAATAATGCTCAAATTTCCAAGCATTTTTGTGAAAAAATATTATCCAATCTACAATGTGGTAGCGGGGCTCACTGCCCAACACCGGACGAGCTCATAGATTCTATGGGCGAAAATTTTTGAGGAAGACTCTTTTGAGTGGCAGTTCCATCTACGAATTGGAGTGTTTTAAAGACATTTTAAAGCACCCCAGTCTATGGATGGGTGGCTAACCAGAATCTTTCAAACTAAGTATTTAAATAAAACTACAAACCTCCTTATAAAGCTTGGTTTCCTGCATCGGAAGCGTCTTCTTCGACTGTCCGGGCTCATAGAACCCAAACCATTCCGACTCCCTTGGCTGAACGATGGTGTCATTGTCGAACTTGACCAGTACCAAGTGTTCCAACTTCTGCAGGTTCTGTATATACGTCTTATTGACGTAAAGGTCGTTGTTGATGTCGGGGAGGAAGATCGCCTTGTGCATGTAGGTCTCCTCGTCCAAAGGATCATGCCAGAACGTCGCTTGCACTAGGGCGTTTTGGACCCAGCTGTAAAGTAAGCTAGGAGTTAGGATATCCTACTTATATATGTTTATTTAATATACATATACAGGCTGGCAGGGACATCGACGCGAAAACTGTTACCATGGATTCAGTAATGATTCTGAACTAAGTCTGAACTAAGTCGACGCGAAAACTGTTACCATGGATGCAGTACATGAACCCCTGCGTTGAAATTTTTCGTCGGTTATTTTTAAAAAAATCTACTGTTCCATTCATTTTGACCGCGTAGGTATTGATTGCACTTTTCTATGAAACAGCTTTTTATTTTATAACCGACGAAAAATTTCAACGCAGGGGTTCATGTACTGCATCCATGGTAACAGTTTTCGCGTCGACTTATAAACGCGAAAGTTTGTGAGGATAGATGGACGGATGTTTGTTGTTACTCTTTCACGCAAAAAATACAGAACTGATTTGGATGAAATTTGGCACACAGATAGTTTATAACCTGGATTAACACATAGGATACTTTTTATCCCGATATTCCTACGGGATCGAGACTTATGCGGGTGAAACCGCGGGGCGCTGCTAGTTTAAAATATTACAAAGCGTAATCCTAAAGACGGTAAAATTATTGCTACATATAGGAATGGAAATCATTGTACAGCTGTGTATTTACATGTAACTGCCATGATTGATGCCACAATTTCCTTTGGTAGATCATTGGTGATTACACCACTAGTCTACCAATGGAAATTGTGGCAAGTAGGCTGTCATATCCATGACAAGCCACTTGCTTAGACAATGAACTAAAAACATCCACTGTTGGGACATCTAATTATGGTATCCATCAGATAGAATCTGGCCACGCTAAGTCTGCAATGGAATAAATGGGCAACCCCAAAAAGAACTCTAAATGGTATACTTTTACATCAGTCAGTTATGTCAGTTTCGGGCTTTTAAGTAAATCTAATGATTTTGATATTTTGCCTTTTGATTTTTGCTTATTAAAGTATTATGTCGTATCTATGCTTTCCCTCCATACGATGATAAAGTGACTATTCTTTACCAGGAATAAATCAGAATATAAACAAAATAACCAATCAAAAAGACTAATAAAGTACCTATCAAATTCTTTTTTCGTAGGACAGGTTGGTGTTGCCGTCTATAGATTTTCAATTTCCACCGTTTTTTTACTTAAGCAGACTTAGCGTGGCCAGACTCTAGTTACCTTTCGTTCGTGTAACCAATAGAAGTACGTCAAAGTAAAATAAAATAAATTGTTGCTAACATTGAATCTCGGTGAAAGGAAACTCACCATGTTTGTGGGCGATATTTTCTTAAGAAGAAAGCGGAACGAAATTAAAAGTATACATTACATATCGTCGTTGCGCGTGCAAAAGTCGCTATGTGTTATTTCGTGATTTTCGGTTTATTATGCAGTTTGAATCGTTATTTCAATACACACATACTGTAAAAACAGCAAAAAATTCAAATTTGCCTATCATGTTTAATTTTGGCATTATTAATAATATTAATGCTACAGGGACACCTCTGCCCAACCCTTCGGGGAAACAAGGCGTGATGTTATGTTAATAATGTTATCTATTCAAAAGTAATCTAAAACTACGTCAATTTGTTATATGTATTAAAGTAAAAGTAAATTATTTAAATACTCTGGGTATTTTTTGAGAAAATCAGTTTTTTGCGTCTCCTGTAAAGTGTGTAAAAAACACAGCGATTATGGAAAGCGCAGCGACGATATGATGGGTAATCTAGATTTCCGTAGCACTACTAACGTAGGTACTAGTAAGAACTATTATGGTAACTTGCGTAGTTTATTTAAACACTGTGCTGGGTCTACTCACTAAATTCGAAAGATATGAACTTCACTTTGTTCTGTCACTTTCACTCCGATACGAAAAAAGCGAGAGATAGAAACAAGTCGAATGGAAGTTCGATTTTAAAATTCCATAGTTAGTAGACCCAAAAAAGAAACAAACAATAAAACGTTCGGATACACATAAAACTGTAAAATTGCAAATCATTTGTTAAGGTTTTATTTAAATGCTGTTTTATTATATTTTTTGGAACGAAGTTCTTTAACGCAGCTTGCAGTAGGAGTGTACTGGCAGAAATCGTCACGCGAAAGGGCGCTTGCGACTGTCTTCTAATTCAAAGAGAAAGAGAGAGAGATAGATAGTGTGAATTTGGCCAATAAGCAAATCCAAGATGGCGGCTGTGAAAATTTTCTAATTTTCCGTCATAGGAATCGTTTTCATAGTTTTCGAGGGTGCTAAAGCCGATAGAGAGGTCAAAATATAAATCTAAGATGGCGGCTGTGAACATTTTCAATTTTTTTTATCATGGGTATCGTACTCATAGTTTTTGAGAGTGCTTAAGTCGATAGAGAGGTCAAAATGTAAATCCAAAATGGATTTTTTTTTCTGTGTTAAATCGTACGTGAGAAGGAACTTCGGTCCGAAGAAAAAAATACGAAGTTTATCTTGTTGTTTTTTTTTACCTTTAGGTATATGTATAGGTTCTCGCTGCTGACGTGAAAGGTTGTATGTGCTACACGAGACCAATGTTATTTGCATCTCGTGTCTTTGAATCCCTTGCTGCGCTCAGGATTCTAACCTAGAATCACTCGCTACGCTCGTGATTCAATTATAGAATCCTTCGCTTACTCGGGATTCAAAAATCAACACTCGCAGCAAAAACCAACTTTGCTCTCTTGTTGCATAAATAACTATTGCAAGGACAACTACGCTACGCTTATATTATAAAACGCAATATTTTATCCTGTAGATAAATCTATTTACCCAATAGTAAAGTTAAAATTTACAATTTAAACACCTACAGGATAAAAATAGTTTCGTATAGTACACAAAGGTTACAATGTGCAATATTTGTGTCCTCAATCGCAAGTGCAAAGCAAATCACAAGGATGTTGAGCATTAAAAGCGACCTTCACATATTCCGCTCCTTATTTGCTGACCGATGAGTATCTACCGGTACGACGCTCAATGCATACAAAACGATTAATACAACTGCAACCCTGTGTTTATTGTGTAGGTGTAAAAATACCTCGTCTTTGTCTTGGTCCTTTAGATGTCATGATAGGTCATGATGGACCTTCTAGAGTTGTAGACAGTGGTTTATTGGTGCTTGACTCCTAATGTCACGTTTGGAGGTCAAGACATGAATATTCCGATAAGCCCACCACACATAGTGACTGAAAGTAATCAGTACCATCCCATGTAAATTGCGTAAAACTTGCAGTTCATTAGAGAGTACGCGTAAAATTAAATACGTGAGGAAGAGCGCGTTCTCGCGAGGACGTGTGCCTTACAGGGGACCTACCACCAGTTCATAAAGCAGTATTTTTTTATATTACTTCAGTGTGGGAAAGAGATGAAGCTCTACAGGACGTATAGCCCCATCTCTTTCTCCCACTGAAATAATATTAAAATAATATTGCTTTATGAGCTGGTGGTAGGCCCCCTGAACTTCTGCAAGCTTTAAACCATTCACACGCACTTCTGTGATTATTTGAACTCACACACTGACTTATTAGTAGTATTACTTGTACATTTTTTAGGCATATCGTATAGGTACTTTAACAATGCTTGTAAATATGTGAACACCATGTATCAATCACATAATATTTTCTCTGTCATTGCTTCATTTTAATTATTTTTACCTATTGTGGTATAGTAATCTTATTCCAGGTGCATCGTCTTCACATTTAATAATATAATGAATGTATACGAAATATTGTAAAATATTTTAAAAGAGTAACGGTGGAGTTTCTTGACCATTCTTCTCCATACGAAAACTACCTTTTGGAAGGGGCGACTAGAATCAATTCTATTTTTTGTAAATTTTGACGTTCAAAAGTGCCTTTTGTGTCTAATTGAAATAAATTATTTGACTTTGACACTTCGTCAAATTTGAATATCTGGGTACGCTCCAAACAAGACTTCCGATTGTATACGTAAATACGTTGTAACTACTAAGTACTGGTTTCTGCTTACCCTTCAAGCTATTGTAACTACTAAGTACCTACTGATTTCTACTAACCCAGAAAAGTGCACATAACAGCCGCAGCGGGTAGCAGCGCATCGCATTTTAATACAAAAAAGGCCGGTGGGGCCCGATTGTAGAGTGCAAGGTTCATAAAAAATGTAGGTACGAAAGGGATGCAGTGCAACCCGCCCAAATCTTCGTTAGACTAAAAATACCTGGTTGACGGAACTCTGCTCGGGTGAAAATAGAAATAAACATATCGTTCAGGTATACCAACGTTGTATCACATTCCCGAGGCTGTGAAAATAGAGAAAACGAATTTTCCCAGATATGAGACCTAGCTAGATCGATTTTTCGCCCCCGTAAACCCCTATATTGCAACTTTCATCGAAATCGTTAGAGCCGATTTCGAGTACGTGAGTGCAAATATATATACAAACAAATATACAAATATTGCTTGTTTACTAGTATAGGATGTACCTAAAGATATTTTTGTTTTTAGGTGATTGACTTACTTCTCATAAGCAGCGTAGTTCAAGAGCTTTCTGATGTAGTCACATGTGGTGCTCTGCAGGGACCCGCAGTGGGGGATACCATACACTCCTTGGTGCTGGCCTCCAAGAGATATCAGGTTTTTCATCGGAGGCAGAATGTGGCCGCAACGCTGAACTACGGCTCGCCTAAGAATTACAACTTTAATAAAACTATGTACCTAGTTAAATCAAATATGAATACATAATTAATAACATGATTTAATAATAATGAAAATACTTCTAAGACTTTAAATAATAATTACCTACATTATTCTTAAGCAATACATAAAATTAAAATCACTAATATACTATACCTATATACACAAACCTAATAATATACAATATATACATAATTATACACCCAATTAAACACATCTAATAATTTATAATAATATTGAATTGCTACCTAGCCCTCTTCCTCTCTCCTAATTTTGCTGTGCCCGACAGGGTCCATATTGATCTTTTACTTTGTTATATCATCTATGTAATACATATGGAATGCAATAAAGAATTGAGTATTGTTTGATAAGTGACAGAACCTACTTCATAAATAAATAAGTAAGCTAAACTCAGTTTTTTTTATTTACTAGACCATAATGACAACTGCGATCTACCATTTTTTTCTAAATAACACGATAAATAAGCAATATTACAGAGACAACACGACAACAGTGAAGGTCAGAGAATGATTCAGTGGTCCTTGGTGAAAGTCACTCGATAACCAGATTATTTAATAGGTTATTTTTATGTCGACACCAAATGTCATTTTAGTCTAGCAAATTAAAAATAAGATCATACAAAGTTTTAAAGCCCTCTTACACCGCAAATCACTAAATGCGTTTAGGTTTAACATTAACCTTTTTAAAAAATATAGTTTTGTTAATTGTTTGAAGATGACAGAGGCAATTAAATTAGCTAGCAAAACTCCAGACTCGTATGGTGACTTGTGGTACAAACAGGCTCCTAACAGCATTTTAAATGAAAACTTCTAACTAGAGTTTAGTGTTTCAATCATTTAATTTGTTGTTTTGTATGTTCCTAATTTATTGATGACAAAATGCTAGTGATTATGAAAGACTTAAAATAACTTTTTTATAATTTTTTTTTATCTATCCAATATTTTTTTATTTTTATTATGAGTAGTAGGTGCTGAATTATTATTAGAAAATCAGATTTTTGAATATCAGATTATAATATCAAAATTCCTTACAGAAACTGGCTTCCTTGCGAGAATCCGATGGCATTGAACCCATCCTTCAACTCGGGTTTTTCAGCTAAGTACTTGCACACTCCCGCCACCTGGATGTTGGGGTTCATAAAGTATCCATTCTCCAGGTCCTCTATTGTGGAGTTACCAATTTGCAAAGACTCCACATACACACCAGGGATGTTCTTTTCTAGAAATATCTTGAATCGTCCTAAACTGAAATGTATGCAGCAAGTGTCACCTGCGCACAAAAAAATTGCATTTTCATGTATTGTGCTAAGTTAAGATTGTAAGTAAACATTATTTAGTTGAGAATACGGAGTACATTTATCTTATTTAAATAAATTTATAAATGCAGGTACATTTATAATTATTAAGTAAGATTCAATTTTAAGAATTATATTTTGGTACTAGCAGAGGTCACGCGGTTTCACCCGTTTCACCAGTTCCCGTTCCCGTGGGAGTAACGGGATAAAATATAGCCTATGTTAATCTCTGGTAATGTAGCTATCCATTGCTGAAATAATTTTTCAAAGCGGTCCAGTAGTTTTTAAGTTTATTCGTTACATACAAAAATACAAATCTTTCCTCTTTATAATATTAGTATAGAAGTATAGATATGGATTCTTAGGCAGCAGCATATGTACCTAAGTACTTACATACATTAAGCCTATCTTAGCGCATAATTAGATTAAAATCTATTTTTAGAATGATATTCATTCCACATATTTTCCTGTTTATAAACTCAAGGAAACCAGCGTTAGCCATAATTAATTTATACAGGATTCTATAAGTGATCTGTTTGGAAGTTATCTCATCCAGAGAGTCTCTCCAGTGGGATATAAGAGTTATTTTTAAGTAGTTAGGTACAGGCTAATGTTTAAAAATATTAGAATTTTATAAAGCTACTACATAGGAACCTTTGAAAACTTACCTACTTACTTCTATATTTTTAGCAGAATAACCTTTTTGGTCCATAACAAAGTATTATTGACAGTACTAGTAAAATAATAATTATTAAATTAATTCTAAAACTCACCCATTCCATGCCACAATATAATGGATGTTGGTGTTGCAGCAATTAATTTGACAACGAACAGCAAAATAAATAACGACTTCATTTTGAATTGATATCACACAAAAAATGGAATTTACTGATAGATTTCGAATTATAAATCATGAACGATACTGTTTGCGGTAAAACGACCGAAATAACAATGAATGAAAAGAAAAGACGTAAATCACCGTAAATGTAAACAAACAAGTGTCAATCCAGTCAAACTAATGTCAATGAATAGTGAAGTGCAAATGAGTGCAACCATAGAGGAAAGTAATATACATAGAGGAAAGTAATATATATCCCTGAATGCAACGCAGTTCACCCAATGAGTTCACCCAAATGTTTATGAAATATTAAGAATGACATCTATCGAGCATTGACTTTACCACCAGCCATCAATCATGATTAAAAACTTTAGGCTGAGGATTTATTTTAATGAATGGCATAGTTCAATAAAGTACAATTTAGCGTTTGGTCGAAGCAAGATGCTCTCAAATCATTATTGGTTTTAAAACTAGATGTCACTACTATGTTCTCATTTCGCAAGTTCTCGTGGCTAGACGTAGCTTCCGAAAGTTTACAATAGATGGCGTCAGCCGTACCATGTCGAATATCAATGAACTAACGTATATTTTTTTAAATTTACTTTGTAAGTAAATTCCGCTATAATATTTCCCATTTTATTGGAATGTATTTATGATTTCTGATGTTTGTCGATAGCTAATCTTATTTTCAGTTTCAGGTCATAGGTAGGTAAGTACCTATTCTGGCTAGATAGACCGATAGTCCAGTAATCTGTCAGATTTGATCAATTATATTATCAATGCTTAATTAGGTACACATACCTATTATGTTTTAGATTGTGGTCTACATTCTAAAATAGGTACCTACCTTAGATTGAAATCGGCAGGATTAGAAAGAACCGGTTGTGGGTGGGTATTTATTTAAGTAGATAGGTACCATCGAAGAAACGCATAACTATACACCGTAAGGACTATTTTTGCTTGCAGTGCTCGGCCGATATAGTAACGCTTACCTACAAAAAAAAAGAGTCGTTTGCACGGGATTTTGTTTTCAAACTGCTTAGGTATGCGTTTCTTCGATGGTACCTATATCTTAGCTCTGCCTAATAATAATACATTAACACATTAGCTCTGCCTTGTTAGTCTCGTGGTCGCAAGTGCGACTGCTGAGCGTGGGGTCCTGGGTTCGATTCCCGGGTCGGGCAAAATTGTATTGGGGTTTTCCTTTAGGATTTTATTAGTAACAGCCCAGAATTTGAAAGTTAGTGGTGTGATACCCCAGTGCTTCGGAAAGCACGTTAAGCTGTTGGCCCTGCGCTGGTCACTGCGGAGATTGGTCGCCATGGCCGAAATTTATAAGGACTATTATAATTATATCATACCAACTTACTTGATATTTAAATTTACTTTTAAGGCGATAGTACAGACGCCAGCACATCAAGCTACCCGAAACTGTCAAATTTTCCCAATCTACTTGGAACCTTACATATCAGCGATAAAGTTGAAAATCTAATAAATAAATTTGACAGATTGTAGTAGCTTGATGTGCTGGTGTCTGTACCTACTACTTAGGTACACAGTGAAATGCTCCATAGGCCCAACCTACCACGGAGAACTTACCTGGCCGCAGCTTCAGGTCAGGGTTATGCCTTAACTTGTTCTCGAATTATTGTGTCATCAAGTTAATACATTAGCATTATCATGGGGACGATTACTCAACTCATAAGTCCTTAAATAGGTACGCTGATATTTATTTAGGTAGGTAAAAGAACTTTTCCATAAATCATTCGTATCGTATTGTCTATTTTATGACGTCAGTAGACCATTGTTTGTGGTAACAAATTACTGTATTCACCAACCCTCCCATCCTCCCCCTGAAATCTAATTAAGGATAGAACCTACCCCCATATTTTGCCATCTAACTTTATACGGGCTGATTTTTCTAGCTCAAGAACCAATTCAAAAACACTTAAAAAAATATCACCAAAAAATTCAAACAAAATAATACTTAGGTATAGAATTCCTTTGTTTATTGACGTTCATCACGGTTCCATTTGTAATAAATAACAATATAATAGATATTTTAACTGCTACATCACATTCGTAAAATTTAAGGCCTATGTCACTTCACTCTGACATCTTTTCCTAATTACATAATTGCTTACAAAATCCCGTTTTTATCGATAACTTTTGGTCCAGACATAGTAAAATACGCCGAAATACTCAAAACTTAAATCTACATTTTGTATTGTCAACTTCAACACTAAACGTTATTATTTTAACAAAAAACAAAAGAATATTGCTGCACCAGCCATTATTTTTAACTTAAAGATATTTGGACAAATTAAGAAGAAAATCCTCTCTTGACTTTATAATTATGTGAGATATTGATTAAACATTTACTCAGTAGCTCAGTGTGTAAATAGATAGTACATATTTACTTCACTTTTGTCACAATTTTCCACTGTCATGATGTCAGAACCAACTCAAATAAACGCTTAAAAATAAACGTAACAGTGTTTTCTTTGCAAATAACACTAAACCCTCTTCATTCTATTTTAGCTGTTCGAGAAACACCATTTAGCAACATTTCATCATCATCTAGGCAAATTTTTTGTTTATGGCAAACTTATATGGACTAAAACAATAAGATTGTGTAATGTGTCCTAGTAAAAGAAGACAATCCTATCTAGTGCTTCTAGAAACTAAGTGTTTCAGCGTTATTCTGTAGATATGGCCACTGACAGAGCTTTGGCTCGAGTAGACACCGTCGAGTTAGTTCGCAAGGTAAGAGAAACGTAGTTTGTTATGATAAACACACTATTTAATTTGTGACTTCAATCGTTACACATGTAATAAATTTCATTCAGGCGAAAAGTACTCATGATGTAAGTCTTGTATTTTATTTTTCTTTGCTTAGAATGTTGGTTATAGAACTTCGACCTCCATTTCTGCAACCCTTGCGACTCTTCATGATTTCATCAAAAGTAGGTACTTAACAATTTCACTTTCCATAGAAAAATATTTCACCAAAATCACAATCTCTTGACATATTCTACATCAGTGCTTATGTTCGTCGGTTCGGTACGTCCTATAGTCACTGACACAATTTGACAATGAAATAAACTTATAAACTAATAATTACAACTAAATAGTTATCATAACCGTTAACCTACTTCATCACAGTCTCATAAAGGAAATCACTAAAGTCTGTTACTTCGCTGAATCACGTTGGGATAAACATCTTTGGGATCGTCAGATTCGACGTACAAATTTAATTATGCGCTATTGTAGCAAAACTATTTTGCTAAAGTCGTTTCAACCTTTCGACTACATTATCTATGCATATTATTAGTGACAGTGACATGTTTAGTAATGCTTAGTATAACATACAAACATATCCAATATTACAAAACGAACAATCATTAAGTCCAAAGTTTCTACTGAACTCGAGGACGTCCCAATTAAAATTGAAATCTGATTTTTCTTTTTATCGACGGAAACCCGACGTGATCCCGATCTAGTCGACAACTAGATTGTACAGCCTCATTTATAATTTAAAATCAGATCTCTAATGACTGTATTACAGTATTCTCATGGAATCTGTGTGTTTCATGATGTTCTGTCCTAGACTCCTGATCTTCTTTGGTGACTCGAAGTAGTCGCTCGAGTCAGAAGAGTCGAGCTCCACGCGTCTGTTGTGACTCCTGATTCTCCTTGCTCTCGTGTCAGAGTCGTACATCAGCGTGTGGGTGCTGCCTTTCCGCGATCTGAATGGAATTCTGTAGGGCGTGCTGCTCTGTACGTCTGACATCGACCTGATGTGTCTTCTGAGTTTTGACTCCTTCGTGAGAGGCGAAAAAGTAATGACCATGTTCTCTGGTTTCGGCTCTGGAGATCTGGAAAGAGGAAAATAATATCGTTATTTACATGTCACCATCAGGTTACTTACTTAGCCTATTGACATGCTTACTTAGTATCTTATTTATCGGGAAAGATTGTCACCAGTAGTAATGAGTAAACTCATTAGATAATAATGTTTGCTACGATTTTACGTGGAATTGAAAATTGGTTTGATAACTCGTGACGCTAGACATAACATGTTACTGTAGTGTTATATTTACAGAGCGATATGTGCGTATATTGTTAGTTGGTAATGCCTATAAATAGTGCTTATTAAGACAATGATTGCACAATTTCTCAAATATTATATCAGTTGATGCTATATTCAAGGACTGAGTTTGTTCTAGCTCTACGTATGTTTTAATTAATGTACTGTCATTGTTTGAAATGATTGGGATACCTATGCGCAGATTCACTAGAATCAAAACAAATTAATTTATTGGCAGCAATAATATACAACCCGTGGCTATTGTATCGTTCACACACTTATCTGTTTCTATGAATATAATCGACGGTCGCGTTACATAGGCCGTTTCAAATGGGGTATTTTCCTACTCCACATGACATGATTCGTCTTCAATATGTTTGACCTCTGACATTGTGTTTAAAAAAAAAAATGTGTTTATTATCTTAAATCTAGATACAATTAAGTTGCCGGGGCTTCCCAGAAAGTAATCCGAAGATACTTGTGATGGGATAAACCTCGCTCTTCCTCGATTAGTTCAATTGTTTCGTTGTGCTAATTAGGTATAAGTTACACATTTTTTTTAATGAAACCAATAAAAATTAAAAACCAATAAAAACAAAAGACGTACGTTTAATGAGTCCAACGATTCAAAGTAAATTAGGCTCTACTTGGAATCGACATGAATCGATAGCTCTAACGGCATAAGGGTAAGTAGGGTAACCTAGCTACCTAAATATTTGAAAACAGTCGCTACTTATCTAGAAACCACTCACGAAATTAAATCAAATGAGCGTTCCACCACGTTCGATTAGTACTCAAATAGTTATCGGCTGCACTTAGTACCTCCTTGAGTTTTTCTTTGATATTCAAACATTGTGAAGGTCGAAAGACGCAAGACGGAGTAATTGAACGAGTACTCGGAGATAACAAGAGGAAGCTCAGTTTATGAAACGATTTGAATAAGGTTAATTAATTGTTTTCTTGAAGTCATCGTTCTAAAAATAGAGCTATAGTCTTTATTGGGTATAATTAAGCATAGGTATTCAATTCCACATAAGTATCCAGTAATGGGTAAGTAATTAATATTTTTGAATATAAACTAGCAAATTCAACTATGTATTCTGTCAAATAAATTAGTTTAGATAACTACAGGTTTACCAATAGTACCTAAGTTATGGCAAATAAGTCATGTCATGACAAGAGACTACCTACATAAAGGCTCGTGCAGACCAGCGCGACACGCGACGCGACACAAAGGCACCGCTCGTCGCGCGACGAGCGGTGTCTTTGTGTCGCGCGACAAGTCGCGCTGGTCTGCACAAGCCTTAAGTAGGTAGCATTGCATTGTTGGTTATTGAACTTTACCTAGGGAGTGGACTGTGTGGTCTGTGTGGATTCCTACACAACACTAGGCCAAGGAAAATATACTCGCCTACGGCGAGCACTAGGCACAGCCTGTCTATGGAAGTAACATAATTTTAAAGTCAATATATTTTTAATCACCAGACTATACGCAAACAACGTAGATATTTAAGATATAAATACTCCTTGATAACACAGCTGCCTTAGATCGGCGTTCACCCTGAACACATGCATTTTATCATTCTAATAAAGATCTTTGTTTTATTAAGCAGATCCCACGTGACCGCTGTACGTTGTACGTACAGCTTATTTTATATTTACTCTGTTACACGTTTGTACGAGACGGACTGTAGTATGAGTCTACAGTTGACATTACTATCTTATACAGATCAACAAACAATGCGAATAGTTAGTTAGTCAACTATTAACTAACATGTGTTGTAAGTTAAGGTCAATGATTGACACTGTTGTGTCTAATGATTTGTTTAGTATTCAGATTGATTGTGGAACAACCACAGAGTTAGTCCTGAATAGTAGCAATCTACTTACTTCGCGGCAGGTACATACGGCTACACATCAAGCTATACATTTCCAGTATAAGCTGACCTCGCATTGTACAGAAATCCTATGCGTATATGGCCCAGTAGGAGATGGCGATGGCGGAATGAATTGGACTCAAATTACGACTGGCGTCAGATGGCAGTTGACAGACGTTACCTACGCGTTTTTAGAAACCCGAAAGTCTCAGTTTTCAGTGTTTCTTGTTACCTTAGTTGAATATTGTATCGGTATTTCCCCGTAATGCACGATCAATCACAATTTGTTTCGATTTGAAACAGATTGCTAATCCATTGCTTCATAAGTTGGAAAAAAAAATCTGCTCAACAACGTAAATAACGGAATGAATGTTGTTGAACTGTCAAAATGAAGCAAATTTCTCATAATCGTTTACGAAAATAAGTTACGCAATTAGGGTACGGGTTTGGGTGGTCTGAACTATCTAACTCCCCCTGACGTCAACCCAGACGTCGACGATATCCAAAAAAATGGCCTTTTTAGGTGTTAATAAAAATACGCCAATTAAAGACACTGACATAAATATCTATCTACTTACCATAGGAATATCTTTGTATGGAAACTTAATGGCACGACCATCGATCACTAATCACGACAGACATTGGTGCCGATTCCCTTGTTCACAAACTAAACTAAACTTAAGTTCAGTGCATCTTTTTCTTTCTAGTTAATTAAGAAAAGGACAGAAGATAAATTTTAGTTTAGTCCTGTCAAATTAATCAGCGCCTGTCACTACTCCATACAAGTTTAGACGTGATTAAAAACTTGCTTACTAAAATTACGTCAATTTACGTCAAGCGCTGATTAATTTGACAGGACTAAACTAAAATTTATCTTCTGTCCTTTTCATAATGAAATAGAAAGAAAAAGATGCACTGAACTTAAATTTAGTTTATTTTGTGAACAAGGGAATCGGCACCAATAAGTGTTTTTAAAAGGAAATGCAATATAAAAACTTGGCAAGACTTCCTCCAATTTGATTATATTACACTGTATAGGTTTTCTTTTATTTGAGACAAAAGTTAATGATATTGTGACTACCCTACATTCTTCCGACTCTGATGTAGTAATTTTTAAATAACTATGCTTACCCACTCCTTATGTAGGAAACTTATTTCCGATCTCGTTTTATAATGTTATTGAGAACTATAAACTCCATTTGAAATAAGATTAGACATTTAAATAAACCTTTTTTACAGTCCGTTCAACCGATTTTGACTTCTATTCCGTAGGCAAAAGGATGGCATTAAAAGCAAAAAAGTGGTTACAATACCAACTGTTTACTGCAGCTGCCATTTGTCATGCTACCAACGCAATAGAAGTCAAAATCAGTTGAATGGACTGTAAAAAGGTTTATTTAAATATCTAATCTTATTTCAAATGGACCTAAAGTTACGATATATAATAACGTCATTTAAAAATGGAATATCGTTTTAAATGCGTTCGGTCCGAATGGTATAACGCAAACGCACTATCGGTTTGTAGGTACATTGTTCACATGATCGGCATTATTTAAGTCACAGAATACATCATCTAGGTAACTTTATGGTTAATTTTTACGTAGGTATATCCTTAGAAGATCATCAAATGAATATCAAATTAAAATAATGCCCTTATTAGGTACTGTTAATTTGCTGTAATCAACAAATTTTTGGTCATTAACTAGATCATTTGATAGACCTACTTACCTAGGTATAGGTACAGTTTAATAAAGTAAATTATACTGTGATAATTCTATAATTAATCTTTGGTATAGGTCCAATTCAAAGAATCATACCATTTTAACTGTAATTTACGGCTTATTCCACTATTCCCCCCTGAGAGAATCCCCCTCAGGGGGGAAAACTGGACTCTAATGTAAAAGCAGTCCAGAAAGTCCCCTTTTCATTTTGAGTTATTCCACTATTCCCCCCTGAGAGAATCTTCCTCAGGGGGGAAAACTGAACCCTAATGTAAAAAAATCCAGAAATCCCCCTTTTCATTTTGGATTATTCCACTTTTCCCCCTTATTTTTAGTTTTGATTTCTACGCTCTTAAAGTAGAATTTTGTTATACCTAATAAAATGTGATGCAGAGTAAAAACAATCACAAACAAACAGCGATGAAAGAAATCGGTCGATATTAGTAAAAATAACAATTAAAACAGTTTAAACAAATTACTTACCTAGAAAAACTAAAGTATTTAGCATACCCCCCCCCCCCCCTCCTCCTGAACATCGCATAATTATTTCAATATGTAACAATTATTAAGTTTTTCGGCAATTTGCAGAAAGTAACAATGAAGTACAAAGATAGAGAGAAAATATAATATAAAACAATCACTTGTAGACGACAACACGGTTGACTAGTAATTAGACAGTTTACGAATACTTAAAAAAAAAACATTATTAGGTATACGTACAACAATAAAAATAACTATGTAAGTATATAACAATAAAAAATACTAACAATTCATAGTAAAAATAAATCATAATAGGTAATGCACCGAGAATAAAACAATCATTATTATTTTTTAGGTTTGACTGAGCTGACTGTACCAAATTCAAGTTGTTAGTTATTCGTTCGCAAATTAATTTAATTATTTAAAGAGAAGTATCCGTTCGATGGACTGCCTCGTTGGTCTAGTGGTTGCAAACGCTACTGCTGAGCATGAGGTCCTGGGTTCGATTCCCAGGTCAGGCAAAGTGTTATTGGGTTTTTCCAGCAGGAATTTCTCAGTTGCAGTCTGGAGTCTGGATTTGTGCCCGGTTGATGGCAATAGGCTCACCCCCTATTACACATACTGACTGACTGACATGACTTAAACACAACTGGCGAAATGTGGGTCTACTATAGGTACACCTCATTTTTTTTTTTTTTTATGTTATAATATCAAATAACTTCTCCCGCTCTAGGCGAAGCGGGAGGGCGTGTCAGACTCTTACTGACTAAAACCCACCCGTGTTCCTTCGGTTGCCCTGTTGCCGGGGGCCACGATGTCCCTATCGGTTTTCTTCGAACCCCCGGCAGGCATTGGCCCTAGTGGACCCCGTCAAATCGGCTCGCGATTCCCGCCCCGGGCGTCTCCTCCTGCGGCGGTTAGGGGCGTGAGGGCGCGAAATTTGCCTCTCCCTCACGCGTTCCGCCTCCTCCTTCGCGAGCATTACCGCTTCGCAGAAGGAGGTGACGGCCTGCCAATTCCTCTCGCTCCGTACCATGGCCTGAACCAGGGCCGGACGCGTGAGATCACCGCCGCCGATCGCCTCTACGAGGACACGGCGTTTCTCCGCCCAAGCCGAGCAGACCTCTACCGTATGCTCCATCGTGTCCTCAGGCCGATCCACACAATGGTGACACCCGGGTGTTTCCTCCCGCCTTATCCTGAACAGGAACCTCCCGAAGCAGCCGTGTCCGATGAGGACCTGCGTCACGCGGAAGGTGAGAACGCCGTGGCGCCTCTCAAGCCACTCCTCAAAGAGGGGTCTTATCGCCGCAATTGTGGCGTGCCCAGCGCGGGGTTGTGACAATCGCACTCTCCATGACGCCATGAGATCCCGCCGGAGCTCTGTCCGCTGTGCCGCGATTTCTTGCGGCATCGGAGTTAAGCCCCGGCGTTTCGCCTCCTCGCGCCACTCCCAGATGTGCGCGAGGACCTTTGCCTCCAGATCCCATGGCGGTAATCCGGCAAGGAGGCTCGCCACCTCGCAGGAGACCGTGCGGTATCCTCGGGCCAGCCGGATGGCCATGACCCTCTGGGTCGCGTTCAACCGGCGGGCTGGCCGCAGCCTCAATGAACGCGCCCACACCGGTGCCCCGTAAAGGGCCATGGACCGCAAGATCCCCACATAGAGCCTCCGGCAGGAGGCGTTTGGATCCCCTTGATTGGGCAGGAGCCGCTTCAATGCAGCCCCGGCCCGCTCCAGTCTGGGAGCCAAACGTCGGAAGTGTTCTACGAAATTCCACCGGCTGTCGAGGACGAGTCCCAGATACTTCATCGTCGACTCGACACCGATGTGAACCCCTCCCGCCATTACCTGGGAGCCCGACAATGGCGCATTCCGAGGACCATGAAAATCCATGGCCTCAGACTTGTGCAGGGCCACCTCGAGTCCCAGCTGCCGGATCCTGTCAACGATTGTCGCAACCCCGCGTGTCGTTAAATCGGCCGCCGCCTGGTACGACCTCCTCTGCGCCAGGACCAGCGTGTCGTCAGCGTAACAAACGACGCTGACGCCGCTAGAGAGGTCGGCGCACAGCACCCAGTCGTATCCGATGTCCCACAGATGCGGCCCCAGGACCGAACCCTGTGGGACACCGCACGACATCTCTTGCCGGTTCCACTCTCCTTGGTGACCGGGGATAGGTACACCTCTGCCTAACAAATCGACGCCCAGCGCCGGTTCAGAGGTACTCTTTAAATTTTAAGGACCTCAGTGGGGATTTCTGGACGTTGGTTTTTCAGATTCCAGTTTTCCCCCCTAAGGGGGATTATCAGGGGGGAATTCCAGACTTTTTTTTTTTTGAGTCCAGTTTTCCCCCCCAGGGTGCACTTTCAGGGGGGATTTGTGGAATAAGTATTTTTTTCGATTCCAGTTTTCCCCCCCAAGGGGGATTTTCAGGGGGGATTTCTAGACTTTTTTTTATAGATTCCACTTTTCCCCCTTAGGGGGGATTTCAGGGGGGATTTCGGGAATAAGCCCACACGGCTACACATCAAGCTTTACATTTCCAGTTTCAGCTGATCTCGTATTGTATAGGATTTCCGTACAATGCGAGGTCAGCTTATAATGGAAATGTATAAGTTGATGTGTAGCCGTGTGTGCCTACTATAATAGCATAATGTATTCAGCGTAGGCAGCCAATTATTCTATGTATAAGTAATTTATTCCGGATCTATAAAATTAGACATTGTTATAATATAAGGTAAAAGCAATCGTTTAATAGACCAGCGGGATACAATTTACGTTGAAACGGTAAATTATTATGGGAACTGAAGTATACGAACGTCGATCGCGTGTGTCATCACGTCCCATGGGATATCAAAAACGTTTTAGTAATAAAAGCATGTCAAATTGACAGAAAGGTATACACGGCTACATATCAAGCTATACATTTCCAGTATGAGCTGATTTCGCATTGTATAGGATTTCCGTACAATGAGAGGTTAGCTTAAACTGGAAATGTATAGCTTGATGTGTAGCCACGTGTACCCAGGTAGGATGTCTACTAGTACTAGGTGGACATCTATAGATATTATAAATTAACTCAGCTGTCTTAATCTGAATTAGAAATCAGCTGTCTGTCTGTGTGACTGCGTTGTTCTTCTAAATATTCAAGGCAATGACACGTAAAATTTAATCGGAGAGGCAACCGGATGGCGGATGGTAATCTGGGTCTTGAAGTGATACCGAACCCCCTCGTACCTTCCGAATGGACCCCAAATGGACGGGGGCGGAGATATAGGGATGAGGGCAAAACATTTCTTTTTTTTTGACATGGCATTAAAAATTTGCCTTTCCGATTAAATACGTGCCTTTGCTTTACGGATTTGGATGCGGTTTTTACCATCATTTAGAAAGTTTATTCCGTATGGTTTATGTGTGTAATAATTAATATTAAACTAGATATTTATAATACTTATAGCAATTTCGATCTTTGTCAAGTCGCAAAAACCATGCGAAGCGGGGAAGGGTCGCTAGTAGGTATATTTATATTGTAAAAGTTTACTGCGGTGTATTGGCCTCTTTAGTCTTTGTAAACAATTCTGTCTGAGCAAATAATGGTGTCTGAACAATGACTGAAATACTGGCAGTTTACCTATTTTTGTACCTCTTAATAGTTTTAACTTTCCTTTAAAAGGATATTGTTTGTATAGGAGTAAGGTTCCACGCAGACAGGCGCAACGCGACTCTAGTAGAGAAATAAAACTTCATGGATACGGATGTCGCAACTTCACGTCGCGCCTGTCTGCAGGAGCCTGAAGGCGACACTAAGCGACTTTTAATGATTTTATACTGAAGATTACGTCTAAATGAGTAGTGTTAATGATTTGGAAAAAATATATGATAAATTAGAGCATTTTTTAAATACCTATCTTAATCTGTGAATAATTTTGATTATGTTTATATTGCATTCTTACTTAGTTTAATTAATTTGTAAAGTTATGTCAAACGCGGATAAAAAACTGAGAATTAGGTACGCAAAAACTATCAAGCGCATTTTTATAAAACCTTCACCATTTTAAAGGTAATTATTTAATTATGTATCTTTTGGTATACGTGTTTTATTAGAATACGAGTACCTTTTGTTTTACGTATAATAAATTAATAATGCGTCTTATTTGGGACAGCGCTCCTTGATGGGCGAGTCCTATAGGCTGGACGTACGACGCGTTGCGTGAGCTCACAGACCACGCAAGCTAACTACTCAAGGTCGCTGGCATATACGTCTTAAGGAGGTAGATACCTAGTTCAATCCATAATTTCGACATATTTAATCAGAAAGAGACTGGACGTCTTTGATGTTAACTATTACATATCTAAAGACCAAACATAAACAGGTAGAAATCAAAACATATAAAAACCCTGTCTTTGCTGTTGTGCAGTCAGGTTCGATCACTCACTGACTGACTTATCAACGCCTATTAGTCCTTACCTCGCACAGACCTACAAAGCTGATATTTTGCTAAGATTTCTCTATAAGATGAACTAGATTCCGCTAGCGGCTTCGCCCGAGATATCTTTATAGATTACAACCAGTGATAATTTAGCATTCTACTGGTGTAAGAATTTTTTAAATCGGTCCACTTGCTTTTGAATGAATGAATGAAATGCACCGATCCTAGCGTGGTTTAACCAGACTCGATAAATCGAATGAACCCCAAGATTTGCACTAGCCCCTGGAGCCTCATGTTGCATGGGGCTACAGAAGCCATTGCATATCAGGGAGTAGACCGGGGGGCGCGGTAATGGTAAGGAAGAACGTGCCCTAGGATATGGAAGGATTTGCGAGCCATACCGGATATGCGTCCTTGAGTAGGCAATGAACTAGTGGAGAGATGGGTGATTTATCTATGGATGGGCATTTGAGTTTATTTATTACAAACAAAAATGCAATTATTTTCACTTTATTATGTTAGTGTAGGTACATGAGTCCAGATTTTTCGAAATTCCCACATGATATAGGAATCCACAGGCGGAAGAAGTCGCTGGCAAAGTGCTAATGTAGTATACCTACATACTGTGTAGGATACATGCATAACTTAACTCTGCATTTGCGTAGGCGCATGTTTGAAAGCCCCTGATATACGATCGTTCAACTACCGTTCACTGCACCGCTAACTGACGTCACATTCATGTTAGAAATAGAGAATAGTAATAATAATCGAAATATTTTTCTAATAACAGGTATGTTCAGAAATAAGAAAACCATCTGCTGTTTGTTTCCTTTGTACTCCAAGATAAGAAAATAAACCCTGGAACTGATTCTATACATTCCTTGGTGAAATAAGTTCGTTCATATTGCATTTTTGTTAGTCTTGATAGTAATACATGGCATCACGCCTGTAATATGCGAAGGGTTAGGCAGGTGTACACACGGCTACACATCAAGCTATACATTTCCAGTATAAGCTGACTTCGCATTGTACGGAAATCCTATACAATGCGAGATCAGCATAAACTGGAAAAGTATAGCTTGATGTGTAGCAGTTTGTATCATAGTACACCCATAATAAATAATAATAGTAGGTACTTGATTCATAGATCACACTTTGTATTTACGAAGTAAGTTGATTATTATCTACCTAAACAATTTTGTATGCTTTCTGGCGGAACGTAGTATGGACCGATATTTATTCGTAAAACATCTGTATAATTTTTACCCTATGTTCACAAAATTAATAAATGAATTGAATTGGTAGTAGGGCTTGTTCTAAGTCCGCCTGGCTAGCTACCACTATATTATCTAAGTCTGTCGCCATACCAACAATATTAACAGCATTGTTGTGTTTCGGCAGTTAGAGGTAAGATAGCCAGTTCGTCTTTGGTTGAGGATTCCGGGTAAAGCTCGCCTCCACCATCCGCCTGATCATCACTAGCCATCAGGTCAGTTGCGGGCCAAGAGCATCCATAATTATATCCGATTAGGTAGCTATAAGTTTCTGATAGATTTGGCTTAGGTACCTTATATTCACAGTTAGAAAAGTTGGTTTAAAACAAGTAAGATAGATTGGTGAAGCTCGTAGGTAACACCAAAAAGGTTTAAGTTTGCCTAATCAATAGATAGCACTCGTATCAACCTGCTATCTTCTTTGTATCGTTCATTCACAAGCAAATTATCTACTTTACCAGAATAAAATACTGGACTTTGAAAGAATTCGAATAACTGATAACTTGAACAACAACCTTCAATCCTAAATTAGACTTGTTGTATAATTTACATAAGACGTAGTCACTTGTTTTGGTACACAAACTCAAAGCATTTGTTTAAAATAAACTAATTACTTACAGGCAGTTTTGAATTGTCAAGGGGTCGATTGGTCGAAAGATGAATCGAGTTGCCCATTCCAGAGCGTAGTAGGTTTCTATCAATAAGAACGAAAGAAAAAAAGAAAGAAAGAAAAATTGTTTATTCTGCACAAAACAAACGCAGATTACACAAAAAAAAGAAAATACATAAATCATAAAATACACATTCACCAAAAGCCAAAAGCCTCGTATTCAATATTCGAGGAACTCCTACTTACCTATACCCCATTTGAAATAAGATTAGACATTTAAATAAACCTTTTTACAGTTCGTTCAACCGATTTTGACTTCTATTGCGTTGGTGGCATGACAAATGGCAGCTGCAGTAAACAGTTAGTATTGTAACCACTCTTTTGCTTATGCCTACGGAATAGAAGTCAAAATTGGTTGAACGGACTGTAAAAAAGGTTTGTTTAAATGTCTAATCTTATTTCAAATAGAGTATAGGTATATACCTAGCTATTTATGTTAGAAACTAAGCTAACTGACGATATAAGAATTACCTTCCGACAGTTCACTTCGGCAACCTTCGGTTAACCTAATTCAAATAGATAGGGAGTGTTGGAACAATATTTAAGTTTGAAAATAATTACCTACCTACCTGTCGAATTCCGATTTTCTACGTTATAAAGATTTAATAAAAAGAAGCGGTAAATTAAGAAAACGAGCGAGCCTTACAGTAGTCTCATTATGATGTGTAATATCTGACATCTTGGCTAACAGTATCATCCTCTCGGAAAATGGATTGGTACACCCAGCTACACATCAAGTTATACAAATCCAGTTTACACTAATCTCGCATTGTATAGGATTTCCGTACAATGCGAGGTCAGCTTATATTGGAAATGTATAGCTTGATGTGTAGCCGTATGTACCATCTGACGGCCAACTTTAGAACCGCGCGCGCTCATTGGTCAAATAAAATAGCGCGCGCTTCCCCGGCTTCCTGTCACACACTTCCGTCCCTTTTCGCGAAATCACTCCCACAGATTGCAGGAAAGTGCGAGGAAAAATGTAACACATCAAAAAACTATTAATTGATAATGTATTTTATAATCTGCATAAGATTTTTGAGAAAAAATAATGTCAGTTTTAAATTTAAAAATATATAGGTACACAGTTATGTAATAAATATATATTTATCTAGGTATTAATTGTACCTACTGAAAATTGAAACAATATATTTTTGGTCATTGAAATATAATTATTATCTGAGAAAGTGCTAAGCGAATAGCTAGTCCATTGCGAAAATTTGGCGAATCACCAGAATACACAGTCTTTTTTTTTCGATTTGTGAAGAGAGGAACAGACTTCTTGTCTCACTTGTTTAAAAATAATATAGGTACCAACCAGATTATCTCAAACGCCCTATGTGTTTTATTTGATTATTAGAAACAAAGAAAGTAACTACTAAGGGCGAGGCCCCATTAGTGCGTTGCGCTGCGTTGCGTCGCGTCGTCGCAACGGAACAACGCATCGTATGCCACACCAACGCATTGTATGACGACGCAACGCAGCGCAACGCACTAATGGGGCCGCTCTTATGATAGTGTAATGCTTAATGACAATGAATGTTATGACTAAACTAGCTTTAATCACATGTTTACACACTTAATTACAAGCTAATACATACACAAAGAGTGCAACAATCCAACCAGTATGTAAATAATATAATCCTGATGCCAAATAACTTTAGAGCTCCCGTAGACAGGCGCGACGCGATGGCGAGACGGTGCGACGGGATTCTGATACAACAATTTCCATAGAAATTGTTACACTAGAGTCGCGTTACGCCTGTCTGCAGGAGCAATTAAAAGATTATCACACCCGTGTGATACGTTCCCGCCAAAACATACAAGTTTGATGCTCATTATAAACCTGATTTTCGCAATATGACGTAAATTTTATTCGGAGATCCACTCGCTTGTATAAATACATGTGAATTGCCGAAAACAAAGCTCGCAGTGATGTGCCAAATCGAACGAAACGACGCTTTGATAATATACCTACCTACACTCGAAATAGATCGCTGTTTAGAGAGCTCTATTCCTATTTCTTCATCTATACATATTTATTATTTTAATTCGCTTTTCGTGTTTGTCTGTGTGACCGCGTTGTTCTTCTAAACGCAACGGATTTCGGTGCGGTTTGCACGGACGTAATAAAATCGCGGCGATTTTTTTTCGTGCACTTGATTCTCAACGCTCCGCTTAACAACGAGAGTTGAAAATCCAGTGCGCGATAAAATCCCGCCGCGATTTTACGTCCGTGCGAATCGCGTCAGCTTAAAGAAATTAATCCAGAAGTTTTATGTGTCTTATCCATTAAATATTAAACTTACATTTAAAGAAATCAAGATTTTTGTGGTGTCGTAAAACCCTAGAAGCAAAGGTGAGTCGCTAGTAGAGAGTAAATTATTGAATGGAAGCGATTCATTTGTTTAGTGAGAGATTTATTAGCCAACAACAGAGCGACGATGTACACACAGCTACACATTAACCTGAACATTTCCAGTATAAGCTGACCACGCATTTTACGGAAATCCTATACAATGCGAGATCAGCATAAACTGGAAATGTATAGCCGTGTGTACCAACCGATCTACAAATTATTTCTAGTCTTAAAGGCATGCAGCCGATTTGTATTAGGTAAGTATATAATCGTTTTGGCTTTTCTTAAATTAGATTAATATTAGTATTATATTCTAGTCAAACCCCTTAAGGCGGAAACTGACTTGTAACGTTTGTTTGTAATGTATCGTTCGAGACGAGCTTGGTTACAAAACGACGATACGGCGAACGCTCGCTTCAGCACAATTAAATTTTCGTTTTTCATATTTCCGATTCAAAGGAATTCACGAAACAGCTGAGTCGAATGAAGAATCCGGCGCTCGCATCGAGCCGCTCGGTTCGCTGCACTGACTACTGTAACACGTTACAAAAACTCGATACATTACAAAAAATAAATGTTACAAGTCAGTCTCCGCCTTTAGGAAAGGCAACGCTATTAATAGAAGTATTTTTTTTTTATTCCTTTTTACATTCTCTACAACGTTGTTTTTTATGTCCATCTAGATTCTAGATATTTATGTCTCTTTAAATTCACGTAAGTAAGCGGATTTAAATAATTTAAATCTAAACAGAACAGAATAACATGTTGGCATTTAAATAAACGCTATTTTACTGCTATTGGATGGTCAGCCAGTGTAGGTACCTAAACCTCTTTCTATACAGGGTCAAATTAAAATAACTAGCGAGACTCCGCAGACGCGATAGGCATCGATATCTAACCATCCTATCACGTCTGCCAGAGGGGCAATTCCCGTATTTTTTGAGACCGTGCGCATTTGCATCTCATTCGCAATCTGTCAAAAATACAATTTATTTACGAACATTTTTGACAAGTTTGACAGATTGCAACTTGAATGTGAACGTTTTTTAAGTCAGAGAATTGGCCTTTAGATACCACTTTTTTTTTGTGGTGTCTCCAACCACTTTTCGTGAAGTCACTTGAAATATCTGTTCATTTTTTATTTTTTTTTGTTTACTTCCCAGACGTAATGGATATCGATATCTAAGTAAAAATCAAAATAAAAAATCTATAAAACAAAAGAAAGCAGATTTTCTCAACTCAACCCCAAATAAAAACTTTTTATATAAAAAAAACAACCGACTTCAAAAAAAAAACACTACAAAGTGAAAAATAACTTTAATTTCGGAAGTCGGTGTCTCTGGTTTTGAATTTTCGTTCTTTGTCACCGACTTCCGAAATTAAAGTTATTTTTCACTTTGTAGTGTTTTTTTTTTGAAGTCGGTTGTTTTTTTTTTTTTATAAAAAGTTTTTATTTTTCACTTTTTAGTTGTGGTACCTACCCCACACAAATTCGAATACCACTACCTGCTATGTAAATAACAGTGACAAGAAGTTATCATATCATCTACATACTAAGAGGGAAAAAATACGTATAATTGAAGCTAACTCAAAAACTACCCAAGCAAAGTTAATAAAATTTATATGGGACCACCTCTGAAGTATGATCTACCAAACAAAAAAAGAATCATCAAAATCTATTCATAATTGGTGGAGTAATCGCGTAACAAACATACAAAAAAAAAAAAAACATACAGACGAATTGAGAACCTCCTCCTTTTGGAAGTCGGTTAAAAATTATTTTATCGTGTTTAGATATCGATCGACCCATCACGCCTGTAGTTTCGCTAGCTAATATTATTTGACCCTGTAGATCGGGTATTCTTACAGCTGAAAAGGTCAAATATATTATTATCTATTAGATAAACATGTTTTACTATTATGTTCCATACATTTTTATTTTTAAAATATTACGCTACGATACAGATTGTTATGATCAATGTCAGCTTACGTCATATAAACAATGTAAACGTTTCTTAGTTTTATTTCTGTGTTATCTTTACTGATTCACAGGGCCACCTCTATTGGAAAGGTCAATGAACTTTACTATGTAGTTACACGGTTATGGAGCTCAATGTTATTAATGAAACGGTTTTATCTGTTTACAGATTATGTCTATCAATATAAATGCCTAAGTTTATTGCTCACTACCTACTCATACCTTTTATAATATAGTTTATTAATTTTATATGGGAAAACATTTTTATTATAACAATGCATTCCTATCACGTTAATGTCAACAATTTGGTACGACTTGGTCTGTAAAAATAATCATTTTAAAAGGTCTTTGTTTTTCATATAAGTAGTGAATTTTCCAATACAGAATGAATTTTCCAAGTGAACTTGGAAAACCAAATTCCAAAACGAAAAATAGGTACTCAAATAGAATTCTGTTTTTAGGCGAGCCTTAAACGATCAATAATTTTAATGCACAATAACACGAATTGCGGAAGATTATGCGATGATTCAACAAAATTTGAACGAGTTTAATTTTTATTGCACCATATTTTAAAATTACGCAACTAAATTGAAGCTATAAGGGGTCCAGACACTATCAGTAATACCTAATGACATTAATATTACTGTCATTCCTTCCAATATTGACGTAAAACTATGAAAATATTAAGATCACATCATCATTCAGGGGTCCAGACACTGCGGGCTTGCGGACGGCGAGCAATGGGTAGCTCGCCGCCCGATAAGGACCAGCGCACAGTGGAACGAATGTATGGGAGCGGTTGGACGTAGACATTTCCGAAAAAAAAGAGTAAAATTATGCCAAACTAATGATGCCATCTTATTCGATTACTTAATGCCTTCATAACTTGTGGTGATGAATTTCTTCATAACTCCCATATTTCGGGAGTAATTTGAGAAAATGTGAAATTTTACTATGAAAATGAGTGTATCGAGCTCTCTCCCTCCTGATTCCGGGCTTGTTTCAAGTAGCGGTCTCTAATATCATAATGCTAATACTAAGAGCTATATTTAATACTAAGACACATAGTGCGCCAAATGTGCACTTTCTGGGATAAAAGGAAATGAAAATTAAAAAAAAAAAACGTTTTTTCCCCATTTGTATTTACTTTAAACCGCAGACAGACTTATTAAGAGGTCTATAAATATATTATATATATACAGAAATATATATTAACAAAAATATTCACAAGAACTGATGAGAGTATGACTTTTAAGTAAGTTGATAATAAATTACCTAGTTTCATTAAAAGTACAATAAATAATTAAGATGTAAGCTCTAATTTACTAAGTTACACATTTTAAAACAATAACATCATTTAATTATCTTCGTCATCATCATCATCATCAATTAATTCAAATTCAGAATCGATGTCCGCTAAATCATTTATGTTAACAAATTCGATATCACTTTTCTCAGAATCCGTAAGCTCATAAAATTCCTTAAAAGAAGATTTTTTTACAAACTTATTTCCTTTTGGACGGATACTTGTAACAAGTGGATCAGAAGACAGTAAAAGATTGTGCATAATATCTTCATTGCATGAGATACTGCTATGCTTTCGAGAATGCCCCTCTCTATATTTTCTAAAATCTTTATTTCTAGCCTCTGATGCCTCTTCGGATAGAAAACCAATGGGCACAATTGACATGTTCTGAACTATGTCTGGCCCATGCATTAAAATTTTATGAAGTGAAGAAGGCATATAATACCATGGGTATAACTCCACGTAAAGCTTAGCAGTATCAAAGCAGAACTCTCGGAATTTAGTTACGTTGATCTTCTCTCCTGATGAAATACACTGCAAGATCACACAGATTTTTCTTAAAAGCATAGCATCTATTCCGGTCAGTTCAGCAGATTTAGTGTAGTTTTCAAAAAATCTCCTTGCCGAGTTGCCATTGTTGGTGGATCCACTGCCTTGTTTCACAACATCGAGAAGTAAGCCCGTTTCTCTTCTTACAGCCTCTTGAACTCTTTTCTTCCTGTCATCAACTTGCCTTTTTGCTATATCACCCCTTACTTGCCATGATTTTATGTCTAATTTGTAGGAAATGTGTAATAAGCATTCCATTGAGCGAATCCAAGCGTGAAGGGTGCTTAAGCTATATTTATACATGTCCTCGTTTGCGTGTTTATCTTTGATTAACTCTAAATTATTCATTTCTTTAGGACAAGCCTTGCATATGTCACACACTGAAGCTGCTGTATTGGATATAATGGAATGAATTTTACCATCAATCATTGTCAACAGCAGTTGGTGTTTGACACTAATTCCATCAGTGATGGTGGATGGAGTTAAGGCTTCAATCTCTGCTTCGATTTCAGCCATCTCTCTCTGCACATTTTCTTTGGTTTCTTTTATAAACTTAAACAATATTGGCCGGCAAAATGAAGTGGAAGATGGTCGCTCGTTTTCCCAAATTGTTACACCTTTTGAGACGAGCCGCAGTGGTACAAGACTAATCATAAAATTACTAGCAAGATCGATTTGCTCATCTTCACTCGTCCTTTGATGATAAATGCTTTGGCTAGATGATCCGTCAAAACCCCATTTGCTGGTCAATACGAGCTGTTGATTGGGATCAACAGGGGTTTCTAACGACCTAATAAGTCTTCTTGAGGTTAAATCCATCAAGGCTTGTAATTTGATTTTTGCAGAGCTCTCTGTAACTGTGAGATCTTCTTTGGCCGGATAGCACTTAATTTTTTCTTTAACCAACATGTAGTAACTCGGGTATTGAAGAGCTCCTTCTTGAGTGTTGAAATCCCGAAGAGTGTTATAGCGCCATTTCGATAAGTTCATCGATACATAAAGAGCCAATGCCTTCAAAGGGGATATTTCCCGTACCTGAATTGATTTACCTTCAATGAAGGCTTTGATTTTTGAGGCCTCTTCTGGATTCTCCGTCAAGTATTTCATAACATAAGCTGTATCGCTTTGTCCTGCCTTTTGAAGCGCCCTTTCGGCCGAAAACATAATTTCAGCGCTGCTACTGCTGCATGAAAGACTATCTTCAGTGCGTCTTCTTTTTTGCCGGTTACTAAGGTCCTCAAAAGATTTACGAGGACTAGGATGTGTACAAGTTGAAGCATCAGATTTAGCAGGAGAAATTATGGGCTCGATGACGTCACTTATATTTTCTGTAGAAGGTTCCATATTTTCATTCTGTAATTCCGGCCATTGAATTGCAGCCTGTAGCCAAATCTCATGTTTCTTCCGAAACTTATCTGTGCTTCTTCCAGACTGTGTCCATTTTGCATAAATGCGGTAGCAAAATCGACGACACCAGTCTTTTAAACTTGTTTCAGCACTTTCACATAACTGAACACAACTGTTATCTTTTAAAACACTGAACAAATAGTTAAAGTCGCGTAAATCTTTATGTGCGCGTGCGCATAAAGCAACGTGAATATCAAGATTTGTATTAAAATTTGGAAAATACATTGCGAGATTAGCTTGGATACAACGAGGTGTAAATCAACACTGATTTTAAAGTTACTAATAGTGACCTATTTATATAAAATCCAGGTATCCCAGGTATCCTTTGTTAAATATTGCAAGGTAATTAGTTATTGTGATAATTAGTAAATGATGCATGCTAAATTAGTGTATTAAGAGCCATTTAGTAATTAAATAATAGCAATGTTCTTATCAGTAATCATTAGTGCATCAGTTTTATATGTAAACCTTAAGTCCCTAATTATATATCCTAATTAGCTTATATCTTCTCTAATTGGCTGCTCAGAAATGTTATTGTAATAAGGTAAACCTTTAGAAAAACGGTTTTAATCAACAAAATAAACAAAAAATAAAAAAATTGTGTTATAAAATAAACATCACTCTTTATCCCAGAAAGTGCACATTTGGCGCACTATGTGTCTTAGTATTAAATATAGCTCTTAGTATTAGCATTATGATATTAGAGACCGCTACTTGAAACAAGCCCGGAATCAGGAGGGAGAGAGCTCGATACACTCATTTTCATAGTAAAATTTCACATTTTCTCAAATTACTCCCGAAATATGGGAGTTATGAAGAAATTCATCACCACAAGTTATGAAGGCATTAAGTAATCGAATAAGATGGCATCATTAGTTTGGCATAATTTTACTCTTTTTTTTCGGAAATGTCTACGTCCAACCGCTCCCATACATTCGTTCCACTGTGCAGCGTTGTGTTCCACGCGCGCCTCAAAGAGATGTCAGCAGAATTGACGGGGCCTGCTAAGGCCGATGCCTGCCGGGGTTGCGAAGAATACCGAAAGGGAAATCGTGGCCCCCGGCAACATGGCAACTGAAGGAACACGGGTGGGTTTTAGTCAGTAAGAGTCTGACACGCCCTCCCGCTCCACACAGAACGGGAGAAGTTATTTGATAATATCACACACAAAAAAAAAGGGGTCCAGACACTATCAGTAATAATGACATTAATATTACTGTCATTCCTTCCAAAATTGACGTAAAACTATTAAAATATTTAGATCACATCATAATTCCAACCACCAAGTAATGATATTACTTCAATGTAATGTTATTATTACTGATAGTGTCTGGAGGCCTTATAAGCCGTCAATGTTATTGCTTGAAAATAATGGGTTGTTTGAGTGCAAGGACTGGTTTAATCATATTGTACAATGTAAATATTGCACAAACTTAGTGTAGGTGTAGGGGCCGCCTTAAATTAAACAATATAATGTCACAATAACGAAGTAACCATGATAAACGAAGTGGCCACAGCTAAGGACAGTCTACACTGACTCATGCACCCGTCTCATGGACTTTATCTTGCCTTATTAAGCAGAACAATGATTCAGAGCCAATAATAAATAAAAAACATAGGTCGTTATTGGAATTTGTGACTGTAAATAAATTGTTTAATTAACTCACACTTCCCAGTAACAACTCATTGCATACATAACATATTAATCATGCCTGTAATACCCGAAGGGTTAGGCAGAGGTGTACCTATTTCGCATGTAATAGGAGGCAAACTTGTTGACATCAACCGGGCACAAATCCAGACTCCAGTATGTTACTGAGAAATTCCAGAGGGAAATACCTAATAACACTGCCCGACCCGGAATTTGAACACAGGACCTCATGCTCAGCAGTATTGCTTGCGACCACTAGACAAACGAGGCAGTCGTAGGACTCATTAATTAATGATAATAATTATGATACACGCTCCGACTGTTAATGACATTTGTCATGTTAATAACCAAGACTCGAATACCAATATTAGACTAATTATAGCCATGATGGAAATTTTATAAATCATGGTTGATAATCGGCATTATTAGCATACTAATGTCATGCTAATTAAGTTTAATATTATTACGATGTCTATGCTATTATTAGCCTACTTGAAGCATAACCAGAGACAACTTTGAAATCCTTCGCTTTTGCTATTTAAAGTTGTCTTTGGGAATTTTTGGTAGGAATGCTTGAAAATGAGGAGAAAATTTTACATTACAAATATAAAACTCTATCACTATGGATGCTTTGAATGGGGAGATAGGAAATATTAGCTTCCGCCAGAATTTTTTAAAGCGGTCCATTGTTTTTGAGTTTATTTATTACATCCAAAAATACAAACACACAAAAATACAAATTTATGTTTTCGATTTATAATATTAATTATAGTGTAAAGTGTAGATGGTATAGATGTAGGTTTCTAGATCTCGAACATAAAAGTTGAATCTGGTAATAATATAGAAATAAGTATTGTCACACATAACATATGCGCGACAAAAGACACAACTTCTCATTACAAAGCTTAATAATGTCAGAAAAGTAGGTGACAATAAGTAGGTTCTTGGAATTTGGGTTTTTATCGATTCACTTTCAAATCGTGGTGTTATTCAACGTCCTTGACAATATGCGAAGTACCATCGATGCTTAAACATATTATAATAAACATATGAAATTAATATTATAAATGTGAAATTGAGTTTGTTACGTTTTCACGCTAAAACGGCTGAACAGATTTGAATGAAATTTGGCACATGGGTAGACCATAACCTGGAGAAGGACATAGGAACGTTATATCCCGATATTTTCATGGGATCGAGATTTATGCGAGCAAAACCGCGGGGCGCAGGTAGTGTCTAATAAAATGTTCATTGATTGACCGTCAATAAGTTTATTTATGGAAAGTC
The DNA here is from genome assembly GCA_949152395.1 of Agrochola litura. NCBI lineage: Eukaryota > Metazoa > Arthropoda > Insecta > Lepidoptera > Noctuidae > Agrochola > Agrochola litura. The sequence continues at coordinate 8,507,072 of OX424508.1, forward strand.
TGATATTGTGACCAATGAACAGTATGCGGTGTTTATAATAATAATAAACGCAGTGTTTCAATTCAGCCGGCTGTCAAGAATAGCAAGACAACTTATTGAATTAGAGATTGTTCGAAATTGGAACACAGAATGATGTGGGGCTGAACCATAAATAACAGAAACGTTGTGTGTTGCCAGTGCTTCTCTCAGTTAGTTTCCAGTTATTCCCTACGTTGTGGAAGTGTCCACTACTATCATGCCAGAATACCTGACAGTTTTTCCAATAGTCTGAATTTAGACAATTTTCTTCGGGTGCATCATGAATTGATATAAAAATGTATAAACGCTGTAAACTTTGTACCCAATGATTGCGTGTTCTTTGACCGCACGTGCGTTTTTTGGCACCGCTTTGAATAGTCTATACCTATTAGATCGAATTGACGTCATATCAAGCAGCCTCGATATTGGCCTAACTACACAATGTAAAGGATTTTTACATGAATATTTAATAAATAGATGCATTCGTAATTGATTACGATCTTCGCCGACATAGATACACGTAAGGACGCGCATTTATTTAATATTCAGTTGCATCAAGGATAGTGTTTGCACAAAAACCGTTAAATAAACTTAAATTGTGTTTTACGAGCAGGAATTATTGTCCTACCCATCTTGATCTATATTGGGAACGACTGCATTGGCGTCTAGACTACCCAGATGCAGCTGCATATTATATACTAGCGGACATCACGCGGTTTCACCCGCGTAGTTCCCGTTCCCATGGGAGTACGGGGATAAAATATAGCCTATGTTACTCGCTGATAATGTAGCTATCCATTGCCGAAATAATTTTTCAAATCGGTCCAGGAGTTTTTAAGTTTATTCGTTACATACAAAAATACAAATCTTTCCTCTTTATAATATTAGTACCTATAGATATATAGATTTACCAGACAATTTAGAGCTATATTTTTCTTATTGTGTCGGAACAAAATATAATGATCATAGACGCGAAAAGATTAGCCAGCCAATGAGCTACCGGTTTTTTTTTTTTTTTTTTGTTGACAAATCTTAATTAATGTACTAGCAGCGCCCCGCGGTTTCATCCTCATAAGTCTCGATCCCGTGGGAATATCGGGATAAAAAGTATTATATGTGTTAATCCAGGTTATAAACTATCTGAGTGCCAAATTTTATCCAAATCCGTTCAGTAGTTTTTGCGTGAAAGAGTAACAAACTTCCATCCATCCATCCTCACAAACTTACACATTTATATAATACTAGCTGCGCCCCGCGGTTTCACCCGCATAAGTCTCAATCCCGTGAGAATATCGAGATGAAAACTATCCAATGTGTTAATCCAGGTTATAAACTATCTCCGTCTTATTACAAAAAACTAAATAAACCTTGCTTTAAACCTGTCCTATCAAGTCCAGGGCTTATCTGCAGAACCATGGTCTAAATATGTCCGTATTACAAAACTTAAAAAAACCGTGGTCTTCTTAGTACCGTCATTTGAACCGTTGTCTTTATATCAACCACAGATTAATACAAATATTATTCGTTCACCATGATATCATTCAATTGCAACGTTCCGTATGCTCAGAAAAGAATTTTTTTTGTTAATATGCTAATGATTCCTATATGATGTTTAGGAGTGTTAAAAATATTGAGACTTTGTTATTTTGCATGGAACATTTGTTATTTCCTCGATTGCAGTTTTGTTTAGGTTTAAGCACATTACGTATTAATTACTACTAAATAATACATCATAGTACCTGTAACGAAACGTAACATTCTCACGCGATATATGAAACCATAACATTAAACAAAACCATCGCAAGTTGAATAAAATTCATTTAGCATTGGAATTTTTAAGTTATCGAAGTCTCTAATAGAACAATTGCCTCTTTGTTAATAGTATTACCTTCTTTAGTAATTTTAATATTATATTGTGATATGGGATTGATGCGAACACGAATTTATGTTGTGTTGGCGTGGCTTTCCCAACAACTCAGCGGCTTCAATATCCTCAATATCAATCAAATCGACCATGTTAATATCCATTTTCGGGTAAAAACAACACAACACAATGAAAAAGATGCTTTAACCTAAAAGAGAAACTTTGACAGATACGATTTAGACCACCGTTTGATCGTTTAAACTAGGGGCCGCCGAGGTTTAGAGTTAGACCATGATTTAAACTATGGTTTTTCGAAAAACTACGATTGGTAATATCATTTTTTTTTAAACCGTAGTTTATAGAGGTTTAAACCTTGGTTTTTAGTTAAACCGCTTTTTGTAATAAGACGGTCTGTGTGCAAAATTTCATCCAAATACGTCCAGCCGTTTGAGCGTGAAGAAGAGACAAACATACACACACACTCACAAACTTTCGCCTTTATAATATTAGTGTGATAAATATTAAATATAAAAGGTAAAATATAAACAAAATATAATTTAATAAAGTAGGACAATCTAACACTAAAATATATATATTATGTACAAGAATGTAGAGGAAAAAATTTAAAACAGCCAATGAGGTTGATATACACTTGGAGACTGTGATTCATATTGACGAGATACGTTTTATCTAGATAGGCTAGTCTTATTTCCTGTTAAATTTACCTATAAAGTGTAACACAGTAATAATACTTTGTTATAAACCTACCTGGTTTCTTTCAACAATAACGTAAAGAATAGAATTTGAATCATTTTCCTGTTGTCTTTTATTATTTAAATAAAGCTAAATTTCCAACTGTCAGACCTGCAATTCTTCTGATAGATAAGTCATATCTCACACCTACACCAAAAGCCATTCAAGTTTTCGTAGTAATATCAGACAAAAGAAATCTATCTCTTTCTTGAATGATTCGAATAAGATTAAGTAGACTAGTTTGCTAAACTTGAACTCAACTCTTAGATATTTCGGTACAATGAATCATTTTAGACGACTTCCTTCAATGAGTACGATTTGCAATAACTAGTGCTTAAAATGAGTCTCCACGATTCGTCAGTGCCAACAAACAGTTCGTTTTATTATAGTTAAGTGCATAAAATAGTCCCAATGATTTGTCAATTGAACCTGAACGACCAAGTCTTGACTGTCTAGTCTGACCTGAGTGAATACTAAGGGCAGAATTAATTTATGTAAATAGTTGAGTACGAAGACAGACATCGCAAACCCATCCGGACTACTTACAACCACTTAGCCGAACTCCTGCTGACGAAGGAACCAACAGGCCATTATGGACAACCTAACTGTCGTCTACGTCACACCCCGATGCAGTTACACCTGCAATGACCTGCATAATAGACAGTCTATGTCCCCGCAGTGCTAGAAAGCGAAACTCGCAACACAAACACTGTGCAATTACGGCCTTATGCTATGGTGTGCACGTTTCCTTACAACACTTCACTAAGGTTAGTGTGATGTCATGGGTGCATACCTGATGTGCATGGTAAACTAATGCTGACCACATTTTACCTGCTTCAAGCTATATTAGGAGAAAATTAAGCTCGTATTTTGAGCTCTTTCAAATGGGATGTAATTTATGAAAATACGGACTTACTTGCCTGCATTCAGTACAGAACAGTTATATTATTGATCATCAATATGTTCTTGAAGACTCAAGGTAGGGCCTAGAGAACAACATTATAGTTTGAGATAGGACAGGGCTTGATGAACTGATAAAAATAAAGTGAAGGCACTTAAATTATTAGGTGCTTATGTAGGTATAGTTAATGGTCCATTATGTCCCGATCGTGGCAAAGGATAGCCTGTAGATGTCAGTCAGCATTGAACTTAGCAACCATGACATTCTATCAGGCAAATGCTTGTTTAATACTAATTGTAAATAATAATGAATTCGAGATATAGATAGCATCGCATTTTCATTGTTATTTCTATTTGATTATTTTGTTATCTGTGTCGAGGTTTTAAGGCCTTAATCAAGTACTTAGGAAGCTGAATAAATATAAGTTTTGACATCAAGTTTCAGAAAAAACATAAAATAAAATACTGCTTAGCATTAAGAAATATTTTCTAAAATATTTTAGTTTATTATTAAATATTTACGAAGTAATAAACGGGTTTCCTTTCTACTTAATCGATTTAATAATTTTATAGCCTTGTAGATAATCAGCTTGCACAGAACATTAGGCAAACTAAAAACCTGTGTTTCATAACGATAAAAACTTTTCCACAGCATACAATTATACTCGAACGATATTAGACTACTGGCTGGATGCATACTTGCGATTTGAAAAAAGAACGAATGGTGACGTGTGTTTAAAAATAAAGTTTTATATTTTTGCTCCTTTCTTGACATTGAAGATCCCTCTTCCATTTGGTAATGTCAATACCAGAAGTAAATAAACGAAAATGTTTGTATTTTTTATTTATTTACCACTTTGGTATATTGACTGTGGGAAATATATTTGGATTTTGATAATGTCTAGCACAATATCTAATATTATCTACTGGCATTTAGTCTTAAAATAAGACAGATCATTTGCCTATACATTTTGTAAAGAAGTGAATGGAAACGTAAAGAGCACATCGAATGCAAGACCGCGTGGCATGCACTGAATAATAAACAATCCAGACCTACCTGCCAAAGTTTCCTATAAACAATTTTTTTTTAAGTTGGTTTAATCTGCCAATTACTCCGAGTTTTTAAGGTGTTTCCAATACCTACAGTTTTAGTTAAATTTCAGACTAATTGATGCTCCGTTTCCTTATCTAATTTATTAAAAGTATTTCGGTCATGGTCGTCATTAAGAACGGTTAGTTTTTGATAAGGCTAATGGGATTAATAGTATTGATATTATCGTTGCAATGACCACAGCTAATGTGCTCCTATGAAAAAAAAAACAAACTCCAAAAATATTTTAAAATTATTCAAAATAGAGCGACTGTCTTCTGTTTCGGAGTTAGGTACTCTCATTTACTTTGTTAACAATATTCACAAATAGGTATACTATACGAACGAATAACAATGTTTGAAAATGTTTTATATTTGATCAGATGTAAAAAATAGAATATTCTTATTAACATTAACAAATATTTATTAAGCAAGTTGGTAGGTTAGGTATGCTAATTTAAATGTCATAAGCACAGATTAATACAGATAGAACACTCCGCAAAATAATTTATATAAAAAGCGTCTTTTGCTACGACACAATAAAGTGCAATTCAGGTCGCACCATTACCTACAGTTATTTTCACTTAGAAGTTGCCACTCTTTCTATCGCTTATTTTTTAGATCTTCTGAATACGTTACACTCACTGAATTGGCCCATCAAGTCGAGCCCGCCGCGTACTTGTAGAATCATGCCTAAACTGCGGAGTGCCCCATCTACTCGTATATTCATCTGTGGCCATAGTAACATACCAAACTAGTTTCCTGTGTCTGTGTATAAGAAATATACATATAGGTAACAAGTACATAATATTGTATGGTAATATTACTCGAACTTGGAAGTGGGTTTCGGCTCCCATTCAGACAGTGACAATCGGGACAGCTTGAACTAACAAAACAGGATGCCTTTACAATGGTAGAAAATACTTGTAGATAGATCTTACGGAAGAATGAGGAGGATGTGAAAGGAAAAGTGTTAAGTATAATGTAGAAGACTTTAAGGGAAGATCCAAAACCCTGGATTGTGTGGAAGACGAAAATGAAATAGTCAGGAAATTAATGAACCAATTTAAAAAAAAGACAACAGTAAACTATGAATTACTGTTGAAGACATATGATTTCTAGATTCTACATCAATTTCAAAAGGACAAGAGGATAGGACAGTAAATAAAGGAATAGTTAATAAGAATGAAATAACAGACATCCGGAAAACACAACACATTCTAAACACGTAAATAAGATAACATCAATTTACTCTTAAGAAAACATTAAATGGATCCGGTATTATTTTAATTAAAGAAACCACATTTGATTAATTGGTATTGACCGATTATAGCGTAAGGTTGTAATAACTTAATATTATTGATGACACGATGGACTGTTATTGTTTCTTTCTTGTTTGTTATTTGTTATTTTAAATTTCCTCTTTTGATACATTTGCGTTAAATTAAAAACAAAAGACTGAGTTATTTCCATCTCAAAATATCACAAGCTACAAAGTATTGGCTATTTCAACAAAAACAAACCAGTGTATGCTCCTACTAATTACATCAATTGTGTGTACCAAGTGCCAAGAAATTTAGAAGCTTGGGTACTTTCCTTGAACAGCATCCAAACTATGAAATACCCGGGGAATCCTGACGGATAGCAGTAATGAAAACAAACTTATATCTTACTAATTAATCTAAGTTTGAGATTATTTTGGCACCAGGAGCCGGGTTCATAACCTTCGCTAAAGATTATGACAAACAAAATAAAATTGAAGTCACGAGGTGATAATTTGAAAAAAAAACTTGAGGATACTAGTCTAGCTGTGTTCATGGAAGATTTATGAGATCCATGAAAGATCTAAATGTTAAAGAACATAGGGAAGACAATACACGGGGAAGATCAGTAGATTATAAAATATCTGTGAATATAATTATTCACATATATTTTTTAATCTACTATAACCGCTGAGCACAATAACATGGTCATCATTATTGTGTATTATGTAATGGATCAAAAAAATATTGAAGATAATCCTACTTTGAGTCTATGTAGTTTGTCTGGTATAGTATCGAACATTGGCGACAAAGAGCTTGCTCTAATTCTCATAAACTTTTCGTAACACTGAACCAAACATTATGATTTATCGGTTTATTCGAACACAATAGTAAAGATTAACGGTTTCACGGTGTTACAGAACAAGTACTTCCCTTTTGGCATCGTGGTGCGTATCGCCTGCCAATCAGCACAGTCACTGGCCATCATACACTATTTACTTTTCACGGAAACCGACATTAGAAAACCTTTTTTTTGGTCTTTGACAGAACGAACTTTCTTTTTTCAAAATTTCATACATTGAACTAGTATTTGGTGGCGTGTATTTATTTTTAAATGTTACCAAAGAGAATTTATAGAAGTGAGCTCAGGTGGAGATTGAATTATAGGTTGCCAAGAAAATAGAAAATAAAGAAAAGTTTATAAAGCCCACGTGAATCGCCTGCCATTCACGTGTTCAGTGACAGTGCTGTGCTGTATTTTTGACGATCTTTTAATTTTTTAAGTCATATATGGAGGATTGTAAATTATGAAATAAGTGTATGAAATGAATATGGATGTTTTTTTAACAGCCCTATAACAAAGAACTTATTTGGTTGATTTGATCTAAGTAAGTAGGTAGCTCAGTTGCTTTTCTGAGCTAGATGTATATTATGTTGTATTTCATGTCTTGTTGCCATATTAAAAATATCAACAAGTTGTTCAGTAACATTGTACAGTTTTGATTCCCATACTTATGTTTAAATAATACTTATCATACTTCTAGCTGGTTGTTTCTGCAGAGGTCAGTCACTATGAATATTAATTTTAAATAATTAGGTAAACTACACTGTAGCGAATTATAAATAAAGAAGTTAAGGTAATCTTATCTTATCATTTATATCATGGATTTGTTTATCAAACAAGCTTGACATCAGCATTTCCTGGGGTTATATCAGAGAAGGTTTTGCACCTATGTATGAGTTCAGTACAAATGAACTTAGTTTAAATTAGGTACCTACCTACTTTTAGTACTTACTTATTTATCTAAGTTACCTAGAATTACATAAGCTAAACAGTTTTCTGTATTTACATAACTCATTAGGTATTGAATGTGATAAAAACTTTCTATCGTGCCAAAAGTACTTATAATTTTAATGGTTTCAGAATGTTAATCACTGATAATGTGTTCCTAGTAGGCAATGGGCATAATAATATAGATAAGAGATAGGTAAATAGCTGTTGAACTCACTTTCCCGTAAAGAAGTCGGTGATCTGGCTGACTTTCCAGAATATCTGGAAGAGCAGCATGAGCACCGTGTGGTTAATCCATGTGTAGAGCTTGTAGCAGCTCTCCATTGCGCCCGCGCCGCTCGACTCGCGCTCCCACAACAACTTCGGAAACGAAAACTCACTCATCCGTCACACGTCTATTTGCAAGGGTAATACCGAAATTCAAATTCACGAGTCTACGGCGCAAATACGAATAATATTCAAATTGTGAACGTAGAATTGAAACTAGCGTTTCTCGCGCTGGGAAACGTGCGGCGCGATCGAAGCACAAGGGTAGTTTGGCGCTTATCAATCGAGCGGCTCTCGACCGAAACTAGCGACGATAATAGAGCGAGCGACGATAAGTTGACCGCGCTCGAACGCCGGTGCACGCGAACTGTGGCCATGAGAATTCCACTACAACTGGCTCGTCGAATGACGAAAGATGACTCAGTTGTATCACGTTGTAGATATCGGGTATTTGTTTCTTTGCTCGGTTAGCGTGGAATGCGAGGCAACACCCGACTGAACGATACAGTTTGTCACGACAATAAGGCACATTGGGCACTGGGGTACATTGTATTTTTTTCTCGAATCCCTAAAGGACAGTGACAGGGACTTCGTCGTATTTATAGCTGGTTTTTTGTTTCAAGTTTGAATTTCGAACAACCTCGATGTATTATGTCGATGCACATCCAGCCAGACTGTTTGCTTTTTAAACAATAATTAATGTTATTTGCATTTACAACAATAACTTACTTTAAAAATAAAACCGATAAATAAAGACAGTATTGATCAAAAGCGGAAACGAACGAGGTCTCTGAAACAGTCAACCAGTGGTAACTGCAGTGATAACCACGTTTGTTTATTTTAATTTTACTATTAATATTATAGTTCGTAACATAGAAGCTGGCGGCTTACTATTGGTTACGGCCATATATCTTTTTTATTCGACGCCATATTGTATTGCAATAGCATTTTACTATTGAAACATAATTATAGTTTTATAGATACCTACCTACCCATTAATAAATATGTCAATGTATAAATTTATTACTATCTTAAATTCCGAATATTTTATTCAAAATACAGACTGATATTTAGGAGTTGATATCCTGTATATGAATTAAAATATAAAAAAATACAACAAACTAACAGCTATTTTACAAATTTATAAATGCCAACAACGGTATTTTAATTTAATTTTGGAATAACGGTGTTGATGTCTGAAGATACCTAACAAATTACGGCAATTCATTAAAAAAAAGTGGAGCACGAAAGAGGTCCAACATGAAACTTTGGTATTTTTTATTGATGAAAAAAAATGTAGTAATAATTATGATTGTCCTACCTACAGGGTATTGACGTAATTAACCTAAACATCAAGCAACGTCAGAAGCAGAAATCAGTCATAATTATGGCCACAACATTTTCCCTTTACGGAATTACCCTAACGTCAAAGGAACTCATCATAATATGAGGAAGATACTACAATATACTTTAAAAAAATATTTAAGTAAACAAGGAAGACGAAAATCTGTCCAATAAACTTTATAGCATCTGCTTTAAAAACTGTTATAACGATAGCACAAACGATAGCTTCAATAAAAGTGTCATGATGACGTATCGTTTATCTCAAGTTATCCACATATGGCCACATTGGGTGTGCCATGAAAGTGTTGCATGTTCGTGAATAAGGCCAAGCACTGTGGCCGTCACCGAGGGTCGGTCAACGCTCCTTCCGCTTCCGAACCACATTACACCTGGAAAACATTATTGATATCACTTACTTATTTATTTATAGCCCTAAATGGTACTACGCAATGGTACTCGAAACGAGAAACGGAAACATAGACAAGGCACATACCAAATGATGTAGATGATGGGAAAAATACCAGGACTTATTATTAGTAACATATTACTATCGTTGTCAGCATTTTTTAGCGTTTCAGTAATTTTTCGTAGCTACTGGTGCCGATTCCCTTGTTTACAAACTAAACTAAATTTAATTTACGTCAAGCGCTGATTAATTTGACAGGACTAAATTAAATTTCTTAATGAAATAGAAAGAAAAAGATGCACTGAACTTAAATTTAGTTTAGTTTGTGAACAAGGGAATCGGCACCTATGTCTCCTTAAAGTAACATAAAATATATTTTAATGAGGATAAAATAAATTCCACAATCGTTGCTAAGTTTGATGTGCTCCGCTCCTATACTTACGATGAATTTAGGGAACTTAGGATGAATGGGATGCTGTCTGTAGTTAAAGTGAATATAAGTTTTCAAAGTCAAATTCAAATAATTTATTTCAATTAGGCACTTTTAAACGTCAAAATTTACACTTTGTAGTATTTTTCGGAAGTTGGTTGTTTTTTTTTGTAAAAAGTTTTTATTTTTCACTTTTTAGTTGTGGTACCTAACCCACACAAATTCGAAAACCACTACCTGCTATGTAAATAACAGTGACAGGAACTTATCATATAAGTGGGAAAAAGTATGAATTATTGAAGCTAACTCAAAAACTATCGAAGCAAAGTTAATAAAATTTATATGGGACCACCTCGAGAGCATACCCTTTCAAACAAAAACAGAATTTTCAAAATCGGTCCAAAATTGACGGAAAAATCGGTGGAAATACATTAAAAAAAAAAAACAAACATACGCGTCGAACATATAACCTCCTCCTTTTTGGAAGTCGGTTAAAAAAATTGAATTGATTCTAGTCGCCCCTTCCAGAAGATAGTTTTCGAATGGGCAAGAAACTCCTCTCTCCAACTCCTCTTTTAAAATGTTTTACAATAGTTTGTATACATTCATTACATGTATAATTAATTATATGTGAAAACGATGCTCTTGGAATAAGATTACTATACCACAATAGGTAAAAAAAATTATAAATGAAGCAATGCCAGATAAATTAATTATGTGATAGATACATGATGCTCACATATTTACAAACATTGAGCATCTTATCAATAGATGAGTCTAATTCGGAGTCTTTGATATCAGGCCCAAAAGCGAAGGCGAAGGGCAAAAGTTTATCGATATTTTTTTTTTAATGTTAGCCTACACTGCTGAGCAAAGGCGTCCCTCAAATCCCTCCAAGCATCAGGTATTACACGTAGCCATCATAGAAAAATTTAATATACTCACACCATATTATAGCCATGAAATGGAATAGCATAAGGGTCTCTAAACACGTCAATGAAATGACCACCGTAAAGTTTAATAGCATAAACGATTAATTATAGTTCTGCACCAAAATAACAGATTCTTGGCACTTCGCTGAATTTTCACTATATAACTTTTTATAGTTCACGGTCAGCACTGCAAACGTTCTGCTTTGCTTTGAAAGAATTATTACTTGAGTTTCTTTTATTTTTCGACACTTCTGTGCCATATCTAGTATATTTTGGTGTAACCTTGGTGTCACTTGTTACATGGACTGGTATCTTCGACTTTTTTTTTTCGTGGGAAATTATCAAATAACTTCTCCCGCTCGAGGGCGTGTCAGGCTCTTACTGACTAAAACTCACCCGTGTTCCTTCAGTTGCCTGTATGTTGCCAGGCCCCGGCAGAGGTATTCGCCTTTCTTCGCCTTTGAGATAGATTTTTAAATACGAATGATTGTAATTATTAAAATTTTATTGGACACACACAACACATGTAACTGCTTAGACTTGTTAATAACAGACCTACTGACCCATGTGGTAAAGAGGATGTGGTCGTAATGAATCAATATCAAACGTTACCGTACTACTTCTTCCGTCTACAAACGTTACATGTTGTTCTTATTGAGTTATAACACATAATTGGAATGACCTAGCACTTAGTAGGACGGAATTATGTAGCCTATGTAGGCCCCAAACACCAAACTGTGTCATCTTAGCTCCAATTTACAAATACTTGCTTAAATTTTTATTATGCGTGATACCCGATACCAATCATATTCGTCGGCAATTGTAATTCTTTGTGTTTCTGTTTCGATGGAAACGCCATGAATTATGAAGCCGTGACCTTTCTCCAGGTGTCTTTTAATTCCAAAGTCACTTTCAGGCTATCATTCTTGCCACAGTCTATAAATCACAGTTAGTGTTGAGCGTGCCTATTGTATTCCGTTCACTATTTTCATACTTCATTCCCCACAGCTGATTGGTGATGGTGTTGCCAAACTACAAAATGATGTAATGGTTGCATAACAAGCAAGAAAGCGTATCGACGGTTATGATTAAAAATGTGACTTGCTTTTTGTCGAATAAATGATAATTCCGCACCTATTCAACTAAAGGTCATGTGCGGAGGTGATGTAGGAAGGAGATTAGAGACGTGTGTAACTGTTTGTGTTACTTATGCTGTAGTTAGGATATACATACATGTAATGTATCCGTTTTGTTGTTGTCTGAGTATCATGTGCAGCGGTTGCCTCGATCTCATTGTGCAATTATCGTCTCTGATTTGTCATTCAGTGGTACTGTTGCCAATTTAATTACTCTCTCATGTCTCATTTGATCTTTATTATCAGCGATTGAAAGTTTTCATTGTCTAGACACTCGAGTTAAATTTTTGTTCGCGTAACCTTTCAGTGTGGAGTCCATTACATTGAAAGGCAGTCTATAGGAAAGTAAGTCTATAGGCAAATGAAATCAAACGTTTATTTGCTAGAAATACATAGGACATTTTGATAGTGTGCCATAGGTCCATCAAATTTATTTAGTGGACATACTTTGTACAACTTCTGGTTGCATTTAAATCTGTCAACAAACGTTATTTAACAAGCTGTCACTACAGTGAGAGCCGCCTCGTCAATACGCTTAATTACATTACGTAAGCTAATGTAACGGTTATCTACATTTGTCTGCCTAATAATGATTTCACTCGGAAATATTACTTCAGTCTCTCCCGCAAAGAGATTTCCTATATTTATACGAAAAATCTATAATAATAGTCTCACCGCTAATATTCCAGCATTAGTCGGCCATATGCTCTAATTTTATTATTCGAAGCATTTGAACGAAGAACACAGTCGTAACGGAAAAATTTAAACCACGTTTATTCTAGACCAAGCTTAGCTTACTACGTTGTAAGTAAAGTATATATTCAAATCAATAACTGTAGTTTATTATTATTGTTGTGATTGTAGATACGGATGGATGGTATGTAGTTTGCTGTGTTTTATGAATATTCATGAGACGTCCTTGGATCAACAATTGGGTCTATTAAACGAATGAATACTAATGTGAGTTTTATGGTTGAAGTAGAATTGCCTACCTTTATAGATGACTAGCTGCTGCTCGCGGCTTCGCCCGTGTGGCCCCAATTTTTTTTCTAAAATAAAAGTAGTGTAGCCTTATAACATCAGCTATCTAGCAGTGAAAGTTCCGTCAAAATTGGTCCAGCCATTTTGGAGATTAGCCGGAAAGAACAGACAGACAGACGTTTTTTTTAAATTACATATGCATTTAGTAAAAAGCTGTTATTTTGACATTACAAACAGACACTTCAATTTAATTAATATCTGTAGATAAGTCTGGGCTTGGGATTCATAGTCATGCTTTTATTTTAAAGGTTATGTGGGTAGATCTTTTTGCTACTTCATTAGACTCATGCGCACTATGCCAAAGCAGTCTGACTTTTTGCTGCTGGTTTCTTCAAACCTTTGCATATCATTTTAAATCATTGTAAAAAGCCAATAAAGTTATAGCTATAAGTACTTGTACATGTACGTTGGTAGATTAACACTGGAAAAAAATATTGTTACAAAAATGAGGAGATTAAAACATGATTTTAACCCCGTACAGAAGACATGGAGAAGAATAATGATAAATAAAAGATCTTTTACAAATTAATTATGGTTATGCACGTACTTGGTACTTACTACTTATTATAAATTATATTTTATTGACGTTTTTCTGAAACAAAGTAATCATAGACACGTTCAAGAACGTTTCAGATGTAAATCAATTGCTGGAATGACTAGGATTTGCGTCAGGGATCGTATGAACGAGTTTTCGGTGCATCTCTGTATTTTTTTGTACATATTTCACTAATTTTATCGAGTTGTCTCTATATCTAGTGGATCGGTGACCTTCGACCTTCGTGCCTCAGAAAGCACGTTATGCCGTTGGTCTTGGTACCGGCAGTCATTCGTACATCTTTGATAGTCTTTACCTACGAGTAGTCAGAAGCCCAATAGTCTGACAACCAGTCTTATACTAAGGGGTATCGTGTTATCCAGTAACTGGGTCTCCACAACCCAGTTCAGATAGGCAGTCGCTCCATATAAAATACTGATATTCAGCTCATCAGCTGCATCCGTTTAAACTGGAAGCTGACTCCAACATAGTTGGAAAAAGGCTTGCCAGATTGATTCCATATATATCAAAAATATAAAATAGAAAAATGCAGAACTTGTGTTATCTTTGCATCGAAATTGAAACAGAATCTTCGTGCTGAAAAATATTCAAAAATTCTCTTCGAATCTAAATGTTACGCCAACCACACATCAGGCACTGGTAAACTGCTTGCATCCATATTCAATTTCAAATAACTACGACTATCACTTAGATAAATAGTTGATCGTCAGCTGACATCATTTAGGAGTATGAGGAACAGGGTGTAAAGTTCACTCATCCACCATAGAAAAGGGAGGATCCTTCGACCAGACGGGTGTTGTGTCTGGCGGGCAACTGCCCATCGGTTTGAAGTTGAAATTTTGTATGTATGTCGATCGCTCGGTAAACTCAGGATTTGTGTGATGTCATATCTATGATGCGTAGTTCGTATGTGGCGGTGTAACCGCTACAATCATAAAGATTATAGGGTAAACTTATCCGCAACTCGTCAGTGACGTAATGTGAAGAGTCCTATCACAACAACTATTGACTTAACAGTTTGGACTCCACCCATTTTTCATAGAGCTCATACGCCATGCCGCCATATAGTACAGTCGAACCTGGATAAGCGAGAGTTCAAGGGACCGCATTCTCCTTTTCGCTTATGGAGGTTTCTCGGTTACTCAAGTTTCTAGCTTATAGAGGTACAGGAGCTGCCTTTCTCACTTATAGAGGTTGAGGCTGGTTGGGAAAGTTAGAGAAGAAAAAAACAATGTTATTTCCACGAAATTTAAGAATGAGTCATAAATAGCAGATGTTAATTACACTCGACTGTCGCTTATAGAGGTACAGGAGTGGCCTTTCTCACTTATAGAGGTTGAGGCTGGTTAGGAAAGGTAGAGAGCAAAAAAAACAGCATTATTTCCACGAAATTTTAGAATGAGTCATAAATAGCAGATGTTAAATTACACTCGACTGTCGCTTGTAGAGGTACAGGCAAGTAGCAGTCTCAATTATAGAGGTCCACAAGTGTAAAACGACTTTGTCTTATAGAGGTTTCTGTTTCTCACTTATAGAGGTATTACATGGTTAAAATGGCGGGACCTGGCAATTACTCTCATTTATAGAGTTTTCTCGCTTATCCAGTTCTCACTTACCCAGGTTTGACTGTATATAGCAAGTTGACTGCGAAGATCACCGGCATTACGTTTTCGCTAAAGTTAACCCTCGAGGAGTGTCACCGGCATTAAGTTTGAAATCTTGTTAAAATATTCAACTAAGTTTTATTTTCACATTTTATAATGCCGAATTCGCTAAGAAAAACCTACAATTAAAATGAGCCCTCCACGAGGGCTTCCGGCATCCCATATATGACTTGAGTGAACTTCTAAACTCCACTGTGGATTTTGATGCGGTTGTCACCAAAATCCATCAGTACATTCATCAATACTATAATAATATGTTAATTATAAATAGCATAGAAATCTCGATGTTTTGACATGTCACCACATCAGTAGATTGCACCCGTATCTTTCAAGTACTTAGCTGTTGCCCGCAACTTCGCTGCAAGGCTTCGTAAGCGATCTAGGATGAAAAGTAGCCTGCGTCCTTCTCCAGATAATGGTCTACCCATGTGCCAAATTTCATCCAAATTCGTTCAGCCGTTTTAGCGTGAAAGCGAATAAAAAACAAATAAACAAACTTACTTTCGCATTATGTGATATTAGTTAGGAAAGTAGGTAAGTATGTATTTTGTACATTGTACGTGCCCATCTCCGTATTATTTTATGGAGTTATTTGTATTAATCGAGAGACAGCAGTGTTCGGAGGGGCGCTTGTAAGGCGCCGTCTAATAAGGAAGTAATCGACGCCTGCGCACCCATGACCTCCGTGAATGATCGTGAATGATACCCAGCGAATGAACGCAGTTTTTTAAATAGTTTCTCGTTTATCTGATGTTTTAGATTAATTTAAAGTAATTATGACAACCTTTTGGGCTGTTTAATGTATTTCTTTAAATCTTGGAAAACATTCATTTTTTTTGTGACACACAGATTTTCATGATGACGACAAAGACTCCTAGACAAAGTGTAATTTACGAAATTTATACTTGAATAGAACACAACAAATACATAAATTTAAGTACAAATCGAATTACTTTTACCAAGATGTGGTTCTTCTCATGGCGAAATGTGTGCAAATCGTATTTTATTTTAATAGGTATCTGCTCACTTTTTTATCAGAAGTGAAAGGCATCACTGTAATATCGAATGGAAGGTACTGTTGTCTCGTTACATAATAATAATAATAGACAGCCTAACTGTTATTTATTTCTAGATCACACATATGTTTAGGTAGGTATGTATGTGAAACGAAACGGTAAATCGAAATATCATTACTAGACTTGGATCTCTTGATCTCTTAGAATTTATATGAGTCACCAGTAGCAGTCACCAGTCACTGGCCCACGTTCAGTACCGGCAGCCCTTCTGGAGGGTTAACCTAGTCGCATATGGGATAAAAAAATCTACATTTAAAATGAGCCCTCCGCGAGGGCTCATCTTAAATGTAGGTTTTTCTCAGCGAATACATTATAATATAAGCCTTGAAAATAAAATCTGCTGTATATTTTAATAAGATTTATTAGTATATACGTTGGTTTTAAAATCCAAGAATTTTATTTATTTTTTATTTTTTTGTTCACAGTTGCAAATATTCCCTAAAAATTAAAAGGTTGGTAACTACGTATAGCGACAAGACCCCCTGAAAACACAATTTTACTTCGTTTTACAGTGTTTTATAACACGGTTATAAACCTAATGCCGTTGATCGTCTGCGATGGTTAAAACTTTAGCGCAAACGTAATGCCGGTAACCCTCCCGGAGGGTTCACTTCCAATATGTATGGCGGCATTGCGTATGAGTTCTATGAAAAGTGGGTGGAGTCAAAAGTGTTAATCGTCTTCTGCATCTAATCTTACAGCTGCCTCGCCTCGTTTTAGGATCGTGAAAGTTGGATCTGAAAATTCACAAAAGAAAATATATACATCTCAGGCCTTTTTAACTTTGTGGAGGCCACTTTTTGTCCACCAAATCCTCGGCTCTATTTACTTTAAAAGATTGAAAAGTTCAAAGGTCATTCACAACACATACCTATCTAAACTGAAGCAAAAAACTAGCCATAGGTACAATACAATCGTACAAGTCCGTATTTTAAATACTTACTTATTTATAAGCTTAAGTTTGGATTCATCAGAGGTTTACGTCAACACTATATCCAATGATGACGTAAGCTGTTTACGTGGGTACTTCTTTGTCTCGATATTTTACTAACACGGCAACACTTATTGCCAAATAAAGCCTACGTATATATCTCAAATCGTCGAAATATTCAAATTAGCTAACTTAAAAAACAAAGTACACGTGCTTCATTTCTGAAAATACCTTTTGTTCCAAAAATTTTCCTCTGATATCGTATTATATTAGTTTTTCAAATATCCTGAAATCATTTATTCGTGTTCACATTTTGTAACGTTACTTGTAATTATTATGGACATGGTCTGAAATAAAGGATTTATTATTATTATTATTATAAAAGTGTAAATAAATACCTAAATGCGTCAATGGTGCCGATTCCCTTGTTCACAAACTAAACAAAATTTAAGTTCAGTGCATCTTTTTCTTTCTATTTCATTAAGAAAAGGACAGAAGATAAATTTTAGTTTAGTCCTGTCAAATTAATCGGCGCCTGTCACTACTCCATACAAGTTTAGACGTGATTAAAAACTTGCCTACTAAAATTACGTCAATTTACATCAAGCGCTGATTAATTTGACAGGACTAAACTAAAATTTATCTTCTGTCCTTTTCTTAATGAAATAGAAAGAAAAAGATGCACTGAACTTAAATTTAGTTTAGTTTGTGAACAAGGGAATCTGCACCGCCGTCAAGTTCGATGCACTAAAAGTACGTCAAAAATAATCTCAATTAATTAAACTCGAAAACCTTATCAATACAACACATACAAAAATTACAAGAAAAGAATATAATATTTATTAGTATTCTATTATTTCTATTCTTATCATAATGTACGAGAAGTTGCAGGTACATAACACGTCACCCAACAGCAATAAAAAAAAACAATAACTTGTTCGCTCTGAATAAAGCGAACCAAGGGTGAATGATGTGATACGGCTCGGTGCAAACTGAGTGCGCGCGCACTGAATGATTCACTCTTTTGTCGTTGATCGCCTAATCATTCCTAATAAAATGATCGTTTGAAGGCGTTAGGGTTCTGATTCAGAGTTACTTACTCTCGAGTATATGTGTTAAACAATTTAGTAGCAACATCCATGTTTACATTTCATTGCACGAAATACACGTGCATGACTGCTAAACCCTTAGTTATTACCCTATTACTATACTCTATGTTATTGCCTCTTTGTGTCTATAGTTGCTTTAACGTATAGAACAAAGATTTTGTATTTATCACATTATTGTTTTTTTCATCTACTCAGGTAGATACTAGGAATACTTAAGTGCTAATGTATGTAACCTACTATGACATTATACGATAACATTTGAAGTGTTGCCCTCCGTAGACTAAATTCTAATCTAAGTATAAGTACATTGCCACTAACTGACAATTATTTAGACCTTAATTTTGCACTTAAACCTACACGTACATATATTATGACGTAAGCAAATACCACACAAAATGCAAACATCACGTTTCATCAGAACTCATGATAAACATTGATACACAAAGTACAAATAACTGTTCAAAATAAGTAACATATTGTCACAAATGGCTTGATAAAGGATGTCAAAGTCAAAGTCAAATAATTGATTTTAATTAGGCACAAAAAGGCACTTTTGAACGTCAAAAACAAAAAATAGAATTGATTCTAGTCGCCCCTTCCAAAAGGTAGTTTTCGTATGGATAAGAATGGGCAAGAAACTACACCGTTACTCTTTTAAAATGTTTTACAATATTTTGTATACATTAATTATATAATTATATGTGAAGACGATGCACCTGGAATAAGATTACTATATCACAATAGGTAAAAGTAATTAAAAATGAAGCAATGACAGAAAAAATAATTATGTAATGGATACATGGTGTTCACATATTTACAAGCATTGTAAAAGTAGGTACCTATACGATATTCCTAAAAAAAAATTACAAGTGATACTAATTTGTCAGTATGTGAGTTCAAGTAATCACAGAATGTAAAAAAAAAAATGTTATAATATTTAATTACACAATTAAATTGGCAACCAGTTTGATTTTGTCTAGACTCTAAATTGTCCTATGGAGCTAGACCAGCATGCTTCCAAGCATTCTTATCTAGGATATGATAGATGACCAGTAAATCTCAATACTTTACGGTGGCGCTGTTTGTCAAGACAAATGTCATTGAAACGTCAAATTTCATAAATTTTTGAACTTAGTTCCTTAATTTGCCGTCGATCAGCATTAATATTGGTCCTTCATGATAGATAACGCAATGTATTGGTTAGCTGAGGTGTTAAGTGATGTATGTTGTAAGTTCATTTCTTAACTATTATGAAATATCTTTAGCAACGTTGACGGAGTCCTTGCGACTGTTTGGCGATGATCGTAAATTTTTAGATAGTCTGACTGCGTAGGAGTAGGAATATATTTTGTCAAGTGGGTCTTAACGAGGTAACCAATAGAATCGAAACCAACATAATTATGATTAATTATTATATTGGTTAGCAGCTTCTCACACATAACGTTATCTTTGTTGTGGTCTTGTGCTTGATATTTCTGCTACGCCACAGTTATCCTATTTCCTATACAGACTGCACAATATTGCCACTCCAGTGTTTCTAAACTTCATGCAAACGATCATTCAAATTGGCAACCTTGATCATCGTTATCATACGCTGCTAACAAAAAGTTCAATGTCAGTCAAATTGAAGGTTACAGGAACATTGAAATTTGTTCACCATGTGGACAGCAATTAATACTCACAGACCAATTAAATAAACTATAATATTAATTATATCGTCTATTTGGATAGCTAGGCAATTAATTTGTAAATTGTGTGGGATAAACGCGAGGGCTTAATAATAAATTGACTATGTTGCTTTCCGTATTTTTGACTCATTTTAAAAGTCGATTTGACAAACTGTGTTGAACTTCCGTAAAGATTTACCTCAAACTGTCTTTGTTATCATAACGATAAGGCAGATGAGCATGGCTTAAAATTTATAGAACGTGAATTTTTTTAAGCATGTTTGCAGACGCTTCATACTAAGACAAATCCTAATTGCAAGGTTGCAAAGATACTAGACATAATTTAAAACGAGGAAAAACCTAATACCTAGTAATCAAGTATACAAACACAATAGGTAGATCACGTTTAACGAGTTCTATGAGCGCAAACTCAGTGCAGCCAGTGCTTACAACTAACTACGCCATTCGATGTATCAAATAACTTGACCAAACCAGCTGTTCAGTACTTATCAAAATGAGTAATTTTGTCGAGTGCATGCTCGGTAACAATTAATCAGAGTTTGATAAGTGGTCAGCCATATAATTATGGCAAATACTTCCGAACACAGGAAGGCACAAAATACGCTAAATACTAGAACAAATGCGGATTATTCATCGAGCTTGAGTCAGAAGAACGAATAACAATGACGTAATCTTACAGACTTCTAATTAAATTAGGAATGGTTTAGACTGTATGTCAACTCTATGGTACACTCCTAAAACGAGCAGCCAGGCGCTAACAACGAGTTGTTTTAGCAATTTACAACAGCAGGGCTACCCAAAGTATTTAAAAGTAGGGAACCATAAAGTAAAATATTGGCACCTACGAGCTTACTCCTAACATTTTCAGGCAATTGTAGGACCCGGTTGCGGTGTGACTATTACGTAGGTTACCTATGACATGTACCCTAATTGCGTAACTTATTTTCGAAAATTGCCTAATTTGTTTCATTTTGACAGTTCAACAACATTCATTGCGTTATTTACGTTGTTGAGCAGATTTTTTTTCCAACTTATTAAGCAATGGATTAGCAATCTGTTTCAAATCGAAACAGATTGTGATTGTGTTGTATTACGCAATTAGGATACTGATCGTTTTGGGGGTCATCAGTTCATCACCAATAAGATTAGTGTCAGTAGGGCACCCCTCATAGCATTTCCAAATTACTTCCAATTCGTTACAAATAACCAAAGTAAGTTTGATTAATTATTTATACATAACGAAGCCACAAAATGGTCAGTTCCTATATTCTGTTCAGAAGAGTTTCCCTTACAAAACAATTAACCTAACAAAGAATATCACTGCCGTGTTACATTATAAGCATATTCTTTTAAAGAAACACGTGTTTCAATTTGTTCGTAAATGTATTACTTCTGTTCTTAGCTAATGTGTTTTTACGTGCATAATTACATAATGACGTGTACAATCTAGTGTTGCCCAAATGCAAGAACAAGACGAGACTTAGCCAGTCTTGGTCTTGGTCTTGCGCCAATACACCTGGTCTTGGTCTTGGTCTTGGTCTTGCGCTCCCAGTCTTGGTCTTGGTCTTGGTCTTGCAGCAAGAGTCTTGCAAGTCTTGCAATTACCTATTAGTCTATTACTATTTATTAAAGTTTACTTTAAATCTTAGAAAAACGTATTAGAATTGGAACATTGTGAGCTTGAATTAACATAGCCATAGTAAAGATCAAGCAGATTAATAAATAACTGAAGATTTGATAAGAAATTCGAAAAATCAACTGACCTATATGTCGTTTTCCATGGAAGTAACTGTTTCTTAATAAACATTTATGATTTATAAGCTTACATTTGCTAAAACATGTAAAAAAACAAATTAATTACAATAACTTGACTGTATTTTAAAGAACAATACTTATCTGTCTAGAAAGAGATTGAACCCTCAACTTATAAGAAATTTAATAAAAGAGTTTTACGATTTATCATTTATTTGAATAAAAAATAAAATACAACACAAATCAACAGCTTTATCATTAGGTTATGATACTTTATATCAATTTTTTTGACCAAGAATTAATACAAAGTAACCATCTGGCTGACTCATCACTTAACCTATTTCTATGTTTTCTAATTACTAATGATGCTTTAGAAAATAACCTCTCAGCAGGTACTGAAGTTGCAGGTATTGAGAGAAAATCACGGGCCATTTTCGATAAAATCGGATACTCTGTCTCATGCGTCCTCCACCAATCTAAAATGTCTTCCGAGCTGGCAGTTCTTGGTTTTCTCAGGTACTCCTCCAACTCGTCTATCACTAAGCCTTGAAGACAAGATCCAGATGACGTCGAGGGACATTCATAGAGTTTATCAAAGTCTATTACGTCTTCATCTTCATCACATACTTTATTTTCTTTTTCTGGTAATTCCAGAGATTCGTTCAGTGAGTGTAGACTTTTATATTCTTCATAAAGTTCATTGAACTTGCGCAGACTTTCTGTTTTAAGTTGCTTCCCCCACATTGTCAGGTCAAAAGTCTGAGCCTTATGCCTTGGGTCTAAAATTAAAGAAGTACAATAAATCCAGTTGCTCTTCTTGTAATGTTTAAGCATTTTGTCTCGAGCTGCTTGGAAAGCTAGAATGAGCCTTTCATCCACTTCAGATCGATTAGGTTTCTCATCTAACTGTTTTACCATGGATTCAATTTTATCTAGCAAGAGATTGAATGATACAATGACTAGCGGTAATGTAACATATTTGTCTCCACCAAGTTTTGTACTTAAAAGTTTAAAGTTTATTAGAAATTTATGTAATTTTTCGAGTACCTGCCATTCATTAGCTGTGATTTGAAAATCATTTAATTCGGTGACAGAACTGCACAATATGTCAATGCCCGCTCTCACTTTTAAACCAAATCCAATCATATCATGTGTGGAATTCCATCTCGTTGGACAGTCAATAATGGCATTTAGATTTGATGGCACGCCAGCTGCTTCACAAGCAGACTGAAACTTCTTCTTCACTATCTCACTTCTTTTTATTTTACTGGAAATACTGCGTAACTTTGTTACAGATGTACGCGAGTCAGCAATATTTGGTGCAGATTCTTCATCTTCCTCATCCTCAGTTTCGTCTGCATAGTCTTCGTACTGCTGATCTTGCGCGTTAGTGTCAGACTCACAGTGTAATGCTAAGGTCTTTAATAAATCTTGTACACCAAGGTTTAAAATGTGAGCAAAGCACCGGAAATGTTGATTGTCTGAATCAAAGTGTGGCGGCAGCTGTTTGCCCAGTTCATACATAAATTTGGTATTTGCAGTTGCGTTGTCGACCGTGATACCTTGTATTTTATCAATTATGCCATATTCCAATAAACATTCATGGAAAATCGTTGCAATATCTTCCCCAGTATGTCGACCGCGTGATGGTATAAAATCAAGAACTACAGATTGATACTTCCATTCGTTGTCTATATAATGAATAGTAACCCCGTAGTAACTCCTACCAGCAATTGACGTCCACCCATCAATGGTAAAAGACATTTTATATGATAATTGTTGAAGTCGTTCCTTGAGATTCAATTGGAGCTCTTCAAATCGCTCTTTGACTTTCCTTCTAAGTGTAGACCTTTTAGGAAACACCATATTAGGGCAAATACGTCGAAAATATACTTGTGTAGCTTCGTCATCGAAAAATGAGAAGGGAAGATATTTTTTCACCACCCAATCAACTGTAGCTGTCGTGATGTTGTCACTGCTGTTTTCCGACTGAAACAAAACAATAAATCTTGTGTTATTATTTAAAACATACTAGGTTTGAGCGTATAAGAGGAGGAGGTTTGTTGTTGTTAAATCGAGAAAATCGTTAAATTGATATTTGTTATATTAAGGTTGCACTGTACTGTAATTTACCAAAATAAAGTACTTAGTTGTTACTGGCCGATTAAATGAAAATATGGGTGTTTATAAAAAATATTTAAGACGATAATTACATACTTAATATGTCGCACCCCTAGATGAAAACACCACTAACTCAAAAATACTTACGTAAGTTAATGGCGTTTTTGAAAGTATCGCATGAATAGCTACGCGGAGTTAAAATTCTTTTAACTGTTAAAAAAATATTCTTACCTGTCCACTTCTTCCAGCGGTTACTAAAAAGCTTGTGATATCTCCACTTAATTTTGGTTTAACAGGAAGAAATATTTCTGATTCCTTTTTGTGGAAAGATATTAGATGTTTCCTTAAGCCTGAAGTGTTTCTGTTTTTCATTTTTATTTCAATCTTTTTATGTTGGCACAATTTACAGAAGGCAGTTTGGGATGCATGAATTATTTCGAAAAACTCCTCAAATTTGCTTTTGGGTCTTTTAGATCTGTGACTCAAACTCTCGTTACTCGGACTAGAATAATTTGAATCTTCGTCACTCATATTAAATTGTACACGTGATACGTTTTTAGAAAACAACGAGAATTAGTAAAAACAATTATTAAGTTAGACTCGAAGCACAGCTCAATTGGAAATGACTGGAATTAAAAGAATTCCTTTATTTATAGTACGTTTCCTTGCTTTCTACCGCGCCGCCTCGCCACGTGCCGGCTCTATGAAAAGGATGCCGCCGCAAATCAAACAATGCCGCGTGCGGCGTACAAACACACACTAAATATTACCTACTTGTACAGACGCGACGCGTGAATAAAATAGAATTAGTGCCAATCACTATTCTTTACATATAAGTGAATGTTTTGGCGTACATCTATACTAATATTATAAAGCTGAAGAGTTCGTTTGTATGTTTGATGACAGAAGTTTTAAAATAAATAAATAAGTCCTGAACGTCACTATACCTACCTCCAAAGTTACTATTCCTCGTGGACGAAGTCGCGGGCACAGCTAGTAAATACTTACTCTCATCATCTCTCTCAGAGATATTCGGGCTGGTAAGTAATACAAAACTCTTATCGCAGGCTTTTTATTTTATTAGTAGGTAAGTACCTACGCTTTTTATATTACCTATTTTATTAGTTTTGTAGAATTTTTTTACACGTTTAAAGTATATTTAAAAGTGGCTACAATATTTATTAAACGGGTGATATTTGAACACTTTTTTGCTATTTTTTCTTGTAAAAACTTAAGAAATATAATGACTAAATGTACAATAATAGTACCTAAGTAATTAGTTTAAAACCATATAAGTAATCAATATTATAATATATACTTACTAGAATGAATTAATATGACATCTACTACCTATCCTTACCATTTTATCCTAATCATAATACTACTTGCGTGATCAGTATAATGTATTCATTTTCATTCTAAGCACTCTGAAACTTATTTATTCTTTGGAACACCTGTAGGTACTCTTAAAAAAATTCGAAATTATTTTGCATGAGTATACCTACGCCCTATGGCGGCAATCAAATAGTGTCACAAATGTTATGATTTCGGCGTGGCGGCAACGATTGTTTTAGATTTCAAAAGAAGCCCCGGCGCGTGTATCATAACCATGTACTTCCGAAAAGCGGCAAATTTCTTTGAAAAGTAAGTACAAAACCTTTGATGCCGCATTATCAAAGTGCCGATGGTTAAAACATAACTATGCATGCACTCAGTTTGATTTTAATAGATATTTTTTTATTCGCTATGTTTATGGTATTAGTCGTAATGCGCATAGGTCCAGTTTTTCATATTCTTTGATACAGTTTTTTGCGTCTCATAGAATTCCTAAGCGTACCTACCTATACACCGAACTGTTACACCTAACTACTCAGTGAAATAGCGCTAAGTCCTAGCTGCAAGACGCAAGAGTCTTGCAGGCTATGTCTTGTTCTTGCTCAAGTCTTGCACGGTCAGTCTTGGTCTTGGTCTTGCTAAAAATACGCGGTCTTGTTCTTGGTCTTGGTCTTGCAAAAACGCAAGAACAAGACCAAGACTGCAAGACCAAGACTGAATTTGGGCAACACTAGTACAATCTATTTCTTTTGTTCATTTTCATGCCATACAGTGAGTGGCTTACAATTTCTTTTTGTGTAAAGTAACTACAAATAGTGCTTTACAATACATAAGTAACTGTAAAAGACCGCAAGCCGGCGACGGCGCGCAGCGGAGACGAGAAAAGATGAGAGCGGCGTCGCGCCTTAACAGTTCCGCTCTAGCCAGCACACATCTCCGTTCTAGCCAGCACATATCTCCGCTCCAGCCAGCACACATCTCCGCTCTAGCCAGCACACATCTCCGCTCTAGCCAGCACACATCTCCGCTCTAGCCAGCACACATCTCCGCTCTAGCCAGCACACATCTCCGCTCTAGCCAACACACATCTCCGCTCTAGCCAGCACACATCTCCGCTCTAGCAAGCACACATCACCGCTCTAGGCAGCACACATCTCCGCTCTAGCCAGCACACATCTCCGCTCTAGCCAGCACACATCTCCGCTCTAGCCAGCACACATCTCCGCTCTAGCCAGCACACATCTCAGTTCTAGCCAGCACACATCTCCGTTCGAGCCAGCACACATCTCCGCTCTAGCCAGCACACATCTCCGCTCTAGCTAGCACACATCACCGCTCTAGCCAGCACACATCTCCGCTCTAGCCAGCACACATCGCCACTCTAGCCAGCACACATCTCCTCTCTAGCCAGCACACATCTCCGCTCTAGCTAGCACACATCACCGCTCTAGCCAGCACACATCTCCGCTCTAGCCAGCACACATCGCCGCTCTAGCCAGCACACATCTCCGCTCTAGCCAGCACACATCTCCGCTCTAGCCAGCACACATCTCCGCTCTAGCCAGCACACATCTCAGTTCTAGCCAGCACACATCTCCGTTCGAGCCAGCACACATCTCCGCTCTAGCCAGCACACATCTCCGCTCTAGCTAGCACACATCACCGCTCCAGTCTAGCTAGTGGAGTCCGGGCCTAAAGGTACCTAACAGTTTATAATACCAGGTACATAACTGGAAAACCTTAACCGTGCACGCTGCTACATGACTTCATAGGTCACCTTCCCTTCACATCAACATATTATTATTTTCATACGAAAACCAATAAATTCTCTTTTTAGCCCAAATGCGTAGTTTGATCGTTTTCAAAACCAAAATATTCAAGCCTCAGACCAAATAAAAACAAAGACAGCGCTGCGAACAATACAGTGAAGCATGCCAAAACTGCACCTCCGCTCTGTGCATACACGCTCACACGCACGCATGCACAACCATTTACAATCAAACTACACCTCACTAAGTCGACACATGTTTACGAAACCGGCTTCACGTCACTGGTGACAGCACTGTCTTGGTTTATTATTTTGTCTGTGGTCCAAGCTTAGTTAGTATCAAAAACAGAAAGTTGTAGCTAGAATGAATACAACAGAGGTGATTAATAATTTTTTTTTTATCCGTCAGGTAGGTTATAAAATCAAAAATCATCAAAATCAAAATATTTTATTTAACAAAACCTACAATGGCACTTATGAAACATCAGAAGCTAGGTGCACGGTTCCAATCAATTGGTCGCTTCCTATGGAGAAGAGCCCGCAAGAAACTCCACGGTTACTCTTTTCAAAATAAATGGTTTCTAAAATGTTTTTAAATTACAGTGTTAATAGGTATGGGAGGACAGTGTAGGCCTATCAACAAGTACCAGGTACTTAGTAAAATAGAAAATGGTACACAAGTCTATAGCCTACAACGTTCTCACATTCACAAAATCTAAAAGAAAAGAATCTGTATAAAAGATAAACAAAATAATAAAAATAAGGACCTATGTAAACCAAATGACATGATTGCCACTACGTAACAAATCTAATTTGATTAAAAAAAATATAGAAAATTGTAGGTATATAATGTCAAATACTGAAAAGATTATGTCAATGATGTAAAAAAAAATCATCGTAATTTGGGAGCAGTTAATAGACATTTACATTGTTATGCCGTTAATGAGGTACCAGGGAAGCCACATGTGCAGAAGGAATTATTGCCAAACTTCCTTGTCTTCAACGTAGTCTTTAATCTTATTATATGCTTTTTTGAAAAGGACACGTTTGATGTGGGTTTGAATCATAGTATAGGAACATAACTGGCGAAATGTGGGTGTACCTGCAACAGGGACACCTCTGCCCTGCCCAATCCTTCGGGGAAACAAGGCGTGATGTTATGTGATGTTATGTAGTACTAGGAATCTAGTGCTTCATTGAACTTGTGCGTTTCGAAGACATTGCCTATGCTCTCAAGACAACCGCACAAATTGTTGTAAATCATAATTTAAGACATTGAACTCTTTGTTGCTAGCCTGTATTGGTTGTTCGCCAATTTATATGGCGCCCGTTCTAATTGTAGCTTAACCAAGCTAATCAAAAGAACCGCCAACATGTTGGGGTTTAAGCATACATTTTTGATGTTTGAACGTCACTTAACTTTAAGCAACGTTTATAAATAAACCCGAGCATGTCTAAGCTACGACTGATGTTCACTTTATATAATTTTGCCCATTCTTACGGCATTTAGTTACAGTACCTGGGCGACCGAGCTCTGCTCTGGTGAAAAAAGAGAATGCTCATTTAATAGTAGAAGAAAGTTCGTACTAATTCTATGTTATAGTACATACTAATTCCATGCTGCCATGTCATTATTCTAAGGTAGCCATCTTGTTCTAAACTTTGGGTGACCGAGCTCTGGTCGGTTGAAAATACGAAGAAAACGAATTTTCCCAGATATGAGACCTAACTAGATCGATTTTTCACCCCCGTAAACCCCTATATTGCAACTTTCATCGAAATCGTTAGAACCGTTTTCGAGAACGTGATTGCAAATCCTTACACATTATAAAACAAAGTCCCCCGCCGCGTCTGTCTGTCTGTCTGAACGCGATAAATTCAAAAACTACCGAACGGATTTTCAAACGATTTTCACCAATGGACGGAGTGATTCATGCGGAAGGTTTTAGTGTATAATTCATTACGGTTTTGTGTAAATTGGCTGAAATATGACGATTATTGTTGAAGAATTCGGAAAAAATCATGCCGACTGGGAGCTTTACTGGCGTGCGCTGCGTTAACCGGAAAAGATACGTCAAATTTATGTTCTACGGTATTGTTCATCTTAAAAAGTTCAACAAAAAAATCCGCGATGGCATGTCTATCTTCTAAGGATGACCCACAATAACCATTTTTATCTTTCAGAATTTGATAAAAATTTAATTGTTATTTCCGAAGCTTTTTTGATCGGTATAGTATTAATCCTTATCCAAAAAATATGTTATTTAATTTGGGCATTTAATTTAGATTAAAATATGCCTTTAAATCATACCATTTAAATGAATAGTTTAAAAGATATCATAGTTTCAAAGTTACACGTAGCAACGCGGGCGCAGCGATAGGAGTCAATGACCTTTTCCTCTGTTATTAGGTATGAAATCTCGGTAGTACGTTCCCGTGGGATATTTTCCGACATCCACGCGGGTGAAGCTGCGGGAAAAAGCTAGTATTTATATATGTCGGAGACGGGTATGTGATTCTTTCGTTATTATCAGCGATATTTTAACTACTGTGGGCGTAGTGTGGGTATGTTGGTTAATGCGCAAACATTATAATTTACTATCAAATTAATCACACTAGCTAAATTATACACAATCTGGGTGCGACGACGTTTATTAAAATCACCAATTAACATAATGATCACAAATTACAACTAACACAATAACTGAGCACAACTAATCGAGAACAGTTCCGCGACGTCTTAACTCCGATGCGATCCGAGGCTGAATCCCTCTTCGCCGTGGCCTTAAAACATCACGACTCTGTCTGTAAAAACGCGCGCTTTAGGTGTGGGTAGATCACGTCCTGTCGCCAGCGGCGCGCTTGCGATCCGTTTCGTGTCCGTACTAATGACCGGATCCGACATATTCAAATATTGCTCGTTTAATAGTATAGAATAGGATTTGTAAACACATTGAAGTGCCATTAGGTATCATTTCTGTCGCCATGGGATCTGGAGGCAAAGGTCCTCGCGCACATCTGGGAGTGGTGCGAGGAGGCGAAACGCCGGGGCTTAACTCCGATGCCGCAAGAAATCGCGGCACAGCGGACAGAGCTCCGGCGGGATCTCATGGCGTCATGGAGAGTGCGATTGTCGCAACCCCGTGCTGGGCACGCCACAATTGCGGCGATAAGACCCCTCTTTGAGGAGTGGCTTGAGAGACGCCACGGCGTCCTCACCTTCCGCCTGACGCAGGTCCTCACCGGACACGGCTGCTTCGGGAGGTTCCTGTTTAGGATAAGGCGGGAGGAAACACCCGGGTGTCACCATTGTGTGGATCGGCCTGAGGACACGGTGGAGCATACGGTGGAGGTCTGCCCGGCTTGGGCGGAGCAACGCCGTGTCCTCGTGGAGGCGATCGGCGGCGGTGATCTCTCGCGTCCGGCCCTGGTTCAGGCCATGGTACAGAGCGAGAGGAAATGGCAGGCCGTCACCTCCTTCTGCGAAGCGGTAATGCTCGCGAAGGAGGAGGCGGAACGCGTGAGGGAGAGGCAAATTTCGCGCCCTCACGCCCCTAACCGCCGCAGGAGGAGACGCCCGGGGCGGGAATCGCGAGCCGATTTCCGGCCACCGTAGGCGCGGGCTTGCGGACGGTGAGCAATGGGTAGCTCGCCGTCCGGTAAGGACCAAGCCCGGGTCGACGGCGTGTTGTGTTCCACGCGCGCCTCAAAGAGATGTCAGCAGAATTGACGGGGTCCGTTAGGGCCAATGCCTGCCGGGGGTTCGAAGAAAACCGATGGGGACATCGTGGCCCCCGGCAACAGGGCAACCGAAGGAACACGGGTGGGTTTTAGTCAGTAAGAGTCTGACACGCCCTCCCGCTCCACCCAGAGCGGGAGAAGTTATTTGATAATTTCCCACACAAAAAAAAAAAAAAAAAAAAACAAAAAAAAAAAAAAAAAAGGTATCATTTCTGTATGTATGCATATAACTTCTTCTTAGCTTGTCTTTGGCAATCTAAATAGATTCAGCCCAGAATTTAGCTACGAGTTTGGCACCTTCAGTAGCGTCTATCAGCTCCTGCAACGTGCAGGCAACAGGACACGCTGGGCACGTAAGGCTGGTTTCACAGCTGCATTGCAGACCCGTGCGGGCTGCCCGTACGGGCTCCCGGAACGGAGACACACGTGAGGCTAGAACATTGTTTCACAGCGACGCGGATTGGTCCGTACGCGACTCGCGGGTCTCCCTTGTTTTACCGAAAAGAAATTGCCAAATTATCACTTCCCAAACAAATTTTCGCATAATTTCATTTGCCAAATTATTACTTACCAAAAAATCTCTTTACAAATAATTGTTACGAAAACCTATGTTTGGCAAGTGAACGTTTGAACAATAACTTGTTCACCAACTAGTACTTTTACCATTTTTTATCTAGTCAAATATTTCAGTTGGTATAACATATTTTACGCAAAATTAAATAAGCCAAATATTTTTTCTCTCGATAGCCTCCTAAAAATAATCTCTTTTTTCCATATTTTTTTCTATATAATCTAGTCGTTTCTGGCACTCGCCGGCCGCTGCCGCGGCACCGCTCGCTTCGCTCGCTCGGCTCGTGCGTAGGTGGTCACAGTTTTAACCTAACCTAACCTAACCATTTTTTTTTAAATTAATAACCTACTGTAACTAGTTCCATAAATAACCTAATGTCTAGTAACCATAAATTTGACCATGCGTCATGTTCGTGAACGGGCGCCGTCAGTAGGGACTGGTCATCTCTTAACTGCCACGGTTTATTTTAATTTTTGAATTGTTTTTATTTTTGTTTTTTGTTACGGACGCTTTTAACGTGCACGTCTTTCTACATTGTTCTCACATGTATAATTTCAACATGAATAATGTAACCAATATTTTGTAACAATTTTTTTATTTAAAAGAGTGTCCGTGGAGTTTCTTGCCCGTTCTTCTCCATAGGAGAACGAACGAGATATTTTGCTGAATTATTAAAAACACGTCATTATGAACCGTTCGCCGTGCACTCTGAAGGCTTGCATCACTGAAGACCAGCTAGAAAACCGTTTTTGACCTTAAAATATTGACCGTACCAACTTAATAAACAACAGATTCGTTATTGCATGAATTTATGGTAACGAATTTTTTAAGCACGTTTCAATAGGGTGTTTGTCGTATTTCTTGCAGATATACCGAAATTGTTTAATATTATTTTAGTAATAGTATTATTTTAGGATTAAAATTTGAGGTTTAGTTTCAATCTTCTTTTCGTAAAGAAAATGAATACTTAAGCTATAACCTCAATACCAACCAATATTTACTAAAGCCAAATAAAGTTTAAAATAATTAATATGAACAACTGCCTTAAACCTTAAAATCAACAATTTTGTCAGTAGATTTTTTTACATTTTAAGTAGTCTAATATTCTTATTTATTGCTTAATTATTTAGACCATGATCAAAGCTTTATATTTATGGTGCAAAAAAATCCATTTAAAATTTTAAACATTTCAAAATTTAAATATGTCAAAATAATACAAATTGCTTCTAAGTTTCTAGACATCTATTTCACATATTATTCAGGTGAAGTAATGATAAATAATTGTAGCAGTTTGATAACTAGGTATACTTAAGTAAAATAAACATAACGAATAAATATTATTTATTTTTTATTATAACATATCACGCATTTTTTATTCTAAACACTTTATTGCAATAACAACATTAATAAATAGGCAGGATATTTAAAAATATTATTATTGCAAACAAAAATAATAATATTTGCAAAAACAGCGCTGTGATTTACGAGATTAGAACCTTAGCCATCTTGAATCTAAGACCAACGCTTAACGCCTTCTGCTATCTGCACATATAATTTACTTTCGAATTTTAGCAATGCGATACACTGGCCAAGGTCACGCGTACGAGTATGATGCGTGCTAACAAAAGTTATGGAAATATAAGTGCGGCGCCCGCGAACCGCGACGATACGATAGTGTGTAGTTCAAAACTGCGTTCTCTGTGGTGTGTGTACGGCACTCACACCACAGACGTCTGACTGTTTACACATACAAATGTACGGACTATACCGCGTGTTCACAGAAATACGACTCTTAGCGTGCTCATGCACTTTTGAGCGCTTACTGTACCTACTACGCTTTGGAATGGGCAACTAGCTTCATCTTTCTGACTGACCGACCCCTTGACAATTCAAAAGTACCTGTAATTGGTTTATTTGAAATAAATGCTTTGAGTTTGAGTTTGAGTTTGACTTGTTTCAGACAAATTCAAGCACATAAACTTACAAAGAAATACGCAAATGACATCAAATTTAACAAACAAATTCCCAAAAAAATCTTATTTTTGCCTTTATATTTTTTGTCATAACAAATCATTTGACTAAACGTTTATTGTCTAAATATTGTTTGCTGTAATAAATCATTTGATTAAAGACCAAAAGCCTTAATGACATTATCCTTGGTAACAATCTGCCAAGTAAACATTTGACCAAATGAAAATGTGCGTACTAAAATGATTCCAAATATTACATTGGTATAAAAAAAGATTGCTAAAATTTGTTTGGGTACTGAAAATTTGGCAAAATCTTTTCGGCAAAACGGCAGGATCCCGCGACTCGCTCTGGGTAGAGCCCGTATAAAACGTAACCGTATCGTACTAACTCCCTCGTTTCAAAGCACTGCGGGCACTACCCGTACGGGTCCCCTGTGTGCGGGCGGCCCGTACGGGTCTCCCGCACAGCTGTGAAACCAGCCTAAGTGTATTTAACTGTTTATTCGTCTAAAGTTCTTTGGTACCTACTGATCAGCGAATGGTCGTGTGAACAACGCAAGGAAATGAGATTTATGAGATTAATTTCCTAACTATTACCATAAGATTTTCCTATCACAACGACGAAACTGTCCCTGCTATCAATCTACACTAATATTATAAAGCGGAAAAATTTGAATTATTGTGTGTGTGTATGTTTGTAATGAATAAACTCAAAAACTACTGGACCGATTTGAAAAATTCTTTGAGCAATAGATAGCTACATTATCAGCGAGTAACATAGGCTATATTTTATCCCCGTAGTCCCACGGGAACGGGAACTACGCGGGTGAAACTGCGTGACGTCCGCTAGTTCTCTATAAACAAATGATATGTACCTATTTCTCTACAGACCTGACAGTAAGTAGGTACTGCATTGAGTTAATAAAAACGGAAATCGTAGAACGGAAGGAATGAAACTTGCTTATGACTGACTGCATAAGTTACGTCATGATAAAAATATGTATTTCGAAATGATTGAATCACTTGCGTAAGCCAGGTGATTCAAAAATATTGAGGAACTGCGGTTAACTAATAGAATGAAACATCATCATAATAATATTATAATAATTATCAGTCTGTGATTGCCAGATTAGCCTTTAATACTCAATCTGCCTAGCCTTTCCCAACTACGTTGGGGTCGACTTCCAGTCTAACCGAATGCAGCTGAATACCAGTATTGTACATGGAGCGACTGCCTATCTGACCTCCACAACCCAATAACTGAGTAATACGATACCCCTTGGTAAGACTGGTTGTAAGACTTTCGGGCTTCTGACGACCCGTAACGACTGTCAAAGATCCACGAATGACAGCCGGGACCAACGGCTTAACGTGCTTTCCAAGGCACGGAGGAGTTTCGGTATTTAAAGATGGTCACCCATCCACGGACCAACCCCGGCAAGCGTAGCTTAACCTGATGGATCGACCCGTGCGGCTGTTATTATTTAGCCACGAGCTCCTCAACATTCATTAGCCTTTAATACTGACGAGGAAAAACCATTACGCATATACCTACAGAAATATTAGTTATGGGGTGGGCAGAAAGGAAGTGCTGCATTTCTGACATGTGTACTTATTTGGTCAATATCAGCCACTGCACTTCGCGCCAATACTGCTACGGATCTACTATTCTTCCTCTACGAATCTGCTACGCTTCCGCTACGCCACTGCTACGCATCCGCTACGATACCGCTACGAATCTGGTATGCTTCCGCTACGAATCTACGCTTCCACATGGATCTGCTACGCTTCGGCTACGGATATGCTACGCATCTGCTACGCCTCCGCTACGAAACCAATTTTTCCACGCCCTATTTATTTATTAAGGTACCTCTAGAACACTGAGAGCTAATTAAACCTGTTAGTTACACAATTAACACCTAGATTACATGGTGATAATACTAGCACCGTCATGTGAACTGGATTAGCTGGACTGTGTCTACATGCTCGAGTTACGTAACGTATCAAATGTTTACTGACCGTTATCGCATTTATGCGATAACGTCAACGTAAGTCATCTTATAAGATGACTGGAACATGACTATAATCTGTCATGCAATAATAGGCATTTTATCAATGTGACATGACAATGGCCCACCTTGCACCTTGTACCGCTTGCCCTGTTACCTGTGCACTTGATGACATTATCATTATTATTATTAAATTGGGTCCGCGCCCACTCGACCCGCTTAGACTCGACCCGAAGAATAATACCTAGATATTTCTGTTTTGATAAGCGTAAAACGTCAATGTATTGTCAGACAGAAAAGTGTCGATTTAACGCTTGCACCACAGAGAGTGTAAAACTTAAACAATGTTTGGATCAATAATTAAACAAGTAAGTACTTATCCTTTTTTAATAGGTCAGATAGGCAGTCGCTCCATGTAAAATACTGGTATTCAGCTGCATCCGGTTAGACTGGAAGCCGACCCCAACATAGTTCGGAAAGGCTAGGCAGATTGAGTATTAAAGGCTAATCTGGCAATAATATCCACTTTATACTTTGTAGTAAAAATCACAGATTATTGTTAATTATCATTACAATCTTATAGCTAGTGGCACAATGGAATTTATTGAATCAGTCTTAATACGTGATTATAATTATTAGCTTTAACTAACTTCTAAAATATAAAAAAACATGGTTGACTAATTTATCATTAAAAAATAAAAATTTGGTGTCTTAAAGAATACAGAACTAGGTAGAGGAACAACACAATTAAAAGATTAAAGTTTTTTTGTTTTGTTTTGTTGTCACTTTGCCTGACTGTACAAATAGCACTGAATTGGTTGCAAAACATCTGATATTATTATTCTGCGGGTCGAGTCTAAGCGGGACGAGTTGGCGCGGATCCGCTGAATTTTGGGCTAAACATATTAGGTATTTAACTTTTTGCCATCGATACTCCTAGAAGATCTACTTATATGAGATGAAGGACCTATTCCAGTGTCCTGGTAGATGATGTGTCTATAAGCCAACATCTATAATGTTAATGAAACAGAATTAGAATTAATTTTTATTTGCGAAATATACAAGAAGAAATCAAACAAGATTTTAACATGTTACAAAAACATTACTTATTTTTATTGCCAAGCTGATAAGTAAACCAATTCATTTTTGCAAGCAATGATGAGACGTCATAAAAATATTCTGCAACAAAACATTGCACTCATGAAAATCACCAAAACAGTCAACAGATTGTGTTGGCTCCGACACATCGAATGTAAAAACAACTTCTATACATATCTACCTACCTACCTACTTCGTCATTATGTAGTTTGATAGTTTCACAGGAAATCGATTTCATTCAATTAAATAATATTGTTGAAATCGGTAAATCTCACGGCTCTACTTACATACCTACTCGTAATAATAGCCGTGAGATTTATCAACGTCCCGTGAGAAATATTTCAGCTTCAATAGAATTATGTCTACCTTATACCTAGGTAGATGCTTATACCTACGTCAAAAGTAAAATAACAGAATAAAATCGCGGCGGGATTTTATCGCGCACTGGATTTTCAACTCGCGCTGGGACGCACTCTCAAAAAACACACTGTTGGATTTTCAATTGTCGGCGCTAAGCAGAGCGTTGAAAATCAAGTGCACAAAAAAAATCGCCGAGATTTTATTACGTCCGTGCGTACGTCTCGGCTAATACCTTTCATGCTTTCAACAAACACAAGCATAATTACGGCCCGCTCGCACCACAAGTTCAACCACAAGTCACAAAATGCATTTAGCGCTTAACGATTTTAAAACCATCGTTCTGTTTCTGACAATCGGTTGTAGAAGATAACACATACATACATAACATCACGCCTTGTTTCCCCGAAGGGTTGGGCAGAGGTGTCCCTGTAGCAGGTATACCCACATTTCGCCAGTTATGTTTAAGTCCCATGTAATAGGGGGCGAGCCTATTGCCATCAACCGGGCACAAATCCAGACTCCGAGCTGCTACTGAGAAATTTCAGACAGAAAAACCCAATAACACTTTGCCCGACCCGGGAATCGAGCCCAGGACCTCATGCTCAGCAGTAGCGCTTGCGACCACTAGACCAACGAGGCAGTTGACAGAAATAATTATGTTTTAAATACGTTCAACTAAACGCTTTTTTAATATTTTGTAGTGCAAGTGGGTAAAGTTCACTTATTCATGAAATAGATTAGATTAAAAATTGTCGGTGATCTCTTGGTGACTTACGTCTAAAATATAAAAATATCGAATTTATAATCCGATGATTTTTTGGATTTCTACAAAGATTTAGTCGAGTTTATGATACTGCAGCGCTAAAACATATTTATGATAACGAATCAACTATTACCACACCCCACACGTGTCTCGCCCTTGGCCCTGTGGCCACCGCAACATCCATTAGGAACCCTCACCTTGACCGAACCGACAGCCCCTGTCCACTGCCAAGATTAAGACATTCCATACTTCCTGACCGTCGCATCGTAATCTACCAATACACGCATATCTAACCAATTTGAAAACAAAATCCCGTGCACACGACCCTTTTTTTCGTAGGTAAGCGATACTATAGCGGCCGAGCGCTGCAAGCAAGAATAGTCCTTACAGTGCACAGATATGCATTTTTTCGGTAGTAGGTACGTACAGCAACAAAAGTCCATTAACACTGTCTGTATGTATAGGTTTGTGTTGCATGTTGCATCATAATAACCGCATCTTCTGGTGTGCATATTTTTGAGGGCGAAGGGCGGTGCTGCGTTCTGCATTCAACCCTGAATCAGAATTATAGCGGAATTCAAACTAAATATTTTTACATTAAGTACTTATTTGTTACTGTCACTTTTACGTATCATCAAAATTGACACAAAATGATTCGATAAACTTTTTTGAATTAGCTTTTCATCATCCATAAATAATACATACTCAGGCAAAGAGTTAATTCTTCAAAAAAAATACTTTAGTTCCGATTTTAATAAAATATTTAACACAATAATTAAGATTAAAAAAAAAAAACTGAAGAGTTAATTAACCTTTGTTGCTAACCGTACCACTCGTTCCATAAATATTATTTGGACGAATGTTTCAGTTTTCTGGCTTAAACACGTGATTCCCAACCTTATTGAATGAACTGTTATCAAAATACCCGATATCTGGATAACCGATAAGATTCCACGTGGCATTACATGTGTTGATGAACACCAACACCTGAATACGATGATCGAGAGCTCACATACCGAGATAAACATAGTTATCGGCCGCTAATGCCCGTTTTTACCTTCACTAAGTGACACTTAAATGAATCCCTAAATAAAAGTGCACTGTTCGATTTTCAACGCTAGGCTCAGCGCTGAGAGTTGAAAATCTAACACAGCACTTTTATTTAGCGATTCATTTAACTGTCACTTAGTTTTCGGTGAAAACGGACACGACCGCCAAAATGACAGCCATACTTAAGGGAGAAGCGCTAAGGGATTCGCAACCGTAATAAATGTCGCCTCACAGAATTATAATCATTAAAATCAGTATTACAACTCGAGGGCGCCCAATGGTCCACTAGCGCCACTTCTTTAAAAAAATATTATCTTGTGACTGAGAAGGAATTATGAATAACAGCTAGTAAGGACTCTCGGTAAGTGTGTCTAGAATTTTCTAATACCTTTTATAAAGTTTCATATTGAGACACGAAGCAACAAAATACGATCTAGAGGAATGTGGCTGGTTTTCTTAAGATCGAATTTCCGATCGATCGAGCTGACGTGTCCTGTGCTGAGCTCATGCAACGCGTCGTACGCCCAACCAGCAAGCGTAGCATGAGCACCGTAGAAACGAGTTTTGTCGACGGAAGAATAGACAAAAATGACGTTCCATGTAGACAGGACGGCAGGAAAGTAGAAAGACTCGACTGCACTTTTAGGAAATTCACTCGTTTTCATAATTCGACTCAGAATTGTTTGTTTGTCATAGGATTTTTTTTTCTGTTTGATTCTCAATTGGACTATTCATTTCTTTGGTCCTTGGTAATTTTTTTTAGAGCCGGAGGCGCGCAGGCTCGGCGTATTATAATTATATGGAATTTTTCACTTTTTATGTGGAAAATAAGAAAAATTATTACTCTATTAGTCTTAGGGGTTTAAGGGTTTTATAATGGGGGACGAAATTTTCATTATTTTTGCGATTGGACACGCCATTTTCGAGATATAAACAAAAGAAAAAAAAGATAAGTACAGTACTTTTTTTGCACCTGAATTTGAGGTGTTGGTGTGAATTTTAGTTCATATTTTATTCCACACCTTTTTAATCGCGATTAGAAATAGTCAGATTTAGTTAGACAATCAAAATTATGTAAATCATGATTTTGTAGATAACGTATATACTTTGTGGCCGTCGAGTAAAAAGTTTTCTACTGTGTTTAGCATGGCGATTACAAAATCAAATTGTCTTCACTACCTTAGTAATTTTGACAGTTTGGGATAGAAAACTTTCTTCTGAAATAGTCTACATGTAAAAGGACCTAGACAAAGATCGTTAGAAACGAAAGGCAAAATGACAGATTGTAGAATGATTTCTACGGTGCGATGTCAAAAATAGAGAAACGAAACGTCATTTTGTATAGAAAGAGCTGTGTCTATTCTTCGTAGAGATAGAAAGCGTCATGCTACGCGTGCAGTAAGTAATAGGACTCGCCCATCAAGGAGCGCAGTCCCAAATTAGACGCATTATTAATTTATTATACATAAAACAAAAGGTATTTTAATAAAACACGTATATTAAAAGATAAATAATTAAATTATCTTTAAAATGGTGAAGGTTTCAGAAAAATACGCTTGACAGTTTTTGCGTGATTTTCAGCTTTTTATTCGCGTTAGACATCATTTTTCAAATTAATTACACTATGTAATATAAACATAATCTAAAATATACGCAGATCAAGTTATCAAGAAAATGCTCTAATTTAATATATATTTTTTTCCAAATCACACTAAGTACTCGTTTGAACGTGATCTTCAGTATAAAATCATTTAAAGTCGTTAAATGCCAATGCCTTAGTTACCTTTTACGACTCTTTCAGTCTTATTATTTGCTTTGTATCACAACTTATTATTATCACACAGTTTTGTTTAACAAACTACAACCTTATTTATCCTTTGTAGCAGACAGTAACATTAACACTTGCAGTATCTACCTACATTTTACATCAGTAGGTGTGTATTTGAACAGGTGCGATCTAACTCATTGTCGCTTGGTTCCTGATGACAGGACCGGCTGCGGCTGGGTGTATTCATTTTATACACAAGAACAGACGAATAAATATCCATTGTATGTGACATAATCTTCCCTCTTTGTGTCATTTAGCTTCACTAATAAGAAACATTATAGTAACCTTACTCATAGACTCGTGCAAAGCTTGGATACCGGTTAAATTTTCAAACCGTTATTATGTACTTGACGCAAAAACCTTTACATTCGGTTTCGTTCGTATAAACCGGTTTTGGACGAGTACATAAAGGTTTTTCGGATTAAACGGCTTAAGGCTCCTACACATATGCCGGCGGCACGAACCGCCGCCCGCGCCGGTTTTTGCCGAGCGGCACGCCTTTGTTTGGCGGCTCCTTTGTGCGGCAAGCCGGGCGCACCGCGGCTTGCCCGGTGGCAAGGCTGGCGGCGGCATTGCCGCCGGCACTGTGTGTAGGAGCCTTTAGAGCAATATTAACTGGTTTTTTGTTTATTTTTTGTTCAGCGCGGCATCCACACAAGTAGTCACAAGTTGCAATGCCTTTACTGACATGCCGCTCGTCGAATAAACCGATTAATTTAGGTTAAAATAAAGTTCTTAAAACTTTCACGTTCTTAAGAAAAGTTCGGAGTAAAACCCAAATAACCCGGAATTAACCGGTATTTTTTAAACCGGTTCAGTGCCTTTGACTCGTGGTTTTAAATAACAAAAACCACTGCATTAAAGGATTGGATACATCCCATCCATCTGTCTTACCATTTGTCTCTTACCGTATGACTATTGGGTGAAAAACCTTAAAATCAATACTTTGTGTACTAAATTAAATAAGTTTCCAAAATCCAGTCTGCCTAGCTTATGTTCTATGTTATGGTTTGGTCCGTAAGGTGGACCATTGTAGGTACGTGATCTACCTAGCCTTTTCCTTTTCCAGAAAAGGCAAACAAATCTGCCCAGCCTTTTCCCAACTGATGTTGGGGTCGGCTTCCAGTCTAACCGGATGCAGCTGAATACCAGTATTTTATATGGAGTGACTGCCTATCTAACCTCCACAACCCAGTAACTGGGTAATACTTCCCCTTGGGAAGACTGCTGTCACTATCAGGCTTCTGATGACCCGTAACGACTGTCATTCGTGGATCTTTGTCGGCTTAACGTGCTTTCCGAGACACGGAGGAGTCTCGGTATGTAAAGATGAATCAACCCCGGCAAGCATAACTTAACCTGATGGATCGACCCGCGCGGCTGTTATACTGAGCCACGAGGTAAGTTTCCATGAATATCATAATCATAAGCCTTACCTTTAAAGCATTACCTACTAAATGATGACTTCATTCCTCCCGATAGTATTAACTTCTTAAGGAAATAAAGCAACATATTTAAAAAAACAAAAAACCCGACTGCAAAAACACTTAACTGAAAAGAGAAAAACAAGCATTATAATCTATAGAATTTTGGTATTGCAGGCGGGACAAACAAAAATAGACCATAATTTCAAGTCATTGGTTTGTCCCCGCTTGTTTTGAGGGTTCCGTAGTAAACAAGGAACTCTTATAGTTTCGTCATGTCCGTCTGTCTGTCTGTCTGTCTGTCTGTCCGTCCGCGGTCTAGCTCCAAGACTGTTAGTACCAGAAAGTTGTAATTTGGCATGGGTATACATATTAATTATGGCGACAAAGTGGTAAAATAAAATTATGAAAAATATATTTTTTTAGGGTACCTCCCCTACACGTAAAGAGGGGATGTTTTTTTTTTTTTATCCCTTTGTGTGGGGTATCGTCGGAAAGATCTTTCAAAAACATTGTGAGTGTGTTAACATCATTTTTGAATTCAGAAATTCGTTTGCGAAATATTAAGCTTTAAAAAGCAAATTGTTGTTAGAGTCAAGTGTCCCCCCCTGTCAGCAAAATGGTTAGGTTTAGATATGTGTAACAATTCACGGCAGTAGCTTATATAACGAATTTAAAAGGAAAACTATCACAGCTGAGTAGGCTTTACAAGTTAACGAGTAATAATCGACCAACTTAAATTTGCGGTTGTAAAAACATGTTCACCCATACATTCTGTATGAAAGATTTTTTTTTTCAACTACATAGTTAATTTTGTTCTTGGGATAAAATCATCCCAACTACGGAACCCTACATTGTGCATAGTCCGACATGCACTTGGCCGGTTTTTCTCTTTTCAGTTAAGTGTTTTCGCAGTCGGGTTTTTTTGTTTTTTAATAATTTGCTTTATTTCAAGCTTTTTAGTTTTGTTTATATATTTGATTGATACATTACTAGCTTTTATTTGATACCAATAATCCTACCCCCTTCTTTTTGTATTTTCAGATGCAATAGGTAGGTATATAAATATTATATAGCCTATGTCACTCCCACAATTAAGACGAATCTAACGACACCTCATAAGTTAAAATCCATCAAGCCGTTTAGGCTACAGAGCGTGCCAAAGAAATAGACATACATACATGCATACTCTCGAAAAACATTACCCTCCTTCTGGGGCAGTCGGGTAAAAATTGGTGAGTCAGATGGTAGAAAGGATCCAATTCAATCCGTGGACGGGTGACCATTCTTTGCCTTCAAATCGGCGTCTCACTAGGTGGTGTCTCGGAGACAGCGTTGCCAGACGTCCCGATTTTGGCGGGACGTCCCGATTTTTTGCCCAAAACTAAATGTTCCGCGCGGGACAGGCTCAGTCCCGATTTTCGGGGATAGAAAAATAAATAAGTAATTTGTAAGTAATGTATAACTTATTTAATATTATATTCCTCTGAAGATTTAACTGCCTTACAGGGAAAACTAATAGTTATTGGTTATTAGTATAGTAAAGTAACGTATTTTCATTAAAATACATTTTCTACTACTTTATATCATCATTGTAAACTTAATTTGAAACACAAATAAAAGGATAAGTAGTAAAAATAATACAAATAAATAATAATAATAATATCCCCCACCGCTGTATCTCTGCGTTGACGTCGTGGTGGGGCTTGCGCGCTCCGAACTCTAGGTCTGTGCAGGTAGAGTTTACTTTGCCGGAACAGGTCTCGGATGAGGAGCCAGACCAAGAGAGATACAAAAACCCGCAGGGTAGCATGTGGCGAGCTGTTGGGCAGTAGTGACCCAACGGACCCTATCTCCCGGGAGAAGTCTTGTTCCTCATCTCTGGCTTGCCTTTACTGGCCCGGTTGGAGTGAACACTGACGAGGAACGGAGCTCCCACCTCATTCTTGCCTTAATTGGCCGGCTTGAGTGGAGATTCGCAAGAGCAAACGTGCTCGGAGGAAGGAAGTATTCCAGTAAGTGCTCGTAGGGATCTTGACCATCTTCCGGGCTCTGGGATTGTTCTGAAAGCCTCTCCACTCCTCAAGCACCTCAGGACATGTTGCCCCCTTGTTGCTACGACACTTTGTGCTAGCGACCGTTTTCGGGGGCCCATTAT
Source organism: Agrochola litura (assembly GCA_949152395.1). Lineage (NCBI taxonomy): Eukaryota > Metazoa > Arthropoda > Insecta > Lepidoptera > Noctuidae > Agrochola > Agrochola litura. The sequence goes on from OX424508.1 coordinate 8,551,279, forward strand.
TGAGTGTGCAAGTCACCCTCTGCCATTTTATCCGTGTGCATATAAAACATTGATCAGGCAGGGGCCATAGTCCTTCCATAGTTCCAGGTGACCAGTCCACTTTAGCCACCCAAACCCACAGTCCAATACCTTTGTTTCCATATTTTACAATAGTCCTACATCAACCGGGGGTTGTCCTTGGCTGCACTTGCATAATGCGAACAGGGATAATGGTCGGTTGGTACCTCATTCCATATAAAATTGTCTAAGGGGCCTCTGCGTGTTGGCTTCGGCTCCTCGTACGCCTTCCAAAAGACCGGGACCCTAAGGTCCCTCGATATTTAAATATATATATAAATAATAATATAATTTAAGTTTTGCTTATTATGTCCCGCTTTCGACGAAAGAATCCCGCTTTTTTACTCAAAAATGATCAAAAAATGCTCGAAAAAAAAATTGGCAACGTTGCTCGGAGAGCACATTGAACCGTCTCAGTCCCGTTGTCACACAAACATCTATCTATGGTGGTAAGAAGGCCGAAAGTCCAACCAGTTTACAAGATCGTTATGTTATGACCTAGTTGTTGAGGTCAGTCAGTCGCTTAATACTTGCTAATACCCTGTGGCATCACTCACATCTGGTTCAATACAAGCCGACCGCAATTTAGGATAAGGCTAGATTAATGATGACTGAGTAAAGGGCATACTAATATAGATAAGAACTAACAATCAGCATTGCAGGATATGGTATCTCTTGCAGAAAAAATATCGAAAACGGTAAATCTTTCAATCACTTATTTACATCTAAATCTTCTTGGTAAAGAGGATTTAATGGAACATTCGAAGAAAAAAAAATCTGCTCATCTCTCTCATTAGCCTCTTCTGTGTGACGATGTGATGCATAATGATTAATGAACTACAGAACGATAAAGGCTCTTTCAAACAGGCGCGACACGCGACGCGACACAAAAGCACCGCTCGTCGCGTGACGAGCGGTGCCTTTGTGTCGCGTCGCGTGTCGCACTGGTCTGCACGAGCCTTTAAAAGGTCCAACTCTTTGTTTTTATCATTATTAAAGATGTTAAAAATCACGGCTGTTTATTTTCAATATTATAACTACCACTACCACTAACTATATTGAAAAGAACAAACCGAGATTTTGTTTATCTGATCAAACAAGATTCTTTAATCCGGTTTTCTGCATTGCAAAAACTTTAAATCTGTTAAACTAGAATACATTCTATTTATATGCCAACAAGTCCGTCGTGACCGTTGTTGCTACAATGGTCACGGCAGTTCTTGAGTAACAAACATCCAAACATCCACATTGACATTGCAAGCCCTGATCGTAAACTAAAAGCTGAACGAGAGTAGATATAGTTTGAACTTGTGGCGGTCGCGCCCTTGTGCTGGGTTGCCTGGGTGCGGCATGGCGGCAGACTGGGGGGAGAGCTGGTGTAGAGGAGGATGGGGGACGGGGGACGGTGTCCACGGCGCGATTATGTCGTTACGCAAAACTGGCCCTTCCGGTGCAAGTGGGTACGGCCGTCCGCAAATAAACGACCCACACGAAGCAGGCAGTGGTACACACAAAGATATAAGAAAGATGTGAAGATGCTATTGAGACGAAACATCATCCGCGTGCGAAAGATTGGGTCAAATATGGAACAGTCAAAAATTAACATTGAAAACTGATTCGTTCAAGACAATGGCTACACACTCGAAGATATGCAATCTAAATGATGCTAATAGACCGGACGAAAACTTTTTCGCGTTGCTATGCTTAGGTATAAACCTTGTGTAGGTACCTACACTTTGAGCAGCGGTTGGCAACACGCGGCCCGTGAATTTGTCAAAGTCAAATAATTTAAGTATTTCAATTAGGCACATAAAAAGCACTTTTGAACGTCAAAATTTACAAAAAATTGAAATGATTCTAGTCGCACCTTCCAAAAGGTAGTTTTCGTATGGAGAAGAAGAAGTAGTTTTCATTTCTGAATGATTTACGGTGGTTATTTTTCTAACTATAAAGCCCAAACATATAAACACAATGTAAGTATTAAATGTACGAATAAAATTCCGTGTGTTTTAACAATTTTTAATAACATTTTTATTTTTTCTATGAGATATAACCAAATATACGTAGGTATTTTGGGCTTCTAGGGTTAATATCACAAGTGCCCCGCCTTTAGTTTATTTTGCCACCTTGTGGCCCTTGCCTGCCAAAAGGTAGCCGACCGCTGACTTAGAGATATGGGAATTAACGATGCTAAATGATACGAAAATTGTGGAACGAAAGTATGCCTTGATCAAGGCTGAATTTATACAAAAGAACTAGTAGAAAGACTATGGAGTATTATGTCATCAAAGGCCTTTCCCAAAAATAGTTGGTCAGAAGCTTCGAAAGATATAGCTTTTGATGGAGTGGTGCCTAAAACGACATGGACAACTATTGACTAGCGGACGATTAGATAATGCTACTCTAAGATAATTTTCTAAACTTGATCATTGTGAAATGATCTACATAGATCAGTCGTTCCCAAACTATGGGTCGCGACCCACTGGTGGGTTGCGAGCGAATATTGGGTGGGCTTCAAAAATATATTTTCTTACAATTACGCCCCTGTTTTTCTCCATGACAGCCAAGAGGTGATTCCCGAATTTGGAAGTTTTTGTAAAGTGAGTCGTGGTCAAGTCAACTTTGGGAGCCACTGATCTACAAAAATATCTCGCTATAAACCTAGATAAATACAACTCGATTAATTACTTGTTGGCAGCAAATTTATTACTCGCTAAACCGTGCTACTCGGTGAGTAAGGAATAATTGATATGTAATTTAAAAATCAGTTTAAAACTATATAAATTGTAATCACGAAACTGTTTTTGGCTCTTCAATGTTTGATAATTTGATTTAGTTCGGAATCACATGAACGATTGACGTAATCGATTTCTATACTTAACCGATTATCTAAGGGAAGTCGATTCTGTTCGGTACAAACCGAATTATCTAAACAAAGCTGTTGGAACGCTCTTTAGATAAGTGTATCGGTATTATCTTCTCACAAACTCGTTTAATATTTCCTGTAGATTAGATATACTTAGAACATGTTATTTACATTGACCAGACATGAGAATTATTTAAGATTTTCCATCCGATGACCGCATCTGGTTTATTTAAACATTGAGTTAATTGTACCTACATTATAAATTATGATATAAAAGCAGAAACACATAGGAACAAGCAGGAACTACCTAACTACTTAGTTTGTATAGCAAAGGAGGTTAAGTAAATTGTTTTTATGCATTTTAATAAGACAGGACCAAGATCTTGACCGCGCTGACAATAATTCTTTCAATTTGATATCACAATCTACTCGAGGTTAAATTAAATGCAAACAAAAGCTTAATTGATAACTAGCTGCGTGAATATCGGGATAATAGGTATCCTATGTCTTTCTCCAGGTCATGGTCTACTCATGTGCCAAATTTCATCCAAATCCATTCAGCCGTTTTAGCGTGAAAGCGTAACAAACAAACAAAAAAACTCACTTTTGCATTTTTTTGTTTTTAAATTAGGATTTTTCAAATTCTCAACCAACAATGAAGAAGGAAATGTACCATTAAAAAAAACATCTTAGTGCGTCCGTAAGGCCTAATTTTTTTTCCCTTTTTTCCTGCGTTTTTGTTGAGATGAGCTTGTCGCGCTGGTCTGCACAAGCCTTAAAGGGAAAAATTATTTGTAAATCATTGAATATTATTTAGGTAGTTGCCCATATAATTTTTCTAATCTATAGCTATTTTACTATAGTTATTTACCTTATCAGCACATATTTAGATCTGACGTCAACATACGTAGTCAGTTATGTAAAATTGTATAATAAAATCTATGCAAAGTAGGTACGTAAGCCTACATCATTATATTATGTAAAATCTTTCACATCGCTTGGTTTACCCATTCTTCAAAGTAAGTTGTTTTAAGGAAAATATTGCAACAGGAAAAAATTTCCTAGTGTAGCTACAGTCTTATCACTTCTAAGAATTACGATAGTTTGCTTCACTATCTAAATGAACTAGCTACTTTAGACATTTATATTTTTTCTTATTTTTTTTTCTTTTTTGAAAATGTTTAAGTTATAAAAATAAAATGTCTAAGTCAAGTGACCAAAAAATATTAAAAACCTAGCTCCTAAACTATAAATAATCGCTGCACGCGTAACATGACCACCGTAGAAACGAGTTTTGTCGACAGAAGAATAGACAAAAATGACGGTCCGTGTAGACAGGACGGCAGGAAAGTAGAAAGACTCAACTGCACTTTTTACGAAATTCACTCTTATCATAATTCGACTCAGAATTCTTTGTTTTGTCATAGGATTTTTATTTCTGTTTGATTCTCAATTTTTATTGATAGTCACGTCAACTACAAAAAAAACTCAAAGTGTCGAAGTATCGTATTTTGAAAGCAAAAAATATTACATGGAATTTTTCACTTTTTGTATGGAAAATAAGAAAAATTATTACCTACATGTTGAGTCTTAGGTGTTTAAGCGTTTTATGAAGGGGCCGAAATATTCATTAATTTTGCGATTGGACACGCCATTTTCGAGATATAAGCCGCAGGACGTGGTGTTCCGTCGCTTCCGCGGACAAGTACGACAGGACAGCACAAGGACAAGCTAGTGAAGTGCTACTAACATAGTTTTAAGCTATTTATTAACACAAGTGTTTCAGTTTTGTTTTAATTATTAACATGTGTATCTTTAGGTTAAGGTATTTTTCTATGGGCCTGTGACGCCTGAAATAAATGGTATTATTAATATTATTATTTTTATATATATTTAAATATCTCGGGACCTTAGGGTCCCGGTCTTTTGGAAGGTTTACGAGGGGCCGAAGCCAACTCGCAGAGGCCCCTTGGACAATTTTATATGGAATGAGGCACCAACCGACGATTATCCCAGTATGTACTATGCAAGTGCACCCAAGAACAACCCCCGGTTGGTGTAGGACTATTGCAGAATCTGGAAACAAATCTATTGGACTATGGGTTTGGGTGGTTAAAGTGGACTGGTTACCTGGAACTATGGAAGGACTATGGCCCCTGCCTGATCAATGTTTATATGTACACGGATAAAATGGCAGGGGATGACGTGCACACTCAATAATGGGCCCCTGAAAATGGTCGCTAGCACAAAGTGTCGAAGCGACAAGGGGGCAACATGTCCTGTACGGTCAAGATCCCTGCCAGCATCTTACTGGAATACTTCCTTCCTCCGAGCATGTTTGCTCTTGCGAATTTCCACTCAAGCCAGCCAATAAAGGCAAGAATGAGGTGGGAGCTCTGTTCCTCGTCACTGTTCACTCTAGCCGGCCAATAAAGGCAAACCAGAGGTGAGGAACAAGACTTCTCCCGGAAGATAGGGTCCGTGGAGTCGCTACTGCCCAACAGCTCGCCACATGCTGCCCTGCGGGTTTTTGTATCTCTCTTGGTCTGGCTCCTCACCCTAGACCTGTTTCGGCAAAGTAAACTTTACCGGCATATACCCAGAGTTCGGAGCGCGCAAGCCCCACCACGACGTCAACGTAGAGATACGGCGGTGGGGATTATTATTATTTTTATATATATTTAAATATCTCGGGACCTTAGGGTCCCGGTCTTTTGGAAGGCGTACGAGGGGCCGAAGCCAACTCGCAGAGGTCCCTTAGACAATTTTATATGGAATGAGGCACCAACCGACGATTATCCCAGTATGCACTATGCAAGTGCACCCAAGAACAACCCCCGGTTGGTGTAGGACTATTGCAGAATCTGGAAACAAATCTATTGGACTATGGGTTTGGGTGGCTTAAGTTGACTAGTGACCTGGAACTATGGAAGGACTATGGCCCCTGCCTAATCAATGTTTTATATGTACACGGATAAAATGGCAGGGGGTGACTTGCACACTCAATAATGGGCCCCCGAAAACGGTCGCTAGCACAGTATCGTAGCGACAAGGGGCAACATGTCCTAAGGTGCTTATGAGGTGTGGACAGGTATTCCACGGCTATCAGGACAATCCCGGAAGTACGGTCAAGATCCCTACCAGCATCTTACTGGAATACTTCCTTCCTCCAAGCACGTTTGCTCTTGCGAATCTCTACTCAAGCCGGCCAATAAAGGCGAGAATGAGGTGGGAGCTCTGTTCCTCGTCAGTGCTCACTCCAGCCGGCCAATAAAGGCAAGCCAGAGGTGAGGAACAAGACTTCTCCCGGGAGATAGGGTCCGTGGGGTCGCTACTGCCCAACAGCTCGCCACATGCTGCCCTGCGGGTTTTTGTATCTCTCTTGGTCTGGCTCCTCATCCCAGACCTGTTCCGGCAAAGTAACCTCTACCGGCACAGACCTAAGAGTTCAGAGCGCGCAAGCCCCACCACGACGTTAAAGTAGAGATACGGCGGTGGGGTTTTTATTATTATTATTAAAAGAAAAAAAAGATACAGTAGGTACTGTATTTGCACTGAATTCAAGGTGTTGTTGTGAATTTTAGTTCATATTTTATTCCACACCTTTTTAATCGCGATTACAAATAGTCTGATTTAGTTAGACAATAAAAAAAATTAAAACGCTCTCCTGTTAAATCATGATTTTGTAGATAACCGTATATACTTTGTGGCCGTCGAGTAAAAAGTTTTCTATTGTGTTTAGCATGGCGATTACAAAATCAAATTGTCTTCAATACCTTAGTGATTTTGACAGTTTGGGATAGAAAAATTTCTTCTGAAATAGTCTACATGTAAAAGGACCTAGACAAAGATCGTTAGAAACGAAAGACAAAATGACAAATTGTAGAATGATTTCTACGGTGCGATGTCAAAAATGAAGAAACGATACATCACTTTGTATAGAAAGAGCTGTGTCTGTTCTTCGTAGAGATAGAAAGCGTCATGCTACACGTGCTGAACATACATGGGGATGTTTCGGGAAGCCCTTGGCGAGAGGCTTTTGAAATTTATCTTTGGACGTTCACGGGCCACTCTGTACCTATAATCCCATATTTTGTGAATGAAGGATTTCTGATAAAAAGACGTGTAATTTTTCTGCCTTCATTTTTTATGAATGATAATTATGAGTCCGGAAACCGGCATGTCGTAGAACCGAAAATTCGAAGACATGTGACATCTACCAACCCGCACTGGGCCCGCGTGGTGGATTACGGCCCACTCCCTCTCACAGAGAGGAGGCCTGTGTCCCAGCAGTGGGAACATTATAGGCTGATGATGATGATGATGAATTACGAGTAGGTATGATACATGTTTCGTGCGTACCTATTTTAGAACTTGACATAACATTAAGGCACCTAATCGAAGGTAGGTATTACCGATTATTGATTATTTTTATAAATAACTAGCGGACATCACGCGGTTTCACCCGCGTAGTTTTTGTTTCCGTGGGATTACGGGGATAAAATATAGCCTATGTTACTCTCTGATAATGTAGCTATCCATAGCTGAAAGAAATGGTCCAGTAGTTTTTAAGTTTATTCGTTACATACAAAAATACAAATCTTTCCTCTTTTTATTATTAGTAAGTATAGATTTTTATAAATAAATTAATTGCTTCCGATCGCTCTGGAAAATCTATAATAAAATATCTACCCACTGTTTTATCTACCCACTGTTTTAAAATAACATGAAGATAAGACGCGAATTACCTATACTCCGTTTGAAATAAGATTCGACATTTAAATAAACCTTTTTACGGTCCGTTTAATTGATTTTGACTTCTATTGCATTGGAGGCATGACAAATGACAGCTGCAGTAAACAGTTGGTATTGTAACTACTTTTTTGCTTTTAATACCATCCTTATGCCTACGGAATAGAAGTCAAAATCGGTTGAACGGACTGTAAAAAAGGTTTGTTTAAATGTCTAATCTTATTTCAAATGGAATATAGTTGCCTACAAAGAAAAATATGCTCGTTACCGCAGTCGTTATTTAAATAAATAAAATACTTAGGTTATCATACGAGTGCAAGCCATTTTACCCGGCTTTGCTACAGTGAATATAATGCTATTATAAGTCTGATAAGAAAAATATTTCTTTAAATGACTCGCTTGACTTGATTTCTCGACAATTACAAACTATCACGTATTAAGCCAGCTCCACATTCTTTGCAAAACTACACGAGACTTGCCGAATACGAGAGTGTAGAGGGAATATTCGTCTATGTTCTTGTTGTTCTCTCTTCTTGTTCTTCTCGGCAAATGTTCTCGTCGAGACGTCCCGCCGGGAATGTGGAGCGGGCTTTAGAGAAGACAAGGATTATTTACAGAGTTTAAAATACTTTAGACCGATAAGTTCTACCGTTGGACATAGCCATTCTCGTAAACTCTATCTAAGAATAAGAACAAAAGAGAGAGGCTGTGTTGAAGGTATATGTAATCTGTGGTTGAAGTAAGCTGTCAAAGAAGCTGTCAGTAGGAACGTGCAAAGGACGTGTTGCTACACATAGGTTACATGTTGACCGGCACCCTAATTTTATAACACACTTTTAATCACAATCCGAGAGTTTTGAAGGATATTGCTAGTCCATTGCTTCATAGGTTTGAAATATTCGTCTGCTCAACAACGTAAATAACGCAATGAACGTGGGTGAACTGTCAATGAATGAAACCCATTGTGATCAATAGGCCTGTGTCCAAATTTTTTTTTTGTCCTTGTAGATTATGAAAAAATATTGATCACGTATTTTTTCTTTTTTGAAATAATCAAAAGATTACGACGATACATAACATAACATCACGCCTTGTATCCCCGAAGGGTTGGGCAGAGGTGTCCCTGTAGCAGATACACCCACATTTCGCCAGTTATGTTTAAGTCCCATGTAATAGGGGGCGAGCCTATTGCCACGACGATACATTGAGTTAAAATGTGGAATGACGTCACGCCTTGCTAGATTTCATACTGCGTTGTGTTGTGACTTTGTGACGTAGCGAGCCCCCACTCCCCAACTTTAATGCGTGTTTTCTAAGTTATTTTTTATTAAAATGATGAAGCAAAAAATACGTGTCTAATATTTTTTTATTATCTGTAAGACTAAGACTAAGACGGACTAAATAGAATTTCTTTTTTTTACCTAGGCAACTACCCTATTGTCATTTTATGTGTGTTACGCAATTACCCCGCTGAATAGGTGTGTAGCACGGGTAGCACCCGTAAGCTGTCACAATGGTGGTAGATTGGTTGTCAGTAGAAACGTGCAAAGAAAGAAAGAAAATATATTTATTGAGAATCGCACAGGAAATTACAAATTAAAATAAAACACACTCATAAAAATATAAATAAAATATAAAAAAGCAATAAAAAACAAAATGAAAAACAAAACACACGATACACGGACCCACGACGATAACCACACGATAACGTGTAGGTATACAGAATAAATCAACCAGAAAAAAAATCAGCTGTTCCCTACATTTTGACGAGTTATGCGAACATAAATTAATGTAGGGAACAGCTGATTTTTTTCGCGATTTCTGGTTTGGTCCCGTAGTAAAAGTTGTTCATAATGATGAGTAAACTCACGTGATTAAGTTTGCGCACTGGTTAAAAATTTTCCCTGTAGATGACCATAATCATATTGTCCATCCTCTTAATTTTTTTACGTTTAGCCACAAGATGAAAGATTATCAGATTTGTCTAATATAGTATATTCTTTGCTTCGAAAACAAGTCCATACAATTTCTTACCTATTTACTTAATATACAATATCCTAAAGCGTATTTTAGAATTGGTAAATGAAATAAATAAACTCCAATCACCACAAATTTCTGTCGAACGTGCAACATAAAACATCTATTTTTGTTGATTTTTGCTATATTATCCTCTTTGATTACCTAGTGATTACATACACACTGTAGCAGTCAGATAGACATTATACTATAGGTATTGTACTGTTTTGTACATTACATTAGCTAAGTAAAACGCCTCATTCATCTGACCCCACAGTTAAAAGTGACACTTAAAAACATCGCGGTTTCTTTGTACGCAGAATTTTGTAAAGTGAGCTCTTGAAATAGCTCCATTATCACTCACTCAGCTCTTAGAATATGACTTGTTTTAAATAATACTTAGGTACTGAAATAAGCAAATATTCACGTGTTTGTTATTAGCAGACTTTGAATAATATTGACAATAGTAGATAATATTGAACAATGATCGGGATTTCCCTCAAAAATTACCGCGCCAATACCAAAATCTTGTCTTGCGAAATTGTTTGCCCACTGCAATTAGTGTTTATTGAACACCAGTCGGTATAATATTCTGTAATGGTGGCTGTACACTCCTGTCCGAGTGCTCTCGCTAGGACTCGCGAAAAAGTTTCGAGCCAGGGGCATCAGCCCGAGTGCGGCCATAAACACTCTCGCCTAGTTCAGCTGAAGTCACAGACCACAATTAATACAGGAGTTGAAGTTGTGAACCCCGAGAGGATGAAGGCAGACACTGAACTAGCTGCTGTCGCAACACAGGAGACACGAGAGTGTACAGCGAGGCACTTGCAATTGCCGCGAGATACTTTGACTCAGGCACAAAAAACCGACACGGGACGGAGAGTGAGCGCGAAACGCCAAAACACACCGAGGCGGGCCGAGCGCTCTCATCTACTCTCGATCTCGATGTGCCTCGGCGAGAGTGTACAGCCGCCATACAAATCTCACCGTGAAAACTTAGTAAAAGTAAGCTAAGTAGGCTTTCATTCAACCTAATGCTAAAGATTGACACTATACTGACAACTCACAACACCTAAGTTTTCGCGGTGAGATTTTTATTGAATAAATCGGCTACTTATTCATCAGTGAATCTGCTGACTGATCTCATGTTGGGTTTTAGTTAAATTAACCGGTCCCGTTAACCGTCACGTCAGGCACTGAGCCTGAAGCAAGTGGAGTTTCAAAATTTTTGGCCCAGTGACAGCCCACATCGACTAATCATGGATATTGTTTATGATTTCTTGAAAACAAATTGCAGACTTTATATCAACGCTAAATGAGATGACTAGCCATTAAAATCTTCAGAATTAAAAAGGAGTGACTGTTATAAAATACTTGTATTGAGGGTACTATTTTACATTATTAGAGGTGGCGAAAAAAATAAAGAAAATAAAAGGTATATATTGGGACTTGCACAGGAAGATCACAAACTAAACAAAACTTTCATCTATACTAATATTATCTATATAAAGAGGTAAAATTTTTTTGTTTGTAAGTTTGTATGTAGGGGGTAATCTCTGGAACTACCTGTCGGATTTGAAAAATTATTTTTGCATTGGATAGTCCAATTCTTGAGAAAGGTTATACCTAGGACGAAGTCGCGAGCAGAGTCTAGTCATATATAAAGTAATTTTAAAAACGGAAACCCGACTACCTTTTGAAAAAACGCTCTAAAAAAAAAAACAACCGACTTAAAAAAAAAAACATTACAAAGTGAAAAATAACTTTAATTTCGGAAGTCGGTATCCTTGGTTTTGAATTTTTGTTCTTTGTCACCGACTTCCGAAATTAAAGTTATTTTTCACTTTGTAGTGTTTTGTTTTGAAGTCGGTTGTTTTTTTTTTGTAAAAAGTTTTTATTTTTCACTTTTTGTTGTGATACCTACCCCACACAAATTCGAATACCACTACCTGCTATGTAAATAGCAGTGACAGGAAGTTATCATATCATCCACATACTAAGTGAGAAAAAATACGTATTACTGAAGCTAACTCAAAAACTCCCCAAACAAAGTTAATAAAATTTATATGGGACCACCTCTGAAGTATGATCTACCAAACAAAAAAATAATCATCAAAATCAATTCATAATTGACGGAGTAATCGCATAACAAACATAAAAAAAATAGAATTGAAAACCTCCTCCTTTTGGAAGTCGGTTAAAAATTATGAAACAAGAAAATATTCTCATCTGCAATTGTTATGTAAGTACAAACTATTAAATATTTATCGTCTATAAACAAACAACTTACGCGGAATATATTTTTATGTATTTAATAGTATATTCATAGTCATGTTCAGAGGATAGCCGTGGTCGTATGCCACTTTGCCCTAAAGCTTATGATCTCTTACTACTGTTAGAATGTTTTGTTAGGGTAGGTATAAATACACCATTGGTACATATTGAGGGCAAGTCAATCACCCTTCATAATGACTTTGGTAAATATCAGTGTTCGTTACACCCTTTTCAATAACGGGGTCAGTAGTACCTTCTCCAATATGTACAAACGAACAGCTTGTTTGTTAGTAAATTATACTAACCTCTTTAGAGAGAATGGACTGGCTTATTTCAGTTAAAAGCGTAAACAATTCATCGTGAACACATGTGAACATACTACTTTTGATACTGCAAAATAATATTCGGGAATCTTTGAATCAAAGCTGGAAAACAATGTACAATCCATATGGGTTTCTTCACTTGCAGAACGTGGTGGTAAATAAGATCCACCATCTGTTATCGCCATAAACAACAGAGCGTTGTTAATCTTTAGAGAAAAGAACGCAGTTTACTAAACTACGTTACAAGCATAAACAATACCTATTCTTCGTTAGTAGTTAAGCAGATCGTGATGGTCATACTAATGGCTGTGACCACTGATTAACCAGTAAAGTAGGTAATGTATTTACCTACAGCTAAACGACATAGATTCTTTATTTATCGATATCTACTGAGTATAAGACGTAGTTTAGTTCAGGTTCCCTACTTGAAATCGAATGACGTGAGATCGAATAAAGGCTCTTTCAAACAGGCGCGACACGTGACGCGACACAAAGGCACCGCTCGTCGCGCGACGAGCGGTGTCTTTGTGTCGCGTCGCGTGTCGCGCTGGTCTGCACAAGCCTTAATACTAGCTCGAAAACGTTAACTCGATAGTACATGATATCGATAAATTTTGAGCGCGACAGTTCACTACCTCGATGCATCAAAATCTCGAATAACTATAAGCTCGAAACATTGGCAGCACGAAGGCCCATTATCTTGAAACATTATTTCTCGAGCGACCATGTAATCGATTTACAAAATAGTTAAAACAATATATGCGTAGAAATATAAACCAACTACAATCATGAAAAATAATGATGGTAATAAAATAACATATAGTTATTCGAGATTTTGATGCATCGAGGTAGTGAAATGTCGCGCTCATAATTTATCGATATCATGTACTATCGAGTTGACGTTTTCGAGCAAGTATTATTCGATTTCACGTCATGCGATTTCAAGTAGAACCCCTAATTTACCTACCTACATCATAGTGCATAGTTCTTAAGCTGAGCACACCTATTGCTAGGTGTCACTACTCCATACAAGTTTAGACGTTATTAAAAACTTGATTACTAAAATTACGTCAATTTACGTCAAGCGCTGATTCATTTGACAGGACTAAACTAAAATTTATCTTGTCCTTTTCTTAATGAAATAGAAAGAAAAAGATGCACTGAATTTAAATTAAGTTTAGTTTGTGAACAAGGGAATGGCACCATTATCATTATGCTTAGTTCTTATCAAATTAAATAATGAAATGAAGACGTCATTATCCGTTCAAAACAATTTAGTCAGGTTTCCATAGAAAAAATAATTAATAATAAGTAGGTAATTATGATTAAATTATAGCATTATCTTTAATTTCTTAATAATTTTTAAGTAACCTAGGTAGGTACTTATCTAAAACTAACTGCGCCCCGCGGTTTCACCCGCATAAGTCACGATCCCGTGGGAATATCGGGATAAAAAGTATTCTATGTCCTTCTCCGGGTCATGGTCTACCCATGTGCAAAATTTCATCCAAATCCGTTCAGCCGTTTTAGCGTGATGCCGTGACCAAGGGAAATAGGGATTCATTTTTATATATTGCACGACCACTGATAAATAATAAATCATGTAGGAAGGTGTTTCTATCAAAATAAATATATTTTCGTACTCTTTTCTGATCTACCTATATAATGAAAGTTTTCTGTCACAATTCCTTGTTTTTGAGGCTAGAATATCCACCTACTTAGGTAGGTACCTACAAGAACTTAGGCACCTTTAACTTATTTTTTGGAAATGTGTAGCTTGATGTGTAGCCGTGTGTACTAACTTAATTTATTTAGGCTTACAGAGTTGTAAGTATTGATGATTTTAATTATTATAATATTCTCGTAATACAATAGGTACCTACCCATTTTAAAGCTTATTTCACTACTTCATTTAAATAAATTACCAACTCGTATTGTCATATTGATCGATCTATTTTCACGTTGAAGTGAACGTGAATAAAGCATTGATTGGGTAATAAGTTTTTTTCACGACGTAGTCTTCGACAGGCGGCCATCTAGCGGCCAGTGACTCGCCATTTGATTAACAAATGAACACGAAGTGTCTCATTTTTTTAAAGCTTTTTTTTGTTGGCCAAAATGTAGGCACAATGGAGTAACATAACATCCTAGCTATATTTTGTAGCAACTTACCATTGAAAATCATATTCTTCAAAACGTAGAACAATAAAAAGCCAACGTCACGCGGTGTTCCCAGGCGGTCACCCATCCAAGTACTGACCGCGCCTGATGTTGCTTAACTTCGGTGATCGGAGGAGAACCGGAGTATTCAACGTAGTATGGACTTTGGCGAATGTGTACCTACCTATCCATAAACGTCAAACTGTTTCCATGAACATAATTCTCGTATTGCTTGCAAAAATCAAAAAAATGTAAACAACAATGGCTCTTCGAAATTGTCTTTGATGAGGTAGTCACACTGTCCACCCACTGCACCTCAAACTAATAGTTTGGGGTGCAGTGCGTACTTGTGCTTAGGGTAGGTAGATCTGACGAATATCGAGCCTCCTCAAATGGTGATACTGGTCTACTGGTGAATGGTGATACATTAGGTAGGTAAGTACCTATACCTACTCATGGCTACTTAGTAGGGCTAGGGCTCAGACCAAATAAAAAATCAAAACAGCGCTGCAAACAATACAGTGAAGCATGCCAAAACTACACCTCTCTGTGCATACACGCTCGCACGCACACTTACAATCATTTACAATGACACTACAATCAAACTACATCTCACTAAGTGCACATATGTTTACGAAACCGGCTTCACGTTACTGTTGACAGCGCTATGTCTTGGTATTTTATTTGGTCTGAGGCTTAGGGCTATTCTTTTCCACGTTAGAAAGTTATCCTCATCAGTCATCAACTCATCATCATCAGTCAGCCTCATCGTGAAGATTAGGTATTTAGTAGGTATCAATATCGTGTGGTTCCAGGAATGAACCTTTCTTCCTGCCGATGCCGTCGTGGGCAATGGGCAGGGCCGGATTATCCATTAGGCAGTATAGGCAACTGCCTAGGGGCCACGCATTGGCTAGGGGCCCCGCGAACCGAGTTCTTTTTTTGAAAATGTTCATTGAGTGAAAATTTAATTTGAAGATTTGTATCCTCAACGACAATATTATAGCCTTGTTTTTTATATATATTAGACGTCATATTTCAAATTATTATAGAATGATATTCGATTTTTTCCTTGTTTTTATTTGTATTAGACATGCCATATTTCTAATTATTATAGAATGATATTAGATTTTTTCGCGGCTATTCCCCAACTGTCGTTTATAAGCGACATCGGGACCGAAGCTCCACTGTCGCCAAATAGTGACGGTGACTTACGCGGCTTAGATCCCTTTTTTTATTTAATTATGGGATAGTATAGTCTGTGGGCAGTTTAACTCTATGGCCTGACGGATTATAAGAATTTATTTTTATTAAAAATGTCGAGTGATTTTTCGCGGCGCGACGCGATTTCGAGGCCTTTACCGGTTAACGCTGACTGATCAGACGACCGCGACGGTACAGCAAGCAAAAGCAAACTTTTTTAACGCAGGCTTCAAAAATTCTACATTTATTCACTGTCTACCACACGACGTTCGCGGGGTGGGGGGTTTTCTCAATCTATGTTTTTCGGAAAAATAAAGTGGTGGTAAAATTAAACGAGAGTGGCTCATGTTTTCTCCATCTACTGGAAAAGTATAGTGTTTTCCATGTTTTCTTTGTGGTGAAGCTTAAAGCCAATCGCAATTTCAAACTGGATTTTCTGATTGGAAAAATAAATCGCACCGAATTGTATTTCATAAAAAAATACGCATACTTTCCTTTCATTTGTTTAATTTTTTTGTTATTTTAGGAAGTTAGAAAAGGGTAAAGGGGCCCCGAGAATTCCATTGCCTGGGGCCCCGATATGATTAATCCGACCCTGGCCATGGGCATGGGTGTCCAGTTCTTGACTCGAGGGTCATGATGAGTGTTAGGTGTTACGTCAAGAAGCGCTGGCATAGCGTCCTTCTGTCTAAGATTAGCTTCCGTCTACCCAGCCAAGTGATGATGACCATACATGCCACTGTAAGTACCCACTAAAGATGTGAACACGTCTTCGGGCCAACAAAGTAGAAAATAATTATTATTTATGAAGGAAATAAACGGTCACGAAGCAGAAAATGGGCACTTAGTAGTTTTCTAAAATTTGTATTACAATAATAATTTCTCATTAGCTACTGGAAAACAACATTGTTATTGTTTTACTAAGGAATTATGGTTTTGAATTAACAATTAGTGATAGGGGTGGGCGAGGGGGGAAAAATTAGGTGTACATTCCCATTGATTGGTAGGTAGGTAGATATATTAGATAAAATCCGACATGGTTCTCGCAAAGTCGATTCATGAATGAACCTCAACACCATGTCTCACTATTTACATAAATATTACAACTTGCGGGTTTACAAACTTAGTACTTGATTACGTAGTCACTCCAACTTCGATTGCTATTTTTCTTAAATATTGTCATTACAAAATAAAAGAAAATTCAAAAGTTTTCTACATTTTTAGTTTTGAATCAACAATATGCGCCATCTGTCGTGACTTTGTGAACTAGAACCAGTTAAAAAGTTGTAGTCACAGTCAACCTCAGACGAAAACAGCTTGGTGTAGTACTATACACCATACCTTTCGATGCGACTATAATAAAAAGTCGTTGGTATTTTCAATCAGAGGTTTTTACAAACAGCAATGAAATACATTGAACTACTTGCGCCATCTATTTTCTGAACTATACCAAACTAAACGAATTTGGAGAGAACTCGTGTAGATATCCAACCAAACGTTACTACTATTTCAGTCTATGGTTATGTTATTATCTGTGTTTACTATTCTGCATGTGTTGCCATAGCAGTGAGATTTGCCATAATCTGCGCAAGTAAACAAACCACCGCAAAAACAAAAATACAATGTCTGTGTGAATATGTAAAACAGCAAATGTTAAAGTAAACTATCCATCACGAAATCACGGGATGATCTCCTCTTTCTATCCATGTCCATATTACTTGATTCGGTGCAAAAAGATTATTTCTCCCATTCTCCTCTGCCCGCCACGCCATCGCCATCGCGTTCTAATTCACAGAATTCACTTCCTTTTCTTTTATAACATCTCTAACACAATCCTGGAACACGTAGATCATCAATATCGAATTATTTTGTTAGAAAGTTACGTTACTTATGGATTTGCATTTTGCTTGAATGGTACCTAATGTAATCAAACTTACCTTTCTCAAATACAGCTAGCAAAAATCTTATAGTTTGACTGGTTTAGAATAATTTACACTAATCTAACATATAGTACCTTGAAAAGCTAAAAGATAATTAAGAGATTTATTTTTACCCGACTACGGCGAAGCAAAAAGAAGGGTTATGATTTCTTATTTGGTGGAATATTGAGCTTCGTTATCTGGTATCACTGATCTCAATAGACAATGGGTTATGATGGGCGATCGCTTTGCCGGTAATCCGGTAATGGCGATTGGTAACAAATAATCTACCTATTATTGATTATAGTCAGATAGTCAGGGAATGTGTTGCCTTGTAATCGTCCATAGTGTGTTCGATCTGGATTTGATCAACTGGAAATAATAGTTTTTTGGGTGCGGTGTTGGCGCGTCGATTGTGATGGTGAATTGGTGATATGTTTACACAATGGCCCATTGTTCAGTTTGTCACTGGTCCTGGACGAAAATGAACGTGTAATAGAATATAATACATTGTTTACAACTAATTAGATAATTAACAATGTCGTGGTCAAACGAAGATACTTTCAAATTCATAGACTTATATAAAAGAGAAACATTAATTTGGAATCCAAAACATGAACACTACAAAGATAGAACTAAGGTAAGGAAATTCCAAGAGGTGGCGAAAACCCGGTCTTTTTGTCTTTGGTTTAAAACAATTCTGCGCTTTCCTAGTTTTTACCAGAATTTAATCATGAATAAGGATCCTACTATGGCAAGTTTTGTCTAAGTACAGAATTAATAACAACCAAAGAAATTTAAATCTTACTGGCGCGAAAAATTAACATGTAATATACTGGCTATGAAATTATCAGACTCACCAATAAAGCAATGTTCTAAATGAAATAAAACTTCCACAGGTGCAAGAAGCATGGAACCGCTTAGAATATGGCATGCAGATACCAGTTGCAGAACTGAAGAGAAAGAAAGAAACACTGATGACCGCTTTCCGATTACATTACAAGAAAATACTGCAATCTATAAGAGCCAATGAAGATGAAGTCTATAAACCAATCTGGATATTCTATGAGCCACTAGAGTCATTCTTAAAAGATGTGTATGAGCCACCAAGTTTGGATTGCTATGTTAGTATCAAGAACATAATTTTGCATTTTAGTTTTGTGCAGTCCTGTGCAATAGAAATTCCTTACGGAATGTGTTTGATACTACTAGTAAAGGAATAGGACCAATTTCGTCGCCAGCCACCTGGTGGCAATCCATGTGGGGGAGGGCAACTGGGAATATACCCTGATTATGATAGTTATTTAATTTAGTAGGTACTAGTAGAAATACTTAGTTGTATAGTAATTTCCTATTGTATATTATGTCTCTAATTATTAAATTAAAACTCTTTTGTTTTTTTTTGTTAGCCCAACATAATATTGTGTCTAAAAGGCCCCTATTTAAGAAAAAATAAATAAAGTCTATATGTGCTGTTTTCAGACATCAACATCATTTAGACAAGAACTAGATGCTACTGACGACCTGGATGAACAGGAAGACGAAGACAACCTAGACTCCAGCTCAGAAAAGAAGACAGATATCAAGCCTAAACTACGCTTAGTAAAGCGGTTTTCTTCTAACCTCCCTCTAGAATTACAAGAAGTCAGTAAAGAAATGACTAATGCTTTCAATACATTAAATCAGGCTTTAAAAAATTCTAAAAGGCAGAGTGTACCAAGTCCAAAAGATGAAGATGACTGTGACTTGTATGGGAGGCTACTGGCGAAAAGGCTAAGGCAGTTCTCAGAGACTGAGAGGCAAGAGATCATGTATGAGTTGGATGGACTACTGCTAAGCAGATGCACAGGAAATAGTGAAATAGTCAATAACAGTGATCTGAGTGACAGTTAGTAAATGATTCTCAGCAGAATTTTATCTGCTGGATGAGACAGTTGAATATTGACTTGATTTATACTCCATTTGAAATAAGATTAGACATTAAAACATACCTTTTTTACAGTCCGTTCAACCGATTCGGACTTCTATACCGTAGGCATAAGGATGGCATTAAAAGCAAAAAAGTGGTTACAATACCAACTGTTTACTGCAGCTGTCTTTGTCATACCACTTACGCAATAGAAGTCAAAATCGGTTGAACGGACTGTAAAAAAGGTTTAGTTAAATGTCTAATCTTATTTCAAATGGAGTATAGATTTAAACAATGACTTTAGTTATTTATTAGTTGTATGGTGCAGACATTTTAACGTGAGTTTGTGTTACATATCCATGCTGATGTGGTAATTTTGTCTTAGTAAGAAATGTATTAGACTTTATTGTCGTTAGTAGTTAAAAAATACAAACGCAATTAATATGAGAACTAAAAAGATGCGTATTTTGATTGAAAAATGCGTGTTGCATTTAAGAAAATAGGTAATCATCACTTGTTACCTTTTTTTTTGTTAAGTTAATATTTAAAACTGTTATTGCAAATAGAGCTAAAATAACTAGGTACTTTATTTGCCTAAGATTGACTTCCTTATTTTATGCTCCAGCTTTGTAAAAGTTATGAGTTGAAATTATTACTAGATAATGCTAGTGGTATTTTCAATTTATAGTTCTTCTTTTATGTTTACGTATTACCTACAGCAAAAATACATAATGCCAAATATTATATATTAAAAGTGTTCTTATTTACTTGTGTGTATAAATAGAAAAAATACTACCTCATAAAATG
Organism: Agrochola litura; assembly: GCA_949152395.1. NCBI lineage: Eukaryota > Metazoa > Arthropoda > Insecta > Lepidoptera > Noctuidae > Agrochola > Agrochola litura. The sequence goes on from OX424508.1 coordinate 8,571,565, forward strand.
TGGGTAGGTAGGTGTAAGGTAATACCTACATGAAATATCTACATAGGTATTAGGTACCTATATTAAATAATAGAATATTTTTATTTGGATAAAAATTAAAATACATTCTATTATATACATTTAAGTTGTGTTTGTGATATTATATTGGTAGCAGTTCTAGGTGTTTTTTTTAGGATATTTTTACTACTGTCTCTGTAGAACTATTAGGATAAATTAAAACGTCCAAAAGTGGGAAAATACATTTTTAATCTTAATATCACTATACATAACAATACGTGATACATTGGTGTATCATTAATGAGATAAAATTAATTCTTTATTTTCACAAAAAAAACAACTTAAGTAATACTGAACTATGAAAGTGAAGTCAAAGCAAATAATAATTATACAATTAATTTTATGGCCAATGCATAATGACAATAATGAGATAAAAGATTTTATTATTAACATTGTTACTTAATAAAAAGTCTTAGAACTATAACTAAAGAATTATCAACTAAGTTCAAAATGCTGTACTGTTGTTATTCATACCAGGATAGCTACTTTGAGCTTTTATCAAAAAAAACAATTATCACAATAGGGATGTAGGGATGTCCGTCACGTAATTATAAAAAAATGTGGATTTTATGTAATCAAAAGATAAAATACCTACATTGATTAAAATGTGGCATGACGTCACGCCTTGGTAGCTTTTATACAGTTGTGATGTAGCGAGCCCCCACTCCCCAACTTAATGAGTTTTATCTAAGTCATTTTTTATTAATATGATAAAGCAAGTGTCTAATTTTTTTATTATATGACTGACGGACTAAATAGAATATCTTTTTTTTTTACTTTTTTTACCCTGGCATCATCCCTATTCAATGAACCATAGTGGGATCATACATTTTTTTTTCCGTAAAGGGTGATTTTTAGTCTAGAGTATAGATCAAGAGTATAAAACCTTTTTACGCTTATTATTTTTATATGAATCACCCGGGAGCGCAGCCGCCTGTAACTTAATGAAAAATAAATCTATACAAAATTTCCTAAAAAAATTAAGTGCTAAAACGATTCCAATATTGGCGATTCAGCACAAAATAGACACATATTAGGCCTAATTCCCACGACAAAAATTCTGACGCACGATACCGCTTGTTCATGTTCTATGGCTGTGAATCTCTAGGCGTACTCTTCGGAATGGCGAGTCAGCTTGCGTTGTCATGGGAACCAGGCGTTAAAATCACGTGACATTTTTTTTTTTTTCGAACTTAACCCTATGAATGCAGCTAGCAGGCCAGACCGCCACCCTCGTTACGCTCAAGCTCTCGCCGTACATACTCGGCTTGCTTCTCACTTAATCCTAGAGCCTGAACTTCTTGCTCAAACTGTGTTCTGCCCCCCACTCCGACTAGGTAGCCGTTTAGTCTAGCTGCTAAGTGCGAAGTCTGCAGCTTTGACGAGTCCAGGCCGAGGCTACGGCAGAGGTCTTTGTGGCCTTGCAGTCTGTATTTCTGGTGGTAGCTGTGGAGAAAAAAAAATATTGGTTAGACAAGTAATTAGGTACAATGGTAATAATTTAAGATGTAAATTGGGGGAACAATACATTGGTGCCGATTCTCTTGTTCACAAACTAAACTAAATTATAGTTCAGTGCATCCTTTTCTCTCTATTTCATTAAGAAAAGGACAGAAGATAAATTTTAGTTTAGTCCTGTCAAATTAATCAGCGCCTGTCACTACTCCATACAAGTTTAGACGTCATTAAAAACTTGCCTACTAAAATTACGTCAATTTACGTCAAGCGCTGATTAATTTGACAGGACTAAACTAAAATGTATCTTCTGTCCTTTTCTTAATGAAATAGAAAGAAAAAGATGCACTGAACTTAAATTTAGTTTAGTTTGTGAACAAGGGAATCAGCACCATTATGTAAGTAATTTACGTAGGCTTTTCCAACTATGTTAGTGTCTGCTTCCAGTCTTACTAGATAAGTACAGATGCACCTGAATACCTACCAGTATTTTACATGGAGCGTCTGCCTATTGACCTCCACAGACCACAACCCAGTTACTGGGTAACACGATATCCATAAGTACTATTGTATAGAATCAAGTTTTTCTATTTGAACAGACAGCTGTGCTGCTGGGGAGTTTGTTGCGCCACTTCTTCCCAGCTAAAGCACTAGGAAGTGGTGAAGGGTCAAAGGGTGGGCGTTTTTGGGGGAACTCAGCCTACTTTGAATAAATGACTTGAATTTTGAATCCCTTGGCAAGACTGAAAATAATAATATGTAAGTAATATATTGTAAACTTAAAAGGAAAATCACTTATATTATAATAATTGATACCAATATATTTACTAGAAACAGACTAACATAATCCTACTCAAGTATCAATCAGTAATCAGTATAGAAATATCAGCACGTGTCAAATATCGATCTTTTGATCACTGAATTGCGCTGCAAGAAAATCAATTAAATCGATTCTCGTGTTTTGAACTTTTGATCGGTCCAAAGTACATACTTGAATATGGGCTTGATTGATGTGATCTCAAGTTCAAACACTTCAGTTTACTTACAATTTAATGTGCTATTTAATACCTACCAGTGGACTTAATATTTTAATAGAGTATTACATATTTGGAATATGGATATTAAACTCGACCCTCGTAATGTTTTTTTTATCGTGACCTCAAAGGCGAAGGCCGTCTATTTTTAGAATAGCCAGTAATGTCAATATTATCAATTTTGATTGCTTTGATTGAGAGGAAAATCGATGTGCGGAATTGAAATTAGTCCCGATGCACACATAGGACGTTAACAAGGAGTGGACCATGGCCTTAATGCAATAATTGACGGTTAGCCCACGTGCGCACGGACGTAAAAATATCGCAGCGGGATTTAATCGCGCACTGGTTTTTCAACTTTCGGTGCTAAGCAGAGCGTTGAAAATCCAGTGTGCGAAAAAATCCCGCCGCGATATTTTTACGTCCGTCCGAACATGGTCTTATTTATGTATTCAACGTTGCTAGACGCACGTTAAATATTCTAAGGTTGTTGCTAGTCACGTCAGCAAGATAAATTTTTATTATGTCGTTACTATCCGTGCGATGTCGCGGATTCCCATTTAATATTTGTATGAATGCCAACTTAGTTCTTAGGTAGGTCGCTCATTCAATGTATTTATTCTTTGTAGGTAAAAATTTGAAGAAAATACATTTTAACTATGTTGAATATTTTATATTTTCCACGAAACGTGTCTCGACGTCGCACATCCACGTGAAACATGAAATCATAAAAACATAATTAAAAATAAAACTAAACATTCGTTTATGTCTTAACCAATGCCCTTTTATGTGTGTTCTTAGTAGAGCATTTTTTCAAAATAGTGTTTGCTCTCGTAACTATTGATCGTAGTTTAGCTCCTGCATCTGTTTGATGGACGTCTCCATTGCTAATCACTGCTCCTCATGGTACATAACATAATATACAGTGGAGTCTTTATAATGTGCACATATCGAAATGAGGGAATCTATGCTTAATTAAGGAAATATATTAAAATAACATCTGAATATTTTTTTAATATGTTTTATGGAGTTTTTAAACAAAACGGTGTAACTTCAAGCCGACGTTCGCACGGACGTAATAAAATCGCGGCGATTTTTTTTCGTGCACTTGATTTTCAACGCTCTGCCTAGCGCCGAGAGTTCAAAATCCAACAGTGTCTTTTTTCAACGCGCTGGAACGAGAGTAGGTACGTAGACTGCTCCTCAGCGGCGTTCGTGCGTATAGTCCGCGCAATCCAGGAAGACGCGCCCCACTCCGCTCCGCGCCGTACTAGAGTTCAGCTTACAGTACAGTAATCGCGGGGCGCGTCGTCGTGGATTGCACGGACTATAGTACTCGACAGTACATAACATGTAAGTAGTACTTACTCCTCAGCGGGGTAGAAGGTCCCGGCGGGCGCGATCTCAGTGCGCCGCTGATCTTTGCAGCGCTCCTGCGTCTGTTTGTAGGATGCCTCCTCTGCTCCTCAAGGTGCAGTATATAACAGTACATAACATGTAATACTTACTCCTCAGCGGGGTAGAAGAGCCCGGCGGGTGCGATCTCAGTGCGCAGCTGATCTTTGCAGCGCTCCTGCGTCTGTTTGTAGGATGCCTCCGCTGCCAAGCGCTGTTCCTCGTCGTGGTATAAGATCAGGGACTGGTACTGTATAACAAATAACATTAAATAAATTCTGGATCGAAGAACGTTGAATTGAAGCACTGTACCGGGTTATTTATAGGTAATATACCTATATTACAAAGTTTGAATGTCAATGTGACTACTTAGCACCTTTGGATTAAGACTTGTGCAGACCAGCGCGACACGCCTGTTTGAAAGAGCCTTTATGCGATTTGCCGGAGCATGAAACACATAAATTATTGCAATAATTATAACTATAGGTACTTGTTTTAAGATAAGAAAAGATAAGATAGAGAGTTTTAATAAAACTGGACACCTAAAATGTTAGAAACGTTTTACGATAAGGTATCTTCTGTTAAATTCTACAAGGGTACCTACCTACTAAAACTTAGTCAATTCATAAATCAGTCGACACGTCATTTGACTCCTTTTAAAGATTTTGGCCACAGGCGGTTTGTCTTCTCTCGATTTGAGGACTTTCTTTTCTCTTCTTCATTTCAGAAAGAGGTTTAAATAATTAGGTACCTGTCTCTTTAGCTTGGTAGTTAGTCCATACTCGTGGTTCGCCCAGAACATATCGAGGAGAACTTCATAGGTGACTGCTTTTGGGTCAAAGTCCAACTCGATCACCTCTGTGTGGTCGCCACTGAAAACGAAAAGATCATTGTCATCATTTTACAACTTCATAATGCTTATTCATTTAGGTATCATATTCATCTTTATTGTTAGTTCTTATTTATTTATCTTTATAATCTTTATTGTTACCTACAACCACGTAATATTTATCGTGGGGAACTACATGTTTTCAGCAAGTAATGGCGTCAAATAGGTAGAAGACCGGACCGTGCCCAAATCTTATGAAAGAGGAGCCTCGAATATAATATATTCGAGGCTCTTCGAGGTACTATATTATAGTACCTACGAGAAACGAGATGCTTAGATGGCGTCATCAGCACAAACAGCACTAATGGAGAAACAGTTTTCCCTCCCGTAGGAGTAGCTTGATGCAGTGTTTATGTAGCTCAATACCCATTGCTATCATGTTTGATAGCATAGCAATAACATTTAGCGAAGGCGTTTCAGTTTACTTCCACACGTGTAAGTAACTAAATCACGTTTTGTTTCATTTTCGCATAATTTCCCAAAAACATAACGCACGTGCGTATTATATTTTATAAATAACGTCTCTCTAGTTTGTGTGAACACGCGAGTGACGCGAGGCACCTTGGCCTTGCGCACGCGCCGGGGCCGCTAACCTTGGCTCTCGCTATCAACAAATTAGGCGCAACTATTATGGGATACAATTTTGAAATGTAGGTAAGTTCAATGACAAGACAAACATACACACATACATAAACACGCGCTTCTTCCAATGGGGGTAGGCAGAAACTACAGAGTGCCCCTGCTACGTACGATCCTTACATAGGTACTCCTTTTGCTTTCGTCAACAAGACCAGCTGTTCTATTATCTATTCTGTAAGACAAGTGAATTGATTGTCATTTACTTTATTACTTTTTATTAATCTAGTGATTATTATTACGTGACGTATTATAAGTACCGTCGACCCGGGCTTGGTCCTTATCGGACGGCTAGCTACCCATTGCTCACCGTCCGCAAGCCCGCGCCTACGGTGGCCGGAAATCTTCCTGTGATTCCCGACGCCCAGGGCGTCTCCTCCTGCGGCGGTTAGGGGCGCGAGGGCGCGAAATTTGCCTCTCCCTCACGCGCTCCGTCTCCTCCTTCGCGAACATTACTGCTTCGCAGAAAGAGATGACGGCCTCCCAATTATAAGTACCCTTGGCGTTTAAGTTTATCTGTGACTCTATCTAACGTTTGGATGATAACGGAAGGAAGCAAGGAATAATGAACATTGACTTTGTCAAAGTAACGTGTAGGATGAATTTCAGCTGCCATGAGAATGGTGACACAGCAGTCCTTCAGGAAAGATGGAGTTGTCCATTCTTTATCTACATTCCGAGTTTATTGGAAAACGGCTCATCATGACTCATACATAAGCATGGCAAATACTAATTTCCTAATCTCTTATTTACTTTTAATTTTATTGCTACATTTACACGAGCGTAGTAGTAAAACGTAACATAGCTAATACATAAGTGTTTCTGACAATCTACTTAACGAAGGAATGTTTATGTTAGTTAAATCTTCTATTCGACGCAATTAAAAAAAACTTATGTTTAAAATCTGTAAGGCCGTGAATTTTCAGGAAGTTTCTAGCCTAGGTTTATGTAGCACACACAGTCTATTCTCAAAAAATTTAGATTTGGCAGTTAAAAATAGCTACGACAGTCTGCGATACTAATTTTGCAAACGACGAGCTACTTCTTGGCTCTTACCTACGTTCTATCTTCAACAATTAGATTCTTCACTCACTGCAGCCTACACCCGGTAAAATAAAGAAAAAATGGTATAATCTTCCGCAGTTACCTTATTGCACAACATTTATTAACGTCGGGGAAAACAAAATGACTAATTACTTGTCAATTGCTTGGCTTATGTAATATATAACCGTGCAAGTCATTCTTAGTGAGTTTATTGATTTATCTACCGTGTTGGCCTCTGTCAAGGTTAGATAATGCGAACTCCGCGACTCATTCACGTCATTGATAAAGCGATTTAAATTCTATTTTTGATGAAGATAGCACCTACGTGTGAAAGTGAATTTTTGCGTTTTCATTTCTAAAATTGCTGAGTTAGCCAGTTTTAAAGTAAAGGGTAGTCATTCTAATAGGTACAGTTTTATTGTACTGCTAGTTATGAACCAATTTTTTTTCACACGCACCCCTTTGGTCAACAAGCTCCACTTTCACAATGACCTTCGGACTCACTTAGGTACTAACCTAACACTGTATCGATCGCTTTGCGTCCTTCAGACCCGAAGTCGGACAAATGTTATTTCCACACCTACATACAGTTTCTAAGCACAGTAACCTATTGTAAAATGTAGGGTTAGGTTGTAGGATAGAAAATCAGCGAATAGGTACCTAGGTACCATAGGTCTAGGATCAAAGAAAATATCGATGTATTGTGTGAAAGATGGATCTTTCCGTGCCTCGGAAAGCACGTTAAGTCGTTGGTCCCAGCTGTCATTTATAGATCTTTGACAGTTGTTACGGGTCGTCAGAAGCCCGAAAGTCACAACCAGTCTTGCCAAGGCATATCGTGTTACGAAGTTACTGGGTTGTGGCGGCCTGATAGGCAGTCGCTCCATGTAAAATGCTGGTATTCAGCTGCATCCGGTTAGACTGGAAGCCGATCCCAACATAGTTGGGAAAAGGCTAGGCAAATGATGTGTGAAAGATGGATATGGCTTGAAAGGAGTTGAAAGAAAGAAAGAAAATAAAGATAAATTAGGATAATTAATACTTAGATTTTGACCTTTAACACTTTCGACTCCACCCATTTTCGTAGAGCTCAGACGCCATGCCGCCATACATTTTGCAAGAGGACCCTCCGGGAGAATTTCCGGTAAATAAGGTTTAAAACCGTGTTATAAAACACTAAAACGAAATAAAATAGTGATTCTAGGGGGTCTTGTCGCTATAAGTAGTTTCCAACCTTTTAAATTTTTTTGTGAATATTATAACCGTGAACAAAAAAAAATTAAATGCTTGGATTTTAAAACCAACGCATATACCTACTAATAAATCTTATTAAAATATACATGAGATTTTATTTTCAAGGTTTATAATGCTGTATTCGCTAAGAAAAACCTACATTTAAAATGAGCCCTCCGCGAGGATTCCCAGCACTGAACGTGTTAAAGTAAGTAGACGCAGATGCTGCATAAAACACTCATAACCCGATTTCTCACAAACCAACAAATAATGAAGATCAGTGAACTGATCGGATGACGACGACACATGCAGTGAACCACTACGTAATTACTTTACTACGCTGTATGCATTTATGACGATGATAGTAAAAGTGAATAAGTACCTCCACGTGTTAGATAACACATCAGTTATTTAGACGCACTACGGCTTTATCTATTTATGAGTGAGAGTAAGAGTGACGCCTCATTAGTGCGTTGCGTTGCGTTGTGTCGTCGCAGCGCCAAACGCTGCGTCGTTTCACATATATTTTTTAGAGACATGCCACATTATGCGTTGCGTCGTCGTACGCGATGTTTCAACGAATCGACGAACGAGAGACGAAACGGGGGAACCCCCCCCCTGTTTCGTCTCTCGTTCGGCTGCGTTTTTGGAGCTCCGGTGCGACGACGGAGTGTTCCACTGATAGAGGGGCAAGGCAATCTAGACGTGTGTCGCCCTCTTGCGTTACGGGTACGCCGTCATGCGTCGTCGCAACGCAGGTGTGGCATACAATGCGTTGATCCGTTGCGACGACGCAACGCAACGCAATAATGAGGCCTCAGGGCCAGGCCACAACAGTGCGTTGCGGCGTCGCATCGCAAAAACAACATTGCACAGCTATGCGATGCGATGTCGCAACGCAAAAATTTCATCGGATACGACATCGTACGACAAGACGCTAACCGTCAGTTCAGAGGTGGGCAAAGTGTATCATTTTTGCGATTGGATCATTTGCATCTGGATCACTGAAATGATCCGAAACACTGATATGTTTCATTTGGCTCATTTGGATCATCGGCTCAAAGGATATAAAATACAGAATGTTACGTATACATTACGTTAAATCTGTGATTGTATGAGTGATACACATCTCATTTGGTATCTCTTTCTGACTTGTATAGATTGTAATTATGTCGCCCGCTCACTCGCGACTCGCGAGTCAAAAAACTCAGTGTGTCTCAGTTTCCCTCTCTCGCTCGCTCACTGTTCAGTCGCCTCGCGAGCGACGCGTCGGCGTCGCCCGGAATGAGCCAGAGCAACGTAATGTTTCAGATCCAAATGATGCGTTTGAAACGTTGTTACTGAACCAATCTTTTGAATCACCTCAATGATCCGGATCAGTGAGTCGGTTCCGTAAAGAGTTACACACGCCTAGTTCAGTTTCTAGTGAGACATGGACCGCACTGCGCGTGTTCTACTTCTGCTTGCGTTAAGGCGTATTAAGAAAAAGAAACAGAAAAGAAAGTACTGGGTGCACCCATTACTGACAATTATGAATAAAGATGGAAACCACTTCAAAAGGAAATATGAGGCGCTAAAAGTGGACGAGGTTAAATTTTTCGATTACTTTAGGATGAGTGTAGTAAGTTTTGAAGAACTTCTTAGTTTGATAAAGTCTCATTTACAAAAGAAATACATATTTAGAAAACCCATCGAACCTCTGGAGATGCTGGGATTAACTGTAAGGTAAGAAAAAAATAAACTATTTTTACTATAATCATACTGTTTAATCATTTTCATAATTTAGTGTTATTCAAAACTCGTATTCCGATTGTGTGTCATTCGTCAAATTTGTTAGTTCCTCATCGAAATCAATTTGTTCTGGCTCATTTACATCATCATTCCTTGGCGTTTGTGGAGACGATTGCATAGGTGCCGGTGATGTTTCGCATCCGCTTTGGAAGGCACTGCGTTGAATGGATGTTTGATAGCCACTCTGCATAGGCATTTGAGCTGATTGGTAGCCACTCTGCATAGACATTTGAGCTGTTTGATAGCCAGTCTGAACAGTTGTTTGAGATGTTTGATAGTTTGCTTGGACGGATGTTTGTGAAGTTTGATAGTGGCTGGGATAGTATGATGGTTGGTGTAAATCACTTAATATCTGTAGGACACGACTTTGGAAAATTATTGTTTGATTATCATTCAATTTTTCCAATGATGGCAAAATTCCTTTAAAAAAAGATAAATGTCTACTTTCAGGTGTTTTTAAAGCAGCTATAATATTCTTCTCAAATTCGTCTTCGTCAATTTTTCTTTTACGCGATGCAGGCTGGTAACGTGGCATGACAGGTTGCTGGCTTTGTTGGGTTGAGGTGCTTGGTCTTATTTCTTCATCGTCAAGACTTGATGTTGTTTTATTTTGAGAATTCTTTTTCAGAAATAGGAGCTGGTCGTATAGATGATATTGTTTAATTTTTTTGGCCCCAGCTCCGAATTTACATTGCTCGTTTAATTTTTTTTCGTATTTTGTAAAATTATCCTTGATTCCTCTCCATTTCTTTATGACATCGTTACCTAAAAAAATATGACGAATAATGATTTATTTTGTTTTCTTTCAGGTACCTGGCGACGGGAAATACTTTTAAAGATATGCATTTCACATATTATCGTGGAAAATCTACAATAACAGGAATAATAAAATTTGTTTGTCGTATTGTATGGAACATTCTTAAAAGGTTGGAATTACCAAAAATTACAACAGAGCTGATGGAACAAATTGCTCAAGAGTATGAAAAAAAGACCAACTTTCCTAATTGTATAGGAGCGCTAGATGGAAAACACATTCGTATATTGAGCCCGGATCACAGTGGATCCCTATTTTTCAATTATAAAAATTATAATTCCATTGTTCTATTAGCACTTGTTGATACGAATTACAAATTTATATATGTCGATATAGGTGCATATGGTAAGGAATGTGACTCTACTGTTTTTCAGAACTCAAATCTATACGACTTATTAAAAAAAGGTCAATTATCTATACCTCCGCCAAAACCGTTACCTGGCTTTCAAAAAGAAATTCCTTTTGTCTTCGTGGCGGATGAAGGATTACCACTGACAAATAATATAATGCGCCCATATTCTGGGAAGTTTTTATCGATAGAAGAACGAGTTTTTAATTATCGTTTGAGCCGAGCCAGACGATATGTTGAGAGCGCTTTTGGCATACTCGCAAATAAATGGCGCATATTTCATCGACCCATTAATGTTTCTTACGATTTCACAATAGACATTATAAAAGCATGCTGTGTATTACACAACTTTGTATTGAATCGAGATGGCGCACAAACGTTTGAAGAAATGATTATTGACGATTCTTTGCAAATTTTACACGAAACAACACATGAAAGTAGAACAGGAGCTAACATAATCAGAAACGAATTTTGTAATTATTTTAATAGTAACATTGGAGGTCTTAGTTGGCAGTTAACAAAAATATAAATGTTTATAAGTACTTACCGAGTTTTGTTTTTTCAACACTATTTAACTCCTCAAAATTTGAATATAAACTTGTACACACTTCCCTCCATGCTTCTGTTTTTAAAAATTTGTCTTTGAATTGTGATATAGTTTTGTCCCAAAGGACGGGACGTTCGTAAATTAAAGATATCAGGTGGTCGACATCGTACTGCGCCATATAGTATGGACACCGACTAAACGGCAAAGCGTTGTCGCATCGCAGATTTGTACGCTGCGGCAGCGCATCGGAAATTTCTACGATGCGTTGTGCGGCGTCGTTGATTTTTGCGATGCGACGCCGCAACGCACTGTTGTGGCCTGGCCCTCACTCTAAATGTTACGTTTCTAATCTATGTCGACTTTTTAGGGTTCCGTAGTCAACAAGGAACCCTTATTGTTTCGCCATGTCCGTCTGTCTGTCCGCGGTCTAGCTCCGAGACCGTTAGTACTAGAAAGTTGTAATTTGGCATAGGTATAAATATTAATCATGCCGACAAAGTGGTAAAATAAAATAAATGATTTTTTTTTTTTTAGGGTACGTCCTCTACACGTAAAGTGGGGATGTATTTTTTTCTATCCCTTGATGTGGGGTATCGTTGGAAAGATCTTTCAAAAACATTGTGAGTGTGTTAACCATTTTTGAATTCAGAGATCTGTTTGCGAAATATTAAGCTTTAAAGTGCAAATTTTTGTTAGAGTCAAGTGTCCTCCCCCCCTGCCAGCTAAATGTTTAGTGTTAGATATGTCAAAAAATTCACGGCAGTAGCTTATATAACGAATTTAAAAGTAAAACTATCACAGCTGAGTAGGCTTTACAAGTTAACGAGTAATAATCGACCAACTTAGATTTTCGGTTGTAAAAACATGTTTTCCCATACATTCCGTAAGAAAGAAAATGTTTTTCAACTACAAAGTTAAGTTTGTTCTTGGGATAAATTCATCCCAACTACGGAACCCTACATTGTGCGTGGTCCGACATGCACTTGGCCGGTTTTTCTTAGTATGATTGTTCTACTAGCCTAGTAAGCTTAGCTAAATGAGCTAGCTGGGATTTCCCGGACACCAATGAACATATTTATTTTGTTTTAATTAAATAATTGTCTCGAATCGAAATATCAAATTTTATAGTTTTGATTTTATCTTCAGCCATGAATTTTTGATAAATAAAAATTGCCAAGTCGTTTCATACTTCCGACATCTAAAAATAATTTGCAAGGATTAATAGATTACTTGAATACCGACTAATCGCATTTTAGATTATACGGAAATATTTTTAATATTTTTATTTTGAATCTTTTTATTTTGAAAAAATAAAAAAAATAGTAAAAAAAGCAAGCGTCTCTTAGAATTGGACTCTTCGGTATAACAATAGATAGGATATTAAAAGTGTAACGATTCCTTTCCTTTCTAATCCGAAACACTTCAACGACATTACAATACACTTTTCTAAGTGATGGTACTTAATTACATAATTAATCTTAACGGGCATAAAGTATGCTTCACTAAATCATCACAGGGTAATTAGTGTAATTACTATAATCTATGATAAAACCTCTTGAGAGGATGAGCTACAAGGAAAGGTGCTCATAAAATGTAGTGAAATAAAATTTCCATGGAAAAATACTGTAATAAGTAGTTCACATTGCCAATGTTAAAAACTATAATTACAGTAAGATTGTATGCAAAAAAAGTTGGATATACAGGGTGGCAGGGACATCGACGCGAAAACTGTTACCATGGATTCAGTACATGATTCTGAACTCCCCTGCGTTCAAATTTCTCGTCGGTTATTTTTTTTTAAATCAGCTGTTCCATACATTTTGACGGCGTATACTCCATAGGTTTAGGTAGTTAAATAAAGGTAAACAAAAAAAAACCACGTGCCGAGACAGCTGTCAAGTAACCGACTAAACGTAATACCTGTCACTTCAGTTGTTATGCTACGTCACAGTTGAACTCTTCAATTTAGCAACGTTATACTTCGTTGACGTTTAGAAATTAGGTTCTTTACAATAGACAGATTACAAAATCTTATAAACCAGACAAAAAAAAATGTGCTTAAGCAGTTACATCTACGAAAAGTAGTTGAAGAATAAACGATGATGAGGAAAACTAGTATAAAATAGTGTAGACAGGCCCTCGAACTGTCGCTTATAGGATAACGTCTTTTTTTTTTTTTTTGCAGTTGATTCGAATCAGGAAGGTCTATAAACAATGGCTCACAGAACAATGGCTTCCTTTTGGGAGAACCTTGATTGGCCATTGGTGATACTGAAATGAATCTTGAATGGCACACACACACATAAACAGAAGATTAGGTTATGGACACAGTTATCGATTTGAAAACTATTAGCAAGGAAAACGTCGGCGTCGTCGTGTGGATAGAAAAGGAATAAACTCTTATGTCGGTTCAAATATCAGGGGTTTTTCGGGCTTTATAGGGCTTTGCGACCTCGGGGCTGGCCAGAATCAGATTTTGGACAGGGAAGGAAAGAAGTCCCGGACCAGTGTAGTTACAGCTCTAAGAAGCTTTCGAGGTAACTAGGTACGTCTAACAACATAATACGTTATAGCAGAAAATACTCACAGGCTCCTATAATGTGGGTTCTTAGTGGTACCGCCAGAGTAGCCCACTCTCGTTCGGATCACCCCAGGAGTGACACCGAACAGCGAGTCATTGGACCAGAAGCAGCCCATGCCGAACGTCGCCTTCTTTGTCGGGATGTCCACATCGTGCAGGAGAGCGGCCTGGGGGAATAAGAATTAATTAGTAGAGGTTGTGTGAAGGGTGATATGGTCAGGTAAGGGGTGAATACTGAGGTGACGGGAGATGAGGCTGCAGATGGAAGAAGACATGACAATTTATGATTAGACAGAGAGTGAATTGTTTCTGTGATGACAGCAAAATCGAGGTGGGGGAGAAGAATTGCTGCACCGACCTCAGTCAAATTAAGATAGGGTATAAGAATCATAAGCTACGAATACTTGAGAAACGTATGAAAGAACTATTGTAGAAGATAGAGAGAAGATATTGTAGAAGTAGTCCTATCGATAAATAGTAGGCACCTAAATAAAATAAGCAGTGGTATAATTTATGTAGATTGTTCGGAACATTTAGGTCACATGGGTGACATTGTCTGTCTCCACAGAAATAATATTTCGAGTAGGTAGGTAGGTAGGTAGGTACTTGTTATTGCTGTATCAATACCTTTGAACGACCAATTCTTGTATATATCGACCGTGAAAATTTCAAAAGTCGTAAAGGACAGGGAATAGGTACAATGTCCCTTTTTTTTTGAATGATAAGAGTTTATAATGTTATTTTTATTTCAAATTTCATAACATATTTTGTTATTTTTGCTTTTTTTTTTGTTTTTGTTAATGTAAGTAAAATAATCAATATTATAATCATTTGTAAAATATAAAATTAAGATTGTTGTATTTTTTATTTTTTTTTTGTTTTGCATAGGAAGGCTGCCGATCCACATAAATGTACTTTTTAATTTTTGTTTATTTGGTTGCATAATTTGTTGATATAATTTATTTATTTTTTAATTTTTGCATGCCGTAAGGTAGAGTGTGTTGGAACTGCTTTTACAATGTTAACATCTGATTTTGTACCCACATTCATTGCAAAATAAATTATTCTGATTCTGATTCTTACGACATTCGAAATTTCCATCGTCGCACAGAGGCGAAATATCACAAAAAGTTGGCAAAAATCCAAATTGCAGTTTTTTGGACGAGTTTTACAATAATTATTCATTAATGTTATCGATACATTAAAAAATACTTCTATCATGGTTATTAACTAAACAGGATTGTAAATGAAATGCAAAAAAAAAAACATTTATTAATTTAATCATCATGGATTAAACATATTGCTTCGTAATTATAAATTACAATTCACTTCCATTCCACTTTTTCTTAATATGTTATATTGGTGCTTCGTAAGCTGCCCTCCAATAACAGTAGATAAGGCTTTATCAGGACAAAAAAGGGCATGGTTTTTATCCATTCTTGGAACAAAGTCTTGAGAAACATCTTTTATTAATTTAGATTTTTCTGTCTCTCCACACTCTCTATATGTCATTTGCGTGGCATAGGCCAGTTTTGCGGGTGTCACTTGCTGTCGTAAATTTTCAGTTCTGTGCCGTTTAGCTCGTTCACTTAATTCTTCAAAACCTTTAGAGGGTTCGACCAACCGATATTTTTCTTTTCTGAGATTGCGAGACGTTAAAAGAAACATATTGGTCAAACCAATCTTTATGCGCATTAAATCTTTCAAAATGTCTTTGCTACGAGTATTTCTCAAGTTTTGATATTGATGTATTAGTTTTTGCAACAAACTTTTAGCATCACTTGAAATTTGAGTCTGTTTTAGAGCATTTTCCACTTTTTTATAAAGAAACTGCATTTTCAGAGTCCTTTCTTGAAGTAGACTCTCTATAATACTAAATAAGAGTACGTCTACTAATATAAATCTCTTCAGAGTTTGATCCTGGTAAAATAGAAAACAAATGTTTAATTATTAAAATTCTACCTTAGCACTAAAATTTATAAAGTTTGTTCAAGGTGCGCAAAAACGAGCATCTCATTGTAAGTGTTTTTATAAGAAGAATGTGTAATGCTCATTTTAAAGCACATTTGAGGGCTTGACTCCATACGGTGGAGGTCTGCCCGGCTTGGGCGGAGCAACGCCGTGACTTCGTAGAGGCGATCGGCGGCGGTGATCTCTCGCGTCCGGCCCTGGTTCAGGCCATGGTACGGAGCGAGAGGAAATGGCAGGCCGTCACCTCCTTCTGCGAAGCGGTAATGCTCGCGAAGGAGGAGGCGGAACGCGTGAGGGAGAGGCAAATTTCGCGCCCTCACGCCCTTAGCCGCCGCAGGAGGAGACGCCCGGGGCGGGAATCGCGAGCCGATTTCCGGCCACCGTAGGCGCGGGCTTGCGGACGGTGAGCAATGGGTAGCTCGCCGTCCGGTAAGGACCAAGCCCGGGTCGACGGCGCGTTGTGTTCCACGCGCGCCTCAAAGAGATGTCAGCAGAATTGACGGGGCCCGCTAGGGCCAATGCCTGCCGGGGGTTCGAAGAAAACCGATAGGGACATCGCGGCCCCCGGCAACAGGGCAACCGAAGGAACACGGGTGGGTTTTAGTCAGTAAGAGTCTGACATGCCCTCCCGCTCCACCCAGAGCGGAAGAGCATTTTAGGAGAAGTTTGATCACACTTAAAATTGCGACCTCTTTTACAAGAAATACGAAAAACCATAGAAATACAACTAAAACATAATTCTTTACCAGATATAATAATAGTTCCTTACCTCCAGGAATAGAAACCATCATTAAAATACTTAAATCTACCGAACAACATAATAAAATTTACCGTTGAATTTTAAGAATAAATGAAACAAAACACATCCGCCAAGTTAAACTTTGGAATGAGATACTACGTACACGGGGATTAAGGGGGCGCAGGGCGCTTACGCAGGTAGCTAACCCATTTTACTGAGAATGTTGTTTAAACAATAAAAACCAGTTAGCGTGCTATTTGTAAAGGGGTTTGAAGATTTTTGTATGGAGGGTGGCCCTAACGTCGGCCGCCATTTTGATTTTTTTTCAAAATCGCGGTGCACAACGAAAGCTTATATATTTAGATAGAGGACACTTATAAAAACAAAAAAAATCATGAAACATAATATCCTAAAGCGTCAGGTTTTGGAGTTATTCACCGAAATATGAGTCGAAAACTGAACCTTGAAGAAACAGGATTTTTTTGTTTTTCCCTTCAGGTAAGCATATTGAACTATGAAAACATAATTGCATCATGTGTAGGTAATATTTTAGTTATGAGCGAAAGAGACAAAAGTATACCCCCCGCCGAATGAGGACACCCCGATTTTTTTATTGAATTGTGCAAAAAAGTTGCCATCGACTATGACTTGAGTCAATACAACATTGTCGTTTCTGATCCTTGGCTTTTAAGGGGGCCCTTCCCGATCCGTCTATCGTCAACGCGAGCATGGTCGAAAAGCTTGTTGTTTCATCCAGCGCAAGTGAGAACCGCTAACAAGCAAGTGAGAACGCGATAACATTGTCCGAAAAATAACTGGTTTCAGGAAATACGTGTTTTTGAATACGCCTTACAAGTTTGTAAAATATTTTTTTGTAATTTAGAATCTCCATTACATGGGCGAGGTTTCTATAAAGATGTTTTCTTTACTTTTACAATTTATAAGTACATTATGAACGGTCAAAGTTGAGGTAAAATTTGTGCAAAAAAGCAGATTTTTGGAGGCTTATATTGAATTTGTTTCGCCAAATTTTTATTTTTTGATTTCATAGAAACCTAGATATAGTGCACAAGATACCCATTAGTTTAAAAGAATTAAAGAAAGATGTGTTACAACGCCATAATCACGTACGAGCGTTTGTATGAAAAGTATGACGGGTTGGCCGTTCTTAAGAGCCCGAATCCACTGAAGACAAAACAATCGAATTTTATTTTGTCTACATCTTGCTCGATAATACATTGCAAGGCAGGAATAAAATAGTTGGCTACTATTGTAATTGCATTGTAGGAAAACGGACACTTGGATGTTGCTCCCATGTTATGTGTATTATTATACGGTAAGTACATGACTTGGGCGCGACATCAAGAATATCCTATTTAGCCTCCCGCTGCCTTCTTGGATGATATTATTTATACCGAATATGATTAATAAATCTTATGTTTTATCCACTAAGGTATTCAATTATTTCATGTTTACCTACAAAAATATCAATGTAATTCGACACATTATATTCTTATGTTCCGATTGCTTTAAAAAAGATTTTAATTAACAAAATAGATCATTAGTATTATAATATTTGTTTATTTCTCTGTCTGGTTCAGATAACAGTAAATCGATATAACTAAACTTAATCGACATGAATTAACTAAGTACAAAATAAATAAATAAATTAGTTTCTTTGAATATCTCAGAAACGTGACGCTTTATGATGTTATGTTAAGTGACGTTTAATGTTTGTATAAGTGTCCCCTATCCAAATATATGACATTTATTGTGCACCGCGATTTAAAAAAAAAAACAAAATGGTTGCTCATGTTTAGGGCTCAAAACCTTCAAAGCCCTTTAGTTTTTGCCAACTTTTAGTGTTATTTCGCCTGTGTGCGTCGGTATAAAAAAAAAAGATTATTTCATCAACTTATGTAAATTACATTGTTAGGTTTGGAGTCAACTTTTAAGCAAAGCTCTTCCAGTTTACACTGACTATACATAATGTGTGAGAGAATAAACAATACTTAGATAATTTTGAAAGCATGCAAAGGTTTTTAAAAATACAAAGAGTGAAAAAATAAATAAGGAATGCGCATAGTGTAATGTGTGTGTGGGGGTAGTATGTGTGAGGTGGGGTGTGTGTGATGTACGGGTGTGAATGTTGGTGTGGAAGGTGCGATTTGCGTACTTTTTGTTTTAGTCAGCGACAAATTGTATCTATAGATTATGTGTACAAATTTTGGGAATTATGTGATTGTATGGAGCATAGCCTCAATTTCTTCGTAACTTTTGCTCTTCAACCATTCAGTTAGTCTTTTTGCAGTCACGGTATATCATAGGGTTTAGCGAGAAGATTGCTTTGTGTATTGTCTTGTAGCAAATGTAGTTTTGACTGGTGTTTCTGGAGCTACTTTATTCTTCCTCCTAGTTTGTGTCCTGGGAGTGATGAAGGGAAGAGATTTAGGTATGCTTCTTCAGAGTAATCAGCAGGACATAGAGCTTTCTAACTGACAAGAGGTTCAAAGTTAAGTATAAGGTATAAATATAATCTGAATCTCGGAAACGGCTCCAACGATTTTCATGAAATTTAGTATGCAGGGGGTTTCGGGGGCGATAAATCGATCTAGCTAGGTTTCATTTTTAGAAAACGTCGTTCAAAAAAAAAGCCGAGCAAAGCTCGGTCATCCAGATATTTTAATTTTAAGTAGGTATAATGATTGTGCGTCATGAACAGGGCGACATCTGAAACTGTTAAGGAGACGTTGTAATTTATCTAGTTTGATTGTTGATTTGTAAGTATAGCTCCGAGAACACAAAGAAAGACAGCAAAGACTAAACAATGATGTTGAAATGTTACAACCACATGGACGAGTTCATTCTTAACATAACATTTTATCAGCAGTCAAAAGGTCGTAATCAACAAAGATGACCATTCAAAAACAATAGAATAACTGCGTAGTGAATGTTATCAATGGACCCCTCATAGAACAGCGTAATTGTCTGCTGCGATCAGTCAATACAAAGCAACAAATTATTACTAATTAGCGATACAATTAGTAGTAAGAATTTGTTGTATGAAAATTAAGAAAGGACTAGATTTGTCCTGAAAATCAATAAGACGAAATCAATCAGTACCCTACCCTAATTGCGTAACTTATTTTCGTAAACGATTATGACTAATTTGTTTAATTTTGACAGTTCAACAACATTCATTGCTTTATTTACGTTGCTGAGCAGATTTTTTTTTTCCAACTTATGCAGCAATGGATTAGCAATCTGTTTGAAATAGAAAAAAATTGTGATTGATCGTGTATTACGCATTTATGGTACAGGAATCGCCAACCTGCCAAGTCGATTGTTTTCGCCAGCTTTTCGACAAGATGCTGAGCAACTTTCAAGGCGCTGAGCAGATGTTGGTTAATTTGACCTCGGACAATTTGTCTGCGACGATAGAATGTATTGCTAATCTATGCACACGTAGGACAAATAGGCTCCCTGGATTTCCATAAGATTTTAAATTGTACATCATCTGCTCTGCGTTTTAATTGATTGGCATTTAGTAAAGTTCGCTCATCCACCATAGAAAAGGGAGGATCCGCCGACCAGACGGGTGTTGTGTCTGGCGGGCAACTGCCCATCGGTTTGAAGTTGAAATCTTGTATGTATGTCGATCGCTCGGTAAACTCTAACTGCGCGATGCAGGATTTATGTGACGTCATGTCTATGATGCGTAGTTCGTATGTGGCGATGTAACCGCTACAGGCAGAGCAAATTTTTTGTAACCCTAAATTGTCGCTAAATGAAGAACCACAAGGGGCCAATGGCCAATTCTTGAACGAAAATTATCGCAAACATTTTATGACCAGTTGTCAAGCGCGCGTAAGCTGCTATGATTTATTGAAAATGTATCATACCTCAGGTGATTGCACCTATGTTGTTGCAGATGCAAATTACTTCCAACAGAAATCTATTTCTGTGTTAGAAAATGGTCTACATCCTTATTCCAACAGTAATTTTTAATGTGCGTGCTGCCTATAAACCGATACCAGAGATGTACAGAAACAAAACAAATTGCAGTAAAGAAAATCGCAGAAATTTATATTTCTGCCGGAAAAAATTATCAAAGGAACCAGTAGTACCTACCCTAATTGCGTAATACAAGTCGGAAAAAATATCTGCTCAACAACGTAAATAACGCAATGAATGTTGTTGAACTGCCAAAATGAAACAAATTAGGTATAATCGTTTACGAAAATAAGTTACGCAATTAGGCCTTAGGGTACTGGAGTCCTATTGATATAGAGTAAGATCCCAGAGCGTTCTGACATAACTTATTTTCACATGGATGAAACCTTCACGACTTAGTAGCGTCTAGTATACTTTAAATACCTGCCTACTTGTGGAGCTTGCCCTGTGACACAGGTACCAGGTGAGAAAGGTAACTAAAAATATGAGTTTTCTAACTTAAATTTGTATGGCTGATTTTTATATATATTTTGTAGAATATTATTCTAAACTAGAATTATAAAGTGTCAGACACTTTTCATGGACCTGGGGGCCTAAAACGGTCACTTTAGCAATATTGCTAAAAGCAATTCATTTCCTGAATTCCCAGCAATTCATTAGCCATTCCTCTAATTTTCGTAAAATGGTGACACATAAATAGCTGAATCATATCTCAATTCAATTCATATCTGAATCATATTTGGTGTAAATATTGCCGCATAAAAAAAATAAAGACCATAATTTTACCGGTTAAATTTTCTTTACTGTTTTTATTAATCAAAATAGTTTTTTATTTTTTTATTTCTATAGTTACAATGTTATTTGATTTTATTAAACTTATAACTGTTAAAAATACCGCAGATAAGCCCTGAAAACGGAAATTAAAAACAATAAAAACTTTGTAGACTGGGAATCCATACAAAGGAGTTTTTAGTTTATCCCTTGAGTTATGTCAACTTCAACTAGACGCGTAATTTCATATAACTTCAGTATTTCGTGCGAGTTGGATCTTTTTAAATACAAAGTAAGTGCATACTTGTTTACCTTAGATCAATATTCAATATTATCGCTGTGCAAAAGTAGGTACTCAAATGTTCGTAATATTTTTTAGGAATGGAAAGGCGTGCATCTAGAGTATATGAGATACAATGGAACATCTGCTCGACTTTCTACCCTGAAAGTGGGAGCTCTGTCGGTGATGAGCCCCTTATTGAGATCACTGGAGCCCTAACTTCTGGCCAGACTCGTGCGTCAACACCAAGCCCTACCCCGGCCGACGCTATACAACAGTGCTTCTGCCTCGTAGAACACGGCAATCTAGATACCGCAGTGAGTAGAATTTTCTAACCCTACATTTATTCATATTGCGGTTAAGACTTATGATGACTATTGAAAACGAGTATGTTATAAATTATAATATAATACGTTTTTTAGGTCGCCCTCTGGCTTCGTTAGATGAGGCTCGGAGAATTTTATCTCGGGTGATGAAACGTGCTGCAGCTGGTATGGCGAACCATTTAATAGCGCAGAACCTTGAGAGGCTTGCTGATGCAGTCTAAAGATATTCGGTCCATAGAGGTAAAGTATGAATTTTTTGTACATGCAAAAAAAAAGAAGTATATCAGAGAAGAAAACAAACTAGGTATATTTTATTTAACATTTAACTAACACAAAAACTTAAAATAAAGGCAAAGAAGGTATCAGCCCGCTCTGTGTCCACAATTAAACCACATCTTTTCATTTTCAGCCTGGTGGAGTTGTGCCAAGAGATGGTGATTCCATACAAAGGAGTCATGATTCGCTCCTCTGTGGCTAGCATCGACACTTCAAAATATCAAAAAAGAGTCACAAACCTGAAACAATAAAAGACCGATTAGTTTTTATGTTTTTGTAAGTTTTATTATTTGATTATTGCTAGATTTTTTTAAATAATATAAGATGAAAATTGTTAATTTAATAAAATATTTTTCCTAACACTTGTTTTATTCTAAACTTCATTTGAAATAAGATTAGAAATTTAAATAAATCTTTCATACAGTTCGTTCAACCGATATTGACTTCTATTGCGTTAGTGGTATGACAAATGGCAGCTGCAGTAAACAGTTGGTTTTGTAACCACTTTTTTGCTTTTAATACCATCCTTATAACTACGGCATAGTAGTCAAAATCGGTTGTACGGACTGTAAAAAAGGTTTGTTTAAATGACTAATCTTATTTCAAATGGAGTATAGTAAGTAATAGCTAAATGTATCTCCTCATATACCTAGGTCTCCTACGTACTACTACCTAATAAAATTGAAGTAAAGCAAGATAATATAACTTAGTATCACCTATTTAACTCGGAAGGGTTTGACAGAGGTGGCACCAAAGAGCCAAAACATACACACGATACGACATCGTGATACGTTGCGACCAACGTTGCTACATTTTATTTTTTTATTATTATCTACTATTTTCACATAACATAACATCACGCCTGTAATCCCCGAAGGGTTAGGCAGAGGCATACTCATAGGACACCCACATTTCGCCAGTTATGTTTAAGTTCCATGTAATAGGGGGCGAGCCTATTGCCATCAACCGGGCACAAATCCAGGCTCCGGGCTGCTACTGAGAAATTCCAGATGGAAAAACCCAATAACACTTTGCCCAACCTGGGAATCGAACCCAGGCCCATGAGGACCTAAGGGCCTAGGGGTCGCAAGCGCTACTGCTGAGTATGAACTCAGCAGTAGCGCTTGCGACCACTAGACCAACGAGGCAGTCACTACTCTACTATTTTCGTTTACCTACCGTTTACACCTAAAACAAGGTGTAAAGACTAGTTATCAATAAAAAATAGTTATTTAAACATGTGATGCGACGCCGTGTCGTGTGTTTTGGCCCTTAGTTCATCCACTTTTCGCCAGTTATGTTTAAATCCCATGTATTATTGTCAGCCAAAAAAGTTGGTACCTACTCACATTATTTAATGTCACAGCTCTCTCATCTCACACAGATACACTAACTTGGTGTATCTTGCTCCTATAAAGCTATGATCCAGAGGCGTAAAATCTAAGTGTACTCAGCACCTAAAATGTAAATAGAAGATTGTAGTAAGTTGCCATTTAGGTGTATATAGTATATAAAAGGTTTTATTTCATCGAGGGGGTACACCGTACAGGGTTAACCTCTACAATAATAGATGCTATGGTCTATCTGGAACTACATAAGTAATAAATACATACTACTTTTATCATAATCCTTTTACTTGCCTTTGAGGTAGTACTTATGCCAATCGCGGCGGGTAGGTACACAACACAGGTATGTACGGCTCCTGCTCATGGATCAGGTCACGACACACACTTTTATCTAACCTATATGAGCCAACAAATTCGAGGTCCGACATTTCGAAGGCCATGTCCTTTTTTCGAAGTGCTGCGCTTTGTCGGCGATATGCAAAAGTCTCCATAACCTGCGCGTGCTCCAGAAAATGTTCATACAGGGCTAAATCTGCCGTTATTGCAATATTTCTTCAAAAAATCCGAAATATGATTTACCAGACGTTGCTTTTGACTGATTTCTCATGATTCTGTTATTTGACATTATAATTGACAGTAAAGCAATTCGTAATTTGTGGACCATTTTACGAATCTCCATACAAAACTGTCAAACAGATGAATTGGAATAATATGAATTGCTAGCAGATAATAATATGAATTGTCAGTTTGTGACCATTTTACGATTTTTATTATGAATCATAATATGATCATATTATGATTCTGCAAAAGCGGCCGTTTTAAGCCCCCTGAGCTTTTGTCAGACGCTTTAAAGCTCGACAACAAATTAATGAACTTTACTTATTTTTTCATGTCTGACTTTTAATATGTTATTCAAGTAACTATTACATAGTTATATTTCATCACTCAGACAAATTCGAGTGACCAAACATCCCCTAAACACAAAATCCCCTAAACACAAAATTATTCAGCTGGGAGTGCGAGCGCGAGAGCACTATGCGCATGCATTTCAGAGCGAGTGAGATGTTCACAACAACTTGGTTCCCCTTCTTAAACTCACCATCTGCTCCACTCTACCTACAGTGTATTTATTATACGTGCTTAGTTACTTGAATAACATATTTAAATGTCAGACATGAAAAAATAAGTAAAGTTCATAAATTTTTTGTCGAGCTTTAAAGCGTCTGACAAAATCTCTGGTCAAACACACACACACACACGCACATCTGCCAACAAACTGCTGTGCAGTTTGACAGAGGTAATTTACTAGGTAAAAACAAGTATTGTTGTGAATAAACACTTTTTCATTTTTTTTCATGAAAAGTGTCTGACACTTTATAATTCTAGTTTAGAATAATAGTCTACAAAATATATAGGTATAAAAATCAGCCATACAAATTTAAGTTAGATAACTCATATTTTTAGTTACCTTTCTCACCTGGTACCTGCCCAGGTGTCACAGGGCAAGCTCCACAAGTAGGCAGGTATTTAAAGTATACTAGACAGACGCTACTAAGTCGTGAAGGTTTCATCCATGTGAAAATAAGTTATGTCAGAACGCTCTGGGATCTTGAACTAATAGGACATTAATCAGACCTATAAAATAAATTTGAAGCAATAGAGGTTAACAGATATGGTAAAAGTAAACAATTTACCCAAGGAATTATTAGTTGATCGCCTCTTTGATCTGGCGTTGAATCCCGAGTTCGATCTGTACCCTAATTGCGTAACTTATTTTTGTAAAGGATTATGACTAATTTGCTTCATTTTGACAGTTCAACAACATTCATTGCGTTATTTACGTTGTTGAGCAGATTTTTTTCCCAACTTATGAAGCAATGGATTAGTAATCTGTTTCAAATCGAAACAGATTGTGTTGTATTAGGTACGCAATTAGGGTACAGGTCTGCACCTTAATTGTGTAACACACGATCAATCACAAATTCGTTTCATTTTGACAGTTCAACAACATTCATTGCGTTATTTTGAGCAGACATATTTTTCGAACTTATGAAGCAATTGATTAGCAATATCCTTCAAAATGAACAGATTGTGATTGATCGTGTGATACGCAATTAGGACACTGGTCAGGAACTTAAAGTGAAATATGATGTATTAAACAACATTGCCTGTCTATCCGGGGAATACAGACGGGATTTTATATTATGTAATTTATTAGTTTACCTGTATTGAGCCCGGAGTCTGGATTTGTGCTTGGCAATAGGTTCGCCCCCTACTAGATGGGACTTAAACATAACTGGTGAAATGTGGATGTTTAGTACCTACACCTCACATAACTGGTGAAATGTGGATGTTTAGTACCTACACCTCTGCCTAACTCTTTTATGTTATCTGTTGTTCTGTGTTGTATTATTAAATCGTCGTATCACAATTTTTGAAGTGAAAACTTCGTTAGGCGCGTTGGGCATTTTTGAGATGGGACTAAACCATTGATTTCGCGACACCATGACGACACCTCATTTTTGTAAACGCGATTGTGCTCTTTATTTATTTTATGTTACGGATCAATGTTCTATGCAAGCATTTTACTTTAAAGGTTTCGGAAGAGGACCAATGTTCCATACAGTATTTTTCATCCACCAAGGCGATCTTGCTCAAATTTTCACTTCTGTCGGCACACCCGGAGTGCCACCACTTTTTTTACTACATTCTCGCCTTTAACGACCTATTAATTCGAGGTCATTGTCTCATTGATCGCAATTCCCATTGATGTCGACAAAAACTTCCATGTGAATTGATTATACTTAATTCAAACCTAACCGAAGGTTCATTACTTCGTAAAAAACGTGTCTGTACGTTGGCCAAACCGTTAAGATAAGTATGCAGACAAGCTATCATCAATGAATCATCGGGAGGTACGAGGCCCCTTTGACGCTTCGGGTAAAAAGGAGAGTAGGTAAGCACCTATGACATTCATTTAACTTTGTTTGCATCAACATTGCTGTTTATGAATATTTTGAATCCAACTTATTATTAAATTATACCTACCTACTGTGAGAAGTCCCGTAAACACGGCTTTAGGCTATGTTCAGATGGCAAAATTTCGACGCGCGTTTTCAAATCGCGCGTCTAGATATCCTGATTTCTCTAGACGCAAGCGATCGCGCGTTGCACGCTTTGATATTAATGTAACGTCCGTTTGCTGTTTAGTTGATCCCCCCCGACACTTGCTCGAAAATTAGGTGCCAGTAGTTGTAGCAGCTGAGCACGTAGCTTTAAATACCCCGCATAATAATCATGATGAAAATCTAAGTTTGATCCAGCCTGTCCCTTCTTGCTGTCCTCCCCTCAGCGATGCCCTAAGCCGAGGTTCTTACCCCACAGGGGGTGCCCTTAGCGAGCACTCGCTTAATTTTAATTTAGAATAGTTTGAAAAAACTCCTGGCTGGAGGCTCTAAGTGTAGAAGCTTATGGCACCCACAGGAAAGTCCGGTTAAGCAGCCAAGACCTTAGTGGTCAAAACTGCGAGAAGCCATTTAAAAAAAGCTGTTCAGTTGAGCGCGCGCTTTCATCGCGATTGCAAGTACATTTTTTTACAATTTTGTTAATTTTCGTACTCGAAACGCGCGTTAGCGCTCGAAACGCGCGTTAGCGCTCGGTATCTAACTAACTCTCTTTAAATTTGATCATGCGATTACTTATTGGAACTTAAGTTTGCAAGTACAAAGAAACTTTTTGCTAATATTTACAAATATATGATTGAAAAATGTACTACCGCTCAAGCCCCGGTGTCAAACAATGTTTGACACCCGACAACCGAACATCGACACCGGGCTTTTACTTAAATACGGCAAAAAAATCTTTTTTTGGAACGAAGAAAGTTACGTAAGCACTAGAAATTCTAGGTCTTAAAAATTCTAGATTTTTAATATTTTTTATTTTCAACGTTTGTCTCTAAAAATTTTTTTAAGTTTTGTTAGATAACATAACTATCCATAATGTACCCTGCAAAATGTCGTGTGAATTGGTTAGCTAGTTTTATCAGAAATCGTTAAATTAGTGGACAATAGACTCGCCAACAAAAACGCGTAATAAATCTTAGTGAACATTTCTCACGAAAGTTATAAATATTTCTGTTGGGTTCCTTATCTATCCGAGAACCGAAAACAAAAGACGATAACATTCAACGCCTTCTAGGAAACTTGAGTATTTTGTTTATCTGAAGGTGAGTCATAAATCTTTTGCGTCGTGGGTGGTCGCGGGGCTTGACAGGAATAACTCATCTGTCAAAAAATACCTGCGAGGTTAAACTACACCGGCTCAACAACAAAACGTATCTTCTCTAAAACTGATATTGACAGTTGGACATTCCTTGTGACGTTCTGTTACACTAGGGACATTCCCAGTTTTGCACCTGTACAGGGTTTTAAAATATTGAAGATATGAGGGACTATAATTGTTTTTATGCTACATAAAAATATGCGCTACAACCTAAGTGTTGCCATACTTAACTTACCTATATCTGAATTTCTTGTGACATTCCTTGTTTTGCCACAGGGGCAAAACAAGGAATGTCACAAGAAATTACGGTTTTTATTACGGTTTTAGGCTAAGTTCACATGAAGGGTACAGACCCTTCATGTGAACTTAGCCTAAAACCGGTTTTCAAAACCAAAACAAAATACCTAATTCAGTGTATCACATCATATTCGATACTAATCAACTAAGAATTAAACCACGATTTGAAATATTAAATATAAAAACAATGTGTTCCTTTTGATATCCCATAACTCTAGGGTATTAAAATGAGACCGTTTCATATAATCAACTAGCATTTAAATTATATTTCAAAAGGTTTTTACTAAAAAAAAAACCTTTAAAATAATTCGATAATTTCAGGATTATTTATGTACAGTACCGACCAAAAGTCCATGAGCAATCTCACAAAGCAATAGACTGACGCTTCGGTTTGACTTACGACCTTCTTCTATAAGTTGTTACAATACTGTAGACACGCACATTACACACACACACTCACTTTGTCTGCAACCAATGACTAGTTCAATAATCATCATTCGTTTTTAGTTTCATTCGTCTTGTTCACATAAATATTAAAGTTTAGCAGGTAGACCACAAAAAACTAAGTAAATTATTTCGATTTCTGTGGGGTAGATGCAGTTTGTTACGAGTATTTAATTAATAGAACTTTTTTGGCTCGTGGATAATATTGGTGACGAGTATTTAGCGCAGTGTTGTGGTTATTATTATCAAAAAGCAGGCATAAAATATATTGAAGAGATCAGATCAGATCAGAGAATATTATTGCGCTGCGTAAAAGTGAAGTGAATATCTAATGAAACCGGACTAAGTGTGAGTGTTATCATTAATATATTTCATATTTTACTAAACATAAATCTTAATCAAGGGTATTGTTGATAGAACAGAGGTATTGTTGAGACAGAAGATGCCTTTAAAGTTTTAAATTCATTGTGAGGTTTAATTCGATTAGTGAATAATAAATAATAAGGTATTACGTGTAATAAAAACAATGTTTTTCTTTGTTCTAGAGAAATACTGTGAGGGTTAAGAGATATGAGGAAGGGGCTTATTATCGAGTAGCAGCGACGTCAAATGGTGAATGAAACAAATGGTTTCATACCAACGAGATATTTTGCTGAATTATTAAAAACACGTCATTATGAACCGTTCGCCGTGCACTCTGAAGGCTTGCATCACTGAAGACCAGCTAGAAAACCGTTTTTGACCTTAAAATATTGACCGTACCAACTTAATAAACAACAGATTCGTTATTGCATGAATTTATGGTAACGAATTTTTTAAGCACGTTTCAATAGTGTGTTTGTCGTATTTCTTGCAGATATACCGAAATAATTGTTTAATATTATTTTAGTAATAGTATTATTTTAGGATTAAAATTTGAGGTTTAGTTTCAATCTTCTTTTCGTAAAGAAAATGAATACTTAAGCTTTAACCTCAATAACAACCAATATTTACTAAAGTCAAATAAAATTTAAAATAATTAATACAAATAAAATATAAACAAACTGCCCATATTTAACCTTAAAATTACCTATTCTGTAAGTAGTTTTTTACATTTTAAGTAGTCTAATATTCTTATTTATTACTTAATTACTTCGACCATGATCAAAGCTTAATATTTATGGTGAAAAAATCCATTAAAAATTTAAAATATTTCATAATTTAAATATGTCAAAATAATACAAACTGCTTCTAAGTTTCTTGACATCTATTTCACATCTTATTCAGCTGAAGTAATGATAAATAATTGTAGCAGTTTATTAACTTATGTAAAATAAATATAACGAATAAACATATTTTTTTTAATTTTGTTATCATATATCACGCATTTTTTATTCTAAAACCTTTATCGCAATAACAACATAAAAAAGCAGCAATATTTAAAAAATATTATTATCGAAAACAAAAATAATAATATTTGCAAAAAACCGCACTGTGTTTCACGAGATTAGAACCTGAGGCAGTTTGAATTCCATACCAACGCTTAACGCTTTCTGCTATCTGCACTTGTTAAGTTACTATCGAATTTTAGCAATGCCATTAACTGGTCAAGTTCACGCGCATAGTGCGTGTGTGCTAGCATGTTTAAAGCGACGGAAATATATTGTTGTTTCGTGCAAAACTGCGTTATCTGTGGTGTGTGTATCTTGTTGCTTACACATACAAATGTACGAGCTATACCGCGTGTTCACAGCAATACGACTCTTAGCGTGCTCATGCACTTTTGAGCGCTTACTGTACATTACGTGAAATATAAAAAAAAAAACATTTAATTGATACTATTTTTTTTCTTAAAAAAAATTACGACGTCGCATTTTCTTAGCTTTATATATGAATGAAACTTGATGAGATCGAGAGTCTAGTGTTAACTTAATAAAAAAATAATTAAAATAAATAGGCTCGCCCCCTATTACATGGGACTTAAACATAACTGGCGAAATGTGGGTGTACCTGCTACAGGTACACCTCTGCCCAACCCTTCGGGGAAACAAGGTGTGATGTTATGTATGTATGTATGTAAAATAAATATGTTGATTCTTAGACATGGCCTCATTAATAGATAGTTATAGGATATCAAAAGAAACGTTTAGGTACAAGAAAATGTAAAAGTCATCATTGCCATAGTATGATTTTTGTAATAATTATTTAGATAACAGGAAATGGACAATAGGAAACAGAAACTTTTCTGGAATTGTTTCAGCCTAAGTACTATATAATCCACCTATTTCTAACGTTTATTATTGTTAATTATTAATTCAACCATGCCTAAAATCATGTGTTAACAAAACATGTCTGAAAATGTCAAAAACACAAATATCTAAAAATATATTGCGTAACTTAAAGGTACAACACTATTGTGAAAGAATATGCAACAAAAAAAAAATCCACAACAATCTAAACACAATTTTTTGTGGGTGGATACTACGAATCCGCATGCAAATAAAAACTATTTTTAAAACTAAATAATAATACAAAATTACTCACATTAACTGGTGGCTTCATGGTGCAGAAAGATTTAATTAATCTGAACATGCACAATAAGAGATACCCAGAGGGCTACACGTGCTACTTGTTGAGGACCTGAAGAGTAATAATATTTACTTGAAGATAATTTCAGGTTTTGTTAGATTTCCGCGTGATATAGATCGCTAAGTGACGAGTGAGGTCGCGACGCGTCGGCGAACTGTGGCGGTCCGGCGAACACTGACGCAGCCAATACTAACTAAGCCAACGTTACCTTGCCGCCGTCGGTTTTCCAACAACACGCTGTGTCGCACTGTGTGCAATATATTCTTGATGAAAACGTAGTTTTTTCACACAACCAGCAGCTAGGGGGTTCCTCTGCGAAGATAAATGTTAAGATATTTTTCTAATAAATAAACTCAGTACTGAAAAATCTGCGGTTAAGGTACAGTTAAACTTACAACTGATGAGATAGATTGTGTGCGTCAGTTTCGCGACGTACACGTTGGGTAACCTTGCCCACGGCGGCGGCCGCGTGTCTATCGCGAACCCGGCGCACAGTGGTCTGAAAATCAAGCTTGTCCTTCATGAACTCAGGCCATTTTATGTCTTCTTGCAGCCATGTCTCATACTTTTTTATGAAAGTATGTCTCGTGCGATTACACGAGATCCATTTGTTCCTCAACGAACACACATGAGTCTGACAGAATTGTTTCAATTCTTTATTTTCGTTTTCTGACAAATCAACGGCATTGACAAAAACTTCATATAATACACTGGGCTGTGAGAAACAGCTATTGTTAGCCACAAACATAAAAATATCCAAATTGGTACTAAAACCATCCATCATAACACGAAAGATAAGTATAGTAAGCGCGCACAAGTACAGACGCCAGCACATCAAGCTACCCGAAACTGTCAAATTTTCCCAATCAACTTTGAACCTTACCATTCAGCGATAAAGTTGAAAATCTATTAAATAAATTTGACAGATTGTAGTAGCTTGATGTGCTGGCGTCTGTACAAAGAGCTACTGCTCATTAACGCTCGCTGTCCCATAATGCTTATTAAATTAAAATTCAACAATAATGACGGTGATTAACAAATGAGTTATTTCGTGAAATGAATTTTGTAGTAAAATGTAAATAATCTACATCGTTTTCTAATATTTTCATTATAAAAGTCATTAGCAGGTTATTATACTAACTAACGACATTATCAGTTATGTGGTTAGTTACTTCATTTAATTATGTCAAAGATTTGAACGATCACCAACTGTAAATTCAAAATTTCCAAAACTTGCTACATGCAAAGCGGCACCGAAAGGCACATGAATTGTATGTCATCTTGATCGCCGTGTTTGGTGCAATAGCTCATGTGAGTACCAGCCCATCAGTTCTATTCAGTTTTGAAGAAAAGCACTTTAAGTGTTTTATTCCATACAAAAAAATTTAAAATATTTTTTTTCTCACGCATGGAGCTACTCATACCCATCATACTATATTAGTAAAACAAAGGGAGGTACTAAACACAAAACATATTTTTATTTATTAATTTCTGACATTAAGTTTCTATGAGTATGGAGCTTGATTTTCAGACCACTGTGCGGCGTATTGCCCGTCGTAGGTATGATGAATCAATAACATTAGGTAATAAATACAAAACCTACTGAATTTTCAAAGATCCAATTTTCAGATATTTTTTTTAGATATCTTACCGTATTCTACGTTTTTTTCTGAATCGAAGGGTCCAAGAAGCCATTTAAATATTTCACATGTATATATTAAAACGAGAAAATATGTTAATATGTATTATTCACTAGCACACTAGCTGACCCGACTATGCCCGACAGCCATTGTCCTGTCAAAATAAAGCGTATTATCTATGAAAATATCAACAATTCATCCAAAAAAATCTCATAGAAAAGGGACATTCATTCATTTTGTTCCCGAATTTGAACTTTCCAATTTTCTTTCTGTAAGAACCTAATACGAACATTTTAAATTTCAATTCATAAAAAATAGCCAAATCGGTCCAGCAGTTCTCAAGTTATGCGCTTACCAACAACTATAAAATATAAGTAGGTACTCTGTGCTTACCAACGAGCAGCATTTTATTTTTATTATACGAGTCCTTCCAAAGAGAAAGACGTTGCCAGAAATCTTAAAAAATATTTACAGATAGTCCTTTATAGGGTTCCGTACCCAAAGGGTAAAACGGGACCCTATTACTAAGACTCCGCTGTCCGTCCGTCCGTCTGTCACCAGGCTGTATCTCATGAACCGGATAGTTACACCCGTATTTATAAACAAGTAATTACTTGCTGCTTAAAATATGAATTATAATACAATTATCATTAAAATAATAATTTCCTATTTTAATTAATAAAATATATATTTTCATGAAATTATGTCTAAATTAAAGAAGTGATTGTTGGGAGAAAAAAAACGGTTGACACGACAAAGTAAAAATACATATTTTTTTAAATTAATGAAAGAAAAAGAATAATTGACTGAAAACTTAATGAAATCATGCATTAATTAGCAAGGCCGATGCACTAGTAACTCTCTTCATTATATGACACACTATCGATTGTGAATATAAATAAGCCTGATGTCTCCACATACAATCTGGAAGCTACCAGTGGCATAAAAACGTAAGACCTTTAGTTACTAACTGGCACAGTGGAGTTACACGAAGCCCTTTTTATGACTATGATTATAAGGGGTCCGTAATTCTCGATAAAATCGCAAAATCAATCGCAGAATGGTCGAGTTCTCAGTGCAAGGAAATGGTGACTATTACTTGGCTAAGAATTCTAACTTTTGACAGTTCAACTTTAAGCTATTACTAAACTAGAATAAAAATCATTACTTGAGTAATTACTTTTATTTTTTTATAAATACGGGTGTTAGACAGTTGTTTTCACAGATGATGTATTTCTGTTGCCGCTATAACAACAAATACTAAAAAACAGAATAAAATAAATATTTAAGGGGGCTCCCATACAACAGACATGATTTTTTTTGCCGTTTTTGTAGATAATGGTACGGAACCCTTCGTGCGCGAGTCCGACTCGCACTTGGCCGGTTTTTTTTAAACCAGTCTACAACAAGGTTTGCCAAAAAGTTGGCGAATAATGTAGAAATAAAAGATGATAATTGATTTAAACAAACGATTTATTAATGTTCCAGATAATTTAATTTTACACTACTGTTTAGAGGGCATAGTAAGAATCGCATCATCCTCATTAAAGAAGTAATTAGAAACATAAAGAAGCAACAAATTATCTTATTTTTTTAACAAACAAAACACTTGCATTGACTTGCATTATTTAATTGTACCTAAATTACAGTCAAGATAGCGTGATCAAGTCACAGTCTTGAATGTTCCAAGATTAGATAAGAAAATTAATAAGTACTGTTTATAACAAATTTACGTAGAAAAAAAAAACACATGCATTAAAATTAAATACTAATATAGGTAAATGTGTTGTTTCTTATGTTTCAGCATTAAAGCAGAACATGAAATAATAGGATTCCAGCCCCATAATACGAATATGAAATAGCTGCACAAAGAACCTTTCAAGATTTGAAACTTGACCCGCGATTTGACGTAAATCACATTATACCCATGATATTCTTAGAACAGTAGTGTCTATCACCAACTTTTATAAGTACAAAGACCTTGAAAAAAAGACCGTACACAATCGTACCACATAAAAATCAAAGAGAGTTACAATAACCCCAGATATATAGTGAATTCAACTTTATCTTACAACTTTGTCTGAAATTATTCATTGTTTTGATAACCACGTCTTTATTTTTACAGGACACGATAGTGTTACAGTCTCTACTTTGTAACCTGTATGCCACTGAACAACGACACAAAATTAAGCAAAATACAGTACATCAAATTGAACACGCTACATCAATTTTATAAACATGTACATAATAAACGATATCACTTGTAAGAATTTGGGGTGAGATATGAAACTTATCTTTCTAAATTGACATTGACTTTTGGGGGCCTGAGGATGATTTTTGATAAATATTTGAGACTGAAGTAGGAATTTATTATTTTATAATTGTTAATAACAACTACTTTAATTTCATGTAATTTTATTAACATTTAGTTGTTAGAGTTTCCAAGGTCAAGATGGAAATGGCAAGGTCACTAATTTGACAATTTATTATGTAAAATACAGGATTACTTCTAAGTCTTCCAAAAATTACTAAATTCCTTTCGCATTTGTATTAAAATACTAATTTTTACCGTATTCAAATACCTAGGCGGAAATATATATATTTTGTTCTGAGATACCTACGGTTTATCAATGAATATTTGTATAAAAATCAACATTATGTAATGTGATGCTGGTCGACTAAACTACTAAGTAACATGAAGAACACTTGTATCGCAACAGTTGTGACGTCACTATATAAATAGCGTAACAGTGACTACTTATCCTAACAGGTAGTTATATACATAGGTATGTGGGAATCAGCTGCCACTCGATATAAACAATCATTATATAATACAATGTTTTATTCGACAAAATATGTAAAGTATTATACGACAAACATTTGTCTACAATTATGTACATAGGATCACGTGACAATAACAATAAGGTATCAACAGAGGAGTTAGTAACTTTACTAAGGCAAGACACAACAGGCACTGTTTATATTCCTTCAGCAAACATTGAATAATTACACAGAATACTTTTTGAATAAGAACCGCATTTCTATAAAAAAAATTTAGTTGATAGATTAATGTTTATATAACAATACGGCAAGATGCAAGTGATTGACAAAAGTCGATGTCGAATCTTCAGCTAAATTATTTTCTAATCTGTAACTGTGTTGATTTTGTAACATTTCAGAATTTCAAATTACTATTCTTACATAATATAATGATAAATAAAACAGAAAAAAAATCGTACTAAAACGCTGCCAAATTATAAAAATGTAAGCACGATAGTTACTAATTCAATCCTTGGTATTCTCTTCACTGTTCTCGGCAAGACAAGATGCCTTCACAACCCACACGTAGGTACTTACGAAAAAGATAATGAACTAACACAGAGCTTAATTAATCATTTGATAAACATTTAAATACAAAAAAAAACAAAGTTGATATAATAAGTATTAATTGTTCTGCCAAAAATTTATCAAATACTAATAAGTATCACAAAATGCCGCCCGTAAAATGCTTTTAAAAATAATACTGTTACTAAATAAAAATGAAATGTATTGTGTTTACTTATAAGGCCATTCAGTATTGCTTTGTTTGTATGTCTATATTAATATATTTTTTTCAGTATACAATAATCATATATTTGATATATTCACGACAGTTTTCGCGAGTTACATAAAGTACATATACTTTTAAGTACTTTTTAAGTACTGAAGATATAATCAATCTACCAAATAGCTACACTAATGACTAAGATATGGACGAATGAATTGCTACTGGATGGGAACTATCAAATGATGACGCCTACACATGATAAATACGACTCCAAAAGCTTAATATACCTATTACAATGTATAAATATAAAATTTAACAAGAAGATATACAACGGAATGTCAATCTGCTACATTCACCTAACAAGTATACCACAGACAATGAACACTGGATTTTTATAAAACATAAATTCCACAAAGATTTTCTATAGGTTAGTTGCTAATACTTCTAGTTCTAAAAGTTTGTTTTTCTAAATAGGGGGTTACCACTTTACACAAAAAATTAATCAACACGTACAGTGTTACCACAAATATTTTATTTATCTATTTAGTAAAAAATAGTCATAGTACTACCATTCAATATTAGTAATCAATTGTAGCTGCTTACATATTATATTTAAAAGATAAATGTTTTCCAAACTAAGTACGTGAACGTGTTAATTATTCGTGGTAACAAAGTATTAAAATATTTTATCTAAAAAGTAATTTGTGCTTGCAATTTAAAAATATAAAAATATTGGCACAAATTGAGTATTTAGCTCTAATAAAGAAGAAAAAGGCACTCGACTATACATCCATATTTATATTACAGGTGATGCAGTGGTTTTAATACGGTCGCCTTTTCATTAATCGGAACGTTCACCTAGCAGCCCGAATTTTGAGGTGAATAACAACGGATACATATTCAGTATTGACAACCAGCACGTTGCCTGAATCATTGTGCTAACGTCATCATTTCACCAATCAAGTTTTGCATAACGTGTCTGCTGGTCAATACTGAATAGTAATAATTAAGATTGGTGCATAGAATAAGAATGTATAGAAGCGAAACTCCCATTTTGAACAAATTTTTTATGCCTAGTTTCAGACCGTACAGTTCGCGTCAAATAACTTTGCTGCTCTGAAGTTAGGTTCAGCCCGTCCCAGCCTTGATATCCTCCCTCCGGTTGACGCCCTAAGCCGAGGTTCGTACCTCACAGTGGGTGCCCTTAGCGAGCGTTCACCTAGTTTTAATTAGCATAGTTGAATAACCCCTGGCTGGAGGTTTTAAGTGTAGCAGCTTAAGGCACCCACAGGAAAGCCCGGTTAAGTAGTCATGATCTCAGAGGTCAACTAAGAGATGCCCTATCTAAAAATCTGAAGTTAGGCTGCGCATGCGCGCTACTGTTTTCTATGTAAAATTGACTACTGCGCAGTCATTTGTAGCATACTTCAGAGCGGCAAAGTTATTTGACGCGAACTATAAATACATTCAACACAGCTGCTTGGCTTGGTGAGGCACGGCTCGTAGCAGTTGGGGAGCGATAGGTGATTATTTCGACAGTAGTTTCGTTTCTATACAGTTTTCTAATTCTATGTGGCGACTATACCTTAGACATGAAAGTTCGTGCATCACTGTAACATACAGACGGAGAAACAAACTACCAGCACGAATGCCGTGGCCCCCTCGCTCCGTCAACAGTCAGCTGTATTCTGAATTTAAACGCAACACCGAGGATCATTTGCCACTACAAAAGATTTAAAACAAAAATAACATAAAATCACGTTTGTAAGCTCCGAAGGGAAAAGCTACCATTCCGTACCCGACCGCAGGCGGCAACTGCAGGCGACGTGTCGCGGCGTCATGTCGCGGCGTCATGTCGCTGCAGTCATGATTCCGAGCCGAAAGTACTTTATGCGGCCTACCCAAATGTCCCTTCTTTGGTATTGTTCGTCGAATCGTTGAGCTCCTTTTAAGTTCCGAGTTGAGCTACACTATCACTGACAAATGCGTGCACTGACTGGACAAGTCCACTCAAATCTGTATGGTTCTTTCCTCAGAAGACCATTTCAGACACAAATCTACATGGTCCTCAAAGGAAATGCTCTGACGAAGATTATTTCCGGATTTTATATACACATTGACATAATGAATTTTATATAAACAATGACATGAATATTTACTTTTAAAGTATTTTATTATTTTAATTATTGTGAATGTGAAGACTATGTGGGTCATTCCTTTTTGTTTTGTTTTTAATTTTTTCTCAGTTAGTTCTAATCATGGTCTGACAGTTTGAGTAATTTAAGTGGCCTACCCAAATGTCCTTTTTTTGGTATTGTTCGTCGAATTGTTGAGCTCCTTAAATTCTGAGTTGAGCTGCACGATATCTGACAAATGCGTGCACTGACTGGACAGGCCCTGTCAATCTGTGTGGTGCTTTCCTCAAAAGACCACTTCAGACACCAATCCACATGGCCTTCACATGATCTGACCAAGATTATGTCTGGACTTTAAAAGACACTGAGACCTCTGAGTTTGTTTCGGCCTTTCTTCTCAGAGTAGTCAGATAGGAAACGCCGACCTCATCTAGTTTTAAAATATGATT
This sequence comes from Agrochola litura, assembly GCA_949152395.1. Classification (NCBI taxonomy): domain Eukaryota; kingdom Metazoa; phylum Arthropoda; class Insecta; order Lepidoptera; family Noctuidae; genus Agrochola; species Agrochola litura. The sequence continues at coordinate 8,610,414 of OX424508.1, forward strand.
GACGTGTAAAAGTGTTTGTACAAACCTACTTACAGAAATAAAATCATTTATCATTTAACCCGACCGCAGGCGGCAACTGCCCGTATTCCAGTCGGTAGATAGAAGATAGAAACACGTGACTATCGCTCGAGCGTTGGCAGCACTACTGGTCTGCGGTCGGACTGCACGTGTCGCCTGTCACTCGCCCGTAGCTGCCAACGACGTGTCGCTAGCTACGGAAGGTATTTCATAACAATTCATAGAAACCAGTCGTGTCGCGGCAACATGTCGCCTGCAGTTGCCTCCTGCGGTCGGGTACGGAATGGTACCTTTAAGCAGAGGTGTACCGTAGTACACCCACATTATCGTGAGTTATATTCAAGTCCCATGTAATAGGAGCGAGCCTATTGCCATCAACCGGGCACAAATTCAAACTCCGGATTACTACTGAGAAATTCCTGATGGAAAAAAGCCCAATAACACTGCCTGACCTGGAAGTCGAACCCGGGACCTCACGCTTGCGACCGCTAGACAAACGAGGCAGTGAACAAAAATGTGACAAACTATCAATAAATCAAGTTATTATTAAATATTTCACAATGTAATTAACTTGTGACATCCCTCCAAAGGTGGGTCAAGTTTCAACATATTAAGTAATGAAGAGCCAAAATTTTAAATACACTGGCGTGGTTCAACTTATATAAAGACAGTATTCAGACGCATGAAATTCTGCACACGCCTCTTATGTGGTGACCACAATGCAAGAGTAAATAAAATAGGCTCTTATCGCAAGTAGAACCTGAAATTTTTGTACTCGTTGTCCCATCTACCAATATGGTAAAGAAATCGCAAATCAATGAGCAGTTGGCGCTGCTATCGCTTGACTCATAACTGAAAATAGCTTTTGGAAGCTGGAAAACTGCGCAAAGTCGGAAATCAACTATTTCCATTGTGATTACAACCGAATACAACACAACGTGACATTATTTTAATCATATGCCGTCCGAAGTATTATGTAAACAAGTTTTGTATGTTATTTGACAGCTAATGACATTTTTCGTGAGTCAAGCGATACAAGCGACACCCCTGGCAAAAGTTGTCAGTTTTATTCCCTATTGTAAAGTCGCGGTGCAGAACGTCACCCCCTAGACAGCTTCTTCAAAACGAAACCTAGGGTCTGTCTAACCACATCAGTAGCTGACTGTACATCAGTGTTTTAAACCTTCGATTGTAGTGGCACATGCGGTCGGCTGTATACTACTAATAAATGTAAAACCTACTTAACAAATCCAGTCTTTAGGTCAACATTGAACTTGAAACTAAAACACCTCAATTTTGATAAAAAAGTTAGTATGAGAGTAAATGAATAAAAAATATTTTGTTATACATATAGTTTGTTAGTAGACAAGCAAAGAAACTGTAGTTCCAACAAGTTTTAGCAGTTCAAATTTAGTAAAGATTTCAATCTAATGAATGCTACGACTCTGAATGTACAAGGTCAAATTAAATTAGCTAACGAAACTTCATAGACGTCATGGGTAAGTATCGATAACCAAACATGATATAACAAAAAAAATTGTGCTCTTTATTTAGATAAGGTTACAGACCAATGTTCTATGCAAGTATTTTTCTTCCACCAAGGCGATTTTGTTCAAGTTTTGACTTCTCTCGGCACTCCCGGAGTAACATTGTTTTTTTTTATATATCATGTTTAGATATAATGTAGATAGATACCCATCACGTCTGCTAAATTTCGCTCGATAATTTAATTTGACCGTGTATTTTTGCATATTATTATGGAATATCTAATAGTTAAATTTGTGAAAGTACTATACGTATATAAAAGTATACCCATGTTAAGTACTAAGTTTATCTCTGTTACAAATCTAGTGATATTAGTTTATTGCCTTATAGTGGTCCGATAAAACTAAGGCAGTTTTCGCAGGATATTATCAACACTCCAGCTGTACTACAAGATTAAATAAGGTTTCACTTCGTCTAGTAAAGTATAGATAGATATAATTTACTTAATATTTATAAAAATAATTTATTAGTTTTGTATTAAATAAATCGTATTTAGTAATTAAATTATACTATGTTATACATAGATCAGCATTAAACACCAATACTTGAGGCACTTCCGAACAATCGATACGATTATTATGTATTATTGCGATTTATGGTTTGTTCTGCTCAAAATGCTTATTATGCATTTTATGTAACATTAAAAATAATTGGAAACATTTACACTCGAAGAATACTGTAACATTCAAATTTACAATGAAATTAAATTATTTACAATAAAATAAAATATTTCAACAAAATATAATCGAATAATGGAATGTTCAGGAAATATAAGACAAGAATTATTAGAATACAATATTTAAATACATGACAATAACTGCAATATAGGATTCATTCTATTACTAAAATATTAGCAACCGCATAGTTTCCTTAACGCTAAAAATACAATAGTTGTTGAGCTCTTATATATCTATCACACTGTTTTCCAGCCATTGGCAAGCCCTTGCTTTGTGAGCAAACATGGCAATACTCTATCGGCAACGTTCAATATATTAGGTTATTATTTTCCCTACCGGACCTCCGATCCGTCGATTGACTTTTTGACGGGCAACAACATGTCAGACGAAGCTAACAAAAAAAAAAAAATCAAAATCTCTTCTAATAATTCTTCAGAGCCAAAATCACAAATTCTTAGGCAATAGCTAACCGTAAAATGTCAACCGATCGGGTGGTCCAAAAGCCGCTCAAAAATTATTTTGGAATGACAATCAGACTTGTACGCTTACCACCATCACACTTTATACAGCTGCCGTCCGATTTCATTGTATCGGAATACAATCCTAGCAGTACATCCAGTCCACAGTCTACATGATGATACAGCACCTGCGCGAGCGCGTGTCGCCGACCACGTCGCTGGTGTTGCCGGCGAAGCGCGGCACGGCGCCCGCGTGAGGCGCGCTCAGCGGGTTGAGCTGCACCGGCATGTCCGCCTTCGTCGCCTCCGACAGCGAGTTCAGGCTGTGGTTGTTCGTCGACGCCAGGCTACTCTCCACCGGACTGCCGTTCGTTCTTATCTGAGATCGCTGCTTTTTCAAATCTGCGAGAGTTCCTGGAACACGCTCCACTGATTACTATCCCAAAAAGCTTTGCACACTCGCTACAAAACATTAACATTTGATGACATAAGCATAGCTATTACATGTAATATTTCTTAAAAACTTTAATTTCTTAATCAAAATTGCGGTGCGTTACTTTAATTTAATTGTTAGTAAACAATAAATGCTTATCTTCTTCATTATAGCATTTCTACAAATTACATAAAAAAACGTTAAAAAAAACCGTAACAGAAAGATCTCGAAAAGAAATAGTGCAATGAACAGAACAGATAGGTAACAGAACAATAAAAAGTGACAGTTTTAGAAAATATACGTGCACTCAAACAAATTGACATGAACTAATTAAAACAGATCCCAATAACGACTAGCACAATAAAGGAACAATGAACCCACACGCTAACCAGCATGCAACTACAATGAGAGACTGCTTGCCTCATATGCATCCTCGAGAGTGAATCAATTCTGGAAACCGGCACACAGTCCCAAGGTCCCAACCTTCATTATATTTATATACCATCACTGTGCAAAACTGTTAGATTAACTTTACAGATCAAAATGTTATAAACTGTGCTATATATTACGTATGAATATTAGATGTGCTTGTTACGGTCAATTTGAGTTCGTAAGGATGCATATAATTACCTGCGTTAATCATGACGGTGACATGAACATTGATTTTACCATTATTGTCTGTGGTGTAGGTCGCGGTGCCGCCTTCAGTGATCGCGATCTGGTTGGGGCTCACTATGAGCTCTTTCCTACCGTCTAACGCGTCCTCGTTTTTGATGAGGTCATTGTCCTGTCCCTCAGGCGCTTTTCTGACGCCGTTGGGTAAGCTCGTTCTTTCGTAGTGTTTGTTTTGTTCGTTGACGGCTTCGTGTTGCGGGGCGGGTACGGAGCCGGGCGCGTAGTGAGACGCGGCGTTGACTCCGAACAGGGGGTTGGAGGTCTTTTGTTGTCCGTAGGGCGTGAGGTCGGACAGGTCGCTGACGTCGCTGGTGCGGAGTGAGCCGCCGCGCTGGCTGTACGAGTGCTTCGGCACCGCATACTCCACAGTCGAGTCGTAGCTCTGGTTGGAGGTGGTAGAACTGTTCGATAGCCGCTTGTGTGACAACTCGGGCGGTTGTAGGTTCGCGGTGTTTTGGTCGTTTTCCACACCATTTGATAGGCCCTGCAACAGAATGAACGAAATCTAAGCGGATATCCTTTGTCTGTCGAAAGCAGGTGGAACAAATAATGTGAAAATTGTCGATCGATAAATGTGCAATTATAAGATTTTGTACGCGATTTGATTATCCGGTTGCGGCGGTAGGTGGTTAAGCAGCGGTGTCCGCATAGCAGACATTTAATATTTTTGTTATAATTTGCTAGACGCTGGAAAGTTTTAAGTTCAGTAGAATTAATCATTAATTAACATTCTAATTTTGACCAAGGGCAATGACGCGTTGTAGTGTCAACGGTTCGTGTGAGCTGCGGTCCAAACGTATCCAATTATTTTATTGTCCAACGTGATTTTAATGTGTCTTACCACTAAAAACGTCAAAAGTCCTAAAATCGACTTTAACAAACCACCACTCTGTATGTGCCTGCCTATTAGTACCCACTTTTATAACATAATTAATTGTTGTAATTTTGATTTAAATGCCTAAATTACAACAACTGAGACTTGATAACTCCACTTGGGTCGATACCAAAGTGGTAACAATTATTATCTAAACTACCACTTTCTTCATATCTGCAATTTTCAATTGACATTGAAAATTCGACGTTGCGTTGCAATATTTTCTAGGCAAGTTGTTTTGTTGCAATATGTATGTGAAAAGAAACTTATATATATATATATTATATAAGTTACTATTAATTTACAATAACAAAAAAAAACGTTACTATAAAATTGCATGAACTACACTGAATCAGTGTAAATTTAAAGTGCAATTTCAGTAACGCTGAATTTCAGTAAGAATTAAAATAGAAAGGAATATATTAAAGTCATTGTAGCGTTAACAAAACATCTGATAAAGATATATAGCATTCCAAATGTGCTTCGTAAGTTACAAATAAACTAAAATGTAAAACATTATCATACCCGATAGCGGAGACCTAGGATCTGCGGCTCCTTGCGCATGCGGCGCAAGTTATCGTTAGTCAAAAACATAATATCCAAAGACATTACAACAATCCGTAGTCAACAGCACATAACACACATAGTACCACGTAACCACATAATATCCTTTGAGAGAACAATGGTCAACACTTTATGAAACACCATAAAGGAAGAATTGAAGTTCGAAGGAAGATTTTTGTATATCAAAATGCATCGTCGAAAGAAAAAATATTGAACAATGAGCGGTGCGTGTTAGCTCGCTGACCAGACGGACTGACGGCGCGTGCGGCGGCGGCGGCCGGCGAGGGAAATCGCAAGAAAACTGAGTGAATCGCCGGGTGTCGTCAATCAATGCGCCCAGCGGAACGGGATGCCTGCGCGCACAGCTCGTGACAACGCGGCCTGATTGATGATGCACTAACACACGATACGCAGTGATTGATTGCATCTCACAATGAAACTATAGTAAACAATAAGACAGATAAACTACGACAAGATAAGATATCATATATTTATAATACACTAGGTTTTGCCCGAGACTTGTTCACATTTTCACAATAGGCATTAGGCAATAGCGTAGCTTTCAATCGGTAAAAGAATTTTTGAAATCGCTACATTACTTCCAGAGATTACCTATTATAAACAATTATAATATTCGCCCCCTGTTACATGGGACTTAAACATAACTGGCGAAATGTGGGTATACCTGCTACAGGGACACCTCTGCCCAACCCTTCGGGGAAACAAGGTGTGATGTTATGTTACGTGTGTATAATATTAGTAAAAAAAAAATGTAAGTATGTAAATGTAGAATGACACGTCCCATGAACTTCGGATCAATAAAAAGCTCTTTTTTTGCTTAAATAGTTTAAGGCATAATATAGAAACAGAAGATTTATCTTTCACAATTATTAACCTGCTTGCTGTAGAAAGTTCTGTACCAATTTTTCAGCCATTAACAATAATTATAAATAAACAGGTTCCACGAAGCTATTATAAAGAGTGCACAAGCGAGAAGTGAGTGCAAATCAATCGCTCTACTAAGTATCAAACTGGACAGGAACTATTGTTATTGGTATTTATCACGACAAGCCACCGACACGCCTCTGTTCACAAAGTGATTGCTATTTTGCATACAAAAATAAAAAGACTGCTGTCATCATCATCGTTTCAGCTGGAAAGACGTCCACTGCTGGACATAGGCCTTCCCCAAGCACCGGCACTTCGACCAGTTGTACTTCTTGCATCTAGCGGATTCGTGCTGCCTTCACCAGGTCTTTGGTCCACCTTGTGGGAGGGCTTCCAACAGTCGCCACTCCAGAATCTTTCGGCTCCATCTACCATCTATTCTGCGACCAATGTGCCCTGCCCACTGCCACATAAGTTTGGTAATACGATAGAAGACTGCTGTATCGATGCCGAAATATTTTGTATAACTCACAAACTTCACATTTTTTTTTATGTAGGGCATCTCGTTGTGACCTCTGAGAGCATGACTACTTAACCGGGCTTTCCTGTGAATGCCTTAAGCTACTACACTTAAAACCTCCAGCCAGGTGTTATTCAACTATGCTAATTAAAACTAGGTGAACGCTAGCTAAGGGCACCCCCTGTGAGGTACGAACCTCGGCTTAGGGCGTCAACCGGAGGGAGGACATCAAGGATGAGACGGGCTGGACAAACTTTACAATTAATCATTGTTCTTAGTGTACCAGTTGATTAGAAAAAGCGAGCGATCTGTAATTGCCGGTACATAAATATCATTTTAATATGATTTGAATATGCAAATCGGATCTACGATTTATGTCTAGAGTTACACATTCCTGTTCTATCTAATATGAGTATAGGTACTGAGGTTATTCAAATTCACTGAATGTAAAACACGACCAGAGCATGGAATAGGCATGTTTTTAATTTGCAAAACTCAACATGTTCTATTTTTCATTATAGCAATAAATTATAAATACTGCATTTTATTTTGTCTGTGTCTGTTTAGCTCACAAAAACACAGTTGATGATATCCGTAAGTTACTAGACTTCTACGTCACGGCCTTGGTCCAACTGTAATGTAAGTAATAATAAATTATTCTAGAGCAGTTAATTACTAGCGAAGTCGAGATGAAAGCAGAGAAAGTACGCCACACGGGGAACGTAAAAACAACGGCCGTGTTCAAATCGTCCACTTTGTAAATACCGATGGGCGTGGTGAACATTACAACTATTTTTAACCGACTTCCAAAAGGAGGAGGTTCTCAATTCGTCTGTATGGTTTTTTTTTTTTTTTTTGTATGTTTGTTACGCGATTACTCTGCCAATTATGAATACATTTTGATGATTCTTTTTTTGTTTGGTAGATCATACTTCAGAGGTGGTCCCATATAAATTTTATTAACTTTGCTTGGGTAGTTTTTGAGTTAGCTTCAATTATACGTATTTTTTCCCACTTAGTATGTAGATGATATGATAACTTCTTGTCACTGTTATTTACATAGCAGGTAGTGGTATTCGAATTTGTGTGGGGTAGGTACCACAACTAAAAAGTGAAAAATAAAAACTTTTTACAAAAAAAAACAACCGACTTCAAAAAAAAAACACTACAAAGTGAAAAATAACTTTAATTTCGGAAGTCGGTGACAAAGAACGAAAATTCCAAACCAAAGACACCGACTTCCGAAATTAAAGTTATTTTTCACTTTGTAGTGTTTTTTTTTTGAAGTCGGTTGTTTTTTTTTTTTGTAAAAAGTTTTCTGTTTATGTGTCATGTACACAATGCTGCCTTTTTTTTTGGTGGGAAATTATCAAATAATTTCTCCCGCTCTGGGTGGAGCGGGAGGGCGTGTCAGACTCTTACTGACTAAAACCCACCCGTGTTCCTTCAGTTGCCATGTTGCCGGGGGCCACGGTATCCTTTTCGGACTTCCCCGCAACCCCGGCAGACAATGTTGCTTGGATCGGAACCATCAGAACATTATTTGTAGGAATGCAACGCAAGTCAAAAGAGATGCGTTGGACCGCGTTTATGTACCAGGATACAACAACCTAGCGTCGTAAGTCCCGAAAAATTTACTAGAAGAGTTATCACATTTAAGAAGCACGACTGAATTATTTATTTCTAATAAGTACAGTGATATCTGGCTAGGCAAGATAGTACCATTTATATTTGCTAGCCATAGTGCCGGATTGATAGATCACACCTATAACTTCAAATGGCTAGTTAGTTATTTAGAAAGGAAACTATTAATCCTGAAGGCTAAACACTCATTTTAACAGAGAATATTTCAGACAAGCCGTGTGTTCTCCGCCGAAACATCACTGACATTTCATAAACATATATTCAGCAATACTGTTAGTAAACATCAATCAAAATTACATTGTAAAAGCAATCTCATTTGACGCAACACGTTCATAAAATTTAAATTAATCTTTACCTCTTTATGTAAGAATTATTCTTACAAAAAATGACGTTGCTAAATGAAAAGTAGTATTATGTTACTCCATTGAAGGTGTTGTAGCGGCCACATACGAACTACGCATCATAGACATGATGTCACACAAATCCTGCATCGCGCAGTTAAGAGTTTACCGAGCGATCGACATACATACAAGATTTCAACTTAAAACCGATGGGCATTTGCCCGCCAGACACAACACCCGTGTGGTCGGAGGATCCTCCCTTTTCTATGGTGGATGAGTGAACTTTACACCCTGTTCCTCATACACCTAAAGTGTAATCAAAGCCTTCTTCCCATGGGGTAGGCAGAAACTACAAACGCCACCTGCTACGATCCTTACGTACTCCTTTTGCTTCGTTTACGTTATATATATACAATGTGTTACAAAAACCCTGTTTGGTCCGAAAAGGCACATAGGTATCTACTGCAATAACATTTTACTGAAAATAAAAAAGTTATAGCTATTTAAGATTTACGTTTTTAGTACCAAAATTATCCCAAACTCATAAAAAATTGGTATATTTTCAACAGGCGTCATTAGTTATGATTATGACTTGTAGACACTCGCTTAACGACGACCGTCCGCGCCCCGTGTAATAAAAACCGGTACCCTAATTGCGTAATACACGATCAATCACAATTTTTTTTCGATTTAAAACAGATTGCCAACCCATTGCTTCATAAGTTGGAAAAAAAAAATCTGCTTAACAACGTAAATAACACAATGAATGTCGTTGAACTGTCAAAAAGATACAAATTTGTCATAATCGTTTACGAAAATAAGTTACGCAATAAGGGTACTGGTAAAATTCCCCATTAAAAAAAAGCGGCAATTTTTTTTTTCCATTACAATAAATAGACTCTCTGTATGATTCTTAACAACACCCTCACGGATTGGACAGGGTTTTTGTTACACGCTGCCGCGCTGTATAGTTGGAAGTAAAAATGATGATTGCTGACTATCGACCAACATGGCCCTTCTCCGTTTGGCCAAAACGTGGAGTATTATAAAGTTGGCAAATGATGTATCACGCAATATTACATCCATTGTCAAACATGGCCTTATGGTATAAAAATATTGTATTATTTACCCATAAAGATTGTCTATTGATTAAACTTGCTATCTGGCCTTTACAAGGTTAGCTTCCTGTATATAAAGATGTCACTAGAAGATATGGCCGCGGCAAGAGCAGCTGGCCTATCGATAGATTGGGCTTATTTTTAGAAAGACTACAAATCCGACACAGCGATGCGCCAAAAAAATATAAAAACTGATAACACGCTCATACAGTTTGCTATAATTGCAAACGATTTCCGATTACTTGTAAAGATAGCGTGAGATGATTCAAGTTTTTTTGGTTCTTAAATCTCTTGTTCGTTCGTGCGATAAATTAATAAAATCATGTGTAACTCTACCACAAAATCGACATAGAAATATTTCGTCTAGCTTTTGAGTGCGTGTTGAATATTTGATAGTAAAAGAGTCGGTGCTTTATTACCTTATCATCACTATCATTGGAGTCTTTTCCTATGTAAAATAGATCGCTTGGTAAATTTGTTAATCAGATAACATTAATGTAGCTTTTAATCATAGCGTCGAAACTTTCCGTACTTCGCATCAAAATCGATATTGAAGAGTGACATCAAAAAAATGTTCTACCTTCTTACTGCTAGTTACAATCATCATCTGCCTAGCCTTTTCCCAACTATGTTGGGGTAGGCTTCCAGTCTAACCGGGTGCAGCTGAATACCAGTATTTTACATGGAGCGACTGCCTATCTGACCTCCACAACCTAGTTACTAGGTAACACGATACCCCTTGGTAAGACTGGTTGTCAGACTTTTGGGCTTCTAACTACTCGTAACGACTGTCAAAGATCTACAAATGACAGCCGAGACCAACGGCTTAACGTGCTTTCCGAGGCACGGAGGGGTATGTAAAGATGCTCACCCATCCACAGACCAACCGCGGCAAGCGTAGCTTAACCTGATCGATCGACCCATGCAGTTGTTATTACTTAGCCACAAGCCCCTCTAGTAGTCTGCTAGTTACAATATAACCATAATATCTTTTCTTTTTCGTGTGGTTAGTGACTAATTTTTATTTTATAATTTAATCTTATTTCGTAGTTTTATTATGTAATTGCTAATATTTTAATGATTAAAAAAATTGTCGAATAATTGTTCACCTTTTAGTAAGAATGTTGTGCATATATAAGTGATGTATTTACACAGTATTGAAGACTCGTGATTACCTATTGTTATCCTTGTAAATATTTCGTTGGTGTGCCTTGTTTAGTAAATAAATAATGATTTGCTCACCGTGCTATGCAAAGCATGTTCAGTGTTTTAAGAGTAAAAAAATGTAACAGGACATTTTTTTACGGATTTTCACGATTTTTGACGTTGTAATTTTTACCAACAGTAAGATATTTTAATTATTTGATTATAATAACGACAGTGCCCTTCTCTTTCTTGTAAGTTGGGAGTTACACATTCTTTTCAAGGGATTTTCTGAATTGGCGCGGAATATTATAGTACTTTAATTTTATTTATGGTGATTTTGTCTTATTATATTGAGAAACGAAAACGAATGAAACGTATTCATTGTAGATAGAAGTTTTATATCTTATTAGTTTATTTGATAAAATTTTGTTTATTTGGAATATAATGGACGCTGAATCCAAGACATTTATTGCTTTACTTTATGATTTTTTCCGCGAAAACTCAAGGAATTAAAAAAATTCTAGAACTCCAATAAACAAGTAAAACATTCAACTTATCTTTTAGTAATTTTAGCTTTTATTAGAATTGAATGGAACAATGTGAATTTGAGCGTCAAAGTTCCATCGCCGATGGATTTTCTTGTAAACTGAGTTCGTAAAATATTTATAGTAAATTACACGAAAAGAAAAATTAAAATGTGCAACTCCAACTTACAAGAAAAAGAATGGCACTATATTTATTCATAATCAAATAATTAAAATATCTTACTAGTGCTGAAAATTACGTCAAAAATTATGAATTTGCGTAGACTAACCGAGATCAACGGCGTTAATTGATCGATCGAGGAGTTCCTTAAACAATGAGCACCTAGTTTAAGTAGAAGTTACTTAAAAATCCGGACCAATGCATGAAACTATGTAACAAAACAGGATTATCATTACCCAGTATGCAATAATTACGGATACAGTTGAGTATAGGCGGGCAGTGCACAGTGAAGAAACGTCTAGATTAGATCCAGTACAACTGGTTGCGCCACATACCTTCTGCTAATATGAACGTAGAAGCGTGCATTATTATTTCCCATCTAATTGGCAACCAATTACGCACAGAACTAAGCTGTACACTTCGTGCAGAAACAATTTGTACTACATACACAACAGGAACCTCGTACGTCTTTGGATATATTGTGTGATTTGGTTACAAGACGATCTTACGACGTGATTTATAATCTTTCTATACAGGGTGTCAGGGATCGTCATCGACGCGAAAACTGAAACCATGGATTCAGTACATGATTCTGAACCCCCCTGCGTTGAAATTTTTCGTTGGTTATTTTAAAAAAAATCGGCTGTTTCATAAAAAAGTGACCTACGCGGTCAAAATGTATGGAACAGCTGATTTTTTTAAAATAACTAACGAACAATTTCAACGCAGGGGGTTCAGAATCATGTACTGTGAATCCATGGTTTCAGTTTTCGCGTCGATGTCCCTGCCACCCTGTATTATACTCGTAGTAAATTTAAATTTTATTCCACATTTTTGTTTCGCAAAATAATTATGTAACTTTTATTTTAAAACAGTAAATTATTTTGAATGTAGTTAAAAGGAACACAATTTTAACAAGCTGCACGACCAGGCGTTATGCGGAATTAAATTATTATCAACGGCATACTGCAGTTTGTAAACTTTGTTATTTAGATCTCGTATTTTAAAGTCTGCAAGCATACAGTCATAAAAATGATTACCGACTATAATTTTAAATTTCCAACATAAGCTACCGTACGTTAATAAACTAATTTAAGTATCTGAGGTGTAACTTTACGCAACATGCAGATACAAAATGGCGATAACCTCAAAATCCATCCGCATATTAAAATAACAAGTAACGCAACTGTTTTATCATCAACTAACAAGTTGTTTTATTGCTAATTTCATGTTCATTTGATATATACAATGATGTTCATAGCTCTTAGATTAATGATAGTAATTATATGATTAGCTCATTACAGCGCTAGAAAACTTGTGGTGAAATGCGAGATAGCTATCAGATACTACATTTACTAACGTATTAAGTATTTAACGCAAAGAGATATTTTTTTATTTTTTTTTTTTATTTTTATGTGCCGGATATCCGTATCTGTATCCGCGGATATCCGAGGGAGAAAAAAGATCTATATCCGTATCTGTTTGGCGGATCTTGAACGGATCTTTTATATTAATACATTTCGTTACGTAAATTAAATTTTAAGGATATGTAGCAATGAAATACTGTTAACTCCAATCCCAATTATTAAAAAAAAAAACATATTTATTATAATTCAAGTAAAGTACCAGTAAATTAAGTTATAAGGTAGTAATTAAACTATCTTTGTAGTGAGATCAAACCTCTAATATTTGAGCTATGCTAATTGAAATAGTTATGTGAGTTAACACATCAATTAAAACTATGTTACTAACTTAGAAAAAAATATACTTCATAATTAATATTGAATAATGGTAAATTGTATTTCAAAAAGAGTAACTTGGCAGCTTTGTCCCCCAAAAGTCAGTTATGATGAGGATCATACATAATTCCTGCTGAACCTGAAGAAAATTGAGATCCGTATCCGTATTCGCGGATCTAGGACCCTTATGATCCGTATCCGTATTCGCGGATCTAGGACCCTTATGATCCGTATCCGTATCCGTGGATCACATTTTTTTACGATCCGGCACATCACTAGTATGTATGTATGTCAATTTCTTTGGCACGCTCTGTAGCTTAAACGGCTTGATGGATTTTAACATGAGGTGTCGTTAGATTCGTCTTAATTGTGGGAGTGACATAGGCTATATTGCATTTGCAAATACAAAAAATTGAGGGGAAGGCGTTTTTAAAAATTAATTACTACAATATTGGTATCAAATTATAGCTAGTAATGAGTAAATTCCAAATATATATATTAATAAAACTGAAAAGCTTAAAAAAAACACATGATTTACAAAAACTTTGTTTTTTGTAAGAAATTGCAGGCGACAACAAAAGTTACACCATATTTCAGGTTATTGGTTTGTCCCCGCCTGCAATACCTTACAAAAAACAAAGTTCAGTGCTGGTTCTTCTCTTTTCAGTTATTTGTTTTTGCAGTCGGGTTTTTTGTTTTTTAAAATAATATATTGCAAAATTATATTTTAGCATGCAACACCAGAGAGGATCTCCTCTTGCTTTATTTTATTGTGGCAGTCTGGTGTGACAACCATAGTAGTATGTATAATATCTGCAATAAATATTTTAATTTTGCAACACCGATAGATCTACACGTCTTCATAAGTTTGAAAAATTAAGTATACATTACATAGTTAGGACATGAGAATGACACAGGCGGACCACTCAAGTAGGTATAATTAATTGTATAAATGGTAGTTACACAATGATACGCGAAACTGTGTATTAACAATGCGTAGACATGGCGTGTCGTGTCGCCACTTAGTTTCCCTTTCACAGTTAGCCACCGGAGTATTCTGGGTTCCGTTCGACGACAGGTAATTTAATTTCTAGAGTAATTATTTTCACTTATTTTATTTATTGCAAGGAAGGAAATACGCTGTGCTGTATTTACTTTCCTATCTAATTGTATCAGTACAAGATATATATCATCCTAATGTGAATCCAAACGTAATTTACCTATTCGGTAAATTACGTTTGGAAAATTCTTCAGAGGAAACCTTTACCGAACGAAGGTGCTAATCATAATTACATAACAGTAGGTAATTATTCTGTCAGCAATAATTATTATAATGTGTACGGAACACAAGTGCGTGCAACTAACACGTCTGTATTTCATTATTTCACACTTAAAACGTATTTAGTTTTTCATATTTTTCCTTCGCGAAAGTCGAAAGCGGAATATTAATCTGGACGGGCAATGACGTCGCCATTTAGATTGCACGAGATCTGCGCTAATTATGAAAATATTAATAGCATATCTGCAATGTTGCGTGGTGCATGCAGTTGCGGGTACGTGATTGATCAAGATGAGGGTTAATTTGTTTGTTTTTATAAGCAAAATGTTAAGTTTCTTTTTGAGTATGATATAGAGCGGCTACGACTATAGTTAGTTGAACACAACCCTATGTATTTCCCTTTAGCGGACTCTAAAATGTATTTTTTTCAAGAACAATGTTTCTATCGTTGAAAAAGACAGCCAAAGTCATGATTCACTCCGCATTTTAGGGATGAAGCTACAAGTACGCGTCGGGATCGTTTTGTCGGGCCAATTCATTGAGCGTAACGTAGTTAGAGGATATAGTTCAGCTCTTTTCAGACTACGCTATAATATAATAGTGTATAGCATATAGTTCATAGCACAACAATATCGCGCACCATACATTATTATGGACACGTTCACACTTCACTGTACGATATATTATTGGCTTACTATACCTAAGCTATAAAAACTTAAAAAAAAAAAAAAAAGTTTTTATTTTTCATTTTTTAGTTGTGGTACCGACCCCACACAAATTAGAAAACCACTACCTGCTATGTAAATAACAGTGACAGGAATTTATCATATCATCCACATACCAAGTGGGAAAAAGTACGTATTATTGAAGCTAACTCAAAAACTATCGAAGCAAAGTTAATAAAATTTATATGGGACCACCTCGAGAGCATACCCTTTCAAACAAAAAAATAATTTTTAAAATTGGCCCACAATTGACGGAGAAATCGGTGGACATACATAAAAATAAAAAAAAACAAACATACGCGACGAACATATAACCTCCTCCTTTTTGGAAGTCGGTTAAAAATTGAGCGTGCGCTGATTTCATGCTGTGCTATATCGTGCGCCGCCCTCTTCCTCTTCCCTCACCCCCGGCCGTCCCGCAAGCGAAACGAGTCAAGAGCTTGCCATATACTATTAATGCTTGCGATTATATCGCGTAATGTGAACGCCATGCTATATAGTATGGTCCTTATTTGCTATACTATATATCACAATAGTATAGCGTAGTCTGAACAGAGCTTTACGCGATAGAAAGAGAGGCAACCTCAAGGTAAATATAACTGTAGGCTGTAGGTAATTAGCGCTGTGCGACCTGAACTGCACTTTATTGTGTCGTAGCAAGAGTCGCTTTTTATTTAAATGATTTTGCGGAGTGAACCATCTGTAAAGTCTGGCCAAGCTAAGCCTGCAATGGAATAAATGGGCAACCCCAAAAAGTTTTATATATGGTATACTTTTATATCAGTCAGTTAGTTTCGGGGTTGTAAGTAGATCTAATAATTTTGATATTTTGCCCTTTGATTTTTGCATAATACATTATGTGTAATAGACTATGTCGTACACACGGCTACACATCAAGCTATAAATTTCCAGTATAAGCTGACCTTCCATTGTACGGAAATCTAATCCATTCAATGCGACATCAGTATAAACTGGAAATGTATAGTTTGATGAGTAGCCGTGTGTACCTATGCTCTTACGATGACAAAACTGTATCAAACCCAGAACGCATCGTGCTAAAGTGACTATTCTTTACCAGGAATAAATCAGAATATAAACAAAATAACCTATCAAAAACAAAAAGACAAACAAAGTATCAAATTCTTTTTTCGTAGGACAGGATGGTGTTGCAGTCTATATATTTTCAAATTCCACCGTTTATTTACTTATGCAGACTTAGCGTGGCCAGACTCTATTCATCTGTGACTGAACTAAGCTAACTATGTGAAGACACAATACATTGGAAGTGAAACCAAACTGCAACATCCTATTGGTTGTTTTAAGGCAAAAGCACATATGAGCGGGCCGCACCGCAACGCTAAAATCCTCCTACATCCACCGCACACTACAGGCGAGTTGCACCGCATTTTTTTGTAAAGAAATGCGGGCCGCTGCGGCCCGATATAGCTGTAATGCTTGCCTTTATTCGACGAGATTTTATGACAGTCAGTCACGCGCACAGGTGCTTTGACCAGTTGCTATAACAGACCCAAAACAAGCTGGCTGACCGGTAAGCTATCGTGGTAAATGACCGTGCTATCGTAAATGAACGTTAGGCATCATTTTTGTACCTGATGAACACAGCATGATCTAAGGCGTAACTTATATACCTAGGTTTCATTTCTTTCTGAATGGAAACAATGGAAATTCGCCCTTCGGCGAATACAGGTACCTACATAATGTTGAATCCTACTCTGTCCACTTACTCACATTGTATATTTATCACAACAAGACCCTTTGTACACACATGAGTTTTTCTTGCCGTGAAAAACTACGGTTTTTTCGCCTGTGTAGGCACGGTCGTCAGTGCTGTATGGATCACTATGGAAGCTTGTTGACAGACACGTTTTTTCTACGGCGCGGTTTATACGCTGTACCGTGTACAAAGGGCCTAATGCGATGTAAGAAGATATAACAACGGATACCCATGCTAGATTAATCGACGACTTGAATAAAACAGTTTGGATCAGACTATATAAATTACAGCATAAATAAAGTATTGTAATTTTGCTTGGAAACGGTCTTTGTCTAGCTCAGCCATATTCAATGTGCCCCGCGGAGCCCTAGGGAGCCGCAAAGCCTCTGTAGGGGCTCCGAGAAAATATGAGTTTATGTCCAGCAGTGGACTTCATTGCTTTGTTGTATTTTACCTGCTTCAGAATCATCCTAATCTCATACGAATAGTTTCTATTTTTTATTTTTAAACTGTTTTAATTTCCGCCATAATATTTTTGGAACGAAGTTTTGGAACGAAGTTCCTTATCGCGCGTTGCGAAAGGGGGCTAGACGGAAAAAATTAAGACCAAAAGTTGTAACGACAGTTTTTTATTGTGTAACGACACTTTTTTTTTTTAATTTTAAATATCTCGGAAACGGCTGGGAATATCAAAGTTTTGATAAATTTCCCCCCCGTCTCAGCTAGAACCTACATTCAGTTAGACCCCTTAGACCCCATTTTTGACCCCTAATATCTGTAATTTCTCAGCTAGAACCTACATTCAGTTAGACCCCTTAGACCTCATTTTTGACCCCCTTTTCTTTTGACCCCCAATATCTGTAATTAAGTATATCTTACAACTCTTTTATATATATAACCTCCCTCCGAACGACCTCCTGATCCCGATACACCCCCTGCACACCTCCCCCCTTCCCTCCTCTTCCTCTCCTCTCCCCCCTCCCCCGTGCCCCTTCAGGGTTACCTCACCCCCCCGGGTCTTAACTTTGGAGCCAGAGGTCGTAGACCTATCAAGTTTGGGGTCCCCGAAATCAGGAGAAAAAGACCTCTCTTTTGGCTCCATTAAAATCACGGGAAAACGCCGCATTATTCCCTATTTTGGTATTGTGTGGTGCTGCGGTGTACGCTGTGTGTGTGACGTATGCACTCACTTACCTACTCATTTTATTACAATTCCTTCACTAATTAATCGAAAAGAACTTCGTTCCATCCGGGTGTCCCTTGACACCTCTCAAGTTTTTATTAAATCCAACAGTGCCAGCCTAGGGGAAAAAGTGAACTCAGAGTTAATGCGAGCATTATTTGCCCCGCCAAAATCAATTAGCGGGAGTGGGACATAGTCGACGACAAAACTGTGAACAATCCACTTTTTCGCAATGGTGGGCCAGATTGTTGGGGCAAAGTGGAATAATCCATAAAACGCAGTTTTTTGTTATTTTAGGGCTCCGTCAAATATTTCGTTTTACAAAAGGGTTCCGTCGCCAAAAAAGTTTGAGAGCCGCTGGTCTAGCTGAGTGTTTTGTTGTCAATTCAACCTCTTGCTGTGGTGATAGGTTTAGCGAGTAAGCCAAGTTAGTAAAATGCCGGACGTACTAAAAAATAGTAACTATTGAAAGCATACAAAATCAAAAATTTGTTTATAAGCAAACGTTCTATTACTACGTCTTTTACTATGGGATCAAACATGGAATCGTGAAAAAAAAAACAGCTGTTAATTTTGACGAGTTATGCGAACATAAATGTAGGGAACAGCTGATTTTTTCCACGATTTCAGGCAGATCCCAAAAGTTGTTCATTATGATGAGTACAATTACCCCTTTAGAGGTTGTTAGTGTTTTACCAAAAACCTTATATACCTTGTTGCAATGACATAAGAGTCACTTTTCGCGTGCTCGAAAATAGCATTATCTGCAGTTTAGTATGAACTGAACTGACCTGCAGGTCATCGTCGACGGTGGAGTCGAAGGTTTCTCGTAGCTTGGCCTCGCCGCGCACGTCCGCTTTGGCTGTAAGTTGCTTCTCGCGTAGTGATGTTCTCCGCACCGATCGAACCCTGCTGAGATTAATTGTGTTTTACGGACCTTATTTGCTCTCAAAACGGTGAAGGAAAACATCGTGAAGAAACCGGCATGTCTTAGAACCAAAAAATTCGAAGACATGTGATATCTACCAACCCGCACTGGGCCCGCGTGGTGGATTACAGATTATGATGACGGACCTTGCTTTTTACCGACTTCCAAAAAGGAGGAGGTTATATGTTCGTCGCGTATGTTTGTTTTTTTTTTTTCTTTTTTTTTATGTATGTCCACCGATTTCTCCGTCAATTGTGGACCGATTTTGAAAATTCTTTTTTGTTTGAAAGGGTATGCTCTCGAAATGGTCCCATATAAATTTTATTAACTTTGCTTCGATAGTTTTTCGAGTTAGCTTCAATAATACGTACTTTTTCCCACTTAGTATGTGGATGATATGATAAGTTCCGGTCGTTATTTACATAGCAGGTAGTGGTTTTCGAATTTGTATGGGGTAGGTACCACAACTAAAAAGTGAAAAATAAAAACTTTTTACAAACAAAAAAAACAACCGACTTCCAAAAAACACTACAAAGTGAAAAATAACTTTAATTTCGGAAGTCGGTGACAAAAAATGAAAATTCAAAACCAAAGAAAGACACCGACTTCCGAAATTAAAGTTATTTTTCACTTTGTAGTGTTTTTTGGAAGTCGGTTGTTTTTTTTTTGTAAAAAGTTTTTATTTACAAGATACTTTGGAATAACAGAGAGATCTATATTATTATTCGACAGAATCGACTTGATTGCAGTTGCAGCAAGTATTTTAATCAGCCACAATCAGGATTGAGAATAATAATCTAATTTGACAGTATCCTGTCAATAGTGCATAACCACCTGCGCCTTTCAGGATTTGAACGACGCAAATGACAGAACCGTCCAGCAAGCTACTTACTGGTCAGACAAAATTTGAAAAAACCGGCCAAGTGTGAGTCGGACTCACACATGAAGGGTTCCATATCCCGTACAATATTAAGCAAAAAACACCGAAAAAAAAACACGTTTCTTGAATGGGACCCCGGCCCATTTAAACCCTTTAATTTTTCACTTAATTTTATTTTTGTTATTTCTTGTTATAATAGCAATACATACTCTGTGAAAATTTCAACTTCTTCTTTTTGGGTTAGTGACTAACCTGGTGTCAGAGTTTTAAAGCCACCTATGGGCCTCTGACTTGGCTTCACTTACCGTCGAGAAATATCTCTCAGGCATACCGGTTTCTTCACAATGTTTTCCTTCACCGTTTTTGAAGCAAGTGATAATTATACAATTCGCACATTTGCATTGTACATGCAAATTTCAACTATCTACCTATTACGGTTCATGAGATGAGATACAGCTCGCTGACAGACAGACGGACGGACAGCGGAGGCTTAGTAGTAATAGGGTTCCGTTTGGCACCCTTCGGGTACGTAACCCTAAAAAGTAGAAGTCAGTAGAGTAACAAGTTTGTGGCACGTTAGTTCTTTTGACATTGTTCACAGAGCCTTTCCATCATCATCATCAGTCTACAGCAGTTTAATGCTAGCCATATGCCTCTGTAATCGCCATTTTACTCGATCATCTGCTACTCTCTCATCCACCTTGCAGAAATCTTTCTACCTAGTTTGAGAATGTCCTACCGAACGTACAGAGCCTCTTATATTACCAGGCTATTATTGTCTCACAGCAGGGCAAAGGTCTCTTCGAATACATGTAAGGCATGAGCATTGATCATTGACACGCTTGTTCAAGACGAGTTGGCGATTTCCGACTTATGTTAATTATAAGTTCAGGTTTTCTCACGATGTTTTTTTTTCCCTTTTCCTCTACCAATGTCAGTAATGTCCAAGCAAAACTCAGAAAGTAAATAGCAGTGATAGCCTAGTGGTGTGACTGTCGGACTTTCAAGTCATAGGTTTCTTGTTTGAACCTAAGGGACGCACCTCTGACTTTCCGTATTCATGTGCGTTTTGTATAATTATCACTTGCTTCAAAAACGGTGAAGGAAAAATCGTGAGGAAACTTGAGAGATATTTTTCGAAGGCATGTGAAGCCAAGTCAGAGGCCCATGGGCGGTTTTAAAACTCTGACACCAGGTTAGTCACCAACTACACGAAAAGAAGAAGAAAGTACATATGAATTGAAAAACTCACATTGGTACTTGCCCAAATTTGAACCCACAACCTCGAGCACAAGAGGCAGGGAATTAACCACTGAGCCATCATGAACTGAACAGAGCCTTTTGAACAGTTTTTATTGTAAGGGTAGTTAATTTATAGTAGAGCTAGTTACCGGCTCGTGCTGGCACTGGACGACGAGCGCCTGGCGGTGCGCAGGCGGCCGGCGGCGGCGTGTCGCCGCAGCTCCTCCTGGTCGGCGGCCAGGCGCAGGATGCGCGCGCGCAACTCGCATATAGTATAGTAGAGCTAGTTACCGGCTCGTGCTGGCACTGGACGACGAGCGCCTGGCGGTGCGCAGGCGGCCGGCGGCGGCGTGTCGCCGCAGCTCCTCCTGGTCGGCGGCCAGGCGCAGGATGCGCGCGCGCAACTCGCATATAGTATAGTAGAGCTAGTTACCGGCTCGTGCTGGCACTGGACGACGAGCGCCTGGCGGTGCGCAGGCGGCCGGCGGCGGCGTGTCGCCGCAGCTCCTCCTGGTCGGCGGCCAGGCGCAGGATGCGCGCGCGCAACTCGCATATAGTATAGTAGAGCTAGTTACCGGCTCGTGCTGGCACTGGACGACGAGCGCCTGGCGGTGCGCAGGCGGCCGGCGGCGGCGTGTCGCCGCAGCTCCTCCTGGTCGGCGGCCAGGCGCAGGATGCGCGCGCGCAACTCGCATATAGTATAGTAGAGCTAGTTACCGGCTCGTGCTGGCACTGGACGACGAGCGCCTGGCGGTGCGCAGGCGGCCGGCGGCGGCGTGTCGCCGCAGCTCCTCCTGGTCGGCGGCCAGGCGCAGGATGCGCGCGCGCAACTCGCATATAGTATAGTAGAGCTAGTTACCGGCTCGTGCTGGCACTGGACGACGAGCGCCTGGCGGTGCGCAGGCGGCCGGCGGCGGCGTGTCGCCGCAGCTCCTCCTGGTCGGCGGCCAGGCGCAGGATGCGCGCGCGCAACTCGCATATAGTATAGTAGAGCTAGTTACCGGCTCGTGCTGGCACTGGACGACGAGCGCCTGGCGGTGCGCAGGCGGCCGGCGGCGGCGTGTCGCCGCAGCTCCTCCTGGTCGGCGGCCAGGCGCAGGATGCGCGCGCGCAACTCGCATATAGTATAGTAGAGCTAGTTACCGGCTCGTGCTGGCACTGGACGACGAGCGCCTGGCGGTGCGCAGGCGGCCGGCGGCGGCGTGTCGCCGCAGCTCCTCCTGGTCGGCGGCCAGGCGCAGGATGCGCGCGCGCAACTCGCATATAGTATAGTAGAGCTAGTTACCGGCTCGTGCTGGCACTGGACGACGAGCGCCTGGCGGTGCGCAGGCGGCCGGCGGCGGCGTGTCGCCGCAGCTCCTCCTGGTCGGCGGCCAGGCGCAGGATGCGCGCGCGCAACTCGCATATAGTATAGTAGAGCTAGTTACCGGCTCGTGCTGGCACTGGACGACGAGCGCCTGGCGGTGCGCAGGCGGCCGGCGGCGGCGTGTCGCCGCAGCTCCTCCTGGTCGGCGGCCAGGCGCAGGATGCGCGCGCGCAACTCGCATATAGTATAGTAGAGCTAGTTACCGGCTCGTGCTGGCACTGGACGACGAGCGCCTGGCGGTGCGCAGGCGGCCGGCGGCGGCGTGTCGCCGCAGCTCCTCCTGGTCGGCGGCCAGGCGCAGGATGCGCGCGCGCAACTCGCATATAGTATAGTAGAGCTAGTTACCGGCTCGTGCTGGCACTGGACGACGAGCGCCTGGCGGTGCGCAGGCGGCCGGCGGCGGCGTGTCGCCGCAGCTCCTCCTGGTCGGCGGCCAGGCGCAGGATGCGCGCGCGCAACTCGCATATAGTATAGTAGAGCTAGTTACCGGCTCGTGCTGGCACTGGACGACGAGCGCCTGGCGGTGCGCAGGCGGCCGGCGGCGGCGTGTCGCCGCAGCTCCTCCTGGTCGGCGGCCAGGCGCAGGATGCGCGCGCGCAACTCGCATATAGTATAGTAGAGCTAGTTACCGGCTCGTGCTGGCACTGGACGACGAGCGCCTGGCGGTGCGCAGGCGGCCGGCGGCGGCGTGTCGCCGCAGCTCCTCCTGGTCGGCGGCCAGGCGCAGGATGCGCGCGCGCAACTCGCATATAGTATAGTAGAGCTAGTTACCGGCTCGTGCTGGCACTGGACGACGAGCGCCTGGCGGTGCGCAGGCGGCCGGCGGCGGCGTGTCGCCGCAGCTCCTCCTGGTCGGCGGCCAGGCGCAGGATGCGCGCGCGCAACTCGCATATAGTATAGTAGAGCTAGTTACCGGCTCGTGCTGGCACTGGACGACGAGCGCCTGGCGGTGCGCAGGCGGCCGGCGGCGGCGTGTCGCCGCAGCTCCTCCTGGTCGGCGGCCAGGCGCAGGATGCGCGCGCGCAACTCGCATATAGTATAGTAGAGCTAGTTACCGGCTCGTGCTGGCACTGGACGACGAGCGCCTGGCGGTGCGCAGGCGGCCGGCGGCGGCGTGTCGCCGCAGCTCCTCCTGGTCGGCGGCCAGGCGCAGGATGCGCGCGCGCAACTCGCATATAGTATAGTAGAGCTAGTTACCGGCTCGTGCTGGCACTGGACGACGAGCGCCTGGCGGTGCGCAGGCGGCCGGCGGCGGCGTGTCGCCGCAGCTCCTCCTGGTCGGCGGCCAGGCGCAGGATGCGCGCGCGCAACTCGCATATAGTATAGTAGAGCTAGTTACCGGCTCGTGCTGGCACTGGACGACGAGCGCCTGGCGGTGCGCAGGCGGCCGGCGGCGGCGTGTCGCCGCAGCTCCTCCTGGTCGGCGGCCAGGCGCAGGATGCGCGCGCGCAACTCGCCTTCCTCGCATATATCTGTGCACACACAATATTCATTATGTAACTAGTACATTCAGCACTGGGGTTAGTTTTAGAATAGAATGTAGGTGTATATGCTACTAATAGCGATCTTTATCAGACCTCCACAACCCAGTTACTGGGCAATACGATACCACCTTGGTAAGACTGGTTGTCCGGCTTCTCACGACCCGTAACGACTGTCAAAGTTCCACGAATGACAGCCGGGAGCAACGGCTTAACGTGCTTTCCGAGGCACAGAAGGGCTTAGTATGTAATAAGATGGTCACCTATACACGGACCAACCGCGGCATAACCTGATCGATCAACCCGTGCGGCTGCTATTACTTAGCCACAGGCCCCTCAATACTATAATATAATATAGGTACTGGTATCACTTTATTTGGAAAATGTTTAAAGTAAAAATATATTCTGTTTGTTTTTACCTGCCGGCGTCTCATCGTGCTTATTCCTGACATTGAGATCAGCTCCATATTGTACTAACAGCTCCAGAACCTCTAGCTGTAACAAAACAAACGATACATTACAGTTTTTCTTTACAATAACATAGTAAATTGTAAGTCAACAAGTTAGTGCTTAAAATATGACTTTATTTTGTAGGAGTAACGCCTGGTTTCTGGAACGAAAAACAACTCAAAAATTTGCAAAAAAAATTGTCAACCTCGTGTAATTGCCTCTGTGGTCTAGTGGTTAGATCACCTGTCTCAGACCCAGAGGTCTCCGGTTCGATTCCCAGTGGGGGCAAAATTTTCTATTCAGTTTGGTTGGTGGTGGGGCTTGTTCAAAACCGCCTAGCTAGCTACCACCTTTTTATCTAAGTCCACAGTGTGTTAACATTGTTGTTGTGGCGGCAGACTGCTACTGACTGTGATGCTGTTAAGCATTGTTATATTTCGGCAGTTGAGGTAAAATAGCCAGTTCCTCTGTGGTTGAGGATTCCTGGTGAAGCTCACTTCCACCTTCAGCCTAATCTTTACCATCAGGTGAGATGCAGGCCAAGAGCTTTCCCGTTGCAGATGAAAAAAAAAAGACCGCAGTGATTGGTTGAATAAATTATGAATAGCCAATCGCATCACTTGACTTGTGTTTAATGTTGACGCGTTGGTAATTTTCGGTTCAGAAACCGGGAATAACTCTTTTATTCTTCTTCATACCACTTTGATGCTTCTAACAAGCTCTCCAATTATTATTATTAAGCCTATTGCGTCCTACTGTAGGACAAAGGTCCTCCCATCCTTCCATTGTCTATGTCATATCTCGATTGACATTTTCTGCTGATTACATACAGTATCTCCTTCGTGAAGACGGTACTTTGAGATATCATTTATGTCTAGTCAATGCATATCAGTTATCTGGACATTTACGTCATCTATAAAGGTCTTAGCGATCTGCATCGGATTCGCTCGGGCGACCAAATTTGATATATTTGGTCGTGCTTAATAAATATATTCAAAGTACTATCCGATTAAGTACAACAATTGAGGACGGTATTTTATATCATTTGGAGAAACGGAAGTTTACAAAAATATTATAAGTTAGTCAGTTGGCGACTTTTTATATTTCAGACAAAAGCACTATCCTGCGTTTGCAATTCAATTCCCAAAA
Source organism: Agrochola litura (assembly GCA_949152395.1). NCBI lineage: Eukaryota > Metazoa > Arthropoda > Insecta > Lepidoptera > Noctuidae > Agrochola > Agrochola litura. The sequence continues at coordinate 8,636,177 of OX424508.1, forward strand.
ATGTAAACAAAGAAGTATGTGTTTTAGGAAAAATAACTTTAACACCCAGACATAAAGTTCAATTTGCGCTACAACTTCAAATATGGCTTCTTGTGAAAAAAAAACAGCAATTGGAAACGGATTTGAATGTGGAATATAGGTTATATGTAGTCTGCAAACTTTACGTATACTCAGTTAAGAAAATATTTCTGGGGCAGCGCAGCTACCAGACCCCTTCCTAGTTTCGCCCAATTAGAGACAATATGCATTAGTGTGAGTACAGGGTGTGTAACAAAAAAAAATTGCGAACGTATTTTATGGCCTTTCTATTAAGCCGTCCTATTGTTTGACCGGATTTTACTACATTCCCACTAAATAACAATGGTACTCAGATAGTGAACTTATTTTTACTACAGTTGCAAAAGTTGCGACGGCAATAAAAAAAAAGCTCTGATAACATTGTATGAACTGCAGTACCCATTAAAATACCATCTCACAAACATGTGAGCATAGCACGAGCCTGTGTGAGTTGACACTCACACACACTTCTATAAATAATTATATTAATACGATCACGACAAAAAAACGCTTCGTGCATCCTATTGGTCATGTCATAATGCATGCATTGGGCGATCGAGTCGTAAGCCGTGTTATGCGATTATCGCCTTTAAGGTGATCATGCGGAAGATAGCTTGATTGTACATACATGTCCCCAGCACGCCGCGGCGTGCACGGGCTGCCACATGTCGTGGTCCACCACGTCCGTGGCCGCGCGGTGCTCCAGCAAGTACTCCACCACCTTTATGTAGCCATTCGCCGATGCTATGTGTAGCTGGAACAAGCAGAAAAATCATTAAAACATGTTTGAACCGTTTAGAACAGCCTAAAAAACCTGCGGGGTAACTGCGTAACAAAATCACAATACCATTGATTTTGACAATTGAATAATATTCATTGAATTATCTATGTTGTCGAACATATGAATTTATCAAACATACGAATCAATGGATTAGAAATTTCTTTCAAAACCCTTCGATTGTGGTTAAAAGTGTGTTAAGCAACTGGGGTGTTGGTCAACTAGCTTATATTTTTATTACGACTAGACCTATTTCTGTGAGTAACGAAGTAATCCAACCATTATTATTTTAAAATTTCTGTTCTGCCAATCAAGTAAGTGTTCATGTTTTGTAAGACCTTGAAAATGTAATTGTTATGGCGTTAAAAAATTGTGCGTAACTGCTATTTAATACACATGGCATGACTTTTTAATGTCACGAAGTGCGTTAATTTATATGACACGATGGCATGTACAAGTTAATCAAGTATAATCATTTAGAAGCCATAGAAAGTTTCACGCATTCGAGAGATTTTAATTTGAATGATATAAGCTGTCCACTCAGAAATGACGCGCCCCACTATCGCATTACATATAGAAATCCGCATACTGTGTGCGTAAAAGCGGTAGTAGGGCGCGTCACTTCCGAGTGGCCAAGCTTTACACATCTCAACATCATACAAAAAAAGAAAACAGCGGCACTCCGCGAGTGCCGACAGAAGTGAAAGCTTGAACAATTTAAAAAAATACTTCCAAAACCTTTGAAGTAAAAATACTTGCATAGAACATTGATCCGTAACGTAATTTAAATAAAGAGTTTTTTCCCATCTCAAAAATGCCCAACGCGCCTTAAGAAATTTTCACTTCAAAAATTGCAAAAAGGGGACGAGGTTTCGTCGTCGTAACGTAGTCATATAAAAGAAAAACTGTACTCACAAGCGTGGCTCCCTGACCATCCCTGGGCTCATCCAAATCCATACCACCCTTCACCATATCATCAACATCCCTCAACATCTTCATTTCAGTCGAAGCTCTCGTATCATCTATAAGCCTTTGCGTCACACCTCTAGCTGCCATTTCACTCTCTATCGCGTCTAAAGTCCGTTCTTCTTCGCAGATATCATACGGCATATTTCCGTCTCCGTTAACTGCAAGGAGGTTGGCTCCTCGTTGTATGAGTATTCGAACGAGGTTGAGGTTCCCACAGGTAGCGGCCGCGTGTAGTGGGGTCCACTTCTCGCTGTCCTCGGCGTTGACGTTCGCACCGTGGTCGAGAAGCAGTCGCATCATCGCTTCGTTGTTGTCGATGCAGCACTGGTGTAGCGCGGTTAAGCCATCCTCGTTCGTCGCATCTGGAGTCACGCCACGAGACAGTAACCGTCGCACTGTAATTTAAGGGTGAACCATTAGGTTACATAACATAGACATAATCAACCTATAAAATTTCCACTGCTTTGCAACAGGCCTCCTATCTGTGAGAGGAAGGTACCCGTTAAGACTAATTCGAAAATATTGAAGACTAACACCGGTACTGACTTAAACCACAGATTAAAACAGATGGGGCACTCCGCAAAATCATCTAAATAAAAAGCGACTCTTGCTACGACACAATAAAGTGTAATTCAGGTCGCACAGCGCTAATTACCTACAGTAGTATTCACCTAGTAGTTCAGTCGTAGGTTCGTACCCAGACAGGCGTTTTACTTTGTGTAAATTATATCATCACCACTGCTGTCAAAACGGTGAAGGAAAACATCGTGACGAAACCGGCATGTCCTAGAACCGAAAATTCGAAGACATGTGACATCTACCATCCCGCACTGGGCCCGCGTGGTGGATTACGGCCCAATTCCTCTCACAGAGAGGAGGCCCGTGTCCCAGCAGTGGGAACATTATAGGCTGATGATGATATTCACCTAGAAGCTACCACTCTTTCTATCACGTAAACCCTTAGATCTTCTGACCACGTTAGACTCACTGAATTGGACTCACTGACCACATGCTGCCCAGCGGGTTTTTGTATCTCTCTTGGTCTGGCTCCTCATCCCAGACCCGTTCTGGCAAAGTAAACTCTACCGGCCCAGGCCTAGAGTATGGACCGCGCCAGCCCCACCACGACGTCAACGTAGAGATACGGCGGTGGGGGTATTATTATTATAATAATCACATTTGTTTACTACAAACAATTAATATATTCATAGGTACAATACTATCAACTATTATAGTGCGATTGCATGCACAACATCAATAATTATGCTGTCATACTAACATGACGTCACAATCTATTCAAGAACTTGAACTATGCAATCTCCACTCGTAAGTAATACGAGACCGTAAAGAAATAAATATAGGCAAACAAGTGAAATTAAAATAACAAAGAATGTTAGAAATAAAGGAACAATAAGGGCTTGCGCACACTGGCGGACGGCAGGGGAGAGCATCGAGGAGGATTCCTCTATCCGCCAGCACACAGTGACAAGAAAAATCCTCTGCAATACCGCGAGCGTCCGCCAGCTTACCGGAGCATCCGCCGGTATGCCGAGGCATCCACCGTGTAGCCACCGTTCGCCGGGATTTGATTATTCCACTAGCGACTACGCAGTAGAAAAGTTGCTTTTGAAAGACTGTGGCAGACTCTAACGCATACTGGCGTGCCCTTCGATGCTCCGGAAAAAACTGCGCTGCGATGCACCAAGGTCGATCACCGAGTATTGAAATATATACCTTATTTTGATTATATAAACATTAAATTCCAATGATAAATTTAGAATCCTCTGCCGTCCCGTCCGCTAGTCTGTGCAGGCCATAAGTTAGTTAGTACAGCTCTAGTCATTAGGCGTCGCTAACAATCTCGTTATGGTGCATATAGTGCGCATAATTGACCAAGTAATAACGACAATAATGTCGCTTTTATTAACTTTATTTATGAAACTGCTCGGCTGTCACCTGACCAATCAAGAACAGATGGTTGCAACTCAAGATATTATGTTTCCAGTATGTGAAAATATATCTACCTATATGTTTTATAGTTGGTTGTGGAATAAATCGCTCTATCCTTACATTTCTTTATCAAGAAATTCTATAATATACTTAAGTTGTTACGTTGAGGCCACGTAATCCCTCGAGACTATTACTCAGCCTAGTTTGTAATGTCAAAATAACATTTTTGTACTAAATGAATGAAAGTGTATACGATGCTTATAACAAAAAAACATTTTTTTTAATGTTTGTCTGTGTTTGTTCTGGCTAATCTCCGAAACGGCTGCACCGATTTCACTGTACTATTATAAGGAGTGACTTAGGCTACTTTAATTTTAGAAAAATAATTAGAGTACACGTGGGCAAAGCCGCGAGTAGCAGCTAACTGATTAGTATAGCACAAGTGGTACTTTTAGTGACCTTTACAAAGTTCTCATTCACTACGGTACAAGGTATTATCAGGGCTAAGATGTCGTAATCGGCACAGGTGCGAACCTTGTACGACTCAAAACATGCATTACTCAGACGTGCGAGACTCCGGCTTAAGTTCCGTACAGCCACAAATTACTGTGGATAACAACATAATTGCTTGTCACTTGGTAAACGTTTAAAACGTTGTAAAATTGGCCGAGAGGTAAGCGATAACAGAGAGGATTTATAGCACGGATGTGAGTGGAAAAGCCGCAGATATATGAGGAACTTTTCCAATTATGTTTGGATCAGCTTTCAGTCTAAGTAAACAAATGCAGCTGAAATAATGTCAATATTTCACGTGGAGCGACTAAGATTTGGCTTTATGCCAGGGTACCTAGTATATCTATGCAAACATGTTATCACCAATTAAGACTTTATCATTTACTGAAGTCCTTTATAAAGGTCATGTGCGTGGCACTGACAAAGTCAATTTGTATCACTGTTAAATAAAATGTGGAACTAAAAGAAGTTCCAATATGACGATATACCTATTAAGGCAGCGATAACCGACTTTTAATGATTTTATACTGAAGATCACGTCTAAACGAGTAGTGTTAATGATTTGGAAAAATATATGTTAAATTAGAGCATTTTCTTACTAAATTAATATTTTACATTATGTTTATATTACATATTGAAATTAATTTGTAAAGTTATGACAAACGCTGATAAAAAACTGAGAATCACACAAAATCTATCAAAAATATTTTTCTGAAACCTTCGCCATTTTAAAGATATTTTATTTTTAATTATTAATCTTTTAGTATACGTGTTTTATTAAAATACCTTTTGTTTTTTTGTATAATAAATTAATAATGCATCTAATTTGGGACAGCGCTTCTTGATGGGCGAGTCCTATTACTGGCTGGACGTACGACGCGTTGCGTGAGCTCAATACAGAACACGCAAGCTAACCCACTCAGGGTCACTGGCATATATCTGCGTCTTAATATGTAAGTTACGTACCTTCATCTATATCGTTTCTGGCCGCAGCTTCCAGCAACATCACGCTATCACTAAAGTATATGCTCCGCTTGTTGCTCTTCTCCCGTTTCGCTCTCGACCGTAGCCACTCTTTCTCTCGTTGCTGCCATAGTTTTAACTGCTGCATGCGTCGTCTGAAATAAACAAGGTTTGTATGAGAAAAATATGTAGGGAATGTCGGGGAATGTTTAATGTTTACCAAATAACAGGATGGCAAACGTCAAAACAACAAAACTATATCGCTGAAGTACCTTTTAAGTGAGAAATGTGCGTGGCTCAACACCTGATTTCGGAAAGACTAATGCACGTAACTCACGTCTTGTGATTTGATTGTCAGTTGTTATTTCAGTCAGCCAATCACAGCATTTAGCATCAGTTTGAGTCTTGTCTCTATCAGAAACTGAGTGTAATTTTGCTATTTATTAGCGACTTCAGTTATTAGCACTCAATAAGTATGAATTTGTAAAGTGGTTCAGTGTCGTGTTTTGTTCATAAGCGGTAAGCGATCGACCTCCATGAGTCCATGCCTTCGCGGCGCCCGACGCCCACTTGACGCGAAATTCAATGTAAACGTATATGGATTTATTCTCAATCAATTGGCAATATTATTATGTAATTTGCAAAACATATTGCTGTGAAATTAATTCGCATGTAGGTTTATCTTTCGTAAAAGTTTATTCATAAACGGGTAGCCTCCTTGATACTTTATATTAAACACCAATAAAAATTCTTTGAAATGCTCTGGAATTTCCCAAGTGCATGTTTAAGTAAAATAAAAATAAACTTGTTTTGTAAAACTATTGTACTGACATAGTAGGAGGTGTAAAAGTTTGTAGCAGAAAAGTGATGGACAGGCAATATGTTATAGCGTAATTACAAGGGCAAAATTTATTGAAAGACTTTTCGTGTTATAAAGAGGCCCTGAATTACCCGATATTTTAAAATGATTTATGTAGTATGCGCTACTGGATATGGTAGGTATGATATGGAGGTAGTATTCCGTTCACAGCTCATAAATAAACGAAAACGTTGCAGTAACAGTCAAAACGAGCACAATATTTATTTAGCTACGTCGTCTTATTTTTGATAGTTCCTACTCAATCTTGACATGGCCTGTGTATTTCAAAATGATAGCAATGTAGGTACGACACGTATCCACACGAGCGCTTAGATATCGTGGCTTATTTTCGTAATCCATTTTATGCGTTACGGCTATTCCCATATGGGTTCATATTTTAACAGTAAACTGTCATGCAATCATAAAAAGTGAAAACAAGGTTTCACTTTACATTATATTACGTTTCATAATATATTATTGTGCAGCAATGGCAATAAAATACTTCCTGAGTTTTAATATACCATTAATGGAGTTAATAAACTTGATCTTGGTCTTTTTCCATTTATTGATCGTTAAGCTCGACTGGCAATCTGTTAGCACTTTGGACAGTGCCATTCTGCACTGAATCATGAAGTGTAAGATAAAGATTAAAATTAGAACAAAGAAGTAAACGCCATAAATCACTGTCTGTTTACGAGGATACTGCACAAAGATAGTCACAAAAACGTATCAAAAGCAGATTTTTTTTTATGTTTTTAAACTACCGTATAATCGGAAGTACCCGTACACGTTTGTTTCTGATATCTGTTATCACACGTGAGCTAACTCCGTTAATCTCACTGACGTCGGCGGCTGGTAGAGGATTAACTATGTACCTACGGCAAAGCAAACAGAACTGTGTGCTTATGATATATCTCGTGTTGACACAGATCCATACATAGCATATATTGAGTGATATATGCAAAAAATTGTGTACACATACAACAACAACACTTTGTGTGTATGTTGCAATACAAAATCACCTGGTACAATAGGTTTTAATAAGTACCTACACACATCAAAAGTGTCTAGGGATCAAGTACGTTTTACAGTATGGCCGCAATTGAGGATTATTATTTTAAAATTTTTGGATCGTTATTGTTTCTTTTTTGTGAATTTCACAATTAGAATAATGAATTTTATTTAAATTTTGATTAAAAATAGATAATCAACTTTCAATCAAGATTCCAATAAAAGTGTGTAAGTAATAGATTTTTTACAAAACCATTACAATTTCTGCATCGGAACTGAAAAAAATTGTATCGATATGGAGCGACGACATCATTTGACACGAAAAGAGATGATGAGAACCATCGGAATGTTGCAAGCTGGTTCCAGGCAACGTACTGTGGCTGTCGCTCTTGGCACTACACGGAGCGTCATAAGCCACCGTTGGACACGCTATCGTATCACGGGCAGCGTAGCCGAGCAACATGGAGGACGATCTCGCATCACCATTCGCAGACAGGACCAGTACATCCAAAATACTGCTCGACGGAATCGTACTATGACCGCTATGATGTTGGCTACGAGGCCCTACAGCTCTTCAGGCTTGCTGATAAGCGACCAAACCATCCGAAATCGTTTACGTGAAGTGAGAGAATTCCACCTATAGCACTCCGCAATCGTAGGGCCCGTTTACAATAGGCTCGCGAACACAGAAATGAGGTTAAAAACGGAAAGCTCAGAACAGACGGCAGCACAGTTGTACGTCTTTAAACCGCCAAATTACACGAAAACTAGATTAATATATATGAGACTTGGAGTGTAGCACTATTAAAAGACGAGTTAAGGACAACTCCACTTAAGCGTCTACCACTGGTAAAAAAGCAGCTTTAGTGGAAAAGGCAATAAATTATGAACGTTTTAATTTTATAGGTTATTTTGTGTTTGTTGACTTTAAGTTCGGTTTTTGTTAAAGACTGGAGGCGTGCGATATAAATAACCTGAGCAGAATTGAAAACCAACTTGGGCATGATCTTCCTGACTGAAAAATCTCTGATGATAATATAAACACACACATACTTTACTATAATTTACATAATATCACATCACAAGTGCCTGTATGTAATGAAAACAGACTTAGTTCTCTTGGGAGCACCTATAAACTACTTTCTCCCATAAAAGCTAGCTAGCCTAGCTAGATAGCACACCGTCTCGACAAAATATCGGATTCCAATGTTTTTCGGAGAGCTTTCTCCCAGTTTTCTTCTTATAACATCTTTGGCAAATACATGGGTCCCCGTATTTTTGCAGTAAACAGCTGCGCAACTGGGCTCAATAATTAATTATGCGTAAAAGAAGTCGCTTGTTTACAAAAAAATGTATGGCTAGCTGTCAAATTATAAGATGCTAGAGATCAGCGCCATCTGAAGCGAGCAAGTGGCAGTCTTTATCCCCATTGGAAGGAAGAAGACTGGCGTTGTGTTTGCTTTTCCGATGAATCTCGTTTCGGTATGAGGCCGGATACAAGACGTAATCGAGTTTGGAGGACCTCTGGACGTCAAGAACATATGAAATTTTGTCAGGAAGTTCATTCATATACAGGGGGAACAATAATGGTTTGGATCGGTGGAAGAACCGATCTCATAAGTTGTTATCTTAAACATAGGAATTAAAGTAAGAAGCCAGTCTGGAAGACTAGATTTGGTAAATATTAATTGAATATTTTTTATACTTAGTTAAAAATGTACTTGATCCCTAGACACTTTTGATGGTGTATACAGGGTGGCAGGGACATCGACGCGAAAACTGTTACCATAGATTCAGTAAATAACCGACGAAAAATTTCAACGCAGGGGAGTTCAGAATCATGTGCTGAATCCATGGTAACAGTTTCGCGTCGATGTCCCTGCCACCGTAGAGAGAGACAGAGAAAATAAGCTTGTATAGTAACACAAATCAATATTTATTTTACTTTTAGAATACAAACCATAATTATGCTAACTGCACCTGTACACATAATGGAAAGTTAAGAAACTTAGTTCATCAAGTACCTAGTTTTAATGCGTACTTTCCAATATTTGTATGCTTTCTCACTTAGTTAATTTTAGTTTATATCCAACAAAATTAAGTCGACTTATGATTTACAGATTTGAAATCTTTTCAACAAAATTTATAAAATTACTGAATCATTAATTAATCTGGAAATGGATTTACTGACAACAAATAAGTAATTTCAAGAAATTTATTTGACCTAAGGTCATGGTTTTATTGTTCAATGTTTTTCTTAAAGCCATATTTATCAAGTAAGTACTTTCGAAAGTTAAAAGGGAAAGTAAGTCTTTATTGTGTCTGTCATATGTACCCCATACAGATGGATATAGAAATATCACTCAGAATCATTTATCTGAAGGCTCAAATATCACAATTATCTGTTGAACAACATTGTATAAACCTATCAGCCCAGCTCAATCCATACATCAACTGTTATCTGTGACTGACATCTTCCAAGATAAAAAATAATAGATATTTCTATCAATGTTATATTACTGTTTTCATTCAAACAAACATATAAAATAATGTCAATGCTACTTATTTTAATCACATTTATCAAGATTATATTAGTCACAATTACATTCAAATTATGATTGTCACAGGTACTTAATTATCATAAATAGTAATATAATCTACACCACTCAAAATAATTTATAAATTGTCATTTCAGATTGTATTGTATTGAAGTCCCAGAATACATGCTATGAACACAAGGAATGCTTTCCACAACATTAATCCTACTTTCATGCCATCTGTACAGCACTTAACATTAGGTACTCTGCAACATAAGAGTAGAGAGTACTCATAGTTTGTCTATAGTTTCTTTCTTCGCCTTATTGATATAGTTTTTATAACATTTTTGTGAAGGTCAAGGTTTTAAGGGCTGGTTCTGTCAACTTTTAAAAGTCTTGTGTGTGGAAAGTGAATGTGTGTTTTTAATTTAAAACTTTCCGTTTCTTAATATTCTACAAGCTGCGACTTTGCTACTGTGGTCGTGGGATAGACCAAATTAGCCGGTTTTTTTATTTATAGAAAAAAATAACTCTCCGCACCCCAAATTATCTTTTGTAAACATCACTTTGAATGATTTAACGCATTTTAAAGTTTTAGTAGGAAAACCAACCTCTGACTACGGAACCCGAAACATTAAATGCTGTGTTGTAAATAAATGGAAAGTTTTTATTTTCTGGCACCTAATTTTTTTCGCCCGTGGATGTAAATGTTTATTTTTTTATTTCCGAAATCCGAAAATGAAATTCGGTCGGACTCTACATTTTGTAGACTAAATCACAACTTAGATGGGAGGGGATAAATAGCAATTTCCAGTGATAAAACAGTGCATTAAATTCCAATCAAAACTGGGTAATCCCGCATTCAATGAGGTGATTATTAAGTTCAATTATAATAAAGATATCTACATGATATGATTTTCCTCAAAGCAAGTTAATGCCACTGACTCCATTCAGTGATCATTCTGATCATTATAAAATTTGCAATTGCAAAAGTATTCCAACTTCTTACAAAAACTTACTTAATGATATGTCTGTTGATGCTATACCAATAAATTAAAGTGTTATAAATATTGTGCAATAAATCAAAGATCAGAGTGTCTTCCTACAATTAATATTTTTTACTGTCAAATATCAAGTCTAGATCATCATTCAAGTAAAACAAGTTTCTAAACAGGATTCTAAATCTTGGATAAATAATCAGACATAAAGTTAGCTAGGTACATGAAATGCTATCAAGACAATCCAAACAATATCTACTAAATAGTGAAAAGGGTTTGTAGGGTTTCTGAACTAATCTATTCAAATAAAGTGTGGAATATTTATTCTTAATTGCACCTACCACTGTTTGTGGGTACCACCCAAAGGTTGACTAGTAGAAAATGCCAATGGCTTTAAATCCGTCTCTGTACATTTGTGTGTGATTCAAACACCAAATAAATGTACAATATAAAATCAATGTTTGTTTGTATTTTATGCACTGCCATACTGTTAATCCGATTGCAATAAAACTTTGTCAACTTATGCTAGCACTTGCACGAAGGTTATAGACATTTAAAAAAACATGTGGATGAAGTCGCGGGCAGAAGCTAGTAAATATAATAAAACTGTGATGACAGCTAATATAGAATGATGTATGAAAGAGAAGGTATGATGCATTAATCCCAAATATATTTTTTTAAGGACAACAGTTAAGAATAGAACAAAGACCTATTTAAAGTACTTAAGATATATTAAACAACTGAAGCTGTTGATGTAACATTATAAATAACCAAGTTAAATAAAATAACAATTACCTGCGAGCAAGGTGGAGCCTCTCCTGTGTGGTCAGGTGCTCCACCTGGGCCATCTCAGACACCAAGTCCGAGTGCTCCATTTTGTAGACAATCTGAAAATACACACTACTATAAACGTAAAACTGAACAAGTTAAAACTTGGGCCCGTATTACAGAACCCCACTCACGACTTTTTTTCTTTTTATTTATTTGATTGGTTAAAATTAGTTTTAAGTAATGTTAGAGTCTTGAATATAAAGTATAATTTCTGAAAGGTCTGTTTCATCAGTGTTTAAGTAGTGCACTACTATACTTCTTTTTTCTGGAACAAAAGTAACTTAACAAGTACTCATGCAAGTGTAAAACTTTCCAAAATACATACTTATTTACCTACTTATTGATATGCTTTGACTCTCACATTAATGTAAAACAAGGAATGTAATTCTGCTTATTTTATCATCTTTATCTACATGTTTTTCCATAAGATTTGACTTTCAAATTCTTAGTTGTGTGCAGTATTCTGACTGTTTTGTTTGTAAATAAAACATTTGTAGAACTCAATAATTTTACTACTAACGCAATAGTACTATTAATACTAAAGTTAGTCTCAGGATTCGTAAATATTTTTAAGTTTATAAGAATAGCGCAAAGGTAATATATCTAACATCAAACATATTGATATCTGACAAAAGTATGATAAGATAACAGCCCTACAAGCATTCAAAAGTATTTTAAGAATTTGGAAAATTTTGCTAGTAAACGGTAGAAGATAGAAAAACTTTCCTAGATAATCAGATAAATGTATTTATCTCCCTGTTACAACAATTACTTCAGTTTAAAAACAAACTGACAGTTTAGAAAGGCACTTGGTTTCTACAACCTAAATCAACTTTGCAGGTCAACATGATATCATAACAACTTTTGCGGGAGAAACTATACACTAAACATATTTATTCTAAAATATTTTTCACGCTACTTACCGCTGTTCTAGTTTATTACAGATCGTAAGTATGTTTCATTCTTCTATTGATGTATTTGCCACACATGATAAACAGATTGAAGTAAAGGGAGTCATTAACACACATACATATTATTGATACTTGGAGCTAATTGAAATCCATTGTGCGAGAGAAATTTACTGTTACATTCTATTTTCCGTTATTTTTCATGAAAATAAGAAACAAGGAGAAAAATCACAAGACGGCTAGCGAACGAGCGGATGAGTTTACTTTTTTGGTGACTTGAAAACCTTCAAACCTTGACTTGAATACTCGTACTTTGGCGCGAAATCGATTTTGTAGAAATCATAAAATAAATTGAAGTAATAATATTCATTTGAAAAATACTTATTTTAGAATTGTATATTGAATTGGATTAGATCATTATAATAACAATATTCATAAATCATGGTGAATCATGAGGCTGTATGAAAACTAGTTGCATGCAGTTTTAATATTGTACGACAGATGGCGCGCGGTAACGGGCAGCTGGCTCGCAGTCGGGCAGCGGCAATTTTGAATAGCAATTTGTAAGTTTTTAAATTTAGTGAATAACTTGCTTTAAATGAAAAATAAAAATAAGGATTAGTTTTCATTGCAGCATTGATTGTAAATATCAAAATTATCAGAGATTTTTACCTAAGTTGAACCTATCGCAATTCGCATGAAATATTTAGTTTGAAAAAAAACACTCTCTAAAAAGTATGTATCAAGAAAATATTTCAGATAGCAATCCAGACATAGGTACAAAAATGATCAAGGTAAAGTATGCCCGTACACCTATAAAATTATAATGGCATGCGACCACGGCTTTACCTTGATCATCCTATGTCTTGATTTCTGTGTGAAATATTTTCTTGTTTCATACTTTTTAGAGCGTGATTTTTCAGTAGTCGGGTTTTAGTTTTTAAACTTACTTTTTATTTAAATTATTTGGGGTTGTAGTTTCGTCATAAAGTATTTGCTAATTGCAGAGCAGCTTAAAAAAAAATTGTTTGGGTTTTATGGTATAATAAATAATAATACCAGCCTATTATTGTCCCACTGCAGGGCAAAGGCCTCTTCTCATACAGAGAAGGCACGAGCATTGATCACCACGCTTGCTGACGGGTTGGCGATTTCAGACTTATATTATTTATAAGTCCAGGTTTCCTTAAGATGTGTTTCCTTCAACGGTGTTAGTAATGTCCAAGATAAACTCAGAAAGTACATAATGAATTATAAAAGTCACATTGGTACTTGCCCGGATTTGAACCCAGAACCTCGTGCATGAAAGGCGAGGCCTTGATCACTGGGCCATCACGGCATTTAATGTGACTTCACACAGCTACACAACCACACCACCACCAGCGCACCAGAGGACGATCAAGACGCTTCCAATGATATATCATTTGTCAAATTATGATCTATAGTTTAGAAGTTATGAGGTAACAGATGAACATACATACCGGTCAAAATATAACCCTTCTTTTTGCTTCGCCGTAGTCGGGTAATTAATTGAGAAGGCTCTTGTTTCGATTAGGCTTGAATGCGGTATTGTTGTCTTTTTTTTCTCATTCTGGACGACACCCCAAAAACGTTCACATCACATGTCTGTTTTCCCCATAGATGTTTTATTAAGGGAGAAGCGTCAGGGTAGCCCGCGAAATTCAAATTTTCTTACGTTTTTTGCATTTTGCAGGTCAGTGTTAGGTTTTATGTTGATTAAAATATGATTCGCGGTCGTAACAAATATGGCTTTACTTAATAGAGGCGTACTTAACTTATTGCTTCGTGAATTACTGCCCCGTTGGTCTCGTGGTCGCAAGCGCGACTGCTGAGCCTGGGTTCGAGTCCCGGGTCGGGCAAAGTGTTGTTGGGTTTTTCCATTAGGAATTTCTTAGTAACAGCCCGGAATTTGAATGTTGGCGGTGTGTTACCTCCGTGCCTCGGTGCGCACGTTAACCCGTTGGCCCTGCTCCTGAATCTCCTGATCTGTCTTCGGTCGCGTCTGATTGCCGTCCCGTCGGACTATGAGAGTGAGGGAAGAGAGAGGGGCACCTGTGTCTGCGCACACACTTGTGCACTATAATATCTCCCGCGCAGGCGCCGACGGCTGGTCTCCGCTGAGATTGGTCGACATGGCCGAAATTTGATCCGGAGGACTAGTATTGCTTCGTGAAAGTTGAACGGTCACTCATCAAGCTAGCAAGATAGGCTTGATTCCAGTTTTATAAGGGAGGTTAGTGATGGGCGAGTCGAGTTATTTAACTCGAGTAACTTGATTCAAATCGTAAACGAGTCAACTCGAGTTCAGTTTTTGTTGTCGAGTCAACTCGGTCGATCGATACCGACCCGAGCGCTCGCCCGCCGCGCGCCCGCCGTGATGATGCCTATTGCATTGCATGATTCACATCTTGCTAAACTTGATGTGAGTTGAGTGAAATAGGAATAGCATGCGATTTGCGGTAAGTTGCGTTACTCGTTCGGGGGGCTCGGTCAGGATCGGAATTGCGAGTAAAAAACCGCGGTAAATGTTTATTTTGACTTGTATTTTAACATTTTGTAAGAAACAAAAACAACAAGTCAACTTGAGTTGCGAATCGTCTGACTCGAGCTCTACCCTACAATACAATACATTACGTCATTACGAGTCGACTCGCACATCTGTATACGCTCTCTACAGGCACCGAGTTGAGTCAACTCGAGTTGCGACTCGAGTCAGTAACAATATCAACTCGAGTAACTCGAGTCCAAAAATTAATTTCGTTATATATAAACTAATGCTGTGATTTTTTTCACGTATCCAAAATCAACCATTTAGCTGGCAGGGGCACACTTGACTCTAACAAAAATGAGCACTTTAAAGCTTAATATTTCGCAAACAGATCCCTGAATCCAAAAATGG
The DNA here is from genome assembly GCA_949152395.1 of Agrochola litura. Classification (NCBI taxonomy): domain Eukaryota; kingdom Metazoa; phylum Arthropoda; class Insecta; order Lepidoptera; family Noctuidae; genus Agrochola; species Agrochola litura. Next base: position 8,651,471 of record OX424508.1, read on the forward strand.
CTTTTCCACGCTCACAATGATTTTGAAGGACCTTTCCAATGATACCCCAAACCATAGGATAGAAAAAAAAAACCACTACGTGTAGGGGAGATTCCCTAAAAAGAATTGTATTTCAACATTTTGTTTTACCACTTTGTCGGTATACCCATGCCAAATTACAGCTGTCTAGTACAGACGGAACCCTAAAAACTAGAGTCTGTAGGGCAGTGTAGTGTAGGATATAAATGTTAATCTTCATCTTTTTTTCTGTGGGGGAAATCGTCAAAAATACCCTTCATCTGGGGAGAATGGAGGATTTTGTGGGACTTCTACTGACTAAAACCCTACGGCTCCTCTGCTACAAAGTGTTGGGGGAGCACGGGTAAAGTCGTACTTTTTCTCGCACCTACAACATAACGGGTCTGATTTTATTGGACAGTAGCACTGAACATCCCAGTCTCGATAGTCAGTGGCAACCCTACTGTACGATACTTTCCACCCTGGCCCAATATGCCCCGCCTTAGTTGACCTGCATCCCCAAGCGTCCTCAGGGGTAGGTATTGATATTATTACTTAGTGTAGACGTTAATTCAGTCAATATGGGTTACTTCAGCACCAGGAGTGACGAAAACCGATCTCAAACGTTCCTACGACCTCTAGGCTGACTCTGACTTTCCATAAGTGAGATTACCTACAGCAGACGTCACCCTGCTCCATATTTTAAACCTTCCTTTAGCAGTTAATGACAAGACATAATGGAATTGTGGTTCGTTCGTTGGGGACAATTTGCAGAAGAAAATAAAATACAAAATAGGTAACTCTCAAATGTGATTTTTATTTCAGTTTTATATCTATTGTACTACTATAATACAGTTTTAACAATAATTTAGTACAAAAGAAAACCACAATATCATCAATCAATGAGCGGTGTAGATATTCTACGCTAGGCACTATTATTTTTATCAATTGACACACCATAATCCCTTTTATACAAAGCTTGCTTATTCATAGTAGAGTACCTAGAGTTGTTTGATTTAATTATAATTATCGAACAGTTTTCGCGCTTTCATAATACACAGAGCGTGGCGTTCAAAGGATCCTACTGATGATCATTTATGAACACTTGAAAAGCTATTCTGTAAAAAACTCGCCCTGAAAACTGAGCGAAGTGAGTTTGAAGTAAACTGTCACTAATATCAATATCTCTGAGTGCGTTTCATCAAATAGTTCCTATGCCGTAATGTTGGCTGCACTGATGTAGGACGAACACGAACACGCTACGGCGGCGCCACGTAATTGGTCCGTTTTTAAAGTTTAACAGTGGAGCCAACATTCAAGATCCGAATTCAATCCGAATTGGGAATGTTCTAAATTCGGACGGACAAAGATCGGATTTAGTGCACAACCCCTCATACAAATAGTACTATAGCTACTTCGGACCGACATTTCTCGGATTCGGATCGGACGTAGTGCGGAACCGCTCTCACTCTATCAAAATTTTCACGGTCAGATTTTTATAGAATAGACCGGCCGGCACAATCAGCGGTTAGAGTCTGGCCACGCTAATTCTGCATAAGTAAAAAAACGGTAGAATTTAAAAATCTATAGACGGCAACACCGTCCTGTCCTACGAAAAAGGAATTTGATACTTTGTCTTTTAGTTTTTGATAGGTTATTCTGTTTTATTTCGATTTATTCCTGGTAAAGATAGTCACTTTAGCAAGATACAGTGTGGATTTGATACAGTCTTGTCATCGTATGGAGGTAGAGCGTAGGTACGACATAGTCTACACATAATCAATTAGGCCAAAATCAAAAGGCAAAATATCAAAATCATTAGATCTACTTACAACCCCGAAACAGACATACCTAACTGACTGATGTAAAAGTATACCATAAATAAAACTTTTTGGGGTTGCCCATATTACAGACTTAGCGTGGCCCGACTCTTATGTTAATTTAGGTATCACAAATAAACAGACAATAGTTCATGAAATGCGAGTAAGTACCTATAACATATAACAAACACAGCCACAAACAATTATTATACAACATAATAATACCTACAATTTAATAATATTCGGTCTAAGACGTTATATTCTCGTCTGAAAATATTATGGGTTATTCTGCAACGAGTTCATGAAAAAATAAGTAAGTAGGTATCTATGGAACACGATAATATTATTTAAATAGCTTAGTGGATATTAAGTTTGGTCAGAATTCATAATCATAACACAGATTGTTTTTTAAGTTGAATATAATACATAATTTAAAAAAAAACATAATACTAATATTTAATAGGTAGGTATTTGCTAATTTACTACCCACAAAAGCGTATTTATACCACGAAGCCATCAAGGAGTATCGTATTACCCAGTTACTAGGTTGTGGAGGCCTTCTTGTCACAGCATATCGTGCAGCTGCTGCCTAAGTAATTTCTGTTCTATGCTCGTGATTTGTTATGTACTTAGTGTTGTTCTCTGATTACTCTTATATTTTATGTGTGCACGTGTTTCTGTGACAAATAAACCTATTTTTCTTTCTTTAGATAGGCAGTCGCTGCATGTAAAATACTGGCATTCAGCTGCATCCGGTTAGATTGGAAGCCGACCCCAACATAGTTGTAAGATTGATTGAACTAGACTAGGCAGATTGATTGAAAAGCGTATTTATATCTTTCAAGGAATAGCATTTGATCGATGAACGCACTAGTAGCTGCTCAGGTGGTATGAAATTGAAACCATGTTGATAAGCATAACATAACATAACATCACGCCTGTAGTCCCGGAGGGTTAGGCAGAGGTGTAGGTACATAGAACCCCTACATTTCACCATGCTATATGAGCCAGCCTATTGCCATCAACCGGGCACAAATCTAGACTGCGGGCTGGTACTGAGAAATTCCTATTGCAATAACCTAATAACGCTTTGAACGAACCGGTATCCGAACCGAAGACTTCATGCTCAGCAGTAGCGCTTGAGACCACTAGACTAACGAGGCAGGTTAAGTTTATAAATAAATTGTTATAAAAGCAAGAGAATCATGATGATTGATAAATACATAATATCTAGTAATTATACCAAGATGAATTAACACGTTCAGTGCTGGGAGCCCTCCTGAAGGGTTCATTCAAGTCACATATGAGATGCCGGGAGTCCTCGCAAAGGGCTCATTTTAAATGTAGGTTTTTCTTAGCGAATTCGGAATTATATAAGTACTGTGAAAATAAAATCAGTTGAATATTTTAACAAGATTTCAAACCTAATGCCGGTGACACTCCTCGAGGGTTAACCTTAGCGCAAACGTAATGCCGGTGACCCTCATGGAGTCAACTTGCAATATGTATGGCGGCATGGCGTATGAGCTCTATGAAAAATGGGTGGAGTCGAAAGTGTTAGGTATTATTCTTGTTCTATATAGGGGTGTCACCAAAAACATCCGGAGGTACTGGATGTAATTTTAAGAACATACCTTTATTAAAACGTAGCGCTGAAAATGTTTACGGTAATAGTCACGTATTATGTGTGTTTTAGGTATTATTTTTACATAAATTAAACCCGCGTAATTTCGATAGAAAAAGTGAGGATGTTGAATAAAATTTAATGGAGCAGCGATCGACACCAATAATAATATCAAGTTATTATTTCAATAAAATTGTTAACAAATAATATTATTTACATAAGCTATTATGATACAACTTCTATAACGCTACAGCTATTATTGTTCTAAATTAGTCTATTCTTCATAAACAAGGTTATACAGTGTCAAATAAATGAGCTAGCATAACTTCGCAGACGTGATATACAGGGTCATTGGTTATATATCGGCAATCCATTGAGGGAATGTAGGAGTGGTCATTTGCAACCAAATGACCCCTCATGACCCCCATGCCAATGTCAACCATTTTCGAGTAATTTGACATTTTATATTTTAAAATGTATGAAATAAAAATATAAAATGTCAAATTACTTGAAAATGGTTGTTATTGACATAGGGGTCATGAGGGGTCATTTGGTTGCAAATGACCTCTCCTACATCTCCTTAACCAATTGCAGTCAATAACCCCGTAAATTGATATCCTAATGACGAAAAAACAAAAGAAACTAAACAAGTCGCTACACTTCCAGCGGCCGTAGACCCCGTAGGCAGCTGTAGTTACTTGAAGTTGCCATTAGATATGATAGCCATCGTGTCTGCGCAGTTTTGCTAACTAGTTTAACTTGACCCTGTTGATACCTATATCTAATAATCTAATAACAATTCAACATTTTCATTGCGCTGCTGATGCCTTTATTTAAAAGTAGGTACAAGACATTTTTATACAGATTGGTTAAGACTAAAGTGACGTCGAATTGCCAATGACATCATTAGGTAAGAGATTAAAATAAATACCCATATTGTCTCACTCGATCGAAGTATGTATCGAAAGTTTGAAGCCTATTTATTAATATTACAGAAAAAGTAATCTTTTTAAATTGAAATTAAAACACAAGATCGATGGTTGTAAGTTTGGTGAACGAAAGTTAAAAACTTTTACGTTATTTTTATTTAAAAAAAAAAAAATCTGTACTGAACCCGCATTTTAATACATAACAAGAAAAACGAGGTAATTTTCCAAGGATAGTAATAAAACCTCCGAAAAAAAATCAGAATATGAGCATTCTCAAAATATGAAATTGACTGCTTAATATACAAATTTTCCGACAACTTTTAAGCGAATACAAATAAAGAAACGACCGAATAAAATACTGAAAATTTTGTAAAATCAATACAGCATTTGCTGACGTAATATTCATTTAGTCATTTTTATCGTAACTCATCTATTAAGAATTTAGAATTAACCTTACACATTTTATAAACTGTGGCGCAAACAAAGACCAGGTTCGTTTAGGTACAAGAGAATGTAATGTTTTGGAAATGTGGTGTTTTACATTCTCTTGTGCCGAAACGGACCCTGGCACTCGCCGGCCGCTGCCGCGGCACCGCTCGCTACGCTCGCTCGGCTCGTGCGTTTTGTGGTTTCACAGTTCTAACCTAACCTAACCTACCTTTCAAAGCAAAACGTAAACAAAAACATGAACGAACGTATTATTTTAGCAGAACATACGTTTTCGGAAACTTAGTATTTTTTTCGGAAATTTAGTTTATTATTTGAAAGTACAGATTATTTTTCGTAGAATTGTATTTTGAATAAGCTCATGTTTGTTTTTTAAATACAACATTTTTTGTCGATTAATTTTGTAATAATTTTTCGGTAAGTAATTCATTTTAACACATCGTATTACAGTCAACCACAGATCGTCGGAAGTTAATTTGTTTTTCGGAAGCTTTATTATTTTCCATTTTCCAACTACTTTTTATAGCTGTGGAAGGGAACTCATGAAATATGGATAAAAATATATTTCAATACCTCGTGTTTTATTTTATTACAAAGCAGACTGTCTAGATCTAAGAATTTTTTTCAAAACGCGTGGTATATAATACATTTACGTAACAAACAAAAAATGTATTACTATCTACTTCTACAAATCACATTACAATTATAACTAGTGGTATTGTCATTGGCAACAAGTGCCAAGTTCGAAATCATCAATATCTTTACATAAATATAATTATTGTAAAACGATTACTTTACACACAGTGCTGGATGTAATTACTTGATACTTTACAAAGAGCATACAAAAATACACTTCAAACAACTATAAAAATTGGTTTAGATAATTGTACTTAAAACAATATTAATTCTTGATTATTCACAGCTAGATATTCGTACTTGTTTCTTTAAGGAGCTTTTCAATCGATTCCGTATTAGGTATGGGCGTTTTTTAACGTCACTAGTAACAATAACTGGCTACGGGGCATGTAACGGAATAACTAGTTTCGAGTCACACACAAACACGTGATTTTTGTAACTAGTTCCATCACAATGCAGTGATCGAATGAAAAGAGTGAAACGAAACAAGCTTGTGTTATGTAACGTATTACGTAGGTAACCATTTACATTTTCGTTTCGCAAATAACAGTAACACTTCAATGAGAATAGAATTTGAAAAATAACTAGTTACTAAAATCACTAAATTTCAAAACCGGTGACGTCCTCGAAGTCACTAGTTACGTTACGTTTCACAAAAATCACGTAACGACCCACCCCTATTCCGTATTATCGTGAACAAAACAGGCAAGATTAATAGGAAAGTATTTTTGTTATTTTTTTTAAAACACTTATTTACCAGTCGTTGCATGATGCATTTCATCGCAACGAGTCGTATTTACACTTTAATATAATTACAGCTACCTATATACCAAATTAACTCGAAAGCCTCAGACAGGATTTCTGGCAAGCAATATTACGTTTTTTAAAGAACCTACCTAGACTCTACCGCACGACATTTATCTCGCTTCAAGTGTGCGTATCGTGATTATTGACCGACAATATCAACGCATCATACTTTGTCTCAACGTACGGTAACAATAGTCAAGATCCCATGTTACTCAAGTTACTATGTTTATCACATGGAACCAATATAATGAAAACTCTTGAAGTTTTTTTTACAGGTTTTTGGCAAAGTCATCTAAATATTTGCATATAAATACAGATTTCAATTTGAATAAAATTCATTACGGGTGATTAATTAACTCGTTTTTTTTAATTCTATGCTCATTTTGCTTATCATTATACACCACAGATTCACAGCACTTTTTTAGAAAGTTTTTGTATTTTTAGACATGCACAATATCACCGTCCGCGATAGCACGTCACTCTAGCGTCTTGTATTTCAACAGTGGCAACCTATCAGGGTCACCACGGCGGGGCACTCAGGTGTTCTCGTCTGAGGAGTCGTCAGACGAAGAGCTGGTTTGCAGGGTGGATGCCATGGTCAGCTGTCGGATGAAGGGTTCCCTGGGAAGACTCTGCTGACCTAACGGCAACCGTCGCACGCCCATGCGCTCACTTTCTGGCAGTGATTTGCTGCATTTTTCTTCTGTGATCGCATCTCGAGATAATGACCTGAAATTCAACAAATTGCAGTTTTATATCAATCAGTTATAGTTTAATACAAATTAATTGAATTCCTGATACTGTTCTGTAAAAATATTCTCTGTTTGATATGTATATGTCGTGGCCAGATCTTAGAATTGATCATTTCATGAAATGGTTGCATTTCATGAAATAGAACATCGACCGCTGGCCACATCATGGTGTGGTCTGGCCAGTTCATTGAATACTCAACATTTGACGATATGAACAGTTAAACGCACGACTAATTCATGATGTGGCCAAACATTAGTGATCATGTCGTAAAATAGTTAGATTATCCACCGGTAGAGGCGTTGATGTCGCTTTGTTTTTGTTGTGCATCATGGCGGCGGACGAAAATTCGATTCGAAAAGCAATTATAAATATGCAAATGGAAGATTAAAGTGCAGTGAAGTATCGTTATTATATCAAGCGACGTGACTTTTATGAAATTCACTCGAAAAACGAGCGCAACCTTAAAAGACCGATTAGTTTGGAACGTATTTCACAGGTTAATATTTAACTATTCAAATCTTATTAATTATTATTTTTCTTCTAGAATGAAAGCTATTTAAAATGTTATTTATCGATTGACCCTGACTACTAAAAGTTTATGAATCCCAGTAATATTTGCATGGATACCCTACTTAATGATATGGCCAAACGTCGACTGACATATCATTAAACGTTAACGTTTGAACGATACGGTCAATTTTAGCTGGTCATTTCATGAAATGATTAATTCTAAGATCTGGCCACGACATAGCTACACCATAATATAAAATTTGCCTTTTTCCAAATACTGCTGAAAAAACAAAGCCATATTTACATTAACTTCTATGTAGAATGGCTTCGACCAGTAGCCTGCGCTGCGAAAGAAATAGTTGAACGTCTAAAGATAAATGATGAACAGCTAATGAACGTACCCAGTCAACTCTAGCATCGATCCTCTTCGACACTGTCCCCTATGTGGCCCCTGCATAATGCTGGCTGGTCTACTTGACGCGCCCAGGGGGTCGGAATGCGCCACATCTTCCATCAACAACACGGACGGTCCCCCCAGGCTCGTGCTCCTTTTAGACAGCATACTCGGTCCTTGTCTCCCAACAGGATCCTTCGATGTTCCTTCTCCCTTGCTCCAACTATCTCTGTTCCCTTCTGAATCTGAGACCACCACACTCTCGGCAGCACCCTGTGTAGAGCTAGAGCTCTCTCTTCGGAACAGACCTATGATAGATTTTGGATGTTTTGGCTTCTCTATGCCTCCTGATACCGGTAAGGTATTATGAGAATGGATGTGTTTTTACAGCGGGATGGATAGGGGGGAAAAGGAAAAAATCGTGTCAGAAAAGTTGATAAAAAATTCTAAAGTCTAAGGTAGATAAGTGCAAAATAAGTTATTATTTGTATCCAATTAGTAATTATTTATTTCGTTTAAATCGTGTTTTTAAGTAGGTGCATGTTTTAATTTAGCACTTTTTATTTGCCATAAAATGGTTTGATACTTTAGAAGTTTCTAATTTAATGAATACTTTTAAACTGAAATGTGCTATAAATGGAGCTATTTCAGCAAAAGGAATTAATCAAATGAAAAGCTAACATGCACAGTGTTAGGTACGCAAATGTAAGAGTTCTATGGTAGTAGAAACTAATTAATGTTCCCGATAGATTAAATGATGAAAATGCACGCTACAATCGCTAGGGTGTAGGTATTGTGCATATTAAATGGGAACTAATTTCTTAACAAAAACAAAAATTAACTAAGTAGGTTGATAGAATTGGTATTAGGAATAAAACAATTTGTAGTCTCATATAACTTACTTTAAACGTAGTTAGAAATTTTATATCACGTGAACGATGCAAGTATTTTTGATAGTGCTTATCATTTTTCAGTTAGTTAATCTTCACCAAAAACAAAATTCGTAACTTGCTCTGTGATCCAGAAATGTTATGGTCTACGCGCCTACGCGCTACGAGTTCGTAGACCAATTGGATGCGCTACGTGGCTACGCTGCTACGCAAAGGTCTACGATGTATTTGCCCAACATTTCAACATTTTTACAAAGCTTTCTACTAACTGCCCTGCATTAATGTAACTAGCCATTAATTTCTTGATTTTTAAATTGATTTTATAAATAAAATATAGTAATTTTAATTGTTTTGACATAAACTTACCTAAAAACGTAGCCGAGGGTGAGCTATACGCTAGGTACTCTTTGTTGGAGGCCCAAGCAGGGAACTCTGATTGTTTTAGGGCGCCGCAGCCTGAGCCCTCCATTTCCTCGCGTTTCCATGGCAGCATCGTCTCCGTCGCCGTAGGAGTGGCCACGCGAGCGTGCTCAGCTACTATCATGTAGGTGTCTGTGAGTATAAATCTAAGTATAGAGAGGCATTCTCAGATGCATTAGGAACTATGCATCATGTTTAATACTTGCCATTATCGTCAGACAGTCTTCTTTCGTCTTCTTCGAGAATATCCTCATTGGGTACTAAAATATTTAAAACGTTAGCGTTATCGTTTTGTTTTAGCATTTTGAAACTTATTTATGTTATGCTTGTAAAAAATACCATAAATAAATACATTAGTAAATAAATACGCATCTACTTAATTTATATTTCAAAAATATTTTATGGTATAAATGTTTTACAAAAATCATTATAATATTGTTATCTACTCTTTTATAAATACAATACATAAATAAGAATCCGTATATTATACTACGTATATACGAAGTAATAGAATGTAACTGGGTGGGTACTGCTGCGTGGAAACAAAATATCTACACTTTTATAGATTAAATTTCAATCTAAACATTTAGATTTGAGGACTCTCAATATACCATAAATATTTAGTACCTAATTAATAGATATTATAAATACATATATACTCGTAATAACATGCATATACTTACTGTTTTTAGATACACATCCATAAAGATATAGAGTGCCAAGTTTTACTGCATAACCAATCTAATAATAGGTACAGGGTGTCTATAGTTTTATAAAACATATTTTTTTTACTAACTATTTAAATAATTATTACTAGATTGGCAGTCAAGCGCTATTTAGCGATAATAGGAAATAAACAAAGGAAAGAATAATATAGTATGTGTTTAAAACATGCAAAAGTAACATTGAATCGGATGACCAATTGATCTCTTTGCAAAGCGTCTGATGAAAAAAACATTTTCTTTATTACTATGTAAGCAAAATATGTTTAATGTTAATTGAACGAAAATAAAAAGCCATTAACAAACGTGGCCGAAAAACGATACCAAAAAAATCTGATTATTATGAATAGACTAATAAAACGTTAGTGCCCAGTGCTACCCAATGTTATTCTTATATAATTAACGCTAAAGTGATGTCTCTAGATATTTACAGCCTTAATCTACCTTGAGCGTGTAATTTTTACATTTAAAAACATGATTTGCGGTAATCGTAGCACAGTCACATTAAAGCATAATCTAAATTAAAATCTTGATCATCAGACGCAAGTATGCAGTTCTAGTGACAATTATGAAAACAGTTCAGTTCTGAAGTAAACACATACCAAAGTTATACGTGGATCTGTCCCTTCTCCACGGTAAAGATTTCTCAACAGCTGTCGGGAGTATCTCTTCGGGTGTTTTAGCATACTGCTTAACAATCCTCGCTTTCAAGGGATTGAATCCGGGCAGGTTAGCCAGTTGATTTAAAAGTGAACTACTATTTTCTTTATGCGAGGACGTCGGACTGACTTCTTTGTATCCAGCTGATAATATTATCATCGCCAGTTGTCGAGAGTATCGGTTAGTTTGCGGTGGTGCCACATGAAGATTGCCAGAAGGGAAGAAAACGACGATCAAACACAAATAATATTAAACAAGCAGAGATGAACAGTTACGCAGCGATTACAAGATTAGTAGGTATTCCTAACGACTAATGGAATGGTATTTGTGGCTCAGGACAGAAGAGAATTTAACTTTGGATTGAAACCAACTTTATTAACAAAGCTTCTTTTTAGTTTGATAATAATTGGACACTGGTGCCGATTCTCTTGTCACAAATGCCTCTAAACTAGACTAAAAATCACCAATGTCCAACGATGATTTCCCATTCTGAAATAGACTGAAGTGACACAACTTAACTATATTTTAGTTTGACAGCACTAAGATGGTACTGAGATATTAATTTAGTGAAAATGGCAATTTTGATATTCTGAATTTGACGTTTTTCACCTAAAATTTAGATTTTCTAATTAAATCTGACTATTTTTAATCGCGACTAAAAACGTGTGGAATAAAATTGGTTGTCATGAACTTTAAATTCACACCAACACCTCGACTTCAGATGCAACACCAGTACTGAATCTTTTCTTTTCTTTTGCTTATATCTCGAAAACGGTGTGTCCAATCGCAAAAAAAAATTAAAATTTCGACCCCCTTTTTAAAACTCTTAAACACATGTAGGTAATAATTTTTCTTATTTTCCATACAAAAAGTAAAAAATTCCATATAAAACACGTCGAGGCTGCCCCCCCTGCGCGCCTCCGGCTCTAAAAAGATTCACATGGTTAGGTATCACGTGTGGAGTCGCGATTGTCAAATTCGATTTAGATGTGTCAAAATTATTTTTAAATTTAGAGAATTTATTTTGCAAAATAGCTTAAAGATTCTCATAGTCAAAAGTAAAGAATTTTAGTTATAGTTTAGTTAGTTTAGTTCGATGTACAAGAGAATCGGCACCACTATACAGTTCCCGCATAATGTGCAACTTTTATGCATTTTGCTGTTATGGATATAATTGTAAAATTGATGTTTTTCAATTAAAATATACACGAAACACACAAAACTGATGATCAGAAAGCTGATTTTCAATTAAATTGTTTGTTTAAAAAACTAATATCTTTATTCTTGGATACTGAATCAAAATATTTTTATTAAGAAAGTTAAGTTACTTTGCACAAGGTTGTAAAGGAATTCGGGTTTACTCAAAGGTTTGCGAATAAGTTGGTTAATATTTAAAGGTCAAAACTTCACTTAAAATAGGCAACTGAACCAAAACAACTCAATGAAAAGAATTTCGAGAAGAGATAATTCAGAAAATACAAATAATTACATACAGAGAAATAGTTTAGAACATGCCACCACAAATACGTTTCAGCTCATTCTCACAGTACGTAGCCATGTCAGAAATTAAGGAATGCTATTGGAACCAGCAAATAATAGTCGTAAGTAAATATACTAATTTAGTAAACGTCGGTTCACTTATTATAAGTATCCCATTTTGGTTAATGAAGAAAAGGTTGTGCGGAAAATAAAACCAACGTTAGTTGACAACATCTAAAGGACTTGTTTGGATTTGAATATAAAGCTTTCGGAAAGTTATTTCATATTCATACTGGATTGGATTCACCACCTAGTTCCGCATTTATGAAAACAGACATTGATTATAACAACTGGAAAAGTTAAACGCTGATTTTTAAGTTATTGTCCATACCTGATTAGGCATAACTTTGTAGAACTTACTTGACATTGAAATGCAATTATATACCGATACATTTTTTATTTCTAGCTAGCTACTGTCACACAATCTTTTGCTCTATCTACACAGTGCTTCTGATCCAGTAGACAATACGTCGGGTTATTTAGCGTTAGCAATGTTACCATTCAAATCCAAACTGCGGTGTGTCACTCGGGGAGTGTCATGCAGAATACCTACGCGGGGTTTTGGCAGTGAAAGTTATACCGCCGTCGTCACCTTCGCGTCGTGGTCCTATCTCGCGTTCGTCGCCGTCCTCCTGCAGAACCTCGTCTATGTAGTCTGTAATAATACAATATTACTGCCATATTTTTTATGGAAAGTTTTGGCGTTCATGCTTTAAATAAAGAGCTAAGAATTTTGTATTTAATTGTTGCTATTTTATTTGAGAGTTTTTAGATTTTTTAAACTGATTTCGGAATAAAAACTTATAGGAATGTTTGATATCACAAATCACAGACAATACAAAAACAAAAAAATACACGTGCTATGTCTAAATGTTCTAATAATTTTAATTATTGTATTTTTATTTCTTTACATTTATTTCCATTAAACTAATGTAGAACGAAGCGTTTGTGCTTGCAAAGTAAATTAACAATGATCATTGATACATATTATTATGTATGTATTTGAAAATAAACAAAAAATCGAAATAATACTTGAACCCACACGTGCATGCGATCGACACTCGTGATAATAAGAAAGAATAAATAAGTACCTAATCTATAATACTTTATTTTACCGTGCGTGAACTGTTTGGCCGAACCGTTTTGCTGGAATTCTGGGAAAGTCACATGATTTTTCCCATCCTGAAAAAAAGGGAAAACAAATATTCAGAATCTGTTAATCCATATTTAAAATTTTCACGAAAAACTCACCCAGCCCCGGATCTAGAATTTTTTTGAGATGGGGCAAAAATCTACCGTCTGCCGCCCCCCACCAATCTTTTATGGGGATGCGCTAAGTTAGCCCCCGCGAAATTATAATTTTCTCAAAATAAAAAATTTGCCAGCAACATTTAATCAAATTGTATCGATTGATAATGCGCCAATTCAACAGGGGAGCCAAAACTGTTTTAAAAAAGAAAAAATAGAAAGATTATAAATGTGCTGCGCGTTTCATTTATTGCAATGTTGCTGTGTGCGGGTGGTGCACTTGTCTGCTACGCTTGAATTTGTTGCCCCCTGAAGTTGGCGCCCGGGGCACGGGCCCCGGCTTGCCCCCCCCTAGATCCGGGGCTGAACTCACCTACATTTCACACATAACAAGTAAGGTTACTTATCAATGGGGAGAGTCAGAGTATGTAAAAGTTAATTCTTCTAAAAAGATTTTCCTACTAATGCGTACCTGCTTTCCACGTTTACTACGCTTATGATGATGCTTCCTGTCGCCGACTCGTCGTCGTATATTCATATGGGTCTTGTAATTGACCTGCGTGCCGAGGTCACGATCGTTCACCGCGTGACGACTGTAGCTCAGCCGACGATGCTACAGAATGGAAAAGCATTAGATAATTATATAATGTATAATAGCCCTTTTATGTATGATGGGCTTATCATACATTGAAAGGGCTATTATAAATGTTCTTGTCTACCCCATTTTACGATGGAGCTTTTCTCCTATGGATGACTGTCCTACCGATATATGCAGGTCGAGGTACCATTAGGATTAGATAAAACAAGCTCTACATCATAGTTAGATAGATTTTTCTTGTCTACTCCATTTCCGAAGTACCTACCAAATTATTTATTCCCATGAACTCCTACCGATGACCAACATAACGACATGCAGGTCAAGGTATGATTAGGGTTAGGTAATTCAAGTCTATGTTATAGTTAGATAGATTTTTCTTGTCAACCCCATTTCTGAAGTAACTTTTGATTTCCATGAACACCCATCGATGACCGACCTACCAATAAGCAGGTCAAGGTATGATAGTTGATTTGGGTTATGCATAACCTAATTCTCTGGCTCTAATTTCGAGCAGGCTGGACTGTCCGCACATGAATCGCTGCTGCGCCATTTCACATGGAATGGTGCAGCCGCAGTAGTGTCGGACAGTACTGCCGCTATGTTTATTGTACAGGAATTTGTTTAGGATGTAGATTATCTTAATTACTAAAATAGGATAAGTTTGAGTCATGGTTACTTGATTCAATTAATTTAATGGATTGATTGATAACAAGGTATTATGTTACAGTTCGCAGATCTTTCTTGTCTACCCCATTTCCGCAGTTACTTTTTATTCCAATGAACCCCCATCGATGACCGACCTACAGATTTGCAAGTCAAGGCATGAAAATTAACAACATGGTGTAAAACCGAAGCGAACTTGTTACAAACATGGCTTCCGTTTTGCTAAGTAGGTTGTAATATTCACCTACGTACCCATATAACTTTTCACTAGTAGTAAATTAAACTTAGTTTGTTAATCAGGTTTGGTTTTCTTTGCCAGTCATAAGTCATATCCAACTTTTACAAAAGTATATCAAACTTAGTAATACGCAATTTATTTTCATAAAACCAAGAAAATCTGTACCTACAAGTTTAACACCTTTATATAGGGTGACTGGTAATTAGTGATCGATACGTAAACACGTGACTTTACAAACAACTTTTATTATGGGACCAAACCCAAAAACGCGAAAAAAAATCAGCTGTTCCCTACATTTTGACGAGTTATGCGGTGATAAATAAATAAATAATAAATGTATTGTACAAAAAGAAAAACACATAGAGTTAGTTGCACTAAACATGATTGTACAAGAGGATATCAAAATCAGGTAGAACAGCTGGCTCCTGAACTAAGTAAAAATATACTTGTATCTCAGAAACCAAAGTTCCTCACAAACATTGATTATTATTCTAAAAAATGTAGAAAACAGCTGATTTATTTTTCGCGATTTCAGGTTTGCTCCCACAGTAAAAGTTATTCATAATGATGAGTAAAATCACGTGTTTAAGTATCGGTCACCAATTACCAGTCACCCTATACGCCAGTGCCTTTACTATTTTAAAGAGCAAACATATGCATGCTTAACAGACATTATTATTACCTCACCAGGGCCCAGAAAAATCCTAAAGGAAATTCCCTATGGATAACTTGCTATCATGTGACATTCTGCAAATAGGTCAGCCTCTAACCGAGTAACCAACGACCTAATTAATTATTATACTATAAAGTAGTCTTTAATATAATAAACATACGCGTCTAAACGGTTTGCAGAGCTCTTCGGCAAGCAGATGATGTATCTTCGCATCCGTAAGATCTTTTTTCGACGGATTGTATTCCAATTCTTGCATATCTATGTTCCATGTTGATGAGTCTAGCTGGCTGAAACTAGGACTGAAAGGAAACAAAGAGCTTCAAAAAAAGTAAAAATATTCAGTGAAATATTTCCGGAACAAAAGTTAGTAAAAAAATTACCTTCCATTAAAATTGGCATTTGTATAGTTTTTGAATATGGCCGACATAGATTCAGCTCCAGATATATTCCCAATGGTAGACGCATTCCTTTGCATGTACTCTATAGCATCTTTCATAGCCAACTTTGAATAAGTCTCCAAAATCTTGGGTTCTGCACCCTGAAATAATAATTTGTCCTGTTTTGTTATTAGTTAACGTCTCAAATACGTTCCTTACTTATTGAACTTAGTTTAAAGTTGCAATAAAAGAATTACCTACCTGGTAGTTTCTAAGTAGGAACGGCCTTATGAAACGATTGTCGAACCTTTTGAATTTATCTCTCATGTGATGGTTTCCATGTTTACCGAGAATATCTTCTACGCCAGCCATTAAGTGGTCCATAAACTGAAAAATACACAAAAGTTAATTAACAATATCGCAATTTATTTATATCGATGAATATGGCAACTCTAATTTATACCGATGAATATGGCAACTTTAATTTATACAGATGAATATGGCAACTCTAATTTATACCGGTGAATAAGGCAACTCTAATTTATACCGATGAATATGGCAACTCTAATTTTTACCGATGAATATGGCAACTCTAATTTATATCGATGAATATGGCAACTCTAATTTATACCGATGAATAAGGCAACTCTAATTTATACCGATGAATATGGCAACTCTAATTTATACCGATGAATATGGCAACTTTAATTTATACACATGAATATGGCAACTTTAATTTATACCGATGAATAAGGCAACTCTAATTTATACCGATGAATATGGCAACTCTAATTTTTACCGATGAATATGGCAACTCTAATTTACACCGATGAATGTGGCAACTCTAATTTATACAGATGAATATGGCAACTCTAATTTATACCGATGAATATGGCAACTCTAATTTATACCGATGAATAAGGCAACTCTAATTTATACAGATGAATATGGCAACTCTAATTTATCCGATGAATATGGCAACTCTAATTGTTGAATTAAAGGTGTACCCTCTCATGAATGCGTTCATTCATAGTAGGCTTCCTCTTCTCAGCAGTTTTAATATTAAGTATCTTCACAAGAGGCTTTATCGTGATCCCTTGTATGAACACGGTGAAATATATCACCGCTATAGTGGTGGTGACAAACATTGGCTGCAGTTCCACTACTTCAGGATCTATCAGGAGAACTAGAGCGAAAGCCACTGCGCCTCGGAGACCTGGAAATGTAAATAAAGGCTTATATTGAACAGTGAATTGTGTCTACAGCCACGAGCACTGAAAAAACTGAAAATCTGACAGAAAATGATCCCTTACGGGGTTCTCTCAATCTTTTATACTGACTTCATTTATTTTTGTGATTACTAATATATTGGAGGACGAGGGTTATTCCACTAATCCCCATTCACAATCGCCATCGGTTTAAAAATAAAATACTAACAACATATTATATAAGAAATCACGAAGTCTTTATTTCTTACGGAGGTAAGGACTTATTGATTATTTTTGTTAATGGGGATTAGTGGAATTTCTCCTCCTCCAATATATTAATAACCACAAAACTTACCTAATATTAAAATCTTCAATACAGCAAGCAAGCATGTCTGAAGAGTGTAAAGTGGCTAGACGTAAACAATCTAGATTTCTAGAACCTCGTCTAACTGTCAGCGTTTAGGTATTTTATAATCTAGGTAAGTACTCTGCTAGTGAAACGTTAGTAAGTTTCAGTATTGTATTATTCAATCTGAAGCTATATAATCAAATCTCACTGTAAATATTTTGACTTTCTTATACAGAGAATGTAGTTGTTGCCAATCCCAGCGGAAAAGAACACGTGAATTTATTTATATATTCCAGTCTGAATGTGTTATTCAATTATATGGAACCAATTACTTAAAGTAAAGTATACAATCAAGATAACCAACTCACCTCCGTAAGACATGACGAACTTTTCAACCCTATTCAGTTTATGCAAACGGAACTTGTTGGCTATTGCACTTAATATGTACACACCTGAAACAATTGATTTAAATACACAAAATATACTTAGAAATATTAGAAATCACAGTTACACTCCGTAGCCTCTATTGAAATGCTACGAATGAATGAAATAATACGCGCTTAGAGTCTAAAATAATACGCGCTTAGAGTCTAAGCTAAGGGCCTACGCCGTAGGCGCCTACGGCGTAGACTTTCAATTTGAGAAATTGAGACCAACACTGGATAATATGACAACAAGGGTCTTGATTCAGTGTCTGGATAGCCACATTAATCTAATTGATAAAAACCAAATTAACATTTGTGAACTAATCTGCCTGATTGTTTGAAACGGGAAGAAGGTCGCCTATTAAAACAAATTACATTTAGTACACTTACATACATGTACACGTGCGTTCTTTTTTGTAAACTGTTTTGACAGGGAAAACAATTTAATAAGGTAAAACTCATTAAGAAATACAGCGAATGTTCCTGTGGCAATAGAAAGTTTGGAGGGTGACACGTGCAGATGAAGCCCTGAAGTTTGACGGGCATTTTACCATTGAAATAGAAATAAATTTTACTTACATACATGTACACGTGCGTTCTTTTTTGTAAACTGTTTTGACAGGGAAAACAATTTAATAAGGTAAAACTCATTAAGAAATACAACGAATGTTTCTGTGGCAATAGAAAGTTCGGAGGGTGACACGTGCAGATGAAGCCCTGAAGTTTGACGGGCATTTTCCGGTCACGGTTCACACGTGACCCACATTGTGTTACGTCGCTTTGTTTCCGTTTATAGCTATTTACTTTTCCAAGTTGTTTTGTGTTTTGGCAATTCAAGGTTATAATTTAGGAGCTAGATTTTGAAACGAAACCGTTTATTTTTTTAGTTGGGGTTTATTTTTCTATTTGGTTCGATAACTTGACACTTAATATTTTTGAGCACACGGACAAGGACTTTGCTTTAAATTTTAGATTTTATCTTTATCTGAAAACCTTTTTTTTTGGTTGGGAAATTATCAAATAGCTTCTCCCGCTCTGGACGGAGCGGGAGGCGTGTCAGAGTCTTACTGAGTAAAACCCACCCGTGTTCCTTCAGTTGCCTGTATGTTGCCAGGGGCCACGGTATCCTTATCGGACTTCCCGCTTTTTCTAGCGGACCCCGTCTGCTGACATCTCTTTGAGGCGCGCGTGGAACACAACGCGCCGTCGACCCGGGCCTGGTCCTTATCGGACGGCGAGCTACCCATTGTTCACCGTCCGCAAGCCCCAGAAACCAATCGTTAGCCAATAATTTGTAGAGAAGGTTGTTACTTACCTATTATCCGAAACACTGAGCAGAAGACAATGGTCAGTAACACAAACCACGTGTTCCAGTCGTGATTGTTATTTACAGTGGCGACTCCAAGGAACATGAAGATGATGGTTTCCGAGGACGAAGACAACATCTTCATGGTGTATTTTATAGTAGTGTGCGATTTGTGGGATATGTTTCCTTCCACGTAGTTTTTCATTGTTATACCACAGAATGTTATACTGAAAAAAAAACATTAATGTTTAGTATACATACCGTGTGGTGGGACCCTGGTGATCTGCTATACAGCAGTGCTATTCTGTTAAAATCTCACCGTGAACTCTAAGGTGAAGTGAGCTGTCATTCCACCAAATACTAGGGATTGACACTGTTGACAGCTCACTTTCAAGCTCACTTCACCTAAGCGTTCACGGTGAGATTTTTACAGAATAGCACTGCAGGTATTCCTAGACACACGGCAGACACCAGTCTCTCACAAACTAATATCACATAATTTTTAAGTTAATATGATGCCATTGTTTGTGAAGAGAAAATAAATTACTTGTATTTGGTAAAGTAAGATAAGCTGTGGTTACAGTCACGAGCATCGATACCTTACACTTACACAAGATTCAAAAGCGATTTTCTCCTAAAGTATTGATACAAATTTTAAGGTGTTAGGAACATAGTATTGAAAGACCCATACTTTTGTGACAAAGGTCTTTTTACAATGTTAAAATTTTTATTTCACGAGAAAAACGCTTTTGAATTTTGCGTAAGGTATTTATGCTCGTGAATGTACGTTATTTCAGATTTTTTTATTTTATTATTCATTTCAGTTCGTGGCTGTTTGAACGAACAAGACTATATCTTTAAACATAAGCTATAAAAATGCTATTGCAGAGTTAGTGGCTAACTTAAACCAGTGTAACTCAGGTTAAACGGCCTGTGAAATTAACGGTTCTAATCACACTTAAGTCTTACTTAAGAAGAGTAACTTACGCAAGTATACCACTCATGTGGAACATTTCAGCGTTCAGATACGCCAAGTAAGCCATTACGAAGATAAATATTGGCTCGATGACCCTGACTTCGTTCGTGAAGCGGGTGACGAGGCCCGTAGCGAAGCCCCACACGACTCCGATGAACGTGCCTCCAATTGCCACCACCAGGAAAGAGGCGAGGCCAGCAAGAAAGTCCGTGTATTCAAGACGTGATGGACCCATTTCACTGTCATGAAGCGATAAAAAAAACCCATTTAATATTTTTGAGATCAAATTCATAATTGTGCAATCAGGAAAATAACTTGTTAAGCAAATTGACAACTTCCGTCCGTTTGCCGTGTTATAACTATTTCATTCAACGGTCAAAGAATAGGCCATGTCCTAACCAAAGGCGATCGTCGCGCGAGTACGCGATCAACGCGCTCTTTTGTATAAATATGACATAGTCGCGCGATCAATAAAGTCGCGTTTGTACAAATCATACAAACGATCGCGTCGACCGCGTAATCTTGCGACTGTAGCACTTGGTTAGGATGTGGGGGCGGCGGGGTGACAGTTGTGATTTGAATATACCAACACACAATTTAAGTAGGTAGGTAGGTAATTTGATTAACAATTAATTTATCTGATGTTATAATGGTCACTAAGTTAGTACTCACGTGTAAGCTTCAAACATGTGATACAAAACAACCGTAACCGCATCATTCAACAAAGATTCGCCGAAAACTACAATGTAAAGCACTTCATCGACATGAATTTCCTCGAAAACGGCTAGCACAGCTACTGGGTCTACGGCGGATATCAGTGCCGAGAACAGAAGCATGTCTAGAAGTGGAGTGGTGCAGCCAAACATCCCAGTCTGTCCGCATGCCCATAGGGACGCCCCTGTGAACAATACAATAGTCATATTAGTATCAAAATTCAACCTCACTCAATTTGAAGGCCCAGAATTTGCTGTTCCTAATATAGTGAAAGTTAAAATAAAGGATGATAACTGTTATCAGCATGGTAGTAAAGAATTAAGTGATCTGGGAACTAAGTTGAAAAAGTAGGATCTAGATTTTAAGAACCATACCAATAAAGTCAACTTACCAATAGTCAGGGTGTTGAACACAGTCCCAACAACGGCAAATAAAAGAATTGTCCCGAGGTGATCAAAAAACAATCTGTTAGGCATGAAGTAGCCGGCATCCAGGATAATGGGAGGCAGCATATAGAGGAAGAAGGTGTCTGGCGTCAGAGGCTGCACGTGCACACTGTGAGTGCCCAGCAGCAACGCCCCGATCAACACCCCCACGAATATCAGCAGACAGGACTCCGGAAACATTTTGGACAACTTCGGTGCCATATGGAAACCTGAAACAAATGTACTTAATAAATTGACTGACATGTTGATTAAGTCCAAGTTAAGGTGCACTCTTGGTGCACTAAACAAGTCACACTAGTCGTATAATCATAGATTATTTTTTAAATGTTATTAATATTTTGAACATAGTAATTCACAGAAAATTCATAATTTTCCTTATTTATAACCAGACTGAATAAGTTTCATAAACTGTCATAAAGAATCTACTTGTTGATTACATTCTTTTTGGTTTTGCCATGAATTTGTCAGTTCGTGACATTTCGGTAAATGAAAAATGTTAAAAACATGTAAAATTAAAATATTTCTGTGATGGTAAACAAAATGTAATTCGTTTAATTAAATATGAAAATTATACCAAAGTCAAACACGTCGTTTTATAGTTTTGTCAAACACACGAGCCAACTATTTAAATTGAAAAATGCCTCATTCGAAGCTGAACAAGTTGCTTCATGCTAAATCTTATTCTAGTATTTACGATATAATTGGGGCAATATCATACGGTAATTTAGTTCAAAACACGTGCCTCAATAAATCAGACAGAGGTTATTCAATGTATTCTGCTGCATGCGGGGAGTTACCCAAGCAACCTAGCGATTATGAATACGTAGTGTCTGAAAAATACTATCCTCTTATTAACGATTACAGCTGCAAAACTGTTATACCCTCTACGAGTACCATATTCTATGATTTGGACGAGATTGCTAAAAGACACTCATTCCATTGTTTCACTGAACCCAGTGCATCAAATGCGAATTTTATGAAGGTGATGAGAATGCGCGCACCTTTTAATATTCTTGGTGGCAAATCCACTGCGATTGTCCAGGAGTGTGCTACTCAAATGCACCCGAAACTGTTGCCGCGAGATAGTATTGAAGTAAATACTAAGAAAGTTAAGAAAAAGTACTCGAGGCTTCTTTCGGAAATCTGCTTAAAAGACGATGATTATTCAAACGATCACGAAAAAACTCACTATTACAAAGACAAATCTAGCAGACAGCAAAAAATTTGGTCGTATTCAAAATATCGCACAGAATATACCAAACCCATCCCAGAAGAGAAGAAGGCAAAGAAGAAAGACAGAGGTAAGCGCACGGAAGACCCCTGTCCATGCCAGTTATTTTCTTATGCTTGTCCTTGCACGGATAAAAAATCTCTAACTGAATTAGCAAAGAACAGTAAGTCTCTAACAATTATTGACCAAATAACGAGTACTTATAAATTTGAGCCAGAACAAAAGAAAGATACGAAGACTGACAAATTAAAAAAGAATAAACGTAATCTTCATACGGAAGATAAGCCAACGAACACAAGTTTAGTGAAAATGATCGAAGTGACTGTTCCTAACAAAAAAAACGACGTACCAGTACAGATTGCAAATAAAAAGGACGTACCGAGTCTTGTTGATCAAAACAATGTTAATAAATCCGCAAAAAATAGATTAAAGCATCATAAAAAGTTGCGGAAAGTATTATGTCCTAATTGCAAGGAGAAAGTAGATGTCGAAATCAGTCTTAGTACTACAGAAGAAGAAGAAAGCTTGAAATATCAACACTCTTCGATATATCGCAGCGAGGAAATATCATCAACCACTGGTTTCGCATGCAAACCTGCTCCTTCAAACAATCACAGAAGCAAGACCATGGAAGATGGAGATTTATGTCTACATGATCCTCGATGTGAATTATTACCCGTTTGTCAAATACTACCAACTGATAACTTTTATAACGTAACGCAGAAATGCGTCAATAAAAATTCTGTTCCTAAATCAACACCACGCGTCATAAGAATAACTAAAGCGTGTCGGCATCATCCACCTTGTACGGTCGTGCCTTCTTGTCAAAGAGCAACTGTGTTGAAAAATAACTGCGAATATATCCCTCCTTGCTTACATCGCCCTCGATGTGTTAACATACCACTTTGTGTGCCATTTTCTAAAAATCTACATTACGAAGAAACAACAAATAAAGTTGTCGAGGACTTGGAAACCACTGACTGTCCGCATATTCCGAGATGCAAATTTGTCCCTGAATGTCAACACGACTCATTCGCAAACTCAATGACTCATCAAATTAACATGATTTCTCGGGTCCAGAATGCGTGCGAGTTTCTAAACGATTATAAAAATACTCCTGCTTTTTTGTTAAATCAGAACCAACAGACCTGTGCTAGTACATTTTCTCCTTGCCAACTGTCTCCTAATAACACATGTTTTACGGAACAGTTTATAACGTGTAGATCGAATAAGTCATGTCAATTTAATTCTTCAAATTACAAATGTTCTAATGAATCCAACGAAAATCCGAGTGACGAGACCGTTATATTTATCAGAGATGTCGGTTGTCAGTTCAGAAACAAGAGTTATTCTCCTAATGATTCTGTATTGGACTCTAAAGTTTCAAGTAACTCATTTGATTTTGTTGACGTTAAAATTGGGAACTACTACACAAACTTTCGCACTCTGCGATATGAGGATAAGTATACAAGTCCGCTATCTGAAAAGGAACAATCTATAACGACTGTGTCAATAAATTCCATTTCCCTGGACCCTGAGTCAGAATGTCCGTCACACGGCCAGCGGCGACCGTTTGCCTCGCTCGGACACCGACTAGCAACTGGCTTTTCGCCCAAATCAGCTTATATCACAGCATTCTCTTCCGTAGAACAGCCCCAGCCACTTCAGTGCGAAGATAATAAATCGGAAACATTTCCAGTTAAGCCTCGAAAACATTTTATGAAGGGCAAATACAAAAAGATGTTTTCTGTGAAACGAAGGAGGAAATCTAGAATCAGTAACCTTGTTTTCAATTCGGTAGTGTTTGAATCTCAATAAATAATTGTAGCCGTATTCTTCAAGTTTTGTATCGTGTAGATCAATCAAGTATGAAAGAAAGTTAAAAAAAAATCTTTACTAATGGATCACTTATTTAAAAACGTGTCTTTTAATAAGAAAAGTTTTGTTTCGTATTTGCATGGTGTTTACTATCTATATTACGTTTGTATGATTGAAAATAAAGATTTTTTACCTTTTTACGTGTATTTTTCATCAATCATTTAGGTATAGACATGATTATTTAGTACTTACACTCTATCCTATCATAGATCTATGCCATCATACCCAGAAACGATAGCCCAAATCCATGTACCGATACAACGCTATTCCGGATAACTCCATCACTCTAATCCTAATGATCGCTATCCCGAAACTACAAAACCATGAATTCAGGGCACCCCAGTACTTCTAGGTTCAGTTCATCATTCATTTTGTTGGTTTTATTTTGGCGTTTTTGGCCAGTCCGTGAAACATCACGGAAAGAAAACATTATAATACCAGCAACTTATTCAATGATTCGGACTAACGAAGTTTCGATCTGAACTCACTGGGATAGCGTTCATTTGGGTTCGCGTTATTTCAGACTGAAGTCAATCGAGTGATTTTGACTTTTCGGATATAGTGTATCAAAAGCCTGGACTGTACATATTTTTTTTATATAAAAATGAATCCTTATTTCCCTTGGTCACGGCATCACGCGTGAACGGCTGGACCGATTTCACTAATTCTTTTTTTGTTGTGTTCGTTATTCTCAGGACAAGGTTTTAGGTAGGTAGGTAGGTAGGTAGGTAGGGTTGGTATGTAGGTGGGTAGGTATGTAGGTAGGTAGGTAGGTAGGTAGGTTGGTAGGGTAGGTAGGCAGGGTAGGTTGGTAGGGTAGGTAGGTAGGGTAGGTAGGTAGGGTAGGTAGGTAGGGTAGGTAGGTAGGGTAGGTAGGTAGGGTAGGTAGGTAGGGTAGGTAGGTAGGGTAGGGTAGGTAGGTAGGGCAGGTAGGTAGGGTAGGTAGGTAAGGTTTTTTTTTTTATATTATTTGTTTCTCTTTGGGTTTTTCCTTTGGTTGAGGTTTTATTTATTATTTGTTTCACTTTCAGACAGTTCCTGCGATTTGATACAGTTGCTGTCTTTTTTAGTTATTTTATTATGCGCAATGTTATGAAGATTTTATAAGATAAATAATTTTATAAATATTAACTATTGTAAGATCTAAATAATAATTGTAATATAGATGGTGGTGTTCTATGTGCCATTGAAGTTTTTGAGCTGGCTCATAATTTTCGTCGCGTATTTGATGAAGGCGTCCAAGACTTCTTCTTTTCGCATTAGCATCCCGATGTCATATGTCGTGATACCAAATTTCTCAGAGATTGCCTCATACTGCATGCGATCCATAGTGAATCTGGGGCAATCTCTGAGGAGGTGGTCGATACTTTGTACCGTGTTGTCGTTGCAGGGACAACAGTTGTCTGTAGTTATTTTAAAACGATGGAGGTATTGCTTATGGAATCCACGACCTGTCAAAATTTGAGTGATGTAGAAATTCTGATCAAGTTTTTTGCGGAATTTGTTAATTTGAAGAAGTGTAGGAAAAATTGTTTTGGTGTGTTGTCCCTGCTCACTTGATGAGTATCTGGCTTGCCAGTTAGCCAAATTGGATTGTCGCAGTTGGTTTGACATATGACATCGGGTATGCACTGTAGTCCGGCGCTTTGTGAAGCTGACTGGCCGTTTTCGCAGCTGCGTCTGCAGCTTCGTTACCCGCAACTCCACTGTGCCCTTTCACCCACGTGATTTCTATGTGTGGTGGAGTGTCAATGCGAGTGCGTGTGTGTGTATGATTATGAATGGTTCTGTGAATTTTCGTGACCAGCGGATGTGTGTTGCTCCGATCTGCGATCGCCTGTATAGCCGACTGGGAGTCAGAGAAGATGGTAGTATTGGTTTGAGCCTTTGTATAAGCCCAATTGCAAGCTTCCAGGATGGCTAACAGTTCAGCCTGGAAGACTGTGCAGGTGCTGTGAAGTTTGAACTTTTTCGTAATGGTTGTTCCTCCCGGATCGTAGCAGACGAAGGCTGCTCCGACGGCACCATCGTCCTGTTTGCTACTGTCAGTGTATATATAGTGCTGTGTTTGTGATGTCGATTGGGCCGCCTCAATTTCAGTTTGTCTATGTGTCCGGGTGCACGTGACTGATTTGGGTAGTCTTATTGCTGGATGTAGTAGCTCACGTACAGGTGTGGGGCGTTCAGGAGTGATGTCCGCTGGCAACAGGTGACTAGAACCTGTGAGGCGGGTCGTTTCGACATGGTGAACTTCCTTGATCCTGAGATCGAGGGGCATGAGCTCTGCGAGTGCCAGAGCGGCAGTGGTAGAGACGGTCCGGAAGGCTCGGATGGCCTTCAGTGCGAATCCCCTCTGGAGGCTAGACTTGCTTTTTGACACTCTTCCTGCTTACTATGTGCCCCCATATACCAGCAGCGTAGGTGATAGTTGGTTCTATCACATGCAAATAAATTGTGCGGGCGTTTTCAGGGTGCGCGCCCCATGTACACCTGGTGTACATTCGTAATTTATTGAATATGCGAGTGGCTTTGCCCAACACGTATTTTAAGTGGCTATTGAATAGTAGTTTTTCGTCTAGGATGACGCCAAGCAGTTTAATTTCAGGCACAAACACTAAGTCGGTGCCGTCCATTTGGAGCTGCGCGGTTTTTGCTTTGGGCGTGAAGGCGATGACTTGGGTTTTTGC
Organism: Agrochola litura; assembly: GCA_949152395.1. Taxonomy (NCBI): domain Eukaryota; kingdom Metazoa; phylum Arthropoda; class Insecta; order Lepidoptera; family Noctuidae; genus Agrochola; species Agrochola litura. Next base: position 8,678,636 of record OX424508.1, read on the forward strand.
CGGGCCAAAGGTCAGTTTGACGCGTTTGCCCCATTCGCTGATGTTGGCGAGAATGTTGTTGGTGAGTTGCTCCACTGTTTCTGGTTTATCCGCCGTAACTATCAGCAGGACGTCATCTGCGAAGGCTTGTAAATGGCAACCCGATGGCAGTTTCATTTCCAGGAGCTCGTCAAGGATCAGGTTCCATAAGACTGGACCACACGCGGATCCTTGGATGCAGCCCTTTGTCAGGGTTTTGCGCACTCGGACTCCCGCGTGATCCAGCGTAGCGGTTCTATCCTGCACGTAGTTTTTAATCAGCCCATAGATGTTTTGCGGCGTTCCAATGTGTTTTAGACGATGGAAGAGAGCAGGCCACCAAGCGTTATCAAATGCCGCTCTTATGTCTAGAGATATTGCTATGGCAAGTTTGTTGTTTTGTTTGGCGTGGTGTACATGGTCTACAGCTGTATGGATGGCTTGGGTGGTATTCTTTTGTTGACGGAAGCCGAATTGTTGAGGGTTCAGTTTGTTTCCTACCTCAGCATGGTGGGCTACCCTTTTAGTGAACAGCTTCTCCAGGAGTTTTCCGAACACTGGAATTAGACCTATGGGGCGGAAGGATTTGAGATCTGTTGGATCATCCTTTCCCGGTTTGGGAATGATTTTGACATAGGCCTCCTTCCATATTCGGGGGAAATGCTGTAGAGCAAGGCTATTAATCTGTTCATGAGGTCGGTTATTAAGCTCGGGTAATGTGCTGCAAATTGAAGGCAAATATCGGAGGTGAGATTATCAAGGCCAGGGGCTTTACTGGGGCTTATCTGTTTTAGTTGCTCCAGAACCTCTTCTTCTGTGAATGGATGGTCGTCTACCGTGTTGGTCGTAGGGCTATGGTATTGGCGACGGAGTTCTGCTTGTGTTGGCATATGGTCACAGGTATCGTCAGGGTAGAAGTGGTTCAGGAGGGCGGTGGCTGTCTCCTCTCCATCGGTGGTGAATTTGTCTCCTACTTTGAGGGTAATGGGTGGTCTTCTAGGCGCAGTCTCTTTGAGAAGTCGGTTGGTCAGCGACCAAACGTTCTCTTTCTGCTGTAGTTCGCAGAACTTACGGAAGTTTTTGGTGGATTCTTTTTTGAGTTCTTCCGAGTAGGCCGCTTTCTTGTTCTGACTCTCTTCCAGAAGGGCTTCGAGTGGTAAACCTTGCCGTTTGGCGGTGTGGATGCGTCTGTGGAGATTAATGATGTCTGTTTTTTGGGTTTCAAGGCTTTCGGTCCACCATGGAGCTTTGTACTTGCGGTTCTGACCTTTAGTGGGCATGGTTTCGCTGCAACTGTCGTGTATCAGATCAGTGATTTGGTGAAAGAGGTGCTCAAGCTGATCGACATCGAGGTTGGGCACATCCCTATCGAGCACGTCTGAGACCGTCATTCTGTGCAGCACAGCATCCTTAAAGGCTGCCCACCAAGGCGATCTTGTTCAAGTTTTCACTTCTGTCGGCACTCCCCGAGTGACACCACTTGTTTTTACATAATTTCTCATGGTTAGCTCTCATTACATTCTATTAAATCAATGTAAGTATTAAGTGAGAAAAAGCTCCGCACACTAGTACATCGAATGTAGGTCACCACCACGTTCCGAGGCAGGAAGCCTTACTTACTGATCTTGCCTAACTTCTCAATTTGCAAATGCCGCAAGCAAGTTAACTTGTACTGTGGTTTCAGTTATGTTGTCGACTTGTAGAGTAGTTGTCACTAAATTAATTTAACTGTGTTGACTGGAACTATATTTCTAGCAATGTTTTGAATGTAATGCATTCAAATCTTTGCGAGATGTAATTAAGTTACTTATTTTTGTGCTAATGGCATTTGATATATGTTTCTAGTACACTTTGAATTCCGCAGGCATTAATTAGAGTAAAGAAGATATGATTCGTTAGAGATGGGTATACTTAAATAAATTATTTTCGAACTAATAACACACAAGTTACGTACAAGAAAACAACGATCAGACAACAAATAGATGATAGACAGTTAATAGTCAAGGCGAAGCCGAATCAAGGCGAAGCCGAACAAGGCAAAGCCGAGTCAAGACGAAGCCGAGTCAAGGCGAAGCCAAGGCACACATACGCGAGTCCATAAATGCCTGGTTGCGGTGAGACGTATATAGTACTTTTCTCAAATAATGCACGGAAATTCAAACTAAGTAAATTAATTATAATAAAAAACCCAGAATCAATGACGAACAACGATAATTTTTCACGCGCCAATATGTTCACGTTTCTTTTTTACTTTAAACAGTTCTGTTTGCAGACCAATCTTTAGCAAATCTTTGACAAGTTACCTCCTTGGTTGTCATGTGTTGAAGTAAAAAGTTCGTCTATGAGTTTTCATAGTACTTACTTTTCATACAAACATTGCCGGCCGAGCGCTCACAAGTTTCGACCAGTACAGCATTTTCGATTTATCTCGAAGAAGGTTGTCAAAATAATGCTCGAATTTCCAATCATGTTTGAGAAAATGGTCTTATCATATCTTATCAAGATTGGTAAGCATTGGTGTTGTTTTTATTTGATAAACCCTAACCTAACCTTGCCCAGCATCACTTAATACCTAGAAATGAGATGGCTAGAATCTTCCTAATACACAAAAAAAACATCTTTCATATTATAAAAAGTCAACGTATCCACATAACCGGGCAGGAGGATAGTTATACTAAGCTATAAATTCCTAAGTAAACAGCTACGGGCAAAACACCACTTGGCCCAGTTTGCGTCACCTCCGAGGCTTCGAATAAACCTCTGATTTGCAAGTAGGTAGGCAAGTACCTATTCATGTTGGAAAATTCAGGGAACATACGCGAACTGACTGAAAAAGTGGTACAAGGGCGAAGAAAAGTGTTTCGTGTCTTTGTTATTATGATTACTTATTTCATAAAGCTTTTTCACTCGATTGTATACAGTGAGCTTAATTTTGTAAATTGACGTTTTAAGATGAAACTGCTTGATAAGCTTTAACACAATCGACGTTGAATTGTTTTAATTATTATTTTTTGTTCAAAAAGTAACCATGTCTGTTTCTAAAATACCTAGTCTATACAGTAACACTTTATAATAATTGGAAGCACCATTTTTTTAAATAATAGAAAATCATTGCTTTGCTAACCTTTGTAGCCTCAAGCCGTTATTAATACTATATTATATTTGACTGATTCCACTATCCAGACAACTCCAGTCCATCCTTTCTGCTGTTAAATCAATACCACGTCCCCCAAGTTAATTAACCCCTCTAATTCATAAACCTCATTTTAGGTTGTTCAATATTATTGCTGCCCCGTGGCTACAGCTAGCAGTATTGTGGCTCTAACATTTTACATTTCGTTATTTTACGAAATGTTGTTAGTATGTGTGATGTTAGTATTAACTGAGTGCTTTTCTTTACATATTTGACAAGATTGAAGGTAATTGAAAAGTAAAACTTTAACGTTCCTTGCTTTTTAATTTATTTATGTCTGTATCTACAAAATCCTTAAATGGTTGCAGCAAACCTCAAATATACAGTGTGAGTCTTTATGATGTGCACATTTCGAAATGAGGGAATCTATGCTTAATTTTAACGACAGTTTTTTTTTAAATTTATTTTAATGTTTTTGTTGTTTTTTTTCTGTTTGTCGTCTTATTTAGAAATTTTACGATTATAGTAAAAAATTATGAACAAAAAAAAACATATTTATTTTCAATAGAGGGTAGTTTTTTTCCACAATTTTAATTTTATGAGGACGCCTAATTACTTCCAATCATTATGGAATTTGTTTCATCCCAATAGATCATTTAGTTTAAAAGTTACACAGTAAGAAATATCAAAAAATATTTTGATATTTTAAATATTTTTTCCGTCGTTAAAATTAAGCATAGATTCCCTATTTCGATATGTGCACTTTATAAAGACTCACACTGAATTATGTAGTCAGCAGCTGGGCAAAGGTCTTCGTATTCTCAACTGCAACGACAGGTACCAGGTAACCAACGTGCCATGTCATTGAAAAATGTTTTATTTCGGTACAATAAATCTTTCCCCAGGCCATAAATTAAAAGGCATATTTCCGTAAAGAATGTGTCCGCGTATTGAATCCCTGCCTCCTACTAAGATTCGGAACTAACATGCGTGTCTCGCAGTGATCCGAGTAATCGACTAAATCTGAACATTGCGTGTGAAATGCTTTACCTATTATGTCGGTTAAATCTCCTTAAGGAAACTAGGAAAAACAATCTGTATAAGATATCGCTAATAATGAGAAAATAATGTGTTTTCAATAGCTGTTTCCCGCTGTTTAATTCGTGTACTAGGGGAACTACTTTGATACATTAAAAAACTATACACGATTTAGCTTACAAATGTGAACAAGATTAACATTTCATTAAAACAATATTTTCAATTAGGTACTTAAAAGCAAGCGTTTCAGAAAGATTTAAGTTTACACTTTCTACTAAGTAAAAAGTAAACTCACCAATTTTTGCTAAGCTTGCGAAGAAAATCCATAATCCTATCAAGAACGGCGTTTCAACCCGATGGAACTCAAAGGCGGCGATGACGAGTTTCTTGATCTTCTTTTCTGGCTTCTCCGTGCTCGGTAAATTCGTGGTGGTGTCCTGGTGCTGACGTAGCTGGGTGCCTGGGGACTCCCCGGGCACAGGGACCACGGGACCCATGGGGCCGAACCCCAGCCCGGGGTACGTGGAGATCCCATCGACTGTTATGGACGGACTTTGTTTTGTGGTGCTCTGGAAACAAGGGAGAATGGTTAATGAGGTACACATAAGTGAGTAAGTTGAGAATATTCTTGTTTTAGTTTATCAAATAAAAAACGCCCAATTGCGAGTCGAACTCGCATACGAAGGATTTCATACCTATACCGTATTAAGAAACGTCGAAACAAATACGTTTCTTGTATGAGGACCCTTTAATCTAACTAATCACACCAATGGGACAGAATCTGAGCACCACAATCCATCACCACGATCTGAGAATCTGAAACAGAGCACCTGCCATCTAATCTCTTCACCACCCTAGGTGACTGGTAGAGAATGCCTATGGCATTAAGTCCGCCTTTGTACCTTTTTGTGTGTGAGAAGTTTAAATAAATAAATAAATAAATCTGTTCCTGTTTGTATGAAAAAGCTTTTGCAGTCGTTCTATGACAAAGTAAACTGTGAAGCAAAATGGATTGAACATAGGATGGATCCATTAATAGGCCTGTCAATCGCAGTGTTTCACAATCCACCGTCTCCCCGTATGAGTATTTATAGAACAGTACGAAGAAACCTTCTAACTACAACACTGTGTTGTCTTTACCTATGTACGTACAGTCACATCCAAAATATATGTTCATCACCTTAAGGGGGATGTGATAATGTGGCCCGTGAAAATCAATTTTTTTTACGTTTTTTTTACAGTTGACAGGTCAGTTTCAGGTTTATTATTGATTAAAATATAATCCGTGACCGTAACAAATAATGGTTTGTGAGTGTTATTTGTCTTCAAATAATAAAATATATAGTTTTCTATGCAGTAGTCTGCTCAGTGCCTTAGGGACTAAAATAACCCATTCTATCGAGGTAGTTTAACTCCCGAGCTTTAGCGAGGGAGTAAATAGAAACCAAGTTATAATGGGTTTTAGCGCCGTGTCTTACACTCTACTTTTCACTACGATTGTGAGAAAATAAAATAATCGAATACAATATTAAATAGTTTATTTTATTTTAAAAAATATACAATTTGTTCAATATGAATTTTTAAGGAAACTTTTTATCTCGGTATGCGGTAGTAAAAAGTTAGTTTTACATAAGAATAAAGACTTTTTCGTTTTTGTAGGCTCGTTGGTTACAGACAAAAAATACTTTTTCCCCTAAAGCAAGATATGCAATTTTTCCCCCGCTCTGGTACGCCCCAATTAAGAAACAGACTTCCTTCCACAATCAGAAAGATTTTGAAGAAAATTCCTAATCCATTGCTTCATATGTTTGAAAAATTCGTCTACTCGACCGCGTAAGTAACGCAATGAATGTTATCAAATTGTCAAAACGAAGGGCATTGCAACTGTCAGTGTTTTACGCAATTACCCCGCTGAATTGATATACGAAAGAGTTTGAAAACTGATGAAGATATACTAGACTGTACATAGATCTGTAGCGTAGGTAAAACAATTAAGTAACGCTGTCGTCCTCAAGAATATAATTGTATTCTTCATAACTTTGTTTAAGCTTAACGAAGTTTTTCTGACGACAACTCTTTACTTCAACATTCCGCCCCATTTATTTTTATGAAAAAAGAGGTCTGTTTCTTGTTAACTACAAAACTACGATGTTTTCTGAGAACTGCAGATGAGTAGTTCTTGGAAAAACGCTTATTTACTATACAAAAAGTAGGTTTGTAGGTAAGTTATGTAACTTGCACCACCTACACATTTTCAATTCTATGAAAAGCGAGTATTGTGATTGACTCCGAGCTGTCCAAAATATAAAACACCTCAAAAAAAACGATAAAACAAATAAGTATAAACGACACGTTTCGAATATAGGAAGGTACTTATGAAATCTTCACATTGTACATTGTTCTTTTCGGGAATCCAATTTCATTCTCCTCATAGTTCTATAAAAAAGATGGCGTCTTTTTGTGCGTTTACGGTCCGAAAAACTCTCCTCCCTTTACACAATTTCCCTACGATTTCCAGGTAAGAAAATATTGTAGATAACCGTTCGTTAGACGTTCCTTCCTAAAGTGAATGAGATTTCGTAAAACCTCCGCGTTTTACTAAAGTAGTGGGCTTATTTATAGAGGTTCTCTTTAATAGAAACGTAGATCTTTTTATTTTACTTTCTTATTGTTATGATTAAGTATGTACCATTTGGACATTAAACATACCTACTAGTGTGCTTCATAAGGTTCCTTCTGTGATGAAGAAATCACTGTAGATTATATATGAAGCAAGCAGAAAAGGTACCTACTTAGGTAGTAACCTACTATTGTTTTCGTATGATACACGAAACATCTAATATATAAAATTCTCGTGTCACAGTTTTCGTTGCCATACTCCTCCGAAACGGCTTGACCGATTTTAATGAAATTTTTTGTGCTTATTCGGTATCTATGAAAATCGGCCAACATATATTTTTTTTTTTTTTTTTTTCTATTTTAAGTGATAAGGGTGGTCCACCCTAAACATGTATATGGCAAAACAACGTTTGCTGGGTCAGCTAGTTTTATATTTATATTTTTAGTAAATAAGGTCAAAATGGAAGAGGTCTTCCATTTCGACAATGAATATAAAATTTTCAACATTCCTTTCATTCATTCGTTCATCATTCAGTCATGACTAGGGTTACCATCCGTCTGTATTTGTCCGGACATGTCCGGCTTTTTGTCCGGACTATGTCCAGTCTTCTTATTTGTCCGGAATTTTCGATATAAGAGGATTTTCTTTAAAAAAAATATACATTACTGATAAAACTGACTGTTATTGGATTTTCTATCTGAAATTTCTCAGTAGCAGCTCAGTCTGGATTTGTGCCCGGTTGATGGCAATAGGCTCGCCCCCTATTACATGGGACTTAAACATAACTGGCGAAATGTGGGTGTACCTGCTACAGGGACACCTCTGCCCAACCCTTCGGGGAAACAAGGCGTGATGTTATGTTATTACTGATAAAAATAAGATTAAAAAGTTAAATATCCGGACTTTTTGTAAATGTTGGGCTTTTTGTCAGGACTTTTAAAATTTCCAAATGGTAACCCTAGTCATGACTAAAGAAAATATAGGCGCTTTGACTTTTTAGACAGGTGATGACGAATGAAGTTCGTCGGACGTGACGAAATACGGATATTGTTAAGGTTTGTGTATCAATGAGGGTTTTCTGAAATGACGTTCTTAAGGTCGCCAGTCGACCTGACGTCTCAGAAAACCCTCACTGATAAACAAGCCTTAACAATATCCGTATTTAATGCCCTTCAAAACCCAAACATTTAGTATAGTATTAGTGGCTGCTCAACGAAGTGGCCGAAGGTTCTCGCCAGTCAGTCATCTTGACCTTGTCACAGACGGCTTTGTCTTGAAACTGTTGGACCTCGACCTTCGCCGAATTGCTGCGGACTATGCGGAGTGCCCTACTTATGAAAATGCTAACCGCTTTCGTGTGACAACGTTTAGCTTTATTAAGAATTTAATAGGTAACATCAAAGAAAATTCTGTAGCAGGCCTGTGTCCAAAATTTTTTTTTGTCCTTTTTGTATATTATTTAAAAAATATTGAACATGTATTTTTTCTTTTTTGACGTAATCAAAATATTACGTCAGTAAATTGAGTTAAAATGTGGCCTGTGGTCACGCTTTGCTAGATTTAATAATGCGTTGTGACGTCGCAAGCCCGCTCCCCAACTTTAATGTGTGTTTTCTAAGTTAAATTTGATTAATATGATAAAGCAAAAAATACGTGTCTAATATTTTTTTATTATCAGAAAGACGAACTAAATAGATTTTTTTTTTTTTTTACCTAGGCAACTACCCTGTTGTAAAGTGTGAATGGGTATTTCTTGTTTAATAAATAAATACATATAAAAACAATCTTACCATGAATTAATTAAATTTTCTTACAAGTGGTCGCTGGTTCACGCAAGGATACCTACCTATCAGCAATCGTGTATCTTTACAACATGTCCCAGAATTAACGCACATCATCACACACCCAAATTAGAATATTCTATACTAATAATAATATAATACTATATCTATACTAATTTTATAAAGAGGAAAGATTTGTATTTTTGTATGTAACGAATAAACTTAAAAACTACTAGACCGATTTGAAAAATTATTTTAGCATTGGATAGCCTAATTCTTGAGGAATGTTATAGGCTAGCGGACGAAGTCGCGGGCAGAAGCTAGTATGTTATAATCATTATACATACACTGAATTTTTACTGTTTATTTATTAAATTATTTATACAGATTGTGGGTGAAAATTGTCACATTACAAATCTATTACGCACGCACACAGTCGCACACGTATAAGGGCTTAGCGTAGTAGGTACTTCGTCCATTTTGGCTTTTTTTGACTGTACAGCGGAAATATTACTGTATTTTACGTACTTATACCTACTTTTAATTATTGAGATAAAAACTTACCCATATTAAATATGAAAGAAATCGATTCAGTAAACAATTTCGAACAAACTAATTTCATAGTGAGCTTTAATTCAGTTAAACTATAAGTGGAAGGAAACGCCCAGGTGTCACCATTGTGTGGATCGCCCGGAGGACACGGTGGAGCATATGGTGCAGGTCTGCCCGGCTTGGGCGGAGCATCGACGTGTCCTCGTGGAGGCGATCGGTGGCAGTGATCTCTCGCGTCCGGCCCTGGTTCAGGCCATGGTACAGAGCGAGAGGAAATGGCAGGCCGTCACCTCCTTCTGCGAAGCGGTAATGCTCGCGAAGGAGGAGGCGGAACGCGTGAGGGAGAGGCAAATTTCGCGCCCTCACGCCCCCAACCGCCGCAGGAGGAGACGCCCTGGGCGGGAATCGCGAGCCGATTTTCGGCCACCGTAGGTGCGGGCTTGCGGACGGTTAGCAATGGGTAGCTCGCCGTCTGATAAGGACCAGGCCCGGGTCGACGGCGCGTTGTGTTCCTCGCGCGCCTCAAAGAGATGTCAGCAGAATTGACGGGGTCCGCTAGGGCCAATGCCTGCCGGAGCCGCGAATAAGGGCCGAAAGGGACATCGTGGCCCCCGGCAACAAGGCAACTGAAGGAACACGGGTGGGTTTTAGTCAGTAAGAGTCTGACACGCCCTCCCGCTCCACCCAGAGCGGGAAAACTTATTTGATAATTTCCCACCAAAAAAAAAAAAGTTACACTATAAGTGTCTACTGTTGTATTTATTCTACTTACTCTCAGTTCTCTGGTATAACCTGCCATAATAAAATCGTTGGACATGCCTGGGGTACCTACTACGATCAATTTTCGCATATATAAACCTACAGAACTATAATCACCAACAAAAATAAACTGCTGTACAATATAGCAATATTTCTACTCATTAACTAAACTACTCGAAGGTATTAAACCAAAAAGGTTCAGTACACAAGAATGTAAACAACCCAGTGAAATATAACTAGCACACTGAATGCCTTAGTTAAAGAATTACCTTAATCCATAATTTATAAACCCAGCCAGACCGGTCCTGTTACCCCGCGTCGACTCATTTCATTATTCAAAGGCGCATTTAAAATTAGATCTAAGTACTTGGCCATCACTAGGCATACTAATTTGGTATTTTAAAAATACCCGACCAATTAGATCAAAAGATTTCTAATTAACTATCAACCAACAAAACCGACACCAATTTTTTTTATTTTAGCTCCTCATCTACTACTCGGTCCTTAAGCCAATATGGATCTACGGCATCCACTCGTGGGCGTTGCCAGTAAAACCAACATACTCTGCCTGCAGAGAGTCTAAAATGGTATCCTAAGATCAATAGCAAAGGCACCTTGGTTTGCTAGGAACGACGAAATCCACGACTATCTACAAATGCCATCAGTAAACTCTAAAATCGAGCGGTACAAAAGACAACACAAGGCACGCCTGACCTTGCATCCAAACCTACCAGTTGCTGAACTGTTAAACCCGACAGCGGTGGTAAAAAGGCTGAAGAGGAACCACCTTCTATAAGTGGGAGGCGCAGCACTGGCTGCTCCACCACAACGCCACTTGTCATGTAACGAATTCGCTTATGGTCTGACGACCGATTGCAAATGGAGATAAAAGGAAAAAAGAACCGGCCAAGTGCGTGTCAGACTATGTACAATGAAGGGTTCTGTAGTTGGGATGAATATATCCCAAATACAAACTTAACATTGTAGTTGAAATACATGTTCTGCCATACATTCCAACTGCAAATGTTTGTACGCACAATATTGAGAGATTTACCATAGGTTTTCCTGTAATCTATGAGCAAAGAGCCAAATTATGCATTTTTTCAATATTTTTGGTCCAGTAGTTTCGGAGATAATGGTAAATTTTCATCGAATTTGTTAAATATCTTCAAAAGAATTTATTTTAAAATTATACAAAACAAAAAATATGTCACACGATACTGTTAGCAAAACTTTATTTTCAATTTTCTTGTTTGCCCCCAAAAGTGACCCCTATAATCAAAATTCATTTATTTACGTTACACGTCCGTGTTTGGATCACAAAAATACAAATGTGTACCAAATTTCAACTTAATCGGTCCATTTGATTCGGAGCAAATTGGCTATGACAGACGGACAGACAGACACACGAGTGATCCTATAAGGGTTCCGTTTTTTCCTTTTGAGGTACGGAACCCTAAAAACTGTTAAAGAACAAATAAAATGAGAGGTCAATAAGACACCCGAAAGACCTAATAAATAATAATAAGTAAACAAGAGTGTAAAGAATCCAGTGAAACATACCCCAGCTACCTACGAATTACCTTAATCCATATTCGGTCCAATTAGCCCACGTCGACTCATTTCATTACTCAAAGGCGCGTTTAAAATAAGACCTAAGTACTTGGCCATAATTAGGCATAATAATTTGGTAAATAACCTATTTTAAAAATACTCAAAAGATCAAAAGATATCTAATTAACTATCGACCAACAAAAACGACAGCTAACTTTTTATTTACTGTTAAAGAACAAATTAAATGAGAGGTCAAAAAGACACCCGAAAGACCTAGTAAATGTAATGAGTAAACAAGAACGTAAACAACCCAGTGAAACATACCCAGCAGACTGAATGCCTTAGTTACCTACAATTTACCTAAAGAATTACCTTAATCCATAATTTATAAACCCAACTTGACCGGTCCTATTAGCCGGCGTCGACTCATTTAATTATTCAGAGGTACGTATAAAATGAGACCTTAGTTCTCGGCTCTAATTATTCCTAATTTGAAGCACTGGTTTTGCTTTTGACATTCGACTGAGTTTTGGTTCTCTAAATTAAAAAAACTTTTTACAAAAAAAAAACAACCGGTTTCCAAAAAAAAAACACTACAAACTAAAAAATAACTTTAATTTCGGAAGTCGGTGTCTTTGGTTTTGAATTTTGAAAGTGAAACAAATAAATAAACAAACTTGTGTAAGTGTAAGATTCCATACTTAAACTGATGTTTAAAATTAATAAACAATAGGAAATTGCTTAACAACTTGCGTCTCCTAAACTTACAGTTATTTATTACTAGGTAGATACTTATTATTACACTTTCTTTTATAAAATAAAATGAATATTTCTTATGTAACAAAAAACCTAACCACATTCAGAGAACGATAACACAGCTAAAATCGACCTTGAAGACGTTTGACTTCTCGAAAACTTGTTTTGTTACCATACAAATAATATTACAAAACTGCTTCGGGAAATAATTGAGAAATCAAAATGTTGGTCGCCCGAACAGGGACTTGAACCCTGGACCCTTGGATTAAAAGTCCAATGCTCTACCGACTGAGCTATCCGGGCAGTACGAATGTAGCCGAAATAACTGGTCATATAAAAAGTTGGCGCGGAGCGTGATTTGTACAAAAGTAATAAATCACGATGAATCACCTTAGTTGCCGTCTTTAGGCAATTATTTGTTGAGCTGTGAAATTGCTCCTTTGTACAATGAAACACATATTTGTATATGTTCATAATTTTAGTATAAATTTTTTGTGACTTGTGTTAATTAAATACTTTGGTGCAATAATGATACTTTGGTGTAAAACTGCCCGGAACGAAACCCAAACAGTAGTAGGTATGTGATTATTCCTCCGGCAAGTAGCTAGAGTTTTATAAGCGTGGTATTTGGTTACCTACCTATTAACTTACCAGATTCAAATGAAACAATGAAATCTGTATTTTACATGAACTGAAACTAATTTGAACTTCACATTGTTTCTTAACCTGTCAAAATGTCATCAAAACATCCAATTTTATTAAGCGGAGGTAAACAATCTACATAATTTAGCTCCACTAATAAAATTGATATTTTAAACAGGCAGAACTTGAACATAACATAACATAACATCACGCCTTGTTTCCTCGAAGGGTTGGGCAGAGGTGTCTCTGTAGCAGGTACACCCACATTTCGCCAGTTATGTTTAAGTCCCATGTAATAAATAGGGGGCGAGCCTATTGCCATCACCGGACACAAATCCAGACTCCGAGCTGCTACTGAGAAATTTCAGATAGAAAAACCCTATAACACTGCCCGACCCGGGAATCGAACCCAGGACCTCATGCTCAACAGTAGCGCTTGCGACCACTAGACCAACGAGGCAGAACTTGAACTTAGTAAAATACAAAACTGTTGTTTTAATATTCGTCTTCTTCTAGAGATAATTTTATGTCGGGTAGGTACGCTAATGTAATAAATATTAAATTTTCAGTAAAAGCAGCACCTACGTTGATAAAACTTTCGGTAATCCCTTACGGAACAACGTTAACGTTCAAAACTTTAATAAAAATAAGTTAGACAATCAAAAACAGATTAGGTAATTAACATTCACAATATTTTCATACGTAATATCATAATTGTGAAGCTTAGCTACTTGTTTGTCATAAATAAGAATAAGGTACTTCTTCATATTATTTACAATCAAGTAGGTACATAATAGCCGATCAGGCATAGAATATTTCTGATTTACTCGTATACTTTATACTCACCAAATTTTAATTTCATTTAATATGATTAAATAAAATTCATAAAATTAAATCTAAAATGGTGAGTAACTTCATATTTCCCGGATTTGATCTTCCCTATTCTCCTCCCCTTCTTCTTCTTCTCATTTTAAATATTGATTTATTATTATTCCAAAATAAATACCGCCCGAACAGGGACTTGAACCCTGGACCCTTGGATTAAAAGTCCAATGCTCTACCGACTGAGCTATCCGGGCCGTGAAGTATTCAATGAAACAGCTGAATACATTGACCGAAATCTTGAATAAAAACCGAGACTACACGACTCCTACATAAAATATACACAATATCATTTTTCTTTATTTCAACATGAATGTGTAAAAATGAATCAAAATGAATAGGAAAGCAGCCTGGGGTACGATAAAATACGCAAGTCAAATATCCGACTGTTCAGTCGGCCCAATATTTTTTTCATTTTGGCTCTCATGTCTGTTCCATGCTCTACATATATGAATGGCTGTTTCGTTAGTCACCGTACGGCCCGGATAGCTCAGTCGGTAGAGCATTGGACTTTTAATCCAAGGGTCCAGGGTTCAAGTCCCTGTTCGGGCGACCAACATTTTGATTTTAGAGTTGCAAAATGGAGTTGGTACCAATCTATTTGTTTTTCATTTAAACTGATTATTTAATTAATTAATGAAGATTTCATTTAAATAACTTAATTTTTGTACTCATTCTTTTTTAATGTTTTAGTTTTACACAGTACCTAATGTTAAATTTTTTTAAATTTATTTTCTTTTACGTATTGAACAAAAATTTGTTACTACTGCAACATTAATTTTATTTTAAACTTGAATGGAAAAAAATATTTCCTTAAAATATTCCCAGTATTTGTTAAATTAATTATGAAGTTGGTGACAGTTTCAACCGCAACGCATTTGTATTTAAAACTTCGCAGAACTTTATTTGGCCACAATTAAGTATAGCCGAAAATATATTACTCTGGACCTTTTTTTTTTTTTTTTTGGGTTGGAAATTATCAACTAACTTCTCCCGCTTTGGGTGGAGCGGGAGGGCGTGTCAGACTCTTACTAACTAAAACCCACCCGTGTTCCTTCCTATGCCGTGTTGCCGGGGGCCACGATTTCCCTATCGGTTTTCTTCGAACCCCCGGCAGGCATTGGCCCTAGCGGACCCCGTCAATTATATTGGACCTGGAAAATAATATTAAGTGAACAAAATTAATATTCACTTAATATTACCTAATTACTGACACTTGACAGACTACGCACAGCCTAAACCACTGTATCTAGAAGCATGTTTTGCACAAGAGTTCCTTTTTTCGAGGCAACCGGATGGCGAGTGGTAACCTGGGTCTTGAAGTGATACCGAACCCCCCCGTACCTTCCGAATGGACCACAAATGGACGGGGGCGAAGATATGGGGGATGGGGGCCTAACATTTTTTTTTGACGTGGCATTAAAAATGTAAGCTCTATTATGTGCAAGGAATTTGTGTCAAAAAAAAAATGTTATTTCCCTATACCTCCGCCCATATCTCCGCCCCCGTCCATTTGTGGTCCATTCGGACGGTACGGGGGGGTTCGGTATCACTTCGATACCAGTGCTATTCTGTAAATATCTCACCGTGAACGCTTAGGTGAAGTGAGCTTAAAAGTGAGCTGTCAACAGTGTCAATCCCTAGTATTTGGTGGAATGACAGCTCACTTCACCTTAGCGTTCATGGTGAGATTTTTACAGAATACCACTGCTGATTACCACTCGCCATCCGGTTGCCTCTTCGATAAAATTTTACGTGCCATTTACTTATGATTATAACGAACGTGAGCAATAACGAAGGATTTTTGAAAATTCGTCACCTAAAGGGGTTATAATAGGAGATGAAAGTTTGTCCTAAGTTCGTAATTTTTGCCGATCTTACAATAATAAATCAGTCTGCCTAGCCTCTTCAACTACGAGTACGTATGGGTCAGCTTCCAGCCTAACCGGATGCAGCTGAATACCAGTATTTTACACGGAGCGACTCCACCCAGTAACTGGGTAATATGATATCCCTTGGTAAGACTAGTTGTCAAACTTTCGGCCTCTGACGACCAGAAACGAAACCTATTTTGGGGTTGGCTTCCAGTCTAACCAGATGCAGCTGAATATCAGCATTTTACATTTATTTATTAAAGTTTCCCTTACAACTATCATTACAGATGTATACCTAATGCGATAGCGCGGTCTTAAAATTAACTTATTTACAATTTAAAACTATGAAAAACGTAAAAAAACTAGTAATACATAAAATAACATCTAACAAATAATAACTACTTACTAAATTAGACAAGACAAGACAAGACAAGAATTAAAACATGGAGCGACTGCCTATCGAAACTCCATAACCCAGTTACTGGGTAATACAATACCCCTTGGTAAGACCAGGTTGTTAGACTTTCGAGATTATTTTTGGCTACCCGTAACGATTGTGAAAGATTCACGAATGGCAGCCGGGACCAACGGCTTAACGTGCTTTCCGAGGCACGGAGGAGTCTCGGTTTGTAAAGATGGTCACCTATCCACGGACCAACCCCGGCAAGTCGACCCGTGCGGCTGGTATTATTGAGCCACGAGCTCCTCCTTAGCCGGTCTCGGAACGGCTTGTAATATAAAAAGTAAGTTCAAAAACTAAAACCCGACTACTGAAAAATCACGCTCTAAAAAGTATGAAACAAGAAAATATTTCAGACAGAAATCAAGACATAGGTACTGACACAAATGGTCAAGGTAAAGCCGTGGTCGCATGCCATTATAATTTTGTAAGTGTACAGTGTGTTTTTTTTCGTTCTTGACTTTATGTTCTCTAGAGGGCGCCATATTGCATTTAATGTGACGTCACATAGCGGATGATCAAGACGCGTCCAATGATACCTCATTTGTCAAATTATGATCGGTAGTTTAGAAGTTATGAGGTAACAGATGAACATACATACATACTGGTCAGAAACGTAATCCTCCTTTTTGCTTCGCCATAGTCGGGTAAAAAGGTACAATACTCATTCGGTTACATTTTGATTGTATGACCTTTTACATTACAGTAATTGCATTGAGTTAACTAATGACCTTTCTACAGACAGCACCCCGACGTTAAATGTCAGCTGGGAATAGGTGGCATCTTCGTAGATTGATTTAGACTTCGCATCCTGTGCCATTACTTCAATTAATTTCTTAATATGATTGGACACAAAGATAAAATGATATAACAGAGCTTTTAGATAATGAACAGTTACCTAACTTTTGTTATAGAGCTGTTACTAAAGTAATTAGCCCTGTAAATAAATGAAGAAAATACTTTATTTTTATAAAGGGTTATGTTAACCCTGTGGAAAACCAATCACTTTTCTTAATATGATTGGACACAAGGATAAAATAATATTTCAGAGTTTTTAGATAATGAACAGTTACTTTACTTTTGTAATAGTACTGTTACTAAAGTAATTAGCCCTCTTAATAAATGAAGAATGTAGTTACTTTATTTTTTATTTTTGTAAAAGGTTACGCGATCTTGTAGAAACAAAACACTTAAAAATTACAATCTTCATCAATGAATTCAAGGCTCGTGATTAAACATGATCATGGTGGTTTAAAAATCATCCATACATGTCGAGACTCGAGACCCCTCCGTGCATCGGAAAGCACGTAAAGCCGCTGGTCCCGGCTGTCAGTCGTAGATCTTTCACAGTCGTTACGGATAATCAGAAGTCCGACAACCAGTCTTACCAATGCTGCCCCCGATAAAAAAAAGACGCATCTAACATTTTTTCAGAAAAAAAAGGTGCATCTGTCTGGTATACAACTCAAATCTGGAAAAAATGTTAGATTCGTCTTTTTTTCTATCGGGGGCAGAATGGGTATCGTGTTACCCAGTAACTGGGTTGTGTGGAAGTTAGATAAGTAGTCGCTCCACGTAAAATACTGTTATTCTACTGCATCCGGTTAGATTGGAAGCCGACCACAAAATTGGTGGGGCTAGGCAGATTGATTTTATCTTTATGTGACAAAATAAATCTAATATATAAAATTCTCGTGTCACAGTTTTCGTTGCCTCCTCCGAAACGGCTTGACCGATTTTGATGAAATTTTTTGTGCTTATCCGGTATCTATGAGAATCGGCCAACATCTTTTTTTTTTTTTTTTTTTTTTTTTCTATTTTATGTGATAAGGGTGGTCCACCCTAAACATGTATATGGCAAAACAACGTTTGCTGGGTCAGCTAGTATTACCTATACATTTACAAACTCCTATATTAAAGGGTATTTCAAAAATTGACGTTTGGACACATTCCATCAAAAGAGATTGCAAATAGCTTTGGAAGAAGGTATTTAAAATCATTATTATCTATTACTGACTTTGTTTGTTCATCCTATCATTTGTCAGTAAACAATAAGGCATTCTCCACTTATTTATAAATAACTCAGGCACAAAACCTGAATGTTGAACTGTCATTTCCAAAAATTTTACTTTGACATGGGTTTCAGACCTGGGAACGTCGAAATAATGACGTTTATTTATCCTGTCAAATTTTAATGTATTCTGACCAAACATCGGTTACCTACTTGACCGGTCTAAAGATGGCCTAGCTTCCTTCTAAATATAAAATATTTAAGTGAGTGAAAGTTGGGCTACTTATCTAAATCTATCCAAAAAGTAAGAACTTCTTTGTCAACGTACCTAGTATATTTTATAAGAATTAGCTCTAACATTATATTATCTACCTACTCAGTGTTTAGATGAAATATTATAGCAGTGAATTACTATTGAAGAATTTATGCAACCGTTGTATAATAAGGGGTATTAAAACACGAATGTGGGTTTATCACATGAGTGTTTAATACCTGATTATGTACAGTTGCATACAATATTTTATTTACACCTATGCTATAAATCCTCTATAAAAGTTTCTGAAACAGCTTATTGCCAACATTAAAACAACCAGTTTCATAGTAGGTAACCATAATATCATCAACACGAGTGTTATAATGTTGTAATAAATTTCGTTATGCAACTCCTTTGCTTTTTCGATCCCTTCCTTACTCATCAAACAGTCACATTCTCAATACTCAATTCGTGGTATCTTTATAAATTAAAAAAAACCGGTCAAGTGCGTGTCGGACCACGCACAATGAAGGGTTCCGTAGTTGGATAAATTTATCCCAAAAACAAACTTAATTTTCTAGTTGAAAAAAAATCTGTTTTTGCAACTGCAAATATAAGTTGGTCGATTATGACTCGTTAACTTGTAGAGCCTACTTAGCTGTGATAGTTTTCCTTTTAATTTCGTTATACAAACTACTGCTGTGATTTTTTCACACATCCAAAACCAATCATTTAGCTGGTAGGGGGGGACACTTGACTCTAACAAAAATTTGCACTTTAAAGCTTAATATTTCGCAAACGGATCCCTGAATCCAAAAAAGATTTTCACATACTCACAATGTTTTTGAAGGACCTTTCCAATGATACTCACAACATGGTACAGAAAAAAAAACATCACCACTGGGTCACCAGGGATCGAAAAGCAAAGGAGTTGATAATGAAATTTAGTACAACATTATAACACTCGTTTGGATGATATTATGGTTACTATGAAACTGGTTGTTTTAAAATGTTGGCAATAAGCTAACTGTTCCAGAACCTTTTATAGAGGATTCATAGCATGGGTGTAGATAAAATAATTAATAATTAGGGATTTCAATCAAGAATAAGGGAAGTAGGTAAACATGGGATTAGTCGTAGAGGTAGATAGTGTAAGATAATTTTTAGCCGTGTAGTAGTATGTAAAGTCGATTTGTAACGATTAAAATCCTCTTTAAATACATAAAGAAAAAAAAAAGAAAAGTTAACTGGTCATGGACTTATTAAATAAGTCCATGGAACTGGTACTTAGGTGGGTAATACTTATGTGTAAAGAGTTATCTATGAATGTATTTACAAGTAAGTAAATAATTAAAGCCAACTTACTTCAACAGGATTGCAGTGTGCGCAGGACAGTACGGCGGCTACCGCGACCCACAGGAGGGGTCGCCTGCACGCCCGCCGGCTCAAATTGACCCCATGCTTCAACGACGTCATGCTGGCAACACTATCACCTCGCCAACATTGACGCACAGGATATCACAACCACTGTCAGTTCACTATGACCATCACACGAGCGCCTTCACTTACAACTACTGTTCATAATCTTACTACTTTGTAATCTCACAATTCGTAACGCCACGCCGATAGCTGTTTTTACACATGATTGAAATGTTAAAAGTATTCTTGTTCACAGTAAGATTAAATTGGTCCTAAGGAAAAATCATCTTGCAAACGTGAGTCTAAAAATCGTAAAGAAAATAGGCAAAATATACCCTACAACTTTTAAAAGAAACAATTGAATGCTGTAAATCATACTGAGTTTTCGATATGGTAATTACATTTTATTGAAATCGAGTCTTTTATTAACAAAACACTCTCTTCCTTATCAATGCCTATAAAGGTACGTGCTACAGTTTCAAGTCGTAGGTACATAATTTTCATTTATTTACATAAACAAGCATGTTTCGTCAATTATTGTTTTACTTTGTAACAAATTATACATTTAGTATAATTAGTTTTATTTTGGTGCCGCACATATTCTTACAAAGTTACTGTCGTTACAAATTCAAATAGACTGGCACTTTATGAATACAAAATTAACCTAAAATAATGTGAGCGCCTCGACAGTACCTACTAAAAGAACCCAGAAGTTAAATGAAATACTATGGTACGCCATAAATGCCAGCAACGAAAACTAACCTACGAATACTCCGCTAAAGAAACGAAGACACACACATTACGCTACGAAAAATACGCCACTGACAATACGCTACGAACCCTCGGCGACGGAGTCTGCGCTACAGAGATTACGCCACAGACACAGATAATATAATACCCACAGACATTACGCTACAAAAGCTACGAACGATTATGCCAAAAAAAAAATCTTTTCAGTTTCGTTGAAACACTGAAATTACATGAAAAAAAACTAAATGTCCTTGGTACTAAAGAGCGAAACTTAATTCTCATAAATATGAGAAATGAGCATTTTGATGGTCTCAGAGAATCATAATGTAATATGGCAATGGGCTGTGGGCGTCGCGGCGCCGTCGGCGGGCCGGGCGGCGCCGCGACGCCCACAGCCCTTGTGCCAACTCCAAGGATATTGACTCCACAGGACTAACACAAATGTCGTAGAATTAGCTTTACTAACATGAATGGTACTGTTTGACATTGATCCCATGTCTACAAACTACAAGACATTGGATATTGTTGTATTGTATAAATGTAGGCAGTATCTAACTGTGTTATGGTAAAATTTATTTGTTACTAGCTTTTACTCGCAGCTTCGTTCGCGTGGAGATCGGAAAGTATCGGGAACATACTACCCAGATAAAAAGTATCCTATGTCCTAACTCAGGTCATGGTGGTCTGTGTGCCGAAATCCGTTCAGCCGATTGAGCGTAAAAAGGTAAAAGACAGACAAACTGACAGAGTTACTTTTGCATTCATAATATTAGTAAAAATATAAATTAGTATAATAAACTATACTATTAAATGAGCAATATTTGTATCGATACATTTGTATTTGTAATCACGATCTCGAAAATGGCTGTAACGATTTCGATGAAAGTTGCAATATAGGGGTTTACGGGGGCGAAAAATCGATCTAGCTAGGCCTCATATCTGGGAAAATTCGTTTTCTGCGTATTTTCATCCGAGCAGAGCTCGGTCACCCAAAGTTTAGAACAAGATAGCTACCTTAGAATAATGACATGGCAGCATGGAATAAGTATGTACTATCCTATACTATTAAATAATTATTCTCTATTTTCACCAGAGCAGAGCTCGGTCGCCCAGGTACTTATGTATATTATGAGTACCTATGGATAGATTATTTGCTACGGTAATCTTGAAATGCAAAATAGCCTGACGGATTTGATGCATATGTATCACAATATCGTTGTACAACAGCCCTAGTAAAGTATTGATACAATTAAAGTTTTTATTCACGAGTGTCATTTTAATTACATTTGCATCATAACAAGGTAGCGAGCATGATAAAAAGGTGATAACGTATACATAAACAATTATGTTTATCACATTTATTGTCAACACATTTCCATTTATATATACACCGTGAAATTTGAATCACAGTTTTGCTAGAACAAACGTTATTCAGACCATGGTCTATTACTACCATTCTACAACATCCAATAAAAAAATACATAATTGGTTTTTGAAAAAACACAAAAAAGACTAAGTTTAAAATGACAAGATGTTGAAAGAACCTATATTTTTTTTAAACCCTGTCAATAATGTATTTTTCCTATTATTTGGAAAACCATGTCAAGAAATTTAAAAATCTGACATAAGCCTTTAGCTACTCTTGAGATAAAATCAAAATTTTATTTTATGATTATACAATATCTTCATTAAGTAAATCAAAGGCGAAATATACCATATTTTCGAGAGCGGAAAAGTGATGCAACTATTTATTAATGGGTGCTGTGACTGACACAAATGGTTTAGCCACACGAAAACTGTACTTTTATAGTCAAACAGACTAATGCCCAATTTTGCCTTTACTAAGTGACACTTAAATTAATCTTAGTCTTTAATGAAAGTGCACTGTTGGATTTTCAACGCTAGGCTCAGCGCTGAGAGTTGAAAATCAAACAGTGCACTTTAATTTAGCGATTCATTTAAGTGTCACTTAGTTTTCGGTGGAAACGGGCAAGTTTTCTCACAATTAGATAAGTAATTGACAAAAGAGGGCTTTTTCATGCACGGATCCGAAAAGGCAGTCCGCAAAATGTTAATTTTCTTATGTTTTTTGCAATTTTCAGGTCAGTGTCAGGTTAGTCAAGTTAGTAGTAGTTATGTTAAGTTAGATTTGTTGTTTGTTAGTCTGATGTTGTTTGTTTCTTTCATAATTCTATAAATACATATTTGTTATGATCGTGAATCATATTCATGATCAAGATATAACCTAAAACTGACCTGCAAATTGCAAAAACCGTTAGAAAATTTTAATTTCCCGGACCGTTGCGGATCCTCCTTAAGTACTCGTAGGTATAAAGAAACTGCTGTAAAGCAAGCTGAAACCTCATTCCCACCTCGCCGCCGAGGTCCTTTGCGATCGCGACCGCGTCCCCGAGTAAATGATACTCCCCCCGACCCTTGCTCGATAACGAGGTGCCAGCTGTTGCTGCAGCTGAGCACGTAGCTTTAAATACCCCGCCTAATAATCATGATGAAAATCTAACTTTGATCCAGCCTGTCCCTTCTTGCTGTCCTCCCCCCAGCGACGCCCTAAGCCGAGGTTCGTACCCCACAGGGGGTGCCCTTAGCGAGCGTTCGCTTAACTTTAATTTAGAATAGTTTTTGCTCCTGGCTAGAGGCTCTAAGTGTAGTAAACTTAAGGCACCCACAGGAAAGTCCGGTTAAGCAGCCAAGACCTTAGTGGTCAAAACTGCGAGAGGCCACATTTAAAAAAAAGAAAAAAGGATGCTGAGACCATTTGAATAGAATAACAATTACTTATTAATCATTGAGCTTTTAAATTGATTAACTATCCCGTACAAGTACAAGAACTCCTCTAGTCTCGCAGTAAATCATACAAGATTCAAACAAGATGCAGAATCGATCTAGCAAACTTGGTTTCAAAAGTTTTTCAAAGGTTACCAAGAAACTTTAGCTAGTAGTAGGTCAGATCCGATAGGGTGACCATGAATCTGAAATAACCAATCTGCAATGCACATATTTAAATATTCTGCAGATTTCTGCATCAGTATACTTTTATTTTCTTGTTTCAGCACGAATTGAACGATACTCAAGTCAGACAAATGTCAAGAACGCATTACCTCGACGGTCGGACTATAGCTCATTTCTTGGTAGTTACAGGGTGTGTAAAAATTAAAAATGTTTACCAGCTGTGTTGACCAACTCTGAAAGATTAATAAAAGTCAGCTGTTCCTACATTTCGTCGAATTATGCGAACATAACTGGCAACACAGCTGGCGATTTTATGGGAAATATTGATAATTTTGATGATCACAACACTCACTTAAAGTATGTGCCTCGTTTGACCTAACACACTGTATAAAAGATAGCTAGTCGGTAGCTGGTCTAGCCATGCCCTGAATGCACATCAACCCGAATTACCTATGTAAACTAGCAATAAAATTTGCACCATCCATCCAAAAATAGTTTAAGTATTTTTAACGGACTTGCCAAACCTATTATTACACAAATAGTACTCATATCTGCAAAGCATTGTAAAAGCCAGCACGTTTCGTCTGCACGTGGATACTGCCGACACATCCAGTAAATAAATCGAAACGATGCACTGCAACGGAATAAAATGGTCGTAAACGGGTTACGCCATTACCCAACTAGTAGGCAACTATACTGCATACCGTACGCTTCACTCGACGGAGTAAACAATGCTGCGTTGTTTACTATTTAAATATTTCAACAGTAACTATACTAATATGTGTATACAAATGTGATGACTGATGCATGACTGATACAATGCCATAGTTTATTGTTCTTTTGGTACGTACGAATAACTAATAAACATTTTGATGGTATAAACAATTCAATCACTCGCCTAGATCTTTTAAGCCAGGTAGATAGTTAAATCTGTTTTGATTAAAATTTTGAGAACGCTGCTTATTATCCTGTACATTTATAATTTCTCAGATACTTTCTTGTAGCGTGAAAGTTTTAAAACTTTTTTTAGATGCATTAGGTACAACGGGTTCAATTACAGAAATTGAATAGTTTCCGTTTCCTCTATGTTCGCCAGTGGAATAAACTATAGTTTTCGAATCAAGGTCATCACCTATCTAGGCAGCACTTCTTTAATTTCTGAAACTTCTTCATTTGCATGAAATTAAGGCCGTAAAAAAAATTTTTTAGCCCAAGGGTGATTCTCAGTCTAATTTGAATAAATGTATTTTGTATCTAAATTACGAAATTTCATTATTAATCTTACAGATTCTCAAGCCCCTATTGTGTTTATTTTCTGGAACATATTCGCTTGAATTATGCTGTCTATCCTTGACCGCGTTGCCGCACCCGACTGGGTTAGACGCACAATCTACTTAAATTTATAACCCGTAGGAACTGACGGTTGCCCCATTCTTCATGGGGGTCGTAGGGCATGCCCTAGTTGAGTCAGTATCACAGAGTACTTTTATATATGCCCGTATTTTACAGCAGAACACATGGCTTAGTCACAGTAAATAAGGCTCTATAACTCCGAGTCTAAATGTGTGTATATTTCTTAGTATTCAGTAGAATGAAAACGTAACTTGAAATATTGGTAACTTTTGTAGGTACCAAAAGTTCCGTTTCTTTGAATAAAACTTTTTGGTCTTTAATAGGTCTTCATAGACCTATATTCTGGTAAATGTTGAATGAGTCGACGAAGGTAATTTCCTTAACAAATATTTAGCCTTGCGATTTGAAAATTAGTTGGCAAATCTTTGTATTCTTGTTTCAACACTCCAAACCAATCAAATAAAACAGCTGAGTAAATAAAATTAGCTTACAAATCGCTTGATATTTTCACTGAAAGAATATTACTTCTTTATTCTGAAATCAACACGTAACAACGGATCTTCGGTGGAGTAAAATGATTTTTTAATAGCTGTAAACTTTTCTCAGCGCCGCGCATTTCATCTGTGGCCAGCTATAATAGCGGTTAATTCCCCAACCCTCAGGATTCTGTGAGCCGCAACCTAGGGGCTTACGGGCTGAGGGCAGAACCCATAGCCTGAATCTGCACGCTTTCTACTGCTGACGCGTAGCTGTGCTGTGCACTAGTCACGCACGCTACCGAGGTCTGACGAAGGCCTGCCTACCTGCGGCTTACCGCCGCAAGCTGCCTACGGAGCCTGTGCTCCACGTCTCCATGTGCTACCGACGCCCGCTACCTGTGGCCGTGAAGGCCGTCCGAACAGGCTTGTGCTGAACAGGCCCCCACGTCTGCTACATGCTACCAAGGACGGTACTTTTCCACTGACTGTGCAAGTACTCAGGACTCAGTGTTTAGGACGTTACCCACGACCTAGCCGTGTTACTACCTACCTACTTACGATATATGTAAACTTTTCTAGCTGTTTTAATCAACTATCTTGTCAGTTAACGACCTGCGCAGCCTACCCTGAGCAGCCCTAGCCGGTACAATCATATTCATGATTTTGAAAGTCGTATTTACCCAGATGAGAGCTTTTTCTTACAATGTCGCATGTCTATACTGCATTGCCCTTGAACTCTTACATTGAAAGGTTCATATATAACAGACTACATATATTTGTGTGTATGTATGATAACGTTAGCAACAAATGGCTGAAGATTTTCTCGGTACAAACCAGCGAAATTATATAAGTATCTATTATATTTAGAATTTAAGTCTCTGGTCACGTAACGCGGAGTATTTAGTTTGGTGAATTAGTTACGTAATTCGTTTTGTCCTGGACAGGTTTCAAATGAGGTATTACATAAGAATGTTTTATGTTTTAGGATTTATCTGTGTTTCATTCAAGTTACGTAACAGGCACAGACCTACGCAATGTTTACTGGAGCATAAAAAGAGCCGCGTGAATAATAAACAAGAGATACTATTATTCTTTGATTTATCAGTTTTTAATCCATAATTATTATAAATTAAACTCGATTTTTGTGTCTGTCTGTTTGATCCCTTTGTTCTGACTACGCAACTAATTTTGATGTGGTTTTCATAATTTGGAGGATTTATTCAGGAAGGGTTTATGTGTATATTACCTGGTCGATCGAGCTCTGCTCTGATAAAAATAGAGAATGCACATTTAATAGTATTGGAAAGATCATACTAATTCTATATATAGTATGTACATACTAATTCCATGCTGCCATGATAGTAGGTACTTACTAATTCCATGCTGCCATGTCATTAGGTTGGTATCTTGTTCTAATCTTTGGGCGACCGAATTCTGCTCGGGTGAAAATACGGAGACAACGAATTTTCCCAGATATGAAGCCTAGCTAGATCGATTTTTCGCCCCCGTAAACCCCTATATTGCAACTTTCATCGAAATCGTTAGAGCCGTTTTCAAGAACGTGATTACAAATATATATCGTCACTGGAAAGGCAAAATTACTTAACCGCCACATTATTTATATGGCCTTAAGTATTTTTGCCTTTCCAGTGACGATATGTACAGTAAGCGCTCAAAAGTGCATGAGCACGCTAAGAGTCGTATTGCTGTGAACACGCGGTATAGCTCGTACATTTGTATGTGTAAGCAACACGATACACACACCACAGATAACGCAGTTACACGAAACAACAATATATTTCCGTCGCTTTAAATATGCTAGCACACACGCACTATGCGCGTGAACTTGACCAGTTAATGGCATTGCTAAAATTCGATAGTAACTTAACAAGTGCAGATAGCAGAAAGCGTTAAGCGTTGGTATGGAATTCAAACTGCCTCAGGTTCTAATCTCGTGAAACACAGTGCGGTTTTTTGCAAATATTATTATTTTTGTTTTCGATAATAATATTTTTTAAATATTGCTGCTTTTTTATGTTGTTATTGCAATAAAGGTTTTAGAATAAAAAATGCGTGATATATGATAACAAAATTTAAAAAAATATGTTTATTCGTTATATTTATTTTACATAAGTTAATAAACTGCTACAATTATTTATCATTACTTCAGCTGAATAAGATGTGAAATAGATGTCAAGAAACTTAGAAGCAGTTTGTATTATTTAGACATATTTAAATTATGAAATATTTTAAATTTTTAATGGATTTTTTCACCATAAATATTAAGCTTTGATCATGGTCGAAGTAATTAAGTAATAAATAAGAATATTAGACTACTTAAAATGTAAAAAACTACTTACAGAATAGGTAATTTTAAGGTTAAATATGCCCAGTTTGTTTATATTTTATTTGTATTAATTATTTTACATTTTATTTGACTTTAGTAAATATTGGTTGTTATTGAGGTTAAAGCTTAAGTATTCATTTTCTTTACGAAAAGAAGATTGAAACTAAACCTCAAATTTTTATCCTAAAATAATACTATTACTAAAATAATATTAAACAATTTCGGTATATCTGCAAGAAATACGACAAACACCCTATTGAAACGTGCTTAAAAAATTCGTTACCATAAATTCATGCAATAACGAATCTGTTGTTTATTAAGTTGGTACGGTCAATATTTTAAGGTCAAAAACGGTTTTCTAGCTGGTCTTCAGTGATGCAAGCCTTCAGAGTGCACGGCGAACGGTTCATAATGACGTGTTTTTAATAATTCAGCAAAAAGTCTCGTTGGTATGAAACCATTTGTTTCATTCACCATTTGACGTCGCTGCTACTCGATAATAAGCCCCTTCCTCATATCTCTTAACCCTCACAGTATTTCTCTAGAACAAAGAAAAACATTGTTTTTATTACACATAATACCTTATTATTTATTATTCACTAATCGAATTAAACCTCACAATGAATTTAAAACTTTAAAGGCATCTTCTGTCTCAACAATACCTCTGTTCTATCAACAATACCCTTGATTAAGATTTATGTTTAGTAAAATATGAAATATATTAATGATAACACTCACACTTAGTCCGGTTTCATTAGATATTCACTTCACTTTTACGCAGCGCAATAATATTCTCTGATCTGATCTGATCTCTTCAATATATTTTATGCCTGCTTTTTGATAATAATAACCACAACACTGCGCTAAATACTCGTCAGTTCGTCACCAATATTATCCACGAACCAACAAAGTTCTATTAATTAAATACTCGTAACTGCATCTACCCCACAAAAATCCAAATAATTTACTTAGTTTTTTGTGGTCTACCTGCTAAACTTTAATATTTATGTGAACAAGACGAATGAAACTAAAAACGAATGATGATTATTGAACTAGTCATTGGTTGCAGACAAAGTGAGTGTGTGTGTGTAATGTGCGTGTCTACAGTATTGTAACAACTTATAGAAGAAGGTCGTAAGTCAAACCGAAGCGTCAGTCTATTGCTTTGTGAGATTGCTCATGGACTTTTGGTCGATACTGTATATATATGTCACCGTATAATTATGAACTTCGTTTATAATATATCGGTATTATTTCCGTTAAATTATAAACTGTCGAAAAATTGTGAACTGCAACGAACCATTTACAATTTAACGCATTATTTTTCGCTAGTTTATAATCTTTCCATGGGAAACCGACAAATTGTGAACTGGTATCAAACTTGCTTGCGACGTAACGCGCCTGGCGGTAATACTAAATAGCCAGCCTAGCTGCGAGCAACTTGGAAGTAGCGCTCACCGGCCGCTGCCGCGGCACCGCTCGCTCCGCTCGCTCGGCTCGCGCGCGTTTTGTCACAGTTCTAACCTAACCTAACCCATTTCACCCAGTTCACAATTTTTTGACTGATTATAATCTAACGGAAATAATACCGATAGATTATAAACTAACGGTTCTCACAATCTTACGGTGAATATATATATATTTAATACAAAGATTGCTCTTTTACTAGTATGGGATATTCAATTCAACTGTCATTAACGAGACACAATAGAATTTTAATTGTTATCCGCCTTAATAAGGCGTCGTAACAGATGATGAGATAATATTATAGTATGGAAATCTCGATATTTTGTCAAGTCACAAAAACCGTGCAAAGCAGTGGCGTGTCGTCGCTAATTTAGAAGTACATGCTTTTATTGTTTACAACCATGATTTGACTCTTTACAAAATCTAATTTTTAAGCTCACATTTTTTCAAGGCTCGTGATAATTTTAACAAAAAAGGAAAAAGGTTACATTACATTAATTAATCTGAAACACGTGCTTGTTTTTAAGAAAAAAAAATGTAATCCATTAACAAAACAAAAATAAAAAACCGGCCAAGTGCATGTCGGACCACGCACAATGTAGGGTTCCGTAGTTGGGATGAATTTATCCCAAGAACAAACTTAACTTTGTAGTTGAAAAAAAAAAATCTTTCATACAGAATGTATGGGTGCACATGTTTTTACAACCGCAAATTTAAGTTGGTCAATTATTACTCGTTAACTTGTAAAGCCTACTCAGCTGTGATAGTTTTCCTTTTAAATTCGTTATATAAGCTACTGCCGTGAATTTTTTCACATATCTAAAACGAACCATTTAGCTGGCAGGGGCACTTGACTCCAACAACAATTTGCACTTTAAAGCTTAATATTTCGCAAACGGATCTCTGAATTCAAAATGGTTTTAACACACTCACAATGTTTTTGAAAGACCTTTCCAACGATACCCCACACCAAATGATAGAAAAAAAAAAACATCCCCCTTTACGTATAGGGGAGGTACCCTAAAAAAAAATATGTTTCATAATTTTATTTTACCACTTTGTCGGCATGTATACCCATGCCAAATTACAACTTTCTAGTACTAACAGTCTTGGAGCTAGACCGCGGACAGACAGACAGACAGACAGACAGACAGACGGACATGACGAAAGTATAAGGGTTCCTTGTTTACTACGGAACCCTAAAAATGAAACATTACATTCTATTCTATTTTTCTCTATGGCAATGGTGCCGATGTCGACAATTCTGCCAATGTCATATGTGTTAGGAGAAAACGTGCGAAGGAAGGAAACAAAAAAAAAAATTAATTAAAAATCTACTATCATTGAATTTAATGTGAAACTTGTTGACGGGTATTAGTAGTACATTACATGGCTTAGCAAATTTTCTATGATGACAAGTGGCCAGCGTTCAGTGTATTCCATTTCAAAAGTTTTTTTTTAACACAGAGTGATATTGTCGTCTATTAGGTAAGTTAGTTAAATGAAAAGTATGAATAAAAATAAAAATCAGTTCTATAACTGATTTTTATGCTGCCATGCCATTAGGTTGGTATCTTGTTCTAATCTTTGGGCGACCGAACTCTGCTCGGGTGAAAATACGGAGACAACGAATTTTCCCAGATATGAGACCTAACTAGATCGATTTTTCGCCCCCGTAAACCCCTATATTGCAACTTTCATCGAAATCGTTAGAGCCGTTTTCAAGAACGTAGCAAAATATAAAATATTATTCACTCCATCCCTATGGATGGAGTGAATAATATTTTATATTTTGCTGCAAATGCTAGCAATTTCAGAAAGCTTGCAACAGCTTGCTCTTAATTTCCTCCAATGTACTGCAGTCACAGAAGAAAACATTTTCTCAAGGCTACAACAATTTTCAGCGACACGTATATAACTGACATACCTATTAGAGATGGGCCGAGTGATGATTTTTCTGTATCAATGACTGCATGACAATGACAAAAAAATATCGATGACGGGAACAATGACAAAATCATCAATGATTTTTATTTGAGAATATGATCAAGTCACTTCAAATGATTGTGGAACGGCTTTGTGAAATTATCATTATTTAGTAGGCATTGGTCGTACTTGTCCACTTTAAGGGTTATCCTCTAAGTTAGATTGCGAAATTAAATTTTTCTTTGTATGCGACATTCATGGCAGTGTATTTAGAATAGTATTGATTAATAATCATGGAAAAATTTTGTATTTAATGGCAATCTGGCGTTCTTGCAAGTAAATACCTGGTGTGAAAACTTGATCGCGTAAATACGCATCTTCCCTACAAGTACCTACATAATATTTCAATCTTAACTTCAAACTTTTTGAATAGGTAAGTGTGGTCGTCCTCGAACTCAAACTCAAAGCATTTATTTCAAATAAACCAATTACAGGTACTTTTGAATTGTCAAGGGGTCGGTCAGTCAGAAAGATGAAGCTAGTTGCCCATTCCAAAGCGTAGTAGGTACCTATGGAGAAGAACGGGCAAGAAACTCCACGGACACTCTTTTAAATAAAAAAATATTGTTACAAAATATTGGTTACATTATTCATGTTGAAATTATACATGTGAGAATAATGTAGAAAGACGTGCACGTTAAAAGCGTCCGCAACAACAACAAAAACAATTCAAAAATTTAAATAAACCGTGGCAGTTAAGAGATGACCAGTCCCTACTGACGGCGCCCGTTCACGAACATGACGCATGGATCAGCACCATTTAGCTCAACCATTTTGAAGGGAACTTAATGATCCAACACACACGCCACCATCAGCGAGACATTTGAATAAGCATGACACTCTCAGCCGCCAGGGCACATTCAAGTCAATGAAAGACGTACCCAGTAAATGGTAGCTTTATGGAATGTACGTGGTCACAATGCCCACACATGTGATATGCAATTATACAATACAAAGAGATTGAATTTATACAAAGAAAGATAGTTTTTACAATCTTCATCAGCTGCAACAATACTTCCGTATGCTAATCAATTAATTTATGTGCCCTTGTTAGTTTAATCAAAACAATGATTTACGAAACACAAAATACTAAGTAGTTAACACTTGCCGCGCTTAAACAACGCAAGTGACAGCATTGTTGCAGTGACGTGCGCCTAGCACCGGGCAATTTATCGAAACTGAATTCTGTGACCTAAGTATCACCGATCATGCAGCCTCGCAACGTAGCATCCGAATCACCGAAGTTCTCGTTCATTCATGAAATGATTTAAAAGCATTGATGATTTGGTCGTTGTCATTGCATGATGAAATGATTTTAAAATATCGATGATTTTTACATGTGACATGATATCGGACCCAACTCTAATACCTACCTATGATAAATTGTTTAAACTGTTTCTAGTTAGCACAAAAGGCCTTTTGTTTGGAGTGGGTATTTAAAAATATAAACAAGTGTCGTGAGACATGACAATACGAATGCAGTTCAAGGCCACTGCAGCGGCCGCGGCCGTGTGTGACATGAAAGCTCCTCGTTTATTTACGCCCCGTTGGATGACAACTCAATTCAGTACAAACTGCTCGATTCGACTCGACGAACCTTCAGCAATTATAGGGTAGCGGGCAAAGTGAAAAGTTTATTTTTGACTTCATGCGTTCATGAACTACTTATCCCCTATCTTTCCTGGAGATTTCAGACTGTTCACTATACTTAATTGTCTCTTGCCGTCATGTTGACACCATTGCTTGTCAAGCTTAGTTTCAATATTAATAGAGTGCGCGCCTCGAAAGAAAGCCCGCGGAAACTTTTGGAACTACATTTTTTTTTCATGCAGTGACATAGACACTAGCGCCGCGTCAAATGGACTTCAGTGGTGGCGCGGGCTCTAAAGATCAAAATGGCGACTGACAGAACAGTAGGTACTAAGTACCAATCACGTCACTGGTCAAGTTATAATAAACGCACTGTAGTGTCGATCTTGTAACAAACTCTAAACCAAAAAAAAAAAAAAACAATATCATATGATTTTTTTTCACTTTATAAATTTTATATTTTTCATCAAAAGCTGTCTGTTCGACGAAAATGAAAGTGTAGAAATCCTCATGAGTATGTTCCTCGTAGATTTATTACCAATCCAGCAAAATTTTATACTGTCTGTTTCTTGACTCGAAATATATAACAGTTTTTACTACATTCTAGAAACTATACTTTATGGTAGCAGACGACTTAAAAGACAGAAAACAGCAGTCATAAAAAGTATAGTGAAACCTCTAGCTACATTCGAGTAACTTACTACACCACAACTACTATTACACTACTGTACCCAGGTATTTTCAAAATTAATATCACAGTCAAGCTACCATAGTATAGTAAGTAGTTATACTGTGCTAATATCTAATAGATTGCCCCTCACTCTTTGCTAATCAAGTACCGAAATACGCCTCAATAACCTAACTTTGCATGGACTTTAGCCTGGTCTGATCTAAATTGCAGAAATCTTAGAAACTAAACTACAATTAAACGGTTAGTCAGAAACTTGCAACTATAAACTATAACTATAGCGTCTGCCTAGAAGTATAACAGTTAACGGGGGATAATTTATTCAATAGAAGTCAAATATTTCGCTGTTTTTATTAATTTGGCAATGTTACTGTATGGAAATAAGAAATGTGGCTAACTAGTTCCCTAGAAAATTAATAATGAATTCATCAAACTGGATTTACGATCCATAGGATAGGATTGTCAACTATTTAATACTGTTATAGACTATGGGGCTATGAGAACTACGCTTGAATTTTTTTGACCCAGTATTTTTGAGTCATCGGGGAAATGTTATAATGGTCAATAATGCCTTGACTGCAACGCCATTGAAGCATAGAGATATACATAATATATTGAAGGGTCGAAGGTACCTAATACTATGTTGATGGAATTTTTAATAGTCTTTGAAGATGTTACTTTATGAGTGTTTCGTATTCATAATACTTTTTATCCAGAACTGACAGTTACTACTCCCACAAGTAGCAGCCAATTTTAGTTATGTTTGCGAAACAGTGTTTTATGAGTATTGTGACACGTTCGTATACAGTCTACATTCTGTATTAAAGCACTAGCTGATGGCTAAAATGGCCAACACAGTCAAAGACTACGTTTTGAAAATAAAAAAAATAAAAATGTAAGTCTTCTATTTGAACCTGGAATAAAGTAGATAAAAAAACACAAGAACCAAAGAATTTTAGTCAAAATAAATCATGCAAACTCAAAAGCCGTTAATTAAACGAGCCCTACAAAACTTGGCCGGCATGTAATTACTGCCAGCCTTAATTAAAACTCATCAATTAATTGCATATAACAAAAGAATTTATTTGAAAAACATTGTCATTTTTGGTTTTTATTAATAGACTTGACAAAACATCGAGATTTTTTAATATTAACGTACTATACACATCAATCTTCCGTAATAAATCCTAAAATGGTGGTGATAACTTCATCAAAATCTGTTGCTCAGTTTAGAAGAACAACGGGTCACACACACAGACACGAGAAGCGACTTAAAATTTATATAATGTGGTGATGTAGATTGAAAAGATAATGGCAGCAGTATACACGGTTCACCTAGTATGCCTTTCAAATTGGGTCGAGCAACCAAATTGAGTCATGTTAACATGAATCTGGATTATTCAATGTCTATAGTATCTACTTAATTAAATTTGGTTCACTCGTCTATTGCCTTAAGATATCTAAAAGTCTAGAATATTGGAAATAATAAATTGAGTAAGAAAATTGTGCTAAAGTATTTATAAAAATATATAAGCGAACCACTTCGGCTTAACTAGGAGATTTTCTGAAAAAAATAGCCTACTCAAGAAAATAAATAGCCTATGTTCGTCTGAATTAGTTGAGCTCAACAGGGCGGAGGAAGGAGCAAAAACGAACGCAGACAAATAACCCGGATGAGATGTTCAATGCTTCTTTTCCGAAGTACAAAACCACAATCTTTACAAACTTTCTTTAACCTTTACTTTAAATTGCTATTGTCCTAATTCCTGCAGAAGACCACGCCTGTATTCCACGTAAGATTTGGCAGAAGCGTAAGAAGGCACTCCGATATTTTTCCATTAATTTGGGCGAGTCTATTGAGAATTTCCGACCAGAAAGCCATAAAATAATAGTTAAAAAGCCTGAACTCCTTAAAACCTTCTCTACTACTTAAAATGCATAATCATAATCTGCACGACGCGACATCTAAAACCTCAGACTCGCTTATCGTCCATTGTTGCAATCTTTTTATCCGAGACGTGTCTGATACGCGGTTTATGTCGATAACACTTAGAATGCAACCGACTTTGTGGGGCAGAAAACGTGCAAGACATTTCAATATGCATAGAATTACAAGAATAGGATCTTGTTGGATTTTTCTACGAGAAATCCGCAGTTCTAAAATACAAGCCCCGTCTCAAGTGGTTTGTAGGACTTAGGATGGATGACGAAAACAAGCTTTGTTGAGCTGTTCATTTCCTGTTGTCGTGTCAGCCTAGTCTTGTAAAACCATTTTCGATCACTGAAACCGTTTAAGGTCCAGTTTCCCAGTAACAAAGAGGAGATGGGTCGAACAATCGAGTTTGCGTTTTTTGACCCTCCTTATTAGATCGTTTTTATTCGATCAAAATTTAATGTATTTTTTTCTGTTTGTTTCTCAATTTTTATTGATCACGTCAACTACAAACAAAAATCTGAAAGTGTCGAAGTATCGTATTTTGGAAGAAAAAAATATTACAGTAATATTGGATTTAACCATTACCTTGGTAATGGTACCGATTCTCTTGTACACCGAACTAAACTAACTAAACTATCACTAAAATTCCTTACTTTTGGCTATGAGAATCAAGCTATTTCTGCGACAAAAAATCTCTAAATTTAAATATAATTTTGACACAACTAAAATCGTATTTGACAATCGCGAGTCCACGTGGTACTTGTTTGTCCTACCCCGTGAATTTTTTTTAGACCCGGAGGCTCGACGTATTTAGGAATTTTTCACTTTTTGTATGGAAAATAAGAAAAATGATTACCTACATGTTGCGTCTTAGGGGTTTAAGGGTTTTATGAAGGGGGTCGAAATTTTCATTTATTTTTGCGTTTAGACACACCAGTGTCGAGATATAAGCAAAAGAAAAAAAAAACTAAAAGTTTGGGATAGAAAACTTTCTTCTGAAATAGTCTACATTAAAGACCTAGACAAAGATCGTTAGAAACGAAAGACAAAATGACAGATTGTAGAAAGATTTCTACGGTGCGATGTCAAAAATGGAGAAACGAAACGTCACTTTGTATAGAAAGAGCTGTGTCTATTCTTCAGTTTCTAGACACTCATAACATAGCAGATAGTCGAAACAAGTTATCGATTTAAATACAAACTACCTATTCAATTTTTTATTAGGCAGGTCATTAGGTAGTATTAGTTCCTAGTAGTGATGCGTGGTGAGTGGGCAACCTTGATACGTCCAGTAATAACACGTTGATAAAGATCACAATTATTGTTCACGACACAAGGTTTGTTTCTACCCATAAATATGAATTGTTGGCAAATAAAGTGGCACAAGTAGGTCGGGATTTACGGGCACCGATGCCTGTATACGATTCCGCCAAAATCGTGATTCCGGCTCGTAATGAACGGAAACCGGAACCGCCACCGCCGCGTCGTCTAATTCCAGGTCCCAGACACTCACACAGTTAGTTATGGACTGTTTGAAAAGTATCTGATGAAAATGTAAAGAAAGATAAAAGATTTTGAGTACTGAGAAATCGTTCAGAAAACGTATCTGTGGATGTCAATTTGTAGTGCTACTCCAAATTGGGGCTTGATTTGATTATTTGAATACTTGAACCCGAAATTATAATTTTAAATCACTCAAAAGATGTTTTTCATTTAACAACAAGCCGAAGCATGCTTCTAGACCTAGACATACCTTCGATGTCTCTCTATGTAGTCTGTGTTTTTACCCAGCGCAGTCGTATTAACTGCATTCAAACTGCAAATTTGCTGTTGAAATGCAGTCTGTCTCTCTAGAGCCTTAGGTTGTGCGTTGTCTGTCATTGAATGACCGATTGAATGAATGGATTTTTTTTTTCCTTTCATATTCGTAAGATTTTTATAAAGTAGATAAGATTAATTTTATAACAAAATTTTTGGCGATGATTTTATAACGATTTAATAATGTAACTCTAACAATAATTCTCGGAAGTCTTGTTGAGATATAAAGTTGAAACCTTCTAAAACAAATGAATATGATACTACTTCCCTTTAGTGAGTGATAGAATTTAACTCAAACAGGGTGGGTTTGTTTACACTATCATCAGACACTTTTTGAACAGATTATATTTCTTTACAGACGACAATGATACAAAAAAATATGAATAAAAAGATGCGGCCCAAGAGAGGTCAGGCCTGTTTTCCCCGAAGGGTTTGGCAGACGTGTAACTTTAGTACACCCACATTTCGCCAGTTACGCACTACCTATCTATGGTTTAAGCTCTGGACAAACTAAAGCAAATCACGCGCGAGATTCGCTCGCGACAAGATTATTTCATGTCAAATAAATATTATAGAGGTGTTCCAAGAACAATCGAGTGGCTTTCTAATCTTTACGCACATTTGTTGCGTTTTAGCCAGAGCTTAAGTCCCATGTAATACGATACCAATCTGTACTAGTAATCAGAAATTAGCATTAAACGACTAAAGTTTAACAACCAAATATTACAATTGCAAAGTTCCAAACAAACTGCATAAATAAATCACAGGTCATTCACCTTCAAGTTTCAGCGTGCTAATCAGATTCCAAGTCGTAAGTCGCACTGCTTTTCTTCAAATTGTGAATCAACATACAAATTCTTGCGATCTGACATTCAACTTCAAACAGTGCCAGGCACAAGTTAAAACGAGACGGATTTAACTAATTAGCTTTCCAAACGTAAACAAACATGTTAACGAAGGATGTAGACGTCATAGAAAATGTATGTCAACTGAGGTATCGATATGAAATACTTATAACTTTTGTTCGGGGCTTCGCCCACGTAAAAATACATACTATTGGATAAAAAGTATCGTATGTCCTAACCCAGGTTACCCAGTACCCTAATTGCGTAACTTATTTTCGTAAACAATTATGCCGAATTTGTTTCATTTGACAATTCAACAACATTCATTACGTTATTTACGTTGTTGAGCAAATTTTTTTTTCCAACTTATGAAGCAACGGATTAGCAATCTGTTTCAAATCGAAACAGATTGTGATTGTGTTGTATTACGCAATTAGGGTACTGGTCATGATATATTTTATCCAGTCGGGGGTGCGCGCGAATTTACGTGTAATATCTCCGGGACCCGGAATCATAGGTTTTAGTCGGAAGGAGTCCAACATACTCTCTAAAAATGGTCATAGTCTATCCTTTGTGCCCAATTCGGTCAGCTGTAAACATAGTAACTTTCGCATTTATAATATCAGTAAGTAGGTATGGATGGATGAAGTAAAACACAAAAGGAAGGCATCGCCCTAAATACTAAATTAAATAGACTTCGGGCCGTGTTTAGTATCTGTCAAGTAAAGAGAGAAATGCGTACCACCTGCTTATTTTCTCACATAAGTTCTAGAACGTCGGCACAGGGGGGAACTTATTTATAACATTATGTTCGC
Source organism: Agrochola litura (assembly GCA_949152395.1). Lineage (NCBI taxonomy): Eukaryota > Metazoa > Arthropoda > Insecta > Lepidoptera > Noctuidae > Agrochola > Agrochola litura. The sequence continues at coordinate 8,717,432 of OX424508.1, forward strand.
ATCATGTATCGTATTCGTAAGTCATTCTAGAAAAACCGTGTAGAAAACGATTTTTCTTTTTCATGTTTTTTGTATGAAATCTTATTGGTTTTAATAAAAGTTTTCATCGTAAAAACGTTGTCATTTAGGTCCTAACACTTTTGACTCCATTTATTTTTCATAGAGCTCATTCATACGCCATGCCGCCATACATATTGCAAGTTGACCTCAGGAGGGTTTTACGGTATTACGTTTGCGCTAATGTTAAGCCCTCGAGAAGTGTCACCGGCATTAGGTTTGAAATCTTGTTAAAATATACAATTAATTTTATTTTCAGAAAAAATTACATGTAAAATGAGCCCTCCACGAGGGCTCACGGCATCCCATATAAGACTTGTCTGAACCCTCCAGGAGGGCTCCCGGCACTGAACGTTCTGATATATTCAATTGATCGCTACCAACCACGGTGACTGACATCAATGCTCATGCCTTCTCAGTATGAGAAGAGGCCTTGCCCTGCAGTGGAACAATAATAGACTGGGATTATTTTACAACAACTTTGTCATACCAAAATTGCTAAGGTAGCTATCCTCAATAGATTAACGTCATGGTTATTACAAAACCAACAATTTTCGAATCCGTAACAAAAGTTAAGAGTACTTAAAAGATAATCTGTAGCGGACAGCGAGACGGACGAGCGCCGCAATGGATCCGGTATCCTAAGTTGGTAATACAACACCGCGACCTGCTTTTTATGAGGAACGCTTTTATAAAATGTCCGCTAAGATAAAAGAGTATACGATATAATTATGACACGACAACTATCTTTATGAAAAATGAACGGACTCCATTATAAGATATTATGAAAAAAAATTGTAGTTACAAACAAAAAAAACCGGCCAAGTGCGAGTCGGACTCGCGCACGAAGGGTTCCGTACCATTATCTATAAAAACGGCAAAAAAAATTCGTTTGTTGTATGGGAGCCCCCCTTAAATATTTATTTTATTTTAATTTTATTATATATTATTAAAGTAAAAATACAACTGAGTATTTTGTGAATATTTCAAGTGCCTACCTGTTGCCATTATTGATATCGAGCAAAAAAGGGCAAAAAAATCGCGTTTGTTGGGTGCCCTTAAATATTTATTTTATTTTGTTTTTAGTATTTGTTGTTATAGCGGCAACAGAAATACATAATTTGTGAAAATTTCAACTGTCTAGCTATCGCGATTCTTGAGATACAGCCTGGTGACATACAGACGGACGGACAGACAGCGACGTCTTAGTAATAGAGTCCCGTTTTTACCCTTTGGGTATGGAACCCTAAAAAGAAGAGAATTGTTAAAGAATTTTATCCGTATTCAAGGATACATTTTCAGATTTCATAGTAGAATTGATTCTTTGAACTCTGTTCGCTGTCATTTGATCCGTATCAATTTTATCCGTATTCACAGATACATTTTCAGATTTCATAGTAGAATTGATTCTTTGAACTCTGTTTGCTGTCATTCACCTACATAACAAAAATCTATTAAAAAAAACTAGGGATAAAATTCCATCACATCTAAAACCCTTTGGAGTAGAGTAATAAAAGTAGAAGTACCCTCCTTCCGAAGAGATTCTCCCTAGTACTTCCTCTTGAACGGTATTCCGCGGCAATAAAACCGTGATCGATACGACACTAAGTTTTCTCATAAAACATGATCATACGACCATAAAGATCGATGAAATATCTAGATTTATGGTGAGTAAATATCTGCATTCAGAAGAGGATTAAAACTTGCTATTCAACAAACTTCACACACAATTTTTTAAGTGAAAACTTCTTTAGGCGCGTTGGGCATTTGAGATGGGACTTTACAATTGATTTCGCGACACTGTTACGACACCAGCTTTTGACCACCAAAAGACATCAACGCGCGATACATTATTTCCTGCACAATAAAATTGTTAAGTTTTCACTTCTGTCGGCACTCCCGTAGTGGCACTGTTTTTTTTTTATATAGATGATTTACCACTGCAGGTATTTCTTTATAGATATGTAAATGTGAATGGCGTGCAATTGGAGAGGCCTATGTCTAGCAGTGGGCTGCTGAAGGCTGATGAATGATTAGCCAGGTGGCATTTGGCAGGTGATGATGTAAATGTCAACTCTCCCGAGTCTAATATTGAGTAGTCGAGTCCATATGATACTCCTTGCCTTGTGCCACATCCATCCAGGAAAGACCCGATCACGGCATTATCCAAAATTGAAAAAGGACCCTTTCTTTTTTCCTGTTTTAACGATTGAAACTCTATGACTGAATTATACAAACACTGCTCGAGGCTAAATAATAACAGCCCCATGGTTCGATTGAAGGTTAAGCTACACTTGCCGTGGTCGATTCATGGATGGGTGACCATCCATTATATATCGAGACCCCTCCGTGCCAGAAGCCCGAGTCCGTGCCAAAAGTCTGACAACCAGCCTTACCAAGGGGTATCGTGTTTGTTACCCAACTGGTCACACTGGAAGCCGACCCCAACATAGTTGGGAAAAGGCAAGGCAGATTGATGAGATTGCTACGGATTTTGCAAATGCATATAAAAAAAAAACAAGATCGCCTAGGTGGAAGAAAAATACTCGTATAAAATATTAGTCCGTAACCTTATCTAATACAGAGCACAATCGCGTTTACGAAAAATAATACTTCCCTAGGAGGACATACACTGACCTTATTGGTGATGTTCTTCAGAAAGGCCAGGTGCGTAGTAATGTAATCGCAACCGGCGTGCGTGTATGACCAGATGTATGAACGTAAACGAGGCAAAAGAAGTATGTAAGGATCGTAGCAGGTGGCGTTCTGTAGTTTCTGCCTACCCCCATGGGAAGAAGGCGTGAGTTTATGTAAAAGTCAAAGTCAAAGTCAAAGTCAAATCATTTATTTCAAATAGGCCCATGTATGGCACTTTTGAACGTCGAAATTTACAAAATATTAAAAATGATTCTAGTCGCCCCTTCCAAAAGGTAGTTTTCGTATGGAGAAGAATGGGCAAGAAACTCCACCGTTACTCTTTTAAAATGTTTTACAATAGTTTGTATAGGTACGTACATTAGTTAAATAATTATATGTGAAGACGATGCACCTAGAATAAAATTACTATACCACAATAGGTAAAAAGAATTAAAAATGAAGCAACGACAGATAATTTAATATGTGATAGATACATGGTGCTCACATATTTACAAACATTGCAAAAGTAGACGATTTTCCTAAAATTTTGTAATTAATAAGTCAGTGTGTGAGAAAGTAATCACAGAATGTTAAATCAATGTCATAAAACACAAAATAATCAATTTTACAATTAAATTAGCAACCAGTTTGATTTTGTCTTGATTCTAAATTGTCATATGGAGCAGGACCAGCATGTTTCCAAGCACTCTTATCCTGGATATAATCCTCTAATTTGTAATATGCTTGTTTACAAAGTGCACTTTTGATATGAGTTTTAAATTTTCTTTCATTTAATTGCAATATGTCACAAGGTATTTTGTTGTAACATTTAACACAGTACCCCATAAAAGATGTATGTACTTTAGATAATCTGTAAAATGGTTGATCTAGTTTATCTTTATTTCTAGTATTAAAATTATGTCTATCACTTATTTTATTAAAGAGATGTGGATTTTTCCTTACAAACATAATATTTTCATAGATGAATTGGCAAGGTACCGTCATAATATTAATCCTTTTAAAAAGTTCCCTGAGAGATTCGCGGCGACGTAGATTATAAATGGCTCTGACAGCTCTCTTTTGCAAAATAAAGATGGATTCAATGTCAGCAGCCCGACCCCACAGTAAAATGCCATACGACATAATGCTGTGAAAGTAGCTAAAATAGACCAAACGCGCGGTTTCCACATCTGTTAACTGTCTTATCTTTCTAACAGCATAAGCGGCCGAGCTTAACCGCCCCGCAAGAGATGTTATATGAGGTCCCCATTGTAATTTCTCGTCTAGCGTGATTCCTAGGAAAACTGTTTGATTAATAAATTCCAGTTTTTCTCCATTCAATATGATGTCACATTCGCTACTTTTAACATTAGGTAATTTAAATCTAATGCATTTGGTTTTTTTTTTATTAAGTACCAGATTATTTACCGTAAACCAATCTTGGACTTGCAGAATAGAGCTATTCACGTCGTCAAGATTTTGTGACCGTCGGTTTATTTTAAAGATTAATGATGTGTCATCTGCAAATAACACCATCTTCGGTTGATTTTGAAGTAATTGGGGTAAATCATTAATGTAAACTAAAAAGAGGAATGGACCCAATATCGAACCTTGAGGAACGCCCATTGCCATTTCAGACCCTAATGAGTTTACGCCGTTTACCTGAACTTTAACATTTCTATCTTTCAGGTATGATCTAAATAAATCAAGAGCTGTATTCCTAATCCCATAGTGCTCTAGTTTCAGCAGAAGTGTCTCATGGTCTACACAATCGAACGCCTTCGAGAGGTCGCAAAAGATTCCAATGGCATCTTGTGCTTCTTCCCAGGCATTAAAAATGTTCTTTATTAGGGTGACACCGGCGTCAGTAGTACAACGCCCTTTGGTGAAACCGTACTGTTGTTTATGAAAGATGGAATTTTTATTAAAGTGAAGTAACATTTGATTGAGCATCAACTTTTCAAACACCTTACTGAGAACTGGCAGAATTGACACAGGCCTATAATTGTTGGGTTCTTTACTATCACCGGATTTGAACAATGGAACTACTTTACTGTGTTTCATGAGATCCGGAAAGACTCCTTGATCTACACTGGTGTTAAATATGTAAGCTAGATAGGGCGCAATGGTTTCGATAATAGATCTACAGACTTTTACAGACATTCCCCAGAGATCTTCTGTTGATTTAATTTTAAGATCTTTAAAAGCTTTTATAACAGCCTGGGGGTTTGTATGCTGAAACCTAAACTCTAAAGGGCATGCCTTCACATTTTGTCTAAGTAAAGCAGCAGAAAGCGCGGGTGAGGAATTTAAAGCTTCAGTAGTTTTAAGGGGAATATTAGCAAAAAAGTTTTCAAATTCTTGAGCTACTTCTATATCTGAGTTAATGGGGCCATGTGCAGTCTCTAAATTAAATTCAGTATTTCGCTGTTTTTTCCTACCTGTTTCATTGTTTATTACTTGCCAGGTAGTTTTTATTTTATCATCAGCTGATTTTATTTTATTGCTAATATAAAGAGCTTTAGCTATTTTGCAAACACTTTTAAAAGTTTTTGAATATTTTGCAACATACTTATGAAAGCTTGTATTATTCATATGTTGTTTTAAGCCATAAAGTTCAAATAGTTTTTCCCTGCTTTTACGAATACCTGGAGTCGCCCAATCACTAAATAAGAACTTTGTGTAAATACTTTTAGTCTTTAGTGGAAAAGTGTCATTAAATTCCGTGTTTAATAGTGAAAAGAACTCGGCGTAGAACTCATTTGGGTCACCTATATTATTAAAACTCTGAACACATAATTTATTGGCCAAAGAATGATTTAATTTCTCTAAACTTTTACATGTAATTGGCCTAAACCTTATTTGAATTTTTTGTAAAGGTATGTAGGAGCAAAATGTTATTGTTTGTCCACTGTGATCTGATGGCAACTTATTTACAATTTGTTTGTGTAAGTAATCACAGTTACAAAAAATATTATCTATACAAGAGGCAGAAGAAGCTGTCACTCGGGTTGGTTCAATAAAAACATTTGACAAATCAAATGACCTAAAAAGACTTAATAATCTGACAGTATTTGAGTTATTTTCTAATAAGTTAATATTAAAATCACCACATATGATTATTGACTTACTACTAGTACTAAGTTTCTTTAATACATCTTCCATTACAGAATCAAACACGGATAGATTCTGGTAGCTTGGAGGTCTGTATACGCATACTATAACATGCTTATCAAGCTCAACACAGGACAATTCAATGTTGTGTTCAACAGACAGTCCGATAATGTCTTTTCTTTCTTTCGATTTAATGGAATTTTTTATCAATATTAATGACCCGCCATGTATCATACGTTTTCGGCTGAAATGGCTAACTACACAATAATTTTCATAATTAATTGACATTACTTGATGATCTTTTAACCAATGCTCTGTTAAACAAATTACATCAAACTTGGTATTTTCTAAAAACAATTCTATTTCCAGTAATTTGGAAGAGCAACCTTGGATATTTTGATTGAATAATTTTAAAGTATGTTGCCCCCCCTTTGGTTTTTTATTATTATTTTTATGTAAAATATTGCCAGAAGATACCTTTTTATTATTCTCAATGTATGTATGTATGTATGTAATACTTCCGAAAACTTTAAAGTACTACTTGCATAGATAATTGATCCGTAACAAAATATAAATAAAGAGCACAATCGCGTTTACAAAAATGAGGTGTCGTCATGGTGTCGCGAAATCAAAGATTTAGTCCCATCTCAAAAATGCCCAAAGCGCTTAAAGAAGTTTTCACTTCAAAAATGGAATCGCTTGATAAGTTTCAAGCATCATATTATTTATTCATATAAATAGAAGATGTAAATAGCAGCACGCGTGCAGTAATGAACGAACGCAATAGAAATGCGTCATTGCGAGCCTGCTCATCTGTTTAGAAATGAAACGTGAGAGTCGTGACGTCAGAGGGGGCGAAAGCAACATAATTGTCTTTCATACAAATGCCGGCTTAGTGACGTCGGCATTCATCCAGCATGCCATTATATTGACGTTGGCATTACGAGCACTTTGCATAGCAGTCGGACCTCTACAGAAACTTAGAAATGTTTGTACGCGTAAGCTGAGTCTTTTAATTTGTAGGTACATAACTAGTTTTCTAATTCTATCTGAACGTTTAATGAGGAGCTCGTGGCTAAATAGTAATAGTCGCACGGGTACGCTTGCCGGGGTTGGTCCGTGGATGGGTGACCATCTGTACATATCAAGACTCCTCCGTGCCTCGGAAAGCACGTTGAGGTGTTGGTCCCGGCTGTCATTCGTGGATCTTTGACAATCGTTACGAGTCGTCAGACGCCCGAAAGTCTGACAACCAGTCTTACTAAGGGGTATCGTATTACCCAGTTACTGGGTTGTGGAGATCAGAAAGGCAGTCGCTCCATGTAAAATACTGGTATTCAGCTTGGTTAGTCTGGAAGCCGACCTCAACAAAGTTGGGTAAATGCTAGGCAGATTTGATAACTAGTTTTCTGTCTATTTGAACGTATAAATCAGTTCCGTGTCCGATTGACTGACTGGCAGACAGCACATTGCATAGACCACAGATAATAATATCATGAAATGTAGAAAATTTGTTTATGTTCAAAAGAAACAGTATAATAATCCTCTTCACCGTATCCGGTGATGCTAGCAAAGCCAAACTATCGTATAGAAGACATTGGATTAATACTGGATTTTATCCGTAATATTTCTTTAAGAAGTCTAGCTCCGAGACCCTTAGTACTAGAAAACTGTAATTTGGCATAGATATACATATTAATTACGCCGACAAAGTGGTAAAACAAAATTATGAAAAACATTTTTTTTTAGGGTACCTCTCCTACACGTAAAGCGGTGATTTTTTTTTTTTATCCCATATGTGGGGGTCGTTGCAAAGGTCCTTCAAAAACATTGTGAGTTTAGGAAACCATTTTTGGATTCAGGGATCCGTTTGCGAAATATTAAGCTTTAAAGTGCTATTTTTTGTTAGAGTCAAGTGTCCCCCCACCTGCCAGCTAAATGGTTAGTTTTGGATGTGTGAAAAAAATCACAGCAGTAGTTTATATAACGAAATTAAAAGGAAAACTATCACAGCTAAGAAGGCTCTGCAAGTTAACGAGTAATAATTGACCAACTTAACTTTGCAGTTACAAAAACATGTTTTCCCATACATTCCGTATCGGAGATCATATTTTTCAACCACATAGTTAAGTTTGTTTTTGGGATAAATTCATCCCAACTACGGAACCCTTCATTGTGCGTGGTCCGACACGCACATGGCCGGTTTTTTAAAATTAAATACAAGGCTTTTGGCTACTTTTGTTTTGTGAGTATTTTATGTCTAGTTTTTAAAAATGTGCGTTTTGTTTGTGCAGAATAAACAAGTTTTTTCTTATTTTCTTTCTTTCTTTTTCTATTAAAAAGATAGATATAAAGACAGATAGAACACTAACTGGCAAAAATATGCGGCTACTCGAAACTGCTGACTGGCAAAACCTTGACTCTGCTACAGTACCAATTACGTCACGTCGTAGCGTCTACAGATCCCGAAATACCTTTTGCATGACCTATTGCGGCATTTTAACTAAGTTTACTGATAAAGTGGAAGGGCCTATGGTCGACAAGCACATATGTTTTATGTACAATAATGTACCTGCTGTACATAATACGTTATCTACTGCGCTTTCCGATTCACTCGCTTGATGGGTCATCGAGCGAGCTGCAGTGGATTAGCACAATACAGGAAATCGATACGAAACCAATGCCATTTAAAACCTAGTTAAATACTTATCAATCGCGAGGGATTCAAATGAATCCATGTTATTTCACGATTGACCTACGCCTACGCGGCGTAGAATTTATTGGATTCGTAGCTTTCTGCTACGATTTCATTTCGAGCGTAGAGGTTCAAGATTGTGTTTGATAGAATTGAAACTTGTTTTACTTTATGAAAGAGCAATTTGTCTGCAATTCTACAATATTGTTGAAAGTTTGGTTAACACTGCTCTTGATCGCATTTTTAATAATTTAGAATCATAAATTGTACGTTATTACAGTACAAGTCTTGCGCCTAAGCGTTTTTCCATTCTATACAAGGCCAGAACGTAAGGGTGTGAAACTAATCGCGTATAGATTGGAAATCACTTTTTTACTAAGGTCTTCCAATCTATACAAGAGAAGTAGGAACGCAAATACTCGCGTATATTTCGTAGTGACCAAATTAACTGCCTCATTCCATAATATACAGTGCCAGTACGCATACGGACAAATCGTGTTTAGATTGCGAGAAATTGTGAACTGGTAACCAATATATTTGCGACGTAATGCACCTTGCGCTAATATTAAATAGCCTGCCTGGCTGTCTTGGAAGTGGCGCTCGCTCGGCTAGCGCGCTGTTGGTCACAGTTCTAACCTAACCTATTTCACCCAGTTCACACTTTTGTTCTTGTTTTTATAGATGTCTTTAAAACTCTTGTCAGGCGTAAGTGATGTAGTATAGTTTGGAACCAGGACGCACGCGTCCGCGTTACAAACTATACACAAGCAATACTTACGCAAAATTTGTGTAGCCATTGTAATCACAGATTTAAAAATAGCATTACAATGTATACGCGAGCACCGAGCAGTTTCCTATGGCTGCGTTCTGGCCTTGTATAGATTGGAAATACGCTGCGCTTACTTATTAATGACCTTTCTCATCGGCGAAAATTTCGAACTTCCATATACGAACTTTCATCCGCTAAACTACTTAACCCGTTTAGGGGATGAATTTACAAAAATCCTTCCTCAGTGCTCACTTTCGTTACAAAAATAACGCTTGTGCAAAATTTCAAGCGTTTACACCTAGCGGTTTAAGATGTGCGTTGTATGGTAGTGAACTTAACATAACATCGCGCCTTGTTTGCCCGAAGGGTTGGGCAGAGGTGTAGCTGTATTACACCCACAATATCAATGTGTTGTGGGTACACACACAGTAAAGTGAATTTAAGAATTTTGTTAGATAAGAAACATCATTCTGGATGTAATAGTCATGTAAATTCATATTACTAAAGCCGTTATTCGTGGCACGTATATTCTTAATGTTATGATTATGGCGCCTTTAGAGGAAAATTCATCCTAATAATATCCTACATATTAAATTGACCTAAAGGTATCGAAAAAGGCGGCAAAGGGAAAACGCAAGAACCCTTTTCATTAACACATTATTATCTAAAATGGTGTTATAGTCCCTCATATCATATTGCCCTCTTTCTTCATTGACATGAAAATGACAAGGACAGCTAGTGTTTCTAAAAGGTTTATAACTGTCAAGTGTGCGTGAATAGAGGCTTAGATTACTAACATGAAACCTCATTGCCACTATGTCTATTAAAAAGTTTATATTATGTCCACTATTTCAATAGTTGAAGTGATGAACTGTCGCTCGACCTGCTACACAATAATAGCTATTCAGTATTAATGAATAGGTACAGCTTTTATACCGAAGTCTTATTGTTCACGATACGTTCCTATTTTCAGTCTATTCCAATGTTTCGAAAACCAAAATAAAAAACCGGCCAAGTGCATGTCGGACCACAAACAATGTAGGGTTCCGTAGTTGGGATGAATTTATCCCAAGAACAAACTTAACTTTGTAGTTGAAAAAAAAAATCTTTCATATGGAATGTATGGGAGAACATGTTTTTACAACCGCAAATCTAAGTTGGTCGATTATTACTCGTTAACTTGTAAAGCCTACTCAGCTGTGATAGTTTTCCTTTTAAATTCGTTATATAAGCTACTGCCGTGAATTTTTTCACATATATAAAACCAACCATTTAGCTGGCAGGGGGGGGGGACACTTAACACAAAAATTTGCACTTTAAAGCTTAATATTTCGCAAACGGATCTCTGAATTCAAAAATGGTGTTACCACACTCACAATGTTTTTGAAAGATCTTTCCAACGATATCCCACACCAAGGAATAGAAAAAAAAAAAAACATCCCCACTTTACGTGTAGGGAAGGTCCCTAAAAAAATATATTTTTCTTAATTTTTTTTTACCACTTAAACGGATATGACGAAAGTATAAGGGTTCCTTGTTTACTACGGAACCCTAAAAAATGGCCAGTTTTTTTTTACAATCTAAAAACAATCAAATTTCATAGATTGTGTCTTTCTATAGCCACTATAATTAAAATTTAATAAAGTTAAAAATTAATGAGGGTCTTACAAGAAACGTGTTTTATTGGTTTATTTTTTCTTGATTTTACTACGGTACGGAACCCTTCGTGTGAGAGTCCGATTCGCACTTGGCCGGTTTTTTTTTTAATATAATTTCCGTTCCCTAAATAAACTTGCAATAATTACGTATATGTATGACAAAATAACTTTCATCAATTATATTAATTACAGATTTTCCGAAACGTGTAAATTAACCCATTATTAGTTAAAATCTAGAAATTACACCTCTCAGAAATTATAAAAGTTATGACCTAGACTTTTGGCATTTTTATAGTCATAGGTTTACCTTTTAACCTTTGAGGTTTGAAAGTGAAATGAAAACATGCTTTCAGCTATTTGCCACGCAAGGCCGCGGCAAGGATAATATTTTGTGTTCTGAAAGGTGTGTTGTGGTAACTGAAGTTCTAATGTATTGATAAAATACGCAGTTACGTACACGCGGCTACACATCAAGCTATATTTTCCAGTATAAGCTGACCTCGCATTGTACAGAAATCCTTTAGAATGCGAGAGAAACTGGAAATTTATAGCTTGATTTGTAGCCGTGTGTAGGTACTACAAATGGCAAAACTGTATTATGCCATTTGGAATACGTAGCTGTTTATTTATTTCTGTTAACCTAAAAAAAATAGGTTACGTATTAATTCTACTGCAGATAAGAATCATACATTTTTTTAATAAGCCCATACGTAAGGAACTAACTTTTCATTTACCGGTCCACAGGGTGTGTCCGTTTCGATCTATTTTAGTAGTTGCTATAATAATTGAAATGATTACTAAGCACTGTGATTTTAGCGCTGATAGAACCGAGACTTGTTTGATTAACTCGAGCGATACTAGCTCGCTTTGTTTAGCACTTAAATATTTGTTGAACGTGTCCAAGAAAGTGTCTATCGATTAATACAACTTTCCTATTAACTTTTACATTTAACCTATACTGTAGCGGTTACACCACCACATACGAACTACGCATCATAGACATGACGTCACACAAATCCTGCATCGCACAATTAGAGTTTACCGAGCGATTGACATATATACAAGATTTCAACTTCAAACCGATGGGCAGTTGCCCGCCAGACACAACACCCGTCTGGTCGGAGGATCCTCCCTTTCCTATGTTAGATGAGTGAACTTTAAACCCTGTAATGAGCAATATTTGTGTATAAATATTATATTTATTATTATATATATTATATTTGTATCACGTTCTCGAAAACGGCTCCAACGATTTCGATGAAAGTTGCAATATAGGGGTTTACGGGGGCGAAAAATCGATCTAGCTAGGTCTCATATCTGGGAAAATTCGTTTTCTCTATATTCACCCGAACAGAGCTCGGTCGACCAGGTACTTGTTAAATACCTAAAGAACCTAAATTGCTTTTATCAGCGTCAATCTCTGGGGACTATTGTTAGGCTATTCCGAAGTAAAAGGCTTCGTCCTGAGGGTACACCGTTTTCCAGGGAATCTCTTACAATAAAAACAAAGTTTTAATCTTTTCTGTTTTTATAATGGCTTGTCATATAAAATTTCCCTTGCTCTGTTGGAAAAAAACTAGCACTAAGAAGATAAAGAAAAGTTAAAATGTCCAGTATAATAATGTTGCGAGGTAGCGAAACAAAAACATTATAAATGTGTTCATAATTTTGACATACGCTTTGGCAGTCCTTCCAAGACCTGCCAAGGGCAAAATATACACTAGGGTTGTCTGTTTAAAGAAGCTAGAAAATATTTTTAATTTCTCATCGACTCCCAATTTAAAAAAAAAGTGGTCGCACTCCCGGAGTGCCGACAGAAGTAAAAACTTGAACAAGATCGCCTTGGTGGAAGAAAAACAAAAAGCACAATCGCGTTTACAAAAAATAATACTTCCGAAACCTTTAAAGTAAAATAAAAATACTGGCACAGAACATTGATCCTTAACTCAATATAAATAAAGAGCACAATCGCGTTTACAAAACCTTTAAAGTAAAAATACTTGCATAAAACATTGATCCGTAACGTAATATAAATAAGAGCACAATCGCGTTTACAAAAATGAGGTGTCGTCATGGTGTCGCGAAATCAATGGTTTAGTCCCATCTCAAAAATGACCAACGCGCCTAAAGAAGTTTTCACTTCATAAAAACTATAGGCACCCACAAGGTTAATCAGCTCGCTAGTGTCTAAGAATACCAAGACTAATGAAGCTTGCCTGCGACCTTTTAGAATAACCTTCAGATTATCCAATTGTTAAAAAAAATATCCACATAAATTTTTTTGAGGCAGGATTTTAGATAGGGTATTTTGCTAAAACAATGGGTCCGATTACTGACTGTAGAAGCTTTTTCTTAAAAGCCTTAAATGCCTTAAAATCGAGCTCATGCTCCCTCAGCAGGGGCGAATTGTCCATATAAGCCGATTCCTACCGGCTTCCCTTTGGAAATTCGGAACACAACCACTCTATCGTCATTGAATAATCAAACTATAAGTATTTGATACACCATAAAATTAAAATACCTATTACAAAACGCCTACATACATTAAAAATTGTCTTAATAACCCAACAACAAAACACTGCGCTAAAATAACTCGTAGGCGCGTCCGGCTTACGCTAAATTCAATTTCCTTACAAAAAATAAAGTCATCATGACGTCACTTCGGTCACGTGATCCGCGGTTTCTATGAGCCGAGTAAGCCGGTCTGTAGCGAGTTATTGTAGGCACAGAGTAGCAGAAACGTGCGCGCGGGAGCGAGAAGGAATTATTGCTATTGCACCACCTCTTTCTGGCACACGCATTTGATTCGGTAAATTTCGTAATGCGTTCGGCTAGGAGTTCGTAAAAATTTCATTATTCGTTTGACAAATATATTAAGTGGTTGTTTTTTGACGTAGGTAATCGCATTAGAATCTTATTAATTTGCATTTTGTTCGCTCAGTATTAATTGAATTCATATGTTTATCAATACTACTAGTATTAATATTTGTTTGTAGTTATAGGACAGTGATTAACATAGTGTTTTGAGAATGATTAACATGGTGTTTTGTGTGTTGTGAATGTAAAGTACCTTGTAATTAGGTATTTGGGGTAAGTAGATAGTTTAATAAGCTGAAATTACTTATTTAGAGTAGATTTGACAACTAATTAGTACGATCTTATTAGGATGGCGGCATTCATAGTTTTAGAATGTCATAGTGTGTGAATTTTGTGAAGAAACATGCTTTTCAAGGTTAAGTTTTGAAAATACGTGCTCGCCCCGATGTGACTATAAATCTCAAACGCCGCGATGGTTTTTTCAAAAATTGTAATGTTTCCCTTTACGATAAATATCAATGACTGACTGGCAGTCGTTCCCGTGTTTACTTTTGTTAGATTGTAGTTGAATTCATCAAAAAAGATGTGCAGACTGAAAAACATATTCGTAGCTGTTTTATGAGTTCGGGAATCGGGAATTTGTATGAAGCTCATAATAGAAAAGTAGTATATCGAAATGTAATGAAATGAAATTTTGATTGATTGATTGATGTAAGTACGGTAAATATAATTGTTTTTTTTTTTTTTTTGTTTGTTCGGCTTACCTCCTCCATAAAGTCACCCTGCGCTACTGTCCCTCAGTGCACTTTTCTAGTTATCAGTATAAGTCTCATTTCAAATTCATGTTCTTTTTAACCGACTTCAAAAAAAGGAGGAGGTTCTCAGTTCGTCGGGATATTTCTTGTTCCCCGATTACTCGAAGACGGCTGGACCGATTTGAAAAAATATTTTTTTGTTTGAAAGGGTATACTTTCAAGTTGGTCCCATTGTCATTTGGTCACGATCAGATGATGGGATCTTGGAGAAATCGAGGGAACTCTTCAAATATTATAGGCACATCTGTAGCGATTTGGGTATTTTTGATGAGCAGTTGGCAATAAGCTATTGTAACTTAGATAAATTACAAACCAAACCACTAAAAAGTAAAAAAAATTTTTTTTTTTTTAAAAAACACAACCGACTTCCCAACTACAAACTGAAAAATAACTTTAATTTCGGAAGTCGGTGTCAAAAAACTAAAATACTGATCCAAAGATTACTAAATTCATGTTCTTTTTGTACCTTTCTTATTCGCTAATTGTTTATAGAATATCTACAGAGGGAGAGAGAACCTACCTACAAACATAAATTATTTATAACGACTGGACAACAGACACTTTTGACATTCTACCATTAATCTCTGCTTGTGTAAAGGTTTGGTATATCTACAGAGCACACCACCACGGTTTTATTTTCAATGTCCTTTAGTAATAGTTCCTAGGGAAAAAAAATGCAATGTTTATGATGTAGCTAATTGATCAGATCTCTTCCAAAATATTTTGCTTCTCCAAAGTAAACAATGCTGTGTTTATTTAGTTTCAATTTTATGTTTTTGAAATAAGATAAAGACACAATAGACACATCGGTATGTAGATACCTACCTATTGGAAGTCCTCTGTTTACTTTTATGGTCTCTAGTCATGAGAGTAAACTGTAGAAATTGTATTTCCTACGTATTTCTGTGGGCGTCCAACCTACAGTACACTATTTCTATTTTCGTAATGTCCCTCGGAAATCATCGCATTTCCGAATACAAACGAATGCTAATTTCCATGTCCATCAATTATTAGATCGCGTATAATAATTTGAATTCAGAACTAAGTACTTTATTGTTGTTTTGTTTTGATTATTAACTATTTTCCTATCTGTCGTGCCAAAGGGCAACTGAATCTGATAGAAATCCGACGAATGACGAAACACAAAGTTTGCCGAGGAACATTAAGAAAATAGAAATATTATACCTACCACATCCTATCACTAGTGGTAAGTACTTACCACTAGTGATAGGATGTGGTAGGTACAGTTTTTCATGAATGGCTGCCCAGTCATACACAATCATTGTGCTCAAATCGATTGATGGAAAATTTACACAAACGAGTTATTATATCGATTTGTGAAGAATGTTGTTACAAAAATAAATTGTTTCTTTCGCCTATTATTATTTTAGCTTCTCTTTAGCGAGGCTTTTTAGTAGTTAGGCCTCTTAAAAGCAGCATCAATACTATCGAAAATTGGAACCAACATTTGGCATTAATTTATCTCAGTTGCGAAAAACTACACCGTTGTAAAAACCCATTTAGAATGTTCACCAGTAAATTCTAGTAACAAGTCTACCCGTCTGTAAAACGGCACCCTTCTAACTTTAAAATGCAACTCTCGTATATTTCCAGCTCAGCATTTAAAGTAAGACAGAGCGATGCCCTTCGCCAGACGTCTGGAAGTTGCAGCCAGCAGTCTGGCTCCAGTACACTGGTCACTCGCATCAACAGATAAACTTTATCGCCATAGTAATCTAAGCCATTAGCTACCACTTGGTACATAAGCACTGTAAATAAACAACGCTGGCTTTTATTGTCTCTTATGAGTCACCTGTAAAACTACCTAAGCTTTTATTACACTCAACATGTTGAGTACTTACAAAATAAGCTCGGAATTTAGAACTTAGTTCACAAAGTATTGCGTTTATTAGATAAAGAAAATGTGAGATCAGCTCGGAACGAAGCGCGAATTTTAATTAACTTTGGACTTTCAATATTTGACGATACGATACAGGAATTACTTTGGCAATGTACCAAATTGATTTACTGACATTGTGAAATGAGCAAATACAGTCAAAACCGTTCATAACGACTTCGAAGGGTCCGTCGGATTACGGTTATTATAGTCGATATTCGTTTTAACCAAACACTATGTTAAGTATAGCAGTGGATAGCCTAGTGGTGTGACCGTCGGACTGCCAAGCCATAGGTCTCGAGTTCGAACCCAAGGCACGCACCTTTGACTTTTGCTTCAAAAATGGTGAAGGAAAACATCATGAGGAAACCGGCATGCCTTTGAGATATTTCTCGACAGCATGTGAAGCCAAGTCAGAGGCCCATGGGCAGCTTTAAAACTCTGACACCAGGTTAGTCACTAACCACACGAAAAGAAGACTATGTTAAGTAAACAGAAATTCTGGGACCTCAAAATTTCGTCGTTAAAACTGGTACGTCGGTGTAAGCGAAGTCGTTATAAATGGTTTTGACTGTATGTAACTAATATTATAGCAAAACTGAATTAGTATTTGCTAAACATTATTCTAAAAAAAGATCAGTACCACAGATTTAAAATCTGTGATCAGCACTCATATTATTACTATGCATCGCGCCTATACATATTCCCCGAAGGCATTGTGTATGGTATAGACGCATTTCGTCAAATGCTGAAAGTCCCAGTTAATAAATAAGCATTTTTTCATAAACCGGGTACAAATCTAGACTCCAAAAAGCCAGATTAACTCAGGACCACAGAATACAGATGGTTCACTACGCATCAGCAAAATCATTTAAATAAAAAGCGACTCTTGCTACGACACAACAAAGTGCAATTCAGGTCTCACAGCGCTAATTACCTACAGTTATATTCACCTAGAAGTTGCCTCTCTTTCTATCGCGTAACTTTTAGATCTTCTGACTACGTTACACTCACTGAATTGGCCCAACAAGTCGAGCCATACCTAAAATGTGGAGTGAACTCTGCATTTATCTGTGCGTAGTCGCGTTTTCGAGCACCGGGGGGACCGACTAGACCAACGGAGAAATCAGATACAGTCAGTCGAGTCACTCCATTAGTAATTAGGTATATGTAAGTAACCAAAATTATAGTAGAAACCGTAGAAACAAATTAATCTATGTCCCATTGCAGAAAAGGATGATGGGCGATAATGGTCCCAGTTCCGCCAGCCACTAAGTGTGAATTACTTATAAGAGCAAATAACAATGAATCTTTTTATTCTGACACCATCAAAATATATCCGAGAGGAATTGATTTACGTGTATCTAAAGTATTTTTCTCTGTCTGCAGCTTAGCTCAGAGACTCTTAGTACTATGAAGCTGTAATTTGGCATAGGTATACATATTAATCACGTCGACCAAGTGGTAAATTAAAAACAAGACATTTTTTCTCGTCTATCCCATAGTGTGGGGTGTCGTTGGAAAGGTCGTTTAAAAATATTGTGTGTGTGAAAACCATTTTTGGATTCAGGGATCCGTTTGCGAAATATTAAACTTTAAAGTGGTAATTTTTGTTAGATTCAAGTGTCCCTCCCCGTGCCAGCTAAATGGTTGGTTTTGGATATGTGAAAAAATTCACGGCAGTAGTTTAAATAACGAAATTAAAAGGAAAACTATCACTGCTAAGTAGGCTCTACAAGTTAACGAGTAATAATCGACCAAATTACATTTGCAGTTGCAAAAACATGTTCTCCCTTACATTTCATATGAAAGAACATGTTTTTAAACTACAATGTAAAGTGTGTTCTTGAGAAAAAATTATCCCAACTACGGAACCCTTCATTGTGCGTGGTCCGACTTGCACATGGCCGCTTTTTTATCGAATGATTTAACAATAACAAACCTAACCTAACCTAACATTGTCAGAACTGAATAACCCTGGGACAGATTTTGATGCGACTTGGCCTGAGTAAAGGGAGAAGTAATGTCTTCAAAACTACAGTGATTTTAACTGTGGCGGTAGTGGGACCAACTCACATATATTTTTGCCCATAATCCTTTGTATTTAGGTACTGAACATTGTTCTAAATTGAGAGCAGTTCAATCCACATTTAATATGCAAAGTGCTTCAAAATACGAGTGCTTTTCATTTTGCGTTGTCAGTTTCAAATAGTCTCTTTGTCATGCATAAAGTTTTGTTCATTACTGAGCTATAAAATATTCACCAATGAATATTGAAAGGACATTATTATTTTTACTATCTGTCTGAAATGTTTAATTTGTTTTTATTGCTTTGCAAAAGTCATCTAGAGAAGAATGTCTTTTATGGATCTTAAAATATATTAAGTGAAGCCGTTGCTTGCGGTTTCACTCGCATCCTACAGAAAATAACCTGTATTTATGTTTCTCCGGTTTGTATTTAAGCTCGGTGCTAAATTTAGTTAAAATTGTTTCAGTAGTAGAGGCGTCAAGCAGTAACAAATAAACATACACTTTGACCCTGACACTTAAAGAAATATATATGTTGTGTGGGTTATCTTAGTTTTCATTTTTAAAACTAGTTTGAGAATACCGCGCTGCATTAGTAACCTTTTAATTAAAGCTGCTGCAAGCATTTAATTTACAAACTACGTTATAAACTGCACTTAGAATTTAAAGCATTATAGGTAGATAAACAACCGAATTAGTTCTAGTATTTTCTCTACGTTTGCCTTGCATAGTAAAAGCGAAATCACGCCGTCCATTATCTTGTTAAATTAAATTAACATTTCAGGAGATTACGCTCCGCTCAACCCACGAATGCAGGATCGGTTTACATTTCTCTCATAATATAATGAAGATGGTAATTAACGCTTAGGAAAACCATGGGCTTACATTTAAAGGTTTTCCTAGGCGTTAATTCGACATTTAAGAGCCTATTTATAACATTTTTGTTTTGGTTCTAGGTACTACACGCGTAGCATGATCTCGGGTTTTGTCGACGGAAGAATAGACAAAATGACAGATGCACAATCACAATCACTCATTTTGTCTATTCTTCCATCGACAAAACCCGTTTCTATTGAGGTCATGCTACACGAGCTGATAGCTTATCTCAATTAACAAAACGATCATTAGAGTTCTTTTAAAAACTCTCCTCAAACGGGAGTCAGGAAAACGTAACGACCTACTAATATAAAAATAAAATTCTAGAGGATCTATAAAACCAAAAGCTAGTTCTATTCTCGCCGACTTGTCAAGAAAACGTAAGACCGAGGTATGAAAGCGATGTAAAGTTAGTGAAAGACGCTGGTAATTAACGACGAAGAAAATAAGGATATTAAATGAAGCAATCAGTCCTTTAGCACCGCTACCGCACAATTCCTAAGTTACGTTTACGGCACTAACAAAGAACCACTAAATAAAATACTGGATACCATATAAACTCGGCATTCTCGTTCCAAAGGTTTTATCGTTCCATGACCTACATTACTACCATCAATCCTTAAAAAGGTTAAGTTTGAATATAACCTAATTATTAAAAAAAATCTTTGCTTTTTATTCGTCACAACAAACCTTGACTAAAATTTCAAATTTCGAACATTGTCTATGATCTTGAAATTGAGTTGAACGCGCCAATCAAATTTATTAGAAAATATTGTTGTACGTTGAACAAGCCGTTACTGAAACCAATCTTGATCAAATGTCTTATGATTTTCGTTCACGAAAAATAGTGTACAAACTATGTACTTTATATAAAATTAACTACTTAGTTATATAAGAGAAGCGGCGTAGGTAATGTGTGTTGTACGGGTTAGCAAATAAAATGGGAATATTATTGATTATGTCTGTCTTGCTGGCAATTTGGATGGTTACGTGTCTAAGTAATGTTGTAACGCGTAGCAATGGTCCAAAAATCATAAATATGTACCCGTATGTTACCAAGCAATATTATTAATCTAACCTAGTTATAAAACCGCGTACAAAGTTTTGATTAAAAAATTATGGCTATTCTCTAAAGTTATGAATACATATTTTATTAGGAGTTGAAATGAGTAAGGGGATAGAGTGTGAGCATACGTAGGTATAAGATGAGCTATGAATAAGTATGAACGGTTGGCTTTTTAGGGAAGCTCGAGCTAAATAAATAGCTGCTATCGTAAAATCGGTGTTAGTATTCTGGGTTGGTTTACGTCGGCTTGCAAGGGCCCCTTCACACGACCGACAAGCACCCCTCACTTATTATAACTCCCTTAAATTTCGTGCAGACATGTAGGTATTTTATTGACATTGAGTTAACTCGGCGACCCTTGAAGCGCAGCCCCAGGCGGCTGTCTAAAGTCGCGCGTGACTGCCTCGAACTTAATAATAAATATACGTAAATACAACTGGTTTTCTGAAGCTTATGTAACTAGACTTTTGTTTTTGTACCTTCTAGGGTTTTTTTGTTGAAAACATGAATTCATTGATTAAATTATAACTAAACTACTTAAAAGCTTTCACCGTGCGCATCTTGTTAATATTATCTAACTACGTAGCTGGTTAAAATAAATCCATACAGCCTGGAGCTCACCTGTCCACAACACTTACGTCACAACAAGGATAGCGTTATATAATGACAGTTTATCCTGACAAGCATCGCACGTTTTCGGCAATTATACAACATCCGAGAAATCGAGGCCCTGAGTAACCGACTTGACGATGTAACACGTGAAAGTCAATTAGTCACCAAAAATCATGAGACAAGATTATCTTTACGTAAAAAGCATTTTAAATAACGTTTCAATCAAAGACGTGCACAACGTGCTACAGTAAGAGGCGCCAATCAAATCGTTTCATAAAGATTTAATAACTTATCGATTTTGAAACAGCAGTAGCGTAGCATTTACGTAACACTACGATAAAAACACAAATACATAGGATACAGGGGTTACATGTGACCCGTCGTACTGTGGCCCAACGAGAATAGACTCACGTTCCAATAAACGGATAGCGATCATGTGTTTTCGAAGGTGGCCATGTTTTATGGTGTTGACAAAAGCTATCGGCGTTACGAAGTGCGGTACCCACGTGAAGACTGCGAGAACAGCAGGACGCGTCGGAGATACGTTGCCTTCAGTTAATAGAGAAGGTTTTTGGTGATATTAGTTGTGGTTATAACGGTTATTGATCGCGTAGTCGCGGAGGGCGCGTGGTGCGCGCGGGCGGCAGGTTGTGCCGCGACTGGGCGGGCGACGGCGACCGCCCTGCCGCGCTGCCCCCCGCGCCTCAGCTGCGCGGCAAGCTTTTATTTTGACCCGCAACCGTTGCCGAGGGGATGCTCGTGATAAGATGAAACAGCCACGTGAACATTGTCAATAAACTTCAGCGCTCTACATTGTTTTAAATGGACATATTTCGTTTTGTATTATAAAGATTGATTCAACTCAACGTAAATTAAGACGACAACTAGTCTTAATTGCTTCATTGTTTAAAGAAAAGAATAGAGCACTAATTTTAATATGCATCTATGCTGAACAATGTTTTGTAGTACATTAAGTACAATACCTAGATTCTATAAAACAATGTAATACAACGTACCTAGTAGTAGATACACTTGTAGTAGATTTATAAAGATTATGCTAGTTAAACTCCGAGGTGTAATAATGTTTTTCTTATCTATATATAATTACAAAACCAAAACAAACGATCTGCGAAGAAAAAAACAACTTTAATGCTGTCCACTTGGCAAGAACGGAAGCCGATTGTTTTGTAATTGTCCGCTCATAGAGGCGACATTTCGACAGCAAATAAAACAATGGATACTAGGGTTAAATTGTTGAGTGGTGTGACAGCGTTAGCTTAGATCGCTAGCAGGCGCGAGCGCGGGCGCACCTCCATCGACGATCAATAGTAATTTAGGTTATTTCAATCATGGCTGGTGTACTTTTCATTGTGAACGTACCTAAAAAAGAATATGAAAATTATTTAAAAAGCAAAATTATTCCAAATTTAATTTTCGAAAAAGCAAAATATGAAACGGCTACAAAACTAATCCAGGAATTAAAAGAAAAGCAGTTAGGATCAAAAGAGTCAATTGCACAGGACGAGGACAATGTTATTATAATATCTAAGTGCCAATCAACTGATAGTTTACATCAGAACTTGAGAGCGGACTCGTACAAGTGCCGAAGTGAGAGTTGTTTATCGGAGGGACAGCCGGGCGACCGGAAAAGTTACGTGAAGGCGTCCTGGGAAGAGATAAAACAAGTGATAAAGCCGCGGAAGAACAAACTGAAGATAACTAGGGCTGTGCGAGGAGTCGACATCCTCGCAGCGTTTCATTGGGACACCCCGCTTGAAACTGTAAGTGCTAAACTACCTTATTATACGAACTCTTCTTCTTGGTCACTTCATTACTGAAGGTCGTGTCCCTGAAAGGCCTTCGTGGCTTTATGTATGATGTTTTTCCACTTCTTTCGGTTCTCCGCTTCTCTCAGAGCTGTCGCAACAGAGAGTCCAGTGAGGGCGGTTACTTGGTCTGACCAGCGGTTAGGTGACCGGCCGCAAGGTTTTTTCCCATCTACCTTGCCCATCAGCACTATTTTTTCAAGGTTATCTGATTCCCGTCGGACAATGTGACCTAAGTAACCGAGAATCCTTTGGTGACAGATCGTCGTCTCTTATGCGTAGTTGTTCGAGAGTTTAAAAAAAAAAATTTTAAAAGAGTAACCGTGGAGTAGGAAACGACCAATTGGTACCGTGCACCTAACTTCTGACGTTTCATAAGTGCCCTTGTAGGTTTATGTGAAATTAAATATTTTGAATTTTGGATAAATTTGTTCGTTCTCTTGGCGGTCCATGGTATGCGGAGCATTCTTCGCCAACACCATTATACGTACCGCATCGACGAAATTGATAAACCACGATATGACGAAAGGTAGTTTAAAATTGTACTAAAAACCTACCATTTACCGGGTAATATTTATTTCATTGACTTGAATGGCTGTGAGTAGGTATGTCATGCTCACTCAGATGTCTCGCTGATGGTGGCGTGTGTGTTGGATCATTTAGCTCCCTTCAAAATGGTTGAGCTGAATGGTGCTGATCCATGCGTCATGTTCGTGGACGGGAGCCGTCAGTTGGAACTGGTCATCTCTTAGCTGCCATGGCTTAGGTATTTTAATTTAATTGTTCTCACATGTATAATTTTAACATGAATGATGTAAACAATTTTTTGTAACAAGTTTTTTTATTTAAAAAAGTGTCCGTGGAGTTTCTTGCCTGTTCTTCTCGCTTTGGAATGGGCAACTAGCTTCATATTTCTGACTGACCGACTCTTTGACAATTCAAAAGTGCCTGTAAATGGTTTAATTGAAATAAATGTTTTGAGTTTGAGTTTGAATGTTTAAGATATTATGTTGGGTAAGATGTGTGTATGTTAAGTACCTATTCAATATCTGGATGATCTACAGTCTTTGTTCCATAGTATTAACTAACTAACCGAACATACACATAACTTACCCAACGTATTATATTGAACATTACAAACTATTTAATTACCTTTCGTAGGTTATCGATTTCATCCTATTAATTCTTCGAAAAATCCTTTTTGAACCTTTTTGAGCTTCATTAATTCTACATAGAACCTAGAGCAAGTCAAGTTTACCAAAAATTACATTGATTAATTTATTTACTAGCTTTTACAAGTGGCTTTGCCTGCGTGAAGGTCAGATTATCCCATGGAAACTTACTTCCAGGATAAAAAGTATTCTATCTTAATCCAGGTCAAGTCTGCCAAACATTCATATTATTTACAAGTAAATAAATGAAAGAAAAAGGGCTTATTGGGCATAAAAAAATGATAGTATATAACAGGCTTGACATTTTTAACTTTTTACAATAAAAGTTTTTTTTTCTGAAATCTACATTTCAATATTAAGCATCACAAGCAAAGTGAGATGTTGAGTTTACACACTTGTAAGTAAAATATACAGATCGATGTAAGTACTTATAACTCGAAATCGGGTTAACGACAGTAAATAACCCCTGACATGGCATGTAAAACCTAAAAGCTCACACTTTAACTGTTTTACGAGCATCATGTTAAGATATGGTAATAAACGCTGATAAAACCCTCATCCTATAAAAACCTTCACTATCCTTACATATTATAAAACAAAGTCGCCCCGCTGCGTCTGTCTGTCTGAACGCGATAAACTAAAAAATTACCGAACGGATTTTCATACAGTTTTCACCAACGCAACGGACGGAGCGTTTCATGAGGAAGGTGTAGGTGTATAATTCAATGGTTGTCAAAGATGTCGAAAAAATCATGCCGACTGGGAGAACTGGCGTGCGCCGCGTAAACATTGAAAGAAATTGGCACACAGATAGTTTATAACCTGGATTAACACATAGGGTACTTCAAATCCCGGCAGTAACCTAAATACGTAGTGTGGGACATTTTCCGAGATTCACGCGAGTGAAGCCACGGGCAAAAGCTAGTACAGTTTTATGACAAGGTGTCTATAATGTAATAAATAATAAAGTTATTACATTATTGAAGATACGTACCTATCAAAGACCGTAATAGATCCATGGTGATGATGATTTATCTCAATTTAAATTAATAGCTTTTTTTAGGCGCGTTGGGCATTTTTGAGATGAGACTAAGCCATTGATTTCTTGACCTGTTACCGACACCGTGGAGTAAAAGACATCAACGCGGTGATTACCACGGTGCCGATTTTTTTTCAAGTTTTCACTTAGGTATGTCAGCACTCCCGGAGTGCCATTGTTTTTTTTTTGTTTAATATTTATATATCCACTCAAATAAAGATTCCTGTTTGAAATAGCTTCAGAAT
The DNA here is from genome assembly GCA_949152395.1 of Agrochola litura. Taxonomy (NCBI): domain Eukaryota; kingdom Metazoa; phylum Arthropoda; class Insecta; order Lepidoptera; family Noctuidae; genus Agrochola; species Agrochola litura. Next base: position 8,742,755 of record OX424508.1, read on the forward strand.
ATACTTACGAACCTAAGATTGTTGTTGTGAAAAGTACTTTATCTACTCTCATAGCGTAATATTCGAATTATAAAATTCAAAACGAGTTCATATTGACATACTTTATAAACACAATACCGAAATTTAAAAATATAATCATATTATAACATTTTTTCTCTAACAAAATAATACTATAAAACATTTTTTTTTTCTATTACGATACAGGACTATTCCAAGAAGTTAAAATCACCGAGGAGTTTCCATCAACTTTTGCATTGGAACGTTTAAACGGGGGACAGCAGCACCCGCTGTAGCGCATGTGCGGGGATGTGCTGGTGCAGACGACATTCATTTGTTTTGTTGTACTGAATTTCGTGGGATTTTTCAAATGTATTCTTAATCTTTAACTTTGATCTTTTATTTAGTTTTAGGTTCAATCCCAATGTATGAGAGTAGATAGTGTATGAAACTGCACATAACTAGGTATTAAAACATTCGTGTGATACTATTAAAAACCTCGCCTACGGCTCGGTTTTTAAACACACACTCATGTTTTAATACCCCTCATTATGCAACAGTTTCATAAACTACTATTACGTTCCAGATACTTCACGTAATCGTAATTGTACGTAAGTAAGCAAATTAATGTTAAATTAACTAACTAATAGTATCATCATCATCATTACAGCCGAAAGACGTCCACTGCTGGACATAGGCCTCCCCCAAGCACCGCCACTTCGACCGGTTCTGTGCCTTCACAAGGTCATCGATCCAAATTGTCTCTTCATTTCTGATCGATCACGTAGGGAAACTCAAAGCATAACCCTCTCCATTGCCCTTTGGGTGACTTTCAGCCTTCTAATGAGACCTATTCTGAGCGACCTAATGTGTGTAAAGTGTACTTAGTGTACTACATATTATTTAATTATTCGTCTGTCTAGCGCTAAAATACCAAAAATTTTAGGTTTTATATAATTTAGCTTTTTGCAACGAAATTCTTTAACGCGGATTGTAAACTTTCAGAAATCGTCACACTTAAAAAGTGTTAATAATTGCGACTGTCTTCTTCTAATTCAAAGAAAAAGAGAACGCCGGCTGAAAAAACAAAAGAAAATAGTAAAGTGATTACAGTGTCGTGGGATAAAATTGTACACATCGGTCCGAGTACACTACATGCCGGAGAGAGAGAGAGAAAGTGTGAATTTGGTAAAAATGAAAATCCAAGATGGCGGCTCAGATGCAAATTTTTCATCATGGGTATCGTTTTCATGGTTTTCAAGGGTGCTAAAGTCGATATGAGATCAAAAAGTAAATGCAAGATGGCAGCTGCAAAAATGTTGTTTTTGTTTTAAATCATACCTGAGAAAGAACTTCGTCCCTGACGGGGGTCACCCGACCGCACAAGTTTTTTTTAAAGCCTTGTTTACTTTAAATAACACTATTTTTTTGTAACAATTGCTTATCCTCCATGTTCAAACTATTGTAAGTAGATAAATACTTATACAAGATATTTATCTGATGCGAAATGTCGTCAGAACAGACTTTTGGAGCACAAAAGACTTGTTTGTTATAACGAGTATATTGACCCTGGAAAGCTTTCCTAGTCAAGAAATAAGTATATATGGTTCGTAGGGTATGGTATTTATGGGGAAGATACTAGGGAAAAGACTTACCGAGCGTTATTGGTTACACTACTTATGGGCGTGTTAAATATACAAAATGTATTAGATAACTAGTTACCTTGGAAAAGTCTGCCAGCTGGTTTACGTTTTAGTTAAGTTCTGAACTTTACCTCGTCATAATCATCATCATTTCAGCCCAAAGACGTCCACTGCTGGACATATGCCTCTCCCAAGCATCGCCACTTCGACCAGTTCTGTGCTTCTCGCATCCAACCAATACACTGAACCGTACCCTTGCCGTTGTACTTTGTACTTTACCTACTTACTCCGAATGGACTAAAATTATGACTTTTAGTCATAATTTTAGTCCATTCTTAGCACTGGAAAATTGAAATGGCGCAACAATTTACCGAGTCACACGTCGCCTAGTCGTCTGTTATGACGATATTATAAAACAAAAACGTGCCAAACCCATTCATTAAAAACTAAAACTCATTTTTTTTTAAAGTATTTAATCCTGTGTTGGTTATGGAAAGAGAAAACTGAATATTATTAGAAAATAGCTTCGCCTCGTGGTTTCACCCGCATAACTCTCGATTCCGTGGAAATATCGTGATAAAAGGTATCATAGTCTCTCTCCAGGTCATGATCTACCCGTGTGCCAAATTTCATCCAAATCCGTTTCGCCGTTTTAGCGTGTAAGCGTAACAAACAAACAAACTCACTTTCGCATTTACAGTATTAGTTAGGACAACTTTTTGAAAATTTTGAAATTCTGATTTTCTGTTTGCTCGGTAAAAAGAAATAGCAATAATATTGTAACCGGTACTCTTATTTTCCATAAAGCCTCTGCCACCTCGACATAACATTTCTAATCTTACAACCAAGTTATTGCAGCCATATGGTAATTGACGCCAAGATTCCGGCAGCCAACAATTTATCAAGCCACCTGACCACAATGCGGAAAAATTGCAAAATAAAATGCAAGAAACAACAATTGATTTCCTGCTATAAAATGCGAAAATGTCTCCGGTATAGCAACACGGCCCTGTAAATAGCTGTCTGATCATAATGACAGTCCATTGATCACATTTCCCTATTGTTCTAAATTGACAATCAATGGAGTGTTTAGACAATACTATAAATAATTATCATAATATTTTGAAATTGCCGGAGTGACAACTTTCATTGTTGCGAATAAGTAAAGACTAGTACTACATCTTATTTACTTATTTATCAATAAATATATAAGAAAATACTGGTCGTTGGTAAGCGCATCACTGGAGAACGGTTGGACCGATTTAGCAATTTTTTTCTTGTTTTATAATGTTCGTAAAAGTCCGAATCGGTTCTTTATGGAGGGAAAATTGAAAAGTTACCCGGATGGAAAATTTTCAAATTCGGGAAAAACAGAACGTCCTTTTTTTCTATAAATTAAATTTGGCCAGGACCACGTCTGTCGGGTTTGCTGGTTTACAATAAATATTCACAATCCATTACTGTATCTGTATGGTGTGCTTTGGGTATACAGGATGTGGCGTAAATAATGGATAACCCTGAAACTGTCGATCGGCCAGATTATTATCTATCATTTACCCCACTTACGCAGTGTAGTGTACTGGCACATACGAGATTTCCTTACGTTCGAAAAACTTTCCATTGTTTCTCCACACCAGTAGTTCTTTCATAAATACAAGATATTTTCCTTATTTACGTTCAGGAAATACCGCTGTCGCTTTAGGTAATCACTTCCCATATTTTATTGCCCGGCCAATGTTTTTTTCACAATGATGAACACACGGATAATTTTATTGCTAAGCAACTTGGAATTGAAAGAAAATAAGGTACTGTTGTATTAAACCGTTTGTTTCGACGTAAAATAAGTAAGTATTATGTTTGTTTGATGATCGTCCAATGCCGTATTTTTTTTATTAGCAATTTTCTGCTACCCGCGGCTAAGTAACATAAGTTACTCCTTATAACATCAGCCATCTGTGAGTGAGTCTCGTCAAAATCGGTCCAGTCGTTTCAGAGATTAGCCGGAACAAACAGACAGACAAAACTTTTAAAAATTGTTTTTTTTGTTTGTACCGTTTATACTTTCATTTGCATTCAGTAAAAAGTTGTTATTTTGACCTTAACTAACTAAACAGTCACTAAAATTTTATTTATTTTAGATAGAGTAAAATGTTCAACTTATCCTTAAGAAAACCAGTTCCAAAAATATTTTAATTACGTAAGTAGTTATTCTATAGGAGCTAGGCTTCTCTGCTTTAATACCAACTAACTATGTTATTAGTAATCGTAATCGTTATATTGTTGGTAATAGTAATCATTAATTAATCGTAGCTTAGCTATTTCTAAAACATGAAAGATGTTTACTATACTTACCAAGAACATAAAATGGCCCTTACATTTAGAACACTTGCGTCATGAGAATCTAGCAATCGTGGTAATAACATCTTTGAATTGTAAAGTGATGTTTATAATAACAATTTTACTATTAATTTTACTGCTGGTTGCTGACGATACCACCTCATTATACGTTGTAAATTGGTTGATAACATCCTGTAGGTAAAGTCCTGCAAGTTCTGTTTAAAATGTTTCTTATAGTTTCTCCTCAGAATTTATTGTCTCTTGCTGCCCATTAAGTCGGCAAGCTCCGAGACTATATTCTAACCCCTTTCTAAATTAAAATAATTTATGACTTGCTCTTAGATCCTGTCAGAAATTGTGGAGCGACTGGACATCAAAAATGCAGCGTGGAGCTCAACGAAAGATGACAAATTTTGGCAGGTTAGTACTTAGTACTTGTAGCGACAACGTAGTGGAATTTTAGGTCATGGCCATAATATTTAAATTCTATCTCAATTACATAATTTAAATATAGGCACGATTATAAAACTATAAGGTTTTTCGTGTGAATTTGGGTCGAAACGACGAAGTGTCGCTAGAAGTGAACACTTCAATAAATTATTCCTAATTAGGTAGTAGAGGCATTGTGTCTACTATATATATTGTGACTAAAATAGTCTATCTACTCGTATTTATCACTGACAGCATTCCCAAAACCAACAGCAGAATATAAATGTGACCCAAATATAATGATGACGTCACGCCTTCCTTACAGTCTTTAATCAACCTCCTAACATCGTGTAGGTTCCTTTTAGACAGATATGGATCTTAGTCATTAGTCATAACTGCACGTTACGAACGCGGCAGTCATTCAAAGTACATCAGAATTAGTGTATGGGTAGAACATGCTTTGTTTGTCCCCATACAAGTACACAATAGAATAAACCAAACTCGATTGGGACTACTATTGATGTCCAAAGTGAGATTAAAGTATTAATATTAATTCTTAATTGCTTGCGGAAAGAAATGATCGATGCTCTATGTTTGGGGATTACAAGACTATGTTGTAAAGTTACGTGATTTCTTTATCAGAATTTTCCGTCTCTTGATTAGTAGCTATTGTATTTTCATCAGGATCCTACGCAGCTATGGTGGGATGGGATCTTTTCCTCAGTCGCATTCTGATGTGGCCTACCGGGCCTACCGAACTAGTATTAAAAAAAATCCTGCAGTTTCAACATTCGTCGCATCATTACGGTTATGGTTATTTTACAAAACGTTAAGCCGTTGGTCCCGGCTGTCATTCGTGAATCTTTGACAGTCGTTACGGGTCGTCAGAAGCCCGAAAGTCTGACAACCAGTCTTACCAAGGGGTATCGTATTACCCTGTTGTTGGGTTGTGGAGGTCAGATAGGCAGTCGCTCCATGTAAAATACTGGTATTCAGCTGCATCCGGTTGGACTGGAAGCCGACCCCAAACATAGTTGGGAAAAGGCTAGGCAGTTCGATTGTTTATTTTACAAAAACAAAAACCCAACATATCAATGAAGATTACCTGTACGGTTTAAAAAGATTTCTCCTACAATGGATATTTTGTAGGTAATACTTACTTGTAATTAATCCCGCAATAAGATAAAATGGCAAAAGTCCAAAAGCCAATTAAGTGATCTCGTTAAAAACTAATTAGCCATAGAAAAAGTTTTGGCTACCTGGCTCTACATTATCTTTAACTAACCTATTTATTTTTACCCGCCTACTTAATTCACCCATGTGAGCACGTTTTTACAGGTAATTTTCTCCCTCGAGTCGGGGAATCTAAGTGAGGAGCTGTTACAAGTACTGAGGACCTTTGGCATCGGAACGAGGCATCAGTCTTCAGTGAGCGTGCTGCCTTGTGCCTTGTTCTACAAGTCCAATGACGATCTCAGCCCACCTGACTCAGAAGCAGGAGGGTCGCGACAAGATGAGTAAGTAATTAAATAATTACAGTTTTTTTAGGGTCCGTACCTTAAAAGGAAAATCGGAACCCTTACAGAATCACTTCGTTGTCCGTCCACCAGTCTGTCAAGACCCATTTTCTCAGGAACGCGTAGAGGTATCAAATTGAAATTAATATCAAATACGCAGATCTATGTTTCCTTGGAGCTTTAAAAAAATCAAGCTTCTAAGTCAACGCAATAAAAAAATATGGCCATTTATGTGTCATATTTTGATACTCGCAAATAAATCAAAACCTACAGGGTACTTCCCGTTGACCTAGAATCATGAAATTGGCAGGAAGCAAGATCTCACAGCACAAGTAAAAGGAAAAAGTCCGAAAATTGATGATTTGTAGTTTTATCACATTTTTTTTTGCGATTACTAACTTACATTTGCAGTTGGAGAATTGAGCGTGACGTATATGGATAGATTGATAAATCTTTTATTTAGTGCACACAAAAGACAGCACAACATACAATAGACTACACATATATCGATGCATGGGAGAACATGTTTCTCAACTTATACTAAGTTAAGTTTGTTCTTGGGATAAATTAATCCTAACTACGGAACCCTTCATTGTGCGTGGTCCGACACGCACTTGGCCGGTTTTTTTATATACTATGGGTATCTTGCCATGTCAGAGAAGTAAACCCAAATAAAAATTGCACATAGATACGTCCTTTCGTGAGGTCTTCAATTTAAATCAATTCAATTATATCATTTAATTCTTTTAATTAGTTACTTATTTTGCTTAATATTTGAAAGATTCGTGTAAGTACGTACCACAAAAAACAAATATGTTATTATTTTCTTGCCGAGAGGTGCAGGCTGTTCGTGAAACTAGAACGTTATTGAACAACCTTCGGTTGCCCTGTTGCCGGGGGCCACGATGTCTCTTTCGGCCCTTATTCGCAGCCCCGGCAGGCATTGGCCCTAACGGACCCCGTCAATTCTGCTGACATCTCTTTGAGGCGCACGTAGAACACAACGCGCCGTCGTCCCGGGCCTGGTCCTTATCGGACGGCGAGCTACCCATTGCTCACCGTCCGCAAGCCCGCGCCTACGGTGGCCGGAAATTGGCTCGCAATTCCCGCCTCGGGCGTCTCCTCCTGCGGCGGTTAGGGGCATGAGGGCGCGAAATTTGCCTCTGCCTCACGCGTTCCGCCTCCTCCTTCGCAAGTATTACCGCTTCGCAGAAGGAGGTGACGGCCTGCCATTTCCTCTCGCTCCGTACCATGGCCTGAACCAGGGCCGGACGCGAGAGATCACCGCCGCCGATCGCCTCCACGAGGACACGGCGATGCTCCGCCCAAGCCGGGTAGACCTCCACCGTATGCTCCACCGTGGCACAGATAATATAATAATTGAACAACCTTAGTTTTGTTCTAAAATTAGTCACATACCAATCTTCCTCCTCAAGAAAAACTAATTTATTGTAATCAAGCAATTGATCTTGACTTTCAGCAAGTGGCCGGTAATAACCGTAGTTAATTAAAAACTAAGAATAAATTGGATAAGTATTTAATTGATCCCTTGTTTATCACTTTAGCAAGCTAAAAATAGATCAGCTTGCAAAATTACCTGATAAATAAGTAGGTATGTATACTAGACGTGTATTACATATACATTTATCATATACCAGTCTATTATTGCCCCACTGCACGCGGAACATGATAACCATAGAAACGACGTCGACGGAAGAATAGACAAAATGACAGACAGATAAACAATCACAATCTGTCATTTTGTCTATTCTTCCGTCGACAAAACAGGTTTCTATTGTGGTAATTCTAAGGCTGCTGTAGGGCAAAGGCCTCTTCTCATACAGAGGGTCCACGATCACCATGCACGCTTGCTCAAGACGGGTTTCCTCACGATCCGGGGTTGCAAATAAGGCCAGCAGGGAAATCATGGCCCCCGGAAACATGGCAACTGAAGGAACACGGGTGGGTTTTAGTCAGTAAGAGTCTGACACGCCCTCCTGCTCCACCCAGAGCGGGAGAAGTTATTTGATAATTTCCCACCCAAAAAAAAAGGGTTCCTCACGATGTTTTTCTTTCACCGAAGTCAGTAATGTCCAAGATAAACTTCGAAAGTACCTATGAATTTTTCTTCTTCTTGTGTGGTTAGTGACTAACCTGGTGTCAGAGTTTTAAAGTTGCCCATGGACCTCTGACTTGGCTTCACATGCCGTCGAAAAATATCTCTCAGGCATGCCATACCTATGAATTGAAAAGTCGCATTGGTCTTGCCCGGATTTGATCCCGCAACCTCATAATAATAAAAACTACACATAATTCAAAACCAGAAATTACTTACAAGGCACAATTTATTTATTTAACAATAAACTGAAGTATGCATATCGTTATCTACTTAAAAACACGAAAATCTTTACCTAATGTATTATTAATAACGTGAGTCATTGTTTACCACGAAAGCTAGTTGTTGAACCGATCATTTCGTCATTACCATGAGCCTTATGGCTAAGGAATCATTATGTCAACCACGATGTCAACCGGAGATCGTTCACTTCTGAACACATCTAATACTGTCTATATTATACGTCTCTAAATTAATGTAGGTACCAAATAGGAAGCCAAATGTTTAATTAAATGATCTCTTTTCTTCAATGGTAATTTTAAGAGCAGAAACTTTATTACAAACTAAACATACACACATAACATCACGCCTTGTTTCACCGAAGGGTTGGGCAGAGGTGTCCCTGTAGCAGGTACACCCACATTTCGCCAGTTATGTTTAAGTCCCGTGAGCGAGCCTATTGCCATCAACCGGGCACAAATCAAGACTCCGAGCTGCTACTGAGAAATTTCAGATACAAAAACCCAATAACACTTTGCCCGACCCGGGAATCGAACCCAAGACCTCATGCTCAGCAATAGCGCTAAAAAAACTAGTACTAGTTAGTAGTAGTACCTACTAGTTTAGTATTTCAAACTAGTACTCCTGTATTCAATTGTTGTGTATCAAAACCAAACCTCTCATGCAAAAAAACCCAGACCACAAAGTTTTCTGTAAACCATTTTTTTTACACCGATCTTTCGTACTAGATCGTAATGACTACGCGACTCGTATTAAGTACGCTAATCGTACTACGCTAATCATGGCGACTTGATATACAACGCACATCCTAAACCGCTTGATCTAAAAGCATGAAACTTTGCATATAGCTCCATAAATAGCGAAAGTGGCACTAAAGAAAGAATTTGAAAATTTACCTCCAAAGGAGTAATTTTTCCCGATGGGAAACCCCGCAGAGCACACAGCTCATATCTTAATAATAAGTATTACAATTTTCAAACAGTTACAAAAATCTATTCCAGTGGCGTATCAAAGACAGCATGGTCTCGCTTCTCATCCTCTGTGCGCGCACGCACAAACCTCGCGCAAGTTTTACATGACGTACGTGCAGACGCAGCCCTCACCTTCGACTGGGTGTTCTTATTACTGGTCGCCGCGTTCGTCGCTGCTATTGGACTGGTCGAGAATTCGACTGTCATATTAGTGGCTAGCATGCTTATTTCGCCGCTAATGGTAAGCATCATCATTTATTGAGAACCAGCCTTCAAGATTCTTTAACAATTAAATCCTTTAAAATGAACCTCTTCCTACATATTACAGGCAACAGCGCGGGTCTCTGGCTGGTTCAATGTAATATTTAATTATTCTACTAGCTATTGTCCAAAGACCATCAACAATTTTTTTGGTCTTTTCTTAGAATTTTTCTGACGCTATTGGTACCTATGGAAGAGCACCCCAAAAAATCGGAACGTTCATCACAATTTCCAATTCAGTAAATAAAATGTTCACTTTACTTGAGGCGTTTAAAAGTATAACTTAGATGCTTACTACATACCATAGCTGTACGAAAATCGCTACACTTTCCGCAGTACAAAATTTTTCATATAAAGACGATGTCTTCCAGGGTCCAATCACAGCAGGCACCCTGGGCATAGCTGTCAGAGACCGCTCCCTACAACTCATGGGGGTCAAGAATGAGTTCCTCGGCCTGTTCCTATCCCTCGTCATGGGCTTCCTCTTCGGCCTCACCATCTGTGCCATCGACGAGCGGTACGGAGTGGTTGAGGACTGGCCTACTACTGAGATGATATCAAGGTACGTCATAATAACTGCATGTTTTCCAAATAAATGATGATTGTCTCCACATCCTTACAAGAACCTACATATTTCATCTTCATGATGCTGATTGCTGACAATTTGTCAGCAATAGCGATAGCCATTAAAGCCCGAAAAGGCTCATTATTGTCATGGATACTACTTAGGCTACTGTTGGAAATGGAATTTACTAGCAATGTGGCATCTTCGCAATATAATTCACACAGCATGTTGCGGAAAATTCTAGAACAATAAAAAATAACAGTCTACTTACAATTAACCTTCTGACTCTGATATTGCAGAAGAAAATTCCAAATGTAGAGTAGGTTTTACAACATGGGGTAAACATAAAACTAGTTAAAAATACAGCAATAAATGAGTGTGTGTGAGCGACAGTTGTTTCTCCTTTTCATTATAAAGTTGTCACCACGTGATGAATGAGACATTTCATGATGCATCCATCATTTCTACTGTCTAACTCCGTTGACATACAAACGTTATTTTTTAACACCTTGGTTTCCTCGCAGTGAAGATATATCGTAATAGCAAGATATTAACGTCAGTAACAGAATACTACTTTATTAGAATACATCTATAAACGCATTCATCACAGCTGCAAATAATGTAAATGGCCCAGATGGGCAAAGGATAGAGCCACCTGGAACGGTTTGGATGAGGCTTTCAGCGCAAATGGCGGTCCTTACTTACACCTAACAATACTAACCTTATTTAGGTACAAAACTAACATTTCCTTCAAATAAATAAATATGTACACAATACAAAACAGTTGATAAAAAAATAGAACTAAGGGATTAAATAAAAATATATAATTATAATGGATAAAATACAATAGAAAAAATAAAAAGGCCGCATAGCTTAGAGACGCGTCGTTTGTGGTCGCGATCCTCAGTATTGAGGGAGCGACGACGAAGAAGAAAAAAATAAGGATATATGGCGAAGGATTGATGGGAACCAGCCAAGTACACCTATATATAAATTGAGGATGAGCAAAGTAGAACACACTTTTTGTAAGACAAACTCAATCAACATGATTTATTATTGTAATTTTAGTGGGAAAAGTTTAATAAAACAATTTTTCTTTCAAAATGAATGACAAGATAAAAGATATTGCTCATGAAAAAATCCAAGGAAAATTTGTAATTAGTCGCTCCATTCTAACTTGACAAAATGACAAGGTCTTAGTTGTATTGGAAGATTAACAATTTTAATTTTCCTGTTTCCATGAATTCAACATCACGTATTTTTATAACTAGGTATTATTAAGTAGCGTAGCTAGTCTATCCGAAATGGGTCCTGTATCAAAATTTTGTTGGGGGTTCTTCTTCCCCGACGGCAGCCAGACCCAAAAAGGCCTTATTTTTTACAAATTAAATAAAAACACAAGCATAAACAAAATAACTATCTATATTGTAAAAAGTACTGGGACTACCACAGCTGAATAAGGATTAAAATTCAATTAAAAACAGTAGATGCTAGAACAAAAATAATAACTGAAAAATAATGAAAATACATAACGCGAATTTTAGTTTTTAGTAAATAACATCTTTCAAATGATTTCCATCCGTTACACTCTCTCATACAATTTGTTCATAACGTCGGAAATCAGAAATCAGAAAGCTTTATTTGTGAACATAGGTCAAGTTACACATAGTGTGAGGTGTTATAAATAGGTAGATCCTCCATATTTTGCCCAGAGGCGTACAAATATAAATAACAAATTGATGAAATTATATCAACTTTCACGTCAGTTATAAAAAGTATAAATAGACATAGCATATCAAAAGAAAAAAAATGTATACATATTTACAATCAATTTCCAAATAGACGTCAAATGGTTAAGTTACATGTCATAATTATGTTAATGATAATGTCGAACAAAATTCAAGGTCATTAAAACAGGTCAGGTAGGGTGTTCTAAGGCAGTAATTATATAATTGTCGTCGAAATAGTCCTTTATTGAGTAATAACATTTATTAATCAAAATTATAAATAGTTCTTTTTTGAATTTGTCCAGATCACCATTAACACATTAATATATTAAATTATGGTTTCAGCACGACCTGCACCCTTCACAATCTGAACAACGCTGATGATATGACAAAACACTGTAGATATCTCAGAAATACCTATTTCGTGAAAAGGGCTTTTAAAACTTTTTTAAACCATACATATAATTAAAATACAGGGTTTTTGTATGTGCTCATATCTCCTTCTACATACTATAAAATAAAATAAATATTAATATAGGGATATGTAACTGCCTCGAAATAATCGAATGAGCGCTATTAAGGCAAAACACTGTAACTCGAGTTACAGTGTATTGACACGTCAGATTATTTACGCCTCTAACACCACAATAAACGTGACCAGATACCAAAAAAAAAAAAAAAAAACAAAATTCTAAATACATGTTTTATTTCACATAAACCTACAAGGGCACTTATGAAACGTCAGAAGCTAGATGCACGCTTCCAATTGATTGTCTCCTATGGAGAAGAGCCGGCAAGAAACCACGGTTACTCGTTTAAAAATAATTGGCTTTTACAATATTTTCAAATAACAGTGATAGTAGGTATGGGAGAACAGTGTAGGTCTTTCAACAAGTACCAGGTACTTAAGAAAATAGAAAATGGTAAAAAATCTACGCAAAGTATAAGCAACATATCGCTGTCCCCGGCGAATAAAATCGTAATCGTAAAAACCAAATTTTACAAGAAAAATAAAAAACTGTTTTTTGTGAATATCTTATTACATAGCGGAATTGTTCAAATACCAAAAGAAAAGTGATTTTTTACATTCATTCAATACACCTTAAAATCTCGTAACTTCTTAAATAACCGTAGGCCGTGAATGAAAAAAATTGACAGAGTGTAATCGGACCTCTAAATATCGAATACGAGTAAGCAATAAAGTTAAAACTATCGTAATAACACATTACCATTTAAAGGCTCGTGCAGACCAGCGCGACACGCGACGCGACACAAAGGCACCGCTAGTCGCGCGACGACGCCTTTGTGTCGCGTCGCGTGTCGCGCCTGTTTGAAAGAGCCTTTATTCGCCGGGGACAGCGATATATGTACCGTCGAAACGAAAAGAAGAAGATGGTCGATAACCCAATATGACCCTATTGTTCTGGTTTACAGATGCGAGTACCGTTCCCTATGGGTTGGTATTCTGGTGGCGATCCCCAGTGGTGCAGGTGTGGCACTGGCAGTTCTCGGAGAGTACACGTCATCTCTTGTTGGTGTCGCCATATCCGCCTCGCTATTGCCTCCTGCTGTTAATGCTGTGAGTATATTATAAGACTTAGTCTATTTATTTATTTTTAGGTGCGCTAATTATAAATAGGGAAAATATTGGTTCAATATTTTTGGCAGACACGTAATAGTTACCTACCTAAGTACCTACTTATCTTGATAGAGGTGTGACTTGTTGGGAACCTATAACATACGAGAGCGTCTATTTGTGTATTTGTAACTACTTCATCGATTTTGGAGTAATTTTATTTTACCTTCATTAACATCATTTTCCTCCCAAAGAGAGGAAGTTTGTGTCTCAGCAGTGGAGACGTTATAGGTTGATAATGCTATACCTACTATGTTTTTGCTTAAAATAAAATCATTTCTAACGTATGAGATGACATAACCAGGGACCGAAACCGGTATGATCAATACGGGTATTTTTTCAGTTACAACTTTTATATTGTTTACTGGTATTTTAAAGGTTACCTTAAATTGAAGCAGTATTAAATGAAATAAAATTACCTGTATCTTACATGTGCCATCGGCATTAGTCAAAGGGGCGCATCGCCTGTGTGTGTGTAACCGGTATTAAAACGGTAACCTAAATCAGGTAACATGTTTCTTCTTCTTGGTTACCCAGATAGCGGTAACCTTAGTCGTAGAAGTAACCAAAATTCTTCGATACCTGTACCGTAATTTATAAAGGTTTTCGGTCCCTGGACATAACTACAACAAAAATGGCATTGGCTGTACCCACGAAGTATCTATAATCCGTGACTGTACTCCTTTTAAACTATTCCCATAGAGGTACGTCTAAAGGTCAATATGTACCCTGTTTATTTACACACTAAAATTAGAATCAGATATTTAGGGATGGTCTAAATCAGGAATTTGATTGACGTACAAACGTTATAACAAGCATAGCGTAGCGTATTTCCATTTTGGTATCGCTTAATCTAAATCAAGGTATATCAAAATGGAAATAGCTACCTAAACAACGTCTATCTATAACTAAACTATATATACTATTATTACGAAGTTGAGTAGTTATTATTATAATAAGACTAGGTGGGTGGGTTAAATCAGGTAGGTTAACCTGTGAAAATGATGAATGGACGAAATCAAAGAGATTTGAAGACAAACCAATTAGTATATTTTATGTTTAAACAAAATGTAAAAAAAACCCTGTTCGATCCGTGTGGGTGTTGTTAGGTATCGTTATGAGAGACCATTTTGATTTTTTGGAATGCAATAAATAATTGAGTATTAAGTCTATTTATGTGGTTTTTTTGCAGGAAAAAAAATTTTGCCACGTTTTTTTTCTATGGGGAATTTTACCGGGTTATTTCATGGGCGCGGGCGGCCGTCGCGTCGTTTTCCTGTTGGAAAATTTCTAATTTTTTACGGATTTGGTGTAATTTTGGTACTAAAAATGTGAATTTTAAATAGCAAAAAGTATTTTTTTTTAAATCTTTTAGATAATGTTGTTGCAATACCTATGTGCCCCTTTAGGATCGGACAGGTTTCTTTTACATATTGTATTTAAACGAGTGAATAGTATTTTTATTTTATGTATTCTGTTTTCTCTTCTACTCTTACCCACGTTGTCTACATCTCTAACTACTTTCCTATCGCAGGTATGCTGGAAGAGATTTCTTTAGAAAAAGCATGACCTTTGTACGTTTTTTCTGTTCCTTTCTTCTTGTCTGTTTATATGTGTACATAAACTGTTAAATAAATAAATAAATACCTACTTACATGGGCTTGAATGGCATCAATCAAGCCCGTGTATCTAATTGTTTTTTTAACCGACTTCAAAAAAAAGAAGGAGGTTCTCAATTCGTCGGGATTTTTTTTTTTAATGTATGTTCCCCGATTACTCGAAGACCGCTGGACCGATTTGAAAAATTATTTTTGTTTGAAAGGGTATACTCGTACTTTCAAGTGGGTCCCATTGTCATTTGGTCACGATCTGATGATGGGATCTTGGAGAAATCGAGGGAACTCTTCAAATATATTAGGCACATCTTTAGCGATTTGGGTATTTTTGATGAGCAGTTGACATAAGGCTATTGTAACTTAGATAAATTACAAACCAAATCACTAAAAAGTGAAAAAAAAACTTTTTTACAAAAAATACAACCAATTTTAGGTGTCACTAACATTGGTTGTACTTACTAATATAGGTTTTACATTAACACCAAATATTGATTTAAAGACTCGCCATGTACGAAACGCAAGAGATGTTTTTACCAAAGAACTCGCAGGACAATCAGTATCAAAAATGACTGCCTCGTTGGTCTCGTCAAGTGTAGTGGTCGCAAGCACGATTGCTGAGAATAATGTCCTGGGTCCGAATCCCAGATCGGGCAAAGTGCGATTGGGGCTTTCCATCGGTAATTTCTCAGTAGCAGCCCGGAGTCTGGTTTTGTGTCTGGTTGATGGCAATAGGCTCGTTCTATATTACATTGGTGGGACTTAAACATAACGTCGCCGTGCAGTGAAAACCTCGTGATTGCAATAAACGTTATTTTACAAGAGAAAATAAAAACTGTCTGAAAAATGGCCGCCATTGACGTTCTCCGAGGTTCTCATTATCATAAATAGAAGGCATTAAAACCATCTTAGAGCTGTGCACGTTCGTTCTAAACTAAATTAAGCATTACGAGGTTTTCTACCCAACAAATAAATTAAAAGAAAATACAACAAAAAAAAACTTTACAAGGTTTTCACTGCACGGCGACGATAATTGGCAAAAAGTAGGTACATCATCTACATATACCTAACTCTTCTGGAAATACAGTTATCCTATCCTATACTATTAAATGAGCAATATTTGTATAAATATATATATTTGTAATCACGTTCTCGAAAACGGCTCCGGGGGCTCTGGGGGCGAAAAATCGATCTAGCTAGGTCTCATATCTGGGAAAATTCGTTATCTCTATTTTCAAAACCTCGGGAATGTGATACAATGTTGGTATATCTTTTTTTTTTTTTTTTTTTGGGTGGGAAATTGTCAAATAACTTCTCCCGCTCTGGGTGGAGCGGGAGGGCGTGTCAGACTCTTACTGACTAAAACCCACCCGTGTTCCTTCCTATGCCATGTTGCCGGGGGCCACGATGTCCCCATCGGTTTTCTTCGAACCCCCGGCAGGCATTGGCCCTAGCGGACCCCGTCAATTCTGCTGACATCTCTTTGAGGCGCGCGTGGAACACAACGCGCCGTCGACCCGGGCTTGGTCCTTATCGGACGGCGAGCTACCCATTGCTCACCGTCCGCAAGCCCGCGCCTACGGTGGCCGGAAATCTTCCTGCGATTCCCGACGCCCAGGGCGTCTCCTGCTGCGGCGGTTAGGGGCGCGAGGGCGCGAAATTTGCCTCTCCCTCACGCGCTCCGTCTCCTCCTTCGCGAGCATTACTGCTTCGCAGAAAGAGGTGACGGCCTCCCATTTCCTCTCGCTCCGTAGCATGGCCCGAATCAGGGCCGGACGCGAGAGATCACCGCCGCCGATCGCATCCACGAGGACACGGCGATGCCCTGCCCAAGCCGGGCAGACCTCCACCGTATGCTCCACCGTGTCCTCCGGGCGATCCACACAGTGTCGACACCCGGGCGTTTCCTCCCGCTTTATCCTGAACAGGTACCTCCCGAAACTGCCGTGTCCGGTGAGTACCTGCGTCAGGCGGAAGGTGAGGACGCCGTGGCGCCTCTCTAGCCACTCCTCAAAGAGGGGTCTTATCGCCGCAATTGTGGCGTGCCCAGCGCTGGGTTGCGACAATCGCACTCTCCATTCCGCCATGAGATCCCGCCGGAGCTCTGTCCGCTGTGCCGCGACTTCTTGCGGCATCGGAGTTAAGCCCCGGCGCTTCGCCTCCTCGCGCCACTCCCAAATGTGCGCGAGGACCTTTGCCTCCAGATCCCATGGCGGTACTCCGGCAAGGAGGCTCGCCGCCTCGCAGGAGACCGTGCGGTATCCTCGGGCCAGCCGGATGGCCATGACCCTTCGGGACGCGTTCAGCCGGCGGCCTGGCTGCCGCCTCAATGAAGGCGCCCACACCGGCGCCCCAATGTTGGTATATCTGGATGATATGTTTATCCATTTTCGCCCGAGCAGAGCTCGGTCGACCAGGTACTGTAGCTAAAACAAAAATACCAAAAAAAAAAAAAAAAAAAAAAAAACATCTCAGATATTAGATTACCTAACTCAATTTTATAAATTCCAGGGTCTACTATGGGCCATGGCGCTGACACGACTCATGGTGACGTCAGACGAAGATCGCTGGCTGGTGGTGCAACCCTCAGAGCTGGCTGTGCTGGGTACTGCGTCACTGTGCCTGACGCTCGTCAACATTGTGTGCATCTTCCTTGCAGGAGTTGCTGTTTATAAGGTATATACCGATACATACAGTCAGGGAAATTAATTGTTAAGGTGAATCCGCAGCTGTAGCCACGAAATTCAAATTTTCTTACGTTTTTTTGCAATTTGCAGGTCAGTGTCAGGTTGTATCTTGATCGATTCGCGACCATAACAGATATGTATTTATAAAATTATAATCAATGGAACCATTAATACATCTCTCTAAGTTACATTTGTTAGTTCTAATCATGGTCTGACAGTTTGAGTAATTTAAGTGGCCTACCCAAATGTCCTTTTTTTGGTATTGTTCGTCGAATCGTTGAGCTCCTTAAATTCTGAGTTGAGCTGCACGATAACTGACAAATGCGTGCACTGACTGGACAGGCCCTCTCAATCTGTGTGGTGCTTTCCTCAAAAGACCACTTCAGACACCAATCCACATGGCCTTCACATGATCTGACCAAGATTATGTCTGGACTTTAAAAGAGACTGAGACCTCTGAGTTTGTTTCGGCCTTTCTTCTCAGAGTAACGAAACGGAAACGCCGACCTCATCTAGTTTTAAAATATGATTGATGTGTAAAAGTGTTTGTACAAACCTACTTACAGAAATAAAATCATTTATCATTTATCATTTCTATAAGAACAAATCTCATATGGAAAACTTCTTACACTGACCTGCAAATTGCAAAAAAACGTAAGAAAATTTGAATTTTGCGGGCAACAGCTGCGGATCCAGCTTAAGCAAATCATATTGACACCCTACGTTAAATTTCCGTGTTATTGCCATTTCATACAACTATCAAAGAATTACAGTAACTATTTGAATATGCAGACAATTTAAGTTGGAAGTTTATTTGCTTAATCATTCATATCCCTGAAATTACATACTGTATGATGACGTTATTAAAGTTAGCTGTGCTTAGTATATCCCTGACGCATATCTCCTCGATTTAGACTTCTTGTGAATACCCCATATGGAATTTTAGGCAGACCAAGAGAACCTAAGCCTTGAAAAACATCTAATAATATTTCGTTATAAAGGAATTCAGTATGTAAATTATTAGGAACCTAGTAACTTCAGTCTAAGATAAGATCGAAACCACAGATATAGATATACCTAGATAACGCAAGAGCAACTACTGCGCGTGCCATTTTCGTGCCCAGCTTACGTACAATAATCGTAAGCTGCCATTTTCGCGCTCAGTCTGCATCGGTGCCAGGCTTGTCGGAAGTCAGTAAAAAAATTGAAAATGGTTAATTACGCTGTTATAAATTGTAAAAACTGTGCAAATGCGAGGAGAAACAATAAAATAAACGTTTTCTAGTGCTTGTGACGTCATAGTAGGTAGTCAAAAAATGGCACGCTTGGTTTTCATACAGATCGTGATACTTGCGTTATCTAGGTCTATCTATATCTGTGATCGAAACTTTTAGGAGTAGGTACTTAACCCTAACTAGTGGCGGCATCTACAACGCCACATGCGAACTACGCAGAACACTGACGTCACGCAAAAATCCCCTGCCTCGCGCAAACAGAGTTTACCGCGCGACGAGTAAACAATATGTAAAAAAACCCTGTCCGATCCGAAAGAGGCACATAGGTACTGCAAAAACATTACCAAAAAGTTTTTTTTTTAATTATTAATGAAAATAAAAAAGTCATTGCTATTTAAAATTCACATTTTTAGTACCTACCAAAATTACCCCAAATCCATTAAAAATTTGAAAATTTTCAACAGGCGTCATAAGTTATAACTTGTAGATACCCGCTAAATGACGGCCACCCGCACCCCATGTAATAACCCGGTAAAATTGCCCATTGAATTATTTATTATTTCTTTTTTCCTGAAAATTTCCAGATAAACTTTCAGTACGATACCTAACAACACCTTCACGGTACGGACAGGGTTTTTTTACATGTTGTATACACAAAGTCCCGACATCAACCGTCGGGCAGTTGCCTACCAGACACGACGTCCGTCTGGTCGGAGGATCCTCCCTTTTCTATAGACGATGAGTGTACTTTACACCTTCTTCCTTATACCTCTATAGATTGACTAAAACTTTAATTAATATCAACACTAATTGCCTACAGTATTATTACCAGCCTTGCTTAAAGATCTGAGAAAACAATAGCTTAATACTTATGTACTATATTTTGCAAATCTGAGACTCGACTTGACGTCAAACACAATAATACAAAGATGTCAAGGGAGTACTGTAGGTACTTATATCTTGTATGAAATTCAAGTTGAGACTCTCGAGGACCTCTTACTTATTGTCCTTCTAAGATTCCCCCAGACCTAGGGTTGCCATCCGTCCGGGTTTCCCCGGATTTGTCCTATTTGGAGGGCGTCCGGGGTGCGTCCGGGCGGGGTTTTGGAATAGTGTCCGGGTGAAACCCGGAAACTTTGTGTCAGGTGTAATCCGATTAATTGAATTATTTGCAGTAAATTAAAGCATTATCATAGTAAAAAATTCGCCGCGCGGCAAATGACCCATTTTTGATGCCAAAAAGACAAGCGTTCCTAAATTTTACTTTTGTTACCATAATACCTCAGATAGAGAATAGTGTAAGTATAATTGATTAGTAAATTAAGCCTTTTATTTGTATTGTTAAGGCTTAAGTTGATTTTCTATTAATAAAAAAAATACTATAAACTTAACGATGTTTTAATTTATTGTAAAAAAAAAATCCGAGGGCGTCCGGTGAAAAATCTTTGATATTTATTTAGGTGAAATGCACCCAAATGTCCAGGGTATTTGAAATTTTGGTCCGGGGCCCCGTAATTTAGGTGATGGCAACCCTACCCAGACCCCTCCCCAGGACCTGATTTCCCCAGACTCGTTGTTCCTTATTTACATTCTAAAATAAGCGATTCATTCGGTAAATGGATCTCCTTATGGAATTAACTTTAACACTTTCGACTCCACCCACTTTTCATAGAATTCATAGATACGCCGCCATACATATTGGAAGTGAACTCTCCGTGAGGGTTGCCGGCATAACATTTGCGCTAAAGTTAACTATCGCAGATGGTCAACGGCATTAGGTTTAAATCCATGTTATAAAACGAAGTAAAACTGTGATTTCAGGGGGTCTTGTCGCTGGGCACGCCACAATTGCGGCGATAAGACCCCTCTTTGAGGAGTGGCTTGAGAGACGCCACGGCGTCCTCACCTTCCGCCTGACGCAGGTCCTCACCGGACACGGCTGCTTCGGGAGGTTCCTGTTTAGGATAAGGCGGGAGGAAACACCCGGGTGTCACCATTGTGTGGATCGGCCTGAGGACACGGTGGAGCATACGGTGGAGGTCTGCCCGGCTTGGGCGGAGCAACGCCGTGTCCTCGTAGAGGCGATCGGCGGCGGTGATCTCTCGCGTCCGGCCCTGGTTCAGGCCATGGTACGGAGCGAGAGGAAATGGCAGGCCGTCACCTCCTTCTGCGAAGCGGTAATGCTCGTGAAGGAGGAGGCGGAACGCGTGAGGGAAAGGCAAATTTCGCGCCCTCACGCCCCTAACCGCCGCAGGAGGAGACGCCCGGGGCGGGAATCGCGAGCCGATTTCCGGCCACCGTAGGCGCGGGCTTGCGGACGGTGAGCAATGGGTAGCTCGCCGTCCGGTAAGGACCAAGCCCGGGTCGACGGCGCGTTGTGTTCCACGCGCGCCTGAAAGAGATGTCAGCAGAATTGACGGGGCCCGCTAGGGCCAATGCCTGCCGGGGGTTCGAAGAAAACCGATAGGGAAATCGTGGCCCCCGGCAACAGGGCAACCGAAGGAACACGGGTGGGTTTTAGTCAGTAAGAGTCTGACACGCCCTCCCGCTCCACCCAGAGCGGGAGAAGTTATTTGATAATTTCCCACCCAAAAAAAAAAAAAAAGGGGGTCTTGTCGCCAGACGTAGTTCCCAACCTTTTATTATTTTTGTGAATATTTGTAACCGTAAAAAAATGCTTGGAATTTAAAACCAACGCATATATATCTACTAATTAATCTTGTTAAAACATGACATCACATTTTATTTTCACGGTTTATAATGCTGTATTCGCGAAGAAAAACCTAAATTTAAAATACAATGAGCCCTGCGCGAGCGTTAACAGCTTTGTTTGAAACTAAACGTGAAAAACTTCTTGCAAGTTTCCGTAGCTAACTACTTAGGTACTGTGATAAGGCTATACTGGAATGTAAAAACTTTCATTTCTAGGAACACGGCATTTTCTGCTGGCATTGTAGCGACATAAACTATTGGCCGTCTTAAACCATTATTCTAAACGAATAAAAGTTCGCAGAATTAATCTGTAACGAAATATGTAGTAATAATGTTGACAATGTATGGTTATAGGTAAAAGAAGTCAGTCCTCTAGACAGAAAGGACATCTCCTGGTGGAAAGCCAACAGAACTCGCATGCAAGCCAAACAAAACAAGGATAATTCAAATTGGGATGCCTATAAGTAAGTACCTATATCACAATTAAAATCTTAGAATTCTTCGGGATTCTTCCAAATTGTCTATCTTTTAGAGAAGGATCTTCTCACTTCTTGTGGATCTCAAAGGGATACCTAATGATAACGCAATCTTTATCCAGGATTTTATAATGCGTGGCGGTATCGCTTAACACCCAATCCTTCTCTCGAACTCAGTTTGTCTCTCATGACAATTGTCATGACTCATGTACAAACTGCTTTTAAGATAATGTATTTTAAATTCGGATAGAATATCTATTTAATTATTCTTTGCAGCAAATGGTATGACGAAAAATCAGAAGCAAAAGAAGAATGTACTGAAGAACAAGTATTTCCAACTGCTGCTACAAATCCCAGTCCTGGACTAATAGACAATAGCACAGTTACATTCCGGAGACGGCCAACGATCATCAAGCAGCTGAGAGCACAAAATATAGATGGTTATTGCAACAATTCACAGTAAGTAAAACTATTGTACAGAATCTACTTTTGGCCCCAAAGACCAGCCGCTCTAGATAAAAAAATTGTACTTTACAATCATTTGAAATCCATGGACGATATGATATCGTTGGACATTGATATCATAGGCCAGTGTTACTCAAAGTATGCTCGGCGGAGCCTCTGGACTCCGCAAAGCCTCTGTGGGGGCTCCGCGAAAATACTGGTCACAATGAACAACAAACACAGAGGCAAATGATAAATTAAGAAAATGCCGCCAAATCTAAAATTTATTCTTGAGGAAGCGGTAAAAATAATGAATTTCACCAAAAAATTGTGCACTGCAATCACGATTGTTTTCAATATTGTGTGAAGATAATGGCAGCAAGCATAAAATACTAGTGCTCCATATAGAAGTGAACTGTTTATCTCGGTGTAAATCTTTGACAAGGCTATTTGAACTTAGACCAGTACCCTAATTGGGTCCGTGGCTTAGGCCCCCAGTGGTCGAGGCACCTGTGGCCGACGCCCCCGATTCCATTAATTGAATTCAAAGCAATTTTTGATCAAACGTACTGTCAGGCACAAAAATGTTTTAATTAAATAATAAATGTAAAAAAATAAAAATAAAATATTTTTTTATTGACACAAATACAGTTTTTACAAACTTTGTTTGAAGCCCTGGCTCCTGAGCTAGGTAGCAACCTGTGTTACAGGAGCCAGTGTCTTCGCCCATTTTTGGTTAATTTCATAACAATGTGCAATAAGCAAAATTAAAAGAGAAAAGGAAAAAAAAAAAATAACAATAAAAACAATACAATAAAAGACAAAATTACAACAATTATAAGATGGACACATGCTCTTTGTGTGTGTGTGTGTGTGCGTGTGGGGGTGCGTGTATTTGTGTGTGGGGGTGCGTGTATGGGTGTGTGCGTGTGTGTGTGCGTTCGTGTGTGCGTGTGTGGGGGTGTGTGCGTGTATGTATGGGTGAGTGTAGATCATTTTATGAGTACTGATTTTGTAATAGATTTTCCGTCTGGTGGTAATCAAGTGTTTGAAGCCATGTGGAGATTTTTAATTTAGTTTCTTTCGTTGTGAACGGATTTATGTTATGGGTATTGTTTACTTTATTGTAAATGTATTTAGCCATGTAAAAGTGTTGTCTTCTAGCGGAAGCGGTTTTACATCTTTCTGGTCTCCATACATTAGTATGAGTAATAGTTCTCTTTACTTTGGTGGCGTGAATTACCGGCGTTAGTTGGTGTTGATTAATTGTGAGATGAAGAAGGTATACCTGTCTCACGGTAAGTACTTTACAATTTTCATAAAGATCCTTCGTAGGAAACCGGTACGGTCTGAAGGTCATGACCTTTAACAAAGATCTTTGGGCTCTTTCGAGGTGAATCATAAAGGTTTTACATGCGCCTCCCCAGGCCGTGATACAGTAGGCTATGATTGACTGTGCCAGCGCAATGTACACCGTGCGGAGTAGCTTAAACTTAGCCACGTGTCGAAGCTTCTTAAATGCCCATACGAGTTTCCTAACACGGGAAGTGGTCAATTCAATGTGTGGACGCCAGCTAAGTCGTTCATCCAGAAGTACACCTAGATATTTCACAGACTTTTTTTGTGAGATTGGAAGACATGGGCATTGGTGGCCATATAAATCATTGCAGGAGTGTGCTTTGATACTTATTTCCATGGGTTTAGTATTGGCGAAAGTAAATTGCAGATAAGAGGTCTTAGAAATATTCAGGGTTAGTAAGTTACTTCCTAGCCAATGGATTATTTTACATAGGCCCAGCTCCGCCGCTTGTTGCGCTTCCTCCCAACTCTCACCGTGAAATATTAATACGGTATCATCTGCATAACTAAATATTCTGCCTTTATTAAGAGACTGCTGGCACAGGTCATTCACATAGACCAGGAAAAGACTTGGGGATAGGCAGCTTCCTTGGGGTACACCATAGTCAATTATGGCTTCATTGCTAACCTCTTCACCAATCTTTACTTTTTGTGTTCGGTCTGCAAGAAAGTCAGTAAATATGCTGAGAGCTTTCCCCCTGATACCGGCATGCTCTAACTTCTTTACAAGGGTTGGAATACAGACAGTGTCAAACGCCTTGGCCAGGTCTAGAAAAACACCCAGACATTTCTGTTTTGCATCCACTTTTCCAGTAATGTGGTCAACAAGTTGGTTAACTGCGTCTACGGTGCTTCTCCCGGACCTGAAGCCAAATTGTGAGTCTGATAATATTTTAGAGTGCTCTAAGTATCTTATGAGTCTATGGTTCAGTAGTTTTTCCAAGATTTTTGACAGTGCTGAAAGTACTGAGATAGGTCTATAGTTTTTGACATCGTCTTGACTCCCTCCCTTGTGAACTGGCGTTACTAGAGACTTTTTGAAGATTCGTGGGAAGACTCCCTGCTCAAAACATATCTCAATGAGTTTCGTAAGAGGTGAGATTAGTACATCTTTGCCCAGTTTGATGAATTTGGCCGGAATAGAGTCCCATCCTGTAGCACAATTAATCCTCAGGTTATTAATCACCGCCTCAACTTCGATCTCGCCTGGGGATAATAAAACCATAGATTCACAAGCCGAGGGTGTTTCAAATTTATATGGTGCACTTGGGGAATTTTGGTTTTGCCTAATAGTGTCAGCTAATCGCTTACCAATATTAGCAAAGTAATGATTTACTTCTTCAATTGCGTTGGGCGCATCTGTTGCAGTTAGGAGTTTATCTGCTGATATTTTTTGCCCAGTTTGGTTAGTAATCGTTTTAATAATATTCCATGTTTCTTTATTGTTTTTTGAAGATTCTAAAGCGGATCTGTCGTGATTTAGTTTTATGTTCCTAAGTAACAGATTACAGAAATTGCGATACCGTTTATATGACCGCTCTATAATTCCGTTTTTTGGATCTGCTAGAAATGTTTTATGGAGATTATCCCTGTGTCGAATACATCGTAATAGGCCAGGTGTAATCCAGGGCTTAAGTACTGTTTTACGGTTTGGGACTTTCTGAAATTGGGAGTGTTGAGATATTGTGGACATCAAACATTCGACAAACCTAGTTGCAGCTTCATTCGCATCGCATTTGTCAGATAGAAATGAGAAGTCTGTATTTTTAAGCTGCTCTACAGCGGCCTCATAATTTACTTTTGCGACGTATTTAATTGTGTGTTTATTGTTGTTAACGCCCTTACTTAAACATACCATTACTGAGGCATGGTCGCTGACTGTGGAATTTATTACTATGACAGTTGCACAAGTAGATTTATTAATCATCACGTGATCGAGGCAGTTCTGTAATCTTGTCGGATGTGTGTGTCCCGGTAAAAGACCCATTTCAGCAGTCAAATTAAGATAAAGTGAACTATTTCTGTCAGTGTTGCTAGGTTTTATGTCAATATTAATATCTCCTATTAAAATTATGTTGCTCGCTTTTAGTTTACTTAAAATGATTTCTAGGGAATTTAGGAAACGGTCAATACAATATGTCGATGGGGATCTATAGGATGCTAAAATACACGTGTCGGAATCAATTTTTAGTAGTAGAAAGTTGCCACCTATCGGTTCTGGTTCTTCCACTGTACACTGAATACTGCTTTTAACATATATTGTGATACCGTCGTTTTGATTTAAGCATTTTTTACTGGCGTATATCACATAGTTTTCAATTGGAGGAATTGGTTTGTCTTCATTAAGCCAACACTCCGTCAGTATTATAATGTCCATTTCACAGCATAACCTAGCTAATTGAGCCTGAAACCCGTCTAAATTTTTGTATATGCTTCGGATGTTCTGAGTTATTATTTTTAGCGAATCCTTCGAGGTTTTTATGATGTCGTTACATATATTAGTATCACAGTGATGTGAAGATGCCATCGTGAAGTTATCTATTTGTGATGTGATGTTGGTGTTTGTATTAGCCATTGAGTACCGTTATAATTTCAGTGTTACACATTAATGTGCGGGGTCTCGTTTTAGGCGTGGTATAGTCTAATAAATGTATATTGATTGTAAGTATATGTATGATATTAAATCATAATAATATTCATAACATAGAAATGCTTTTATTTATTGGGATGTATGTTTTGAAAAATGAAAGTCTTAGTTATTTTTATTGTTTATTTGTTAATCTCATTAAGAAATCTTGTAAAAAATTGTATGTAAATTACAGTTTTCATCATCAAGAGGATCATTTAACTCAATTATAATAATTAGTCTCAAATGTAATAAAATAAAGATGGTGATTTTAAATAATCAGTCTTAAAAATTACTGCAACTAACTATTTACTTAATGAAACGTTCTTTTTATCTTTGTTACAATAATACCTAATTAAACATAATCTTTGTAACATAATCAACTGTGAAAAAAAAATGCGAACAATTTAACCTAATTGTAACAGTCAGTTTCAGTAGCAATAACATAATAAAATAATCAGACTTAAAAACAAAGTAAACGTACTCGTAGAGTAACAAATTTGTTACATGTGAAATGTTTTGAAATTTTGTAAGCATAAAAATAATCAACTGTAAAAACTTAAACAAATACAAAAATGAAAATTTCAAAAATGAAAAGTTAAAAATAATGTACAAGCAAAATCATCTCTTTTACTAAGTTAGTTTAATTTAATTAATTTTTGGACGGCTTGCCACATATGGGCGGATTTGTTCTTAAAACATGATCGTGGTAATTTTTTTGTTTTCACGCTTTTCAGTCAAATTGGCAATAATTTCTTCATGCTTTCTTGTGTTATTTTTTCGTCTGTTCAAAGGAATGTTTTTGGTTTTCAGTCTGAAGCATCTGAGCATGCTTAAGTTTTGTCCACTATACATAACAAATAAGCTTTTAATGGGTAAAAAGGTGTGTAAGGGTTAGGTTAAGTGGCGATCTATTCTCTCTGCTATTTGATAGATAACTTTTGTTTAGCAAGGAAAAATGCTTTGTTATTATGCTGAAACACTTTTCTCATTTACTGTACTAAGTGAAAAAGCACAAAAAAATTAAGATGTTAAATTAATCGAATCGGGGGCGTCGGCCACAAGTGCCTCGACCACTGGGGTTAGGCCCCCAGTGGTCGAGGCACGGACCCTCCTAATTGCGTAATACAACACAATCACAATCTGTTTCGATCTGAAACAGATTGCTAATCCATTGCTTCATAAGTTGGAAAAAAAAAATCTGCTCAACAACGTAAATAACGCAATGAATATTGTTGAACTGTCAAAATGAAACAAATTAGGCATAATTGTTTACGAAAATAAGTTACGCAATTAGGGTAGGTGCTGAATTACAAACTGTGCGAAACAGCGATTCTCAACTCAATCTATGCAGCTATAAAAACAAAATACCGCAATAGAGTGATAGAAAGTGCAATACCTACGCGGTCAAAATGTATAAAACAGCGAAAAGTTTAAATGCAGAGGGGTTCAGAATCATGTATCCATCCAACCTGTATAGTTTCGATCTACACCCAAAGTATTTTATTTATTTATTTAACTTTAACGTAAAACTGCAATGTGCCAATTACATTAACTAAAGATATAATAAGTCCATGGTAACAGTTTTCGTGCCACCCTGTAGAACACCATAAGCTTACAATATTTCACCATATTACCACGAGACCCTTCCTTAGCTGCCACTATGTCAGTTTTATTAGGCCTTGTACTTAACATCATATACTTTTTACAGATTAGAAGACATCTTCATCCCATTAGACGTGGAAATAGCTGCAGAACTCGAGACACGAACCAGCAAAACGGGCAATAGTGAAAGCACAAAGATTTTGGAGAGTGACCGTGGCAATAAAGTAAACTACCCGCAGAACAAAGAAGATTTAGACCATAGTTATTATAATTTAAGATTTGAAAAGAGTGAAGCTGAGAAAGTACCTGAACCTCAGTACCCCACTTTAGATCCCTCGCTAAGTTATACAGTGAATTCTAAGAATGGAGTACTTTTGCATAATAATTCCTACGATGTGTAATGCACTAATTTTGTTGAATTTATTCATTAAGTACCTAGTAGTTATTTTTGTATCCATTTTAGAGATAGAGAATAATTATTTATTTATTTTAATAAAAGATTTCTTTTAACAACTCTTTTGTTTTACTTACCCTCAGACTATACAGAAAGTCTCACAACCAGTCTTACCAAGGGGTATCGTATTACCCAGTTACTGGGTTGTGGAGGTCAGATAGGCAATCGCTTCATGTAAAATACTGGTATTCAGCTGCATCCGGTTGACTGAAAGCCAACCTCAACATAGTTGGGAAAATGCTAGGCTAGGCTTGGCAGATTGAAACTATACAGAAAAACTTCCATTATTAACCAAAATTTACACCATCGGAACATAAGATAACATAACATAATACTCAAGCTCATTTATCTATCGAAAGTTAAGCAAGGCTTGCCACGGTCGGTTGGTGGATGGTCACCACATCAAGATCCCTCCGTGCCTCGGAAAGCACGTTAAGCCGTTGGTCCCGGCTGTCATTCGTAGATCTTTCGTTACGGGTAGTCAGAACTCAGAAGCCCAAAAGTCTGGCAACCAGTCTTACCAAGGGGTATCGTGCTACCTAGTAACTGGGTTGTAGACGTCAGATAGTCGCTCCATGTAAAATAATGGTATTCAGCTGCATAGGTAGTTGGGAAAAGACGAGGCAGATAGATTGAGGAGATAAATAGGTACCTACTTAATTGACTGGTCTATATACCTACTCGAAAATGGAACATGCGCAGCACTTGGCCTATTTTTTGCCGAAGATTACACGGCATACTAAGCGAACGAGCATGTAGGTTATTAATATTCAAGAAACGTCCCTCCACATTAATAAGTACATGAACAACAGACATTAATAGCACACACTTGCCTAGGCTATGCAGGCTCCTAACATCCCCCTATGGGTAGATAAATACCTACCTATACTCTATCTGAAAAAAGATTAGACATTTAAACAAACCTTTTTTTACAGTTCGTTCAACCGATTTTGACTTCTATACCGTAGGCATAAGGATGGCATTAAAAGCAAAAAATTGGTTACAATACCAACTGTTTACTACAGCTGCCATTTGTCATACCATAAACGCAATAGAAGTCAAAATCGGTAGAACGGACTGTAAAAAAGATTTGTTTAAATGTCTAATCTTATTTTAAATGGAGTATACTCGTAGATGTGTTTAGAACAGAACACCCCACGCTGTAATCGAATGCGACAACATGATTACGCTTCGACGCGTTAATTGTTTAACTAAGCCTTTAATTAAATGTCGCACATATGCTAAACGGCTCGTTTAGTTCCGTCAGACATCAGGACACCTTCAGTCAACCATCCACACGACTCAAGTGCAGTAAACATGCCTTCCGGAGTAATTTTTGTCGTCTACATACCTTCAAGTAATTATGAACATATTCTAAGATTTGGCAAACCGAAAGATTTAATACCAGTCAGAGATACTGCACTGAAGCCGGCTCGAGTAGCTGTTGAGTTAAGGAATAAGAAGTCGAGAAGCATTCCTATACATTTAACGCAACATTACTATAATGAGGGATATAATGAACCTTTGGAAAACATTGACGAAAGTGACGAAGTTTTTACTATGGAAAATGTAAGTGCTTTAGATTACACAGCGTTTGCCAATTTATTTGCAAGAAATGTAGGTGTAGCTGCACTAAACAAATGTCGTCATATTCAACATTAAAATATTCCTAACGAATTCGTACTGAAATTCGAACCATGCTAATGGATATGAAATTTTGCCCCCTATTTGCATGGTTCCCTGGTAGTTCGATTGAGCCCTTTTGTTTACGATCATGAATAATCGAAGACTTATGTACTTAACAGCTACAAAGCACCAACGCACTGATAGCTCCCTCATCACTTCACCCCGATACAAAAAAAATAAGTACAAAAGTGTAAAATAACAAACATTGTATCCAGATTCTTCAAGAATTACTCTGCAAGCTACACGTGGAGCACGTGGTTTGGATAAGTGACAAAGCGGGCAATTATTTCGAGATAGTATTCCCTCTGCCAACTGGCGATCAATGCGAGACGATGCTGCACTGTCTCACGCAGCTCGGCATCGGCGTGCGATGCAAATCTATTGTCAGGTAATACGACTGACCATTAAAGCTGTATATCGTCACAAAGCAGCACAGCCAGCACTAAATTCTCTGCAGGTCTGTACTGAATAGCATTGTCTTAGGTACAAGGTAGGTATTTTGTAACGTAGGACTGGCCTAATTACAAATCTATTGCATTGCACGAGCTAGTATAGGTATTACCTCCGTATACAAATATATCTTGACCCTAACCGGGCATAACGTAGCCATAAAATACTTATTAATTGGATACAAACAAGTAGGTATTCGTAAGTCACCTGCATTTGAATTTGCAACCCGTAACATCAGATGATCTGCCATTGCACCACTGAGAAGTTACTCTTTAAGTATTTAAATTATTAATTCTTGAATCAGGAAGGTGTTTAACTTTACTAATTAAGTACATTAATACTTACCAAATAGACAACAAATGCATAAAATTGAAATCAAGAACCAAATAGAACTGAAAACTTGGAATTAGAAAATCTTGTAGCTTGGTCCAGGTAGTTTGACCATACCTATCGACTGAACTACCTACCTAAAACGAGTTCCTTTGCAGTGTGCTCCCCTGTACCGTAGTACACTCTGCTACACCGAATGAACAAATCACTGAAGACTCAGCGCTGTAAGTAACACCATCTCTAGTTACCTTCCTCAATTCAATTCCACTTCGGGTATTTATTCTAATATCTACCTACTGATTTCTCGTAGAAAAAAGTCAGAAGACGCAACGCGTTGGAGAAGCTTCGTAGAATCCATCAGATCTAAACTAACTGTCAAGCAAGTTGTCGACGGAGTGCGAAGTGGGGGAGAGCTGTCCTTCGATTACCTTACGCTAATTATAACGGCTGAGTGAGTTTAACTTTAATATCATCATTAAAATCAGCTGATTACAATCATCACGCATATGTACAAAATGGTTTTGACATAGAGATGGTTGCAAGGATTTAGCAAAATCAAAATCAAAATATTTTATTTCACATAAACCTACATGGGCACTTATAAAACGTCAGAAGCTGGGTGCACGGTTCCAATTGGTCGTTTCCTATGGAGAAGAGCCGGCAAGAAACTCCACGGTTACTCTTTTAAAAATAACAAAAGTCACAGTAGACAGTCCATCAAAAGTTGACTGCAAAACGACCCTTTGCACCAGCCGTTTTGCAATAGATATATGTTTGATACCATCAATGTAGGTAGGTACCTATCTTTAATTGGGCTCTCGTTATTATCACAAAAATCTTCTAAAATTATTTTTAGAAATATCATTTATACAGTGTGTCTTTATAATGTGCACCTATCGAAATGAGGAATGCTTAATTTTATCGACGGATTTTTTTTTTTTTACTTTACTTTCGTAATGTCTTATTGAGAAATTTTACGATTATTGTAAAAAAATGTGAAAAAAAAACAGATTTTTGCTAAAAAAATATGTTTATTAAATTGAGGGTAGTTT
Source organism: Agrochola litura (assembly GCA_949152395.1). Lineage (NCBI taxonomy): Eukaryota > Metazoa > Arthropoda > Insecta > Lepidoptera > Noctuidae > Agrochola > Agrochola litura. The sequence continues at coordinate 8,774,923 of OX424508.1, forward strand.
TTTACACCATTTTCATTTTATGAGGACCCTAATTACTTCCAATCATTATGGAGTTTGTTTCATCGCGATAGATCATTTAGTTTAACAATTATATACCGTTTTGTTTACACTGGGGTCAAAGTAGTGTGCAAAATTAAAAAAAAATCCGTAAAAGATATTTAGATTTCTTAAATACTTTTTCCATCGATAAAATTAAGCATAGATTCCCTCATTTCGATACGTGCACATTATAATTACTCACACTGTATGACGGAGTTGGCACCAAGACATATTTTATTACAGTTCACTTTAATTTTAGAAGCTAAGAAGTAAATATGGTACCCTAACGTTTTATGTTTCAGCTCCCTCGCAGCCCTAGGTTTGGTTGAAAACAATGCTTCGAATATTGTGGCGGCCATGTTGGTTTCTCCTCTCATGGCACCCGTAATGTCCATCACATTCGGGGTCATCATAGCTGACTGGAGCCTGGTCAGGAGTGGCTTCGAGAGTCTGGTCGTAGGAATGTTGGTTTCTCTGCTGTTTGGGTTCATATTCGGATTGATACTGGGGAGTACTGACATGCCTTGGGGATTTGGGGACTGGCCAACGGAAGAAATGAAGGGACGGTAAGTAATACAACAATGCCTGATTCCTCGAATCATATCTTCGTCAATATTAGAAATTTTGAAAGCTAAGTTTCAAAATATTAAATCCTGAAACTATTTCAAGTTTTCAGAGTACTTACTAATATTATGAAACGTTTATGTAGGTAAACAAAACAATCTTGAAACGGTTTTGGGAATTAGGCACAGATGCTAAAATTAAATGGAGGTTTGTTTTTATTAGAGGTAACATTCGTTCCCTATGGATGGCTGTGCTGTGGGCCCTGACGTCAGGCACAGGGGTAGCACTGGCCTTACTTCAGGGCAGTGCTGGACCGCTCATCGGTATAGCTATTTCAGCCTCATTGTTACCACCTGTCGTCAATTGTGTAAGTATTCTGACTTCTCATTGAGTACCTTGTTGATGCAGTAGACACAAACGCGACCTTTTAACAATGAATCCCGCAATGCCCGTATTCCTGCTATTCTTTATTCAGTTGATAAGTCATAAGCGTCGCCCCGTTTTCAGTGCCGGGTGCCCTCCTGGAGGGTTCACCTAGTCGTATCGGGATGCCGGGAGCATTCGCGGAGGGCTCATTTTAAATGTAGATTTTTCTTAGCGAATACAGCATTATAAACCGTGGAAATAAAACCTGATGTATATTTTAACAAAATCTATTAGTGAGTATATGCGTTGGTTTTAAATCAAAGCATTTTTTTTTAATTTTTGTCACTGTTCATCATCATATGCCTAGCCTTTTCCCAACTATGTTGGGGTCGGCTTCCAGTCTAACCGGATGCAGCTGAATACCAGTATTTTACATGGAGCGACTGCCTATCTGACCTCCACAACCTAGTAACTAGGTAACACGATAACCCTTGGTAAGACTGGTTGTCAGACTTTTTGGGCTTCTAACTACCCGTAACGACTGTCAAAGATCTACAAATGACAGCCGGGACCAAATTTTTGTCACTGTTATAAATATATTATAATATTTGTAAATATTCACCAAAAAATTAAAAGGTTGGAAACTACGTATAGTGACAAGACCCCCTGAAAACACTATTTTACTTCGTTTTAAAACACGGTTTTAAACCTAATGCCGTTGACCGTTCGCGCAAACGTAATACCGGTAACCCTCCCGGAGGGTTCACTTCCAATATGTATGGCGGCATGGTGTATAAGTTCTATGACAAGTGGGTGGAGTCAAAAGTATTTAACAAAACTGGCGTAATATGAGTCTTCTAGACACCTCTTGCCACTCCTTCGGGAAATAAGGTGGTTCATTCCTTGCCACCAGAAAAAATCATATGCTGCTATATTTTTTCAGGGATTATATTGGGCATTGGCGTGCATATGGCTGCTATACCCTGGAGTCAAGATTCCCCATATAAATGGTGAACTGTACATCGGTAATACATCCTATACGCCCTTGTACCACGATTATCTTCCGATTGAGTTTGCAGTTAATGGTAGGTAAATATGATTGGGTTTTGCTTGAATAATTATAATAGCACCTATTTATGTTCAGTAGCCGTATATAGGGCAACTAAATACATACACAAGGCCTATGTAGGTGTCAGTTACGCTATACGCCAATTAGTTAGAGTCATCGTTATGTTCGGTCAGTGTTTATATGAGAGCAAACTAGGTACAGTTCAAAAATATGTTCTTAATATCCCTCGGCAAACCTCGTATTTCGTCAGTCATCGGATTTCTATCATTTGCCCTTTGCACTTGGTGCAGACCGGATGCTGTCAATCGACTTGGAAGTATATAGAGTTGTTAACACTCTTTTAACTTAATGTAATTTATTTAAAAAATAGTTTTAAAGCTGCTAAAGTCGCAGGCACGACAGATCGGAAAATAGTTTTACAGCTCTATATAGTTCACACGAAAATCAAAACAAAACATCAATAAAATACTTCGTTCTGAATTCAAAATATTATACAAGATAAATGTAATAATTGATGGACATGGAAATTAGCATTCGTTTGTATTCGGAAATGCGATGATTCCCGAGGGACATTAAGAAAATAGAAATACCCTACCTACATACGAAAGCCTGACCCAATTAAATCTGAAATGAAATTTGCTTATACCTGGATGAACACTTGTTTGTAGGAAACTGTCGACTATGACAAACTAGAAGTTACAAGTGACAGCAGAGTCACTCTTCGCCCTGGTGACGCTCTTCAGGTTTACCCTTTAACCCCTTTTCTTTTTTGCCCAGGCATAGTAAGCTGCTGCCTAACAATTGTGAACGTGATCTGCATATTCATAACGGCCATCATATTCCTGAAGATCAAAGAGGTGGCGGCACCGTACACCTCGAGTCCGGACCTCAGACGGTTTTGGGAGCAGGACATCAAAGTGGCGAGGGAAGCTAACCGAGCTAATTTGCATAAGGCTGAAGATGACGAACGAGCTGAGTAAGAACTCATTATGATATCCGACCAAGATAGTTAGAGAACTGTGTCGAATGCAGCCCAACCGCTTCCGAATTCCCTGAAATACTTATTTGCAAATGACGTCACGCACGATTGCCTGAGTTGTCTAATTACCTTAGCTGATTGACATAGGTAGTAGGATGGGTATCCACGTGTAAATTCTCACACGATTTGACATATTGTATGGCAGTTTGCCAATTTCTTATCACAGAAATATGAATACTATCTTATCTCCTCTGTTCAGATTTTTGCAACTGTTTTGATTGTAAGTAGACAGGCGTTCCTTATCTCTTCAATGGTTTGCGAGGAAGGTCTCGATAGCGTGGGTCAGATGTGAAACATTGTAAGATAAATAGATCTAATTACTTCATTACTATGTTCGTTTTCGTAGTAAACAAGGCAAATTGCATAATGTAGGACTAACCAGTGCCAATAGGCTCGCCCTCTATTACATTGGACTTTTAACTAGAGAAATCCTATACCTACTATTAAACAATATTTATTTAAGTATATATTTATTTGTTTGTATATAGATTTCTAATCAGGTTCTCGAAATCGGCTCTAAAGATTTCGATGAAAGTTGCAATATAGGGGTTTACGGGGGCGAAAAATCGATCTAGCTAGGTCTCATTTCTGGGAAAATTTGTTTTCTCTATTTTCACAGTCTCGTGAATGTGTTACAATGGTGGAATACCTGGACGATATGTTTATATATTTTCACCCGAGTAGAGCTCGGTCGACCAGGTACAGAGGGAGTGATAAACAATACACTTCTGCTAAACACTTTCGAGAATACAGGCGTGAAGTTATAAGAATTTGTAGAGGATCTCCCAACTCCAAGGAGATAGCTAGGTGGGTACCTACTTGGAGGTGCTTGGAGTCGAGAGATTCCTACTTGTGTGCTAGTGCAGGGATCATTGGGGGTCCGTTTATAAAAATTATATGTTTGCCGCGGTCCGTTTGGTAGACGATTACTAGCAACCAAGATTACTTTTGTATTAAGTAATAAACAAATAATAAGTAATGACAAAGTAAGTAATTCATATTAATGTGAAAAATTTCATTATTTAGGTACTTTGTACAGTTGGTACTATCTATCTGAAGTCTGGAGTAAGTTGGTGCAAGCTATTGCCATTAAATACGCCATTAATTGTCGTGTTGACGATAGAAAATACAAACCGCGGGTTAAATGATCTCATTTTTTTTAGGTTCATGTTATAAATTGTATTGGTGCCGATTCCCTTGTTCACAAACTAAACTAAATTAAGTTCAGTGCATCTTTTTCTAACTATTTCATTAAGAAAAGGACAGAAGATACATTTTAGTTTAGTCCTGTCAAATTAATCAGCGCTTGACGTAAATTGACGTAATTTTAGTAGGCAAGTTTTTAATCACGTCTAAACTTGTATGGAGTAGTGACAGGCGCTGATTAATTTGACAGGACTAAACTAAAATTTATCGTCTGTCCTTTTCTTAATGAAATAGAAAGAAAAAGATGCACTGAACTTAAATTTAGTTTAGTTTGTGAACAAGAGAATCGGCACCATTGTTTACTTAAGATCCACCCAAGATAAGTCGGCGGTCCGGATCTGGACCGCGGTCCGTCATTTGGTGGCTACTGTGCTAGTGGATACCTTTTAACAAGGAGAGAGTTTCCCTAGTAGAAGTAGGTAAATGTACGTAGGTTCTAAAGCCATTTTCTGTTAGATTGGTGCTGGAAGATCTCAATCAAGAAACCGATGAGGATATTAGGGAGAAGTTAGAAGCAGCTGTCGAAGAAGCATTGGATGACGAGACCTATAGAAAAGTAAAGAGAATGAGCTATCAGAGCCACTTCGCTGATGAGGTAATATTATAAAGCAAAGCCTGTCCAAAAACTGGGGCACCACTGCTTACGTCTCGTTGGTCGTGGGAACAACCCAGACAGGCGCTTTACTTTGAGTAATTTATTTCATCGCCACTGTTCTCAAAACGGTAAAAGAAAACATCGTGTGGAATCGGGCATGTCCTAGTACCTACCTACAAAAAAATTCTAAGACGTGACATCCACCAACCCACACTGGGCCCGCGTGCTGAATTATGAGAGAGGAAGCCTGTGTCCCAGTGGTGGTGAATGCCTTTCCTAAATTATTTATTAAAAAAGAACATACGATTAAAATAATTCCATGGTAGGTAAGAGTCAACCCTGACTTTCAAAGATGTTTGACGAGATGAAGTCATCAAATTAGTCGTTATTTCGTTGTGATCGTTTACCTATTGTTTTATTTAGTCGCTTCATCACGATCGCCGTCACAACTCCTATGGTCTGCACTGGACGTATCTCCATGCAATATTATCTAAATGACGTGCTATGTGGTGTGATGCGCAACCTTCAGAGATTGTTTCGAGTTAGATAAAAGTTTTAACAGCAAAACATTATCGGAGTTCTGCCTATTCGCATTTGATACATGTTTCAAGTAGGTATGTTATTATGTAGTAGGTAGGTATTATTGAGACGAAATGTACCTACAATAAATACTACTTAGGTAATACAAAATCTTTACACCTGTACCGTATTGTCAAGGACATTGAATTGGAACCAAATTAGCTTGTAGCTGACCAGAAACCTTTAAAAAATATCTACATAGTCGTTAAACTGACAAAAAAATTGGTTGTCTGTAAAGTCGGTTTACGGACGATAATTTTACGTGATAACGTCACAAGCCGAACGCTTAGGCCGATCGTGCCTCTCTATCGCTTGTTCCACGCTCTCGCTTGCACGCTCGGCTCAGGCGGAACGTGACACTTTTTCGTGCATGCAGCCGGCGTTCATCGATTTATAAGACGTTATCACGTCAAAAGATATAACGACTACTTATAACACAGTCACGAATTTCACGAACGTGAGGCCAATACCGCCAATAACACAATACCGACGTAGGTTTGCATTATCCACATGTACTTTTTTTCGGAAAAATCTATTTAGTCCGTTCTAATTTTATTTTAACGTTACAGGTTAATTACACTCTCGGCCTATCGAGGAATCCAATCTCATTGCTGTCAAGTCAGCTGAATTCTGGGGTTAGCACTCCTACTGGTCCCAAACCTTCGAATGTAGATGACATAGCAGCATTGGACAAGCTGCTAACGTCAATACTTGGCCTAAAGGACAGCAAGCGCAGATCAATTGTTTCACACCGTGGCACTCCTAGAACCAGTAGAATCCCAAGGAATACAACAGACACGTTTGGACACGGTCACAGGAGGCGATCGGAGTCTTGGCCAGAGAGAATATTCGAGGATTCTGTAGTTCGGAGCGTCATCACCAATCTGCGAGCTAGTAAAAGAAGTTCGCAGATGGAGGAGGCTTTTATGACCCCTAAGTAGATAGCCAGTAGAAATAGAAACTGGGTGGCAGTGAAATAAAATAAGGATTAATTGATAATGGTGCCGATTCTCTTGTCACAAATGCCTCTAAACTAGACTAAAAAGCACCAAAGTTTAGTTTATTCCTGTCAAACGACGATTTCCTATTCTGAAATAGACTAAAGTGACACAACTTAACTAAGATATTTTAGTTTGACAGCACTAAGATGGTAAGTACTGAGTTAGTGATGCCATTTTCACTATTTTGCTATTCTGAATTTGACGTTTTTCACCTAAAATTTAGATTTTCTAACTATGTCTATTTAATTTTTTAATCGCGACTAAGAACGTGTGGAATAAAATTGGTTGTTATGAACTTTAAATTCACATCAACACCTCGACTTCAGATGCAAAAACAGTACCTACTGAATCTTTTTTTTTTTTTCTTTTGCATAAATCTCGAAAACGGTGTCCATTCGCAAACATAATCAAAATTTCGACCCCCTTTAAACCCCTAACGTAGAGTGTTAGGGGTTTAGTCAAAAGTAAGGAATTTTAGCGATAGTTTAGTTCGGTGTACAAGAGAATCGGCACCATTATAACTGATCTGCCGTGTTATTATGCCGTTAACTACCAGCAAATACAGATCGATAAAGATTTTTTTTCTGAATAATATAGCATCAAAAGTTGAAAATCGGCCAGATGTCGGATAGTGGCATTTTAGATATACTTACCACGGCAGTGATATTGATTTGCTTGTGTACCTAAAGCCCTATTTACACGATGCCTTCGAGAACCCTAACTACCGATCCCGGTTGTCTGACGTAGGGTAGGTGGTAGGTATTATCTACATGTAATTTTGATCTTCAAAGTGAAAATTCAAAAGCTCATTAGTTTACAACAGGGTAGGGTAGGGTAAAGTATAAAATAATAGCAAAAACAAATGTAATATTCTTGAACAATATTACGATTATTTATTTTGCTTTCAATAAATACACAATAGAAATACATTACATTTTTTTTAATAATTACCTATCATTAAATTAAGTACCTATTTTTGTACGTAGGTAAACGTTTTATCACAGCAAAGCTTATGTCGAGGTATATAATTAAAAATAAACTGAGAGGGTCGACCACACCACAAGTGTAGATAATCTTGACGATAAGTGCCATTTAAAAACTATTTGATTTATTAATACAATCTTGATATACTACCTAGTAAAAAGCCTTTGTCAAGATTTGTTATTGATGATCTTATTTGTAATAGCTTCAGAACCACTTTTCATTTGTTTACTATGTTTGACTTGAGAGGTGTAGACATCGTATCCTAATGATATCGTGTTGTCGTATAGCACTCTGTATCTTGTCGGTAGAAAATAGAAATTGATGATTTGCGCTGGTGGCCAAACCATCCACTCTGCACGGTACAATCTGATAAATTTATCTTTCACTTCTTCCTTGAAATTTTCAAGAGGATCAGGTTCGAACAGGGCTAGACTTCCAAAAAATGTGACTATCATAACTGGCGAAAATATAAATTGATCAAGCACCAATTTCTTTGCAACCATATCCACAGTTTTTCCTATTATAAACTTATCTAAAACTTTATACCAGTGATGACATAGAATGCCCACAGCAACACCAGAGAACGCCATGTGTGAGCACCTCTTTAGATCATAATTAGTTTGTTCTTTTATATATATTTCGTAACTCTGTTCCATTAGATCACCTACCGACGATAAGCTTAATGATATGGAAACATTTGTATATAACAAAAATTTGTCACTAAACGCTACATTTATAAATCTTCTAAAAACTGGTACCGAAGTTGTTCTCCTTACGTTTGCGGCTAAATTTCTCCAAGTGGAACTTAGTATTTTCATTATCTGTAAATAAAACACATTGTGTCAATGAAATAAACGTTGATTTGAGTATTTTAACGGGCAGCACATTGTGTTAGAATTTTGGGGTTGCTGGTAGTTACAATTAACCCCACCTAAGTGGTAACAATTTGAAAATAAGAGCGGTTTCGCACTACGTCCGATCCAAATCCGATCCGAATTCAAGAAATGTCGGTCCGAAGTAGGCATAGTAGGTACACACGGCGACACACCAAGCTATACATTTCCAGTTTATGCTGATCTCGCATTGTATAGGATTTCCGTGTAATGCGAGGTCAGCTTATACTGGAAATGTATAGCTTGATGTGTAGCCGTGTGTACTATTTGTGTGAGGGGTTGTGCACTAGATCCAATCTTTGTCCGTCCGAATTTAGAACATTCCCAATTCGGATTGAATTCGGATTCAGATCGGATGCAGTGCGAAAACGCACTAAGTGGTAGCAGAAAGCGGCGGTTTTCATAATAGGTACTACCTACTGAATATGTGCAGTTGATTGTACTATAGAGTTGCTAAAATAATGATAGAAAAAAATGGTTTGATCGTAGGCCAACAAGTAACGTTGTTGCATTAATTAATATTATGGACACATTGGCATTGTCGTAATCACGCCAACTACACTTCGCGCGCTCTCTGTCGTACACCGAGACGTCGAGCGGTGCGAGAGTGAGCGCGCGAATTGTAGTTCGCGACTTCGCGTTACGTTATCGCGACAATGTAGCCGTAGCATTACTGCCGGCGTAATACAACACAAACACAATCACAATGTTTCGATGTGAAACAGATTGCTAATCCATTGCTTCATATGTTGGAAAAAAATCTGCTCAACAACGTAAATAACGCAATGAATGTTGTTGAACTGTCAAAATGAAACAATATAGATAAAATTGTTTACGAAAATATGTTACGCAATTAGGGTACTGGTTTTTACAGCTTATGTTTAGACAGGGCATTTACCTCGTTCCAATAGTTGGTAAGGTTTTGCTCCCAATCGTGGTTCTTTCTATGATAGGTTTCAGAAGTACTAAAGCTGCAGGTCTGTGCATATGATAGATACCTAAGTTCAACGAGCCTGGATTATACATGGAACAAACTACATAGTTGAAGTTTAAGCGCGCCTTTTTAACTGTCATTGAATGCGTTGAACCAGACCTTCGTTTCTAAACAAAGTCACTACACCAATTTAGGTATGTTTTATTTTCTATGGACGAGGTGATGTGCGTAAAGGATGTGAGGGCTGCGAGATGGGGAGGCAAGGATCTACCTCATCCCTAATCCTCCAAAGTATGCATTGGGCGCAATAGGTCTCTCAACTGTCTCCAACTCTCCAGCCAACAAGTCATGAACTACTTTTGAAGAACTACTACTACTAATCCAGGATAAAGAAACTGTATTTACAGAAACAATTTATTGTTAAAATTAATATTACAAAAACAGGAATGTTAAATCCGATACATAATCGAAATCTTATTATTTGAATCAGGCCAGTATTTTCCTTGTTCATTTGGTTATTAAGACTTTTCCTTTGTTTCCTTTTCAGACTTCTCTGGCTTTTCATGCTTTACATGAGAAGTATAGACATCATACCCCAGAGATATTGTGTTATCATATAATACTCTGTACTTGGTTGGTAAAAAATAAAAGTTTATAATTTGAGCCGGGGGCCACACAACCCATTCGGCTTTGAAAAGAGTCCAAAACTTAGACTGCACTTCTTCAGTGAAGTTAGCTATAGGGTCATCTTCAAATATGGCTACTGAGGCAAAGAAAAGTAAAATGACTAAAGGAGAACAGAGCAACTGATCCAATAGTAATTTTTTAATAACCATATCAAAAGTTCTACCAACTATTACTCTATCTATAAAAATATACCAATGATGGCATATGAATCCTGATGTGCTCCCGGAAAATCCCATATGCGCAGTGCGCTTGAAATCAAACTTAGTACTTTCTCCTTTATGAATTTCATATGCCTGATGTAACGAGTCTCCACAACTTGATACTCCCATGGATAACATGATATTTGTGTAAAGCAGATTCTTGCGATGAAACGCATGATCAACTGCATGTTTATATGAATCATAACTTTGGGAAAAGATTCTTCTCATTACCATTATTAGAATATTATCTAAAACAAATGAGTATAAATTGAATTGTGAAATCTGTCTTCCAACTTCTACATACATAATAGGAAATTACTGAATACCTTTAACTTCCATTTAAGCAATATGTTTTGACAGTAAAATCCCAAAGGATCAGGTTCTCTAATTTACCTTTTTTAATGGATTGAAGCCACAGTCAGGTCTTTGGCCATTTTGATTTATAAAGATTAGTTTCAGCTGATACCATCCCACAGTGACTAAAGTTATAATTACCTTGACATCGTCTTCAAATTAAGGGTCAGTCCCCATCTTAGGAGTAAGTTAGTCAGAAACTTCAAAACTTTATGTGCAATGACAAAATGTAGCCCTATTGCTCGATCCCAAGTTTATACAACTTGTAATACAAGTACACAGGTTGTGTGTAAGCAATGGTAGGCTCCCATTTGAATACGATTGACTAATAACTTCTGAGTTTTCCCTATGGTCATGACTACTTAACTGTTAGCCTAACAAAATAATTCAAGAATAGTTTTGAATGGAAAAGAGTTCTGACTGTTATATTAAAAACATTTACAAATACTTCCTGTTCTTATAATATCACTTTAGTTTAGAATAATATATTATATAAAAAATACTTACATTTTAACGTAAAGACGTAAACAAACAACGATATTAAATTTATATAATTTCCATATCGAACGATAAAACTTCTTTTATATTATTTTATTCGTTATAGTATTATATAATCATGCTGATATTAAAATACTTGATTTTTCAGGTAAATTCTAACCTCAAAAATTTCAAACCTCAAAAAAACCATGCTAACAAGTGTCAGCTGTCAGAAGCTGTTGTCCTAGGTATGGGCGTTATTTAACGTCACTAGTTACAATAACTGGCTACGGGGTATGTAACGGAATAACTAGTTTCGAGTCACACACAAACACGTGATTTTTGTAACTAGTTCCATCACAATGCAGTGATCGAATGAAAAGAGTGAAACGAAACAAGCTTGTGTTATGTAACGTATTACGTACGTAACCATTTACATTTTCGTTTCGCAAATAACAGTAACACTTCAATGAGAATAGAATTTGAAAAATAACTAGTTACTAAAATCACTAGTTTTCAAAACCGGTGACGTCCTCGAAGTCACTAGTTACGTTACGTTTCACAAAAATCACGTAACGACCCACCCCTATGTTGTCCTCAGAGCATGTAACTCAGTGTTGCCAACTCTAAAAATTCAAATTATCGAGATCCCACGCTGAAATTATCGTTTTTTGGGTAAAATTATCGTACAGACGCCAGCACATCAAGCTACCCGAAACTGTCAAATTTTCCCAATCAACTTTGATAAAGTTGAAATTTTATTAAATAATGGCGCAAAAGAAAAATTCAATAAAAAAAGTAAAACTAAGAGTTTTTTTAGAGTCCAAGGGGAAGTTTAATGGCGATACTGAAAGTTTTTAGAACTGGCCACTTGTACACGAAATAATAAAAAAACAGTTAAAATTTTGAAAATGGAACTCTTAGCCAATATTATTGTGTATGTATTTTATTCATTTGTCATTTTGTTTACGATTTGGCGGCAAATTGAAAATTGTCTGTCACGTCAGCATGAATTTAACGCGAGAACATTTTCGTACAGACGCCAGCACATCAAGCAACTACAATCTGTCAAATTTATTTAATAGATTTTCAACTTTATTGCTGAATAATAAGGTTCAAGATTGGGTGGCAACCCACCATGAGCGGAGAGAGATCAGGCAAAGGATCCACACTTTATGTGCTTTCGAAGCACGTAGCGTTTTATTAAATTGTTTATGTACAGACGCCAGCAAATCAAGCTACCCGAAACTGTCAAATTTTCCCAATCAACTTTGAACTTTATGATTCAGCGATAAAGTTGAAAATCTATTAAATAAATTTGACAGATTGTAGTAGCTTGAAGTGCTGGCGTCTGTACTTACACATGGAAAGTAATACCTTTAGTTTTATTTGAATTTTTGGAGTTGTTGGTTCATTTCCTGAAGGCACAAGAAGGCAACTTTGTACAGCTATGTGTATTAAAAACGAGAAAGTTGCTCCGATGTGTTACGAACTGTGACGAATGAGGAAATGATTCGCAAGTGAGCCACGTCGCACAATTTAGGGAGTGACAGTTTTCGCGTGACGTAAGTATGGCGAGGGCGAATCTTTGATTTACATCAATGTTTCGATGCCATTTAAGTCAACAAGAAAGTTAAGATAGACTTCGATTGGCCTTTCACAATGAAGCCCCGTCTCGTGCCACTATTTACAACTGGTTTAATGAGTTTAAACGTGGTCGCACTAATCTCACCGATGATCTGCGTGAGGGACGGCCTTCTACGGCGATGACTGAAGAGAACATCAGTGTTGTGCGGCGTATGATAGATACTGACAAAAGAGTGACTTATCAGCAGATTCGGACAAGCTTAGGCATCGGTATGAGTCAAGTGCACAAAATCCTCCATGAACATTTAGCGGTCAGGAAGCTTTGTGCCCGGTGGATACCTCATGATTTGACAGATGCCCAAAAACTCCGTCGTGTTGATTGGTGTCGTGAAATGGTTCAAAGATTTAACGGAGGTGACTCAAATGCTGTGGTTTGACATACTTACTGGTGACGAAAGCTGAATTTATTGTTATGATCCTGAAACTAAGAGACACTCTGCTGTCTGGGTGTTTGCTTCCGAGGAGTTTCCAACTAAAGTGAAGAGAGGTCAAAGCGTGGGAAAAAAGATGGTGGCCTCGTTCTTCGGAAGGACAGGACATTACACAACAATTGTTTTAGAGGATCAAAAAACAGTTACTGCAGAGTGGTACACTAACAATTGTTTGCCACTTGTCTTGGAAAAAGTTTGGGAGAAACGACCTCGCAGTAGGATCCTCCTTCACCACGACAACGCCTCGTCGCACACCGCCAAGCAAACAATCGACTACTTGGCGACGTCAGAAGTGGAATTACTGGGTCACCCGCCCTATAGCCCCGACCTCGCACCTTGCGATTTTTATTTATTTCCGATAATAAAAGAAAAACTTCGAAGAAAACGTTTTATGGACGCCGAGGAAGCAGTGGCTGCGTTTGAAAATGCCGTTGAAGAGTCCCCTAAGGACGAGTGGGTAAAGTGCTTTTCTCAGTGGTTCCATCGGATGCAGCGATGTATTGATGTAAATGGACACTATTTTGAAAAGATATAATAAAACTAATAACTTGCTAGTTTGTTCAGTTTTTGATTTTCCAAGAACTTTCAGTGTCACCCTCGTATATGCCAAGTTTCACCACTAATGGCGCCAGCAGCACAAACTATAAACATGTTTTTTCTTATTATTCAGTTGATATTTTTGGGTTTTACTATAAAAAAAAATACAAGGGAGGGAAAGAGAGAGACACTTTTTGATGTTGACATATTTGACAATTTTCTGGGTTTAATATTGTCTGACAAATACCTTTTGTTATTGGAACTTGTTTTTTCAGCATATCGCAAAATTATCGTACATTGGACATTCACTATCGTACAGACGCCAGCACATCAGGCTACTACAATCTGTCAAATTTATTTAATAGAGTTTAACTTTATCGCTGAAGCTACCGCTAAATCCCCGTTGTATCCGAACGGATACAAATCACCCACGCGGCTTACATCTCTATTTGTAGTAGCTGTAATGGCTATTTTCGTCTGTGGATTTTTCTGTCTATGGTCGGATAAATATTCTTGTCAAATAAATCGACTAAAAGCAAAAATATGAATAGGCAACATTTTAAAAAAATGTTGAAAATGACATTCCCGCGCGGTAAAATGTCAGTCAACCGTCACTCCCGGGACGCGCGCGTTCGCTGTAATAATTCGTTTTTTAATGGTTTTTGTGTGTAAATCGTCGGAAAGTGGTGATATTTTCATTTTGAAGTAAATATTACATCGTTTTAGATAATATTTGCACTAAATAACATCATATTATACCTATTTTGACCCAACCAAAAAAGTGTAAACAAACAGATACGAGAAAGTTCCCGTCAAAGTGAAAGTTATGATATTTTGTGGTTTTTCTGTATGGATCTGATCCGTAAGTGTTTTATTTCTTTTCTATATTACATGTATCATCGTATTAGACAACATTTAGAACAAAATAATACAAAAAAATATTTTTTTGGGACGGAGAAAGTTACGTAAGCATTAGAAATTCTAGATCATCTAAAATCTAGATTTTTGAATTTTTTGTTTTGAATATTTGTCTCTAAAAACGCTTTTGTTAGATAACTTATCTATCCATAATGTACCCTGCAAAATTTCGTGTGAATTGGTACGGTAGTTTTATCAGAAATCGTTATCACAAAGAACAAAAGAAATAATAACAAAAGCGGGTAATAAAGATAAGTGAACGTTGTTTACAAAGACTGTAACCATTTGAAACGTATTCCTAATCTATTCGAGTAGCAAAAAACATTAACAATACTACTTGAGACGTTGTAAAGAAATCCGAGTGTTTGTTTATTTAAGTGCGGTCGTAAAACTGTCACGGCGCGGACCACCCACGGCGCCTGAGCGGTTAAGGTTCAAAGTTGATTGGGAAAATTTGACAGTTTCGGATAGCTTGATGTGCTGGCGTCTGTACATCGTACCATTGGCAAAATTATCGTACGCCCCCATAATTATCGTACGGGTTGGCAACACTAACTTTCTGTTGTCAAGTGTTGTCAAGGGATCAACTCGTGGTTAGGTCAAGTGCCAATGCCTGTGTGCAGCAGTGTGCAGTCGCAGCCACAGACTATTACATGCTCTGTGCCACAGACTACAAGGTGCTAGTGAAGTGTCCTATTCTGCCACAGAATACAGGGTTGTTGGTTATAAGTCGGAAATCCGTTAAGGGGATGTAGGACAGTCATTTACAACCAAATGACTCCTATGCAAATGTCAAAAAAGTTCGAGTCATTTGATAGTCTTTCTATTTTATACCTATTTTTTTATTTCACATAATTTGAAATTTAAAATGTCAAATTACTAGCATGAAACTTTTCTACAGGCTCTGCTAGGAGTAACGGCGAGGCCCCATTAGTGCGTTGCGCTGCGTTGCGTCGCGTCGTCACAACGGAACAACGCATTGTATGCCACACCAACGCATTGTAACAACGCATTGTATGACGACGCAACGCAGCGCAACGCACTAATGGGGCCTCGCTCTAATAGTGTTCTGTGTATACAGGTAAAAAAAAATTTGCTTGTAAATAATGTAATGAGACATTTTGTTTATTTAAAAAGATCGTTCTTTCTAGATTTATATAGTTTTGATCTGCTCAAAATGGCGCGTAGACTTGGCTGCAATCTGTACTCGACTAATAGTTTTTGGTTTTTACTAATAGTTTTTTGTTCAATCTTTGCATCCCTACCGACACTCGTATAATTGTCTATCAGTGTTGCCAACCCGTACGATAATTATGGGGGCGTACGATAATTTGACCAATGGTACGATGTACGATAATGAATGTCTAACGTACGATAATTTTGAGATTTGCTGAAAAAACTATTTAAAGTTCCATTAACAAATCGTATTTGTCAGACAAAATTAAAAGCAAAAAGAAAAATATCAATGTTGATTGTCAAGTATTCAACATCAACGAGTAAGTATCTCTCTCTCTTTCCCTCCCCTAGTTTTTTAATAATTTTACAGTGAAAACACAAAAATATCAATTAAAAACTATGACAAAACATGTTTACGGTTTGTGCTGCTAGCGCCACTAAAGTGAAACTTAGCATTCTTCCCCTTTGACCATAGTATAAAATTATCCATTGTCTTTTGTTAGCAATTTGAATTAACGTTTTACGGTTTCGGTTTTGTTTTGGTTTTGGATTAGGAGTTTTCTTTTGTACGATAATTTTGCCCAAAAAACGATAATTTCGACGTTGGAACTCGATAATTTGAACTTTTGGAGTTGGCAATACTATTGACTATGGTTCTATCAATTCTAGACCAACTTGAGTAGAATTCGCGTCTTGTTGATTTTGATAGAATTTTGTGAATAATAGGGAATTTTGAGGCTTCAAATAAGTTCAAAGACATTAACAATGGCAGGTAAACATATTAGAACGAATTCCGCAACTCTCACGTCGATGTCGTAGCCATTTATGATTTATAACTTAGCCGCAAATTGACGCGAGTCCTAAATCGCGGTTATCTTGTTTATTGTGTACAACACACTAAATCTGTATAAAACATCGTAATTGTATGCATGTGGTTATGGTCTCGTAAAAACGTAAGTGCTATAATATAAGTTCCATTGATTTTCAGATAAATTAACCCTTGATAGACATGCTATGAAAGACCGGTCTACGTCCCATCTTCGTATTTATGTTGGCGGTTTACAAGACGGCGCAAATCTTGAAGAATTATATGATCACTTCATACAATTTGGGCAAATTAACGGCATTGTTATTAACAGAAACTTTGGATTTGTACAGTTCGAAGATGAGTCAAGTGCTCAGGAAGCTATTATCAAAGGCAATGGAAGCATGTTCCAAGGTAAAAGCCTTAACGTTAAAACTGCACAGACGAACCTCACAATTGAAAAAAGGTAAGCCACTACAAACCGAGAATGTATTTTTTTTTATTATTTATCGTTTTGTTATTAGCTGCCATGAACCTATTGGATATCTTGAATAATAGGTAATAGGTAATAGGTAATACGGGCTGGTATCCGCAACTCCACGTCAAAGCGCGTATTTTGCGTATGGGTGGGAAAATCTGTTATTCGAGCCACCCCAGCTCCTCAAAGAAGGCCAGCAACGCCTTGGTGTCACTGACAATCTCACGTAGGGTACCTGGGTTACCGAAGTACTTTGCCCTGTATGTGGCGACCGCCGGGCAGTTTAACAGCACATGGGCTGCTGTCTCGTCGTCCTCCATGCAAGCTCTGCACAGCGGACTGTCTGTGACTCCTATGACAAAGAGGTGTTTATTAAATGACCCATGGCCAGTTAGGGCAGCTGTAACTGTGCGCAGCTGCTGTTTTGTTAATCGGAGAACCTGTTTAGTGAGGCGGCCGTCGATTGTAGGGAGAGCCTCCTTGGCCTGCCTGCACTCACCGTGGTCCACCCATAGTTTGTGATGTTGTTCCCTGGTTCGTTTCCTTACCAGAGTGCGTAGGTACCCGAAGGGGAGTGGCGTGATGGGTTCAGGCCCCACTGGTGCCATGCTCGACCCCCTTCTGGCAAGTTCGTCGGCTGCGTCATTGCCCCGCGAACCGCTGTGTCCCTTGATCCATTGAATGGTTATATTATTGAGGTCACCCACCTGGTTGAGGCGCTGGTGGCACTCGTATATCAGCCCAGAATCAACAGTGTGACTGTTTAGCGCTTGCAGAACAGCCATGCTGTCTGAGAGTATTCGTATCGAGTGGTCCTTAACCTCCCTGGCCATGATGGCTGAAGCGGCAAGAGATATACCCATGCATTCGGCTTGGAACACTGTGTTATGGACACCCAATGGTGTGGCTATGTGTATGTTGAAGTCCTCCGAGAAGATTCCAGCACCTGTGCCACTACCTGTTTTGGATCCGTCGGTGAAGATTCGCAGCTCTGCGGGGCGCAAACCCTCGCATCTGCGGTCCTCGTGTAGTTGGATCCTGTATTTTTTATCGAAGATAAATTGTTTGGGCACCCGGTCATTTACGGCTTTCGTAATAGGGAACTCATTGTTGAGTCCCTCAAGTAGCGCGGTGTGTTGTGTAACTCTCTTACCCCAGAGATCAATTGCATTAAGACGCACTGCCGCCATTGTCGCTTCCTGCTGTATGAACAGGTGGAGTGGGGGCAGTCCCAGCATGGCTTCGATTGCTGCAGTCGGAGTAGTCCTCATGCAGCCCGTGGTTGCCACGCAGGCTAGTCTTTGCATGCGCTGTAGTTTGTTGGAAGCTGTAACCAGCTGAGTGCGGGGCCACCAAACCACGGCCCCGTACGCGATCATAGGGCGGATCACTGCTGTGTACAGCCACAGTATGATTTTGGGGGATAGGCCCCATTTCTTACCTATCATTCTCCTGCACTGCCAGAAGGTGATGCAGGCCCTGTTTAGCTTGTTGTCTACATGACTACTCCAGTTTAACTTACTGTCTAGAATGACCCCGAGGTACTTGACTTCGTTGGCCAACTGAAGTTCAGTATCGAACAGTTTGGGTAGGCGGAAAGGGCCTAGTGCTCGTTTTTGGGTAAACATGACTAGTTCAGTTTTAGTGGGGTTCACTGACAGTTCAAATTCCCTGCACCAACTTTCTACGATACGTAGTGCTTGCTGAGTGAGGTTACAGATCGTACCCGTCACTTTCCCCGATACAAGGATTGCGAGGTCATCTGCATACCCTATTGTATAATAGCGGTTGGCATTGAGTTTGGTAATGAGGTCATTAATTACCAGATTCCATAGAAGGGGGGACAGAACCCCTCCCTGGGGGCAGCCTCTGGCTATCATGGCCAGCTGCCGCTCACCCTCAAGGCGAACCACCCGTTTGCTTAACATGTTTGTAATCCAGTCCGTAAGTACCTGTTCTACTCCATGCCTGGAGAGGGCGCTGCTGATGCTGGAGAAGTTGGTTTTGTCGAAGGCTCCTTCGATGTCTATGAAAGTACCCAGGCAGGTGCCTTTTTGATGAATCGCGTCCTCTATCTGACTGACCACTAGATGGAGAGCAGATTCGGTCGACTTACCTGAGCTGTATGCGTGTTGATTACCATGTAGCGGTATGTTTTTCAGAGCGCCATCCCTCAGCTCTCTATCACATAGCCTTTCCAGAGTTTTTAGGAGAAAGGAGGTCAGGCTGATTGGTCGATGGGATTTGGCGTTTGTGTAGTCACCCTTACCTGGCTTGGGGATGAATATTACTTTCACTTCCCTCCATCCTTTAGGAACGTATCTGAAGGCCAGGCACGCCCTCATTAAAGGCACCAGTCTTATTGCAACAGAAGCACCCCCCCACTGTAGTAAAGCGGGGAACACTCCATCAGGACCAGCTGCCTTAAAAGGATGGAAACTCCGGATGGCCCATTGGAGTTTCTCCAGCGTGATCACCCTGCGTGCGCAACTCCAATCAGTGTCAGCTGGTGTTTGGGTTTCATGTTGCCAGTCGATTACCTGCGCGAAGACGCAACCAGGGAAGTGAGTTTCAATTAGGATGCGACTTGTTTCCTCAGGTGACGACGTGAGTGTGTTATCAGGTTTGCGAAGGGTGGCGGGCCCAGGTGTATTCTGTTGCGCCAGTACTTTCCTTACCCTGTTTGCTTGCTGACAGGATTCAATGCTACCACAGAATTTGCGCCATCCCGAGGTGCTCCTGAATCTGATGCATTTTTTGTAGCTAGATTTGGCCGCGTAGTAGTTATCCCAGTCCTCATCTGCACATGTGTTCATGGCTCTATTCAGAGCTGTTCTTACCTTGCTGCGCTTGCGCTCCAGATCAGCGCCCCACCAGGGTTGTTTGCCCGGTATGTTGCGCGGCGTGGTCTCTGGGCAGGCAGTTTTGTAGCTGTCTATGATTGATTCTGTAAGATGGCTTACTTGTGCCTCAATCTGTGTCGTGTCCGCATATGTCACCGGATCGCTTAGTATCGCTAGCTTGGCATCAAGGCTGCGTGTGTAGGTGGCACGATCCGTTTTACGCGGATAACGCCGTGGTGCTATCGACGGAACATAGACCTGAATGTCGAAACGGATCCACCTGTGATCGGAGCAGGAGGCCTCCTTGGAGACCTGCCACCCAGTGGTGATTTCCGCCACGCCCTCTGATGCCAGAGTAAGATCTATGATTGTGCGGCTTCGCCTGGTTACGAATGTTGGTTCGGAGCCAGTGTTTAGTAGGGATAGGTTAGTCGAGAATAAGTAGTCAACCAAAGCCTTACCCCTCTCGTTTTGCGTGTCCATACCCCACAGTTGGTGGTGAGCATTGGCATCGGCCCCGACAACGACCTCCGACCCGCAGCTCTCGCAATGGTTCACGAGGCGGGCGAGTCCGTTGGGAGGCGGCGCCTCCGCCTCGGGCATATAGACCGAGGCGAAAACAATCACCATCTCTGTGGCATCGTCGCGCTGTATAAGCAGCCTAGCTGCAGAGATATCTCTGCAACAGAAGTCAGTTAAGAGCTGTGTTTTAAGGTTACCTGTGACATAGATGCACGATCTGGGATGATCATGATCTGAGGTGACTAGGAGCTTACCGCCAAGATTGGAGAGTCCTTGTATACGACCCGCCCTAATCCACGGCTCCTGGATTAAGGCAATGGCCGTGTGTTGTACCTCCAGCCACTTGCGAAGCTGAGCCGTCGCGGTTTGACTGTGGTGGAGGTTTGCTTGGAGGACTCTACAGGCTGACGAAAGGGACGCCATCGCTGGTCGAACCCTCGTCGTCCCCCCCAAGTCTGAGCCCGGCAAACAAGTCGCCCTCGTCGAAGCCGTCCTCCCCCGGGCCCGAAGCCGGAGACAGGAGCATGTCGTCCAGCTCCCCGCCCGATGAGGGAACGACTCCCACGGTGGTGGCGGCAGGGGCGGCTGACTCTGCAGCAGCAGGTTCAGCCGCAGATGCTTCCGGGTTGTGTGAAGGGGGAGTGGACTCCCCTGCTGGTGCTTGCGGCAGCTGTTCCAGCGCCTCGCAGACGGTTCCCGTGGCGGGGTCCCATCCCTGTGGAACGTCGGTGAACCTACCGTTCCGACCCTGGAACTTCACGTACACCGCCCCTAATCCAATTGAGAGGCGGCGTCCGGCCTCCATCAGGGTCGGGATTTGGTCCACAGGGACACCGACCACCACGAACCACGCCGCGGCTTGTTTGTCAGCGTGCAGCAGTACCCACCTCTTGATGTCTACCCAAGAGTTTTGGTAGCTGAGAGTACGCCCAATCATAGTCGACTCTCCGTAGACCCCCTGCTCGTCCGGGATCACGATGCCACACCGTGCACGCTTCTGGATCTCCGACTGACTCACGACGACTAGCGAGGTGCTAGTTGAAAGAGTCAAGCCGGAGACTGTCTTCCTTAGCCAGGCTAAGGTGTGGTCATTACCGCACCACAGTTTGAGGATGCCCCCGGCAAACAGCGGCTTGGCGTTGAAGGTCGGCCCTGGGGTGTCCTGTTTGGGGGAGCAGGCCTCGAGGATGATCTGCTTCTGGATAGCAGCGAGTACCTGGTCCGACGCCTCCTTGCTGAGGATCCCCGTGCGGTCGCAGGTGATAGCGACGTCTAGGGTTGCGCTGGCAGCTTGGGCGTAGCTTCGTTGGTCGACCCTATTGGATTGATCAAGACGCGGCCGCTTATGCTCTCCCCGAGGTGTCAAGGTTTCGTTGAGAGCTCGCTTGGCCGCGGCCTGATCCTTCCAATCGGGTCGCTGTGTAATGTCACCTTTGGGTTTCACCGGAGCGCTGGTTGGCGGTTGACTGGGCGCTGGTCGGCTAGTGCCGGCCTCTGCCTGTGACCGCTTACCGGCGGAGAAGTTTAACTGACCGACTGTCGGTTTGACTGAGCCAGCGACAGTGGCCTGTTTGTTGCGGGAGCCTTTGCCCGACTTCTTTAAAGCTTGCCGGCTTATCTTGAATAATATAAATGCACCTGAAAGTAACCTGTGTGAAAGTAATTGATCCAGACCTACCCGTATGGATAGTAGCTAATCCACTGTAAATGTGGCAGAGTTCTGGTAAAGCTCATTTAAACTATATTATTTGAATCATCAACATGACGCAAAAGAACTGACCCACGTCTGAAACATTCAACAAACTCTTATTTAATTACAACTGCTGCAAAAGGTTCAAATGTGACTATGGGATATTTACAATAATAATATTCAGAGGATTGGAGATTCTTGCCTGATTTTCTTCATAGGAATTTATTCCTATGGAGAACACCTATAGAAAGAAAGTGAAGCTAGTTGCCCATTTCATATAGTAGGCTATCTGGAATGGGCAACTAGCTTCAACTTTTTATTGACAACCAAGTGCTTGACAATTCAAGAGTCAAAACATTTATTTCAATTAAACCATTTACAGGTGTAAATGGTTTAATTGTTTTAAATGTTTTGAGTTTGTATTCAACCCAGCCAGGGTAGGCATTAAAACACATTAAAGCACAAGAAATTGGTGAATCATCTGCAAGAAATGTCTATGATTTATTTTGTAATTGTTTTAAGCAGACATGGAGATGGTCAAATGCAAGATATGGCCCCAGCAGTTAATGATAAGCTAGCTATGCCTACTGGTGATGATGGGAATGAGGAACTTTATGATAGTTTTGGAAACTATGTAGGGGACCAGAGTGAGTAATTTTTCTTATTTTTTTAAAAATAATCCTCGAATGATTGATGTGTAATAAACCAATGATGTGCTCCTTGAAATACTTTAATGACAAACCAAACTAAATTAAGAGTTA
This sequence comes from Agrochola litura, assembly GCA_949152395.1. Taxonomy (NCBI): domain Eukaryota; kingdom Metazoa; phylum Arthropoda; class Insecta; order Lepidoptera; family Noctuidae; genus Agrochola; species Agrochola litura. The sequence continues at coordinate 8,797,718 of OX424508.1, forward strand.
TGTAAAAAAAATATATGAATTTTGTATCATTAGTTAATATTAAATAGAATTGTACTTAAAACCTAACTCTTAGGGATCTCGTGGTATTGTATGATCTGCGGCTAGTTGGCCGTTGCAACCAAGTGCGTGATTCGTATCGGTTTCTATAGTTAACCGTCACGGTTGTAATCGTGGCTGTCTAGTGCGCAAGATCCCTTAGTCTTGAACGATGCCCCACAAAACCATTTTCATTTGTTTGAAGTTTCTATATTTTATAAAATTTTCAACTACTTTCTTGCAAAGCCTTCTTCTAACCACAATAATTATTTTTAAATTGGTTGTCAATCTGGAAATAAAAATGCTCACCACAATACAATGCGACAAGTTCATAGCTATAGGTAATAAACAGTCAATAATTGAATATCTTTATAGATTATGAAGAATATGAAGAGGGGTATGCAGGCAAGCCAGGCTGGGAAGGGCGAGGGGGAGGGCGCGGGCGCGGGCCGGTCAGGGGAGCGCGAGGCCGCGGGGTGCGGGGGCGCGGTGGGGCTCCCGGCTTCCGTGACCGCTCGCCTGTTGCAGGCGTACGAAGTATGTTTTAAGATGCTTTTTTATTTCAACAAGCCCATAGCATACTCAGCCTATACCTAATGTTCCCACTGCTAGGACACAGGCAGGTCTGTGTGAGTGTGAGATGAAGTTAACTGATATTAACCAAGCGAGCCCCATGCAGTTGGTGGATGTCATGTCTTTGAATATATTTTTTTCTAGGACATGCCGGTTTCCTCAGACTGTTTTCCTTCACCGTTTTGATAGCAATGGTGATGAAATAATTTACATATGTTAAAGTGCCTACAACTCGTAAGCTGTTTCCACGGATCCACAGACACCATTGCTCTACGCGATCTACAGTTTCTGCTTACCCCCATGGGAAAAAGGTGTGACTTTCCCATCAGCTAGGCGTCCTTAAAAGACGCTACGCTTTAGTTTTTTCAATTTCAATCAAATCAGAATGTCCAAACACCACTATTTTACCAAGTTAATGGCATTATCAATGCTGACCTGCATCATAATGTTATTTGATATTCCTGGGATCTAAACATTGTTTGTTGTATATATCAGCAGCAGCTGATATCAAATTTCACTGAATACAGATTACTGACTGAGTAACAGTGAGAAAACATATTAGCAAGCACAATATGTTTTCTCACTGTTACTCAGTCAGGTATTATTTCAATATCTGCACAAATAAACTGTCAATTTCCTCTTAATTTTTATTTATTTCTATATAGGTGATCATTATAATAATTACCTAGTTAAGTACCTGAATTCTGCTGTTTAGTTGGCGATTGGAAAGAGCGAGGTAACTTCGAGCGCTACCAACAACAGATGTCAGAATATCCCAGAGCACTACCGGTTACAGAGAGAAATGACTGTGAAATTATTGTGGTCTCCAAAACTCTAACGTAAGTACAATGTCTGTCATGAAGATAATAATATTGTAAGATAATAATAGCCAGCAAATTCTATTCATGTCAAAAGGGGCAACCTCTGACCTGACCTGGTCAGTCGGCGCAATTTTTTCTCTCTCGATATTTGCCGATCTCGTAAATAAAATAAAGTATATTTTATTTTCTTTTCATATTAAAATTTAAACATCGTTTTCTCCCCGACTACTTTATTAGGTATCTACTACTTAAATTTCGTAAAAGAATATTTTGATTTTTTCTGTACATATAATGTAACGTTTTATTTCTACATCTCTCTAGGCAAAATACGTACGTACTTCATTTATATTATACATTTTGCATGCTTTTATTTCAAGATTTCGATCGTCATCATCCACAGATCGACTTCAACCACTTCTGGGTATAGGCACAGATTAATAAGAAGGGACACTCCGCAAAATCATTAAAATAAAAAACCGGCCAAGTGCATGTCAGACCATGCACAATGTAGGGTTCCGTAGTTGGGATGAATTTATCCCAAGAACAAACTTAACTTTGCAGTTGAAAAAAAAAACTTTCATACAGAATGTATGGGAGAACATGTTTTTACAACCGCAAATTTAAGTTGGTCGATTTTTACTCGTTAACTTGTAAAGCCTACTCAGCTGTGATAGTTTTCCTTTTAAATTCGTTATATAAGCTACTACCATGAATTTTTTCACATATCTAAAACCAACCATTTAGCTGGCAAGGGGGGGACACTTGACTTTGACAAAAATTTGCACTTTAAAGCTTAATATTTCGCAAACGAATCTCTCAATTCAAAAATGATTTTAACACACTCACAATGTTTTTAAAAGACCTTTCCAACGATACCCCAAAATAAGGGATAGAAAAAAAAAAATCCCCACTTTACGTGTAGGGGAGGTACCCTAAAAAAATATATTTTTCATAATTTTATTTTACTACTTTGTCGGCATGATTAATATGTATACCCATGCCAAATTACAACTTTCTAGTACTAACAGTCTTGGTGAAAGACCGCGGACAGACAGACAAACGGACATGACGAAACTATAAGGGTTCCTTGTTTACTACGGAACCCTAAAAACGACTCAATTGTGTGATAGCATCACACAATAAAGTGCAATTCAGGTCGCACAGCGCTAATGACCCACAGTTATATTTACCTAGAAGTTGCCTCTCTTTCTATCGCGTAACTCTTAAATCTTCTGACTACGAATTGGCCCAGCAAGACGGGCCCGCCGCGTACTTGTAGCTTCATACCTAAACTACGGAGTGTCCCATCTGTATTCATCTATGGAATAGGCCTCTCTTTTCTTGTGCCAATCCTCACGATCACCAATACAATACTATTTGAAATATAATAGTTATACCTAAATACTATTTTAAGTGTTATATGTGTCGCAGGGATATTGTCAAACCAGTGATATTATAATTTCACTACTGAAATTATAATTGCACGAAACTTTGTCAACCACCTCCATTTCTTACAATTTAACGGGCTCATTTCAGTGACGTTATAATTCCACTGGACTCAGGCAGTGATATTGCAAGGCAGTAATTTTTTGACAATATTATATCACTGTATGTGCAAGCCCGTTAAATTGTGAGACGGTCAATGATTGGTCGGTTTCCAATGTCACGCCTTATTTATATCATAAAATGGATAAATTTCTACACGTTATTTAATGCGGATCTTAAAGGCAGACCGGGCGAAGGTGACGACCCCACTACAAACTTGACTCATAATATACCTAGGGTTTATAAAATAACTACAGCGTTCCCGTGAAATCACAATAACACTAAAAAAAGTCAGTTAAATTGTGAAATATGGATGCGGTAGACAAAGTTTCATGCAATTTTAATTTCATTTGTGAAATTATATTCAATAATACTGGTTTGACAATATTCCTGCGACATAATATGCATATGCTTTTGGTGTACTTATTAAGTACACCAAATAAAAAAAATGAATGAATGAATGTACCAGAACTCACACGAATAAATGAATTTGAATTTGAAAATTAAATAAATAAATCAATCGTCCGTCAATGTTATATTTTGATTCATTTCTCTTTGATTATAATCTAAATTATTTAACCATTCTGGTTTTCTGATTTTCAGAGAGTACGCCGAATATATCGAAGGTCGCCTCAAAAGACTGGGAATTGTAGTGGATCTCCTATTCCCTATGGAAGATGTGCCCATTGGCAAAGTGCTTGGAAACATTGCGTCGCGCGGCTGCCTTTACGCGATACTAGTCATGCCACAGAACCAGGAAAATAGATCTCTAACTCTTACCATACTTCATGGATTACCACAAGGTGAGTAAAACATATATTTTTATAACACTTCATTATTGTTTGATTGACCCAAGCTGAATTTGAACCATATCTGTTTGTTAATAAGGTGTCTTAAATAATGCTTTTAGATGTGTCTGTCTTGTTTGCTGAATACAATCAAAGTAACTTGACAAAAACTAGTTTTCAGGAAGAAGTTAGGGTGTTAGCATAAGCGGGTTCCCGGTAAAGTCAAGTCGATACCCATCGGTGCGGGTGAATTAGTCTCGTGTTTACTCTTAATGCGCTCACACATAAAGAAACAGCTAAAACGTAACTGTTTCTTTCCAATAATCAACTTGCAGTGATCTGTACCGAATCGGAGAGGAAAACCCGCTTCTTTATGGAAGCACCCTCAGTCCTGTCTGATCTACCAACGAATCTCAGTTGCTAACAACTAACTTCTGTTTTTTAAACGATTTGTATGTAACAGAACACCGCAACATGCCTTTGGAGGACGCCTTGCAGCTGCTGTCACGCAACTTCCAAGAGGTGCAGCGCGGCGGTCCGTCCGGCAGAGAGGCCGTGTACGCACTGCTCGGCCAGCTCGCCGACGGACGCACACTCACCGTCATGCAGTACGATAAAGTCATCGAGTACCTACAGGTCAGTTTGCACCTATTATTTACTACGATAAAGTCATAGAGTACGTACAGCACGCGTAGCTGACAACCATAGAAACAGGTTTTGTCGACGGAAGAATAGACAAAATGACAGATTGCGATTGTTTGTATAACTGTCATTTTGTCTATTCTTTCGTCGACAAAACCCATTTCTATTATGGTCTCGCCAAGCGTGCAGGTCAGTTTTACATCTTTTTACCCGACTGCACCACAGCAAAGACAGGGTTATATTTTTCACGCGTATCTATGTATTTGTGTATGTTGGATTCTCCATACCCACCCTCGAAGCATCCTAACTGGCTGGATGGATTAATACATGAGGTCGACTAATCTAGGTCGCGCTATAGAACAGAAACACTTCCATGTGATAAAGATTCATTAGTCACTGTTTTGTTATTTTTGATTTAGTAAATGCTGTATCAAGATCACAACAAATCACCAACAACACTCCCATCTTGTTTGGGCAAATTGAGGTTGACATTAGTATATCATTGTCCTATAAAAAGTTTGCAAATAATTCGAGTGTCTACTTTCGTTTGCCAGACTCTAGTTATAGACTAGGTTTTGTTTAAAAAAAAACTAACAGGCTATTTACCTTCATTTCGAAACAGCACGGTTTTGTTGTCTTGTCGATTACACGTTGTCCTTTCGAATCGAACTGTTATAAATTTTAGAATATATTTTGAAATTTCTGACTAGTCCAATAGAAAAAAGGCTTGAGTTTATGTACGTATTTTATTATTGTACTTAGACTGCCTTCTTACTTGAACAACTGATGAAATGTGGGTGTGTACTGACCACTTCTGCCTATCATGGTATAGTATCAATATAATAAACATATCACGAGGGCAATAAACTATTGTTTACCATGTTTGAAATATCAGCACTAGATTAGATGGTTTCTATATTTATTTTTATTATAACAGGAACGCAGAGAGCAACAAGTTAAGATAGAACTCGGGGAGCCACTCACTACAGCCCCTGCTAACAAAACACAAGTTGACCTCCAACAGAGAATTCTAAGTATACTGAATGACAAGAAGGTGACACCGGTGGAACCGTCCCCGCCACCCGTCGCACCCACGCCGCCCGCGCCGCCTGCACAGAGCAAGCTGCTGAACGATCCCACTGTCAGAAAAGCATTAGACACAATACTACAAAAATTCACATAGAATTTATTTTATTATTATTGTATAAGTGCAATTTCACAAGGAGGAAGCCCGTAATATTATCTTGGATGGATATATGCTCAATTTCATTTGCCAATTTTTATTAATAACAATGCAATAAAAACAATGACTAGTACATAAATAAGAAAAAATAAAATTGAAAGTTATATTCTATAGCAGTTAAGATATGACTTATGATAGTTATGATTTACCTTGATACCAAAAATTGAGCAAATGCGGCTTTCCTCTCTCGGTAGATGCAACATCGGAGAATGGACTTTTTAAGCATTTACTGATAATAAAACTCGAACTTAAGTTACATCAGTTTTATTTATTAAGTTCATACATAATTAGAGGTGGTCTAAACAAATTGTCCAGAGCTAGCAGTTCATTGGTGACTTCAAGTGACAAACAGTGCTTTATAGTTAATGTGTTATTATTTACATACACACGAATCAGTTTTTATATTGATGCTAAGAACTAAGATTTGGATTTACTCATAAATAGTTCAATACAAAAATTTTGATTGGTTCTCATTTGTATTTTTAATGACCCCCAGCTATAAACTAACACCCAAAGCTGATTCAGTCACAAAAATAAAATCTACATGCAAGGATTTCATAATAACATTGTGTAAACATGATTAATAGATGTCTAGAATATTATTATACCGCCAGCAGTTCTCCCTGAACTTTACATGCTGAACGGCAAGATTTTATCTACAAATATGAGGACGACAATTAGTAGAATTTAGATTTCAGGAATTCATAATTATGGCATTGTAAGAATTTGCAACTTCAATTATTAAATGGCTCTATATTATATGATTATTATTTATAACATCATCCCATTGAGATCAAGGCTCTGAGTCTTTTTATTAACTTTCAAAAGCATCATCTTTTTAAAAATTATATTCTTTCATCTTTCTAGAAGTTATTAGCTATACAAGATATATATATATAATAAACTAGGATAACATTACGAATATCCACATCTTACTCTATATTAACATATCCACATACGCCCTTACTACTACAGCGACTAAATGCCACCACACACCCATCTAACTCCATAAAGCTTTGTTGGAAGAATTTGGTGTCAGTTTAGAGCTCGACGGGTGATAGCGATATTTACATGGGATCAGTCAGGTATTGACTGCAATGCCAACCACAACAGTGCAGGCCATTCTGCAATCCTTTGAATCCTTTTAAATTCGTCATATCAATTAGGTAGATCTCTCTGGTGGGTCTTCTTGTTTGGAAGGATCAAAACCCTCTTTTATGTGTCCTCCTGTGCCTTTGGGATCTAAATCTGTAGCCCAGCTGAAGTGCATCAGTGCTAAATGAGAATTACCTAACTTATTGTGAACTTTTCCAAGCAAATAATACACTAATGATTCTCTTGGAGCAATATCTTTCAAGTGATGGAGATCTGCTAAAGCATCTTCTGGTCTACCAGCACGTAATAATACAGAAGCTCTGTGGAAACGGCACAAAGGATTCTCTGTGTCTAAAGCAACAGCCCTTTCTAAGGTAGCAAGGGCTCGGTCCATCTTACCCAAAGCAGCTTGTGCTAATCCCAGCTGACATCTCAATACTCCTGAATGGGGATGTATAGTAAGAGCGCGACGAATATGCACTTCCGAAGGTTTCCAACGCTCTTGGCGCGCATATACTGTTGCTATACCAAACCATGCAACATAATTACGCGGATCAATTGCTACTGCCGCTCTGAAGCTCGAAAGAGCTTTGTCTGTCTCTTCAGCTACTGCATACTCATGTCCCAACAAAGCATGGGCATAAGCTGCTTCAGGATTAAGCTGAACTGCCCGTTTAAAGAATTTCAATGCTGTTTCCCGCTCCTTATGGAGTGAAAAGCAATTTCCAGCAGCGAGCCAAGCAATAGGGTCTTTTCTGTCCAATTCTACTAACTCTTGAGACAATGCTGATAATTGTGCTTCTCTTTGTAAATGCCACAAGCAAGTACTATAGATGTCCATTCCTTCTGTACGATTTGGATACTGTTTCCTAATTTCAGCAAATATTTTAGCAGCTGCTTCATATTGAGCTAGTTCATAATATGCTTTTGCTACCATAGTCTGAACCCAGGGAGAAGCTAGTTGCTTTGTTGATGTCTCTTGGAATAATTTAATTGCATTTTTGCAGTCTAAGAAAGCCAGTGACTTATATGCTTCTCCCAACTCTCTCATTAAATTTAACAAAGCTACACCATTTGAATTCTTTGGTGGGATTGTTGGTGTAATTGTCTCTACACTTTTGTTCCTTTCATTAGCTTCCACTGAATTTGTTTTGATATTTTTGGCTGTACGCTGTTTATTTTTTCTTGAAGGACTTTTAGGAGCTACAAATTTTCTACTCGGTGATTTATTGTTTTCTTTAACTGAGTAACTGCTGTTGTTATTACTAAATAATCTGGATGACCGCCGTGGAGCTGGTCCAAGTGTACACCTTGGGGCTGGACTAAATACTGCATCTTTTAACTGACCCATCTGTGCTCGTAATGAATTGACTATCTTTGGTATGGCCTTTTGCTCATTGGAGTCTGTTAGAGTTGGTGTATATAATACAGGAGATTCTTCCATTGGCAGCATACCAAAAGACGGCGAAAATGGAATGGGTGCCATGCCACTGAACACACTGTGCATTCTCTTTACAGGGGCTTGTGTTTCAGGAGTGATGCTTGTGGACATTGACATAGGGGTTCTCGTGGCTACATTATTTGGTGTGACATTAGTATTCATAGCAGTATTATTAGGAATGTTACTATTAACAAATGAAATGTTTTCTGAATTGCTGACTAGATTCACTAATGTAGTTACACCAAATGTAAAGTCAGAATTGTTCATTTGGAATACTTGGTGAGGGTCTACTTTCTCTCCCATATTACACAGCAGAGAAAAAGATTTCCACATGAATGGATTCAATGAGAGTGCCTTCCGGTGAGCTTCAACAGCTTTACTTCTTCTTTCTGTGAGGTTATAAATTTTACCCAATAGTTGTAATGCATAAGGGGCTTGTTCACCAAACTCAGTAGCAACAATATCTAAATTATTTCCAATTGTAAGTTCAGCATCTTTATACCTGAAAAACAACAAGTTCTAATAATGAATGTGGCAAAATAAAGATCTGAAATAATTATTCATTGGTATCTTTGATTACCAATATGTTAATGTAGCATAGTAGTTTAAAACAAAAGTAATAATTAGTATATTGAGTTCAATGATCACTTACGATTTTAATTCCAAGAAACATTTGGCTAATAGGAACCTGGCCTGTGGTAAAATTAATGACATGTTTTGCAACAAATATTGGGCCTCATTTATTTTGCCAGCTCTATAGTAACAAGTTCCCAATAGAAATGCAGTTTCCTCTGATGCAACTGAAAGGAAACATAAATGGTAATCATCAAATGCATACCAAGTGCTTATTTAATTTCGAAATCAAGAATTACGTAAAAATCAATAACAGCACACAAAATGCAGGTGTTAAACAATTATTTGAAGTATAAAATTTGGTCTAAAGATGTGTTTTATGTTTACCTTCGGCGTGTAGTCTCTCAGCCAGAAATATAGCATTGTCGTATTCATAGTTATTCAGACAATCCCAAACGATAACCTGTGGGAATTTAAAACGAATTGAAACGTCTCTGCGAAAATACTTTGACAGTTCCTAAGAAAACCACTTTGTTACTCACCTGTATAGGTTCTTGAACAATCATTTTGGTAGATTATATGCACTTATAAGAATGTAAATACTATAAAATATTCACATCGCAAGCAACGAATATTATACAGTCACAAAATAAATTAGAGCGTATCTTTTACGACGGACATTTTCATTTTTGTTAATTGTCTATGATAAATGTATTGCCAGCACTATAACATAAAACGCTTCTATAAAATACAATATAATAAAATAAAATACAAAATTATATGAATAATTTTTAAAAATTGTTTACTTCTAAGTTAAGTGTCATTGATAGAAACTACTTCATAAAATATTACAACAAAAACGTTGGGCAAGTTCTTGGTCAAATCATATTTTTAAAGCCAGGAACATATTTATAACTCGTCCGATCACTGACGGAATAACGGGGAACTGGCAGGAGCGGTCCGCCCTCGGCATAAGGAGCCCCCAAATTTTTTAAAATTGTTTTTTATCAAATCTCACATAACGCCAAAATATGTTTAATAAGAAGCAGGTTTTTGGAATTGTAGGCCCCACGTATTCAAAATATAAATGAAGGGTGCTAAAATGCCGAGCTAGCTTTGCTTACTCTTATATCTTGAGTAATTTCTCTAATCCCTCAAAATTTGCATATATAAGTCGAAAAGTAAATAGTAGAAGTAGTGCTTTTTTCGAGCTTACTACACTTGCTCTTGAGTTAACATTCTCTTATGAGGCTGAAACTGAAAGCTCAGAACATTGGCAGCACAGTTGTACGTCTTGCCGCCATTGTTGTGTTTATGTTTACTATTGTGTCAATCACAAAGTATATGAAAACTAGATAAATATGTATGAGACTTGGAGTGTAGCACTATTAAAAGTCGAGCTAAGGACAGGGGAAGCATCTACCACTGGTAAAAAAGCAGCTTTAGTGGAAAAGTCGATAAATTGTGAACGTTTTATATTTTATTGGTTATTTTGTGTTTATTGACTTTAAGTTCGGTTTTTGTTAAAGACTGGAGGCGTACGATATAAATAACTTGATAAAAGTTGAAAACTAACTCGGGCATGATCTTCCTGACTGAAAAACATTAGAGATAGCACTTCTAGAAGTGATCTAATATGATAATGTAAACACACACATACTTTACTATAATTTACAAAATATCACATCACAAGTGCCTGAAAACAGACTTAGTTCTCTTGGGAGCATCACCTGTAAACCACTTTCTCCTATAAAAGGCTTAAAGGATAGCACATCGTCTCGATCTAAGGTCTCGACGAAATATCAGATTCCAATTATTTTCGGAGAGCTTTCTCCCACAGTTTTCTTCTTATAACATCTTTGACAAATACATGGGTTCTGTATTTTTGCAGTAAACAGCTGCGCAACTGGGCTCAATAATTAATTATGCTTAAGAAGTCGCTTGTTTACAAAAAATGTATGGCTAGCTGTCATTAAATTATAAGATTAATTTGCCAGGACTAAACAAAAATTTAGCTTCTGTCCTTTTCTTAATGAAATAGAAAGAAAAAGATGCATTGAACTTAAATTTGGTTTAGTTTGTGAACAAGGGAATTGGCACCATTTTGCTTTCAAATTACTGCTCAATATTTCGGCCCCCGCTAGGACAGAGGGCCCGGGGTAGATCACCCCGGTCAACTTGTCCCCTTAGTTCGGCAGTCCACCCGTGATCTCTTGTGATTTTGCAATGATTTTTTAAATCTAATTATTTGTCTAGCTAAGGCGTGAACCGACCCTTTTTCAGTTGTACCATTTTTTATTATTGCCAACGCAAAAATTTATGGTCTATGGTTATTGGTATGTTTGGTAATAAAATCTAAACGTCAATTCGTCACGAAGACAATCACGAAAGCACGAATTTGTGCAAGTGTTGAGCAAAGTAAATGATGGGAAAGCAAGATATGTGAAATTGTTGTTTTTGCAGTGTTTCGATAAATATACTTTGTGTCCATTTTACATCAAGATAATTTGCGTGAACATTGTTGTGTAGGAAACCTACGTGATTAAGTGTACAATATGCGCAGAGTGTTGATTACGAATGACATCTGTTAACAAAAGGAAAACAGAAATATAGAGACGTTGATAATCTTAATCCAGGTAAATATACCACATCTTTGTTAATATTTAATTAGTCAATCAATATTCGTAAGCTTGGGGAATTGCAACATTGCTACTTTGTGCGTCAGTACACGAATCGCCCTTCACTCTGTATAACATTACACCAAACAAGAAAATGTCAAGACGTGTGACCTCCAATTTTCGAGTTCCGTATTAATGTATGATTTGTAGCACAAAACATGAGGTAGTTTTCATTGGAGACTAAAGTTTTCGCTTTTTTGCAATAACAATGTTCCACTTAGCATTTAGGTGATATGAAATGGTGATTGATCAACATAACAACTACTAGGAAAGAGTAGAAAATGGTTCATCAATTCATAATTATAGTGTATTGTAGTAGTAATTAACATTCATAAAAGAAAGATTATGATTTGTAAATTATGATCAGCTTTACCTACTAAACATCATTATCATTTTGTGTGCTAGTTATGAAGAGAAAGATGACACAGATACCTACATTTTGTAAATTGCTGCAATCATTCAAGAGGGAGGAGTGAGTTTCAATGAGCATTTCTTTTTACCGAGGTACATCATAATATACTTTGTTTGAACACTGGCTGTTGGAATAATAACATATTTGTTTACACAACCAGCAGTTTACTAGAAACAATGATGTCAGCTGAGATCTGTCTGATTTGCTTTTAGAAGTCGAAAACAATAAAAATTCTATTGTTTCTCATTAACGACAGTTAAGCTCCTAAATTCTTTATCCAATTGTGTATTTAGAAACACTTCTGTAGCTATTGATGTAGAAATATGATAAGCAATTTGTTTAAAATCGAGTATTAAGTATTACTATTATTAATAATATTATTGTTTTCCTCTTCCTTATTCCACAAGGAAATCCCAGTATTGAGTTAAAAGTTTTTGCATTTGAGTTTGCTGTAGTGTCAATGTTTTGACTAAAAGTCCCTACTGTGCAATCATAAAAGGTATGTTTAGCCTTTTAATTTGTACCTGTAAACAGGTGACACATACTGTTTTGTCTGGGACTAGCAAAAGAAGTCAGTAAGCAACAAACTTTTTTTTTTCTATTTGTTCTTAATAACAAACCATAGTGTCATTAACTTGGCTTGTAGTATACAGAACTTTGTGTATGTTATGATTTCATTTCTTGTATGCTTTACTTTCCTTAAAAATGCTCTTGCATTTTTAAAGTTGTGTAGTGTTTCTGTAGGTGTAGTCCTACATTATTTTTTTTTACTATAAAGGTACTGTCACTATGAATGAAAATCATAGTTTGTAAAGATGGCAAGTGTCCTTAGTGCCCTCTCCAGGAAAGATCTGTTAGAATATTTCTCATTCTTTTCAATATGAAACTATCTTTTGGAAGGGGCAATTAGAATCAATTCTATTTTCTTTTAAATTTTGACATTTTAAAGTGCCTTTTAGTGGCCTAATTGAAGTAAATGATTTGATTTTGAATATACTGTAACATACTTAAGGAAATACAGTATGTAAAACCATAATATTAACTGTATAGTTTCCTATTCGATAAATGATTTCAATTAGTCACAAAATAATCTTATCAACTATAATATCGAGAGCATTACTCATTAATAGATAAGTCAGGAACATTTCAAATGTTAGTGTTGCCATTTAGATAAAATTGTTATTTCATATTATGAAAGAAGATTGAAACAAGTCAATCTTATTTCTTTCAAGTGAAAGATTTAAATAAAGATAGCTTATGGTGGCATGACAAGAAGTCTTGCAGAATAACTCTTGTTGGTAAAATAAGCTGAAGTAAAATATCTCAAGCTTGAATGTTTATTAGAAACTTGTTTCTATTTAATTTACCACCTATCATTTTTTTTTTCTTGTCTTTCATCTTGAAATGTTGCACATCCATTAAGCAAACAAAAAAATATGTTATGATTTATATTATCTTATTGTAGACCCTAAATAAATAAATAAATGACCATCTTTTCATATCTTCATCCAGCATTCAGTATTGCTCATGTTATTATCTACCATCCAGTCATCCACTCCTCGTATGGACCCTCTCCTTCTAATGTCTGTGCTTAGCAAGAGAATATTTGTATGAGATAACCTTATCTTCTAAATCATTCCTATAAACTCGCAATTAAATTACACACAAAGACTATGTAAAGCATGTTGATACCTAAATATATTGTTAATAAAAAAAACCAGTCTAGTTTAAATCAAGGTCAGTGAGTCACTACATTTTGATATAATATTATTCTAGTCTTTATACAAACAGATTTAAAGCTATAAACAGATAAATGTTAAGGCTAAGAAATAAGTTATTATATACACTGGTCAAGAATTTATTTATAGACAAAGGTATTTAAATATGTTTTTATTATGTATCATACAAATTATCATTATAAGCCTGCCAGTTGCATCTGTAAACGTGTAAATACTTGAGATAGTAAAGAGTAATCAGTTTTAAATGTATACAGGCTGTACTTTTGAGATAGGACATCAGAGCTGCATTTGTAATGTTCCTCAATACCAAGCCTATGGATCATTTGACCATTTAGCTCTATTTAGCATGGTTTCAGTTTTCGTCTGTATGTCCCATATAAAAAAATCATCATGTATTGATCATCTTCGTGCCTGATTACTAGTCGGTGATTATCAAGCTATCCCATAAGAAAGTCCATATTTTTTTCACAATTGCCCTGTGTGTGACGCGACCAAATAACTGATTACGAAATCTCTATGGCCATGCCGTAGTAAGTAGTGAATTTACGAAGCGTAAATGTATGACGCTAGGTCACTTGGTCTAATAGATTAAAAATCTAGTCATGTGCTGCAACTCTGCGCCTATATGGGTCCTGACCCCTTAGGCAAGTCGGGTAATAACCCATTCTCATATCCCCGAAAGGGCTGCACAGAATATTCCCCTCGAAAACTCCCTAAGATTAATCTGCGAAAACGCTCTTGTTGCGTTAATTGAGTTGGGCGCGGGCGATAGTTAAAGCTCTGTTCATTTTGTATGAAATAGCGATATAAAGATACAATCCTCCATCAGTTGACCTCAGTTTAATTAACATACGACCACAGAATCATTGAGTATATGTACAATGTACATAATTGTACTGTACAGTCAACTGCACGTCCATAGTAACAGTTTGACATTGACAGCGCCTTAACAACGTAGCAATAAATGACGTTTTCGTAGTTCAAGTAGCGGTTGACTGTACCGCACGTAGTGGTCAAAGCCACAATGACTTGATTATTTAAGCGCCTCTGGGATTTAGTTTTATTGTTTTCATATTTCATTGTTATAGAGCCGGCCTTGCTACCAGGCTACTGGAATACACGAATTAATAGTGCGAGTATAATGTTCTTTCGTGCAACAATAGACAGCATCGTTATTGGTCTCTAGATGCAGGCCAGTACCTACCCTAATTGCGTAACTTATTTTCGTAAACAATTATGCCTAATTTGTTTCAATTTGACAGTTCAACAACATTCAGCATTCAACAGTGTTTTTTTTCCAACTTATGAAGCAATGGATTAGCAATCTGTTTCAAATCGAAACAAATTGTGATTGTGTTGTATTCACGCAATTAGGGTACTGGACTTAGAGACCCAGGGCCCCTAGGCACTTCGACTTTTGAGGCCATTCCGAAGCCATTCTTGAAATTTAATACTTAAATAAAAAAATATAAAATATTTATTTTCACTAATTTTTATCTGACTTTTATTATCTACATATTATAAAACAAAGTCGCTTTTCGCGTTTGTCTGTATGTCCGCGTTGTTCTTCTAAACCACGCAACAGATTTTGATGAGGTTTTCACCAACGTTTAGAGAATTTATTCCGGAAGGTTTATGTGTAAAAGATCTTAATATTATAGTTACGTTTACATATGAAATCTCGATGTTTTGTCAAGTCGTAAAAGCCGTGCAAAGCAGGAGCGGGTCGCTAGTGTACTATAAATAAACATAGCAAAAATGCTGTCTGTTCTAAGTATTTCACTATAGCCAGACTACCTGTCAGGGTAGCTGGGCGGCTGGGCCCTTAGGTTAGGCCAGTGCCTTGAGTTCCTAGGCGTAAATCCGGGTTGTCTAGATAAGGCGATTAACACACTGTCACGCACCACGCAGCGTAGCGCGTGAATGCGTGTTTTAACGTTGCTTGTAAGCTCCGTTTGTATAGAAAACACGCACAGTCCAACATAGAAAATGCATCCACGCGCGATTCAGATCGTTGACACGCAACATGCAGCGTGATGCGGTGCAGTGTGATAATCGCCTAACTATCGAATGGTTAGGATTTAAATGAAAAATAATGTAAATTATTGAGAGATTTTAAAGTTGTTCTTATCTTTTGAATTCATTATCATAATAAAGTTTTTAACAAACCAACAACCGAACGCATACACTACATATTTCAGCGCTATTAAAACTGTTGCACGTGTTAAAAACCCCGACTAATCCAGCGCATAAACCGCAAAAATAACTCTAAATGAGTCACTTTTGATATAAAATCTCTATTTCAAAGAACCTTTCCATTTTAAACCTAATAAAAACGCTACTCTGTCCACTCAGCACTAATGATTATTCTTTCATTTTAACTTTAGTCATCGTCCTTTTATATATATTAATATCTATGGAAATTTAGGCCCGTATTACAGAACGTCACTCAATACTCAAGCATTACTTAAAACTAGTTTCAACCAATGAAATGGCTTGAATCTAGTTTTAAGTAATGCTTGAGTATTGAGTCGTCACTCAATACTCAAGCATTACTTAAAACTAGTTTCAACCAATGAAATGGCTTGAATCTAGTTTTAAGTAATGCTTGAGTATTGAGTGACGTTCTGTAATACGGGCCTAAGACTCTTTTGTAGAAAGTCTTTTAGCAATATTATCGTATTGTGTGTAATTAATTACCTCTCCCGTTCGTTTTGACGAATTTACTTGTGGTCCGTTCAAATCCTTGTTGTTGTTTCCAATCCATGTTACTTTCATTTAAAAAAAAAACAACTTTAACCTGCTGTAAATAAAGTTGATTTGAGAATGACTAGCACTATTGAAAAATCATAAAATTATTTGAGCGTAAATTTTACTTTACTTTTTTCAAAAACACGTCATATTTGTTTACATGTTTGACAACCAAAATTGCGAACACAGACTAATGCAAAGTGTGAGAAATCGCGAAATACTTATAAATAAATGTCCCTGTTTGTTGCAGAATGACGACGGAGACCATCAACGTGACGGCCCAGACCATCATCGAGGTACCCCACGAAAAGGGCATGTTTCTACAGAGCCCAGGCGCCCAGGGTATCGCCGGCATATTCGTGTTTGCCGCGCTATTCATTACTTGCCAACAGGTAAATTAATTACACCTCTTTCACACGTTCAGGTAAACCTTAATTTGCAAAAAGGTCATAACCGTGGTAGGACATGCTTAAGTAGGTGAAGCTGGGGCTGCTGGGGTATATACACCTTTCCACATAGTCGAGCATTATTAATTACGCTCATATTGTACTTTATGCTGATACAGTTTTACTGCTAAGTTACTTTTGGAGCTTTGTCTCAGTCTCAACAACACAAAAGACAAGGTGTCTTTTGTGTTGGCTGTTGTGTTGGCTGTCTGTGTCGCCACAGGTGTGATTACGTCATTCAATATGTTTTTTAAAGATCTTGTGCAAAAAGTTTCAATACGAATAGAATAGTCAATAGAGAATAAAGAATGCTTGCGACGATCGATTGTTAACTATTGTCATTGGAAACTCACAATCAATCAAATTGATGCCATTAAAATTGTTGATCTTCAACGACAGTTCACTTTAGAGAGCGTGATTATATTTTGCTGTAATTGTATGTATTAGCAAGGAATGTATTCGGTGTTATGGACCAAATTAAATTCCACGAAAGCAGGAAGTCATTAGTTTACTTAATCACCTACGTTTGTAGTGTTTACGATGTGATGGTGCGGTCCATTAAGTAATTAGATTTTCAAGTAAATGTATACGAGGTTAAAAGAACGCAACAGCTGCTCACATAGGATACTCGGAAGTGTGGGTGACGTCAGAATCGGATATTACTTGGTCTTGATGTCTGTGGACTCTGTAGATTGTTTACGCGGCGAAAATTGCGTCAGGATGACGCACCTGCGTCCTAGACTTATAAACAGTTACAACACTAGTATATAAAAATCAGTTTTCCTCATGAATGACAGAATGATGTAGCACTACGGCTGTAATTATTCTCTATGTATCTACGTTCAATCACGTTATTATGAGTAAGTTAGATACCTAGTATGCAAATGACAACAATCTGCTCTTCTTAGAAAATTACATCTACATAATTGAATGAACCTTTCAATAATTTTTATTGAGAAAAAATAATATTTATAAAAAGATTCAAAGTCCTTCAAGCGTGGGTAGACAGGGCGATGCGGACAGCTAGTTGCGTATAAAATCAATAATTTATTAAATTGTATCGCTCCCCTACCGTTACAAGGTGAGCTACTGTCGTTTTTCTAAAGCAAGGAATAAACCAACCCTAACCCCGCTACAATTTATTTACTTAAACCTTTTACTGCGCTCGGTTATCCTAGACAAATTATAAAAATAAACTGACAGAAACAAATCTAATTCATTAAACACGTTTCGTGCGTAGAATTAAACCGTGTTTGAGTGCAATTATATTCGTAAAACAGTTTCCGTACTGCAATAATAGATTATCAGGCAGAGGATGCTGTCGAAATGTTTAGAAAACCGGACAGAATTTGGAGTTGTAAACTTTGATGTACCTACCTATGTTTTTCTCAAATTAATCAGCTTCAGGCAATATTAAACGAGAAAGGGAACAGCAGTAGCACTTATTAATTAGTAGAAGTTTCTCAGCCGCTTCTAAAGGCCCTCAGTCCTGTAGGCATCAGCATCACTCTGCTCGTCCAGTGCCGTCTGTTGGGACAGGTTTACTGGAACTGTTTCTGCTACGGGGCAGTCCGGATGCCACCCTGCATTTTGTTACACGGTATTTTTCATATTTAATATCTGGATTGTAAGGCTGGTTTCACAGCTGTCCGGGAGACTCTCTCCGCTCTCACGGACTCCCGGAATGGAGACACACGTGAGGCGCTAGAACATTGATTCACATCGACGCGGATTGGACCGTACGCGACCCGCTCCGGGTAGAGTCCGTACAACGCTAGCAACCGTATCGTATTAAATCCCTCGTTTCAGAGCACGGCGGGCGCTACCCGTACGGGTCTCTCGTGTGCGGGCGGCCCGTGCGGGTCTCCCGGACAGCTGTAAAAACAGCCTGAAAGAGACTTTGACCAGACTTTGTTTCGCCATTTCTTCTCAGGGGTAGTCAGATTGAAAATGTCGACTCCATCTAGCTTACAATAATGACGTTTAAAAGTGATCCCGATATCCTTAAACAATTTAATTTAGAGCTTACTCCAGAAACACCCGAAATGACAATGTCTTGTGTGACATTCGCGTGTGACATGCAGCAGTGGCTTTCTGTAATTTACTTTGAAATTGCATACTATGTGGGTGGTCATAGACATAATAATAATTTCACATAACTCCATATTCGGGTGTAGAAAGTGTGAAACCATTAGGTACTATGCATTAATTTCTCGTGTTTAATGCCAACATTATGCAGGTTAACATATTATTATGCTAATATTCTATGTTATCATAATTTCTATAATCGATGAAATGCGGAATGTGCAGAGGTTTGTTTATGTCATGTTTGATTCAACATAGCAGACTAGAATTTACAACAAAGTCTACAGTTGAACAAAGACCTGTGGTAGAGAAAATGGCCTAGTAGGACGTGGAAACGGAAAATATGTAAGTATTTGCGTTTTCCTTAGAGATAACACTTATATCAACATACACGGTTAACTAGGGCGAGGATATTTCAGAGCTTCGGTTTCATAGGATTGCACTCTTTAAAAGTACCTTAAGAACCTACTTAAGAATGGCTCAGTTCTATGTAGATATAGATTTACTTTTAGTAGATCATGCTATGCAGCTGCATTACAAATATTACATTATTCACTGCTGTAACACGTAAGTAACCGTATCAAGTATTTATGCAATTTAGAAATGTTACATTTACAACGTACATACGTTTGATAATTTGAAGTATCAGCAAAAAGTTATCGTGTGTCGTGCCGTGAGTATGAGTGGTCTTGTAGCGTAAATTCTGATTATGATAAAGTAGAAATGACGGAAATGGTTTTTCTTTTTAATCGTTTGTTTACCTCGAAAAGAATGATTCAGATTTGACGATTATAAATTTTCACTGACTGACAGCCGTAAAGCCAGTAACTTGCACAAAAGTATATGTGACTAATATTTATTCTAGTTGTAATATTAATCCAATAAGATGCAATGTCTGCTAGAATTTAATACTGTTTCGCAGAAGCATCTTCAATCGATACACATATAATATTTGAACTATTATTATTCTTCTTGCAAATACTCTTTTCATGATAATTTAAATAACATTATCGCGCCTCAGTTAAGTTTAGAAATCCTGTGCAGCAATAATGTAGTTTTACATACCAGGGTCTCTTTTAAGAGTAGGTATTTGTGTTATCGTGGCCCACTACCTACAGTGCTCCCTCGTTCTAAACTCAGCCTATGGTAGTTGCCGGTGGACAGAGGCCTCTCTTTATGCACCTCAATGCTGAGTCAGCTGCCCGCATTCGTATCCAGGAGTAGCTGAAATAGTTCGCACATGAACATATTAGATTGTATTCTAATTGAACGGCCCCCTATGGTTCTAAGGTTAGAGCAGTTTTTAAATCCAATAAGAGTTGGAAAGTTACACTGATTAGAAAATATAGGCATCCTAGATTGTCCAAACAATGGTTGGCTTATTAGCACACAATTCTACTAACTATCCCCTCAGATTATAAAATGTTGACAAGAACAATCTCTGGTATATTTGAACTGATAACTATAGTGGGGCCCTGAAACATTAAAAATCATAGCGCGTAGTAACGGTTAACCCTAATGCACAAATAGAATTGAAACTTAGCTTCGTCACAGGAGCCACTGCTGCTGTTGCAGTCAGCCGATATCAGCCGATTTTGATGAAACTTTAAACCAAGCGCTCTCACGAACCAATGGTTTAGACTCTAAACCATTGGTTCGTGAGAGCGCTTGGTTTAAAGTTTCATCAAAATCGGCTTATTATTATCTTCGCTTAGCTGCGACTACGCTATGTCTAAACTTTAGACATAGCGTAGTCGCAGCTAAGCGAAGACTTAAACATCCTGGAATTTTAAATATGGCCACAAAGGCCAATATGAAATACGCCGCCGACTGAAAGGTTGGAAAGATTTACGAGTATGTTTACTTCTTATGACGATAGTTAATGTACCTTCTTGATAAATTAATTGTCAATTTATAAGTTTCACGCTTCGTAGGTTTTACTTACTAATAATATTAGGTTTACCCATAAAATAAGGGTGTATCTTATACCTAAACTCACTCCACACACACATTCTCGAACGCACAAATACATTTCATTTTCACAAACTGTCAGATACAAAAGTCACGTTTGCAGGGAGTCGAAACCCAAGCAACAATCATACCATAACCTAGGTACTTAAAAATACGTCCGTGCATCTGGGAATCGAACCCACTATCAGTAGCATCGGAACCAAAATCCTACAATTACCTATTCATGCGGGAATTGAACCCACAAGCCGTGACACAGGAATCCAAGCACTCATAAACAAATACATAAGCCGGGAATCGAACCCAAGATTCGTTTAAAATGGAATCTAAGCATATCCACTAATAAATTATACGGGAATTGAACCGACTACCTGTAGTTGAAGAATTCAACCACCATTATCAAACTGTAACTTAATTAAAAGTAAGTTATTGTAACGTAATATACTCTCGCCGTTTCTAATCATTAATAGGACCATACAATTACGTTGTGTTTTTATTGTAGTAACCCATAAGTTGTTTTTTCTCGTTGTACTGAAGTGTTAAAAAGTTTTATTTTTCACTTTTTAGTTGTGGTGCCTACCCCACACATATTCGAATACCAGTACCTGCTACCAGTGACAGGAACTTATCATATCATCTACATTCTAAGTGGGAACAAAAATACGTATTTTGTAGCTAACTCAAAAACTACCCAAGCAAAGTTAATAAAATTTATATGGGACCAATTTGAAAGCATACCCTTTCAAAAAAAGAATTTTCAAAACCGGTCCACAAATGACGGAGAAATCGGTGGACATACAAAATAAAAATAAATAAAAAAAACAAACATACGGAAATATATCCTCCTCCTTTTTGGAAGTCGGTTAAAAAACACTGCACGAGCATTTCATTGTCACAGATGCATTAGACTAGAAAATAAAAGTGATATGAGAATAAGTTTTTCATAATTATTATTTCCTTTTCTTACTGTAAGTTTCTTCTAAGTCTTCATTTCTTTAGAGAACTCGGTGACACAATGACTTCGTAACCATGAATTCACGTCGCGATGTTTATTTATTATACATTTCATGGAATTTCGCGTGTTAACGGAAACTAATTGACGGATAAAGTATTCCCGCATGCGTTTATCGTAAAAATCGATAGTGGAATGCCATGTATGCGGGACTATCGAGGATTTTTAATGAGCCTTAAGTTACAATGTCATGTATAAAGCTCAATGTGTAAGTTTTGTCGAAATGAAAACGTTTTTACTCAGTTCGTTATGAACATTCTCATGGGATCTGTATGTCTCAATTTTTAGCTGCCTTCATCCATTGCCTGCTTAGTTCTCGGTGCAGTAGATGGCTCTCATGGGCTCCCGCGAGAATAAATAGCAATTAAGCTAACAGAATGACATTAAGTTGGGCAGCGCCGCCAAGAGTGGTCCATATAGGTCATCCAGAAGCTAAGAGAGGTCCATAATTTTTCAGGACTTACGGGTCACATCAGGTATTCAGGAGGCGGATGCAAACTATTTAAGATTAGACCATATTTTTTGACATAGTAATTAGTAATTAATTTTAAAAAAAATTGGCCAATTTTTAAAATTTTAAGTCGGACTCCCACGCAAAGGGTTTTCCGTACCACCGTAAAATATTTATCACTACGTTTTTTTTTAAGTACTAACCCATTAGTTTTTAGGGTTCCGTACCCAAAGGGTAAAACGGGATCCTATTACTAAGACCCCGCTGTCTGTCTGTCTGTCACCAGGCTGTATCTCATGAACCGTGTCGTTAGACTCAGGGCTGTCCAGACAACGGCCCGCGGCTGGTTTTCATGCGGCCCGCGACGCATATTTTAATCAGAAAATAGTTTTGGACATAAAAAGTTAGGATAATAGAATTCTTTGTCAAAACATAATCAATATTTGGTAAAATTTCTGCGGCCCTCCAGCTTTTGTAGTAAATTTAATTAGCCCGCAAAGGTATGTAGTTTGGACAACCCTGTGTTAGACAGTTGAAATTTTCACAGATGATGTATACAGAATAAAGTAAATATTTAAGGGGGCTCCCATACAACAAACATGTTTTTTTTGCCGTTTTATAGATAATGGTACGGAACCCTTCATGCGCGAGTCCGACTCGCACTTGGCCGGTTTTTTACTTTACCTATTTTATTTTTATTACTCGTTATTATAGCGGCAATAGAAATACACAATCTGTGAAAATTTCTGTTTACCTATTACCTACGGTTCCTGTGGCATAGCCCGCTGACATACAGACGGACGAACGGACAGGAGAGGCTTAGTTCCATTTGGCACCCTTCGGGTACGGAATCCTAAAAACTGGCCTTTTGATATTGTCTTCGCCTTCTATCCTAATCTATCTTATTTATTTAGAATTCGAGGCTGACTTAAAACTAAAGGTTAATAGTCTCCAGTTATAAAATTAATTCAATTTATTAATCGTATAAGAATCGAAGATGGTTACTGATTATGTTGCTAATTTGCGATCATCGTCTTGGTGACTGGTATTATTAAGAATGTATGATGTAGTCATGCTTTTAACAAGGCTATCGTCATCTTGTCTGTATATAACTCACATAGATACGCTAGTCGGTATCTGGTAAAAGGGCTCCCCCTTTTTAGGGTGCCGTAGTAAACAAGGAACCCTTATAGTTTCGTCATGTCCGTCTGTCTGTCCGTCCGTCTGTCTGTCCGTAGCTTAGCTCAGAGACGCTTAGTACTAGAAAGCTGTAATTTGGCATGGGTATATATATTAATCACGCCGACAAAGTGGTAAAATAAAATCATGAAAAATATTATTTTTTCAGGTATCTCCCCTAGACGTAAAGTGAGGATGTTTTTTTTTTCTCTCAATAATCCCATAGTGTGGGGTGTTGTTGGAAAGGTCGTTCAAAAATATTGTGAGTTTGCGAAGACCATTTTTGGATTTAGGGGTCTGCAAATTTTTGTTAAGAGTCAAGTGTCGTCCCCCCCCCCTGCAAGTTTAATGGTTGGTTTTCTGTATGTGAAAAAATTCACGGCAGTAGCATATATAACGAAATTAAAAGGAAAACTATCACAACTAAGTAGGCTTTACAAGTTAACGAGTAATAATCGACCAACTTACATTTGCATGTTTTTCATAGGCTTTACAAGTTAACGAGTAATAATCGACCAACTTACATTTGCATGTTTTTCAACTACAAAGTTAAGTTTGTTCTTGGGATAAATTCATCCCAACTACGGAACCCTTCATTGTGCGTGGTCCGACACGCACTAGGCCGGTTTTCTTTAGAGAAATGCAGACTAATATGTCAACACTCTTGTAAGGTATAAGAAACATGATGAAAAACTATCAGGTTTTTTGTAAAACGACTTTCAATTTTAGTTTGAAGTTCAAGGTGTTATTAACAGGCTAGGCATTATGCTAAAGATAATTCTACACGTGGGGCTTCTGTACGTATTGTAACTCCATTTGTTTATTTAATAACTACAAGGATTCGGCAATTTGCCACATCTGCAATTGGTGAGGCAAAAAGGCAAATTAATTTCACACAGTTACATACTGTGCCTAAAACCCCTTTAATACAAACTGACGTGACGCTCTAGTGTTCTTTTTATTATTGTAATGTTGCTATATAGATAAAATAATCATACAAGAAAATTATTTCCACATTCTCTTGCTGATAAGCGTTCTAGACCGTCAATGTAAAATTACGGCATAAGCCAATTCTTTTGTACCACTATCAGAGCGTTTGTTATCGCACCTCGTTATGGTTTATATTCCGTTTTGTATTTGCCAACTGATAAACAGTTATTATGGGTTGAGTATGAATAATGACTTTTTAGCCACAAGAGAGGAGCTGTGAAGTTCGCGCCATGATATATTCGGTTTTTTGACCTTGTGATTTCCCACCGGGGCGGGAAATGTACGTACTTTACTGTTACATGTAGTTGAACAGCCTTTAATAAAGTAACAAAATGTATTGTACATGGTGAGCTACATTTTTATGTGGGAATGGAGGTTTAACGTGTGGCGATGGAGCGGCAAGCGGCCACATGCCGAAGAAGACGTTTGTTTGTTCTTTATTGTTGTTACGTGCCTAAGTAAATCATTTTTGCTGTCAGTTTTTTTTTGTATGACGGAAATCACGATGTACCAGATGAGACAAAGATAGATAGATAGACAAGGAAGAGGTTTTGCGAAAAAAACTTGCTAGTAGGTACGGTTGTTTTATTTTCGTTATATGTATGTAGTAATAGGAACACACCAATCTTTTACGATCATAAATCGGACATTTGTGTTCTACAACTGCGCAAAACTGTGTTTTTTTATAATTAACTTTATCGTACATTAGCCAATGAGCGGCGTATGCTTTCTGTTGTTTATGTTGCTAGCATATCAACAAAAATTAAGCGCAAACTACTTTTGCTTTTTGAAACGGCCTCCAAAGTATAATTTAGAAATACTGAAGTAGTTTGGTATTCTCGATATTATCAGACTAAAATTTCTGCTTGAAAAATAAAATATACTTAGAGTAGAACATTTTCTATTTACGATTTTTGCGGTATTGGACACTTAGCAACGGACGGCTACACTAATGATATACCTACCTAGGCTAGAAAATAGACAGGCTATTTTCCTACGATACAGCCCTATAAATTCATAATCATGGGATACTAGACATGCTGCCTCTTGTCCATCAAACTGTAAACCACTAATTAATACAAGAAATGTTATTTTTATAGTATACTGTCTAGCAGCATTGTAACCGTTACGTGTTGGTCAATTAATACAACTTTATCTAATGATTTTAATAGTAAACGAAGAGAGCGTAGCGAAATTGTTTGATTACGAATACGTGTGCTGACCGTATTAGTTATATTCCGTAATCAATTATTTTTCTTGTAATAATCTTACGTTCTCGAAACATAGGTACAGTGAAAACCGTTTTTAACGACTTCGAAGGGACCGTCGGATTTCGGTTGTTATAGCCGATAGTATAGATAGTGCAATCCACGAAGACGCGCCGCGCTCCGCTCCGTACCAAAGTACAGCTTACAGTACAGTAATCGCGGAGTGGGGCGCGTCTTCGTGGATTGTACAAACTATAGTTATAAACAAAAACTAAACAGAAATGCTGGGACCTCAAAATTTTCGTCGTAATAACCGGTGCGTCGTTTTAAAAGCGAAATCGTTCTAAACGGTTTTCACTGTATTACGTTGCAATAAAAAAATAAATAAACAGTCAACTTGAATGCTGAAAAACTATTAAAAACTAAACGGATTACAGAATGACGAAAAGATTGAGAAATGTTGATGAAATCTCAAATTTAAGTTGCAATGGAAAACAAATGATGCACCTACAAAGGAGTTAGAGTTTCTAATTCCATGCATGTCAATTCTAAAACGCGGGTGATGGTTTAAACTTCATAATAATAATATTCATCACAAATCGGTCAACTTTCGATTGGCGAAAATGTGTTAATTTGCACGCATTTAGTCGTGACAGCTCACCAGTGGGCAGTGCCACCGACCAGCCAATAACTATGAACCATAACGGAAAATATGGATGGATAATGTCAATTATAGATTTTACTTTTTGTAATAATAAATTGCAATGCATTTATGTATAGAAAATCTGACACAATGTTATTTTCATAACTTTGCCGAATACTATTTTCATAACAAATGATTTGAATGTTAATACATACTTACCTACTCTGGCCTTCCTATGATTTACCTACGGTGCTTGAGGTGCTTCATAATAAATTATTATCAAAGAAACAATGAAAATAATTATCGCCATAATAGACCCGTCACCAGCCTCTTCCACCCAACTGTTTCAACATAACATTGATTACAATAAATTATTCCTACGTCATAATCACTCAACAGTTTTCGCCAATGATTTCACAAACATTTATTTAACTTTATGTGTATGATTTTACGGTAGCGTGTTTAGTCCAAATCTTTGCGAGCTTACATAGATAAGTTCCTTATGACCTCTCTCTTCTTCCTGTCATGGCTCCTATGTTATTTGGGAGCGACACAATATGTTTTTCTCCTTCACTCCTTGCCTTATCATCCGCAATCGACCGATATTTGCTTTTGTCTCCTCCACCATTCATAAACACTTTCATTCTTTACCCTCTTCACCAATCAAGAGGACTGATGATATGTAGATACTCTTTTTAAATACTTGTTAATCTTCATTTCCAGATCTACCAGCACCTGCGCTGGTACACGAACCCCTCCGAGCAGCGCTGGATAGTCCGTATCCTGTTCATCGTACCAATATACGGCTGCTACAGCTGGATCTCACTGCTGTTCTTCAATGGAAACTCCTACTATGTATACTTCTTTACCGTCAGAGATTGCTATGAAGGTAATTGCTTATCTCACTTTTGAATATTCTAATTTGCATTTAGATTGTCCTTCTTTTGAAGTATCTATCGTTCGCAGTACCTACTAAGTCTGTCCGTAAAGTTTCTCAAGACTAAGAACATAAATGTATTGAATGTTGGCCTTCTAATAGATCGCTGAAAATGACGTTAGTAAGGAATGACGCAAGCAGGCAGTTAAATATTGGTAAACGCGATATGTTTCCAGAGGACAATAGTCGCTGATTCAAAGCTCTTGAGTAAAGAAACTTGACATCTACGACTAGGGATTATGTCGCCAATGGCGTTTGTGGTAATCAGGACATCGGCTCTCATTGAACTGTTAACTGTGTTGGATATCCTTTATAGATGTAGTTAAGTAGATACAACTGTGTCAGCAGACTATGCAAGCAGATTAGATAACTACAGTTAAATAACGGTCAGCGTATCATGTGGCGGAATAAATTGACCATTTTGATCTAGAATCCTGCGGCTATAAGATTTTATATTTATTGTTAGTCTGTGGCCAGCAAGACGGCTTAAACAAATAATGCGTCGATTACGTCAGTTCTATAAATGAAGCACTTTT
This sequence comes from Agrochola litura, assembly GCA_949152395.1. Lineage (NCBI taxonomy): Eukaryota > Metazoa > Arthropoda > Insecta > Lepidoptera > Noctuidae > Agrochola > Agrochola litura. The sequence continues at coordinate 8,825,510 of OX424508.1, forward strand.
CTATGCCATGAATCGAGGAAGATGCACATTTTGAACTATGTTTGTTATTCCTTTCGTTGGACGTGTGTAGTGCGTCAGCTGAATCGATTAATTGAATCAAACTAAATAACATCGGAGAATCGATTACGCAACCGATGTATAAATCACTCGATTCTTTGTTGAAACTGAGACGCTGAACAACAGGCTCCTTCAATTGACTTGTTTAAGGCAATTGGCATTGCGATAAAAATATATGATGGCAAAGTCCTCGCTTTTAAACGAGACTTTGCAATCATTTTATAGAAAGTTGAACGAAACGAAAATGAGCACAAAACCGAGAATAAACAAAAACTACTGTTATTGGTTTTGATAATATAGTTTATTGCGATTTTTGACTATACTCAATTTCAAAAAGTCACGTAAATAATAAATATTTATTCAGTATTAAAATTGGTAAAATATTAACATAAAATCTTAGAAATAATTTACAAAGGTATTATAATGTATGATGTTACATAAATGTATGATGTTTGTCCGGCCCACCAGAAGTTTCTAAATTATTAGTAAGTACGTTGTATTGTCAATGGTGCTATACTTATTTGGTTGCTTTACAATTAGGTTTTTCCAAATTAGAAATGTGTCATACATCGTTAGCAAATTCATAGAAAAACTTGACTCAATTCATTTAATTCAACAATATTCAGTGTGAAATATTTGATAACTGTTCATATTATACGAATGTATAACTAATTATACAAGCGTCTCTTCATTATACGTTCTATTCGTGGTCTTGATATTAGGGTCATGGCTGTTTGTGCAAAAGTTAAGGCTTATTGTATTATTTAACACTCAGATGAAGACGTTCGTTTTGGTTTTGTAATATACACCATGCCATGCAACTCGTTTGAGTCTTTGAAAATGCAGGTAAAACAATTTTTCCTAATGTTAGAAAAATTAAAAACAGGCTTTAAATCTAGTAATGTCTATTTAATGTTTTATACAAAACTAAACGTGGCCTTTGGACACTGACAACGGCTTAACAAGGCTACTGACCAAAATGTCTCATTTTTTTCTACTTGAATATCATCTATATACCTTTCTGAAGAGTTGATCCATGTGTTTTATTCCCATTTTCACTCTGCCCTGTTAGATTTTCAACTCTCGGCTCAGCGCCGAAAGTAGAAAATTCGACAGCGGCGCTTTTATTCAAGCATTTATTTAGCTGTCGCTTAGTGTTATTAAAAACGGGCATACAAATTCTTAAAATATGTCGACATAGTTTTCTTACCTTTAATTTAGGCGAAACAGGTCGGTAGACGAAAATGGGTCATTTGTTAACTGACGGACGAGTACTTTAGACATTATTTATGATGTGCTGTCATGTAGCTAAAAATATTGCTTATGCCTATTTCTCTGAGTACATGCGTATAGGTATTAGGTCAACAGGTGTTCCTTCTGACTTTTCGGTAGCGTATCGATTGTAATAGATATAATGGGAGGTGGGTGGATCCATCAATGTAACTGATGAAAATAGACGAAGCAGACTGTTTGGTACCGCCAAACATTAGTTTAGGCCCACCCACAGACCTATAGGTATCTAAAAAGGATGGGTAGTTCAAGACCGTCCTCATTTCTGTAAAAAAGTAAGTTTATCAATCTGTTTCCAAAGTACGACTGCTCGTCCGTCTTTATATGGATGTTATTAAACCCACATTTTGCCTGGTCATCATTCTCTTGGCCTTAGCAAAGCCTATAATGTTCCCACTGCTGGGACACAGGCCTTCTCTCTGTGAGAGGGAATGGGCCGTAATCAGTGCGGTTTGATAAATGTTACTTGTCTTCGAATTTTTGGTTCTAGGACATGCCGGTTTCCTCACGATGTTATCCTTCACCGTTTTGAGAGCAGTGGTGATGAAATTATTTACACAAAGTAAAGCACCTGCCTGGGTTCGAACTTAAGACGTACAGTTTGTAAGTCGCGACCGTTAACACTGGGCCACCACTGCTCTCCGCTCCTGCCTTTATCCCAATTTTTTAAAGTGAAAACTTCTTTAGGCGCGTTGGGCATTTTTGAGATGGAAAAAAACAATTGAACTCCGACACAGTTACAGACACCTCATTTTTGTAAACGCGATTATGTTCTTTATTTATATTATGTTACGGATCAATGTTCTATGCAAGTATTTTTACTTTAAAGGTTTCGGAAGTTTTTTTTTTGTAAACGCGATTGTGCTCTTTATTTAGATAATGTTACGGATCAATGTTCTATACAAGTATTTTTCTTCCACCAAGGCGATCTTGTTCAAGTTTTCACTTCTGTCGGCACTCCCGGAGTGCCACTGTTTTATGTGGTCGGCGCAATATGACTTTTTCTTCTATACGTCTCTCGTCATCTCAGTAGTCACTCCTTTTCTAGCCATATAATTTTTCACACAGTCTATCCATCGTTCCTTTGATCTTCCCCTGCTCTTATAGCCATCCACATTCATACTCAAAACAAGCTGGTCTTATGTCAAAATTAAACTTTATAATATTATTTCTTTCCAGCATTCGTGATCTACAGTTTCCTATCCCTCTGCTATGAGTACCTGGGCGGCGAGGGCAACATAATGTCGGAGCTGCGCGGCCGGCCGGTGCGCGCGTCCTGCGTCAATGGGACATGTTGTCTCAGTGGCGCCACCTACACCATCGGCTTCCTGCGGTTCTGCAAGCAGGCCACGCTGCAGTTCTGTCTCATCAAGCCCGTTTGCGCTTTCATTATTATATTCTTGCAGGTATGTTGATTTTGAAATAGCTGGACTGTACTCGAAAGTGGCTGTCGCGATCATAAAGCGAGGGAGCGAGACGACAGGAGACCGTCCTGCTCGCACGTTTTATGACCGCGACTGCAACGAGTTGGCGTTTAGTATTGTACAGACCATGTGCCGGATGGGATTTCCCATTGGTAAAATTGACGAACTTGCATGCAAACTTTCATACCCTATTATTTTAACACTTTTTAGAAGACGAATTTTAAAAAGTACTTAGTGCTAACCTTCGATAAATAAGGAAATCTTGTGCAATATTTCAGGCTTCTAGACCTAGGTCTTAAGGCTGTGCGCTGTCTGTCAGTAAATTTATGTTTTTTATTATGTAAGTAGTTGGTGTTATAAAGTAAAATGGCCGTGTTTTATAGCCCCAGTTAATTAGGCACGCATTTTGTCTTGGCATGGGTTTGTAGCAGAAAGCAATGTCTGCAATACTGCAGCGTGTTATCGCGCCCTAATAAGTTAGCTGTATAACTATAATCATAGTACTGTTGTATCTTTGAGATAATTTATTAAGTACTAGCTTTAGTCTGCGGCTTCGCACACGTCGGAGTCAAGTGATATCCCACGGGAACGTACTACCCAAGTCATGGACTACCTGTGTGCCAAATCTAATCACAAACTGTTCAGCCGTTAACGCGTGAAACGGTAACAGACAGACAGATCGATACTTACGCATTTATCATATTAGTATGGACTTAAAATGAAAATAGATGCAGTTCTGCGATGAATTTGCCTCTAATGAATAACTCTACAGTAAAAAAAAGGTTTTCCTCATTTAAAACCAGCTTACACAGGAACTCTAACGGGAAAGATTATTAAAAATGTCGTGTCAATTTCGTCATTAGAACTTCCCCTTTGATAAAGAAGTTAAAGGTCATTGGGAAATATTGTAGTTAATTGAAAAAACACGATACATTTTACAATACTCCCTCGTTTTCTCTACTTCCCTTATTGGCAATGTGCATAAATAAGATTAATACTAACGCACTCAGGTTTGAAGTATTTGGCTGTAGTGTGCAACAATAACATACAAAAATAATATGCAAACTCAAAAACTCAAACTCAAAGCATTTATTTCAATTAAACCATTTACAGGCACTTTTGAATTGTCAAGGAATCGGTCAGTCAGAAATATGAAGCTAGTTGCCCATTCCAAAGCGTAGCAGGTACCTATGGAGAAGAACGGCAAGAAACTCCACGGACACTCTTTTAAATAAAAAATTGTTACAAAATATTGGTTACATCATTCATGTTGAAATTATACATGTGAGAACAATGTAGAAAGACGTGCACGTTAGAAGTGTCCGTAATAAAAAGATAAAACAAAGAACAATTAAAAAATTAAAAATAAGCCATGGCAGCTAAGAGATGATCAGTCCCAACTGACGGCGCCCATTCACGAACATGATGTATAGATTAGCACCAATCAGCTCATGCAACAATAATATACGTTTTAAGTCCTCAGCTGCTACCATCATAGACATAATAACATTTCCGTGGTACCGTACCGTAGTATTTACGGTATCGGTAGATAAAGGGTTCGAAAAAAAAAAAAATTACGCGTATAAATATTTGACTTACATCAGGCCATGATATACTCATTGCCCATTGTGTCACAAAATTTCTACATTTATATCTGTAATTCTTATGGTGTACTATCAAAGAAGCGCATATCTGTACACTGTAAAGACTATTCTTGTTTGCAGCGCTCGGCCGCTATAGTATCGCTTATCTACGAAAAAAGGTGTCGTGTGCACGGGATTTTGTTTTCTAATTGGTTAGATATGCGTTACCCCGATGGTACATAATACTTATTAAAAAGAAACGGGTTCAGCCATTTTTACTTACATAATATCACGCTAGCAATCCCCGAAGGGTTCAGCAGAGGTGAACCTTAGTACACCCATATTTCACCAGTTATGTTTAAGTCCCATGTAATAGGCGGCGAGCCTATTACCATTTTTTACTATGTTAACAAAATTGTACCTTTAAATCTCAGCAACTATTAATCTGACCTAGTAAGTAATTTGAGTATTGCATATTAAGCAAGGATTAAAAAGATTAAATACGGTCAGCGTATATCTATTAACATTAAAGATAAGAAAATGTCTTGCACGTGTATGATCGAATGTTTGAGTCATTTCGCACGTATTGTCCCTTATTGCGTAATTTTGTACATACCGAATCTATCGTAAGACATCAATTAGATTGAAATATGCCACATCATCTAAGGACAAAATACAATGACAACTGAGCACATAACCTTACAGCAATCTTCGTTCCAATTTTAAAAATAATGGCATTCAAGAGATTTATATGCGCAAATAATATATCTTTGGCATAGTTTATGCTGACGCAGCGTCACAATGTTATTAGATAGATTAATATAGAAATGTTTTTGTGTCGTTATAACATCCATTTTCATAAAATTTTACAGAGTAAAGTAACAATCCCTATAAAGACAAAGCTAAGTATTCATGCTGTTCTTTTTCTTCTTCATTTCGTGTGGTTAGAGACTAACCTGGTGACAGAGTTTTATAGCCGCCAATGAACCTCTTACTTGGCTCACATGCCGTCGAGAAATATATCTCTCAGGTTTCCTCACGATGTTTTCCTTCACCGTTTTTGAAGCTGTTGTAAAATAGGACAAGGGCTTTCACAATCTTGTCGGTAAACAGAGGTTTTCATTATATTCAATATCTGGACGACTTTTTTTTTTGAACTACGTTTTCTAAAATTGAAACCTAGCTAGATCGATTTATCGCCCCCGAAACCCCCTGCATACTAAATTTCATGAAAATCGTTGGAGCCGTTTCCGAGATTCAAATTATATGTACAAGAATTGCTCGTTTAAAGGTATTAGATACTCACTTGTAACTAGATTTTCAAAAAAACATCTTGTTTTTCCAGGCCCGAGGTCTGTACCACGACGGCGACTGGAGCCCGGACGGCGGGTACATCTACATCACCATCGTATACAACTTCTCCGTGACGTTGTCTCTCTACAGCCTGTTCCTGTTCCTGGGAGCCACCAGGGAGATGTTGAAGCCGTTCGATCCCGTACTCAAGTTCTTTACCGTCAAATCTGTTATTTTCCTCTCGTTTTGGCAAGGTAAGCATGCGATAACTTAAACTTAGTCATAAAAAAGCGGAGGGGTATAACACCCCCATAATTTGCTAGTTATAAGTCCATTGTAAAAGGAATCCAGCCTCTTGCCATTAACTGGGCACAAATTGAGACTTCAGGCTATTATTGACCTCCGTCCGATAAGGACCAGGCCGTCCGACTAGCCCCCGGGTCGACGGCGCGTTGTGTTCCACGCGCGCCTTAAAGAGAAGTCAGCAGAATTGACGGGGTCCGTTAGGGCCGATGCCTGCCGGGGGTTCGAAGAAAACCGATAGGGAAATCGTGGCCCCCGGCAACAGGGCAACCGAAGGAACACGGGTGGGTTTTAGTCAGTAAAAGTCTGACACGTCCTTCCGCTCCGCCCAGAGCGGGATAAGTTATTTGATAATTTCCCACCAAAAAAAAAAGGCTATTACTGACCTACGAAAATACCTATTAACGTTAAATGACATTGACTTTACTGTACTTAAAGGACGAAAGTTAAACGAAAAAGAACTTCTTTAGTTAAAAATGACGTCAATCCTGAATACACGATTGACTTGTTTATCTTCCAGACAATTTGAGAATCTAACATAACCGTGTCGATCACGTTGTCATGCAGCCAAAATACGTCCACAGCGCTGGACCTAATCCTCTACTACGTATCACCACAACGACCGGTCCTGTGATGATCATATCCAGCGACCATTAGAAACGAAACATATTAATTCCATAACCCCTTGTCCCCCACAGGTGTAGCCCTAGCCATACTCGAGAAAGCTGAAGTGATCTCCCCGATCCACGACGCTAACGGTGTGCCCACAACAGCTGGTACAGTATCAGCCGGCTACCAGAACTTCCTCATCTGCCTGGAGATGTTGGCGGCCGCCATCGCGCTGCGCTACGCCTTCCCGGCCGCGGTGTATGCGCACGCGCACCGCGACCCGCATCGCTCTGTCACTATGCAGTCGATCTCTAGTAGCCTCAAGGTGAGAAGGGTTTTTTTATTTTATAAATTGGCATAACATAGACATCATTGGCGATAATATCTTCAATGACGAATTTGAATACCAGATATTATTGGAATTAGCTCGCGTGAATTGTCATGGCAGTAATGTTGTGAGCTTTACAATCAGAATTGCAAGAGCAGTTGACAGAGCACTACGTTCATGAAAGCTACGACCAGCTATTTTTTCCTTTACTGTTTATTGTCAGCCTGACTCATGCCAATGCTGCAAAGGCCTGTCAGGTATTTTGGTCCAGGGTTAATGCCATCATAATTATAGAATTGATAGCTGACCATGTCCCATCAATGGATATGATGACCTGGGCATTATGTTTATCTCGCCAATCAATTAACGTTTTATGCTAACAATTTCCAGGAGACGATGAACCCCAAGGACATAATGACGGACGCGTTCCACAACTTCCACCCGCAGTACCAGCAGTACACACAGTACAGCTCCGGTGAGTGACGTAGCACTATCCTTGTTAGCATGCCCATTCGCTGCCTGGTCGCATTTTTATTTGCATTTTTAGAGGGTGTAAAATGACTCGAAACGAAGCCGAAATCTACATAAAATAAAGTAATATTGAACAACTTTATTGCTGGAAAACAATTTTCATTTTGAGATATGAGAAATCGCTATTCTAACGCAAGCAGTAGAGTGTTCCTGCGTATGTGTAAAACGGGACGAGGAGACGGTAAAGTTTAGTTGCAATTGCAATGTTTAAACATGTTTTAGTAAAAAAAAAACATTTTTTTTTTTAAAATTCCGTAATCAATTTGTTTTCTAGTGTTGAAAATCATCGTTATGATGGGAAAAATAATTACATATGTGACTCTCGGTTTCGTTAAGGGTCTTTTTATTCCCTGTTATACAAAACCAACTCATTTTTATTGTTAGATAGGTAATACGTGTTTTAGAAATAGAGTTATGGTTTATGGTATGTATTCATAGTTTTTTATGGTAATAATAATTGCCCTCAATTTCGTTTGAGGATTGTTTTGTTAGTTCGCGTTGTTTATGGCTAGATTTGATATTATCTGCGCTTCATATTGTTTTATGGTATGATAAGATTACATAGCTGTTAAAGTATTGAGGAGTGTAGGTAAAATTTTAGAGATTCACGACACTAACATTCAAATTAATTGTTCGGTGTCAAAACAGGAAAACATTACACATCAGAACAGTAAAATATGTTCCTAATGTCCCTTGGCAAACCTCGTGTTTCGTCAGTCGTCGGATTTCTATCAGTTGCCCTTTACACTCGGTGCAAGACCGGACGCTTTTAATCGACTTGGAAGTATATAGAGTTGTTAATACTCTTTTAACTTAATGTTATTTATTTAAAAAATGGTAGGAAAGCTGCTAAAGTCGCAGGCACGACAGATAGGAAAATAGTTTTACAGCTCTATATAGTTCACACGAAAATCAAAACAAAACAACAATAAAGTACTTAGTTCTGAATTAAAATTATTATACAAGATAAATCTAATTATTGATGGACATGGAAATTAGCATTCGTTTGTATTCGGAAATCCGATGATACCCGAGGGACGTTAAGAAAATGGAAATATTGGACAGGTTTAATTTTAGTTTAAATGCGTCCAGTCTTCACATTATTTTCATTTTTAGTATCAAACGCTGTAGGCTAGGTCGTTCTTATTTTTTGGTTTTATTTTCTTTCAGATGTCACTTCTCAACTGCCTTATGAGAAACTATAAGCTCTGCCATAGCTGTGCTCTGCATGAAGTGCATTGCTGTCTGTCCGTTTATACATACATGTAATAATAAATACATTATGCCCGAGCATGGAAACACCACTAACAATATTGTAAAATAAAATCATTAAAAAATGCGTGTGTTCATGTTCATAATAAGTATTGGATGCACTCGAATTTTTTGTGCGTCTTGAAATGATCAAAATAAACATATAACCCTCTTTTTTGGCTAAGCTGTAGTCGGATAATTAATTGTTGATATCATAAATATAACATCCATTTGCATGATCATCGCTATTCTTCAGTATTTTATTTACAAATATTATCATGTCAAACAGTATTCAAAACAACGTAGTATTTTTATGTGATCAAATTCAGTTGAAATATTTTCTGTGACGCACGGGAAAATTCGAATACATTCGATAGGAAAGTGTCGAACGGCATGCGAAAAATATAATTGTTTATTTATTAGGGGACATAACCCAAGTACTTAATACATTTTATAACAACATACCGAGACTTTTTGTTTGCACACACACACACAAATACACACATTCTCTTAAAAAGTGCCTTATACAGAAAAGGTGAACTAAATAATCGGTTTCCAGTGCTCGGTCGCAAACCCACGTTAGTTAAGATGTTTATTTTTATATTATCGAGGTATTTGGCTAGTCCGAAATCGCATAACGAATTTTTACGAAAAAACTTAGGTAAGTATCATATCAGAAGGCATGATAGAACAAAATACATTATCCTCTTTTTGGGTTCCGCGGCATTCGGGTAAAAATAAGGGATGCAAACAATTAAAGGAACCGATATGATATTAAAATTATACAGGGGTGATTTAAATACGAGAAACAATTATTAATCCTTCGGATCAGCGGGTGGAAAAAGTGGCTTTAAGTATCTTCAATTTATGAAAATGATTAAAATCTTGTTTATAGCTCATTACAAATGAAAATTATCATGTAATGACGCTTCAATATTTGGTAATCATTCGATCAATAAATACATTTTTGATTTTCGTCAAGAAGGGGGAAATTAATACCGATACCAATGAGATTTATCTACAAGGGCCTGCATTTTATACCAAAAAAGAAAACATTAAGTTATTCTTTGCTGATTACAATAATTCGGACTATTCATTGCCATAAAATGTTAGTAACTACTTTGTACTTTATTATGCCTTTAGTATGTGTTGTGTAAGGATTAGTGTAAATGTTAATTTTCTGTGATTATATTACTTTTCCTTTTGTATTATTTTGTTACTTTTCTTTTAGTTACAGGATAAGATCCTTAGTTGATGCTAGCATTCAGAATTGGTAGAAAATCTTGAGAGAACGTTTCTTTTTGTAATAGAAATATCTGGCATTTATCGGGTTGTTTTGATGTTGTACATTCTTCACTTAAATTAATTATGTTTTTAACTTTATGGAAGTGAAGCCTGCACTTTTTATTGCCAAACCAAAGAACGGCATTTCATGCTTCCATCTTCAGTTAGTAACTGTCGAGGCAAGTTGCCGCAGCTTTGTAATAAAACGCGCTTCATGTAACGATAAATTAATTTAATAAAAAAATAACTAACAACCTGTGAAGCCATAATTTGTGTTTTCATTTTCAGTATACTTATTGTTATTATCATAATATTATTTTTTAAATAGGAGATTCTTTAACATTAATTCTAGCTTTGAGTAAAATTAAAAATTTAAAGTATAGTTCTGGTAGGTTTAAGTTAAAATAATTATTTTTTACAGTTCACCACAGATTGATTTTTTTAAAACACTTGTATTTTGCCTCTCACTAATAATAAATAAAGGATATTACCTAATTATATTTGATTTTAATTACTAAACCATAGATTATATTTAATATGAGACGTCTACACACGTCTAATACGTTTAACACACAACGAAGACAAAAGGTAAGACATTTAAAGTTCGCTTTTATTCATTTATTTGCTGGCATGCTTAACGTATCATGTTTGAATGTTTTAACATTTTGTCGAGTGTGATTTGCATGTTTTTATTATATAATATAATTTATGTGTCCATCAGAGCTTCAGGAACAACGTCATTTTGCGTCCTCTTTTGACGAGGGAACTATCTACAAAATAGAAAATCTTCTTTATAGACAGTAATGTACTGAGTGTAAAGAAGAAATTCTAGGTTTCTGGCATTTTTAGTCTAGCGTGAATATTATTGAGTTATGGAAATTATTTCGTGATTGACAACACTGTAGTATGCACAGATTTTACACTGATTGGGGTTGAAGTGTTGCCCACACCACATACACGCTTTGGATGCAAACTGTTTGGGTCCTCTTATGTACTAGGAAATAATAACTACAAAAATATACTATACAAAGTAATAATCGCTTCAAACATGAGTTCAAAATATCAACTGTTATTTACACAAGATCGCACTGATAGTTTGTCACTAATCGAGCGTTTTGAAAGTAGAGAGAATCAAAGCACTGATACAATACCACAGGTGATGCGTACACTTAACCCCTCAACAAATGAGGCCGCGCAGACAGAAACTATCTCAAGCAATTTTGGTGCGAATCTTCAGTATTCTTCTCCAAAATTCTGTATTGTAAAATCCGATGGCCAAAAATGTTTATTGTATCATGTAAGATGTTATATTGAAAAGTAAGTAACAGATTTTATTCTTATGCTTTGGCCAAAGTTACATAGGATTAGGGGAATGGGATGATTAAGTCGACCGCTCATTGGCTCTCATGAAAACAAATTTTGAGGTTTTACTTTTTAATTGGTATTTGGTGATGGGAAATCTAAAATTGATCGAATTTGGCCGCAACTACACCATAATTTGTGCTAACCCTGACAGCTTAACTTCTGTCTGCGCGGACCTTCGAAACTCAAACAACTCATTCAAATGTGACTAATATCTGACGTAAATAGTGATGCGTGCGGGAGCAGGCGCCGGCAAGCGCGACGAGGCCACCCTCGCGCCGCGACCTCCTCCACAACGTGTCGCCACCATCTGCCACGCCACCAACTACCACGAGAAGACCACTCTGCTCAGCTCCGATGATGAGTTCCAGTGAACAGAACGTACGTCACTACACGACCAGCCCCAGACAGTTCCTTGTTGTTATTCGACCAGAGTCCAACCTCTTGATGGTTTAAGAGACTTGGACTAAATGTAAGTTATATAGAAATTAAGTCAGTTGTATGCTAGAACTGGGATAGAGACATTTAAAACTTCGGCTTCAGAATGTTGTCTCTTTCTAAAACTCGGATGTGCCATATTAAGACCTGGTTGGGTTAATAAGTACATTGGTACTCTCAGAATTAACCTGACAACTAAATACCATAAAAATAGGTGAATCTCATCTTAAATCTTGTCGAATAACAACAAACTCTATTGCTTCAAAACTTCAGGAATGAAAGCTAATTGAAAGAGGTTCATTTTAAAAAGATAAAGAATATATTTTTATGTATCACTTAGTGTCGTTTACCACATTTAAAACGTAATACCTGCTGTAAATGCCTGACCCATAGTAATGTACCTTTGTTATCAATATTCAAAAGATATAAAATTCATAGAAAACAATAATGAAAAGCGTTATTCATAAAAGTATAATAGAATACAAAATTAAATGAAGTTTTAGTTGTTTCGTGAAGAATTAATTTAATATTGCATTTTAAAGTTGTGTTATAGTTTTATTTAATGCATTTAATTGGATACTATGAGCGATCACTGTAGGATTAATTATTGCAAACTGCATATTAAAACATGGAGTAAGGAGTGCAGAGGCATATAGTTAAATAAATAAGTCATTGCCTTTCGACATGTAAAGGTTTTACTGCGATACCACGGCGACAACGGCTCGACATAGGAACATAAGATTGTATAGTTATGTAAAATAAGAAGTAAATGAAATAACAATTGATACATTACAAATTGTACAGGTAAAAAGGAATTATTATTCTATAGATAGCTATTATTATCTCGCTGTAAGGGCCGTAGAAAATTAATGGCAACCCTTAATGAGATTGTACGTTTAATTTCATGGTATTTTAGCACTAAATCATGGAATCATGGAGCCACTTTTTCACATATCTAAATATAAACTGTTTAATGGAAATCCATTCACAAGTTCTTTGAATGTGCCTTTTGCTAAATTAGCTCCGCTTTTGAAATAAAATAGCTGTTATTGCGATGCTATTAAAGGCTATTCTTTCTTGTTAAAGACTTATTGTGCAAACGTCATCATTTGCTATAAATGTTATGCACAAATAATAAAAACATTCCTTCTTGCCAAATACCAAAGAATCACCAATTTTTGCGAGTTAAATCATAAAATTGCAGTGTAATTAGAGTAGTCCAAATTGAAATCTATCATTGAAACATTATTGTCAATGCTAACCTCTGCTTCGCCGTCCAAAATTGCTTAGGCTCCCAAAATTTTAAAAGATATTGCCCTTACATAGTCGATCAATATTTTCATTAGCAGAATGTGCTGTAACGGTGTGTTCACACTAAGCTAGCTTGGCAACCCCACTGTTCTGAACTTAAGAAAAATTTGAACATTAGGGAAAGCTTTTGCTGTCCTGCTTTGGTATTAATACACCGTTATACAATCTTAATGTAAGAGAACCTGGATTACTTGGTAGTTTGTCAATCCTAATAATTTAGGAACCACTTAAGTTATAATTTTATGTGTTAAATGTATTCTAATGTACTTGTTGTTTTGTTGTAACGATTAACTTTGTGTAATGTATAATTAAACTTTTAAATTAGATTAGTAACTACTGTATGTATTTATTTAATTTAATAAACTAAGAATATTATTCCTACCTTCACTTAAATGTAAATAACACTTGATTACCAAAACCATCTAAGGGACCGTTCAAGTATTACGTAAGCACTATAGGGGGGCGGGGGGGGGGGGGGGGGGGTCTATGCTTTGCTTATTTCTGATGACATGGGTGTGGTGGTGATTACGTCAGCGGTAATTATTTTCTTTCTTACATATATTTCAACCCACACATTGTCTATGCTTGAAAACGAAACGCATATTCGGGGATTCCCACAAATAATTAATACGTTTAGGTACTCGCTTAGAACCGAGTAGGGGAATTACCGCGTGCTATTCACTTGTCTAAATTTACACTTGTTAGAATTATAACTGCTGCTCATGAATCAATAAAAAAACAGAATACTTACATTAAAAGAAAAATGCATATACCAATGTTTACGTAAGCATGGGAGGGGGGTAAGAGCTTTGCTGACAAGGGGGAGGGGGGTAAATAATTGTAATAAATCTGCTTACGTAATACTTGAACGGCCCCTAATTCATAATGTTATTATTTTTGCTTAGTAATGATTTTATTGTATTAGGGTGATTCCTTTTATTTTAAAATTGTTTAGTCAATTACCTTCCCTTCTCTAGATAAGTAACATCTGTTGTAGATCATATAAAGAATCATAAAGTATGTATAAAGGACTATTCAGATGTAAGGGATACCGCTGTCGGGTTCAATATTGATACTAGTCCGCCTTCTGGTTAGTACCGAGTGCGACAGCGATATCGCGAACCGATTCGGTATCGCTACCGAGCGCGACCGCGATGTCGCTTATGTTCGTTTGAAATTAATGCGCATTTATTCATTATTGTGTTACTTCAATCTTGGGACATGAGCCCAGAAACCTAAAAGCATTTAAATGGGGTTCTAGCTCCAACCGTCAACATACTAATTTTTTGTGACCTAAATTACTTCTGTAGGTACTAAACATGTCTACAATAAGATTTTATGATCTCAAGATTTTGCTTTCAAAATTAAAATGCATTTGCGTCTTTGTATGATCTAACAGTATCGTTTTAAAATAATCTATGTATGTGACGTATAGGCCAATTTTGTAATATAAGAGGCTTTCTTTTCTGGATCGAAAGATTTATTTTTGTAACAGAAAAAGTAGAGTGACAGTAATATATGTTTCGCCTGAATGATTGTTGAAAAAATAATATAACATGAATTAACGTTAGATATTTTATTAATTCAAAATGTTTTAGCTCCAAGTTTTTAAGTATATGTATAAATAAATAATGATATTGATATAACAATAGCGTTTTTTATTTGACATTGTTGGTTGTTGGCAAATAATAGGCTAACGCTTCTCTATATTAAAGCCTTAAGGCTGCCTGTCCACTGTAGTGGAGCGGAGAAATGTGTCAATATTAACCAATAGAATCTAAACTCCGCTTCAGAGCTCCGCTCCTATTAGTTAATATTGATTCTGTGGACAGGCAGTCTGAAGGTCTGAAAATATAACATCAAGTTATCTGCGATCTAAATAATCGTATTTTTCTGAATGATAGGTAAACTTTTAAAGGATAGATAGGCTGTATCTCGACGCGTGCACTTTTTCCACGGGTAAGTTTTTCTCCACCCTGTAAATCGAGTAGTTTAGTAATAAAACAAGTCATATTATTAAATTTTTATATTAAAAATATACACAGTTACATAATAACCATTTTCTCACATTGCTGCTGCGTTCTCACTTAATGTTATTGCTTCCAATACAATCGTTATAACGGACTACGCTCTGAGTGCATAACATAAATATGATCTAAAATGTTTTAACAATGCAATAACTATTATCTATACTTTACCAAAGAAATCGTAAGGTACTCGGTCATTATTGGAATTTTTGAGGTCAAATTATACCCTTGCGAATGCTTTAAGCGCAGGCCACTCTGAGAACGAAGTTCATAGTTCGCGGTGTGAACCGAAGTATGCAAACACGCGGTAGCTACACAAGAGAAGCTAAACGAACTTAATTTCGTTCCCAGTGTGACCTGCGCTCAACACCTTTTTCCCATAAGTCGGGCAAGGGCAACACTCAATCTACGCTTTTTCTACACCCTAAAAACTCTACTACTAAATACCTACAAAACGTAGGTCCCACAAAGTGGTCCTTTCTTCTCCATTCAACTATATGAAGGTTTCTGACCCCTGCTATATACAACTGTCGGTATGGACTTGTATTTTGGAGCATAACAAGTCTTATGCATCTTATCAGCTTCCATACCATCACACAAGCCCCTCCATAGACACCTATATTTCTACTAGTCAAGAAAACACGATCTTGGTAGGTATTATAGCAAATTCTATTCGACGCCCTGTAATAGATAGCAACATGGTCCCCCACCTATTCAAAGATCAAGATAACTCAAAATGACCAATAATTAAACGAGTACCAAATAAATTAATAATTTATTTACGTATTTCTTTTAAAAATTCCATTTTAAATACATAATAAGTTCCTTTTATTAACTTCTTTTTTTTCACACAAAATAACTTTCAAAATTCACGAAAAATAGTGCTCGTTAAATATTTCTTAAAATATTGTCATTTGCGATGGAACATTACTACTACTGATGTGTGTGAGTTTCAAAAGTTTTCAGTGAAAGGTACTTTTACATAGGTAGGTAGGTACATCTACCTGTTCGTTCTTTCCATTCAAACATTAAATAAATATGTTTATGTAAAGTAGGTACTTAGGAGTTAGTAGGTAGAAATGCATCTTAAGAGGTAATTAATAAAATCAAGCATACATTATATACACACAATTTCTACAAGTATAACAATAAAATAGGCAGATAGGTACCTACAGGTACTCAAAGGACATAAAACTAAGTAGGTACATAGAAGTAAAATACATCTTTCCATTTTGTAATAAACTTAACTAGTTACTACATAAAATGAAAGACTAATTGATTTTTTATCCTAACTAAAGACGAGAAAGATCTCTCAAAATGATTAGGTTAGGAAATCAGTTTCTGTTTCAATAAAATCCTTCTCAAGTTCTAATACATACGTTTACTAAAATTACTGAGACCTTTCAACTTGGCTGTAGGTGAGCAATTAAGACAGCTGTATTTACTAGGTAGTTCTACAAAATCTAGATGACACCTAAATATATGCCTAAGCAAAAGGGCTGTTGTAAAACGGGCATTAGCGCCCGAATTGTTTTACTCGTAGGTAGGTAGGTACAGTGCCGACCAAAAGTCCATGAGCAATCTCACAAAGCAATAGACTGACGCTTCGGTTTGACTTACGACCTTCTTCTATAAGTTGTTACAATACTGTAGACACGCACATTACACACACACACTCACTTTGTCTGCAACCAATGACTAGTTCAATAATCATCATTCGTTTTTAGTTTCATTCGTCTTGTTCACATAAATATTAAAGTTTAGCAGGTAGACCACAAAAAACTCAGTAAATTATTTCGATTTCTGTGGGGTAGATGCAGTTTGTTACGAGTATTCAATTAATAGAACTTTTTTGGTTCGTGGATAATATTGGTGACGAGTATTTAGCGCAGTGTTGTGGTTATTATTATCAAAAAGCAGGCATAAAATATATTGAAGAGATCAGATCAGATCAGAGAATATTATTGCGCTGCGTAAAAGTGAAGTGAATATCTAATGAAACCGGACTAAGTGTGAGTGTTATCATTAATATATTTCATATTTTACTAAACATAAATCTTAATCAAGGGTATTGTTGATAGAACAGAGGTATTGTTGAGACAGAAGATGCCTTTAAAGTTTTAAATTCATTGTGAGGTTTAATTCGATTAGTGAATAATAAATACTAGGGTATTATGTGTAATAAAAACAATGTTTTTCTTTGTTCTAGAGAAATACTGTGAGGGTTAAGAGATATGAGGAAGGGGCTTATTATCGAGTAGCAGCGACGTCAAATGGTGAATGAAACAAATGGTTTCATACCAACGAGACATTTTGCTGAATTATTAAAAACACGTCATTATGAACCGTTCGCCGTGCACTCTGAAGGCTTGCATCACTGAAGACCAGCTAGAAAACCGTTTTTGACCTTAAAATATTGACCGTACCAACTTAATAAACAACAGATTCGTTATTGCATGAATTTATGGTAACGAATTTTTTAAGCACGTTTCAATAGGGTGTTTGTCGTATTTCTTGCAGATATACCGAAATTGTTTAATATTATTTTAGTAATAGTATTATTTTAGGATAAAAATTTGAGGTTTAGTTTCAATCTTCTTTTCGTAAAGAAAATGAATACTTAAGCTTTAACCTCAATAACAACCAATATTTACTAAAGTCAAATAAAATGTAAAATAATTAATACAAATAAAATATAAACAAACTGCCCATATTTAACCTTAAAATTACCTATTCTGTAAGTAGTTTTTTACATTTTAAGTAGTCTAATATTCTTATTTATTACTTAATTACTTCGACCATGATCAAAGCTTAATATTTATGGTGAAAAAATCCATTAAAAATTTAAAATATTTCATAATTTAAATATGTCTAAATAATACAAACTGCTTCTAAGTTTCTTGACATCTATTTCACATCTTATTCAGCTGAAGTAATGATAAATAATTGTAGCAGTTTATTAACTTATGTAAAATAAATATAACGAATAAACATATATTTTTTAATTTAGTTATCATATATCACGCATTTTTTATTCTAAAACCTTTATTGCAATAACAACATAAAAAAGCAGCAATATTTAAAAAATATTATTATCGAAAACAAAAATAATAATATTTGCAAAAAACCGCACTGTGTTTCACGAGATTAGAACCTGAGGCAGATTGAATTCCATACCAACGCTTAACGCTTTCTGCTATCTGCGCTTGTTAAGTAACTATCGAATTTTAGCAATGCCATTAACTGGTCAAGTTCACGCGCATAGTGCGTGTGTGCTAGCATGTTTAAAGCGACGGAAATATATTGTTGTTTCGTGTAACTGCGTTATCTGTGGTGTGTGTATCGTGTTGCTTACACATACAAATGTACGAGCTATACCGCGTGTTCACAGCAATACGACTCTTAGCGTGCTCATGCACTTTTGAGCGCTTACTGTACCTTCCACAGCAAAATAAAAGGACCAAACGCAATGAGGTGATAGGTGCTTTGTTTGAATCATGAAAAGAGTGCTTAGCCTCGCCTTCACCTTAAACAGCGCAGAAATAACGATCACCACCCGGAACAAAGAAAACTTCAATCAAGATTACTAACACGACAATAATTTTCTTCAAAGGAGTTTGCTCTAATGTGAAATATTATGAATTTTGAAATTGAATTTGAATTGTTTATTCTATTATTTTAACAGACATAGCTCAACTTCTATTATCAGCTGTATTATTTAATGTGATAACCAGTAGGTACCCTAATTGCGTAATACAACACAATCTGTTTCGATGTGAAACAGATTGCTAATCCATTGCTTCATAAGTTGGATAAAAAATCTGCTCAACAACGTAAATAACGCAATGAATGTTGTTGAACCTTCAAAATGAAACAAATTAAGCAAAATTGTTTACGAAAATAAGTTACGCAATTATGGTACTGATCGCCACTCAGTATAGATAGATACCTACCTATACGTAGGTATAGTATTCGTCACGGCCGTATTCAGTGAGTCGGATTTTATCGAGTTGAAAGAAACATGTTCAAAGAAAGGATTTCACATTCAATTAACATAATAGCTTTTAAATTGCTTTGATCAAATTACTTGTTTCAGCTGAAGTGGATTAATCACGTTGAGAACGATTAACTTAATCAAGTTACTGGCAGTTAAGTGATGATTACATTCCTTTGTGTTGTTTGAACTTGAGGCCCTAGTGTTAGGTTTATAGGTAACTTAATTGGGTTCACTATCCCAGGTACGGGAGAGTTCTTCTCTAGGTAGGTACCTACTTCTTGAGTTTAACGAAATTGTTAATCGATTTTCGTTGCCGACCATACTTACATAAGTGTTTTCATGATACATTAGAACTTTCTTGCTTTAAATCTACTCATGAACGAATAAAATGCCCGCAAATCTTTCATTAGGGCCACAAAATCCGAAGACTCGAAAATACAATCTATATTTCTTTACAAAAAATCCGGAAAAGCAATTTCCCCGATCTTATCCACGAGACGAACCAAATGATTGAAACTGATTTTGAAGGAAATATTGCCTTAGATTAGAAATATTTACAGACTTATAAACGAGAGATACTATATATAACAAAGCTACAGTGGCAGCATTTCATAAAATCATAAACAAATGTATTATGTTAATCGTCTATATATGCCACCGTGCTAAAGGCATCTAAGTAAATCACAATTTTCTAAATCAGGCTAAGCCTTATAAGAATGAGAAAGAGAGATATGCAAAAATTCACAACATAGTTTGACCCTAGATTTGATTGCTACCGTGTAGAGAAAGTACTTAACGAGCCATGAAATGTCAAGCTTCTAACGTAAAATTGTGCTGTGCTAGGAACGGATTCAGTTTCCCTTTTTGAGCAATTATTATCTAAAGACGTTACTCCTAGGCTCACCATTAGAAGTTGAATCAAAAGGATTTAGAGCAAACCAGAGGTAAGTAGTTAAGACATCAGTTAGTGGGAACGTCTAACGCATGTGATCAAGGGTCTTTCATATTTTAAGAGGAATATATGCACATAAGTTTTGTGTTAGGTGTGCTTCACACTTGTTCGGGTCTGGGTTCGATTCCCGGGTTGGGCACAAAGTGTTATTGGGTTTTTCCATTAGGAATTTCTTAGTAACAGAATTTGGAAGTTGGCGGTGGTGTGGTACCCCCGCGCCTCGGTGCGCACGTTAATAAGCCGTTGGCCCTGCGCCTGATCTCTCTCCGGTCGTGTCGGATTGCCGTCCCATCGGACAATGAGAGTAAGGGAAGAGAGAGTGCATTTGAGTCTGCGCACTCACTTGTGCACTATAATATTTATCTCTCGTGCCGACGCGAAAGCTGGTCTCCGTTGAGATTGGTCGCCACAGTCGAAATTCGGTCAGGAGGACAATTTTTTTGGGATGGCGCTAATTAGTCACAGCTGGGCGGCAAAATTAAATAAAAGTAGAAAGTATCTAGATCTAATTGTTTCGGGTCGGTTTAACAAATAAGTAGGTACTGCCAAATTTAATGTGCCGACCCGAACACGTGTGTAGCGCACTTTTAAATTAATTTTATTTGAACTTTAAAACAAAATCTTCACATTAAAACAAAGTGGGATATTTTACTGTGATGACTTAAGGCTAAATTATATAAGTAGGTATATTCTTTAGGTACTTTTAGATAATTAGAAATTGTCTACTAGGGAAAGCTCGTGTTTGTTATTCAAAACTGAACTACGGAAAAATAGAATTTAGTTTTGTTATTAGGAAGGAAGGAATAATATACATTAAGGTCTCTCAAGTTTTCTCTAGTAAATAGATTTTTTAATGCATCTTTTAAATAAGTATTAGCTAGCCTACAGTCTAGCTGCAATAGATAAAAAATACGAGCTAACTTTATAGTACCTATTAATCGAAGGTAGAAATCTTAGAAATAGAAATCTGAACCAGCCAGAGCGTCTCTTATTCAAACTAAGAGGTATATTCTACGCATGCCCACCACGGCTTTACTAAAATATTATTTAATCTTCATTACACATAAGCACATTGTACTTTCCTTCATTATTTTATAAATAATTGAACTAATAAGACATTTCGCGGTAACATTTAGAATGAAATACTTAAATTATACCATTTCCACCCTTGGGCTTAAATTGCTGCATTGCTAAGATTTTGAAGAAGTATTGTTTTGTAGTGTTCTGCTTACATTTAGTTAGCGAAGTTGTTTCCCAGCGTAGCGAATGCTATGCCAAAAAGCTAAGTTCCGTTTAGCTGCGCTCGAAACTCATTAGCTACTATAAGCGCAGTCGCACAAAAGATTACAGAGCGAGCGTCTTACGAACTTACGAAACTCGCAATTTATCAAGTCCAACACTTTTTAAACTCCGTATTATCAGGACAGAATCACTTCACATTTGATGTGACTGCGTGTGAAATGGTCACCTAGCATAGTTTCGTTGATCTGTGGTTTATATAACATTACAAAATGTATATCACGACGACACCGCGAAGGCAAACAACAATTTAGAATTGGTACAACTGTCGCAATCCCATAACTTTTAACGTTAGGTATCAAACCTCATATCTTAAAAAGTACCTTGCATCGCCAAATATTCCCCAACTATTATAATAATTCGCCGTCCAACACTTACCTACCGTCACAAGATTGCTTACATTTACAAAAGCTTCATTTGGCGTCCTTTGAAGCCACAGAAGCCTAGGGTCCTGTTTCACCACTCGCTGTTAATTTAAGGTCTGGCCCTAATCTGTCAGACTGTACTCTCACAATGATAAAGGTACCTAATCTCCGGTTTCTGAAAGGCTATTCAATAACTGTGGTCAAATGTTATGATTGGTTTTGTCAACCAATAACACTTAAAATGAGATTTGACATAAGAAGTTAGGGTTAGTCTGTCAGATTTGTCCTAGAAATTAAATGAGCGAGTAGCGACACAGGTCCGCGAGTGTGCACGTTATGACTATGAGCTAGAGGACGTGGGAGTGAGTGGTTGCCGTTTGTGCGGTCGACCCTGGCCGGATGCTGGACGTCGCCACGACTCCTGCTACGAACACCGCTGCAGGGGACGCGATCTGAAACACGTCATCCACTACTTTGAACATAGAAACATCTACATTTTCATTTTGAATACAAGGATTTTCCCCTGTACCTTGGGAGCTTTAATAGACACAAATCACACATTTATTTGTTCCTTGTGGGAATCGAACCACCGAGTCGCGACAGGTACAGGCGTTGAAGCCAAAAACTTTGACACTGTGCCAAACCTGAAACCGTCAATTTAAAGTAACAAAAAAAGTTTCGTAAAAAACTAAAAGATCGAAAGAAAACTTGTTTATTCTGCACAAACAAAAGCCATATTAAAAACAATAGACATAAAATACACACATACAAAAGTAGCCAAAGGCCTCGTAAGCCATGACATGCGAAAAACAATTAAGGAGACGAACGTCCACCAATCGATAAACTCATTAGTTAAAATTGTATTATGGTTTCGTGTCAACATGACCCAAATATCGTTCTAGAAGTCAGCCCCCTTCCCTGCTGAAACTTGATTCATATTTACATAGCTACGCCGTCATGAATTTCAACCAACAACCTACGTTAACTCAAGAGAGGAATTAACTACACCGGTTTTCCATGTTAAAAGGGCAGCTTTCAATTAACATTGCACGATGTTATTATGTCTGCGGAGGCTTATCTCCGGCATACTGGCTATGCCAACACAAATTAGTTCGTCCGACGTCCCACGACCTGCGACTGGCCCGGACGTCAGCAGTACGTAAAATTTTATGATGTCCGCACACGACCCTGCCTCGTTAAATATGAATCTAATACGGAGGGCTCCCCGGTTCCCATACGCTCTTCATACGATATGTATGGCTCGTCCAATTATAATTTATGTTTGAAATTTAGCTCAACGTGTTCCTACAATTTTAATGCTTGGGGTTAAAAAGGAAAAGTTAACGAGTCGGTACCTACATGACAGAATACATCAAATTAAACTTTAAAGCTGAGGAGAGCCGTGAGATGGGTATACAGGGGCTGTAAATAGAATATATTGAGTCGATCTATTATTGTGATAACTATTAGGGTCAGTAGGCATTGACAAAAAAATTATGTTACACATAATAAGTAGAAAGCACTAGAAAAATACCGTAATTTTCAACTCACACAATTAAAATGCGTACCTACCACACAAACGCTCAACAATTTGGTACAGAATCAGACGTTAATGCCTAAACTAGGTCGTAACCTCTACTTACCAGTACAAGTATGATACCACAGCTGCGTCTAAATATCTATAGCAACATTCCTAATCCCATTACAGTATTATCCCACACTCGAGCTTACCACGTACCTAATATTTGTCTGCACAATTCTCCGGGTGTTCATAACGGAACTTAAATTCCGTCGCGAAATGTGTTTCCGACTTCTCGCGGCAATAGAATGAAAGCGATGCCGAACCAGCCTCCTCTCAGATAAAGATAAAGCTACACAGAATAAGAAACAATGGCGTAAAAGGCTCTATTCATTCCCGGTACTGTGGCGTCAATTATATTTTTATACGCTTCATTTATTTCGTCATTTCAACGCTCCTCGGGATGATAAGGAAGTTCCTTTCAATTATGTTTTGTTTTGTTGAAAAAAAATGAGGAAAATAAAGTGATTTGCGGTTTTTATTATGGCAGTAAAAGTACATCACGAAAGTCGAGTCGAATATCGCTTTTAATTAAGGCAGCTTTTCCGATACAAATCATAAGGCGGCGCGCACTTTGGATCCGTTTTCGTACGAATTTCACTCGTGGGTACACGTACGACCATGGTTGTACGAATTAAGTGCGCACACTACATAAGTTTTTCTCCGTCAAATAGAACAAATCCCAATAAGTTCGAATTGTTTTCGTACGTCGGAACTATACGTACATATAAGTCGCACCCAGTCGGCGCGCTCCCTTTGTACTTGGAAGGTCGGGATCGTTCGTGCATGTTCGTACGTGTACGCACGAGTGAAATTCGTACGAAAACGCATCCAAAGTGCGCGAAGCCTAATGGGGTCGGCTCTTAAATGTGCCCGCATATACGAAGCGAGTGCAGCAGTCTGATATCCAAATCATCTATAATCTACTTACTTGTGGGATTACCAGTGAAGTTACTCCGCATTATGCCTCTACTAAATATGCAACTATGCTCGGAACAAAACCTACGGCCATTCGGCATCTGTCTAATAATAACTCATACTCTACAGTTGATACAGTATTATGATCTGCTTCATAAAGCTCGGATAGACACCATCTAACTAACAGATAAATTTAAAAATAGAACAGAATAAAGCAAAATTTATCCGGAGGTAGTATCTAGGTATACTGGTTGTGAAACAGGTAGGTAATTAGAGTTAAAAAAACACTCAAGAACTAAAGATATTACAAAATTACACACAAAACAGTTAAGTACAAAAGGTTGAAAAAGGTGCTCGTCTAGACTGACTTGCTACGATGATTGTTAAACAAGCGTGGCAAACAAAAGAAACAATGCATAACCTTGTGGCAAGGCGGGGTGCGACGAGAGTGATTAAAACCTCCTGAGACGTGGGCCCCTGGTGACGTCACATCGAATCGGGGTCCCACTGCACCGAGGGTATCACCCAAGCAACGCCGGGCCTAATGGTCACATGAAATGGGAAAATTAAAACATGCCAAAGTAATAAAAATAAAATTATATGGATACTGTTACGATCATAATATTAAAATATGGTAGGTGCTGCCAAAGTGATGTCAGATATTTTTAATCACAACGAGGTATTAAGTACATTCTTCTAAACTGTACCGAGTAGGCCATTGATATATCTCATCACCAGTTAAGCAGCCTTATAAAGGCGGATAACAATTAAAATTCTATTGTGTCTCGTTAATGACAGTTGAAGGGATATAAATTATATATCAATGGAGTAGGCAGATATGTATAACGGTAAGGTGGTTTTACACCGGCGAGGCGAGGCGTGGATGGGATGGGCGAGAATTGAAATTTGTATGGCAAAATTTCTATCCACGCCCTACCCATCTTTGGTGTAAAAGGTCTAGATGCGCGAGGATGTGCGAGGCGAGATATTGAAGTATTTGTTAGTACAATATTGAACTTTATTGCTGTAAGAATAGAGTATTTATTTACATTGTACAACGGATATACAAATCTCGCACCGGACATTGACGACCTGCACGGTCTCTCTCCGTCAAGTGCTGACTCGTGATGTCTCGCGCTGGCACGTGCTTGTACGCGTCGGCTCGCTCCGACCATCGCGAGACATCGCTGTATACTATTCCTTCGGCTGGTCGGCGCGCCAGACACGGCTAGCTGGGCGGCGCGTGATAGCGCGAGCCGGCTCGTGACATTCCGAGCCAGTGCGAGGCAGCGCTGGCCATCGCGAAACGGCGCGGTATAGCGGACTGGAGTGCTGGACATCTTTCGGTGTGAAAGGGTAAGCGTGATTTTAATTCTCGCTCATCCCATCCACGACTCGCTTCGCCGGTATAAAACCACCTTTAGACATGTCCGATATTTATGCATTTTGAGAGGTGACACATCTATATTTACTGTCATCTTGTCACAATTTGCTGGAAAGGAGTGATTGAAATGCTGTAAAAACTGAAAGATAATTAAGTCAAAACTCGTAGGTGCTCTACATAGAAAGCATTTGTGTGAATTTTGAATGGCCTGCGGAGTTAAAAGTTTATTATTCAAATATGAATCCATACAGTATTTATGCATGAATTCTCGCTTTACGCTATGCAGGTTGGAATTTGAATCAGAATAAAAATCGCAGCTAAAAAAAACAAGGACGTTTTCAATGCGAATGGAAGTAATAATGGTTAGTAAGTAATTGTGTTTTTGTCAAAGAACTATGGGCTCCGTATTGTTGCATATTGTGGGTAGAATTTTGTGTTCCTAGGACTTGCTATTGGGTTGCCATACCAAAAAGTAATAATGATGGCAATAATATGAAAGATAAGTTGTCTGCCTCGTTTGTCTAGTGATCGCTACTGTTGAGCATGAGTTTCTGGGTTCGATTCCCGAGTCGGGCAAAGGTTTATTGAGTTTTTCGATCTGGAATTTCTCAGTAGCAGCCTGGAGTCATTTGTGCCCGGTTGATGGCAATAGGCTCGCCCGCTAGTTTTTATTACATGGGACTCAACTGGCGAAATGTGGGTGTACCATAGGTAGACCTCTGCCCACCCCTTCGGGAAGAACAGGCGTGATGTTATTTTATGTATGTTATGAAAGACAAGTGAATAACGACAGCTTGCATAGCAGTTATATACTCTGATAACAACACGATTACTTACTTAGGTACCATCTACATTTTCTATACAATTAGCATTGAAAACGTCCCTGTTTTTAGTTGCATTTTTTATTCAGATTCAATTTCTTACCAGCTATTTAATTGCGATACACATTTTCGTAAATGATTAAGACTAATTTATCACATTTTGACAGTTCAACAACATTCATTGCGTTATTTACGTTGTTGAGCTGATTTTTTTTCGAACTTATGAAGCAATGGATTAGCAATCTGTTTCAAAACGATTCAGAATGTGATTGATGTATGACGCAATTAGGGTACTGTATCTAACTGCACAGCGTAAAGCAAGAATTATCAAGATTCACTTTTAATCCACTTGTATCTTTCATTCAGCATGTATCACTGAAAGTGAAATGTCTGAACACAAAATGAATTAAAAGTGAAAACTGAACTCATTAGTGAACCGATCCAACGATGTTGGATTTCGGCACTCGCCTACTGAGTAATCGAAACATTTGAAAGGGGCGGAATGACTAACATTAATTCCTATGTCATTTTTTCGGTATCGTGTGAACGTGGAATAAAACAAAAATTAACATTCATTCGAGTGAACCATTCACTCCAGTGAAGCGTCTGACATCAGGTTTAGTGGCCGTGCCTTTCACAACCACGACGCGTCCAATGTGCAAGTCATAGTGCAACTAAACATTGATAATACTGAAAAAGATCTTCTTACATGACTTATCCGAGGTAAGGCTACGTTACACCTGCTCACCTATGCGGTGCCCGATGCGGGGAGCCGGGCGGCGAGGATGCGGGCGAGAGAGCCGGCGTTGCGGGCGCGGATGCGGCGCGGCGGCGCGAGTACTCCGTGCCACCGACCGCCATGGCCGTGCCGCCGCCCACCGGGTCAGTCACGCGCGTCACGCTAAGGCCTGACGCTGAACGGGTTGGGCGAGACGGAGCTGCGAAAGTATAAGTCAGATCTAGACGCTAAAACCAAAGACCTATATTAAGTAGGTACTTCATATAGTCAGTCAATGCAAGTGTTTTCGCAGGGGTGAAGAAGATTATATCGCACTCACAGTACAAACTGCCATATTGCAGTAGGTAGGTACACTGTGTTCTTATTTAAGTTTTTCTAAGAAGCAATAAGGTGTCCAAGAGCGGTTCAGGATTTTATTGTGTTAACTTTCACCGCAAATGCCCATAGTAAGTCTACGGTATAGCTCGTAGAGATGCTACGTCGTAGTGATGCTACGTCGTAGTGATGCTACGTCGTAGTGATGCTACGTCGTAGTGATGCTACGTCGTAGTGATGCTACGTCGTAGTGATGCTACGTCGTAGTGATGCTACGGTTCCAGACCGGCTACGTGTAGTCTGGTGTACAATGTACAGTACCGACCAAAAGTCCATGAGCAATCTCACAAAGCAATAGAATGACGTTTCGGTTTGACTTACGACCTTCTTCTATAAGTTGTTACAATACTGTAGACACGCACATTACACACACACACTCACTTTGTCTGCAACCAATGACTAGTTCAATAATCATCATTCGTTTTTAGTTTCATTCGTCTTGTTCACATAAATATTAAAGTTTAGCAGGTAGACCACAAAAAACTAAGTAAATTATTTCGATTTCTGTGGGGTAGATGCAGTTTGTTACGAGTATTTAATTAATAGAACTTTTTTGGTTCGTGGATAATATTGGTGACGAGTATTTAGCGCAGTGTTGTGGTTATTATTATCAAAAAGCAGGCATAAAATATATTGAAGAGATCAGATCAGATCAGAGAATATTATTGCGCTGCGTAAAAGTGAAGTGAATATCTAATGAAACCGGACTAAGTGTGAGTGTTATCATTAATATATTTCATATTTTACTAAACATAAATCTTAATCAAGGGTATTGTTGATAGAACAGAGGTATTGTTGAGACAGAAGATGCCTTTAAAGTTTTAAATTCATTGTGAGGTTTAATTCGATTAGTGAATAATAAATAATAAGGTATTATGTGTAATAAAAACAATGTTTTTCTTTGTTCTAGAGAAATACTGTGAGGGTTAAGAGATATGAGGAAGGGGCTTATTATCGAGTAGCAGCGACGTCAAATGGTGAATGAAACAAATGGTTTCATACCAACGAGATATTTTGCTGAATTATTAAAAACACGTCATTATGAACCGTTCGCCGTGCACTCTGAAGGCTTGCATCACTGAAGACCAGCTAGAAAACCGTTTTTGACCTTAAAATATTGACCGTACCAACTTAATAAACAACAGATTCGTTATTGCATGAATTTATGGTAACGAATTTTTTAAGCACGTTTCAATAGGGTGTTTGTCGTATTTCTTGCAGATATACCGAAATTGTTTAATATTATTTTAGTAATAGTATTATTTTAGGATTAAAATTTGAGGTTTAGTTTCAATCTTCTTTTCGTAAAGAAAATGAATACTTAAGCTTTAACCTCAATAACAACCAATATTTACTAAAGTCAAATAAAATGTAAAATAATTAATACAAATAAAATATAAACAAACTGCCCATATTTAACCTTAAAATTACCTATTCTGTAAGTAGTTTTTTACATTTTAAGTAGTCTAATATTCTTATTTATTACTTAATTACTTCGACCATGATCAAAGCTTAATATTTATGGTGAAAAAATCCATTAAAAATTTAAAATATTTCATAATTTAAATATGTCAAAATAATACAAACTGCTTCTAAGTTTCTTGACATCTATTTCACATCTTATTCAGCTGAAGTAATGATAAATAATTGTAGCAGTTTTTTAACTTATGTAAAATAAATATAACGAATAAACATATTTTTTTAAATTTTGTTATCATATATCACGCATTTTTTATTCTAAAACCTTTATTGCAATAACAACATAAAAAAGCAGCAATATTTAAAAAATATTATTATCGAAAACAAAAATAATAATATTTGCAAAAAACCGCACTGTGTTTTATGAGATTAGAACCTGAGGCAGTTTGAATTCCATACCAACGCTTAACGCTTTCTGCTATCTGCACTTGTTAAGTTACTATCGAATTTTAGCAATGCCATTAACTGGTCAAGTTCACGCGCATAGTGCGTGTGTGCTAGCATGTTTAAAGCGACGGAAATATATTGTTGTTTCGTGTAGTGCAAAACTGCGTTATCTGTGGTGTGTGTATCGTGTTGCTTACACATACAAATGTACGAGCTATCTATACCGCGTGTTCACAGCAATACGACTCTTAGCGTGCTCATGCACTTTTGAGCGCTTACTGTACATGAATATTTTGTTTTTAGAACGCTTCGGGAAGATTCGTAATTTTTAAGATGACCACCTTGACAGAATTGACAGTTCGTTTTTTTTAAATCTAAAGGCGGAGACTGACTTGCAACGTTTGTTTGTAATGTTTTTGTAAGACGTTACAGTAGTCAGTGCAACGAGCCGAGCCGCTCGATGCGAGCGCCGGATCCTCCACTCGACTGTCGGCTGTTTCGTGAATTCCTTTGAAACGGAAATATGAGAAACAAAATTTCATGTGCTCGAAGCGAGCGTTCGCCGCGTCTTGTGTATCGCCGTATTGTAACCAAGCTCGCCTCGAATGATACATTACAAACAAACGTTGCAAGTCAGCGTTTGATCACTATGTACCTGATGGTAAATGAAGATACGCAAGACGAAAATCGTGGACTACTAAACCACGATTTTAATTTAATTTAGAGAAGTCACTAACCTCCAGTATAACTATATAGTCCAGCCGGCGAGGACCTGGGCCGATACCCAGAGACGGTGGACGTGGTGGACAGAGTAGAAGGGGACCTCTTCAGCCCTGGGCTTTCCCCGGGCCCTGGGGCAACTGACGGCTTCCTCGATCGCGGCTGGCGCTTGGACCCTGTTCTGCATACCCCTGATGTGAGAGAAGGTAACACATACTTCTATAGTGTAGTGAATGTGCGGACAATGACATCGATAAACAGTGCTCGGGTGTAACAACCTTGTCGTGGGCTGGCAGTCAGTGCCAGGTTTTATTCTAAAGTGTTTTTAAAAGCATTGTTTTGCTAGCGAAAATGGTGCTTTACAGGTTGGGACTCTTTATACTACGTAGATAGATATTTCAATTCTCTTTGTACATGCTGATAAACCGCTAACCATTCTGAACTAAAGAAAATACAGTCGATCAATTCTTAATGATAAACAAGCAAAAGTTTTAAACGAGTGTTTATTGTTCTCAGAACTCGTCCTTATGAAGCGAAATATAGAATTCCAAGCAATAGATAGAATTGTGCTTCTTAGTATAAACATCAAAGAAACATTCAATTCTATTTGGAAACATCAAAGATTGGCTTATTTCAACCTTTTTACGACCCATACAATCTACATACAAACGATATTAATATGAGATTGCTAAGGCAAAATCGAATAATGTTGGAGTGCGGGCACACTAAAAGTGGGGCGTCTGGCGATTGAATTAAAACTACGTTCGGCCTTACAACACCAAATTGAACTATGTACAAATACGTGAGGAGAATAACGATAGTTTTCTTTTAGAGCACTCTTAAGAGGTCACAGGAGTCATTTTGAAACATTTTTTCGCTGAAGATTAACAGCTAAAGCGACATTGATAAATCAACGTTGAGCTCGTTACGACGGCGTGTCTAAAAGTTTCAAAAAGAGAATTTTATTTGAAGCTGGCGTCGCGTCACTTTATAAATCTTCAGGAAAAAGCAGTTCAAGACCTTTTAATCTATGCAGCTCTAAAGATCTTACCAGTTCTTACTAGGCAGTAAAGCTCTTACCAGTAGGACATTGTCGGCCCATGGAGCATTTCCCCTCGCAGATGGTGCGTTGGTTCAGCATCGTCTGGTAGGAGTCCAGCATGACGCGGCATTCCGCCAGGTCTCTGTCAGCTAACGCCAAGGACGGGTAACGCTCCTTCAATCTTCTTCTTTCCTTCAGTAAAAAGTTCTTAAATAAGCAACAGATTTATTTATTTATACATAATTTATTGTACACCACAAAAATACATAACAAAAAATAAATCAAACACTACTAATACACAATGGGCGGCCTTATCGCTTTCCGCAATCTCTTCCAGGCAACCTTGGAATGGACAGTGATTTGCCTGGACATAAAATGGGGCTGTCGTTGCTGCAAATAATAAGTATATTATATACTAGAGTAGATACACAGATATATACATATCCTAAATAATATATACATAAATACATACATACTTACTAAATATATAAGCAAAAAAAAATAAATGAAGACTATAGATAATTACAGTTACGAGAACAAGATCACAACGACAAGTAATGTTCTTTTACGAGTCTCTTAAATACAAGTTGCGCACGTTTTATTTGAACTAGCAATGCATTCCACAAATGAGCGGCCTGGACAGTAAAGGTCTTGTCGAGGAAGGTTGTGGAATGCATAGGCATTTTAAGCTTTAAGTTATCTGATGACCTTAAAAGTTTCGTGTGGGAGTCGCAAAGAAACTGGAAACCCTTCTTGAGATAGAGAGGGGTGCAAGGGGAAAAAAGAACATTATACAAAAGGGAAAGAATATGAACATTCCGGCGAAGGCGAATTGGTAACCACTTGAGCTTCACACGAAATTCGGAAATATGGTCATATTTGCGCAAACCGTATATGAACCTCATACAAACATTTTGAAGCCGCTCAAGTTTGTCGAGTTAGTCTTGGGTAAGGTCAAGATAGCTGGCATCAGCATAGTCAAGGATGGGAAGAAGTAGCGATTGTGCAAGCGTAATCTTGGTGGCAGTCGGTAGAAAATTACGTAATCTCCTCAAAGATGCAGCGGATGCAAATAATTTGCGGCTAACTTCCTGTAGCTGGGCAGTCCAAGAAAAGTTTTTATCAATAAAGATCCCCAAGTTTTTAATTTTCTCACTGAAGGGATCAACTGAATTGTCAAAAGAAACTTGGGGAAGAGTCGTCCAGTCGATCCTTGAGACCGTCCTAGAACTGCCTACCACCACAACCTGCGTCTTTATGGGGTCCATATCTCTTACTCCAGTCGCATATACGGGCCAGATCACGATTAATCGTTGAGATAGCCTCGGATGGACTTCCAAGAGGAGCTCGCGAGTAAATTTGTAAATCATCTGTACAAAGATGGTAGAAAGAAATTAGTTCGTCGGAGAACAGATGTGCTGTGGGTTCAATTTTAGATCTGTACCCTAATTGCGTAACTTATTTTCGTAAACAATTATGCCTAATTTGTTTCATTTTGACAGTTCAACAACATTCATTGCGTTATTTACGTTGTTGAGCAGATTTTTTTTTTCCAACTTATGGAACAATGGATTAGCAATCTGTTTCAAGTTTCAAATCGAAACAGATTGTGATTGTGTTGTCTTACGCAACTAGGGTACTGGCCAAACTAAAAAAAATGTATTTTTATTTGCCAAATCAAGATAACAACCTTGCACAATTCAACTCAAGTTGCCAATAAACAGTGAGAGTAGATACTGTAGAAACTCCATATGATTTTGTACTGCAACCTCCGCGAGTTCAAACAGATGACTCGAATACGAGACAAACATTTGATTTATATTTAGAATAGAAAAAAAGAGAAGACAGCCCCCGGCTTGTCAAACGGGCGAAAAATATGATAATGTTTAAGTAAATAATTTAATGTCTTTAGATAATGTAAAACGTAGCTCCAATTCTGGAAATAATTATCCTACGCTTGATCTATAAACTGTGTATTCGTCCCGGTACCGTAGATTAACATATAATGTCTACAGTACCTACCTATTTAGTTCAAACGGTTCTTATTATGCTTAAATGTGATAGTATGGGGCAATGAGGTTATACTAAATAACCTCATTGGTATGGGGAAAAACTTCCTTGTAATTTCGTCTGGAATTAAATTGTTGGAATGAATGACCTCATGCTACGGATATGTGACACAATTCGCCATCGAACAGTCACGGGGCGTGTCTCGTATGTGTTATGATTTGTTGCCTTTCCCATTATGACGAACTAGTTGTTGTTCGCTACTTTATTCACATACAAATTCAACCTCCTTTTTTAACCTGCTGAGTCATCATCTGCCTAGACTTTTCCCAACTATGTTGGGGTCGGCTTCCAGTCTAACCGGATGCAGCTGAATACCAGTATTTTACATGGAGCGACCGCCTATCTGACCTCCACAACCCAGTTAGGTACTGGGTAACACGATATCCCTTGGTAAGACTGGTTGTCAGACTTTCGGGCTTCTGACGACCCGTCACAACTGTCAAAGATCCACAAATGACAGCCGGGACCAACGGCTTAGCGTGCTTTCCGAGGCACGGAGGGGTCTTGGTATCTTGGATATCTTGTTTTTAATTTCTATTGATTATTGATTTTATTGATTGTTCATTACGTTTCATGTAATTTTTAACTTAATTTATAATATTGTAATTTATAGAGTAGATTTTTGAGCTACTATAAAATATTTTTAAGGCCCTGTTGTATCACCAAAAATCGCATTAATAAAAACTTTGAACTTTATGTAAAGATAGTCACCCATCCACGGACCAACCCCGGCAAGCGTAGCTTAACCTGTTGGATCGACCCGTGCGGCTGTTATTATTTAGCCACGAGCTCCTCCTTTAACCTGCTGAGTGAGTGTCCAAAATGCTTTCTTAGTGCTGTTGGAAGCTACACCCCACAAAAACATAATTATAGGCTGTGTAGGTATTGTCTGTCACTCTTGTCAGTTTAGAAAAAAAATAATTGTTTTGAATTTTTCATAGGAAGAAGTGATTTATAACGGTTCAATAGCCGCCCTGTAATAACACGTAGGTAAGTGATTTTAATCAGACCCAATTTTGACAAATAGGCTGACTATCGATTCGCTTTGGTCACGCGAACGATTCATTATAGTAACCGTACATAATTATCTTTTCGAAGAAATACCATGATGGTTTGAATTCCTTGATTACAGTAGATAGGTACTTAAGTTTCCACTAAATGTCATTTACAGCAGCGATAGCCTAGTTTTGTGACTGTCGGACTGCTAAGTCACAGGTCTCGAGTTCGAACCCAAGGAACGCACCTCTGACTTTTCGGAGTCATGTGCATATTGTATAATTATCACTTGCTTCAAAAATGGTGAAGAAAAACATCATGAGGAAACCGGCATGCCTGAGAAATATTTCTCGACGGCATGTGAAGCCAAGTCAGAGGTCCATAGGCGGCATAAAATCTCTGAAACCTACAGGTTAGTTACTAACCGCACGAAAAAGGAGAATTCAAGAAGGGTTTACAGGTACAACAGAGTCATACTTTTAATAGGTAGGTACTGTATTTCTATTTTCTTAATGTCCCTCGGGAATCATCGTATTTCCAAATACAAACGAATGCTAATTTCCATGTCCATCAATTATTAGATTTATCTTGTATAATAATTTGAATTCAGAACTAAGTACTTTATTGTTGTTTTGTTTTTATTTTCGTGTGAACTATTTAGAGTTGTTAAACTATTTTCCTATCTGTCGTGCCTGCGACTTTAGCAGCTTTCCTACCATTTTAAAATAAATTACATTAACTTAAAAGAGTATTAACAACTCTATATGTATACTTCCAAGTCGATTGAGAGCGTCCGGTCTGCACCAAGTGCAAAGGGCAACTGATAGAAATCCGACGACTGACGAAACACGAGGTTTGCCGAGGAACATTAAGAACATAAATGTACTGTACCTACGTTATAATTATATAATATAAAGTCAAATGTCTTTGTATAAAGAAAGAATAATATTAGGAGTTATAAGAGAAAAAAGAATATTTTCCGAATTTCTGCGAGTGGTTTAGGGGGAGGACCGACACGCGAGCGTGTCACGCAAGGTGGCCGCAATCCCACAATGTGTCACTAGCCGACGTATAAATTACTTGGATTTACACCAACGTTGGCAATGTATAGATGCGCTGTTCCGAACAAATAAGAGTTTTGTTTATTTATGGTGCAAATTTCAGCTACCACGAAACTTATACACGACAGTGTATAAGTTACTGTATAACTGTGTATACTGTATAAGTTACAGTACTCTGTCCGTCTTTTCGTTACATTAAACCAAGTTTGAATAAAGGCAGAGTTAAAACTGACCGTTGAGTATATTGAAACATTAAAAAACTTAACGTAGACACAGCAATATTTTATTTAAGGTCAGAACAGCGTGTCCATCCAAACTATACCCAATCCTACTAATATTATAAATGCGAAAGTTTGTGAGGATGGATGGATGTTTGTTACTCTTTCACGCAAAAACTACTGAACGGATTTGGATAAAATTTGGCACACAGATAGTTTATAACCTGGATTAACACATAGGATACTTTTCATCCCGATATTCTCACGGGATCGAGAGCGGGTGAAACCGCGGGGCGCAGCTAGTAATCCATAAGTTGATATCGTTGATGTACACAAGTCTTTCGATTTCACTGAAATCTCTCGTGAAAGGTATTGATTTGATTGGACTGAGTGGTAGCTTAGCGTTTTATAGCGTGTTGGACGGGACGTGTGCCAAGTGTACCTACTTACTTACATGGATAGGGTAGGTATAACACGCATCAAGATAACGTATTCACTCCTATTAGCATGGTAATATGAAATTGATGAGATTATTCTCTGTAATGGCGTATCTAGTTCATGGAACCGAGCTCCATTTCAGACATCCTTATTATGCCTGAAATTGGATTGTGTTTGAAAGCCTACATTAACTTCATTTAAAATTGGACAGCACTTAGCCTGTTTTTACATCTGGTGAAATGTGAAACATTCACAGTACTTATACAGGGTGGCAGGGAATTGTCTAAAACGTCGTTAACTATTGCTATACTTACAGTTACCACACACTTATAGAAAGCAACACGGTTAAATGTTCCACCTCTAAGATAATTTCAAGTTCAAGGTCTAAAGCTATTATTTCCTCACATCATCTGCCTCGCTTTTTCCCAACTATGTTAGAGTCGGTTTCCTGTCCTACCGGATGCAGCTGAATACCAGTATTTTACATGAAGCTGACCTCCACAACCCAGTAACTGGGTTAATCGATTTTATTACTTCCTTATTACTATGATTTCCTTACCTCAACCAGCTTATAGGTCTCAAACTCCTGCAGCTGCCTCTGGAAGCCCAGGTTAGGGTTGGCGACGGCCCTGCCAGCTCGCACCACCTTCAGTGCCTCGCGCCACGTCAGGGGTGTCACCGACATTATGTACGCCACCGCCACCGTCACGCTGCGTGACATCCCTGCTAGACTGGGCGGAAAGAACGAATTAGGCAGATATTGAAGAGACAGGAGTAGTCAAAATATAGTTAGAAACTACATAGTAGTTAGCTAGTATCTATATATCTTTGTTTAGTCTTCATCTTTGCATCAGTTTGTAAAAGTCCAATGTGGATTTGAATAAGAAATTGGGCAAATTCCATTCTAGAAAACCATTTCGGGTAACCGAATCATCAAGTAACTTTACGAACTTCAGCAGAAAGAGTTCATTAAACAGTCTTACTACTACTAAATACAACTATCTGAGTTTAATTATTCATAAAATCATGACATTGGAGGTTATTTCTAAATGAGAGAATTTGAGTTCTAATGTTTATAATTCTGTAAAAACATATCTTTTGCTGTCGCGAACCATATTTTAATATAAATACAACCTGACACTGACCTGCAAATTGCAAAAAAACGAAAGAAAATTTGGATTTCGCGAGAAACCTTAGCGCTTCCCACCTTAAATAATTCTTCACACTTTTTCCAAACCCAAACCTAAAAAATTAATCTATATATTAAATTAACATTCAAACCGCTGAGAAGCGTCACCGGGATTGATTCAGAAACCGTCGCCCCCTTACGTTCCAATAAGCTGTGTGTACGTTCAAGCTAAGCCGGTTGGCGGGAGATAGCGGGTGTCTTTGACAGCTCTCGATCGAGTTCAAACTGCAAGGTATGCCAGTGACACTTGACCGCAAGTCTAACCGCAATCATTTAAATGATCCTCCTCACTGTTTCTTAACCAAAACCGGAGAAATTTGATATTTTTAATAATATTTTTAATAATTTAAAATTTAATAATATTTATTTAAAAAATTACAAGGCATACAAATTAGTACAGATTTGATACAAATTAGTACAGATTTGATACAAATTAGTAAAGATTTTAATTATATTACGTGCCTGAACTAGGTAATCCTGTGTTTCAGGCGAGAAGAGCTTAAATAGACTTATAAAATAAATAAATAAATAATCTGCAGGTTGACAATAGATCACTAATAATATGTTAAGTATCCAAATCTCTTAGTATCTAAATTTGATAAATACTTAACGTAGGTGAAATTTGTACATACATTCACTTTAATACAGTTAGTAAATTTTCTGTATCTTCGTAAGAAATACTTTGGAGAGCATCCTTGAGAATTCTCTTACAATTTATGTAGTTCAAGGAATAAATGTTTGCTTTCGAGTTTAGTCTATTATAGAGAAATGAATCTAAATAAAGCGCCATAAGATGCGCCAACGGGATTGATTCAAACCAACGTCCCCATTGCAATAAGCCGTCTGTATGTTCAAGCTAAGCTGGTTAAGCCGTTTTTAAAGTGGTTACATATGCGTTACCGCGATGGTATGTTCAAGCTAAGCCGTTCGGCAGAAGATCTAGGTATCTACTTATAGTACCAAAAGAATCTGATGAAAGTGTAAACAACAGGTTAAATTCTTAAGCAGTCACTTACTAAAAGTAATTATAGTTATACATTTATCTGTATTTAGACAGTTATAAAATTAACCTCAATTGTCAAATGGAAAACATGTTCGAATTTTGGATTTACTTCAAATAATCAAATCAAAGCACTCAATTTGTAAGTGGCACTACAAAGTGGCATCCACAGGAACGTTTTCTGATCCTTGTTTACATTTTCATTAGGTATATTTGGAACAGATCTCAGTGGGGTGTCGTCGACGGCGGTCGACAGCTCTCGATCGAGTTCAAACTGCAAGCGACGCGAGTGACACTTGACCGAGAAAGGTGGGCCCTGGAGATATCGACTGAGGCTTATAAGATAAGATTCATGATTCTCAGTTCTGAGGGATCGGAATAAGATTATTCAAGGGGGGTTCTACATAGCAAAATCTTATATGTTCTTTGGTTCTTGCATGCAGAAATGAGAAAAGATTATAACACTAATATTACCTAAGTTCCATAAGTAGCAATGATATTTTAATATTATTAAACGATTCCAGCAACCAGCCATTTTCAAATTTTCTGAACTGAGAATTACTTTTAGTGCCTAATAAGTAAGTAATAGTAACTATAATAAAAAGATTAACCTCCTTCTGGGCCGTATACTAAGTAATTCAGGAGGTAATGTAGACAGAATATTTTCGCCAGTAGTAAGTACCAGAATAAACGTTAGGATCTGGAGATTTTGAAACCTTGAAACTTAAAGCGAGACGCGTTAAGCATTAATTGCTGCATTAGTTAGATACACGTCACTTACAGAAGTTTGTCAGAGTAACTTTTGTGTCATTATATAAATCGGTATACATAAAATATACACAGTTTCGTCATTAACTATGTCTTGCGGCGGTACCACTAGTCGGGGGTACTTGTAACCAAAGCCGCGGCAAATGATGCGTCATTAAAATTTTTCCTTGCTCCACTTTTGTCATAACAACG
Source organism: Agrochola litura (assembly GCA_949152395.1). Lineage (NCBI taxonomy): Eukaryota > Metazoa > Arthropoda > Insecta > Lepidoptera > Noctuidae > Agrochola > Agrochola litura. The sequence continues at coordinate 8,864,590 of OX424508.1, forward strand.
CTGTTTTTTCACAACATAAACTAAGGATGGCGGTAAAAATAAAATCACTGTTTTACAGTGCCTTAATTGGACAATTTCTGTACAAAAATTAGGCCAAAGGAAGAGCGCAATTTTGCTCAAGTGCCGTCTAAGCAAACTGGTATTTAGCCGCAGATTTTGGCCCAAATAGTCAGACATACATTTGACCTGAATATTACTGGTCTGCTTTTAGGCCGGATTAATTTTCTAGAAAAAGGATGACAATGGAAATAAAACTACTTTTTTATCGGACAGCTTTTACTTATCTACCTGAACCACAATTTGCCCTAAAGCCGCCACCTGGGAACACCGGTTCGCCACAGGTTTTGGCCCAAATAGTTAAACAGACATTTCACATCACATGTTTTGTAATAGCAAGCAGCTTAACTTAAGAACGCGGCGACGCATGAATTGTCCATACAAACGTAATACCTAAAACATTTGCAATTTGAGCATATTTCCACCACATTATGTTGTTATTCGGATATAGACAGTGTTTATCTAGGCTCCTACATCTTTTTTTTCCAAAATACTTTTTTTAAATGAAGTTTAAACGAATTTAATTTCGCACATTTTTACAGCGTAAATGACATGCCACTTTCTACTACTTATACATAGTTTTATAAAAGCTAGGGAAGCAACCGACGAGCGTTAATTGTGTAATTAACGGCGGTGATACTATTAGCAATGAATCAATAGTGAGGTGCAATCGCGCAGCAGGACAGAGTTACGCGACCTTTTCACATGAAGCTGACAGGAACTGGAAATGATTTAAATGGCTCTGTAGGGCGATTAATCAGAACTGACTTTTAACGAAGAGTTACCCGTTTGGAACGTTAATATGGACTAATAGGTACCTTTATTTTTAGGGGAGGATATTAGTGGTAGCAGTGGTGGCCCAGTGGTAACAGTCGCGACTTAAGGCTTGTGCAGACCAGCGCGACACGCGACGCGACACAAAGGCACCGCTCGTCGCGCGACGAGCGGTGCCTTTGTGTCGCGTCGCGTGTCGCGCTGGTCTGCACAAGCCTTTACGTGTTGTAGGCCGTAGGTTTGAACCCAGACAGGCGCTTTACTTGGTGAAGGAAAACATCGTGAGGAAACCAGCATGTCCTAGAACCGAAAATTCGAAGACATGTGGCATCTACCAACCCACACTGGGCCCGCGTGGTGGATTATAGCCCACTCCCTCTCACAGAGAGGAGGCCTGTGTCCCAGCAGTGGGAACATCATAGGCTGATGATGATGATGATGATTAGTGTTCATATCGAAACTGAACCTATCTTGGCGTACCACTGTATGCTTGTTTATAATAACTTTACTATTTTCTGATCACAAAATCTCATCAAGAGAACATCCTTAGAAATTACTGTTGATAAAATTAATCATATCAAATGAAGCACCAAGATCATGTGACAATGTTTCTGAATTTAATATCGAGTCACTTCAGACAGGGTGACGCTTTCTAATATTAATATTATAAGTACCTACAAAAGAGCACAAATATCTAAACAGAAACATGTCTATGATTTATAATGGCGGCGCCGCCCGCGCCCTATTATGTGAATGTTTTCATAACGACAATCCCTGGAGGACAAACGAGACTCTTCCAAACTTCGGACATGTTATTATTTATTCTAATGTTTCGGACATAAATGTTTACTTACAAAGCGTCGTGATATGACAAGCATTTAGTGGACAGAATGAATAAAGTTATATTATTGTGAAGAACTCGTTTCGGCTGAATCGTATGTTTCTGCTGTCAAAAGAATGGTTACTTTTCGGTAGAAGGCGTTGATAAAATAAAATTGTAAGCAAATGAGGCTTTTTACTTTTTTTCTCCTCTAATAGCGTTGCAGAGATGTCTAGAATCCTAGAAATGCCTTCGTCGTCGGCCATGTTTGCTCGCCCCAAGAAACTGAAGCTAGCTTTGCCCTAATTTGTTGTTTCACATCGATTAATTTTATTATAATGTTTTGTTAGCGTAGTGGCCGAAAATTGGGTAGTTCCGAAGTGCGTGATCGATGATGTATAATTTGTTTTATAAATTGAACCCATTACTGACGACCTTAAAACCGTTCACGTTAATATTCTATCTACCTTCCTTCAAAGGTCTTCAATTTATCATCCTTTGGTCCTACGTTACCTTACATTTTCTTAACAATTCAAAAGAGACCACTAATCGGGAAAAGTGCTGTAGTAGGTCTCGGCAATGTGGACTGAAAGGTATTTTAAGGGTTTTGGTTTCGTTCCGCTGCGTTATGCTAGGAATGGCCTAATTGGCGGCCGAGAAATAAAATAATAACGCCCTGAATCTTCGATCAACAGTGTTGTTGCTGAATAGCGGAGTGGTTCACCTGCTGTGCGTTGAGTTCGATTTCCGCATAGCCATATCAGATGGATTAGTACTTACAGTACAGTTAATGTCCGAGTTTTTTGTATTTATAATCATTTTGCTTACAATTTGAGTTTATTCTTTAACTATACCTACTTAGGTACAGCTGCTGCAATCAACATAAATAGTATTGTATTTTGTATGTACTCAAAGGGCAGATGATAAATTAAGAAGATAGCTGGGGACAGTTCTGTCTAGAGTATATTTTTTTTGTAAACTTAATTTTAAAAAACTCAGCCTGTGGTCAAGAAAGGTGAGAAAGGTGTAAAGTTTACTCATCCTCTATAGAAAAGGGAGGATCCTCCGACCAGACGGGTGTCGTGTCTGGCGAGTAACTTCCCAGCGCAGCGGTTGAATTCGGGATCATGTATATATCGATCGCGCGGTAAACTCTAATTGCGCGATGCTGGATTTGTGTGACGGCTAGATTTTTGTGTGACGTCAGGTCTTTGATGCGTAGTTCGCATGTGACGATGTAGACCACAAATGTGTTTATCGCACCTGAAAATTCATGGACGAGAACATGTTTAAACAAAGTGAATGTGGAGAATTAAATTGTGAATATTTATTTCCGACTTACCTACTATAGGTATCTATATAAATATACATATTTAATTATTGAAGTTGAACTTCTTTAGGCGCGTTGGGTATTTTTGAGATAGGACTAAACCATTGATTTCGCGACACTGTGACGACGCCAGCGTTGATGTCTTTTTAATGGCCAAAAGGACCATTAAAAAGACATCAACGCGTTGATTACCGCGGTGCGTGGAGTAAAAGACATCAACGCGTTGATTACCGCGGTGCGTGGAGTAAAAGACATCAACGCGTTGATTACCGCGGTGCGTGGAGTAAAAGACATCAACGCGTTGATTACCGCGGTGCGTGGAGTAAAAGACATCAACGCGTTGATTGCCGCGGTGCCGTTTTTTTCAAGTTTTCACTTCTGTCGGCACTCCCAGAGTGCCACTGTTTTATAATTTTATTTATTTGTATAAAACATGGTATACAAAGATGTTACATGAGTTAAGGATGAGATCATCCATGTTTTGCTTAAGACTAAAGCATGCAAAATGATTAACACAACTTATATTCAAAGTATTCCTTCTTATCATTTAGCTATTTAAACAAGTGAATTTTAAACAGTCTGCTATTTAGTCATTTAAGTTTACCAGGTAATTTGTTAGCCATAGCTAAATAGATTTACTATATTTTGTGAATCGAGGGATTTCATCTAAAACAATTTGTCACGCCGATTCCTATAGCTTCCTCTGCGGCTGTTCTGACTAGATCTTTGTGTTTCCGTACACACATATATGTTTTATATAGATATAGTGAGGGTAGTGGTAGCAGACCAAGTTTTTTAAATATTGGGCTACAAGATACGTCTTGTGGAATAGGTCGAACACATTTCTTTTGGCCGATAAATGCTGTTATGGTCGATACTATTTCCCCATACAATTAGTCCATATCACAGCGAGGACTCCACATATGTACGATAGGAAATTACAGCTGTTTTAATGTTTGTAACATTTTTATTCCGTCTAAGAGCGTATGCGAATTTGTTGATTTTATTACATACACTTTCCATTTGAGCTTTCCAGTCCAGATGTTCGTCTATGATCGTTTCCAAAAACTTAGTTTGTGCTACTTGTTGAAGTTTTTATACTATTTGTAAAATAAAATATGTTATTAAAAGATTTATTAAATTTTACATACAGATAAATTATTATTAATAAGCCAATTTATAAGATCTTCTATAAAAGGTATTAATTACTGATTTATATTTTTTATCTGTAGAAACAATTATCGAAATGTCAATGATTGCATTCTTTTTGTTTGGCCATATCAATTTGCTTTACTTTATTTTGTCGTATTATGTTAGTGCAAACCTACTTTCCTAATAATACGTTAACTAAATAAATAAACAAAGTTTCCTTTAAAATATTTCGCAGTGCATTACCGTCTAAAAGGGAAGGGCACTGCTGGCCCTGAACCGTCAGAAGGGAACAATTTATAACATGGGAGGGGTGGAAATTCATATTATTATTTTTACGGCGATGAAAGAAGTCTAGTTGACAAACATCCATTAAAATAACATTGCATCAGATATTTTCTCTTTCAAAATGTAAGTGGAAAAATACTATTTTAAGACTGAGAAGGTGAATAAATTCAAATACTCTAGTCAAAGTATTAAGAATATTTAGAATATCAGACGGTGATTTAAAAGTATAATTCCTTTTTCCATATTAATTGTTAGGAAGTTTCTTGTAAGCCCTCACGTAATTACTTAGCCAGAAGAAGATGATTAAGAATTGATTATCTTAAGAGGATTCAGCTGAATCATAACTGTTCTATTGTCAGCATCCATTCCTTAACCTGATTATAGCCAATATTGTCCGTTCCAACACGGAATTTTACAAGCTGATGCATTGAATATTATGGTCTACTTACCAATGTATAAGAACGTTGCCGTCTCTTAGCCGAGCGGCGTGTATGAAGTCGTTGCACAGACTGAAGTACTGCGTCAGGTTCTGTTCAGGGGAGTCCGACGCCATTATACACAGGTAGTGCTTGTCCTGCCAAAAAAAGAAAGACATAAAACGTTAATATTTGTGGGGAAAAAAATAATGCGAAGAGTCCGAAAAAGAACATACGGGCCCGTCCGAAAGTAGGCCAAAAATTCGGAGAGAACCCTACACCCGATTACTCGGGAGTAGGGACAATTGTCAAATCGTGGTGTCATTAATTCTTAGGTCTAGCGCCAAACTAATCTTATGTCCATAGGTGATACGAAGTAGGTATCGCCCATAACTTCGGCCAAATCTACGCATTTCATTTAAAAAAACAGTGGCACTCCGGGAGTGCCGACAGAAGAGAAAATTTGAAAAAAATCGGCACCGCCGTAATCAACGCGTTGATATCTTTTTAAAGGTCAAAAGCTGGTGTCGTCACAGTATCGCGAAATCAATGATTTAGTCCCATCTCAAAAATGCCCAACGCACCTAAAGAAGTTTTTACTTTAAAAAAACTTATATTTTGCCACCCGGCCTGTGTCGAATCATGCCGACTCGAACATGTATGTAAGTAACACTAGCACCGCTCGCTTAAATGCATTAAACTCAATGCTTTACCAACTTGATATACGCCACGAAGGTCTCAATAGATTTCTACATTAAAAGGAATTACTCCCCCCCAATTCTCTTATTTTCCAATTTTCCGTCGAGTTTTCGTCGAATTTTAAGTCGAGCAAAAACAAACAAACAAAGGCACAGCGTACCATCCTTTTCTCCAAGCCATTCAGGATTAACATTTAGGTACCACTTGGTATATCATGCCATATTTTGCCTTATAAATTGTAGGTTACACAAAGTTATAAACCTTTGACACCCAAGCTAAGATTAAACTTGTGTTATAGGACTTCTCTGGATCTCTTCTCGTCTTGTAACTTGAAGAGGTCAGAATGCAATATGCTCACTAAATTGGTCTCGAGCAATAATAGACCTTTAGGTCTATCTTAGATATTTTAAAGTACCAAGATTGCAATTCTCAAACCGGAATCAACATTTTACTTCTCAATTTAACTTTGATTTTATTTTATGTCATAGGTTCAATGGAGTCGTCGAACATTTAAGCATACATATTTTATACAGCGTTTAAGTTTAGGTTACAATTCATAAATCTGTTGAAACGATCCGTAAACAAGCTCAAAGCTGCAGAAACATTATAATCTGCTTTACAAACTTGTAACCCCTTGTAAGCCAATCAAAATAGTCGACTGTAGCTTTTGGTACTAAGTTATATAGGTACCTTCATAAATAATTATGAAGGGTTATTTATTTGGTGGTCGGTCGTGTGGTTTCTGGGAAAGGATTAACCCATTTATTCCTGGAAGATCTGTGATTAATTATATTACTTAAACAGATTTCAGTTGATGAGTTGCTATATTCTACTGTGAATAACTTTAATGCCGGATATTTTTCAAGAACATCCTTTTTGTGCACTTATTATAGTTATTACTTATCTACGACTCATCCTTGTTCAGTCTACTTTAACCTTGCAAGGTTTTAAAAGCATCCTTGGGAAAAGGTAGGACGGTTGGAACTTCCGACAGCAGCTATTCCAGAGGTTCATCCTAGAAATTATTTTGGATCCCGATCGTCCAAATGTCATAGTATAGTATCTATACCTTAAAATGATCACGGCTTCCTTTCTTTAAAACTTTGATTTAAGTTGTAAACGGAGTGCGAACGCGACAAACTTGAGTCAATAAAAGTTAAAGCGGATAGCACCGACCATAGAAATGAGAACTTTTACTTAGTTTACCGGCTTTTTGAGCTCCAAGCTATTGTAGTCGTTTTGTGGTTTTCGGACAAAAACTTGGATGCTACAATAGTGTCGGTTTTTAAACTTTGACCTACCTAAATAGATCAAATCAAAGATTGTTAGGTAGTTTTATTTACGAAAAATTGCATTCCGGTCTTTTCAATTTGCGTTTGTTTCGTTGTATTACGAGGTCAGTCGTAAGGTTCTCAACGAGCGAATGAGTTGACATTAAGATTTTCTCGTTTTTCAACAGCATCGCTAAGTATTCCTTATTTTGTTTTATAATTAACATGTTAAGCTATTGCATAGCTTTTATCGCGGGCTTTGAGCGCAGCGACCGAATCAAAAAATTCCGTAACGTAACGAAAATAAAACCTAACACCCCCCACTCCGCCTACCATGTAATAACGGTTCCCATGACAACGTGATGTCATGGGAACGTAATTTTTGTTTTATGTCATCACGTCATCATCCCAAGTGTAGCGTTGACAAATAGGAAGTATGGAGGTAACAAATGCTATGCAATAGCTTTACCGCGGCAGTCCCCGAGTGCCACACGTTTTTTGTTTTATCAATAATATGGAGTACTTAGTTTTTTCTCCTATCAATTACTTATTATTATTTGCTTGTTACAGGTTTTGAGGTAAGTAAAGACTTAAGTGTAGTACCCACCCATAGAAATATTTCTTATATCTATGGTAGTACCAATATATTACACGATTGAATTAAGATTTATATGATAAAAAATTGCCACGCGTATTACGATTCCCCCTGGTGCATCCCTATTCAAACTTCTTAAGTTAAATCCATAAAAATCCATACCTAGTATTCATAAAAAACTATACGTAGGTAAATACGAAAGTTAAGGGTCCCCGTAACGATTAATTGCAATTGCCAATTTTTACGTGACTATACACATTGGTGCGCAAATCGTCTACCAAATGCGATTGAAGCGATTGACAATATTACTACAATATAAATTAATATCAATTTGGGACCCCTAACTCTGTCTCTCTGTTATCCTTTCATGCCCTAACGGCTGAATGGATTTCGATGAGGCATAAAGGTAAACCTGGGTGAGGACAAAGGATAATTTTTATGCCGTCAGTACGTTCCCGTGGGGTAATTTTCGACCTTCAAGCCAAAGCTAGTACATAATAAACCACCACTTGAACTTCAAATTGGCAGGTTACTGACTTAGTTACCTATTCACCGACTATGCTCAGTTATTTACAGGCTCATCATAATCTGTGCTCAATCTAGCCAGCCTCATCCCCTGGCGAATAAAACTGCGAGACTCCACTTCGGAGTTATAATTCCCTTGGGCGAAATAAAGCGGGCAAGCGATGATGTGATTGTACTACCACTAGGAGTAGGTACCACCCACCTCATATTTATGATGTATGCCCGTTGGACAAGTTTTATTACTGTTTGTGATGAGATCATTATCAGACCTGATGGTTTTGTTTTCGACCTTAAAATACGTATGTTTGGCAATGTCAGTGTTTTATCCCATGGGTGTCGTTAAATGCTTAGGTAGGTTATGACTTAGATTATGCTCAGAAGTTTAGTAACAACAACATAAATATAAATATGTCTGTAGATCTAACGCTATCGGCTTTTGTGGAGTTCTCAATGGGCCCGAAGTACCAATTGATCGTGTAGATCACATATAAGTTCACTATATGGATCTATTTACCTATGTCAATCAATCTGCCCAGCCTTTTCCCAACTATGTTGGGTTCGGCTTCCAGTCTAACTGGATGTAGCTGAATACCAGTATTTTACATGGAGCGACTGCCTATCTGACCTCCACAACCCAGTAACTGGGTAATACGAAACCCTTGGTAAGACTGATTTTCAGACTTTAGGGCTTCTGACGACCCGTAACGACTGTCAAAGATCCACGAATGACAGCCGGGACCAACGGTTTAACGTGATTTCCGAGGAACAGAGGAGTCTCCGTATGTAAAGATGGTCACCCATCCACGGACCAACCCCGGCAAGCGTAGCTTAACCTGATGAATCGATCCGGGCGGCTGTTATTACTTAGCCAAGATCTCCTTAGACGAGTTCCTGAAATCTATTTACCAATGTATGTACCTAACTACAATAATTTAAAAAAAACTCAATACTCAATATCTTTATTGCTTTACCATAATGTGAAAGCTAACAGGAACATGAACGCTTGCAAGAAAACCTAACTAATATAAATAATAAATAGTAGGTACCTTAGCCTACGTACCCGACCTTAGTTGGTAGGTACATAACTAGGTAACATAAGCCCACGTTCGCACAGACGTAAAAATATCGCGGTGGGGTTCTATCGCGCACTGGATTTTCAACTCTCGGTGTTGAGCCGAGCGTTGAGAATCCAACAGAGTGCAAACCAGTGCGTCAAAAAAACATACTGCTGGATTTTCAACTTTTGATGCCAAGCAGAGCGTTTAAAATCCAGTGGTCAAAAAAATCCCGCCGCGATATTTTTACGTACGTGCTTCGTGGGCTTACTTCGTAATATTTTACTACCCGCACGACAAAGTACATTAGCGAGCCAGTTTGAGAAAACGAAAAACATAAATAAAATATTCAGCCTTTTGTTTCCAAAGAGTCTTTACTCGTCGCTTACTGGAACTCGGTGAAAAAATAAAATTATAGCGGTTTATTGAGCCTAAACATTGTTTACGATCGAGAGAATTGATGTCGTGTTAAATTAAGACGTGGTTTTGTCAGTTTATTATTAGTTAAGTACCTACTTAAAAATAATATCAAAATGTAATTTTCTTATTTATCTGAATCTGAATGATCGATAATAATTTTAGACGAAACATAAAGGTCGCAAGTTCAGTTTCCACACAATGATTTTTTTTAAATTCACGGATGTTGTTTTTGAACTCGTAGGTATATATATATTTGTGAGTACAACCTACTTTCCCAGCCCGTTCCATCTTTGATGTCCTCCCTCCGGTAAACGCCCTAAGCCGAGGCTCGTACCCCACAGGGGATGCCCTTAGCGAGCGTTCACCTAGTTTATAAGTTTAGTTTAGGTATAAGTCCCTGGCTGGAGGCTTTGAGTGTAGCAGCTTAAGGCACCCACAGGTTTGGTCGGTTAAATAGTCATGGCCTCAGAGGCCAGTTATGAGATGCCATACATAAAAAAAGAAAAAAAAAACCTACTTTAACTATTGTGTATTTGGGCGATTATCACACCGCAACGCGCTCGGTCGCATAGCGAGGGCGGCCATAGCAAAAAGTATGCGCGCGGGAGCGCGTCCAGCCCGTCCCATCCTTGATGTCCTCCCTCCCGGTTGACGCCCTAAGCCGAGGTTCGTAGCGAGCGTTCACCTCGATTTAATTAGCATAGTTGATTAACCCCTGGCTGGATGTTTTAAGTGCAGTAGCTTGTAGCTTCATGATCTCAGAGGTCAACTACGAGATGCACTAGCCAAAAAAAATTAAAAATAATAAAAACCGGGAGCGCGCGCAGATTGTGTTTTCTATACAAACTAATACAATGTTCAATCTGCCGCAAACCTTTTAGATATAATTAAACTTCTGTAGAAAAGCTTTAAAAAATGCAAAAAGGAAGTCAAATTTTCTACAGCAGTGGGGTGAAGGAACAGATTCCTCCAGGTACATGAGTCTCTAACATTACTGAGACATTTTAATGGTTAAGGTAAAGTACACATTAATATCGGTCAACAGGACCTTATCAAATACACATCATAATATAGCTAAATCTAATAGTTTTACACACCTACTACACGTTATAAGTTTAATACACATTAATGTAGGGGCGGTGCAGAACAGCCCTGCCCCTGACCACTGTCTTACTGTGTAGACACGTACGGACTCCCCTTTTCGATGTGCGAAATATCGTACTGTTGCTACGTAGCACGAAAACTTTGATTGCGCGATGTAGGACGCGGTGTTCGAAATTCGAAATTAAGAAACTGTGCGTCGTGAGTTCGGGTCTGGCATGAGATTTTTATTAAATGTTTTTGAAATGGGCACACATGATAATTTGTTGAATTTTTTTTTTGTATAAATAAATAAATGTAGATATTTATATGTATACTGTACCCTGGGTCAATAAACAGAGACTTGCAAAGAACATACTAGGTTCCTTCTACCTACTAATCAGTAGGAAAATGTTGGTAATTTAATTTTAGCCCCGAGAGTTTGTGCTACTGCTACAAAAATTATGTTTCACACGACACACATACACATACAATACGTGCCACTAAAGATGAGACTTGACACACCACGTGGATGACTTGCGCAGTACGCGATTTATAGGTCTCTTTAGCGGAACGAGGTCTGAGCCGGGGCGTCACACAGTGGGAAAAAAATGACTATTTTTTGTTCAAAAATCTGTCTACACCATAATTTTTGACGTATCGCTGCCATTTTTTTTATACATTCCTGAGATAACACACTGGTGTGTTACTGCCACTTTTCCTTAAAATTCAATACTATACTCAAAAAAATCGGGAATTGAAGCAAAAAACAATTTCTAAAAAAATATTTTAACAAAAATCTATTTTCAGGGGTTTTTCAGGTCATGAATTGATTGTCTGTTAATAAAAAATCAAAATGGCGGATACAAAAAGGCGGCCCAAAAAAAATTTGATTCATTTCCCGACTTTTAAAAGAAAATTTTTAAAAAAGAAATTTCGATTTTGGAAAAGTGGCAGTGACACTACTGAACGCCACCTGCTACGATCCTGATGCTTCGTAGTTATCTTTTATTGGTAAAGAAATACCTACATAGAATAATGATTAAAACTTTATATTGTTACAGTGTTTAACAAAAGAAAACTGATTTAAACAACACTAAATCGATAGACATAAGCAGTTTTGAAACAGTGGGACTTTCACTGTTTTTAAAATCTGATAGATAGTAAAATTCAAATGTAAGTAGATACGTGTATGAGTATGACTAAGATCTTGGAAGAACCATGTACCTACTATGTCCGTAGACAAATATATAAATCTACCCACATAGGTACTCACAAGACATTAGGTTACTACATTTAACTAATGTTTTACTTCGTAGACATTTGTCCTAGAGACATATTGATTAAATGTTTAGGGTTCCGCAGCGACGGAGAACCCTCATAAACTTGTTTCCTTCTTGTCTTGAACTGTACGTGTACGGAATGTCACATGTTCGCACTAACTCCCACTTACCAAAGGTGAACAAATTTTATGACTGGCCCGAAGAAGAATTTCTAATCATTGGAAAAGAAATTCAAATAAAAATGTCCTTACCACCTGCCACATACCTACCACCTACCAACTACATATCACCCACTATCTGTATCTGAAACTATATAGCATCTCCGTCTCATTGACATTGACAGCTATTTGCGACGTTGCCAACTTGCCAACTTTTAGAATGAACGCTCTTATAGCCTCAATACATATAAATCAAGACACTGCTACTGTTTACTATGGTTACTGTATCAGTACTGTTTAAGAATCAATTTGTTATGAATCAATTTTTAAAGCTCAAAGAACAATTTCACAGTCATTAAAAGTTGGTAGGTAAATTCCACAGGAACAGCATCAAATCATGATTAATGCTTTTTGTACATTACTTTTGGGGTAAATATAGACCACGATAAGCTAACTTTACCAGACACATCGTTAAGATTGGAAATGTTGCCTTGTTTTTATATATATTTTTATATATATATTTGGCTTCGTATCTATCTTTTTCCATTCAAAATCTAAATAATAGTCGGTCTAATTATTACCAACAGGTATGAACAAACAATGGAGTATTTGAAAGCTGAACAAGGGCCAAATTACCTACCAATAATGTATACTTAGCTTAACATTGGTAGGTACTAGGATTCATTTCTAACGATAGGTTGTTTTGATCTCGATGTCGGATATCGCAGTTTAGGACGGCCGTGACACAGATGGCGTGTCGATCTACATGTGTTTGTAGGACAGACATGGCTGAAGAGAACACTAAAAAGAGTAGACAGTTTAAAAGGAAAGAGTGAAGGCCTTACTAAGCAGTGGGATAGCAGGGTCATAAAAAAACAAAAACTGTCTTTTTGCATCATGATAAAAATCGTGTGTATTCGCAAAAGATAAACCGTTACACAAGTGAACAGAAATACAAGTCGTAAATCTAAGTATAAATCTGTCATAAACCTCGAAGTCTGAAATGATCGCAAAAATCACGTGGTTCTGACAATTTATAGCTACTCTATCTTCCAGATTGAAATAGAGCATGCAACGATATGACGTCAGGGAAAATGAAAGATCGTTATCGTTTTGAAATAACTATTGTTATAGTGCTATTTGAGTTATGTAAGCATTACGTTTTGATGCAAATTCCAGTAGAAGTTGAATCTTAATGGGGTAAGGATTTTATCATTTTAAGTAGGTACTGTTTTTAAGCCGACCCGCTGTCTGAGATCAGAGAAGCAACGATCTTAAATTTTCTCTTTACCTACGTGGTGTCGTAAAAACCGAATATTATACATAGGTAACTGTAATCGGAAGTTGGTTGAAATATTAATACTGTTATCATATATCCAGAAACTATAGATGAATAAAGTAGGGATCTGACTTTTGCCAACGAAGAAGATGAACTAGAAGAGCTGAACTTTACGCAATTGCAATTCGCAATTTGACTCTGATTTTCATTTGTTTTTTTATTGTAATAAAATTTATTTTTAATGTTTGCATGCCTTATTGGTAGATTGTACAGGGATCTCAACATTTTGTGAACACCTTCATTTATGTACTTACTCTCAAAGCGAATAAATGATTATGATTATGATTATGAATTAGTAGGTACACCTTCCGTTTTCTAGGCCGCTATGAAAGAAGGTACCTACACCAATTAGACTTCTCATCGCTACAGAGAAATAAAAGACCTCACAGAAACTTTTTGTAAAAGTATTAGTAATTCAATATCGGAAATTTGTTAAAAAGGGTCCACGGATGGAATTAGTTATGAGAGAATCTGTCGAAGAGTTGAATAAGTGATGAGCTTCCACAAAACCACATCGCAAGGGACGCACGACAATAACAATATAATTCATATTGTATGAGGAACATTACGGGATTTCTCTCTGTGTGTCAGATCATAAAAAACTTGTTTATGAAGTATGAACAATGTACAAGGCCAGCTTTAGAAGTGGCTGAAATCGGCTTTTATGATTTTTATGTATTGAAGATTCAGTTTGGAACTTCAGGAATATTTTATGCTCTAAATCTTATTATTAATAGTAATGAATTATATTGCCAAGGTTTTTTAAAAACTTCTTTGATGAAAAGGTCGCATTAAAAATTACTAGTTCGTGAACAGTGCAGAATAAGTAAAAACTGCCTCTTCACATTCAGAGAATCTAATTCTATTTAAAATGCAACAAGTTCATGTAAAAGTATCGGCTGTCATGCCGTCACATTGGTCATTGCCAATGTGCTCAGTTAGAAACATTCATTTGCATATCCAAGCTCTGTCCGTCATTGAATATTCAAAGAGTTCACTTCGCTCGCTCACCAAATACCCGTATGGGGAACCCGATGCTTATTTAATGTAACCACTTGAACCAACTTTAACGAAGGCTTTAATATTTCCACGGCTGAACCCTAAAGGTCATGGAAGCATGATTCGTTAATAATTATACACAATGAGTCGTGAAAATGGTTTACATAGTTGGGTGGAAAAAGTATTGAAATTGTTTTCAATTCGTGGAAGCGATTTGACTGTTAGTATGGTTACGATAAACGCTGAAAGAAAAACCGAGTTTAGATTGCGATTAGTTGTTTTAATGATTGCTATGTTAAATACATATTTCATTTTACAATATTTTCCAAGAGAATAAGATAGCTTACAAGATTTCAGCGCAGTTTAAAAGTATTACAACCGAGCAAAAGTCACACTTGGCCGGATTCTCCCCCCGAGATTGATTACGCTAATGGAACGTCACGCACCTTTTACGAGAGAATCGTACGGAAATGTAAACGTCACCTGTAAAACATTTGTTCAATAAAAATGAGTAAACGGCGCTTCGGGGCAGGGCGCCCTCTTTTCTCTGAACATTGTACACGATCTGCCATTAACGATATCGTTTATGTTTTACAAAATTAACCTCAGTTATTTAATGTTATGGAAGATCTTTAATAGCTTTTAAAAGCATTGGAGATAATAGTTTTTGGCCACAAAAATCATTACTATTTTATCATCCCGAAAAATTCTCATCTACATTTTAAGCTGATATCTACTGAGCAGGTGTTTTCTATCTTCCATATGTATTACAATGACAAGAATAAACAAGCCTATAGAATTAATCAAAGTTAAACAGTTTCACGGAATTGAGTTTGTTGAACCGGCAATTCGAGGAACTCAGTTCGCACGTAGTCATTCTCATGAAATCCGTGAAAATTACTGTAATTTTAAAGGGGAAGACGGGTAAAACGAGGTTTTATTTTTAATCCTCTTAAATGCTGAAGAAAATTATGTTGAGAAAGACGTCCGTTTACCGTTGGGTAATTTCAAGTCTCCCAACTGTATACCTCGATTATTATTAGTGAGGCCGAGGGGAAAAAAGTATTACGCGGTTATAAATACGCTTTAGGGAAAACAAACAATATTATTTTGAGGCCAAATTGGGCTCTTATGACGTATATAATATCTTATACGTATGTAATATATACCTAACTAAGTACACAGTAACCACTACCTTCTTCACAGATTATATAGTGAGGAATGAAATCTATATATATAAAAATTCTCGTGTCACAGTATTAGTTGCCATACTCCTCCGAAATGGCTATATTGATTTTTATGAAAGTTTATAAGTATATTCGGTAGGTCTGAGAATCAGTCTTAATCTATTTTTCATATCCCTAAGTGATAAGGGTGGTCCAGCCCAAACATTTATATGGCAAAACAACGTTTGCTGGGTCAACTAGTCTATACTATATAATATTATTTTTATAATATTATATTATATTATATTATAAAATAATAGTATATTATAATATTATGAAGAGGTAAAATTTGTTTGTTTGTAAGTTTGTGTGTAGGGGGTAATCTCCACGGAGCGAGAGCAAATGGCAGGCTGTCACTTCCTTCTGCGAAGTGGTAATGCTCGCGAAGGAGGAGGCGGAACGTGTGAGGGAGAGGCAAATTTCGCGCCCTCACGCCGCAGGAAGAGATGCCCAGGGCGTCGGGAATCGCGAGCAGATTTCCTGCCACCGTAGGCGCGGGCTTGCGGACGGTGAACAATGGGTAGCCCGCCGTCCGATAAGGACCAGGCCCGGGTCGACGGCGCGATGTGTTCCACGCGCGCCTCAAAGAGATGTCAGCAGAATGGACGGGGTCCACTAGGGCCGATGCCTGCCGGGGGTTCGAAGAAAACCGATAGGGAAATCGTGGCCCCCGGCAACAGGGCAACCGAAGGAACACGGGTGGGTTTTAGTCAGTAAGAGTGATACGCCCTCCCGCTCCGTCTAGAGCGGGAGAAGTTATTTGATAATTTCCCACCCAAAAAAAAAGGGGGTAATCTTCGGAACTACCAGTAGGATTTAAAAAATATTTTTGCATTGGATAACCCAATTCTTGAAGAAGGTTATAGACTCGCGGACGAACCGCGGGCAGAAGCTAGTATTTAAATAAATTTACTCACCCTATAACCACTGTGTCAACATACCCGCTTCATAAAAAGCTATTATTATTATTATAATCGAGGCCTTCAGAGCTTTGTATGTAGCGATATTTATTCTAGGCAGGACTGAGGACGTACCCAGTGGCCTCGTACTGGGGAACTGAACCTTATATTCCTTTACCTAGTAAACAGGGAGATAGAAGGTCATTTTGGATACAAACAGATTTAAAATGGTTTTAAAATTGGTTTAGATAAAATGCACATTGCATATTGTTATCTGGTTAAATTGAAAAGCAGGGTTAACGGCCTTGAATAGTGACAGGGTAAAATTCGTGTAAGTATGCTCTTTTAATTGAAGTGAAAGCTTCTTTAGGCACGTTGGGCATTTTTGAGATGGGAAAAAACAATTGAACTTGCGACTCTGTTACCGACACCAGCTTTTGACCATTAAAAAGACATCAACGCGCGATACATTTTATTTTCAGATGAATGACATTCCAAACATTGACAACAACTTGATTGACATTTCCCTTTTTTTACCGACTTCAAAAGAAAATTATTTCCTGCACAATAAAATTGTTCAAGTTTTCACTTCTGTCGGCACTCCCGAAGTGCCGCTATTTTTTTTAATACTTTTCAAACTTTAATTAAATATCTCCTAGGAGGTTATCGGCTCCAGTGCGGGTTGATTGATACTTACTTAAAAGTTTCGCAGCCGGTCGGACAAGCAGCGAGTTCAGTAAAAACGGGAGTCATAAGGCCACATAACATAAACATATTATTCAAAAATTGTTAATGGTTTCCTAATTTTATTCTTATTTTTAAATTATTTTGTCCTTTTGCTGTGCCGTGATCGTACCTTAGCTCTAAGCCATTGAAAGATCTTTAAACATTATGGAATACTAATAAAGATATGAATGTGAATATATAGTAATTATTTTTTTTTAATAAACAATTTCAATTCGAACAATATTCGACTTGCTTAATCAATTTTTATCTCTCCTTCAATCGTTGCCGACGTTTCTTTATAGCTATCAAGTTAACGACATTTTTACTGCTGCATACATTCTAGAACACAATCAATTAAGTACTTTAAGACGATATTAACTGAAATGGATAAACCCACTTCAGGAAATGGCAAATTGACAGACAGGCATGTCCACTCCGTGCTTCGGAAAGCACGTTAAGTGTTGATGCCGGCTGTTATTCGTGGATCTTTCACAATCGCTACGAAGAAGTCCAAAAGTCTGGCAACCAGACTTGCCAAAGAATATCGTGTGACCCAGTAACTGGTTGTGGAGGTCAGATAGGCAGTCACTTCACGTAAAATACTCGTAGGTACTGATATTTAGCTGCATCCGCTTAAACCGAAAGCCGTCCTCAACAGCAGTACCTACCATGATTTTGCATACTTTCCTACTTGTTTTAGTATTCTATGGACAGTAAAATAATTCTTAAAACATTTTGAATTTAAATGAAATTGAATGCAAAAGTTAAATCAATGTGGAAATTGAAAACCTTGCGGAAGAGATTTTATGTAAATCAGTTGTTTAATATGGATGAAAGTTTAATCGATAATGGGGATTGAATTCTGCACAGAATAAACTTAAACTGAACTATTTGCTATCTAGGTATTGTTACTGATAGATTTGAAACCAGAAAGAGATGAAAGATATCCTGCTCGCTTTTTAAGTCGGCTAAAATAGAAACTGTGGGTGTTGTTAAAACTAGAAAGCGATAAACGGGTGACCACTGAAAATCAGCTTACTTCGATACTGCCGCCAAACATCGTAACCATCTGGTTGTCGAGGCCGCTAGTTACACTCCCTCTAGTATCAATCAAACTCGCCACCCTAAGCGAATCCTTATCGACCCTGATGACCCCATTACCCTCCTCCAGGAGAGCAGTAGGGAAACCAGCACAGTGAACAAAACAGACGCCTCCCGTCATTCCGACCTCGCCGCCGAGGTCCTTTGCGATTGCGACCGCATCCCCGAGTAAATGATACTCCCCCGCGACCCTTGCTTGATAACGAGGTGCCAGCAGTTGTTGCAGCTGAGCACGTAGCTTTAAATTCCCCGACTAATAATCATGATCAAAACTTTGATCCAGCCCGTCCCATCCCCTCCCTGCGGTTGACACCCTAAGCCGAGGTTCTTACCCCACCTAGTTTTAATTAGCATAGTTGAATAACCCCTGGCTAAAGTTTTTAAGTGCAGAAGCTTAAGGCACCCACAGGAAAGCCCGGTTAAGTAGTCATGATCTCAGAGGTCAACTACGAGATGGCACACATAAAAAAAAAACTGAAAATCAGCGCTGTGCTGTGGGTACCCATAGCACAGCATCATGCTGAGTGGAAGCCTTCTTGTCACAGTCATGACATGCCAGCAGCTGTCGCATATTTGTTTTGTGCTCGTGATTATATTTAAATCTATTGTTTTATTTTATGCACTTGTTTCTGTGACAGATAAACTTATTTTTCTTTGTTTGTTTTAAAAAAGGATTATGAATCGGGTGCGCTATACCGAAGCGTCTTTGGTACACAATTTTATCAAATATACTCGTATCTGCTAACCAAGATGAAAATGGTCAAATACAGCTCAATAAGCTACCGTTGTTTACTGGCTGGTATACAGCGTGAATCAGAAATGTGTGATCTAATTTAAGGATGTGGTACAGACCATGCACCAACCTGAACAACTTTCTCCTTGGGATCTAATAATATCGTAATCGCGAAAAAGTAACCGTCTATACATACATACATTTGGGTCGAGAAGGTATTTAAGTTTTGTACTGGACAGCTGAAGACTTTTTCTCGATAACGATGTTGGTTCCATGGAGAAAGTTGTTCATTTGATGACGATGAAACGAAATAATCTACAACTTGATTGATGCAGAAGCTGAGAATAGAGATAATGTCTGGATCAAAAAAAAAGAAATTCTGTTTAGTCCGTCAGTCGGGTAATAAAAAAATATTACACACGTATTTTTTGCTTTATCATATTATTAAAAAATGACTTGTATAAAACGCATTAAAGTTGGGGAGTGCGGGTCGCTACGTCACAAGTAAGAACAAAATCTAAATACTCGTGACGTCATGGCACATTTTAACTCAATGTATCGCCCTAATCTTTTAATAACGTAAAAAAAGAAAAAAAATATGTGTGCAATATTTTTTAATCATTTACAAGGCGGACAAAAATGTTTAGTCATCAACCCTATTGCTTTGTGAGCTTCAGACGAATGGATTACTTTCTAGAAGAAACCATTTGTAGGTAATGTGACGAACAGATAATTGTTCTGGTTCAATTTTACATAGATACAAAAAGGAGATACTAGAGGAACCCTCGTAGATAAGTAGCAAAGCAATTGAATAAAGAGAAAACCCACAAACACAGCATCTACTCCCCATCGCCTTACAGATAATTGTTTATTTAACCCTAAAGTAGTTAAGATTGTCAGCGAAACGCAGGATTAGAGCCGTGGTGATATTACAGGTAAAGTAAATTACGGAGTCGGGCCGCAGCGGAATAATTAACTGTGGCTGTCAGGTAACTCGTCTAAGACACAGCTTTGCTTTTAGACGCTAGAACTTTTGTCTTGTAAGTATGTGTAGGGTTGCCGTCCGTCCGGATTTGTCTGGACATGTCCTGTTTTTTGGCCTCCAAAGCCAAAGTCAAATTATTTCTTTCAAGTAGGCCATTAAAGGCACTTATGAACGTCAAAATTTACAAGAAAATATAATTGATTCTCGTATTTTCGTATGGAGAAGAATGTACAAAAAACTCCATAGTAACTCTCCGGCGTCAAAACGTTGCCTTGTTATTTATCTTGACTTTTCAACAAAAGGGTTTTTTTTTTAGAAAATAGATATAGTTAAACGAGTGCTGAAAAAAGGAAGATTATAAAAAGTAAAAAGTCCGGATTTTTTACATATCTCCGGCTATAGGACTTTTCAAATTTCGATATGGTAACCATTTGTAGGTACAGAATTCATTGTTTATAATGCATACTAACTCCACGTCTTTGTTTGTGTAGAAGCTTCAGCATTCCAGGGTCGATTTTCCAATCAAAGGAATGTCCACATTATACCTACATGCTTCTTTGTTCAGCAATTCAACTTTATCAATGATCGTACCTTCTCAAAAACCATTGTTCTGCAGCAGACATTTATAAGCTAATGCTTATCCATGTTTATTACGTCTTTATTTTCTTAACATCGTAAACCATTATTGGGAAGGTGTCTAAACTTAATGCCTGTTTATAACGAAATTCTAATGACCACAAAAATGATTCAGAGAAACTTTATTCTCATTCGGAGATTGTACAAAAATACTGATGGATTTCAACTGGGTCTTCACGGACGTTTCATAACCTCCAACAATGGAATAAGTCAAGCAGCGAAGCTTCTGAAAAATATTACTCTCCCAACATTAACATATAAAATATTTTATATTCTACGGCATTGCAGTTAATGTTATGTCCTCCGTTAAAAATTACATAAAACTTCTTTGTCACCAGGACACATAAACGTGTCAAGGACGAAAAACCTACAAAAATTTGCTTTTTATCTATGTCTTGCTACGAATAGTAATTTCTACGGAATTTCGTAGCACTAACTACGGTAATTCGTAGCCTCGTAGCCACGTAGCTGTAGCATTTGTCTACGAATATTTGCCTATTTGTCGGCTGTTACGGGTATAATAAAGGTTTTATAGGTAAAAAAAGTACTTTTATGCTTACGGTTACGTAGAACACGTGGTGTTTCTACAAAGTAATAGGTGACCTGTAAAAGGGTCACAATCTAATAATGTCTCATTCTATTTTGGATGCCCAGGGGCGTAAAGGTGTCCTTAGTTCTTAAACTTGTTGTTTAGTGTTTTTTAGGGTTCCGTACCTTAAAAGCAAAAAACGGAACCCTTGTAAGATCTCTCGTGTGTCTGTCTGTCGGTCTGTCTGTCACAGCCAGTTTGCTCCGAATCGAATGGACCGATTAAGTTGAAATTTGGTACACATTTGTATTTCTGTGACCCAAACACGAACGTGTAACGTAAATAAATGAATTTTGAATACGGGGGTCAGTTTTAGGGGGCAAATAAGAAAAATAAAATAAAAAGTTTTGCAAACTGTACCGTGTGACATATCAAATGAAATGACTTATTGTGAGGATCTCAAACATGTATATTTTATAATTTTTTAATAAACATATTTAAGAAAATAGATAAAAATTTACCATCTCCAAAACGACTGAGACTAAGATTTAAAAAAAATACCATGAATGATTCTTTACTCATAGATTACAGAAAAACCATAAAAACTCGGTAACGGTTGTACAGACGCGTAGTGTTTCGGCATTTTTGAACAAATAAACCGAAAAAACTTCATAAACCGTACAGCGTTATATAAAGGCATTCCCACACCTCAGAGTATGCTATTATACACACATTTCATCCACAAAGTGTGGTAAAAATATTACAAAAATCCAATGTAATCCCTATAAAGGCGTATTACGTGAGGAGGGGAGGGTAGATCCTATAAGACGTAATTTTTCCTTACATCCCCATCCGCGGGAGTTTGTCGGGAGATATACAAATACCGAGTGAAAGTCCCCTTTCTATCAAATTTTGTTAGTTAAGCTCGAACGGTTTCTCTTTAACTGCGCGTCGGAAATCATGAATCATGTGGTTTTTATTGGATTGTATTATTGTACTATCTTTTTATGGGTTTGAATTTGCTGTGTCGATTTTTTGTTTGAGAGCGTTTATACAGAAAGTGCAAATAGCTGTCAAATATTTCGCTGTTTTGATTAATTAGGCAATATTACTGTATGGAAATAAGAAATATGGCTAAGTAGTGAACAAAAATATTGATCAAGAAATGCAATCATTAATATCGTAATACCGAGGATTTTGTTTTAGATGTAAAAAAGTTTTTGGAAACTTTTTAAATGCTTTTTTTACACCTAAAACGGTTACAGCATCAAATTCAGTGTTATAATTGCAATTAATTATTAATATTCTAGTTTACAAGTTAGCCATATTTCTTATTTCAACACAGTAATATCGGCAAATTAATCAAAACAGCGAAATATTTGACAGCTATTTGCGACGTTGCCCACTTTCTGTATAAACGCTCTTAAGGTGTCAGGTGGTGTGTTATTGGGTTTAATGACAGTTTTATGAAAGTCAGACATCAGCAAATATGCACTCAATCAATTTATTCAAAACTTTAAAGTTAACAGAGTGAACTTTATATTATTTTCTAAGAAAATCGTTCTAACTTGTAAGAATCTTAAATATTTTTTGTCTATTTCTAATAGATGCTTTAAATCAGAAAACATAAATAACAGTTAGCATACATTTTAAAACGCTATTTCAACAAAGAATGGGTGCAAATCACCAGTGAAAAGTATTTATTATAAAAGACACAATTTTTTTGAATCCTTTTAATTTGCAGACAGATTAAATTAATCCTTTAATTAAAAACCTTTAAAGAAATACAGCTCTCTATTATTTGTTCTAGAACTACTAATTAAGTGAAGAGAACTAACTGGGTTATCTTAGTGTTAACGATATTACAAAAACTAGTTACTACTTAAAGGCACCCACCCGCACTGGCAGAAAACTCAAACTCAAAGCCTTTATTTCAATTAAAGAAAGAAAGAAAAAGTATTTATTGAGACTCGCACAGGAAATCACAAATTAAACTAAAATACACTCATTAAAACATTAATAAAAATAAAAAACATTAAAAATAAAAACAATTAAAATAAAAGCAGAAAGTCCTGTACGAGGCCAAAAGGCTCCTATTTCAGCAAATGCTGCGACATTGAATAAAAATAGAATAGAATGACGCAGCGCTGGTATTTTGATAGAGGAATTAAACCATTTACAGGCACTTTTGAATTCTCAAGGAGTCGGTCAGTCAGAAATATGAAGCTAGTTGCCCATTACAAAGCGTAGCAGATACCTACGAAGATGAACGGGCAAGAAACTCTACGGACATACATTTAAATTAAAAAATTGTTACAAAAAATTGGTTACATCATTCATGTTGAAATTATACATGTGAGAACAATGTAGTTTGTGCACGTTAAAAGCGTCCGTAATAAAAAGATAAAAACAAAGAACAGTTCAAAAATAAATAAAATAAAACAGTGGCACTCCGGGAGTGCCGATAGAAGTGAAAACTTGAACAATTTTACTGTGCAGGAAATACTTTTCTTTTTGAAATCGGTAAATAAAAAGGGAAATGTCAATCATATCGTTGTCATGTCTCAATGTTTGGAATGACATTAATCCCAAAGAAAATGTATCGCGCATTGATGTCTTTTTAATGGTCAAAAGCTGGTGTCGGTTACAGTGTCGCGAGTTCAACTGTTTTTTCCCATCTCAAAAATGCCCAACGAGCCTAAAGAAGTTTTCACTTCAATAAATTAAAACACGTCATAGATCTATTTGACGGTAGAAAACGAGTTTTATTTTTGACTAATTAAGTCCCCGGCTTCGCTCACGTAAAGCACTATTCAGATAATAAAACAAACAAATTTCATTTAAATATACCTATTGGTTTTCGTGGTCGCTCACAATGGGCCTTATCAGAAGGCTAAAAGTCACCCAAAGGGCAATGGAGAGGGCTATGCTTGGAGTTTCCCTACATGATCGAATCAGAAATGAGGAGATCCGCAGGAGAACCAAGGTAACCGACATACCCGAAGAATTGCGAAACTTAAGTGGCAATGGGCAGGGCACATTGCTCGTAGAACGGATGGCCGACGGGGCCGAAAGGTTCTGGAGTGGCGACCGCGTACCGGAAGACGTAGCGTTGGAAGGCCTCCCACAAGATGGACCGATGATCTTGTGAAGGCCGCAGGAATCAGCTGGATGCGGAAAGCACAGAATCGGTCGAAGTGGAGGTGCTTGGGGGAGGCCTATGTTCAGCAGTGGACTTTCGGCTGAAATGATGATGATGATGATGATTGGTTTTCGAGTTATGAGCGTAACAAGTATAAATTAGACGAAAAGACATCGCGATACAAATATTTAAGGAAGTTTGCCATTGTATCTTAATAGTCAAAAGATTTTAGAAGGTATACTCTCACTATAAGATACCTAATAGATAGTTTTAATTAGAGCATCTTTTAATATTCTGCTGCAGTGCCAATACAATATAGAAAAGTTGCACACGGGGGAACGTGTGTTGCGTTTATTTTTAACTCAGTTTATATGTAGTCTACCACACTAGCTTTTATTACTTTATGTCCCGACCGAGGTGCACTTAATACTTTAAAGAATTTCTGTAGGAGTGTGAAATAATCTAAACTTCTAAACTTAAATCCTATACTATTAAATAAGCAATATTTGGATACATAATATATAAGTCGCAGTAAGATGGTTATAACCGTGATTTAATTATATCCCTAGGGATATAGCCATATACCGTAATATAGATATATGAAAGCGGTTCATAACTGTCTGAGTGCCCGAATTTTGTTACTGCGACCAATTTAGACGTAGTTTGTCACACTTCATACGTAACCTCACCTATTTGGTCAGTACCCTAATAGTTATATTATTAGATCGTGCTCGTATCACAGTTATATTCCTAGTAAGATAGTTAGTAGATCTTAAGGTGAGAAATTGTGTGATAACGTGGTTATAAATATACCTACCTCGAAAATAAATTGGTAAGTATCGTGAGTGGTGAGAGCAGCTACACTTTTTGCAATATTATTCCGTACCTGAAGGATGCCAAACGGAACCCTATTACTAAGCCTCCGCTGTCCGTCCGTCTGTCTGTCACCGGGCTGTATCTCATAAACCGTAATAGGTAGGCAGTTGAAATTTTCACATATTGTGTACTTGAAATGACATAAAGTAAAAAATTTTATCACAAACAAAAAACGTGTTTTTGACGTGATAATGTCTTTAAATCGATGAACGCCGGCTGCACGCATGAAAAAGTGTCACGTTCCGCCTGAGCCGAGCGTGCGAGCGAGAGCGCGGAACAAGCGATAGAGAGGCACGATCGGCCTAAGCGTTCGGCTTGTGACGATATCACGTACAATTATCGTCCGTAAACCGACTTTACAGGCAACCAATTTTTGTTTTTTAACACGATTTTTGCTCGGTCTTAATACGGTACGGAACCCTTCGTCTACGAGTCCGACTTGCACTTGGCCAGTTTTTATGATTCTCACGGAAATGACCTCGTGGCATCTTTGACAAAGTCTATAATTATAGTACCTACCTACCTATAACGTTCCAGGATCAATGTATAAAAGCTTTAGCTACCGGTGTTCTTATTATGAATAGTTAAAAGCTAAATGACCAAGTAGAACATAACCAAAACAGGCTGTTATAGGTAGATAGGCGTGGGAAAGAACCACGTGCTCGGCCCACCTGGTGGGTCCCCATAAAAGGAATAGGTAATGGTGGTTGGTGATCTGTTCATATTAACAGTGCTTCTTTGATCAGCAATTTATTTTAAGCTTGATTTATCTTGGTAAGTAAAATATATTGAAAACGCGTAGAAAATAAAAGTAAGAAAGATCAAACAGAGGACTAAAGATTTTATAGAATTTGTTCATGAGAAAAATACCTTCTCCTCAGGATTAAGGCTTGCCAAATGTGATACCTACCTGCAGCTTTTCTCTAATAAAACTCGTCTCATTTTTCGTTTCTATTTTAGGTAGTAAAAAATTTCAGCTCTAAATTGTACCGACACTGACAAATTATTATCAGGCAAGTTGCAAAAAGACCAAAATAAAAATACATAACATTCTTCACAGAGTTGAAATTAAATGGAAAAAGCTTCAGGAAATTAATTAAATAAAATTCGTATTCGAAAATACAATAAAGGATGATTTCCACCAAACGGCTCGCATCGCATCGGATCGGAACGGATTTTACAATCTTTGAACGATGTTAAATCGTGTACACAGTATTAAAAACTCTATATTACCAAGCCGCGCATAGCAGCTTGACCGCGAGCGTCTTCCGCGACACGCGTTCGTAGCCGAAAGTATGCTGCGACGCGCGATCGGCTTCGTTCGCCCGTCGTCGTATCCGATCGGATCCTTTCGACTGTTTTTTGATTATTTTCTTCTTCTTCTTCTAATGCAATAGCCAACAATACTACGTAAAATTCAACCATTTTCAAAAATTAGAACACGTCAACACGGTAGGAATGAAACTATTTGACTAGGCGCAGAAACGGATACGTTCACAAGCGACGGTACGGAGCCGATCGCATGCGTCGACATCCTGCCGGACGCGATCGACTGTCGCCGCATCCGTTCGTATCCTTTCCGATACGATGCGATGCGAGCCATTTGGTGGAAATCATCCTTAATAATATTCGCTTATTTGATTATACAACAGCGGTTTGCGGTTCAAAACGAATTACCTCTGGCTTTGAGCACAATTTAATTGTACACCGTAGGAATGAACAACGCAACTGTTAATAATGTTAATATTATAAACGTATTATTTCTCCACGTGTCGAGCAGATTGTCTTATGAATATGAGGAAACTAATCAACGCCCTCCCCTGTGTTCAAACTTTATAGACCAGGTCATAGTATGAATAATCTATAATTCAAATTATGAATGTACCTACCTGCATAACGGAAGATTAGAATGTAGAATATAAATCGCTTGAATATCTCATATGAATCGCAGCACATCGCGCGTTCCCTTTTCTCCGTCAGCATTTTTATTAGCCGAGAAAATTTACGCTTTGATTGCTGGCAGTAAAAGTTAAGCCCTTTAAATGACGTCATTCGAATAAGACCTACCAATAAAAACTTCCATTCTCACTGTATATGGGGTACAATTATTGTACGAATAAATCTATGCGACCACACATTACTGCCCATAAAATTGTAATAGCTCGGTCAAAATGTTTATTCACGCAATGAAGTGTTTTCTTTGCTGAAACTGAGTTGGGATTGCTTTGATTCATTCAAAAACTTGTATTCAACCTCGTTTTGAAACATTCAAAACCTCAAAAAAGAAAAGTTGTAATCTCTTGACACTTGAACTAATCTAAAAGCTGCAAAATGTCTACAGTGCATATCGTTCGGACGTTAAACAACGTTATTGCGGTCAAGTGTTGGATGGGTCACAGTTCTTTACACATTGACACCCTTCCATCGTTGGAGAACGGGTCAAACTCCTTGTCCGGGTCACCTATGAACCCACTAGTCTGACAACAAGTTTAAAGTTACATGTGGGTATGCTTAACAGTTGCAACTCAGCTTTTTCCCCGAAGGAGGTGGCTAAGGTGTATATCCACGTTTTGCAAGCTGTAGTATAGTAGGTTCCGTATAGTAATAGTTAATTTATACCTACAGTTGTAGTGGAGGTCGGGTCTGAGTAAATTACTGTTTTACTCTGATTGGTCATTTTAATCAATATAGTCGTAAAGTCTTTCGAACCCTACCCAAATGCCCTTTCCTTAAATTCTGAGTTGAGCTGCACGATAACTAACAAATGCGCGCACTGACTGGACAGGCTCTCTCAATCTGTGTGATGTTTTCCTCAAAAGACCACCTCAAACACCAATCTACATGGTATTCACATGATCTGACCAAGATTATGTCTGGACTTTAAAAGAGACTGTAACCTTTGAGTTTGTTTCGGCCTTTCTTCTCAGAGTAGTCGGATAGGAAACGGCGAACTCATCAAGCTAATTTTTTTTTTTTTTTTTTATTTGACCTGTAAAAGTGATTCCGATATCCTATTTACAGAATAAACAATTTCATTTCATTTCATTTCAATAGTTCATATACCTACAGTTGTAGTGGAAACATAAAAGCTGGTGGTCGGGTCTGAGTAAATTACTGTTTTACAGTTATTTGATTGGTAATTTTAATGAATAGGTATAGTCGTAAAGTCTTTCGAACCGTGCTAGCCAGCAAAGCATGAGCGATTCGGAGATTATGTTATACGTACAAATGAGCAGTACTATTAAAAGGAGGAGGTTATGTATTCGGTGGGCCTTTGTTTTAGTTAACAATAAGGTACTTATCACTGCGATATTTTTGGCAAAGGTGTCGATTATGACAATACATGGACCGACAAGCCGAACTGATACGATGACGTCAAAATGGTACTGCTAAATTATGAGATAGACTTACGGAGTGCAGTCTTCTGGCGGCGTCGTGGATGGAGAGTATGTGAGTGATCTTGTACTTGTCCAGCTGCACCGTGTCCTTAGAGTCCCGGTAGTTTCCCACGTACAGACCGGGGAGCACCTGCCGACAAAATTGACTTTAAATAAATAAATTCTTTATTGCCATAAAAAGGTTACAGAAAAATTTGAGACCCTGGCTCCAGAGCTAGGTTAGAGTACCTGTATTTCAGGATATTTTATACAGTACACGCCTACCACCAGCTCAAAAGCAGTATTATTTTAATATTACTTCAGTGGGAGAAAGAGATGGAGCTACACGTCCTGTAGAGTCGTAGGTTCGAACCCAGACAGGCGCTTTACTTTGTGTATATTATTTCATCACCACTGCTCTCAAAACGGTGAAGGAAAACATCGTGAGTAAACCGGCATGTCCTAGAACCGAAAATTCGAAGACATGTGACATCTACCAACCCGCACTGGGCCCGCGTGGTGGATTACGGCCCACTCCCTCTCACAGAAAGGAGCTCTGTGTCCCAGCAGTGGGAACATTATAGGCTGATGATGATGACTGCTTTATGAGCTGGTGGTAGGCCCCCAGTACAGTTACTATACAGTATGTGTAGTAGTATTTCTTCTTTGCTTATTTTTCTAGGCCTTTATAAGAGCTCGATAAATAAAGTTAAAGTTTCAGCCCAATTAAACGGGGTGCTAAAGTTTACCGAAGCGAAGAACATAGTAGAAAATGTAATTTGTAGTAGCACTCATTCATGGTTTTATTCTTATTAATCTTTAGGTCTCAGACTTAGATTTATAATGTTAGCCCTTCAACTGACAGCTGTCAAATTGATTTGTCAGCTGCTGTACTACGGTAGCTGTCAGTTGAAAGGTTATGCTTTGGTTTTGCTTTGAATTTTTTTGTAGGTAATAAGTCAAAATTGATAAAAATATTGAATGCTGCAATCGAACATCGTAGGTAAGCAAAGCAACCGAAAGTTCAATTTGCCTCCTGCAGGTACTTACCTGTCTATCTACTTATGTATGAAATGCTGCACTTTTCAATCAGTATGCAATATAACCGCCATACGCCAGTATCCATATTTACATCTTGGTATTCAATCATTCCTGTTTCTTGTAAATATACATTAACTTTCGAATTGGAAAACACAAAACAACCCTCATCATAATACTTCACACAGTGCCAACATTGGTTTTGCTAAGCAATCATGTCTGTTCAGTAATCAATCACAGAGTGGAAGGAGTAGGTATCAATCTAAAATACATAAATTTATTGTTACGTAAATGGGATTATGTAGATCGAAACCCATAAACCCCGTCTTTACCCATGGCAGAAACGACGGAATGCTATAACATAAACATCACGCCTTGTTTTCCCGAAGGGTTGGGCAGAGGTGTACCTGTAGTAGGTACACCCACATTTCGCCAGTTATGTTTAAGTCCCATGTAATATTTTGCGAGCCTTTTTAAGCGAGCCTATTGCCATCAACCGGGCACAAATCCAGACTCCGGGCTGCTACTGAGAAATTCCAGATAGAAAAACCCAATAACACTTTGCCCGACCCGGGAATCGAACCCAGGACCTCATGCTCAGCAGTAGCGCTTGCGACCACTAGACCAACGAGGCAGTCACGGAAAGCTATATAATATATAAATGCTATATCATACTTAGTATATGCTAGAAACGTACATAAGGTGACTAAGAACTATACCTATAAATTAATAATTTACCTATTCGCCGTTTCGCCGGACGCCGTAGTATACGAGTAGATCTAGGAGTTATGTGCAATAATGTGCATACCTAATGCATACGGTGTATTTTTTAACCCCACCCCAAGAATCTTTTTAGGGTTCCGTAGTAAACAAGGAACCGTTATAGTTACGTCATGTCCGTCTGTCTCTCTGTCTGTCTGTCTGTCAGCGGTCTAGCTCCGAGACCCTTAGTACTAGAAAGCTGTGATTTGGCATGGGTGTATATATTAATTACGCCGACAAAGTGGTAAAACAAAATTATGGAAAATATTTTTTTTAGGATACCTCTACACGTAAAGTGGTGATGTTTTTTTTATCCCATGGTGTGGGGTATCATTGGAAAGGTCCTTCTAAAAAATTGTGAGTTTGTGAAAAATATTTTTGGATTCAGGGCGTTGCGAAATATTAAGCTTTAAAGTACAAATTTTTGTAACTAGTCAAGTGCCCCCCCCACCTGCCAGCTAAATAGTTGGTTTTGGGTGTCTAAAAAAAATCACAGCAGTAGTTTATATAATGAAATTCAAAGGAAAACTATCACAGGCATCACAGCTAAGTAGGCTCTACAAGTTAACGAGTAATAATCGACCAACTTAACAGTTGCAAAAACATGTTTTCACATACATTCCGTATGGGAGAACATGTTTATCAAATATAAAGTTGCGTTTGTTTTTGGGATTAATTCATCCCAACTACGGAACCCTTCATTGTGTGTGGTCCGACACGCACTTGGCCGGTTTTTTTAATATTAACATGGCTATCATGTAATTATAGTGTACTTACGATAATTATAAAAACATTACTTTACTAAGCACTAGGCTACACCAACCATAATTAGACGTGACCTCAATGTGACTATACATTTTAAATAGCTTTGAATAATTTAAAACTAATGCCTATTAACTAATTAGTGAAACTACGATAAGTTTTCATGACATTTTGACGAGAACGTCCAGCTATGAAAACAAAGTACCTAAAGCCTAAATAAATCTGTATTTTATTACCAAAACTGCCAATGACATTTTTTGAAGTGAAAACTTCTTTAGGTGCGTTGGGCATTTTTGAGATGGGACTAAACCATTGATTTCGCGACACCATGACGACATCTCATTTTTGTAAACGCGATTGTGCTCTTCATTTATATTACGTTACGAATCAATGTTCTATGCAAGTATTTTTACTTTAAAAGTTTCGGAATTATAATTTTTTGTAAACGCGATTGTGCTCTTTATTTAGATAAGATTACGGACCAATGTTCTATACAAGTCATCTTCCACCAAAGCGATCTTGTTCAAATTTTCACTTCTGTCGGCACTCCCAGAGTGCTAGGTACCACTTTTTTTCTTTTCTTATAAATCTTTTATGACATAAGCCAATTAAGACGTTTTATGGTATTCAAAAAGATACATAATAAGTAATTATCCTTAAGTCTCCATTCTGTTGCAGATATGAAAAACAAAATTCAGTAACCTACTCATAATAAATGTAAAGTCGTTATCAGTGGGTTATTCCAAGTTAAATAAATTAATTATTCGTTGCGTGTTTCACTGAAGCATCATGAAATCAGAATCAGGACATGCCGTGTCAATATAAACGCTCACTATGCAATGCAATTATGGGATAATTGCTATCGGGACTAATCGAACACGAACCGTGCGTCGCAAAGTAAATCGACCCTAATTGCCATCGTGATTATGGGCCGGTTTGTAGTACAGAGACGGACACATTAGGGTGCTTTTGCCCTGGCCAAAAAGCTTAACTTCGATTCTAACTTTAAAAACATTATGCATTGTAACTGAAAAATGTTCGTAAGTTTATGGACGGCTTATATCATAGGTCAACGAACGTTAATATCGTACGTTATCATAATGAAGAATGAACGTAACTTTTGAATACACTTTGAAAGAACCTTATTAAGCTGAAATTATAGTCGAATTTAACAGGCAGTTTATTTTAGAGCCTAGTCAACAATAAGCTAACAACTTAATGTTGAGGAATGGCTCAGCATGCTCATTACAACGTAATAATGAATATTCATAGCCTTGTATTACAATAATTCGCAAACTGAACCGCCGACTCGACTACATCGGCGAGAAATAACTTTACTGAAATTGGGAAACTTCGTCTTTGATGTAAATCTTATTTTTGCTACAAAAGGTCGTGGCGTGGTTGGAATGTTTCAGGCTCTCAACGGTTTCAGAATACTGGAATTTGCTTCCCAAATCGTTGAGCGATACTTTATATGATTTAAAAGGCTCATGTGACGAAAATATTTGAGGAATTTATAAAATGCCGAGGTAATAAATTGAAGCGGCTGTAGCACGTATTTTGGAAGACCGCGGCGACGGACGCGACGCCACAATTTCCAATTCAAACCTCTGAATTTATACACCCATTTGAGATACTTAAGTGTTTTATCTTAAATAAAACGCTTAAGTACTTAAATCGCTAACTAGATAATGGAACATAATAAAAAGTATTATTTTATTCACCTACCTTATGATATGATCATACTTAAATAAGATTACCTACGAAGCCGAGTAAAAGTTATTAAGTTATGCATTTTTCCTTCGTATAAGGTTTCAAAAATCATTGCACATTCATTGAATATTTGAATTCCAATAAACATGCGATGCGATGGACTCAGGCGGATAATTCCTGTTTCGAAATGCAGTGACAAGCACTGTTATTTCGAAAAAAATCGGGCACAGCGGGATCGCAATCAAATCAGTTTGCTCGGTGAAAATTCTTTTTCTGCAATTCGGTTTCTTATAAAGTATTGGAGAGGGAAATTAATTGGTTTGTAAACTAGATTTTGTGCCAAATGACGATTCGAGGCGCTTGCAGTGATAAACGGAACAGTTATGACTGGATAATGTCCTAGTTTATGATCATTTTAGCCTGAAAATTGTAATAAAATGTTATTGAATTACACACTTGAGACTGTGGCGGCGATAGGAGCTAAAAAGTTTAATAATATGCTTGAATTATTTTTTACGTCTATGATCTAGTGAGTGTATGATGTTTACTTTTCATACCTTATTTTGTTAATATTATCTTGGATTCTACGTTATTGCTTTATGCTAGAACTAAATTTTGAGGCCTGAAATGTCTAGAGCACGTGAGACGTGACCTATGTCTTAATGAATACTAAACTACGTCATAAATTAATGTGTTGTGGGAGCTATGTTACAGGCTTAACGTGAGAAGTTCAGAACAATTGACTTGTGGCCAAGTCTCTTCACAGGTTTGACCTTTACTACCGAGGGCAGAGGTACTTAAACAATTCCTCCTATATTTAGTGCTAGACTATAGATTTGGCAAACGATTTTGTCTATAATATAAATGCTATATTTTTCACGGCTACTCCAGATATGTTAGCGTTAGTTATCTGGCAGATAA
This sequence comes from Agrochola litura, assembly GCA_949152395.1. Classification (NCBI taxonomy): domain Eukaryota; kingdom Metazoa; phylum Arthropoda; class Insecta; order Lepidoptera; family Noctuidae; genus Agrochola; species Agrochola litura. The sequence continues at coordinate 8,898,274 of OX424508.1, forward strand.
TTTCAATAATTTTTTGTTTCATTTTTTTATTTATCAGGGGGATAGTAGTGTCTATATGATAATCCGGGAACAATGAAACATGCTCTAACTCACGCAAACGGCAGACGTAGGTAATGTGTATATTTGTTCTTGCCGGTTTGGGTATTCTTGCGCAGAACCTATCTCAAGTATAAAAGCTGAGGCACAAAAGCCGAGAAAACTGTTTTCAGAAAATGTTACGGAACTATGCGCAGATGCGTCGGTTTTATGGCGGGACTGGAGTCAACAAAGCAAACAGGTAGGCAATATGTCTGCGGCATCGCGATTCATAGCCCGACTCTCGAGTGACAGCTGGGCTGACTTTATTACACCAGAATGCAGGCATGCAGGGGAGACAAAATATACCGGGTTACAAGATACCGAAATATTACCCTTTGGGCTGGATTTATTCTTGTTTGCATCAGTTATAAGATTTATTAAGATTTTGACATTCAGATTTAAGATTCAATTAAAGGATGTTTTTTTTAGTGGTACCTATACTAATTCAAAATGGTATAAAACTCGTGAAAATAATTTTAATATCTATGATTTTGGCTTTATTTAATACATAATTTTACACTTTTTTGGGCATATGAGCGCCACGGCTAGCTCGAATTAAGCGCAATCGTGAATTCCAATATTCGACAACTTTATCGAGTAACTGGGGCCGTATTTCAGCGCGTCGAATGTTTACTTCAAAATGGTCCCACGTCTGTGGTTTATCGGCATAGACTAGTGACTTCACATATCCCCAAAGAAAGTAATCTAAAGGTTTGAGATCACACGATCGTGGAAGCCGGTTCACAGGTCCATTACGCGAAATTATGTGCTCGCCTAATGTTTCCCGCAATAAATTGATTGTGTCGCGTGCCGTGTGGTATGTTGCGCCATCTTGTTGAAACCAAAGCTCTATCACATCAATGTCATTCAACTGAGGAACGAAGAAGTCAGCAATTATGGTTCCTGTGCTACTCCAATTGCTGTGCATGATGGCGGATCGACTCATTAGAGTTCTTCTGAACACTACTCTCCACAGCCTCCACAGCAACAATAACTTCTTCTGTGCACACTGTTTGTCGTCTTTGTGGATGCGTATTATTCCCTAGAGAGTGCGTGGTGTGAAAACAATCCATGGTGTTCCGAATAACTTGCTCGGATGGACGATTATGTCGACCGTAAAATGGACGTAGCGCACGATAAGTTTGGCGAACAGAACCGTGATTATTTAAATAAATTTACACTATTTGCAAGCGTGGTTCTAGCTACAATATATTCATGGTGAAATGGCAAAACCTACTGCCCACTAATCAACTGAAAACTGTCAAATTGACAGTCTATAGAAACAATGTTGCCAGCTTAAAAAAACAAATCTCTAAAAAAACACCCTTTATAACTATAGGTTGGTACATCAGTAAAATAATAGAATGTCTCCGCAAGACAGAAGCAACTCGTTAATTAAACTTAACTTAGGTTTGATTGCGTGAAATTGGATAACAAAATATACAGTAATTTCTAAGACATGATGCTAAGAAAGCTGAATAATTTGATAAGTTAAACTAAACGTTGTTATTTAGTAAAACTTACAAAGTAGTTAGGTAGAAATATAGAACAAAATAATGATGCTAAAAAACCACTTATTTTGAGTTTAAGTCCTTACAAAATATGACAGACTTTGTTCGTCTCATTAATTTAATTAATTTTAATGAAACAGAAATCTACCTTAGATACGAAGTAAAAATAAATTAATGATAGCTTGTAACCAAGCTGCCAAGGTCAGTATAATGAGTCAAAGGATACTGCGTTAATTAATATTATTACTGCTGATAATGTGCACGAAGGAATGCGGCGTTTACCAGTACAATGTTTCATAACGTTTTATTTCCGTTAAATCTAGCTAAATAATATTATTTCATTTGGAATGTTACATATGAAATACCTATTTACCTAAGGCCAGTGCACATCGGCGGACGGCGGCAGGGCAAGGTATTTTAAATATACCAACGTAAATTCGTACATATCTAATGGTAACGAGATATAGAATCCAAAGCTTAGAGACCGACCACGGAGCTTCAAAGGGGAGTTCTTTCTGGGGTACTAAAAAGCGCGCTGGAGGATACCGCGGCTGGATGCGGCAACATGCGGCCGAACGCGAAGGCATGCGACGGTATGCGCCCGAGTCCGCTAGCACACGATCGCGGGATCGATGATATATTTATTTACAACCACCTGTTCTTCATCTGCGAAAATCGATAGTAACACCAAATCCAAATCCACCATTTCTGTGCTCGGCGCTTGTTGTGGCAACACTCCGTGTTCGAGTTCGTGACAAGTCTATCGTCATCCTGAGGATGCCTCGTTGAGAGGTGAAACACGTGTCGATTTATTTCAGGGGTTTTTTTTTATGACTCTTTAGAAATAGCTAAGCGGAACAGGTTACTAAATATATCCACTTCTATTGTATTTTACAACTAACTCGTTCAGAAGCAAGTTTTCGACTGCTCTTGCGAAGTCGTTAAGTAAGCTCGAAGAGCACCGGGCACGCCCCATGGCATACCGCGGGATGCCGAGGGATCCAGTAGAGCGCCGGCGGCCGATGGTAGCATCGCAAATCATCAGTGTGGGCTGGCTGTGCGAGCAAATCGTCCTCGATGCCGTCACCTACTGTCCGCGGGTGTGCGCTGGCCTTTATTCGTAGACTAAGCAAAAGATATCGATTATAGAAAAAAACTAGAAACAATTAAATAGCTGTCAAAACAATAAACAGTTACAGCTTCGTAAAGCAGTTAGAGTTACATTCTTCAAACATGGGTTTGTTGGTTCTCCTAAAATAGAAGTGAGTTTGCAAAAATGTGAGATGTTGTGTTTGAATTTATTCATTTAGGATAGGGCTCTTATGGGATTTAGGGACCAAGTTGGGAAGTCATCGTACTTTGACCTCCTGGAGTGTTTCGCAGAGCTCCTTTACTTTAGAGTCCCTTTGGGGCACTTCGACCCTCTATAAAGGTATTGGTTGAGAATATCTAGTTTAAAAACCTACCGATCTCGACTATTTTTAAATTTTGGTCGTAAAACAACCTTGGAATTTTTGCGTTTTTGGAAGTTACTGGAAAAATTGATTCGCTGAAGTTCGATGAATACAAAACGAAGGTGCTCCTTTGCAGTAACTACTCCCCTATTAAGATTACCACAGGACCTACTGAAAAATATAATAAAATACAGTTAGTTATCTTTGAAGCGATTCGGTAGCAATTTTAATGGTTACAGCCCAGAACTTAGCTACGTTTACTTTAGTTTCTCCAGCATTAATTACCTACTTACTTCTGTTTGCAAGGAAATTTCGCATTGATAAAAACTTGTTTAATTCGCATGACTGAACATAGCGTGTGACACTGTGGCAACGTGTGTCGAGGTTATATACTCCTCGTTCAAACCAGACGGCAACGTTCGCAAGGACGTACATAATAAAATCGCGGCGGGATTTTATCGCGCACTGGATTTTCAACTCTCGGCGTTAAGCCGAGCGTTGAGAATCCAACGCGCTGGGACGCACTCTCGTCCTAGCGCGTTGAAATAAAAACACTGTTGGATTTTCAACTCTCGGCGCTAAGCAGAGCGTTGAAAATCAAGTGCACGAAAAAAAAACGCCGCGATTTTATCACGTCCGAGCGTACGTAGGCTTACTCACTCACAGTTTCGCTTGCTTGCCGACATAAAAAAACTTGTAAAAAACGAGGTACCTACGAAGTTTTAAATATAAAATAATAGCATTGTTTCCCTTGGAAGTTTTGATATATTATTATAGGTTAATATAAATCAATCATTTATTGGCAAAACGCCAACGCCACACAGTAGGTTCGATTAAAAAAAAGGTAATTAGGATTTTTTGAACATTTTATGATGTCATCGAGTTAAGAATTTAATAAGCAAAACTTTTATTCTACCATTTTTCCTATGAATGTGTAGTTTTAATTATAATATAAATTTTGTGTTTTTTTTATATGAAACGCAAACTTCTTTCCAGTTTTTCTCGGAAGGGACAATTTGTTAAGCATGACGCTGTATAGGCATCATAGAACTATACTTTTAAATGTCAAAACAAAAGAAACCCTGTCCCAATGTGTCCCGCTTCGGGTTTTATATGAGTTAGAATTTTGAAACCAACATGAAGTAAATAAATCAATAAATAGTACCATAATATGTTGTTCTTTCATTCTCCTAGCGCTTTGGGACAGGGTTTCTTTTGTTTAAAAACTGCAAAGTAGTTTGCGTTTCATACAAAAAAAAAAACACAAAAGTTCTATTATATTCAAAACTACACATTCATAGCAAAAATGGTAGAATAAAAGTTGTTGCTTATTAAATTCTTAACACGATGACATCATAAAATGTTTAAAAAATCCAAATTCCCTTTTTAGGGTTCCGTAGTAAACAAGGAATCCTTATAGTTTCGTCATGTCCGTCTGTCTGTCTGTCTGTCTGTCCGCGGTCTAGTTCCGAGACCCTTAGTACTAGAAAGATGTAATTTGGCATGGGTATACATAATAATTACGCCGACAAAGTGGTAAAACAAAATTATGAAAAACATTTTTTTCCACGTAAAGTAGTGGTGTTTTTATTTTTTATCCCATGCATGGTGTGGGGTATCATTGGAATGGTCCTTCAAAAATATAAATGAGTTTGTAAAACAAGTTTTGGATTCAGGGATCCGTTTGCGAAATATTAAGCTTTAAAGCCCTGCTAGCTAAATGGTTGGTTTTCGATGTATGAAAAAAATCACAGCAGTAGTTTATATAACGAAATTAAAAGGAAAACTATCACAGCTAAGTAGGCTCTACAAGTTAACGAGTAATAATCGACCAACTTAACTTTGCAGTTGCAAAAACATGTTTTCCCATACATTCCGTATGGGAGAACATGTTTATCAGCTACAAAGATAAGTTTGTTTTTGGATAAATTCATCCCAACTACGGAACCCTTTATTGTGCGTGGTCCGACACGCACTTGACCGGTTTTTTTTAAATCGAACCACTGTGCGCCAGAGTATTACTGTAGAAAGGCAAAAAGTAATCGCGCTTTTACCTTCCCCACAGATAATATAATACTACGCCTTCCCCTCACATTAGACCAAGAACCTTTTAAGTATGTATTTTACGTTTTGCTCTTTCTTTCTCGTGTGGAAATGCTCACGGATATATAAACATATTTACGCAGAGCAGAATATGTTGGACTCGTACCGACTGCAACCACGCAATCACCCTTCCTTTATTACGGCTTATAGAACGTTCCGGGGGAAAAGTCGTGTCCGGTTTCCCCAAATCGTCGCAGAGCACAACAGCGCGTGATCAGTTAACTTTCCTTGAACTACTTGGCAAGGCTTGCCTTGCCTTGTCTCATCCTCACTGGTTCACGAGCAATAAAATGGAAAGCGATATTTTTCAGGGCAGAGTTACGTATAAGTACCTATACCTACTGAGTGAGTGTTACGGATTTTATTTAAAAAATGGTGACTACTATTTCTTCGCAATATGGCACAAATGTTCTCACATACAACTCTCGTTGTATTAAACTTGGTACAAGTAACTGTAATAAAAAAGTAGGTAAGTGTTCTCATCCACGCCACATGTGCTGAAAACATTTTTCTGCCTTCAATTTTGAACTCAACTTTTTTTGCTGCGGTTATGTGGGAAGCTTTATTTTTTATGTTTGTTTTTCAATGCGTCAACATTTTGCGGGCGTCGCGAAATGCTTTGAAATTCGTCAAAATAGCGACAGCGTTGAATGCGACGAACATTTTTGAATGAGCCGGTATTTACAAAAAAATGTTTGCTGATACACTCGACAAACGTTTTCAGTAAACATGAATATTTTTTTTAAATTATTTACTGTAAACTGCAGCTTATTATTAAAAGCACTCGGTATTTTCTTCAGTAAGTTGATATTCGATATTTTATTGAGAAATAAAATATCAATTTACCTAATAAGAAGTGGGGACCAAAGTTTTTACGATGATCTCAGTACCTAAGTAATTTTGCCCCGAAGCAAAGTCTAGTACCAAATTCGTTTCGCGGTCGCTTGGTACCTACTACCTAAGATCAAAGAAACGCATATATGTACACTGTAAGGACTATTCTTGCATGCAGCGCTCGGCTCCTATAGTATCGCTTACCTACGAAAAAAAAGGGTTGTGAGCACAGGATTTTTTGAAGTGAAAACTTCTTTAGGCGCGTTGGGCATTTTTGAGATGGGACTAAACCGTCGATTACTTAGTGATCGATGGACTAAACAATTGATTTCGCGTCACAATGACGACACCTCATTTTTGTAAACGCGATTGTGCTCTTTATTTATATTACGTTACGGTGTTACGGATGAATGTTCTACACAAGTATTTTTCTTCAAAAAAGGCGATTTTGTTCAAGTTTTTATTTCTGTCGGCACTCCCGGAGTGCCACCACCTTTTTTGTTTTTAAATTGCTTAGATATGCGTTACCCCGATGGTACCTATCGTGTTCTTTTACTCTTTAAAAGCCATTATTATTTTTTTATTTAAGCTTAGACTGCCTCGATAGTCTAGTGGTCGCAAGTGCTACTGCTGAGCATGAAGTCCTTTGCTCGATTCCCAGATCCGGCAAAGTGATATTAAGTTTTTCCATCAGGAATTTCTCAGTAGCAGCCCGAAGCCTGGGCTTATGCCCGGTTGATGACAATAGGCTCGCCCACTATTGCACGGGACTTAAACATAACTGGCGAAATGTGGGTGTAGTACAGGTACACCTCTTCGCAACCCTAGGCGTAATGTTATGTAATTAAGGAATTCAATTATTCATAAGACTGCAATATTGCCCAAACCTTGCAAATATTTACTGCCGTTTTCTTCGATCGGTTTCTACGTACTGTAAAGAGCCCCAAACCTCCTTCCTATTGTCATTGTACTCGTAAAAAGATACCAGAAGTGATTGTATCGTATCTTTTGTGGTTGAAAGTATTCCGTTTACCTAAAAGGTTCTATGGTACAGCGGAAAACGCGGTCCAAATTAAATCTAGCATCGTTTGAGTAAACAGGTGGGAATGTTGGGGTTGGCCTACAATGGCGGTCACCGCACTAGGAAAACAACGGTTTTACCCAACCCCTATTTGTCTGAAGAGAATCGAAATTACGGTTTTGATGGCGCCCTAGAATAATTATTTTATGTACCTACCTATTTACAGTCAGGCCAATGGCGTAGTTTGAGTTTGTGTCGGCATTTCTTAGCTGAGATTGGAAATGCCGACGACAATCAAATACAAAATAAGTAGAAAAGATTGACGTGTAATTATTTTGTGAAGTAAAATAATTTGCAAAATAAGTATCTAAGTAATTTGATTTCAATTTTTTTCTTAGTAGTGTATACTGTAATAATCGATTGTTTATCGTAGCCAAACAATGTAGACAATTATTATTTTCTCCGGTTTTTCTATAAAAATATGTAGGTAGACTTACGTAATCTACTTACACTATGGCGAATTGTCATGACAGCTAGATATTGCATTGTGACTAGATATTAAATATGAAAGTTATGGAGACAAATGAACAGCTTCAAGTGTTGATATACACGCAAGCTTCAAGACCATGAGTAGAAGCACCTATGTAGGCGGCAAACACGCAATGCAGCTGTTACATCTGTCAAATAATAATTGACGCGCCATATTCTGTTGTATAGTGTTATTAGTAACATAATATAACGCCTGTATGGGGAATAGGCAGAGGTGTACATAAGTACAGCCCTATTTCGCCAATTGGGTACGTTTCAGAGGAGGCTCCCTAAATTGTATGTTAACTAGCATTAATATTCTGAAAAAGTCACGCATACAATCAAAATGGAACTTTAGTATTTGATTTATTGTATCTTTTTTTTCACATATAAGACAGTTACGCAATTGGAACATTTTCGCTAGATTATGAATATTCGAAAATCATGTCTTTTTTAAAGATTATTTGAAACAAAAACAAGATTACTCGGCTTTTATGTCTAAAATAATGATTGACAGTAAGAAAATATAGTTTATTATCCAGATATAAGATATTTTTTCTCTAGATCAATTATCACTTTACTTATAAACGAAATAAGAATTGAGCTTACGGCATTTAGTTCCGTGCTCGAACACGACCGAAGAGCGCACGCGATATTTAACTTTATTACTGATGTGTTAGCGTTTAGCACATAGTGGAGTGGTGAGGTGCATGGGGGCGGAGTTTGCGTGGAAATTGTCTTTGGAGTGCCTGATCTTTAGTCCCCCTATTATTATCATCAACCGGGCACAAATCCAGACTACAGGCTGCTACTAAGAAATTCTAGATGGAAAAACCCAATAACACGTTGCCCGACCCAGGAATCGAACCCAGGACCTCATCCTCAGCAGTAGTAACCACTACACCAACGATGCAGTTATTAGTGCTGTGTCGAATTAGCAGTTTAACTAATAATATTATGATTTGGCTTCAATCTTAGAGCCTTAGCTTCAGTAGTAGTAATACAATAGTACTAAATTAAAGGCTAGAAGATTAGGTAACCTAACCTTGTAGTCGTCAATAAATTATGATAAGTAATTAAAGTCGTAAATAAACATTTACGGGTACTAAATTAATTAAGAACGTTCTAGTGCCTATTTTTTACTTTTATTACAGTACCTATATAAGTATCGGCAAGCGTAGTGTGGAACGTCCCCCCAGTTGGATGGACTGACGAACTTATAAAGGTGGCTGGGACAGACTGGATGCGAAAGACAAAGGACGGTGTTTTGACCTAAACCCTGGCTGGAGGTTTTAAGTGTAGTAGCTTAAGGCACCCACAGGAAAGCCCGGTTAAGTAGTCATAATCTCAGAGGTCAACTACGAGATGCCGTAACTAAATAAGCAGACTGAGTTGATTGATTGCCAGTGTTTCTGAATCACTTATAGGGATCAATAAAAATCTGAACCTATGTTTATAAAAGTGAATGTTTTCGCCTTTTCAGCGAATAATTTAATAACTTAACATGTTTTGTGGTTACAAACAAATAGTGTGTATTACCAGAATGGGGGTAATCTTGGTAGCCGGTAGTACGTTCATACTTCATAGATAGCGAGTCGACTAACTAACATGGCAAGCTGCCAGAGCTGCATCTGCAATAGACATCCAACATAATACTAGGTACTTATTAGTGATGTGCCGGATATCCGTATCCGTATCCGCGGATATCCGAGGGAGAAAAAAGATATATATCCGTATCCGTTACTTTTTGGCGGATCTTGAACGGATCTTTTATATTAATACATTTCATTAAGTTTATGAAATTTTAAAGATATGTAGCAATGAAATACTGTTAACTTCAATCCAAATTAGTAAAAAAAAAATCATACTTATAAGTTATAAGGTAGTAATTAAACTATCTTTGTAGTGAGATCAAACCTCTAATATTTGAGCTATGCTAATTGAAATATTTATATCAGTTACACATCAATTAAAACTATGTTGTTTTCAAGAACTTAAAAAAAATATACGTCATAATTAATGAGTAATGGTAAATTTTATTTAAAAAAGAGTAACTTGGCAGCTTTGTCCCCCAAAAGTCAGTTACGATGAGGATCATACATAATTCCTGCTGAACCTGAAGAAACTTGAGATCCGTATCCGTATTCGCGGATCTAGACCCTTATGATCCAAAAAAATCAAATCAAATCAAATCAAATCATTTATTCATTTGCAAACATGGGTAAGAGATACATAGATATTTCCGTATCCGTATTATAAGTATGTAGCTTAGTTTTCATATAATATTTATAGTATCTAGTATTTACCTACTTGCGTATTAAAAACTAATTGAAATTATAATATAACATACATAACATCACGCCTGTTATCCAGAAGGGTTCGGCAGAGGTGCATCTATAGTGTCTACATCCACATTTCGCCAGTTATGTTGTTATTTGAAATTATAATTTCAACGAATTAAGAAATCTCCTCTAATTAAGTAATTAAGAGAGCAGTGGTAATCAGCCTCGCTTACGAATTCTAGATCGTGAGTTGGATCATGACATTTTATATTTATTGTGATTCAAATGATTTGACATTACTCTGTATGATAATATTTTCTAATGTGATTAAAATGATATTAATTAATTGATTTGATTTGCATGCCATGTGACGGCAGAACATGGAGAGCTAACTTACCCATGTTTGCAAAGAAATAAATTATTTAATTTGATTTGATCCAAGACAGGCATGCTTTACTATGGTAATTTTAATTTCATCACCACTGCTCTCAAAACGGTGAACGAAAACATCGTGAGGAAACCGGAATGTCGTAGAATCAAAAATTCGAAGACATGTGACATCCACCAACCCGCACTGGGCCCGCGTGGTGGATTATGGCCCACTTCCTCTCACAGAGAGGCCTGTGTCCCAGCAGTGGGAACATTATAGGCTAATTATGTAAGTAATCTCCTCCGTTTCAATGTCATTCTACCTAAATATAACATTACAGCATCCATGTAAAAAGAGCGTTCTATTTTTAGAGGTCAAGCTCGAGAGCTAAAGTTAAAAAATAAATGTTGCTTAGAAAGCTAATTCTCAGCGGGCAACACTGCGCGCGTCATGAAAACTCGCGTTATCTTTAGACCGTTGAATGGAAACCTTCGTCAAGAATTCAGTGTTCTAGGCTAAAAGGTTTGCGCCCACCTAAGGGTTAATCTAGGCTGTGAATTTTGTGTTCTATGTTATGGATTAATGTCAACACCTTCATTACGGGTGATTGTTATCGTGAAAACCTTCAGTGTATTTTTCCTAAGGTAAACTACTTACCTTCATGTCTCTTAGTAGTGCCCCTACATATTAGTCAACAAACAAATTATGAATTTTCGCAGCAAACATACATTAAGGCTTGTGCAGACCAGCGCGACATGCGACGCGACACAAAGGCACCGCTCGTCGCGCGACGGGCGGTGCCTTTGTGTCGCGTCGCGTGTCGCGCTGGTCTGCACAAGCCTTTAAACGCACTGATTAAAACTGGTAGTTTTTATAAGAAACATTCGGTCTAAGTACCTATTTACGTCAAAAACTGCTTACTATTTACATTTTCATTCAAGATTCAGTTATTTTTTTTACATTTTATTTTCTATATTGAAATCTAAGTTACTCCTTAAGTATCTATATCTAGTACTGTAGCGGTTACACCGCCACATACGAACTACACATCAAAAAGACATGACGTCACACAAATCCGGCATCGCGCAATTTAGAGTTTACCGCGCGATGGACATATTTAAGACTACTATCCGATATCAACCGTCGGGCAGTTGCCCGCCAGACACAACACCCGTCTGGTCGGAGGATCTTCCCTTTTCTATACCTAGAGGATGAGTGAATTTTACACCCTCATACATCTAAATCACCACTCCGACGTAATGAACGTCAACGCAGCCTTCGTGCAACTACTTCAGCATGACGTCATCATCATCATAACTCCCGCAAGCTTTCGTGAGGCAATTCACACAGCCAGCCAGCACCCACGGCTTCAAAGGGTATCTGATCACCAGCATGCAGCGAACGCGCATTCCTGGTTATCACCCTCAGCCTCATCACCCCGACGCACTGGGGAATGACCACAATCACCGCAATCGCCGCAATCACCATAGAAAGTTCCGACCCACAGCGAACTATATACGGCACGTGGTTCCGACTCACTGGAACCGCAGCTGGCACTGTGAAGCATCGCAAAATACAAGACTCGTGCTGAATCTTGTATCAGCCCACTATCGACCTCCGGTCTCCGGAGGGGAGTGATGTTGCACCGCCACATACAAACTTCGCATCAAAAAGTTGTAGGTCGTAGGTTTGAACCCAGACAGGCGCTTTACTTTGTGTAAATTATTTCATCACCACTGCTCTAAAAACGCTGAAGGAAAACATCGTGAGTAAACCGGCATGTCCTAGAACCAAAAATTCGAAGACATGTGACATCTACCAACCCGCACTCTGGGTACTTTTGTTTTTATGTAAGTAGGTACTACAGAGACAGAAACGTTCGGAAATCGTTTTTGAAATGTTCAGTCTCTTGATGTGTTTACGGATGGTTTACGGTATTGAATATAGAAAAGCTTTAGAGCTACTATAAATACATTCTGTAGGAACATCAGAGAACGTGTCAGTTCTGTAGACAGACATACCTACATGTTTACTAATGCAGGACAAATGACGTATAACCATTAATAAGATTAGAATGATTGCCGTGAGATTGATAAAACTCTCGGCAATAATTCTAACCTCCAAACACCCCCCTCTCCCCAAACAAAAAATGGGGTAATAAAAGATTTTTTGTAATTTGGTGATAAGTGCATTGGTCATACAATAATATATCGACGACTTCTTATTTATTTATGTCACGTGATGTCCTACTTTACCTACCTTTAGTACCTTTCCTTACCGAGGTAAGACTTACATTGCAATGATCGATCTTACCTAAGTGCTTTCCTCGTCTCGAATTTCTTTAACCGACCTTTGTTCTCATCTTAGCTCTGCAAAGTTTAGATTAACAAAAATGTTTGCTTCTAGTATTTTACGACACTTCTAACTTCCGTAATTGCCTTAACTTTACTAATTGTAAGTTAACTTAGTCTTTGAAGTTTTAAGGCGCCATTAAATACCCCAGAACATCGTCTACTTCAGTATATTTGTCTATTTTTGTAATAGGTAAGACCTACTGCTCTATTTGTCTACTTTTGAAGTAATCAAATTATGTTTTACTTTGGACACGCTTAAATTATGGTGTTTCGTATATAGAATCATAGAATGACATACTTTCAGTACTATTATTTATTATTATATCATTTATTTCAGGCCACGCCCATAGTGTTAGTAACAACGGTCTTATAAACTAGTGTTAGTAGACATACAAGTTCTAATTAGTGTGGAGTTTCATCCAATGTCGAGTTAGTCATCTATGGTTTAGTTCCCAGAAATCTGAATATTTTATTTAGGTGCCTTTTCGTTGATTTCCATTCTAATAGTAATTTATAAGTTTACATTACATAACGTTACAGGATAGAAACCCAAGGCGTTATACAGTGCAATTTACAAACTAAAATCCTTCCCTACATCGCTACATATAAAACAAAGTCCCTCCGCCGCGTCTGTCTGTTTGTCTGAAGGCGATAAACTCAATAACTACGGAACGGATTTTCAAACAGTTTCATCAATGGACGAAGTGATTCACGAGGAAGGTTTATGTGTATAATTCATCAAGGTTTTGTGTAAATTGGCTGAAATATGCTGATGATTGTTGAAGATTACGGAAAAAATCATACTATTAAATGGGTCATTTAATTTAGATTAAAATATGCCTTAATATCATATCATGTAAATGAATACTCAGATTCAAAATACGCGTAACAAACAAACGCTAGGAAAGTATTCAATGGCGTTTTCCTCGGCTATTAGGTATGCGATCATCGCTTCGCTTCCTTTTAATCCCGGTAGTACATTCCCGTGGGATATTTTTGACATCCACGCGGGTGAAGCCGCGGTCAAAAGCTAATGTATTAATGTGATATTGTAATGTTCTTTTATTAGTTAAAGCTGTGCTTAGACAGAGCCAAACACATGGAAGAATAGCTGCTAAATTCCTAGGACCAAATCCCAGGACAGACAAAAGACAAAACCGTAATCTACTTTGTCTGGTAGAAAAAATCGCAGTGGCGGTCCCAAATTGGAATTATGTCCGACAAATGACGTCTGGGTTTCGCCTTATGACATGGGACTGTATAGGATCTTTGGCTAAATCTTCTGAGATTGGATTTTGGAACAGAGCCGTCGGGTCGGCTCCGTAAAATGAAATAAATATGATCTTATCGGATCGGCCTTATAGATTCTATACGTTATTTTGTTCCTTTCTAAATTGTATGCAAGATGATGCAGACGTATGCATCTACGCTTTAAATATCAAGATCAGTTATTTTCGTCATCTGAGAATGTGGTAAACTAGAGGAGAGAATGAATGTCATCTAAAATGAGATATGTTTAAATACCTACACTTAGTTCTTATCTGCGAGGCTGTATGTAAGGATCAAAGCAGGTGGCGTTCTGTACCTTCTGCCTAGACCTCATAGGAAAAAGTGTAAGTTTATCTATGTCTGTCTATGTAATATAATTTATTTATTAAACACTTTAATAACTAACATGTACACGTACGTGTGTATGCTAACATTAGATACATTTTGTTTTGATTTTTATCTATTACACATCTTCGGGCCCATCAAACTGTTTGATGTTAAATTACCATACCAAAAACAATAAACGTTATCTTTTATCAACGCCTCTTGCCATTACAAGTGTGCTGAAGTAAACAAAGGAGTATGTATCAGTTACACTCAGTTCGGTTCTTGCGTCGTAACTTTGAACGACTGCACTTTAGCGCGGCAAGTCCTGACCTCCGTGTCAAAATCACGAATGAATCGATTACTCGTCGTAAGATAAATCGTTTATTACCGGATTCCTTAGTAAATCAACATAGTTTGTATCTCGGTTTACTTTGAAACAACTGTAGGTATTTCGTTAAGCCGCAAATAAAAGTCCGGGTACCTACTTACTGAAGTAGTTGAGAGATCCCGGTAGGGTAATCGCTTCGAATGCGGGTCCCGGTAAGAGGGTATTTTACACATAAATCTTTCTTAGTGTTCAATGTTTGCATGTCATTCAGACTATTTCAATCCACTTATTCTAAAGGCGGAGACTGACTTGCAACGTTTGTTTGTAATGTACCTATCATTCGAGGCAAACTTTGTTACAAAACGGCGATACACAAGACGCGGCGAACGCTCGCTTCGAGCACATGGCTCAAGCGCGCTCCATTGCTTATTACAAAACGGTGATACACTAAACGTGGCGAACGCTCACTTCGAGCTTCAAGTGCTCGGAAACACGCGTGCTCCATTTTTATTCAGAATGGCGGACGTAAAGGTTGACATGCGCTCGCAATGTTCGCATCGTGCGACTCGGCTCGCTGCATTGATTTAAGGTGTGTACTGACTGGTGTTACGGGCCGTAATGTACCATTCGCGGCGAGTATGTTACGATACGCCATGTCCTAAAATCCGTGTAACATGCTCGTTTCGAACTCGCGCGCACCTGCGCTCCAGAACACAATACCCAAGAATCGACGCGTGTGGCACGTGCGCTCGTGATGTCTTGTCGTGGGCGTACTGACTGAACCGCGTAACATTCAAAGGGATTTGCCAAACGTCAAAGTGCTCGTTTCCAAGTACTGACTGCACGAATGCTCGCTTTGTAACATGTTACATTACACCCCGTAACACCGGTCAATACCCACCTCAAAAACTCAATACATTACAATCAAATGTTGCGACTGTTTCCGCCTTTAGCCACTAGTTGAAGTTTACCATTATTAATAGATCACTGGAAAATCATTCCTTTGTTTGATACACGAATCTTAATTATAGTACACGTAACATCACGCCTTGTTTCCCCGAAGAGTTAGGCAGAGGTGTACCCAGGTACACCCACATTTCGCCAGTTATATTTAAGTCCCATGTAATAGGGGGCGAGCCTATTGCCATCAACCGGGCACAAATCCAGACTCCGAGCTGGTACTAGGGAAATTCCTAATGGAAAAATCCAATATCACTTTGCCCGACCTTTTTTTTTTGGGTGGGAAATTATCAAATAACTTCTCCTGCTCTGGGTGGAGCGTGAGGGCGTGTCAGACTCCTACTAACTAAAATCCACCCGTGTTCCTTCAGTTGCCTGTATGTTGCCAGGGGCCACGGTATCCTTTTCGCGGACCCCGTCAATTCTGCTGACATGTCTTTGAGGCGCGCGTGGAACACAACGCGCCGTCGACCCGGGCCTGGTCCTTATCGGACGGCGAGCTACCCATTACTCACCGTCCGCAAGCCCGCGCCTACGGTGGCTACTTAGCCCGACCTGGGAATTGGACCCAGGACCTCATTCTCAGCAGCTTGCGGCTAGAAAAACGAGGAAGTCAAAAAAAAATTGGTTGTCTGTAAAGTCGGCTTACGGACGATAATTTTACGTGATAACGTCACAAGCCGAACGCTTAGGCCGATCGTGCCTCTCTATCGCTTGTTCCGCGCTCTCGCTCGCACGCTCAGCTCAGGCGGAACGTGACACCTTTTCGTGCGTGCAGCCGGCGTTCATCGATATAAAGGACGTCACGTCAAAAATACACATTGTGTGCTATATTGTATACTATACCTCGATACATATAAAACAGTAGGTACAAATAGCGGAAGTAATTCCCATAGCCACCAACTATATTGACCGAGCGGTTTGATGACCCATGAGCCTTCACACCTTATTCAATTCCCTTCATGAAAAGTCGTTGAACCGACCCGATGTTCACGTAATCAAATACGACTGCACTTAAATAGATCTTATTGCCCAATAACCATCGATTTACGATAGAAGTTATGGCTTTTTAGCCTATTGCCAATTTTATGAGTTGTCCAGGGAAACGTGACTTGTCTATGGGAAGGTATGTCAAATGTTATGACCTAAGCTGCCGTGGTATTGGGCCATAAATCAGACAGTGGTATGCTAATGTTGAAATATTGATTCTGACAAAGATATCTATTGTTTGATGTCAAATGTCATCCCGTAATGTGACTTAAATGGTTACACACAGTGACGGTGGTAATGCTGCCGGCCTTGCCGTAAGCCGTTGTGCACTCGGTTTGCCACACAAAGTAGCCACCATATAAAGGAGTGCCGCTCGGCAAAAGCCGGTGGTCCGTGCCGACGCACAGTGCGGCCGGGGTCAGCCAAACCCAAATTTTGAAAAGTTGAAGATAGGTAAAAAAAAGTTATGGCTAATATTACTTGAATAGTTACTTCATCAAAATGTGCGAATAAATATAAAAGTAAGTTTATGACAAGTATAAGTCTTATCAGAAAAGTTCGGAAAGTGCAAGATTTAGAAGACATAAGCTTACCAAGTTGCGAAGAATCCGATTAAGACTGTTATGTTTCTAAATTATATAAAAATACATGTGAAAAGTACTAAATACTTGTTTCTTTTTCATTTTAATAGGTACACGTTAGGTGCCAATATCTATTACAATACTGTCAATAAATAAGTGTATCGGACTAATAACAACCTTTTACCAACAGTTTTTTTCATAATCTGTTTTATAATAATACTTACAACGCTATTTATAACGAACACTTATCTTAGATTTTTTTTTATTTTTATAAAATACCTTTTAACTAAAATAATGACAATAAGTAAATTAAGACATTTTTTGTCATTCTACATTGTAGCGGTTACACCGCCACATACGAACTACGCATCAAAGACATGACGTCACACAAATCCTGCATCGCGCAATTAGAATTTACCGAGCGATCGACATACATGTATACAAGATTCCGACTTCAAATCGTTGGGCGGTTGCCCGCCAGACACAACACCCGTTTGGTCGGAGGATCCTCCCTTTTTTATGGTGGATGAGTGAACTTTACACCCTGTTCCTCATACCACTAAAACATAATTAATTTGTTAATAAATTAATAGTTTAAAAAACACTAGAAAAACATGATTTTATAAATGCACGTAAAAACAAAAAATCATGATCGTGTTCAAAGTTCATTACGTGGCCTTTCTTACAAGTGCAAACACGACTATGATACAATATTCCATCATGGACTGCCAGTGCCTGTCTTCCGGCTTCATCATCAGACCTTGAAACCTAATCGTGGTCAAAGTTCATTACAAGACTTTTCTAAGAAATCCAAAACAGCTATGATACGATTTTCCATCATGAAGTTCCAGTTCATATCTTCCGGCTCCATCATCAGATCAGTTCGACAGTACCATATTATTGTATTGTCATCAGAACTACATACAGCTGCCAATTTTTACTACGCTACGACCCTTGGAAGATGGTTAAATTAGTTACCTTAGATTCCATTACATATTTAGTTACATACAGGTCGACCTAATAAAAGCGTGTTAAAAATAATTTTGACCGCTCCCAAGTATGGGGCGGCCGCACTGTGCGCCGGCACTGTGTGTACCTAATAAGTAACCTTAATAGAACTTGGCGTATCATCATGCGTGACAGACGAATTGGTGATTGGACTTTTTTACACGACTGCCCAAAAAATTAGTTTTATACTTTCAGAGTTCATGTAGTATGTGTGGTGCGTAAGTTTCTCTTTACAATTAGGTAGGTACCAAACTCAACTCAAAGCATATATTTCAATTAAACCATTTACAGGCAGTTTTGAATTGTCAAAGAATCGGTCAGTTAGTCAGAAAGTTGAAGCTAGTTGCCCATTCCAAAACGTAGATCTCTATGGAGAAGAACGGGCAAGAAACTCCAAGGCTACTAGGTACCCAAAAGGAGAACCATGGTTTTACTTTCCTGTCGAAAAAAATTGTTTTTAGCCCACAGTTACGGTCCAGGTCAGGTCCTGGGTTCGATTCCCGGGTCGGGCAAAGTGTTATTGGGTTTTTCTATCTGAAATTTCTCAGTAGCAGCTCGGAGTCTGGATTTGTGCCCGGTTGATGGCAATAGGCTCGCCCCCTATTACATGGGACTTAAACATAACTGGCGAAATGTGGGTGTACCTGCTACAGGGACACCTCTGCCCAACCCTTCGGGGAAACAAGGCGTGATGTTATGTTATGTTATGTAGTTACGGTAATTTCGACAGTTATAAAACACCTTTATATCAACCTCTTACAATCTTGTTCTTAATTATTAAAGTAAAATGTAACCCCAACATTAAATCATAATAATTGTAAGTTATTGTTCCATGGAGTTGAAAGTTTACAGACTTAATTAAGTCTAATGGCAATAGTAAGCTATAATGTTATAAGCTTTTGTTTCGGCGTAACAAACTATTAAATTCATTAATTAAATAACATTTTAAGAAGATAAAGCATGTCGTCTTTGCAATTTTCTAACTCCTCTCGACTATTGTAATAAGATGGAATTACCTATCTATATATATAAGGGGCTCGTGAATAAATAACAACAGCCTCAAGGGTCGGTCTTAAAGCTTAAGCAATCCTTGCCGAGGTCGGTCCGTGTGTATTACATACCGTGCTTCCAAAAGCATGCTAAGCCGTTGGTCCCGGCTGTCATTTGTACATCTTTGTCAGTCGTTACTGGTAGTCAGAAGCCCGAAAGTCTGACAACCAGTCTTAGCAAGGGGATCATGTTACCCAGTAACTGGGTTGTAAGATTCGATAGGCAGTCGCTCCATGTAAAATACTGGTATTCACCTGCATTTGGTTAGACTGGAAGCCGACCCCAAGATAGTTGGCAACAGGCTAGGCAGATGATGATTAAATAAAAATTTAAAAAATGCTGTTCGTTGGTAAGCGCATCACTTGAGAACGGCTGGACCGATTTGGCAAATTCTGCTATAAAATTTTCGTAATAGTACGAATCAGGTTAAGGTCAGAAAGGTTTCCGGGAAAATTGTAAAATATGGACAAAAACAGAAAAAAAAAAATTCTAAATTGAAATTTTGACAGGACATCGTCTATCGGGTCAGCTAGTAAATAATACATATAAATAAACTAGCTGACCCGGTAAACGTTGTTTTGCCACCACCCTTATCACTTAGAGATATAAAAAATAGATTACGACCGATTCTCAGACCTACCAAATATACATATAAAATTTCATAAAAATCGATCAAGCCGTTTCGGAGGCTATGACACGAGAATTTTATATAATTATATAGATTGAATAATATAAAAAAAAATGTTTAAAATTTACTTAAATTAGCTGTAGTTTTTACAATAGACGATATTCTCATAATGTTGAAAAATAGGTCAAAGGCAGAAAGTAATAGTGAAGTTTAATCATTTTCTAAGTAATGTGAAAAAATTCAAGGCAGTTTAGTGTGTATTAATACCGAACACGGCCAAGATGTGTTTATTATAAAAAAGCGTTACAACTTGTTCTGTTATGTTTTATAGAAAGAAAACATTTGCCTACCATTTAGGAACTTTCAATAAAACATAGGTGGTGGTAATGATAAACCATTTAAAAAACAGGTGGTAAAAAAAAAAAATTCTGCTCATTATTTTTATTACACAGGATTTAATGGATTGGTGATGGAAATTAGAAACTTTTCTAAGTAAATTAAAAATAAATAAAATTGTTATTTACAATTTAGAATGAAACAGAAGATTAATTTAAATGTAATAATTTCAATTTAAAAGTTATTTCATCCCTCTATAATAAAAACCTCTACGAACGTAGCCGTAGCCGCCGTAGCTTGCATCCCGCTACGGCCCCTACGCGGCCGCTACGAGCTACGAGCCGCTACGATATCGTTACGTAACTTTTGCCGCTTGCACATTCCTCGCGTATTTTTTATTCTATAAAATAAATGCTTTGCAATAATGAAAGAAAAAAATTACCTTGTTCATTCCATTTCCCATTTTCGTATATTAATTACTATACAAACTATTCAAACCAACAAAATTATTGTCGTCATCTTAACAATACATAACAACCAACACACAACGTTTTATAAACATGTTTATTTAAAAATCAACGGTATTTAAGCGTCATGTTCTGTCAAACTGTCAACACGTTCGCGTCACTATGACTACATTGTTGACGCCGGTGCGCCACGCGCTATCGATGTTGCCATCTAAGATCAGTTACATAAAAAGTGTAACATGATGATAGGGATGAGTTGTTGAGCACAGGTTGGCTTGACAACTTTAGCGTGAACGTTGGTGGCTTTTAAGTTTTTTATCGCGTCTTTGTGTTATCGATCGTGTTTGTGTGAGTGAGACTGTGTTCGCGACGAGTGCCCGAGGGACGTGCGGCGGGCTCGGCTGGCGGCGCGCCACTGCCGTCGGAGCCGTCAGTACGCTGGCCCGGCGACACTGCGTCTATAAAATCCTGGAGGGACGGCCGCTTGTCGATTCATTTATGTCGATGTCTTCACTGTACACAAGTTTTCGTTACGGGTTTTATGCTGATATCTTTCAAAAGCAATATTTGTGTATGTGAACTATTAATGGCCAGTTTAGTCCAGATAATGAAGAAAAATTGAGGTCAGCAAATGCTTAATATGTTTTTTTTAGTGATAACTTCTTTATGCGCGTTGGGCATTTTTGAGATGGGAAAAAACAATTGAACTCGCGACACCGTTACCGACACCATCTCACCACTTATTTTTGTAAACGCGATTGTGCTCTTTATATATGTCGGATCCGGTCATTAGTACGGACACGAAACGAATCGCAAGTGCGCCACTGGCGACATCAAGTGTTCTATCCACACCAGAAAGCGTGCTTCTACAGAGCCGTGATGTTTTAAGGCCACGGCGAGGAGGGATTCAGCCTCGGATCGCATCGGAGTTAAGACGTCGCGGAACTGTTCTCGATTCGTGGTGCTCAGTTATTATGTCAGTTGTAATTTGTGATTATTGTGTTAATTGGTGATTTTAATAAACGCCGTCGCACTCAGTGTGTGTATAATTTTGCTAGTGTGATTAATTTGATAGTAAATTATAATGTGATCTGAACTGCAAACTGTTTTTCTATTGCGCATTAACCAACACTACCCACACTACGCCTACAGTAGTTAAAATATCGCTGATAATAACGAAAGAGTCACATACCCGTCACCGACATATACGAGTATAACGTTACGGATCAATGTTCTATGCAAGTATTTTTACTTTAAAGGTTTTTGAAGTTTTTTTTTTTGTAAACGCGATTGTGCTCTTTATTTAGATAAGGTTACGGACCAATGTTCTATACAAGTATTTTTCTTCCACCAAGGCGATCTTGTTCAAGTTTTCACTTCCGTCGGCACTCCCGGATTGTTTTTGTTTTTTGGCTAGCGGTTCACCTGATAGTTTGTGATGGCCGTCTGTGAAAACCTGTTATAATAACAGAGCCATCGTAGGCGCGTAGCCATCCTAGAGACTAGTGATAAAGCTGTACCTTGATCTTCTAACTGGATTCAAACCAACGTTTTAAATCTCGGTATTTTATAAATATCTAGTACCTAGGCGACCGAGCTCTGCTCTGGTGAAAATAGAGAATGCCCATTCAATAGTATAGGAAAGTTCATACTAATACATGTATAGTACTTACTTATTCCATGCTGCCATGATAGTAGGTACTTACTAATTCCATGCTGCCGAGTCATTATTCAATATCTTGTTCTAAACTTTGGGCGAGAAAACGAATTTTCCCAGATATGAGACCTAACTAGATCGATTTTTCGCACCCGTACACTCCTATATTGCAACTTTCATTGAAATATATACTTATAAATATGTCGCAGGGATATTGTCAAACCAGTGATATTATAATTTCACTAGTGAAATTATAATTGCACGAAACTTTGTCAAACACCTCCATTTCTCACAATTTAACAGGCTCATTTCAGTGACATTATAATTCCACTGGACCCACGCAGTGATATTGCAAGGCAGTAATATTTTGATAATTATTTCACTGTATGTGCAAACTCGTTAAATTGTGAGACGGTTAATGATTGGTCCGTTGCCAATGTCATGCCTTACTTATGTCATAAAATGAATAAACTTCTAAACGTTTTTATCTTAAGGAGGATGAAGAAGAGTTGACAAATCAAAACGCACGAAAACCCCACTTCAAACTTGACTTATTGATAATATATCTAGGGTTTTTATAAAATCACTACAGCTTTCCCGTGAAATTACAATAACACTAAAATGAGCCCGTTAAATTGTGAGAAATGGAGGTGGTTGACAAATTTTCGTGCAATTATAATTTCACTAGTGAAATTATAATATCACTGGTTTGACAATATCCCTGCGACATACACAAATATTGCTCGTTTTATAGTATAGGGTTCTATACAACAAAAATAAATTTATTGCTGTGGGTTAGTCTCGCAAAACTTGCAAAATGGCTGGAACGATTGTGATGAAACTTTGGTAAGTTGTTGTGTGCGCGTCGGAAAAGGTTCCTAAAACTCAAAAAAGGCATTGCAACGCATGCTGGACATTAGCTAGTATCTTTCTTTAAATATATAATTCTTCTGTAAGTCTGTATGTGACTGAACTCCTCCCAAACGACTGCACCGATTTTGATGAATTTTTATGTGTGTTTGAGTGGGTCCCTGGATGGTTTAGATTCACAATTGGACCCAGTAGGTGGCGCTGTGATCGAGTTCCAGGAAACAGGACAACGTCTGTCCGGTTAGCTAGTAATAAATATAAAACCGGTCAAGTGCGTGTCGGACCACGCACAATGAAGGGTTCCGTAGTTGGGATAAATTTATCCCAAAAACAAACTTAACTTTGTTGTTGAAAAACATGTTCTCAATACGGAATGTTTAGGAAAACATGTTTTTGTAACTGCAAAGTTAAGTTGGTCGATTATTACTCGTTAACTTGTAGAGCCTACTTAGCTATGATAGTTTCCCTTTTAATTTCGTTATATAAACTACTGCTGTGATTTTTTTCACACATTCAAAACCAACCATTTAGCCGGCATGGGGGACACTTGACTCTAACAAAAATAAGCACTTTAAAGCTTAATATTTCGCAAACGGATCCCTGAATCCAAAAATGGTTTTCACAAACTCCCATTTTTTTGAAGGACCTTTCCAATGATGCCCCACACCATGGGATAAAAAAAAACATCACCATTTTACGTGTAGGAGAGTACCCTAAAAAAAAATGTTTGTCATAATTTTGTTTTACCACTTTATCGGCGTAATTATAATATGTATACCTATGCCAAATTACAGGTTTCTAGTACTAAGGATCTCGGAACTAGACCGCAGACAGACCGACAGACGGACATGACGAAACTATAAGGGTTCCTTGTTTACTACGGAACCCTAAAAAGGTAACTTTAGAAACAATCACAAACATCGATATTAATAATACAGCTATATCGGTCGTCAAGTGCGGTGCAGATGGGAGAGAAAACACTCGACAACCAAACGTCTTGCCGATTCGATAACAGCTTTAATGGAGCTCAGAATAATACAACAAATTGAATCAGACCATTCATTAACTGTATTGACAAGTAAAATCTAGAATTCCTTTGATCATTTGCGATTTTCCAGTTATGAATATTTCTGTTTTAGATTGGTCTTTATTGAAATAGAATCTTCCATCAGATTTAAATACACTTTCCTACATTCAATTTCCTTTGCTGAATCAAGAGCATTTTAGGCGACCAGTTTTTATCTCTAATATGATAACATTTGCCTGGATCTTTGAGTTTCTTTATTTTTCTTATAGCCAGTAAAGGCGGCTTCCCACGGTGCGTGATATTGCGGACGGACACGGACTAGCCCTCACCGACGCGCCATGGAGTATCGTCGGTAGTCGCGCAGACATGTCGGTGTTTTACTTTGTATTTTGGAATGACAAAATGGATCCATTCTCAACGGGCTAGTCTACAATATCACGGACCGTGGGAAGAGCTTTGTTGTGCGGTGCGTAGATTTCCATGGTTGTCGGCCGTGCGGGCTGGTTCGCGTCCGTCCGCAATGTCACACACCGTGGGAAATTGCCTTAAGGCAAGAACAGAATATAAGTATGTATCACTAATACAATGCATTTGATAAACATGGCGATTGTTAGTAATCACCTTCGAAAGCTGATGTTATAAAGTGGTGTTTTGAATTGTTTGGATTATGTATTAAAAATGTAGTTTTTATGTATTATTTAGAAACGCCAGAAATACCATCTTGCGCTCCAGAACTCAAGTAGCGGATGTTGGAGAAAAAATAGCCAGGCTGAAGTGGGTGTGTTTCGGCCACGTCGTATGAATGCACCCGGAGAGACGGGCAAAGATCGTCCCCTCACTGGACGCCTGAAAGACGACAACGCCGTCGAGGTCGACCGCAGCGACGGTGGTGTGACGATCTAATCATGTTTGCGGGATGAACATGGCCTGAAATCGCACAAAACAGAGAGATTTGGAAGGAAAAAGGGAAGGCGTTTGCCCAGCAGTGGGACACAAGATAGGCTAACGAAAAAAAAAATAGGAGATAATAAAACCCTTCCAATTTGGTAGGTAAATAATAGTTTATTTTGATAAGTAATAGTTTATTGTAATACTGAAGCTCACATTTACACTATAACATATTTGTACTCTATGTAGTTTATATTTAAAACGGAATGATTAACATAACATCACGACTGTAATCTCTGAAGGGTAAGGCAGAATTATACTTATAGTACGCACACATTGCGCCAGTTATTTTTGTTACGGAATGATTGTTCATCTGATTACCTACTAATATTCTTTCATGTATTTTTGTATACAAAATAAACAATGCAAACACTACGTATTAAGCAGACACTATAGTTTATTACCACAAAAAAACTGCACGGTCACTTGGTTACAGTTACTATTGCTCGAGGGAACGCTAAACTATCTTATCTCGAGTCAAAAGGATCCAAATTATAAAATAAATTACCGAAATGCACAGAATCCAAATCCATGACCACTTTGAAAAAAAAACTACTCAAACAGTACATCATAAAAAATTCACATTCCCTACACAAGTTTCGCGCCACATCCAGGTACGCTTATCCATGTTGAACGGAAACTTGTTTACTTTTGTATTGAGCCCGTGTCTCAAGCGTTACATTGAATTGTTTATTTTTAATCTACCCACATAATAATTATTCAAATCAAATCAAATCATTTATTAATGCAAACATGGGTAATTATTACATTGATGTTTTATTAAGAAAGTCCTCCATGTTCTACCGTCACATGGGCATGCAAATCATGTTAATTTACACAAAAATAAAGACATTTTTTTTTTTACATTGTTCTTAATGTCTAGTTTTTGTAAAACACCCAACAGTATTGACTTATGTTTTAGTTTTAAAATTCTAATGTAAGTGAATTATGTATTCTTATGAGATCTCAAACCTCAAAAGCTTAATTTAAAAAAAACCGGCCAAGTGCATGTCGGACTACGCACAGTGTAGGGTTCCGTAGTTGGGATGAATTTATCCCAAGAACAAACTTAACTTTGTAGTTGAAAAAAATTATTTCATACGGAATGTATGGGAGAACATGTTTTTACAATCGCAAATCTAAGTTGGTCGATTATTACTCGTTAACTTATAAAGCCTACTCAGCTGTGATAGCTTCCTTTTAAATTCGTTATATAAGCTACTGCCGTAAATCTAAAATCAACCATTTAGCTGGCAGGGGACACTTGACTCTAACAAAATTTGCACTTTAAAGCTCGCAAACGGATCTCTGAATTCAAAAATGGTTTTAACACACTCACAATGTTTTTGAAAGACCTTTCCAAAGATACCCCACACCAAGGGATAAAAAAAAAAACATCCCCACTTTACGTGTAGGGAGGTAGCCTAAAAAACTATTTTTTCTTAATTTTATTTTACCACTTTGTCAGCATAATTAATATGTATACCCATGCAAAATTACAACTTTCTAGTACTAACAGTCTTGGAGCTAGACCGCGGACAGACAGACAGACGGACATGGCGAAACTATAAGGGTTCCTTGTTGACTACGGAACCCTAACAAAAGAGAAATGGCGAATGTTCCTGTTTGTATCTACAATGTATTTTATAACAACTTTTTTAGGGAAAATTCTTTTTGTTTCAAACAGTTTAATTTTCGCTTTACATATTACATTGTACAGACGCCAGCACCACAAGCTACTACAATCTGTCAAATTTCTTTAATGGATTTTCAACTTTATCGCTAAAGTTTAAGGTTTAAAGTTGATTGGGAAACTTTGACAGTTTCGGGTAGCTTGATGTGCTGGCGTCTGTACCTTTTAATAGGTAGAATATTTTTCGGATATCGAAACCATACATAATTAACTTTTCTTATATTCTCGTCTAGCAGTTCTTAGGAGGGGTAGTTTTGTGTTATTTGTATAGTTTTGTACCACTTAAATAACACAATTTTTTTTAAGGTGACTGAATATTATAATATTTATTATTTTGCTGCTCATTCTTCCTTATTCTTGGTCCTAGGCTGAGCCACCAAGGCTAGACCAAACACGATCAACATAGCGCCGACCCACCATTTCAAGGACGAAGCTTCTTCAAACAGCGTAATACCAATAACTCCCTGAAATATAAAACACAGTTGACTTAATATTAAAAGTTTTGAAGTCTCTTTATGGGCCAATTTCTGTTGAAAACTCAGCGGCCGTGTAATTGAGTTTTACTGTCATGAAATACTCAGTTATAAATCATCTAAAGCAAATTATCATGATGTACCTAGTAAGTACGTAACTACACATTAGTCCTATCTACGTTTTAACTATAGGTACATAGATTAGCTAAATGGCCCCATTCATAGAAAAGCAGATTTGTATTTATCCGTCTAATAAATACGTACGTACCGACCTCAAAAAATCTCTTACTTTAGCAATTTTAAAGGCTATTCATAATTTCTTTCGAATTGAAATCATTAGTTAGTTTCACACGTTTTCCTACTTGACGTTTTAAGTTTCTAAGCTTTCCATACTCTGTTTTTCATTTGCAAAACTATTGTGTTACACAACAGCAAACACGACATACCTACATATATCTAATAAGTGAAATGAAAATGAAATGAAAATAGTTTATTATTTTAACATGTAAACCTTAACAACTAGTGATTGGAGCCTCCTTTTAAGCAAATAAACCTGTGTTAGGAGTCTCCGCTCTTCCATAACTTGAATAAGTATCATTTACCTACTTGTCTTATACAAATGTAGATAACGACGACAATAAGTAACGACTGATTTTTATTAAATTCATGCTCAATTTGAATTAAAGCAATCCGAGCAACCTCTTTAGTTAAATTTGTTCATTTGGATTGGCAATCCGATATGTTTTAACAACGAATGGCCAGCTACTTTGTAACTTTATCGAACAATTAAAACAACCTCTTTAGTTACATATTGAATGCGGACGGGCCATACGTGGTCCAAAAGATAAGTTCAGCCTTTTTCTTATTAAAAATATATTTAAAAAAAAACACTACAAAGTGAAAAATAACTTTAATTTCGGAAGTCGGTGTCTTGAGTTTTGTGTTTTCGTTTTTTGCCACCGACTTCCGAAATTAAAGTTATTTTTCACTTTGTAGTGTTTTTTTTGGAAGTCGGTAGTTTTTTTTTCGTAAAAAGTTTTTATTTTTCACTTTTTAGTTGTGGTACCTACCCCACACACATTCGAATACCACTACCTACTACCAGTGTCAGGAACTTATCATATCATCTACTACGTGCTAAGTGGGAAAAAAATACGTACCTATTTTGTAGCTAACTCAAAAACTACCTAAGCAAAGTTAATAAAATTTATATGGGACCAATTTGGGAGCATACCGTTTCAAACAAAAAAAGAATTTTCAAAATCGGTCCACAAATGACGGAGAAATCGGTGGACATACATAAAAAAAAAAAAAAACAAACATACGCGTCGAACATATAACCTCCTCCTTTTTGGAAGTCGGTTAATGAATCTTAATGGCATTGAGACAGTTTTTGACATCAAATGGCCAGTTACTGTTGTTACAGTAAGGAAGAAAAGAGGATAAGAAAAAAAGTACACAATCCTTTCTTTTACTAGTTTGTACAAATATATATATATACAAACAACAGCCTAAAACAGCACCTACTTATCAGTACTCATGTTTATATTAAGTACCTGGGCGACCGAGCTCTGTTCTGGTGGAAATAGAGAATGCTCATTTAATAGTGTAGGAAAGTTCATACTAATACATGTATAGTACCTACTTGTTACATGCTGCCATGTAATTATTAATTATCTTGTTCTAAAATTTGGGCGACCGAGCTCTGCTCGGGTGAAAATACGGAGAAAACAAATTTTCTCAGATATGAGACCTAGCTAGATCGATTTTTCGCCCCCGTAAACCCCTATGTTGCAACTTTCATCGAAATCGTTAGAGCCGATTTCGAGAACGTGAGTACAAATATATACATACACAAACAAATATATATACAAATATTGCTCGGTTAATAGTAAAAATGTGAATACAATTTATTTTGCAAAATGGACGTCTGACTACGGCCCAGCATGGACCCGTTTTTTGGAGGGCCCATTGGCTGTGACAGCTTTTTCTGATTCACTGAACATTGGGAAAATTGGAACGACATGCCTACCCTGGTCACGTGGCAGTCGTAACTATGCAATTTCAGTGCTAAGACCTACCTATTTGCTATTTTTATTTTTATGAAAGCTTATACTGTGAAACTAGCTCATAGTGGTAAAACTAGTTTGGGAATCTAGTTGTGAAACTAGTTTACTATAGTAAATCTAGTTCAGAAACTTGTTCATGACGGAAAAAACTAGTTGCTTATAGATAGAAAATAATGCTTTATTGCACACTGTGGGACTCAAAATTTAACAAAGCTCATTTATAAAAACTACATATGCTGATATGCGTGCCTACCGTACCCGTACCAAGTCGTTGGCAGATTATTTCTGTACTGCGTCGAAAACTACTAAGTAGCATTCTATATCTATTCATTCTTTTTTATTCCTAGCCTGAACTTTCCCCCCACTCCTGGGCAAAAGCTGGCCCATCACTCTTATTGATAAAAATCGCTTAGTTATTCCAATCGCGAATGAAAATTCGGGAGTGAAAATTCGAATAAACTAATAAAAAAAAATCAAAAATGGTTCAAATTGTGTTACATAATTCCGTGTCTTATTTAATTTATTAACAAGGGCGTTATTGTACGGATTTAGGTACTCGTGTGTAGGTATGTACCTTTATCTGCAATGATGTATTATTCCTATTGTAGAAGCATTCCCTGTGTCCATCCATTCCATTCCATTGTCTGTGACCATCCAGGTATTTTCTGCAATTCTTTGCAATGCTTTTTCAGGTACCTACTGGTTTGGACAGATTTTTACCTACATGTACCTACCTATCTTTTATAACTAACTGCCCTTTAGACACCATTCCATTAAAGAGCTATCCCATCTTAAGATACAGTACCTGGGCGACCGAGCTCTGGGGGCCTACCACCAGCTCATAAAGCAGTATTATTTTAATATTACTTTAGTGTGGGAAAGAGATGAAGCTCTACAGGACGTATAGCTACATTTCTTTATCCCACTGAAGTAATATTAAAATAATACTGCTTTTGAGCTGGTGGTAGGCCCCCAGCTCTGGTAAAAATAGAGAATGCTCATTTAATAGTATACTAATCCATGTATAATACCTACTTATTCCATGCTGCCATAATAGTAGGTACTTACTAATTCCATGCTGCCATGATCATTATTCTAATGTCATTATTCTCATGTCATTATTCAATATCTTGTTCTAAACTTTGGGCGACCGAGCTCTGCTCGGGTGAAAATACGAAGAAAACAATTTTTTCCAGATATGAGACCTAGCTAGATCGATTTTTCGCCTCCGTTAACCCGTATATTGCAACTTTCATCGAAATCGTTAGAGCCGATTTCGAAAACGTGAGTACAAATCTATACACAAATATTGCTCGTTTAATAGTATAGGACATTCCGATGTGTATAATAAATAAACAAAATGTCCATGTTTTGTCAAGTCGTTCAACCGTGTGAAGCAAGGGCAAGTCGATAGTTACAGAATAATATGAACATAACTTACCGATAGCACGTAACTGGAGGCCGCAGATATGACGGTGGGTGCTGCTGAGTTCGTGGCTGCGTCTAGAGACCGGAGGTAATGTCTGCAGCCCCACGTATTGGCCAACACCATAGTCACTAGTAAGGCTCCCCATATGATGTAACTGTCGCCCTGTTGATAGGGCAGAAGGGAACTTATAAGTAAGTAGGAATTATTCTTGTTTTTGAAGTGAAAATTTCTTTAGGTGCGTTGGGCATTTTTGAGATGGGACTAAACCATTGATTTCGCGACACTGTGACGACACCAGCGTTGATTCCGCGGTGCCGATTTTTTTTTAAGTTTTCACATCTGTCGGCACTCCCGGAGTGCCACGGTTTTTTTTTTTCAACGATGGCGTTTTGAGACACATCAATTAACCCTAATCAGTCGACGACGTTACAGTGAGAGCGGTCAAGTAGCCTAGAGTAGGAGCCATTTGACAATTCGTTCGCCATATATTATGTCAAGATAAACTTTTATTTTGTTTGGGTAGGTACATACTATCGAAGAAATGCATATCTGTACACTGTAAGGACTATTCTTGCTTGCAGCGCTCGCCGGAAATAGTAACGCTTACCTACGAAAAAAAGGGTCGTGTGCACGGGATTTTGTTTTCAAATTGGTTAGATATCCGTTACCCCGATGGTACAACTGTGTACACAGGTGTCTGACAAGTAATGCCTGGTTTATACGATAGCAGTGACTGAACTCAGTGACTCGGAATTTCGGACCCAGTCAGTGGGTTCATGTAGGGGAAGCTACTAGGCCCGAAAATAGACGGGTAAGTTAGTCAACTGGGGTGATTTGAGGGCGCAAAGTTAGCACTGGACTGGGTTGACACTAATGTCTACACGAGCCCAGTTGCAAGTCAGCGCTGGACTGA
Source organism: Agrochola litura (assembly GCA_949152395.1). NCBI lineage: Eukaryota > Metazoa > Arthropoda > Insecta > Lepidoptera > Noctuidae > Agrochola > Agrochola litura. The sequence goes on from OX424508.1 coordinate 8,929,832, forward strand.
CGTGTACTGTCACATTGCTGGGCTCGTATAAATCTGCGTTATGTGCTGCATGACATTGACCGGGGAGCGCTATTGGTAAACATGTGTAAATTGTTTTGTGAAAATTGAACTGAAAAAAATTTAATGGCGGCGTTATTTAAGCGTAGCGACCATGCGCCAAAAGATTCTTGTACAAGTTTAGTCATCACACTCATCACTAGTAATTAGACATTTAGTTTCATAACATAATACCTTCCAATGTGCTTTCAGATTATGGGAAAAATAAAGCTCTTAAAAAACTCCACGGGCTGACGTGGCTTAAGGCTCCTGCCTGAAATCACGTTAGCACGTGAGGTTTTTTTCATTCGGGATGCGTTGTGTAGTGAATTTTGCATAGGTATAGGCAGTAGGGAATAATTTCGAACGTTCGATTGTGATTAGTTATCTAGAGAACCTGTAAGTTGTATAGGTACTGACGCGCTAATTAGAAGTGCAGTAAGGAGGTTATTCGTAGTTTCAAAGTTTTTTGATTTCGAATCTACAAGTAACTCAATTTTACAAAAATCCTTCCTTACTGCGTTTCTAATTAGCACGGCAGTCACGTCTGACTGCTCATACTTATCTTTCACATATGCATAACTATAGTTATAGTAGGTACCATCAGGGTAACGCATATCTAACCAATTTGAAAACAAAATCCCGTGCACACGACCCTTTTCTTTCGTAGGTAAGCGATACTATAGCTGCCGAGCGCTGAAAGCAAGAATAGTCCTTAGGCCTCTGCCTCGAATCTTGCGGGCAGCGGGGCGGCGACGGCGGCGGCGCGGGAGCGGCAGGATCTAATGCGTAAAAGCAAATGGACCGGCCCTCGAAAACAGCGGCGCGGGGGCGGGCAACGAGCGGTGCACTCCAGTCAAGCAGTGACCACCCGCGCGTCTGCATTGCAGTGTTGTGCAATTTAAAATCGAGCGTTAGGAATAAATTTGAATCAAAAAGATGTTGTTCGCCGTTGTTCAGACATTTCGTTCGCGAATAAAAACCAATATCTCGACGACACAACCACGAACATAACACTACGCCGCTATAGTGCCGCGCGATCTGCCCGCCTGGTTTCGAGAACAGGTCTGCGTTGCCCGCGCCGCCGCCGCCGCCCCGCTGCCCGCAAGATTCGAGGCAGAGGCCTTACAGTGTACAGATATGCGTTTCTTCAATAGTACATAACATAGGTAAATGACCTGAACTCAAGATAATTATTCACTCGGTCATCAGCCCGTAAGGTTCACTGATGGATGCACGAGTTTATTAGTTACAGGCCGCCGCCTACAGAATATTTATTAGCGGTTAACTATCGATCAGGCATTATAAGATGCACTATTAAATGTAGGTAAGTATGTAACTCACAGCGTGGATAGCTAGTGGAACAAACTGGATCTAAATCAAGTCATTGTTGTTTGGACCTAAGTCAGCAGCAATATTTGAGACATTTCTGTCCACAAGCTGTGTGTCTGATGGCATTTCTCATCGGCAAAAATGACAAACTTTCATTCTACCGTTTAATCCCCAATTTAACCCCGTGAGCAGATGATTTTTCAAAAATGCTTTCTTAGTGCTCACTTTAAGGAAGTCTTGCGCAAAACATGGTTTCAAACCCAGTGGTTTTTTTTATTAAGTAGATCTTTATACATTTCCATAGTGCTTATTTATGGTAGCCTAGCTTATGTCAGCACAGTGAAAACTTCTTTAGGCGCGTTGGGCCTTTTTTGAGATGGGACTACCATTGATTTCGCGACACCATGACGACACCTCATTTTTGTAAATGCGATTGTGCTCTTTATTTAAGTATATTAAATTACGGATCAATGTTCTATGCAAGTATTTTTACTTTAAAGGTTTTGTAAACGCGATTATGTTCTTTATTTAGATAAAGTTACGGACCAATGTTCTATACAAGTATTTTTCTCTCACCAAGGATCTTGTTCAAGTTTTCACTTCTGTCGATATTCCCGGAGTGCCACCACTTTTTTATGTTAGTTACTTACATCTACTTATTAAATATAAGGGTTAGTAGGTACGTTCAATAGGGGTCGACTGGACTGTACCTAGCATATAGTGCTGTTGGAATATGGCGAGGTTGACTTTCACGAAGTAACACTATTACCTATTGAGATTTAAGAAGAACTATTCCCTTTTTGTCGATAAATATCAGGCCGTAGGCATTTATTGCTGAACATATACCGACTGAGACCGCTCTCGCTATTTTTGGAAGCCTCGCATTTTCACGAGAGAATGTCCAGCCTCTATTTATCTGGTTCGGTTATGGGATAGGTAAGTCGGTGCTGCACAATTTACAAGTCGTAATAGGTGACCTATTTGCAAATCGTAATAGGCGACTTATTTGATGAAGAAGAAGAGGAAAAACATTTATTTTGACACAGTTCGTGAAACACAAAATAGACATAAAATGAAAAAAAAATAAATAACAATAGTGTGTGCAACAAGTCGTAATAGGTGACCTATTTGCAAATCGCAATAGGCGACTTATTTGCAAGTTGTAATAGGTGCCCTATTTGTAAGTCGTAACAGGTGACCTATTGACAAATGCAAAAAGGCATTATACAGGGTTAAATTAAATTAGCTAGCAAAACTCCGCAGACGTAATGGGTATCGATATCTAAACATGATAAAACAATAAAAATGATTGGATGATTTTTTGGGGTCAACGACAGCAGGTATTATGACTTTTTTTTGCTGTGTTTTATCGTGTTTAGATATTGATAAGCCCATAATTGATTTTTAAACCGATTTTTCAATTAAATACGTACCCTGCCTTACGATATTAGTGTGACCTTGTATGAGTAGGTACGGTAACTTCATAAATGTGTGACTGTACCAACTTGTATTATTGGGAGTGGGCTAAATAATAAACCAAGATTACTCTTAGAAACATGTTTATTATAATAGGCAATTAATGCAAAACAACGGACGTAGATCCTGATAATATGTTTTATCCTTATCTAGCAAAATGTATGCAAACATAATGAATTAAAACTTAGATATAGGTGAGAGTTGGATATTACCGCATGCCTGATAATTCCGTGCCTTGGCATAACTCGTTAACTAACTATCGTATAAAGTTGACTTCTTGGATAGAAACACAATATTATTAGCAAGAAAAAATATATCAGTTATATACCCTTTGATAAAATTTTGTTTTTATCTCACCGTGAACTTAGTTATAGGATTACTCCAATAGGGGCACGGTAATATCCAACTCTCCCCTATATGTCACTTGTAATGGGCCCCCGAAACGATCAATTGCAATTGACAATGTTTACGTGATTGATACACTTTGATGCGCAAATAAATCGTCTACAAACTGTAATTGAAGCGATTGAAAATATTACTACGAGATTGACAAAAAATAGGTAACAAAAAAAAATGGCAGTTGACGCACCGTTTAGTTAGTGATGTTCCGTGACAGCAAATGACAATCTTATTTTCAAATCGACTTCACCAGCATTCATGACGGACGTAAAATTTTCTGTCTCACCTCAGTTTATACCATTCTTCATACCAAACGTCTATCTTTTCTTTTTTTCTGAGTTAAAACCGCAAAAGTTATTACAACAAATGCCTTACCTTTTTATTATTTTCTTTGGAGCTTCAATCGTCTATAATATGAAATCTTCATACGCGTGAACATTGACAATTGCATTTGATCGTTTCGGGGACCCACCCCTTAAGACTCTTCCGCACAGCTGCGATTTATGATAGCTCGATGTGGATACAATTTGCACAGGTAGATATGAAAAGTGACTAACACTTCCCCATACTGATGGCAAAAGTTTGTAGGCAATATTGTACAGACGCCAGCACATCAAGCAACCCGAAACTGTCAAATTTTCCCAATCAACTTTTAACCTTACTATTCAGCGATAAAGTTGAAAATCTATTAAATAAATTTGACAGATTTTAGTAGCTTGATGTGCTGGTGTCTGTACAAAATATTACACAGATTAGGTCGTACTTTGAAGTAGGTAGCTAACTTTTTATTGTCAAAGTGTCTAGGCTCACGTGAATATAATAATTGTGCGTTATTTAACGACTTCATACTAAATGCGAAAATAACATTGTGATGAAACCTGAACCAAATAGTCTGAAATTACTAATGAATATAATAACTTTAGTATGGTATTAAATGGTCGTTTTTTCTCAGCGAAAAGTACTTAAGACTTCGCCCTACACTTAGAAAGTAAGGTAAGTACCTGCAGGTTGGTTTCATTGCCGGAATAAGTAAGCAATATAATTTGAGAAAATCCCACCTGCGTGAAAGACTCTTTGCAATAGTATCCACCATTCCACTTAATTAATAAAAAGTACTGGTCGACATTCAGGCCGCGCCGTGTCATTTTTTCTTAATTCTACTAGCAATCCACTCTAAACCTAAGTGTAATCCTTCACCAGTGAGCCCGCAGCACGCCTGTATGTGCCAAGGATGCTGTTTTATCGACGTCAACTCCAACTGTTCAGATATCTCTGCGGCCGTCATCGAGCCTTTCACGTCCTGCTTGTTCGCGTACACCAGCAAACACGCTTTAGTGAGCTCCTCATGTTTCATCATCTGATGCAGCTCATCGCGACATAAGCTCAATCGCTGCCGGTCTGTCGAGTCCACTACCATTATCACGAACTCACTGTTCGTGAAGTAAGTGTTCCACGCTGATCTCAGGCTCTGCTGTCCACCCAGATCCCACATCACAAAGCGTAGGCTCTTCCACACAAACTCTTCCACATTAGAGCCTATGGTTGGTCTGGTATGAACTGTCTCTCCTAGCAGCAACTGGTATAGGATTGTCGTCTTGCCAGCATTGTCCAAACCCACTAAGAGCAGTTTGTGTTCCTCATTACCGAACAAGCTCCAGATCTTCGATAGCAGTAAACCCATTCTTGGCAATGTTTGCACCACTCCACTAAAAAGATCAAGGAGATAAAGACCGTCAGTTAAAGTAATAAAAATAGTTGCAAGTTAAGCATTAACGGAAGTAATTGTTATTTTAAAGTAATTTAGATAGGTACCTATGTATCATTTTATGAAAACAGCTTCGTGTTCTGCTTATCTCCAATACACTATCAAGATAATATTTTTGCTAAATAGCGCCATCTAGCCTTCTGTGCAACAAATCAAATTATTTGTTCTCTCTTTCTAAAAATGAATGAATTCTCCGAATGTAGTACACTTCTTGCGGAGGTACCTACCTACCCATAACAAAACAAAACACTGAACATAATAAATTATTGAGATTTTGATACCTACCATATGGGATTACCATAAATATGGTATAAGTACGTAGTTTATGTACCTAATCTTATCGCACTACCAAACTTTCACCAATGAATAAATAAATAAACTTACTACGACACTGGCGGTTCCTGATAATTTTCCCAATGTACTACCAGCTGATGCCCATATACCGGCTAAAAATGCTTCATAAAACATGATTTCGGTGTAAAAACATTTAGCAAAACAATTGACGACATTTAGGTTATGAATAAAGAATCGATTTTATTCATAAAAACTGCAACGCTCCTATCCACGAAGAACTAGCTCGGGTTTGTTTAAAAAAATTGACATGTTATTTCGTGTTATTTGCTTTTTTGGTACTAATTATAAATTATTTCTTCATGTCAAAATAATATCCGATTGAGATTTGTAATTTGGTTCATAAATTAAAAACAATAGTACTCAGGATCCTTTTTAAAACGCTAAGTATTTATTCTTGAAATGGAATGTTTCATAAATTTTATCTGTAATCAGATTTATTAGATGTCATGTTGACCGTGTTGACGGAGTTGCGGTGATAATTCAACTTTCGACATTGGTTATTTTAGCTCTGTAATATGATAAAAAGGCAAGACATTGGTCAGTAATTCAGTATTCGTTGGTCTGTGAAGTGTGAATATCGTATATTCGAGGCTTAGATTATTCGAGTCAAATAATCTTAGTGGGGATATATTGTGTTGAATGTTGGTGATTTTTAATATCCATCGTTTTTATAATTCGTAACTTCGCAAATAGCAGCCAACACAAATCTTAAAATAAAAACATGGAAAACGTGAAATCTGGTGATAACGTGTTAATTATTTGGAACAACGATAACCAGAGCCGCATCAGTAGTTTAGTGGAAGAGATTAAAGCAGTCATTGGAAATGGATCAGTTGTTCTGGAAAACTCTGAAATGATATCCGAATGTAAGAGAAGAGAATCTTTTATTTTCTCACTTTCACAAATAATGATAAAAATAAATAACATGCAAAAGTTCTTCCAAAATGCTAAGTCAATATTATGGAAATGCTGTCAAATTGCTCTAAATATTCACATTCGAACTTAATTGTTAATTTTTCAATTTGGTCTATTATTATTTCTTTAGCATCACGGCCTGCATCATCATATGAGGCTGTGTTATCAAACTGGCTGCCCCCACACACCGTGAGACACACTGACAGTATTTTGGCAATTATTGTGAAACTCCTCAAGCCCAGTGGTAAACTAATTCTTAAAGATACAACAGACCTGACCAGCACACTCAAAATAAATGGATTTATTAATGTCACAAAGTCTTCTGATAATTTATATTTAGCGGAGAAACCTAAATTTGAGGTAAGCGTCACTTACAGAACATTTCTACATTGTTCTTTATTTAAAAAAAGACATGTGTTTTTACAGTAGCAGAAACCCTGTTTATCACAACTACAATGGTGACACAAGGGATTGGAATCAGTTTAGTTTTTGACAGTTTGTTCATTGCGGAACTGTCAACTCTTCTACTATAAAAATGAAGTTAAAGTAACAGCATGTTTGATTAAAGGGACTGTTTCAAGTAGTCTAGTAGAATGCCCATTGTGCACTGACGTTTAATAGGTAAATCATGACAGTGTTTCAAAATTATGCAGAATATTTGTGTTAAAAATCATACATTAAACTTGGCATCAACAACAGGTCTCATTATATTAGAATTTGATGTACAGTGAAAACCGTTTACAACGACTTCGAAGGGACTGTCGGATTACGGCTGTTATAGCCGATAGTCGTTATAACCATAAACAAAGTTAAGGAAAAAAAAAAATGTTGGGCCCTTAAAATTTGGTTGTAATAACCGGTACGACGTTTTAAGCAAAGTCATTATAAACGGTTTTCACTGTATTTGTATAGAATTGAAAAACTGTAGCACATCATTAAAAATTCCTATGATTTGTTTTAGTTATGATATTGTTTCCGTATCTTTCCAGGTGGGTTCTAAAGCATCCTTAAAACTGAATGGGAAGCCAGCAGTATGGAAACTAGAAGACACAGTTGAAGAAGCATGGACGGGTGCTAATGATGATGATATCATTGATGATAACCAGCTTCTGGACGAAAATGATCTGAAGAAACCCGACCAGAGCTCGTTGAGAGGTATATATTTTTACACATTATGTTCTAAAAAGTAAGGCAAAATATTTTTGACTTAACCATTTTTTTGTTAATATTTATCAGATTCATATCAATTGACAACCTAGATTGGAGTGACCTTATTTTTATAGAAGGCTGTAAAAAATCGCCATCAAAATATGCTTTTAAACAGTAAGAATATCAATTATTCAATATAAAATAATAAGTTTGATGATAAGGAAACCCTTATCAGTTGTTGTCCACAGTGCGCGTTATCTTGATAACAAAACAACGCCGTGCGTTGAGGTTTTGTGTTCCGAGCCGGAATTCATTGGCTCGGCTTAGAATGATTGTGTTGAGGTATTGTGTTGCGAGTTGCGACTATTCCCAATGACGCAGCTCATTCACGCAAGGTCAATGGCTTTGTAGGTACAAGTTGTAGAACAGGTTTATTTTTGTATGTGTGTACGTTTTTACGTATAATGCACACAATGAACGTAAATGAAGTAAGAACGCCTATATCTTAATAGAGGGCACAGAGATGACATTCGTTTTGATAAAAATGTATAATAATAAGAAGAAAGTAATGCTTATTTTCCTTACTCGTATAATGATTATTATATTATTAAGATATATTACGTAATTGACAGTTTAGTATCTTTTCGAGGCAGAACTTTCTAACGACTTTGATGAAATTTGAGCTAGTGTCTAGAGAACAACTTGGGGTTCTATTCTTTTTGAAAAATTTAATATCTATGACGTGGTCACAGCTGATGGCTTGGTGAACTGACAATCATCTATGTACCTTCAATTTTAGACTTTATTATGTATCTTGACTTCAACCTTTTGTAAAAATAACACATTCTTCTATCTAAGAAAGCTGGGTGATCTGTAATTCAGGACCCTCCTACCTGAGACAACTTTGTCTATTGTTTTTTCTTTTTTTTTTTTTTTTTCTTTGTCTTTGTCATTCTAATATCCAGTGGTATTATTATGTTGAGATAAATGAAGATTTATGAGTGATTATTATTTCTGTGCTAACAATGGCTATAATGTTTAAATAAATCTTTTCAGTGTGTGCTACGACTGGCAAAAGAAAAGCGTGCGCGGACTGTTCTTGTGGTCTAGCAGAAGAACTCAAAGGAGAGGTCAAGGACACTCCGAAATCTTCCTGTGGAAGCGTAAGTATTTTGTATTATAACTAGCGACCTGCTCCTGCATAGCCCGGTTTTTACGACTTGAAAAAACATCGAGATTTCTTTATTAAAATGTAACTTTGATATTAATGTATTATACTTACACATAAACCTTCCAGAATAAATTCTGTAAATGATGGTAAAAACCACATTAAAATCCGTTGCGTAGTTTGGAAAATAACGCAGTCACACAGACAGACAGACGACTTTAATTTATAATAAATGTATAGATAGATAGTGTTAGTAAGAATTTAATAACATGTTAATGTATGTGTATGCTCTATGGTGCTATATTAACGGCTTGTATCTGCTGTAGGTACTTTTCAATCACTTCAAGAGGATGACCTCCTCTTACACAATGGGTGAAGGACACATTACAGTTTAACTTGTTGCATTTAAAATTTAATCTAAACTAATATTATAAAGAGAAAAGATTTGATTTTTTGTATGTTTGTTACGCTTTCACGCTAAAACGGCTGAACAGATTTGGATGAAATTTGGCACATGGGTAGACCTGGGTTAACAAATAGGATTTTTTATCCCGATATTCTCACAGGATCGAAACTTATGCGGGTGAAATCGCAGGGCGCATCAAGACAATCTCTTCTACTACTGAGCCTACCTTTTTTGTACTGTTTAGTACTAATGAGTCATTCCGGAAACAGTCATCCGCGACGGACAGGCAGAAACCCAAAATGTCTATAAACTTGACCCTAATTGCGAAACAAACAATTTTTTTTTTTTTTTCCACTGAGCAATGGATATTGCTTTGTAGAAATTCCGTCTCTCGACGGCAATGATATTGAAGTAACGGGCAATACATATTGTTAAATAATTTCAACGATGAAAGCTACTGCGATTTAGAGTGCGTTGCGCAATCAGCATGCACGTTTACTTTAGGGGAATGCCCTACAATGCTACATCATTCTAATGGCGAATACCGAATTAGCCCGGGAATTCCAAAACATTGAGTACGTGAGTCGAAGCATACATACACACCTTGTATTTTAACGAACAGTTAACGCGTTTCTGATTCATACAGGGAAGATTATGAAGTTATTATCGCTATTAGTCACCATTGGCGCTTCTGGTGATTCCGTAATGGCACTTACAGGTGGAATGGCGCTTGTAATTACCACAATATAGCTATGTCTAACGATATACAATCTGTCAACATCAAATTTTTTATAAAAGCTATCGTGCAGGGCTAATGTTTTTGCTCATTAGTCGCAGAAATGTCCTTGTAGCACCTAAGAAGACTGTTTTTAGGGTTCCGTACCAGAAGGGTTCCAAATGGTACCCTATTACTAAGCTTCCGCTGTCCGTCCGTCCGTCTGTCTGTCAGCGAGCTGTATCTCATGAACCGTAATAGGTAGACAGTTGAAAATTTCACAGATTATGTATTTCTATTGCCGCTATAACAACAAACAATAAATATTAAATAAAGTTAATATTTAAAGGGGGGTCTCCATACTATAAACATGAGATTTAGAAACAAAATATTCTAATCCTGGCATGTGGGGTGTCATTATCTAGAGCTCATCAAGTAGAGAACAATTTATTATTTTTTTTAGTATAAAAATGGAGAAATAGGGGACCGGTAAAGTTGTCGGTTTAAGACCATTTTTGTACAAGCTCTATCTCGACATCTAAACAAGTTAGGAATTTGAAACTTCTATATTATCATGTACCATATTCTGTATATAATCAACAAATACAAAAAACGCCGGTTCACAAGGTATTTTATTTAAATATGGGTGATTTTCTGCAACTGCGAAAAATTACTATGTAATTCATAGTATAATTATGAAATACAAATATATTTTTGCGGTTTTCAAATGTAAGATGAATAATAATATTCTTCGTTTAGTAATTTCATTTATTTGCTTAATATTGTACGGTGGTACGGAACCCTTCGTGTGCGAGTCCAACTCGCACTTGGCCGGTTTTTTTTTTTTCACGTTGATGACATACGGGATGTATATAATCGCTATTTATGAGCTGTCTTATAAATCGCAAGTTATTCTATGCAAGAAACTATATGCGAATATATGGTCTATTCCAAAAATATCTGATGTAAGTGTAAACAAACTATTCACGTTAAAGTCTTCAAAACACACTCTAAAGGGAATGAGTAACACATTCATGTACCTATGTATTTAGACGGTCTTAACTCTATAACATTATTAAATTGTATGTATTTGATAAATCATCGACGAAAATTGAGGTCATTTGTATTAAATAGTGATTGAAGTTAGAATTGTAAAAAAATACAAAAGACGTGGATATATTTAGTAACCTGTTCCGCTTAGCAGCAGCAGCACTGTCTCTGCGTCCAGCGCTTGGTGTGGCAACACGCCGTAACCGGGTTCGCGACAAGTCAATCGTCATCCTGAGGATGCCACGTTGAGAGGTGAAACACGTCGATTTCTTTCAGGGTTTTTTATGGCTCTTTAGGAATAGCTAATCAGAACAGGTTACTAAATATATCCACGTCTATTGTATTTTATAATGGGTTTCCGCAAGGTCCCGCCTAAATCAATTAACTATTAGAATTGTTTTCAAATAATCAAATCAAAGCACTCAATTTGTAAGTGAAACTACAAATTGGCATCCTTACATCACTGGCATCGTTACGCTTGGATACGTTTTCTGATCCATTTGATTACATTTACATGACGTACTTTTAGAACAGACGATAGTCGCTACCAAGTAGTGCTAGTGTGTTAGAATTAGAATGCATAACGTGCTGAAATTCTCAAATAAGTAAAGAGTTGCATCGGCCCTCACCTGTAAATTATATCTATGATAAGCATCGATATGATTTGCATAATTTACCATGCAAGGGAGACCCACTTATGCAATGCGTGTGGAATGTGTAAACTAAGTGAACGGTTTTCTATGAGAGTTGATGTATTCTCGAATTACAGAAAATGATCGAATTGATTAACATAGGTATTGGATGTGTTTTTTCAAATTACACGGATTCCTATTTTGATTCGAGAATACCAATGAGTTTGCATTTGTGCTTTCAAATTCATGATCTATGATAGTCACTGCTCATAATATCATAATAGCTCGTAAATTTCGAGATTTCTGCGTCCAACAGGGTGAGACAATCTTATTAATTGGGATTTTTCAACCTAAGGATTTTTTCCGCCTAAGCCATCGGATTGGTGATCTTAGGATGTTGTAACTTCTGCGAAAGACGCAGACTACACAATACTATTGATTGTGGTGCCTTTTTGTTCGTCATCCTCCTAGGCGCTATCCTCTTCTCAATAATTTTGTGATTGGCTTCCAGAATATTAATGTTTTTTCTCAAACATGCATGGAAATATTGTCATTATTTTCGAACAAAGAACACGCGAAGTATCGAATTTACGGTCAAAGAAAATCAAATCCATTGCAGGCGCGTTTTTTGAATTTGGAACATTACAACGCTCCAGCAATGTTGTATGAAATGGCGTGCTGGGGTTATTAAATACTCTTTGATTGGATCTCTTTTATCATTCTTGGCATACCAAAGTTTTCTTTGCTTAGTACAAATTGCGTTCACGTGGCTGTATAGCCTTAGATACGTTTGCCTTTCGGCACAGATGATAAATAGAAAATTGGCGGCAAAGCTGAAAATTCGTCTTGATTTGTTATTTACTTGATATAATAGATAGTTAAAATGAGTTCCAACGGTTCAGAGAGTGAAATGGAAATTGATTGTACTCCACCAGATTTAAGATCAGAAGCCAAATTAGCAATGGAAAACCTGCTTTCAGCGAAGTCAAAAGAAAAATACATGAAAGTATATGAAAATTTTATGATTTGGAAAAACGAGATAAAGTGAACATTTTCTACAAACTGTGTATTTTTGGCGTATTTTAATGAGATTACTAAAAACTAAAAAGCCATCTACATTATGGGCAATTTATTCCATGCTGAAATGTACAGTTCATGTTAAAAACGGCATTAACTTGAAAAAATATGGAAATTTAACTACTTTTATTTCCCTGCATTCTTTTGAGAAAAGCACTATATATGCCTCGGCGGAAGTGGCAATTGCCTGTCTCGTATTAGTGAAGTCCTCGCCTACGGCTCGACCTTCAAACTCATACTCGACCTGCAATTGCCTATTTCCCGGCCTTTGCAATAATGTACTATAAATGGAGTTACTGCCTTCTTACTTCTACAAGCGCACGTTCGCACGACAATTGCGCGATAAAAAAACATCGCGTTAAAAAGGCCCTGTGCGTGTGCGCACGTGGGGTAAATATTAGACAATACGGATTCTATGGTCTTAATTTATTTGTATCAAATTATAACGCTACATTTATCTCGTTCCAGTGTTACCTCGGTGACGCGTTCCGTTGCGCGACGTGCCCGTACCTCGGCATGCCCGCCTTCAAGCCGGGCGAAAAGGTGAAGCTCGATCTCATGTCAGATATATGAACAATCTCAGACATAGCTTTGTCTCCAGTGTACTAGTATGTATTCCAAGTTGTGATTCTATGCTTTCAATAAAATTTATAAGTCGATTCTGTAATTTGATTTTTGTCTTTGCGGTTGATAACGGGGTTGCCTCTCTTTTTGGGAGGCATGATTAAGTAAATATAATTAGTAGAGTATTTAGAGTACTGTAGTTGTTAGTTGATTGTAGTTGCATTAGTGTAGACACCAGAGGGGCAATTCCCGTACATAGAAAACGTTCACATTCAAGTCGCAACCTGTCAAACTTGTCAAAAATTTTGGTAAAATGATTGTATTTTTGACAGATTGCAAATGAGACTACAATGCGAACGTTCTTAAAAATTACGGGAATAGGCACTCTGGTTTTTGAAAAATCAATACAAAAATTAGCCGAAAGATTATAAAACTGCACATGAGTCTATCAGTTGGTCAGCTCATTTTTTGTTGATTAGCCTCTCAGAAACCGCATGTAAATCATTTAACTATTACATAAAACTTTTTCTAAGTTTGGTATCATGAATGCAGTTGAGCGACACTATTTGAAACAATTTTTTGTTTGCCGTAGTGTATCTATTTATCTTTGTTTTCTTTAATTAGCTCACAAAGAATGATGAAAACTCAATTAATTAGGCAAATGAAATAAAACAAATGTATAGCAAATATTCAATTATACATATTTTCTCTTCTTTTTACAAACAGTTAACTTATTTAACATATTTCGATCTATAACATTTTTCCATTTACAATAAATCTGAATAGTAGTCATTCCGCTATACAATAAAATATACATATATATTTTTGCGATATCTGTCATATAATAACAATTTTTATAGTTATTTATCTATTAATTTAAATGACACAACATTTCCTGTTCTCTACAGTACGCTATAACATTGGAAAGTGTACAATACTTGGTACAAATTTGGTCTGGAAGTTCACGGATATATTTATGTTCCGGATTGTATAACTTTCCACGATAGGATAACTTTTTGTATATTTAAGGGGTGGTGAAGTGTTTGGACAACAACTCCAACTAAGCAATATCAGTGGAATACTAAAATATTGAAAATCTGTTAAGGATGGCACAATCATTTGTGTCAAGTAATGTTTCGTTGGTGAGGGCACTGTCTACTAACATTATGGTCTATGTAAACCAACTGGCCTTGCCTGACATTGGCAACATCAACATAATATTATGAATCTCTTCATACATTTATTATCTATTGTCACTATATTTGTAACACCTAAATATCGTTCAATCACAATAATAGAGACGCGTCTAGCACACATAAACATTCTTAGTAAAGTCTTGGAAGAAACAGAAGGTGATATCTAGATATTTATAAAAGCTTGTAAACGGAAGAAATTGCCATAGTAAAAGTAACGATTATTTACAACTCAGTTAACAATAATATAGCTGATGTCAGTCTTTTGGCATTTTCTATGACTTTTGGATCGATGTTGATGTTTTTAGCGAATGGAATAGACAAAATACTTCTATAAACGATCATCGACATCGATCCTCGATTGCTTGCAAGTCTGTAAACGACTTATATTTGTAAAAACTCTCATTGGAAGGCATTGTATTGGAATAGATTTTGTTTTAAGTTCAACCTGTTGTAAACAATCATTCCTTTTACAAATGTCAGCCTCTGGTTTACGTATAACGAATATCTCTGACGGAATCAAACGTATTGCAAACAACGTTTGCATATTGTCTAATTAATACATTTTACAACAAACATCGATGCACGTAATAAGTTGATGGTAAATATTATACACCCTAATAATGTAGCATATAATCAAGTAACAAGTGCTGACTGAATATGTACCTACACATAACGATATTTTAACGTATAATTGACTCACTAAATCTACTAGGAGGCGCGGAAGAACATCGATTGTGCCAATATTATATTATGGATTGGCGAATATTACAACAAAGTGTTCCTTAACAAAATTTTCTTTATAATATCAATCATGATTGTGCCTGAATTACGTCCACAAAAATAATATAGCACCTTTTTTGCAATTAAATTAATACTTTCTGAATTTGGATTTTGGGAAATAATACTTTTTGTAACAAATTTTGTACTAAAATGATTGTCCAGCGTTTGTAGCGGAGCTTCTTAGTTAAACGACGGAACGAGCTCGCGCCCACAAATAAATGCTCCTATCTCATAATTTAAGTAATATCTTCAAAGAAACTACTATCCCACAACATTCAGTAAAGCGTCCCAGTCTTTTCAAAAGTTTATTTTCATCAAATTGAGATCTTGTTTAGACTTGATAGCGACCATTCGCTCGCGTGACGTCACGGCGCGCGCGCACGCCACCCGTCGCCGCCGCGAGACACTAGTCTTATAGTTTGTGAGGTAGGCTTAGTCATGATCTAATGAAAGCGCCTTGTTAGAAAATACCGATTAATAAAATGAGATCTTTCATTACAATTACAAATATTAATATAAAGACGATAAAACTAGAATTACATACATTATACAACAAATTATTAACTTTTGTACAACACCATCCGTCGTCATTGAGGTGTCCGTATTCTATGGTCGTCGGTTACCGTTTAACACAATAATGATTAATAGCACGTAGCATGCGGTACAATGAAACCAACCCTTGCAAGTCTACTGTCCGTATCCTTCAGGCCCGGCGGCTCGTCTATCTGCCAAGTGCGATAGAACATCCATGACTCGTTTACATCTGACAACGTAATTGTTCGAGATAAACGTATTATGCAAACAAATAAATATGGATTTGAATTTCAAGCCAATATGAAAATTATATATCTTGACTTAGTATTTATATTAAATTAATTTGATTTTGATATGGCCATGCATTTGTCGTTATGTTACATAACGATATATGTATATCAATCACAGACGCTATTTGTTATGTATGTTTTCAGTTTTAGTTTTTCAGCGTTTTATTTTTGAGTATACAACAACTATACATTTTCTTACCAATAACGCACTTATTTGTCTAAAACATATATTTCTTTTATTCAAGCTTCATACCTACTCTGACCAATAACTACAAAATATCACAGACTGTGTGTTTATTATGTATACATCTTCTCATAGAAAAGTTATGTGTATCACACATGGACGTCAAAAGCTAAATAGATGACACATTAACCATGATCATTATACATATTTCATTTTATTTTACAATATATACCTATCAATTATCAACATTTATATTAGATCAAATTATTTGTCAGAAGAGTTTGCCAGTACAGTTCAGCGAAGCGATCGCCACGCGAGCACGGCTCGCGGGGGCGCCACACGACAATTACATCGTCATGGATATGTCTGCAGTCACAACCATCGGAGAGAATGGAATCTGACATGACTGCGTCCTTCACAAACAGAATCATTCAGAATACTCGTATAGAAAGAAATCAGTCGAGATTTAAGCACACGTCAGCCCATTACTACTAGCTACTATCTAACATTCATTGTACCTTTGTTTTGTTTTATATATGCATTGCCACGTGTCAAAGTAGACTGGCGATAAAATCTCATTGGTTATCACAATATCTAACCTACTTTAAGATCTGGTACAAACTTACACATTGTTATTTTTGTGCTCATTATTTAAAAAAATGTTTAACTCCATGGTTGTGGAATATAAAATTATAATATTGTTTAAAGGTTTTCGTGTAAGTATGTCTAAAGCGTTTTACTTTGTATGCCGTATATTGTTATATATCATTCGTGTACCATAGAGGAATGAGAAGTGATGGACGCGGCGTCGTGCGACCTCGGCGTCCCTTCCCTTTGTGACACGTTAGGTTAGTCATGGAGCGTAACGTTCAACTTCGACCTAAGTTACATACATATTTACAACATCGTACACGAACGCGTACAGAAGCACCCGACAGTAAAAAGCACCTAGAGTTCCCCAATAGAATTTCATAAGCGTACTATTATGGACTGCCGATCGCTGCAGAAACCGCGCAAATTAACATTTAACAATAGTGCATGCCGCAACATGCAACCGAACTCACTGGGGCCGTTTATTATCTATCTACAACGTTCCTTCCGAAGAAGTAATCCTTTTTATCACTTGTCCATCCGTTCACTAACAGTTCAGCAGGTTCGGCACACAGAACAACGAGTCTGAGTCAGAAACGAGTAGCGAGTCGCAACGATCACAACACGATCAGGACAGTTCCTCCAGTCCTCCAAATATACGAATACGAAGGTGTGGTTCGTTTCAACGTTTCTTGAGGGGAGGGGGGTTGTCTTCGCAAACGTCGGAGGCGGACCAGCGGCGCTTTCGTGCGTCCTCCTTGACGCTGAGGTTCTCGGGGTGCGTCTGCGGGGGCGCGGGGGGCGCGTGCGAGGGCGCAGGGGGCGCGGGGGGCGCGTGGCGGCGCGGCACCAGCGACACGCACACGTCGCCCACCTGCAGCCTCTGCACGCGCAGCCCGTACTGCGCCAGCGTGCGCTCGGGCTTGCACGACGCCCAGCCGCGCCCGTACACGAAGAACGGGTGTTCCACCGTGGATTCCAGCTCCACCTGGAATTAATAACCGTTTAATTAAGTACGCTGATTTAAATTTGCTTCTTTTATAAAATCTTATTGGGCTTTATCGCCGTGTGATAATGTCGCCCCGATAAATTTTAAAGTTTCTGCTGTGCTTTTTATATGGTCTAGTAGGGTTCTGAATCGATTGTAATATGCTGTATGTTTGCACTTTCTCAATCCGCGCTGGTTTAAAAGGGTTTATTATTCTGCTCTATAGTTTCCAATAGGACTAAACTTTAAAAGCCAGTAAACTTAAATAATGTATAATCATGTTCATGAGGCATGAAAGTTCTCATACGAGAGTTGTATTGAATATTCGCGAATCAAATTTTGAGCAACATACAACCTGATACAGACCTGCAAATTGCAAAAAACTTAAGAAAATTCGAATTTCGCGGGCTACCTTGGTGCTTTTACCTTAAAGAGTCAGTTAGTACCTGGGAGCGGTTCCTATCGTAGGTGAGCGTGAGCGCCAGCCGGTCTCCTCGCTCGTCCAGCCGTAGCAGCGTGCACTGCGTGAGCGCGAGGTCTCCGCTGCGGTCCGCGCTCATCACGAAGTCTTCCGTGCGCATCTCTTCCACGCGCCGGAGCGAGCCGTCTTCTAACCTGATGAGCGCTCCGCGGCAGAAGTACGGCGCCGGCGCGCCCCGCTCAGGTGACGTTGGCGGTTCCTGGAATCATTGAAGGAATTTGTGAGTTCAAGAAGCTGTAGGTATTTGATCTACCTGATAAACATGAATATTCTTTTAAAAAATTAATGAATGAAGATTTACTTCCATCCAAGTGAGTTATTTCAAGTGCATGCTTTAATTTGCTTTTTACTAGAGAAGGATTTAAATACCAGCTTTTTGGGTTTACTTTGCCATTATGTTGTAGTTTAAAGCCTCGTGCAGACTGGCGCAATGAGGCTTTGGCTTGGGTAGATATAAAATATAAATGAAGTTTGAATATTACCTCTCTGGGTGGTGGTGCAGGCGCAGCTACGGACACGGGCGGAGAGTGCGGCGCCGGCGCCGGCGGCACGAAGCCGGAGGTGGCGCGCGGCCGGAGCGGGTAGTTGGACGGCGGCGGCTGCGGCGGCGCGCGCTGGCGCTGGTACAGGTAGGACGCGTACGCCGGGTGCGGCAGGAAGGGCGCGTACGCCCCGGGGACTGACGGGAAGGGCGCGGACGGCGCGGGGGGCGCAGGCATGGCATCCCGCGGGCGCCGCGGGGCGTACCGCGCGTACGGGCGCGGCGGCGGCGCCAGGAACTCGGGTGTCATGCCGGTCGGCGGCGGCGGGTACAGGTTCAGCTGCCCGAGCTGCCCCAGCTGGGCCAGCGCCTCGCTGGGGAGACTCGCTGAGATCATCGGACGGGCTGGAAAAGAGAAACCGTACTGTTAGTTATGTTTGAACTCTTAACAATTAACGTTGACAACAAAATTGGCAAAAGATGGCGTTCAATTGAATAACATTCTCATGTCAACATATATTACTTGTGGTGTGTGTGTAATTGCTAAAAATGACATACCTACGAATCATAGTACGGGATAGATATTACTACGAACACATTAAAACGCTGATTAATAACAAACTAGATCACAGCAAGAAGCCCCTGTCTTCACGAGCAGCGAGTAGTTAACGTCCAGCATCTGCGTTAGATCGAGTGTTTAGTATCGCGACAAGATAAGAATGTGGAGCGGCCGACGTCAACATTATAAATAGATTTTATTCACGTACATAAAAGTTAGTAATTCAGTGTGCACGCCACATGACGTGGAGTAGTCTGTCGTATAAACACGGCTTTTGTTCTATTTTTAGGGTACGGTCTACCATACACATAAAACGATCTTTGTTGCTTTATCGTTGCCACTACGCGTTATCCGGAGCAGCTCCAACTGGACTGGCGGGGAATAAACGCCACTCGTGATAAATTATTGTTGCTTCATACTACTAACTTGCACATTACTGTAACATATTATTATAGCTGTCTGCGATATATTTAGCCTATAACGTGGGCGGAGATTTACTTAAATAATTTTAAACTATGAAGAGCTATGTTGAGACCGAACTTCAGCCAGTCTATTTCTTGAAAACAAAGGAAAAATTATTGTTTCCTTTTCATAAGCATAATCAGTCTATAGGTACTGTTCCCACTGTTGGGACACAGGCCCTCTCTATGAGAGTTTCATTTTCATCATTGATTTATCTATTAGCTACTTTCAATGAGACTTGTAAAGGACATAAATATTATTTAATTATAGGTATTGTAAAACGGCAATTATGTCTCATAGCTGACTTGTCAGCTGGAAGCGGAAAATCGTGATAAAAATAAAATTGTTTTATGCAATTAAACGAATTTACCAGACAAGAGTGGGTATTATTTAGTATCTAAGTAAACTAGGTTTCTCTATAGTCCTTAAAACGAGGCACCAATACCGAAGTGTAGGTAGATAAATTATTCCAGCAGCCATACGTTGGCACAAGGTTATCTCAACCGATACAACGGTTTCTCGGCTGTTTGGGTACTTATCACTCTTACATGAAACACGTGTACACGAGTCAATATTTTTCTACTTTGTTTGATTTTTCCACACTACGGCTATTTGTTTCGTAACGTTAAATATACGTTACGTTAACATTAATGTAATCAGCCTCCGTTCGTAACGTAAATCTTTTATAATATTGAGATAAACATTTGAATAAGCGCATATTCTAATACATTGTTATTGTAGCTTAAAATGGTTGGTCAAATGATACGTTTTGTGGACGGTGAATATCTTTAATGTTGTATGCACGAATAGAACTTAAGTTTATAAAACAACAACGCGATGTCATAGGGTTTTTTTAATAAAAATATTATTTTTGGAGTACAATAATCCAATAATACTTGAAATAAAATAAGTTCATGAGGGTTGTCAGCATTCCTGTGCGCGTTAGTGCTGCAGGCGATAATTTGAAGAACAAAGAATGCGCCGACGCACCTGCGCAAACAATAAGCTCTTTTCCAGTTAGCACACCTCACTGTGGGGGATGACTAGCGCCCAATCTATACATTATGTGGTTGACAAAAACTTGTTAGCGAAGAACTCGACGGTACGTGCTGTCACGCACACTTTACTTTAGAAAAAACGTTAAAATTAAGTGCATTTTTTTGTTCCAGTAACTTGCCGATAGGCCATTTTGGTGTCACTCAAAACAATAACCTTTTTCATAATGAAATCACAGTTTTAAACACACCACGTACCTATTTTCAGCTGCAATCTCAGTAACGTTACATAATTCTCGATAAAAGCCGTGAAAAGATGTGAAACTCGATAGGTATCGAAACATTACACAAGCCTAGGCTTTCTAGACTTAGTCACGAACCTTTCGTGACCTTGTTGGCCGTGTAAAACTGTTTCAAACTGCCTGAAGAATACCTAGTCATGCCTCAGGGAAAATATTGCTCATTTTGTAAAGTCATAACTAAACGTATCTTAAGGAAACATCGCAGAGATAATTATCAGTCCACAGCTACTTCATTTTTCCTTATCTGGTTTCATGGAAAATCAAGAAACAATGTGAATACATTAAGGCTTAGCTTCGTATCACATTCCCGGCTGATTCAGTCAACAACACAACGCATGTAATGTGTGCAAAATTACAAACATAGTTAATTTCGTTACGTAATAGTCAAAAGCGTGAAGTTTTTAACACACACAGAAATAACGTTTGTGTTAAAAGTTAAATTTCGCGAACGAGGAAACGAGATCGCATACATTGTTTGCGACTGTGACTCACAAAAACAATGCGAGATGGAGTGTCGTGACTAAGGCTTTAAAAATTCAAGTCAATTAGCTAGCTCTCAGCCACGGTTGAGTGTCGGCAACTCGGCACGATGCGCCACAGCGCAACCTAACTCTCGATAGCTGAACAAACTAGGTTTTTATTCTTGTTTTTAACGGAAAGTTGCCACTGAGAACTAGAATGGCCGGTACACCAATACTAAGCAACTTTATTACATAATTGATCACGATGTTGTTGGATGCTAAACATACAAAATTTAAGGTCACGTTGTCAATGATATAACTCATTAAAACACTTTTAGATTTGTTTCTCACCTTTGATTTGAACGGGCGAGTGAACGGTGATTAATCAAACTCTAGGCATGTGTAAGTACGTCTGCGACCTTTAAATAGTTCCAGAGTCCAAAATATATAAAGTAGATTTGATCATTGGGATATAATGGAATGCTAGTATAAATAAATATTAAGAACGTTCTAATTTTGTGAGTTTGTGGCGCGCTGTCTGTCGGTTGTGATCGTATCGGCGTAGGCGCATGCAGCAAGGCCGCGAGTTCGGCGCCCGCGCGGTAAAAAACCTCGTATGAATGGCGAGCCAAATTCGCGAACGATTCTCGGCGGAAGCGCTTACATCACGCGTTCAACATGGCCGCCGTAACGCTCAACTAATTATTATTTGTTAAAATATTTGACAACCACTTATTTGTTTTTTTGTTTGAACAGTCGCAAATAGAGCGCGATTGCGCCTTATTTAAGACTTTTGTTTGTATGACAAGCATACCACGACGGCATTGATCTATGATTGGGTTTTACCCATTCTTGAATGTAAATAATTTGTTTTTAGAATGGATGTATAAAATATAGAAAGGGGTTTATCGAGTTGTGAGATAATAGAGCTACATTTTTTTTTAATCAACCTGTAAGTATGGTCCCACAGTTGGGCAGACTGTTGCCCAACTGTGGGATCCACTGTTCCTTGTATGTTTTGACTTCTCCGGCCAATCTACACCGTCACAAGAGCCACATCAACAACGTCAAAATAGAAACAGTAGCACACCACTCTGAGATTTTTACGACAATTTATAAATACGCGGAAAGTTACGAGAGTAGAGAGTATCGTTTATAAAGTAGCATAATAACACTATGGTGTTATTAGGCGGCGTGGCGGGTGGCTGCCGGCAGGGCGGGCGGCGGGCGGTCGATAGGGCGCCGCCCGTAACCCACTTCTGACGCCCCTGACCTTGCCGCCGCCATTCACGCCGCGTCTTACAGCGGCCGCCATACCCCCCTCGCACCTCCTCCCCCTCCCTAGCGGCGACCCCCTCACCCCCCTAACACCCCCCTTCCCCCACCGTCACGCACACCGTCCCGCTGAAACTTACAAATGGTCGGATTATTTTGACTTTACGCTTGATTCGATGTTTATCAAACATCTGTTTATGCCAAGCAAGTTTTATCAAAACTTTAGGAAATTATGAATCGAAATGTTCGGGAAAATAAACAGAGGTTTGTTGTTTTTGATAAGAACTGAAGGGATGCTGTGGTAACTTCTTTATAATGATCAGGCAACACAACATTTACAGGCTGTTGATTAAACAATAATAATTGTATTTAACTTGGCAGTAATTTTTAAGTAAACGTACTTAATTATAATAGAAACACTTTTTAAATCTAAAATAAAGGAAAAGAGAAAAGCAACTTTAAAATCATCACAGAAAACCACTAGAGATGAAAATGAAAATATACAAATCCTAAACATGCGCGGTGGAGCATATCACTCACATTAATATTAGCAGTAGGTACAGTTCTATCTGCTTCATGATTATATTGTGACATAGCAGACGTGTTTGCATTCGTTATTAAATTAATTATACAGGAGCAGTGTCCAATCGGCGGGAATGCTAAAATATGATATGAAGCCCACCTGTTCCGGCCAGCTGTCGCAGACATTATATCTAGGGCTGCCAGTGCTGCCAGACGCGTGTTTTGATTACGTAACGTCTCTGCCCTAAATATCAGGGATTTATTCGTCTTTAAGTCCACGGCAACTGTCGGGATAATCTTTAGTTTAGAAGAAACGTAACAAAATGTTTACTCAAAACAATTTAATTATCATAACAAGCAAAGATTAACGAAAACATTTCTTTTCATCAAAATTCGAATCCGTAAATTCTCAACCAACTCCATGTTTTTATAATTAGCTTATCCATTATGTACGAAGTTTACTTAAAATGAAGTCTACAACTCTTAGGTAACCCTATTACCCTTGAATAGAAAAGAACCCAACCCTAACCAATCTAGCCAGTCGACATGCAAACGTTACATGTAATCGGTAATTACGTACATATGTTGGTACGATAAGCATTACTTGGCGCGGTGTGAACTCAAGAATAAACAGTTAATTATATCGAGTCCACGTATTGTTGCGAACCAATGTTGAATTGTGTTTATCAGTACAGCTATTGAGATTCGTATATCCAGTTCTGCACAGGATGATGTTTTGATTCGATTCGTTGGTCCCTTGTATCTAAGGTGTCGTATTCACGCGTATTAGTTCAAGTACCCGGGCGACTGAGTTCTGCTCGGGTGAAAATACGGAGAAAACGAATTATTCCACATATGAGACCTACCTAGATCGATTTTTCGCCCCCGTAAAACCTATATTGCAACTTTCAAAGAAATAGAGCCGTTTTGGAGAACGTGATTACAAATATTACAAGTAAATATAGGATAGCCTCTAACATTCTGTCACTATACAGAAAGAAACAGGTCTAATCTTCATTCATCTAATAATAAGTTTTTACTACTTATAGCAATTTCCTTCAGATGGTTATGTCTAGTTAGTTTTTTTTTTAATACATAGTGGTAAGGTTTGGTCAGTATAAAGAAGCATATGTATTGCTTTATGTATTAGCGTCCAATCGGCCTATATAGCAATTGCCTCAGTTGTCCTGCAAGGCTATGACAATTTGTAAGGATCAGTTCGTTCAAGCTCTTTGGTTTGTGACCTCGTAAGACCAGATCTGTGGATGGTTACTTCGGTTGTGATTATAATGCACCTTGGTTCAGAGGCTGACTCCTGGATTTAAAAAAGCAGAAAGCAAACACCCTCCGGGTTTGATAGAAGTTACAGTTACATGACTTTGAAGGTGTTTGAAGAGTGTCAGGGTGGTAGGCAGCATTTTTGAATTATGTGGTCAGTTATGGTGCTTTCCTGCAATCTGTGGGAGTGATTTCGTGAAAAGAGACGGAAGTGTGTAACAGGAAGCGGGGAAGCGCGCGCTATTTGATTTGACCAATGAGCGCGCACGGGGCTAGAGTTGGCCGTTAGATGATACCAACCCATTTTGCAAAAGGTTGGTACTGTCAGCCAAGATGACAGATGTTACACATCATAAGTGACTACCTACTGTAAGGCTCACTCGTTTTTAGGGTTCCGTACCTCAAAAGGAAAAAACGGAACCCTTATAGGATCACTCGTGTGTCTGTCTGTCTGTCTGTCTGTCTGTCTGTCTGTCTGTCTGTCTGTCTGTCTGTCCGTCTGTCACAGTCAATTTACTCCGAATCTAATGGACCGATTAAGTTGAAATTTGGTACACATGTGTATTTCTGTGACCCAAACACGAATGTGTAACGTAAATAATTTAATTTTGAATATAGGTGTCACTTTTGGGGCGCAAACAAGAAAATTAAAAAAAAAAGTTTTGCTAACAGTACCGTGTGACATATCAAATGAAAAGGCTTGTTGCGAGGATCCTAAATATATTTTTTATATAATTTTAAAATAAATACTTTTAAAGATATTTGATAAATTCAATGAAAAATGACCATTCCCCCCCCTTATCTCCGAAACTACTGGACCAAAAATTTTGAAAAAAATACATAGTATGGCTCTTTACTCATAGATTACAGGAAAACCTATAAGAAGTCTATGGTCTTGAAATAACATGGTAAATCTCTCAATATTGTGCGTAAAAACTTACATTTCGTCGCTCGGCATCCAAAAGGCCCATCTCTCTAGCTACTATAATATCAAAATATCAAAAGTGTTTGACCGTCTGCTTAATACACAAATAAATAAAACTGTAAATGTTCATGACAACCAATTCGGGTTTCGGCGTGGTTTGTCAACAGAAAATGCAGTGTTGTGCCTTAAGCATACTATCACATACTTACTATACACAGCGTAGGACGCCGATTTATGCTAGGTCGATTTATTCAAGGTCTGATCAGGTTGCTTATGACGTATTGTGGAGAAAGTTGGTGAAGAATAGGTTGCCAACGGAGCTTATAAACATCTTTCAATAGTGGTATGGTAATCAGATCAATAGTGTACGATGGGCTGGAACTTTTTCCAAGCCATACAGGTTGGAATGCGGGGTGAGGCAGGATTGGCGAGCTCAGCAGCACCAGAGTGGGTTGCTATATAGATGGTATTTGTGTAAATAATATTAGCTATGCAGATGATATGGTGCTTCTGAGCGCGTCAATCTGTGGTCTCAGAAAGTAATTGGTCGCCAAATGTGAGCAGTATGCCAAAACACATGGTTTGATGTATAACTCCAATAGGTCGGTGCTGCCCCGTTTTTGTAGCGCATCGGGAATATTCGCGGACGCACATATTAATTGCTTTTACGCAACGATGCGAATGAGGTGTGCATCCCTGGTACGCAGAGTACGGGCCAGCTCCAACAATATCGTTAGCAGTCTGGATTGCATGTACATCAATCACTGCAGTGCCGTCTCCCATGGGGTGAAATAAATTTAAACTAGATTACGTGGGGCACTCAGAAAGTTTTGTGATACTAGAAAAAAATATACTACAGGTTATATTTTTTTTTATTAAATCTTTTGAAAGAACTCTCCATTGGCATACACAGTTTTATACGTCTGAACAAATTTTCATAACACATTTTCCAGTCCGCATCAGACACCTCTCCAATCTCCTTCTCAAATGCACCCAGTGCATCTTCAGGTGATGAAAACTGTTTTCCTTTGAGTTGATTTTTTATTTTGGGGAACAAGAAAAAGTCGCACGGAGCCAAATCGGGACTGTAAGGAGGATGACCTATAAATTTGACCGGTGTGCTGTCCAGAAAGTTCCTTGTTTTGAGCGCCGAGTGAGCCAGCGCGTTGTCGTGGTGAAGCAGTAGCCCACGGAGGCCAGTGTTCGGTCGCTTGCTGCTTGCAGTAATAAAAACTTCTGGCAAACATTTGGTAACATACCATTCAGCATTGACGCTTCTTTGATCTCGTCAGGGTATTGACACCAGATAAACTGGTAGAAAAAAAAAAAACTTGCGATCAACATTTTGCCTGCATTTCTGGCTCGCTTCACTTTGGTAGGCGTTGGTTCATTTTGAAACAGCCACACGGTCGACTGATGCTTCATTTCTGGATCATATTGATAAATCTAAGATTCATCACCCGTAATGATATCTTAAACGCGCCGAGACGAGCCTGCTACCAATTTTGCTATCATGTCTCGGCACCATTCTACCCGAACCTCCTTCTGACCCTGCGTTAGATTTTACGGTACCAGCGTGAAACTATCTTCCATAACCAAAGATGCCTGTGTAGAATTTCATGCACACTTCCCGATCCAATCGGCAGTATACACCGTGAAATTTGAATCACAGTTTTGCTAGAACAAACTTTATTCAGACCATGGTCTACTACCATTCTACAGAATCCAATAAAAAAAAAACATAAATTGGTTTTTGAAAAAACGTGTACGTGGTGTCTGTGTTGTCGGGAGTAACGATAATCTTGATATTTTAAACTTTGCTTTTTTTGTGTTATTTCAAAAACCAATTATGTTTTTTTTTTATTGGATGCTGTAGAATGGTAATAGACCATGGTCTGAACAACGTTTGTTCTAGCAAAACTGCGATTCAAATTTCACGGTGTATGCTGAACCTCTTCATATGTAATTCGCCTATTCTCTTGAATTAAATTTTTCACAGCCAGCACTTTTTCAACAACCGTCATAGGGCGGCCACTTCTTTCTTTGTCTGCCAAAATTACTAGACCACCCATAAATTCGTTGAACCAGCGAAAAACAGTATTTTTAGAAGGGCTTTTTTCTATGAACACCATTTGAAGTCTTTCAAACGATTCTTCTGGTTTTAGTCGACATTTGAAATCGTACAAAATCATCGCGCGAAAATGTTCTCGTTATAAATCCAGTTTTCAGTAAGACAGACTATTTTGATTTTGCTCGTAAAAAAATGTGGAGGGAATTTCGAATTTGGAATGTCATGTTTTTTTGTAATAAATAGTCATCGTTTTAATTGACATCAAAACTAGCCAGTATTCTATTGACAAAAACTGTTAGTCGCAAAACTTTCTAAGTGACCTCGTAAAATAAGTTTTAACATAGTTCATAAGTTTACTAACGCAATGAGTCCTTGTTACTTGAATAAAGAAAAATATCTGGATTATAATTTTTTTTGAACGACGTTTTCTAAAAATGAAACCTAGCTAGATCGATTTATCGCTCCTGAAACCCCCTGCATACTAAATTTAATAAAAATTCTTGGAGCCGTTTCCGAGATTCAAATTATAATTATACATAGGTATATACAAGAATTGCTCGTTTAAAGGTATTATTATTATATTAATACCGCGAATGTGAAATTTTTTACGAAAATCTGATTTTTGTTTTATTTCATTCTACACGTTCAAATAAGTGACCCTGCAATTTAAAAAAAAATGTCACAGTCGCGGTATTGGATGCCGAGCGATGATTTGCAGTTGGAATGTATGGGAGAACATGTTTTTCAACTACAATGTTAAGTTTGTTCTTGGGATAAATAAATTCATCTCAACTACGGAACCCTTCATTGTGCGTAGTCCGACACGCACTTGTTTTACTGTCATTATAAGTTTCTGCAGAACGTGGTCATACAATTTTTAAACCTTATCTACGAGTATACCTAATTCCTATGATAACATCAAGTATAAGTGCAATTGCACGCTCTGTACATGTGCGTCCTATTGACAAACAAAAACGTGAATTGACGTTTACACTCCCCTTTAACTGAAGAGGTAGGTAACGTCTTTATCAGTCACTGCTTTACGTAACACATTGAGAATTATGTACAGTATTAGCATCCATTAGTTTAGTCAAACACAACATACATGATTGACGTCAATGTGTCTATTGTAAATTAAATATACCTAAATTAAGTCGGACCAGTTGCTAGTTGAGTTTTCAGTCCAATTTCAAAAGATCTTTCAATGATTTCACGGCTTAAACCGTGTCTATCTTGTCCATAAAATAAAGTGGCTATTACATCGACAAAAAATGTTATTTTATTTTATACACTGTTATCTTTAAGTTGCACCAGGGCGTTAGATTTGTGCTCAGAAAATGAATTTGTACGCGCACGTCATATTTCTTTTACAATGTAGTAGTGTAGCGGGCAAAGACTTAAATATTTACATTTCAACGTTTATGTTTAACTCAAGAAAAACACATTAACTCAGATCACTCACCACCACATTTGCATGTGCAAAGTGATATAAAAAGTGAGTACTTAGAAAGAAGATTTCATTACTGACAAACAAAGTATATTTTTGCACGCGCCCTGTTCCGTTTTATGTTTATTATATTAGTTGAGCATCGCTAAGCACCTAAGTGGAATACCTAGATATCCCAAATAAGTCTTGAAAACTATAAAAATATTTTAATGCATGTCTTAAAATTATTATACAGAATTCCGCAGTGGTAGTGAAGTGACAACTGCGTTTCCGTCGCAATGTCAAATTCCTGAATAAAACGAAGTGAAAGATTCATTGCCACTGAAATTGCATTCTTTACCATCAAAAGTTACAGCAGCTTTCATATAAATCAGAGGGATGTTATACTGAGTTTGAATCAGTAGTGTGGCGATGAAGAGGAACAATAAATGTGTATCTACATGATGTTGAGGCTCTATTGCCACTGGCGAGGCTGAATGAACCGCGCCAGTCACGCGACGCCTGTTACGTAAAGCCGAGTTTCCACAATATTACTTAGCTTACTTGTTTGCGGTAAAAAGGCAACTGACGTGTTAATTGCATTGCAGTATTGCTAATTATAATATTAACTTGCATTTTGATTCGTATCGAGAAACCGGCTCCGGTGTGTTAAGGACAGTTATTTCGAGTTTCGTTTGCAGTACCGCACGTGTATGTACATGTACTTGTGGTTATAACAAAATTGAGGCAAAAACTGCAGGTCAACGTATTACTAATTATAATTTAAAAAGCAAATGTCAGGTAGGTTGGTATAACTTCGTCTGAGTTGTTACTGCAGAACAAAATACGCTTTATATAATCGTATGTTCACGATTGTTCTCAAAGAACTAGAAGCCATTTCGCGATGTAAAAGGCAATCACAAGTGAATAACTACCTGTGGTGTTTGAGCTCACTAGTTTTAATAATGACAAGGTGGTGAACTAAATTATCCCGCGTAATTGCCGGTTCTGATGGCCACGGTTTGCGTCGAACCCACAAGGAGGCGGTGTATTCGTTTAAACGACCAATTTGGAGTCCAACAACAGTTTTATTGAGTGTATCACGCAATAGGAGAGCCGAGGCAAACAACCCCGCCTACACTCGCGACTCGCGACGTTACACCGACAGACTTCTATTTACATACACGTCAGGGTTGCCAGATAAATCGTGTGTAACAACGTAAATATCGTGGAATAATGCGATGGAAGTAACATTCAAAAATACGATTTTAGCATTGAATCTATTCTCGTGCATATCAGAATTATTTAATCAGCTTGGTTGCATGATCCGGTGAGAATGTCATTTGAGGACAAGCGATGACGATAATATTTGCCAACGTTTTCCTCAAAGTGATAGAGACGGAAGTTGAAAAATGTTAACCTTTGGCAACCCTGTGAGTGTCCATTATTGTTAAGTTGCGGCCACCGTCGCCCACGCGGCAACACACCGACAAAGTGGTGTTAATGTGTGCGCCACCTGTGTGCACAGGCGCCATCAACATGCCAAGCGAATTGTGTGAAAAACTAGCGCTGATTAATTTGTATTTGTAAAGGCAGTTTCAATTATCTTGCATGTTCTCGAGATAGGAGTGATGTCGATCTAAGGCTTATAATGTTGGCCATTCAACAACTTGTACCTAATGTATTTTTTGGACTTTCAGAAAATGTTTTGATTTGTGGATGTTGTCTGATAAGCTTAGCTCTTCAGAAAAATTCAAAGAAATTATTTCGCGTAAATATCGAATGGAATTGCTGCAGGATTAGCATTAATTAGCAAGTTCAACACCCGCTGTCGAACTATGTACCTTTTAAGTAAATTTTCCTTACGATTTTGGGTCATTGCATTGACATTGTGACACTACAGAACTAGTCAATGAATTACTTAATTACGTTATAAACAGTAGCTACAACTGTAATCAAAAATACCTATTTAATTTTGGATGTAAAAATACGGGCATGTTTGAATGTATCATGTGATGTGTACATGGCGGATATTCAAATAATGACGTGGTCAGTCACTTATGGTCCATTAACCGTTTCTGAATGATTTACTCTTAAAATATTGAGTTTATTTTATTGTGTACCTCGACTTATTGACAACAAATAAACCCTTAAAAGTTAATGAAGTGAATTTGTAGCTAAATTAGACATTGAACCGTAAAATATTTATAAACCGCTTTTTCAACCGTGTGTAATAAAAATTGTTGATAATATCCTCGATTTTTTTTGCACAGGGAATAAAAGTTAAAGCGTTATGACAACCATTCATCACCATTTACAGTTTTGAAGCATGTGCATGAAACGTAACATCATCTTTAAAAAAAAACCTTAGACGGTTCGGGGTAGCCGTCAACATATTCCTACCCACGCATACCCTTCCATCAAAATAATTAATCTCATTTCTTTCAAGTGTATAACAAAAGAAAAAATATAATGAGCTTTAACTAAAACGATAATGTCAAGGATTAAACCTACACTGGATGTAAACTTAAATCTGAATTTCATAATAATTTCAGAGCAAATTCTTTGACCTTTACTAGGTACAAACTTCAATTAAATATTTATTCTATTTGGAGATGATAGTTTTGTTTACAGTGACATGGCAAAATAAATAGTCGAAATCAATACCCACGTAACTGGATTCAGTAGACTACTACGTCACAGTAGTTAATAGGAATAATGTGATACCTGAAATTGTGCATTAGTGAAATCTGTGTTTGAGAAATTTGTGGGGGAACAGAAACATTGTTGAAAATGTGCGGATATTAGACGGTTGTCAGCTTCGCCCACACCCGCTCGCTAAATGGACTTTATTTTAGGCTGCATTAGATAGATACACGGAATAGCCTTTTGAAATCCAGGTCACTTCTAATTTTAATTCCTCTTCCCTGTGCCATTTATATCGAATCTTTTTACAAGCTCAGTTTGCAACCGCAGAATTGGCTTTAGCATTTGAAAATGTTGTGCTTTCATAACCGGTGCATGCTCTACAATTTTGTATGATTCTTACATGATTTGCAATTTTGCATCATCTTGAGGTTAAAAACCACTGTTAGTTAAACCATTATGGCAGGACTTACGTAATTTGAAGTTAATTAATTTTAATTAAAAATGTTGAATCTAATTAAAGTGACTATTTTCGGCACTGGACCTAAGCATCAGAGCGTTAGCAGATGGTCAAATTCAGGCGCGGTAGGCGCTACCTACCCCACCTTAGCTAAAAATTTCCATTGATCCTTTATAACGGTGAAAATGAAGCGGCCGGACCGTGAAAATCTTGTACGGTTCACAGCTTACCGACACGGCCCCTCGGAATAGCTTTTACATGTTACGACAAAAGTAAAAATACTTGTAGAGCCACTTTAGCGACGGACATTGACGTGAGAAATGAGAAACAAAATAAAAATAATCACTTCTCAAGCAAGCTTGATGGATTCTCACACAAAGGAAATTTTTGTAGATAGGTACAGTTTTCTACTGATTAATATCTTGATAAATACAATGAGCACTGTCAGAAAATGAATTTCAGAATCAAAGCCGGCGACGTGGCTGGAGCGCTCGCTGTCGACTCAAATATTTGAGTAATGAGCAATTTCACAAAAGCGTAATATTGATTTATTATGAAAATATTTCGCCACCCCACTTCACGGAATATAACGATAGTTAATTAATTTATGTAACTTGTTTATTAATGATAAAAATATTATGTTTCGTAAATAATTAAATGTGTCTAATTATATAACATTTTCAGTCACGCGTTTTATGATCGAGCATTATCTTATCTGGTATTCAACGATTTTGAAGCAATAAAATAGTAAAGGTCGTCCACATAGTCGTGTGTTAAGCCTCGTGCAAACTGGAGCGACGCGTCTCTAACAAAACAATTTCTAAGAAAACTTCACGGTCGAACAATTACCGGTGACGCGTCGCGCCGCGCCTTCGTGTCGCGCCAGTCTCCACGAGGCTTTAGTCAGAACCGCGAGCCGCTGATTAAATTGGAATAGACTCGTTAGAGGGCAATGTGAAGGCCACGAAATGTTGTTCGATTAAAATAAAGTTGATTCAATTCACGAGTTATTCGGCGTTAAAATCTGGTGTAATCAATCATCGGGGTGTGAGTGACGTAATCGGCGCTCTCCCGTCTCCTCGGCAGTCCTCGGCCAGTTTGATGGAACGTTTATAGGTGCTATAGTACTATGGGCTATAGCGGATATAGTAACAGCCCGCTCCACTGCTCACGTCCTCAGAATCGCAATCGTTTTGCCACGTGGACAGGATATGATCACGAGAATTAAGTATTAATTTAGATTTAACACAAGCCGGCTGGATAATTTTCCAATAAAAATTAACTTGACATTAAGGGTGCTTCTAAGTCGAACTCCGTTGGAGAGTTTGTTAAAACTCTGATTACTTCTATTTCATTTTTAACGTAACTTTCGTTTATTTATTCAAGTAATTAATGAATAGATATTGTTATCAATTGCGATTGATTTATCAGAATTCCCATTGAATACTGTATCGAATATTAGATAAGTGTCACATTTTTGTGAATGACTGAAATTAAATCGATTAGAAAAAAATAGATAAGTAGGTTTAGTTTCATTGAATTCTGTCCATCCGGACGGAACTGTTCATGAACAGTTTTTTAGGATTGCCATTTATAAAATTTTCTCTTTGCGTTTTTTGTATTTTAACTTCCACCGCTGTTTAGATTGTGAATTCATGTTCGACGCAGGAATTACCTATATGGTGTTTATCAGCAAATAATATCCCTATGGGTTAATTGGAGCCATATTTAAAAGGAAATCATCCGATTAAACTGTTATATTTGGGGATAAACCGTTTAAGTTAATACCTAACAAACAAACGTTTTCCTCTTTTGTGATATTAAATGAGTGTTAATAGTTAAAAGTAGGTAGGTGTATGTATGATAAGTAAATGGTAATCAACTATTCATGCAAAGAAGGAAACTATAAGTATGTTGATAATGAACGAAATAATAGGTAAATAGATACCTAATGTGCCAATGATTATTTAGGTAAGGATACAAAAGCACTATCAGAGAATGTAATATGATGGCAGATTAAATTGATTACTCATAGGTATCACTAACGTCACAATTTCCGTACCAAGTGAACACACAGGACAGGACTATCTTTTGTTTTCTGTTTTGACACTCTTGACGAAGAAAATTGTAGTTAAGATAAACATATTGAAGGTAATCTAGTGAAACAATCCAGTGACGCTGCATTCGGCCAATTAGCGGTTCTCTATTTCAATTTAGCGCTGGACAGTGTTGGAGTGGATTGAAAAACGTTTAAATTGATCCAATCCAGTGACACTTGATTCCAGCGCTGGAATAAGATATTAGAACAATGTAAATCAGACTTTAAGTTACAAAATATCAGTGAATAATCATTAGGTCCATCAAAACTTAAAAGCATGTAACTTTTCTTCTTCAATCATGAAAAATAGGGCCAAAATACAGCAAACTCTTAGAAATTTCGATCGTGAATTTACCAGCGTTATTTCCTCTCACAATGTCGCAAATATCGTGTCCGGCTGCCAAACACTTTCGGATAATAAGCACGCTTATCCGAGAATAGCGGCCATCAATCAAAGCGTCGCGTCAATGCTCAATAGACAGTGTTTGTGCCAAAGTGCCAAGTGCTTTCCCCTGGCGTGCTGACGGCCAGGGGACGCGCCAGCCAGGAGAAGCGCGGCTATCTCCTTCATTCCTCAGCCTCAAACATCAATTGTTGCACATGCCTGTACCTAGGAATCTGATATACTAGTCTTATTTGCAAACAGTGCCTTGATAATAACAATTATTGTTAATTCTCCAAAGGTTACAGCTATCTATCACTCAGATTGTTGTGTTAATTTAGCTTTGTTTTATGTTTGCTACATGCTTATTATCCCTTCAACTGTTATTAACGAGACACAATAGAATTTTAATTGTTATCCGCCTTTATAAGGCTGCTTAACAGGTGATGAGATAATCAAATATATGTAACACCTAAAATATGTGCATGATATATACTTATGACTTGCTATCGTGCTCGCTTGGAACTGAGTAGAAAGTAAGTTGATAAATGACTCTCCTTATAAACTGTTTGCGTGTCCTATTTTGCAATTTATTTGCAAACATATCGATGCTGACCTCGTGTGAACAGTTATTGCTTCTCTATTTAGATTCTATTCGTGATTGTTACACGCGTAGGCTAACGCCGTCGTCCCTTGAATATAAAGAGCAGATCTTAGTGGCCGCGTGACTAACCTGCCAGAAGGAATTACCATCGATTGTATGCTAAACAGCGGTGACTGCGGCCGCGCCACTACCATTGATCGGGCGACAGTACACGGCGCAGCGATAGGATCAGACGTGATTATCAAATGCCAAATTCAATTATAATGGCCTTGTCGCCATAAAAGTCTCGATATACGCACCAAACATAGTTGCCATTTGTGATTAGCAAACGGAACTTATGAGTAAGTCTATTCATCGGATAGCACATTACGTAATAGTTTATTATTGTGCCATTATGCATTTTGTGGTTTTGATTATGCTTGCAAAGTGCAGTGGTTGAATGAGGTTGACTTGGTAACAAGGATTGTTGACATAAACGAAATAGCCAACCTGCTAAACACGTGTCTCAAATGGACTTTCAACTTCTTACGTTCAACTCTACCTCTATGTTGGAGAAATTTCGAGAAGTTTTCTATGAACATGATATTGATTAGGTTTCGCTTGAGGACTCTCCATGAGTTCTATTCGTGGTCTTAGCACGTTTTCATTATTATTACGATAACTTTAGGTACCTACTTACTTTTTAATTGGAATCCAATATTTATTATTTACCCACAAAAAAGTACAAACTAAGATGCTTCCTAGAATGCTTTCTTTGAAACAAATAGTTGTCGTTTTAGGGCCCGCGTTCCTTTTAACGAATTTACATAGTGAGTGCCTACGAGGTCACGCGCATATCAGAAACATATCAGTGTAAGCTTTCAATAATTCAGCTCAAAGACGAGCCAAGGTTAAATGAAAGTTACATTTGATTGATTCCGTGTTTGAAAGAAAAATATGTTCTTACATTTATTTTTAAACAAAAGTGTTCATAATAATATTTAAATGTGTTATAGTGATGTAAAAAATCATTTTGTTTTTCAACCGTTACCAATTTATCTGTAGAAGAAAACAAATACTGTTATCAATGTTTATAAATTTGGCTTTATTAAAATAGATCTTGCGGAGGCACGTGTACGGACTTATGGTGGCAACACAATACAAAAATAAGAATATGTCAGTACACAAATGTCAACATATATGTTTTACTGATCATATATTCTGGGAAATTTCGAGGTCCTCGCCCTTTAGTAACGTTATATCAGTAATAAACTCCTGATTACGTGTTCCAATATCTTCCCATTTACAGTATCAAGGTACTTACAGTTGATTGAAAAACAAACAGTGTATCCACTGAATAGGTATTACCTTGTTATCAGTGGCATGTTTGTGCACTTCCCGGGTTAATTCGAGTGAATTCGGCCACAGCGCTTAATATCACATGGATGTTTGTTTAACCAGCATTGGGTCAGATAAGATAATTCCTATACCAGCTGTTGTTGCCAACTGGGCGAGTGCTATCAAGTGACCCGTGGTAAGATCATTTGACCCACCAGGGTTCTTTGACGACCACGAATATTTTTAGATGAGCACATTTGTTTTTAGCGTTATATCGATGGCCAAGCTACTGCAGTGTTGCGAACTTTAAACTCTACCGAGAATGAAGGCTGCGCTACTTGAATAGTCTTCGCATTAATAAGTATTTCAAGTTCTGCGAATCTCATCATAAATAACAGCATTGTTCATTTTAATCTATTCTCTAGGTCTTTTTGTAATAACCTGTCTGCCTATACCGCAGTTACCGTATTGCCTTGATAGAAATTAATACTATTTTTCCTTTAATACTAGTTTGTATCAGCAGAGTTGAAGAGTTCTACAGCAGACGGAACAACCATGATGCTCTAGATTTCCACTTGACCGAGTGCGGTTTACAGATATTTTGTAATTAAATATTTCGCCGATATACCTACTCGTAACCTGTGTCGATACCGTCGGTCACGTACACACTCGCCAATTTATTCACACACAGATAATATTGAGACTAACAAAAAAAGCAACCAGACCACACTCTGCACTAGAACAAGTCTGTTTTAAGCAAGATATCGGTTCGTGTTCTTACTAATTGCCTATAGTCGCACCTTGCTGACAAAAAAATAAAACAAGCGCTTTAGTTGCGATGGTACTTGTAAAACGATAAACTAGCGATAACATTGACAAGTAACACGGATGAAGAATCACCCAGTCAACAAGAAATACTACTTTTATCACTTTTTACGGGCGCTCCGAATAGAATCAATTAGCCCACAAAAAGTTTTTAATTCAAATTACCAACAGAAACGTCGTCGTGACCGAGGTCGACATAGAAACAAGATGCGTCGTCAATTGGAAGAGTAAATAATAAATATTTGGAAGTGAGAGCGACGCACGCGGATGTGAGCTGACGTCACAATAGAGGCACACGCCACAAAACACCACCAGCGACCACCGCTATGCGCTTGTTGACACATGCGCACGCGTTCTTCGAGGAAGAACCCTCTGTTAATGGACCGAGGAAGATGCGACTCGCTGTTTTCAAAACGTTAGCCAGAATCGCCAATACTGAGATTCGAGAGCGTAAATATGTTGTGTAAACATGACGAAAGCCAGCTCAGGAAACGAACGATTCACAGCGTACTAAATATGCGTGCTGCGAGTTCAGTTTTCACCTTTCTAAATGCCTTGTTAGAGGCAGGATTTTATCAATAGGTACAGTGCTGTAGACGTCCTTGTCGAGCGCTCTATTACATTTTTGACGATTATTGTTAGTGCTAGTTGGTGGTAAGGCACGGTAAAATTAATAGGCAACATTGAACTTGAACGTGTGTTGCGGTGCGTGCGGATGACGTCACTCACACGTACACGTGCGAGGCGGCGGCACCACTCGCGCCGCGGCCCCGCAAGGCCGCTGCCTATCGCACCGGCCACATCGCGCCGCACCGCCGCCGCGCCACCGTGCGCGCCTAACTAACCGTGAACACAGCCTCACATGTATACATAACTATATTATATAGCTATATACACACACTGAGTGCCTGACTGCCTGCTACGTTCAACACGAGAAAAGCCGATTTAAACTCACACGTTCTGAGAATTAATTGATTATTCTGATGGTTCTGCAATTTACAGCAAATAGCATTACATTCACTAGTTTGCTCAATTATAGCGATCTTATTTACTGATTCATGGAAACGCTAATGTTATGTTGACAGAATGAAAGTGAGATAATAATATATTTATACTTTTTATAAATTGGTAATGGATTTGAGTAAATTTTCGTTTGAATAGGAGCAAATACCCAAAAGATCTTATCAGTGAGGGATCCTGGAATAGGTAGGTACATAGAACAAAAAGCAATATTCAAATAAGCAACAAGTAAGAAAAGTATAAGTCCTAGTATTTTCCTACTCACGGCTAAATAGGATATAGATAGCTCCGTATCACACATTCACACGCACGCAATACGAGAATACTATTTCTCTTTGCACAAAAATCGATAAATGTAAGTACGTACCGATATCGCGGAAATTTACACTAAGGTTATCGGAACCATCATTGATAAGTTTGATAACAGTGATAAATAATGCAGGTACCTATAGACATTTATGTAAATTGATGTCATAATCGATATCGATAATAAAGGTAAAGTATACACGTTTTTTCTCAGATGATAAATTATATAAAGTTTATGGAAATGAAAGTGTTAAAATACTTTTGGTTACTCTCCATAGGCTAAATTTTCTATTTAGAGACACCAATAAGATATTGTTGGCAGATTTTATTAAACAATCAAATAAAACATCGAAAAGATCCGTTCTCTAATTAGACTCTATTTTACTTCAAATCCATTTTCAGAGATAGATCTGAAAACGAATTAAGTAATTAAAATGTGGAAATGCCAGCCAGTACAGTGTATTAATGTTAGGTAGTCTCTGTGTCATGGTTCGTGGAAGCTGCAGCCGGCAACTATTTGACTCGTCTGCCATTCCTAGAAGTTATATATCAAAGACTGTTGCTAACTTGTATCACCTAAGTTGACCTGAATTAGATCCCACAGCAAATTGGTTCAAACTTGAAAATATTTGATCGATAGTACGATACGATTGCAGAAGATTAAAGCATCAGCATAATAGCTGTAAGAAGAAATAATGCTATTTTCGATAATATTGAATGATATATGCACCAAAGTGCATCAAAAACGTGAGCTGTATTCAAATCACAGATAAGACAAATGCAGGTGTTTAATCACGGAGACTGCGGTTTTTTACTTGATGTTAACTTATTATGTAAAGTGCCTTTCTAAGGTCGGAGTTGAATCCATTACGGTGGTGTCGTAACGTATCGTTACAAACTCATTTACCTTGCACAATATGGATACACATGATTGCATATGTCTTGTCTAATATACTGTTCTTACCATCTTTCCATAAATGAGAACCGATGGGGTATCTCCTTTCTTGTTTAATTCTACCTTAGATACTGTTTATATTAAAAGCAAAACCTGTTTACCATTAGATGGTAATTTTCCATCGTGCTTGCTGGGATTATCATACAGAATAATGATCCTATGGACAAAAAAGGGTGTAACTATGTGTATTTTAAATACATTTTGTACTGATGCTCTATCAGTATGTTTCCGTAAAGTTGTCATTTAAGTGCAAAGAAGATTTTAGTTTTCATATCTCTTTATCGGAAAACAACTTACTTTGAGCGTGTTTTAAGATGGACACGCAGATAAAAATACCTACCTAGTTAGTGTAAGAATCTCTCATGATAATACCTATAAACACGGAAACATTGTCGCTTGAGTGATACCTATTAGTTAATCTACAACAATCACCAATAACCAACTAAGTACTCACATTTTGTTTTTTTATAGCTTCATAGTTTTATATCTACGTTGAAAGACCAAGTATTTTTCGATATGCTTATTATATTATTAACATGTAAAAATTCCTCTGATTGTAAAAAGATAGCGTACCTACAATAACTTTAAATTCATTGTTACTTTTCCAAAACATCTATGGAAATATAAATACCAGGCAAAAGATAATTAGGTATTTAGGAACCCTCTCTAGAATAGAAATCTTACAAATACATACTACGGTTTATTGATAAAATGTAATTGAGAATTTTGATCGCAAAGGATATTGCAAAACCTGGTACAATTATGAAAGCCTCTGAAATCGTGAAGGCCGAGTTCAAAAGATATTGAAGCTGTCAATGTACAAAATGGTGCTAATACACCTGAATATTTGAGTGCTTCCACTTCAAAAACTGAGCGATTAATCTTGCGGAATTCAGTTTTTTTTAAGACCACGTTTGCACTTTCTATGTGATTTTTATTCATAATTTGTTGCAAATGAAGACAATAGGTCTGCTGGGTATTTCATTCATATTAGTTACGTACCCAATCTACCTATTCAAATTGCATACCTACAGATAATATTTATCCTGTGTTTAATTAATGGTCTTCGGAACATCTTTCTACAGCAATTGATAAGACCAAGAAACAAATCAGTGCTTGTACAAGTCGAATAATTCTTCGTTCGATAGGTACTTAGCATGAGTGCACAGCTGCAATGCAGTAACATATTAACACGGCGCATGCAACATTCGCTCAGTTGGCGTATTTGCGTATCGTACTTCTTGCATAAGTGGCGTATTTCGCAACACCTTACTACAGTGTAGCCGCGAAAGCTGTGACGTAAGCGCTGCGCAGGCGCTGCCGACCCATTGATTAGACCGAGCTGTGAATGTAACCAGTTACTTAACCTAATCACTTTTATTCTCAGAAGAATAACAGTGATATTCATAGTTTATCAAAGGACATACAACAATGTAACAGATAATGCGGCAAGTATTGAATAACTTTGTGTATACTTGCTTGCCCGGTTAGCAACGTCACAAAATATATATTTAGACACGTAACCGTTTTCCACGTGTAAGATTTTCTTGAACAAGTACCCACGCAGTTTAAGAAAATACTTGAAAAGTTACCTTAAGTAACTTGTACCCGAAAACGTAGCCTTAGGCAACAGGCTTCATCATGGAGAAACATCGAGAGGTCGATGTTAAAATATTCATGTAAAAGAGGTTAGTCGTATTTTTAGACAGGTTTAGTGTCACAAGGAGGTGGCCGGTCAACAACATCGATCAAAGTGCGTTTCGAATAAATCGAGTTGGGAGCAACACAAAGTATCTACCTACAGTCGTACAAGCAATACAAATCTACCGAGCTAAATACGGTGAAATTATGGAGATCTCTGTTTAACCGTGTGACTATGATTATAAAATTTTGTTAAACGTATGAATTTAAACCTATTCTCCTGCACCTAGTGCTGTTTATGATCGCTAATATAATTCCACATTCGAATGTCAATGCGGATAATGCAATGCTGGGAATATCCATGGAATATCCCACGACACTTGTGTAGTCAAAACAAAGTTACAGCTAAATTCAGTCTAGATTATTTTAGTTATTTATCTATACTACACTATATAATATTATAAAGAGGTAAAATTTGTTTGATTGTATGTAGGGGGTAATCTACGGAACTACCAGTCGGTTTTTTTTTTTTTTTTTGCATTGTGTAACCCCATTCTTGAGGAAGGTTATAGGCTCGCGGACGAAGTCGCGGGCAGAAGCTAGTATAAAACAATCAAGTCCGACCATACCTGTACCCTAATTGCGTAACTTATTTTCGTAAACAATTTTGTCTAATTTGTTTCATTTTGACAGTTCAACAACATTCATTGCGTTATTTACGTTGTTGAGCAGATTTTTTTTTCAAACTTATGAAGCAATGGATTAGCAATCTGTTTCAAATCGAAACAAATTGTGATTGTGTTGTATTACGCAATTAGGGTACTGGATTACCTACCTACCTATTTGAAATCTTTAATTAATAACAATCTATAATCCATTCATTCACTGACAAACAACGCACAGCCTGAGCCGCTGTGTCTAGAAGCATGAAATTTTGCACAAGAATTCCTATTATAACGAAAGTAGGAAAGAAGATTTATATGGAAGCTCGTCTTTTTTGCCAATGGGAAATCGCATAGGCACACGGCTCTATTTTCAATAGAACTGATTTCAAATGCTCTGCCGCGTGAAACTATGTAGGTGTTGACATAGATAACAATATGAACTTCACAGCATTTCTTACTCTAGACATGTGTCAATCCAAGTTGTGCACAGTTCCAGAGAATGTCCAGTCTAAACATAGGAATAGGACGACATATTGAATTACGGACACCTGCTTTCAGCTAAATTCACTGTTTCCTCTTGTCAGAGTCAAGCCCACCCACATATCAATTATTCTATGTATTTGTGCTAAACTTATTCGAATTACGCTTTATCGTTTGGAAAACTGATATTCTGTTCTGTCAAATTAATGTTAGGTACGATTTTAACAATTAATATTTACACAGTTGGTTACAATGTTTTTGTATCCTTCTCAATCGTTTCGGGAAATACCAGTTCATTAAAATATACTTCTACCTATAATATTTATGAATAAACTTTAGTCAGAAATTCAGAATGTCGACAAATATACTGTCGCCGTTAATTGATGATGAGTACTTTATCGTGTCATAGCTCGTATCACAAAATTACTTAATTTAAAAACTCGTGTAGATTAATGACAGCGATTAGAAAACATGTCAACTAACAGTAAACTTATAAAGAGGTACTTGGAGTCGCTGTCGCCCCACAGCTCCACACATAAGGTATATTATCACCTTATAGGTGCATCGTGAAGTCTATTAATGAAAGTAAAATAATAGTTCCGGCATTGTTTGCCGCAGATGTATACATTGGTCGAGACGAAGGTAACAGTACAAACATTCAACTGTGCAAGGGCCGTGTTGACAAACAACACCCTTTAATATAATCATTGTTTACCTTGCAACAATGTATGTTTGTAATGAATATTATTTAAATGCAAATTGTTTCACGATTTTCATTGTTTCAGTTGAACCAGAAATAGCTCGTGATTAAAAGTCGTCGTTTAGCTTTTTGTTAAACAAATATCTGTGGCTGTCTCCATTCAGGAGTGCCTCGTGACAATGCTATGAAATATGCAGATTTTCCTGTAAATTATACGAGTACATAACTACTACATTTTGTGAATATAATTAAAACTTACGTTCATTTACACGATAATAACAATTCGTGTGTTGATTTCTGAATGACATTTTCCGTGTCTATCTTGGTAGGTTTATTAAATTAATGATCATCTTTCCTGGATTTCGTCGAAACGCTAAGCGGATATTATATTATCATAATCATTCATCTCTAATATTTAATAAAATATCAATCATTAAGCTGGTACCTGTGTAAGTTTTTCCTTAAGGCCCGCCTATCTTACTTAAATTACGTGGGATTTCTAGGAAATGTATTTAAGACCAGCTGCTTTATCATGATATGAATTATTAGAAACCCGCCATCTTTCCTTAATAAAGAAATTAATAATAACTTTGAAACTTTTGAATTATGTAAGTAAAGGTAAATATTTTACAAGAGTTCGCGACACCGGCTGTTCCTTGAAAGTTTTAGGGTTGAAAGAAAGTAGTATTCTACGGATTCCTTTTGTATTAATTTTGTACCATATTTTTCACAAATATCCATCGCAGTGTGACACAAATACATAAGTGTTATTTATTTTGGGTTTCTAAGATGCTTCGAATCTACATACTTTAACAAGGTGGGT
The DNA here is from genome assembly GCA_949152395.1 of Agrochola litura. Classification (NCBI taxonomy): domain Eukaryota; kingdom Metazoa; phylum Arthropoda; class Insecta; order Lepidoptera; family Noctuidae; genus Agrochola; species Agrochola litura. The sequence goes on from OX424508.1 coordinate 8,973,593, forward strand.
ATGGAAACATCTGAAACTGTAGATATAGATTGTTCTAACCACCTCGATAAATCAATAGGATTTATTTGAAAACACATAGGTGCTGTATTGAAAGTCTTGGTAACCAAGTAAATGTCCCATGACTGCGTGGGGTCGAGTAGCAGCGATATGATAACAAAGAAGTGATGCTGACGTTACCGTCGCATCGCCGCGCCGTAACGAGACACTGAAACTAACCTCTTTGATTGTTTACATATTGCAATAAGATACCCTCTTTTACGGTCGTGAGAATGCGAATATAACATGATCGATATTGTGAGTTCACACTATTCATCTACATGCTATGGGTACGCTAATTATATAGGTATTATCTTACATATAGCAAGGAAGCAAATAGTCAGAGTATATTTGCTGAGGATTAAATAGGTTGCTAACCGACGGTAAATCTCAATATTAGAATCGGATTGCACGTCTCAAAACTCCCTATAACTTTTATAACTTTTTTTTTTAATCGAATGGAATTTCGAACTGAGAACCTACATGTGATACGTAGGTTCTCCGTTCGAAATTTCCTTAGATTCGAAATTCCGTTCGGAATTTTTCCGTAGATACCTATGTATGTGGCCGGCTTAACATGGATTAAAAGTTTAGCCATATCAGAAAAGTTTTAGGGAGTTAAAGGAAATTTCGAACGGAGAACCTACGTGTGATACCTTGATTTTGTATGGATATTTCGAAATGGAATTCCGAAAGGAAATTCCGTATGTATGTGGCCGGCCTTAAACATCAAGTAACTATGGCTTTTGTTTTTTCAATTCCATCTTTTTAATTTAGATAATACCAGATAGTTTATTATGTAAAAATCTCACTGTGAAAACTTAGGTGAAGTGAGTTGAGTCATTCAGCCTGATGCTAGAGATTCACACTATTGACAAGTCACTTCAAGCTCACTTAACATAATAGATCGGCAGAAGTGGTGACTTATAAAATGCTTTGAAGAATACTTAGTGTTTAAATAGCTTCTATTTTACACCTTATTTCCCCGAAGGGTAAGGGCAAAGAGTGGAATAGTCTTTGGGTAAGGCAGAGGTGTATCTTACATTTCGCCAGTAATGTTCAAATCCCATGTAATAGGAGGCGTGGCTCGCCTATTTAAATGTTTTTACGTGTGTTTAAAATTAACTTTTATTTATGTTCTTTTTATATTAAATAACAACAGGATTAGTTGTTTTAAAATAATAATAAAAATTACTCTATTCCAAGGCTGAGTAATAAACATCACAAGTTCATTATGTAAATCACTGTTAATCAAAATGTAGGCTTAAAGTAGGTAATTAATATTATTGTTAATAAAACAAGCTGTTTAATTACTAGCTCGCCACTTGAGGGTATTATTAATAATACGCATAATACAATAGGTATGGAAACTATTAAAATGTGTTGTAGGTAAATGTTGCGTGGATATCCATTTCCAGCTAAATAATGAAAATAATTCAATGATATTTTTCTGCATGAGCAACACAACATCCTTCCTTATTATTACATGCTAAATTGTGATTTATTAAAGACATAATATATTACGAACTTAAAATATTCATTGTTGTTTAGTTATTTATATTATTATTATTATATTCACGTCGCTGTTATCCCTATCTCTCTATTTACAGTAGGTGCATTTGGATTTCCTCTACCCACCATTGTTTTTGTATATAGGTAGGTAATTCATATTTTGAGCAACTTATATCAGGCTTATTCAGAAGAACCTCCTCCTGGGGAATTACCAGAGTTATTAATAAATGTAGGCTATCCGGTTGATTCTCGTTTAATAAAAGCGGTTTCAAGGTTATTGTTAGGGTGTTCTAAAGATAATTCTATAGTCATCGAATGATAGCGGTTTAGAAGTGTATTTTATTATGATGCTTAGCGTGGTTATTTTTAATATAATGATTTTATTATGATGTTTAAGGAGGAGTTCGTGGTTAAGTAATAACAGCCGCACGGGTCCATCCATCAGGTTAAGCTACGCTTGCCGGGGTTGGTCCGTGGATGGTTGACCATCTTTACATACCGAGACTTTTCCATGCCTTGGAATGCATAATAAAATAAAGATTTATAATGTAGAGTACTCTAATAAATAAATAATAATAATAAATAAATGTAGAGCTCTACTTTACCTATCATTTGACATAGGTACAATAAAAAAAACAGTGGCACTCCGGGAGTGCCAAAAGAAATGACAACTTGAAAAAAAATCGGCACTGCGGTAATCAACGCGTTGATGTCTTTTACTCCACGGTGTCGGTAGATTGCGTTACAGTGTCGCGAAATCAATGGTTTAGTCCCATCTCAAAAATGCCCAACGCACCTAAAGAAGTCTTCACTTCAATAATCTCATAACATGTTTGTTACCTTTAACTTGACCTATAGGTTAATACAGTGTTAACCTATATTTAAGATAAAGAGATAAATACCTACGAGGCTATAGAAGTGATTGACAGATAACAAAAGATGGCGATTTAATTCCAGCGAACTGAACACTGCTGTGAAGAAACGTGTTAGTCTGTCAATAAACTAAGACAGCAATAAAGATTCTCATTTCCTTTGTATACGGTTCAACTACCTACCTTTATGAAAGATTTTTCGTTTTACAGCCTATGAGCAAATTAATTCGCCAACTTATCAGATGAACTTTGAACGTGATTCGGTTACAGCAGCTCATTATTTACAAACTAATTTTATGTACAGTTGAAACGTAGCGTTCATTCATGTCTGCTAACTATTTATATAGGTACATACATGTGGCTGTGTACAAAAATAAAACGTGTATGCATACGAATACAGGTATGCGAGGTATTATCGTGGCTAATACAGCTGATACCGTCAGATATGGCTACGTAGGCGGGCTCGGTAGCTGGCAGCCTGATAACACACACATGCGCACAAGTACGTGTGTACCTACGTATACTGCCCGTGTGTGCGTATGTAACACTATCTGTGACACAAGCTATGATATCTCTTTGTTTTCTTTGCAACCGCCGCTTGTTATCTAGCAAATGGGTCCTCGTTTATTTAATACGTATCATGCACCCTTAGCGGAGTAGAATTACTGTTAGTTAGTGTTAGTTAGTTAATACGTGCCGTAATACCACGTTGTAGGCCAGCAGTAAGTATGACAGGCTACTATTATATGCAATACTACGTGCTATCTTTATAAATTATAGCCTAAGTTACTCAATGATAATATAACACTCTACTGGTGAAATAATTTTTGGAATCGGTCCAGTAGTTTTTGAGTTTATTAATTACATACAAAAAAATCATTTTTTTCTCTTTATTATAATATATATCAAATATATTGGTTTAGATTACTTATACAGGACGAAATCGATTAACTGTAAATGCATAGTAACTAGGGTTACTCGTGATTAATTGTTATCTGAATTTATATCAGGTTTGTAGATAAGAAGACGAATTCAGTGGAAGTGCAGTTTGGTTATAATTACTTATAAATAATTCAATCATAATTTTTAAATATTTGCATATTTTATCATTTCATTATAGGTATTCGACTGATAGGTCCGTAGGTATAATTTCAGTTTGAAAAAGATAATTTTGCTGATAAAAGTTCGTGAATTATTTTAATAACATCCGAGTGTAGGTAATAACGCGGCTTATCTTTTATTAATTAAACTACTTACTAATTAATCATAAAAATCATAATCATAATTCTTTATTTATCTCAACATCATATTACAGGCACTAGAAAATGCACAATCTTATCGAAAGGTGTCTGAGATAGGAGGTAAGGGTCCTTAGTTACAGATCACCCGGCTCTCTTAGAACATGTTATTTTACAAAATGGTTAGTCAGCAAGATATTATATGAATAATATAGTCTGAAATCGCAATTAGGTAAAAGCAGAACCTACAAAATTATCAAGTTTTTTTTTACTTAATTATTATTGTTTTTGTTACCTAATTATAACTAGGGGCAAATTGAAAATTATATTGACTGATACATAATTATCAGTTGAAAGCAGTACTTACAGTTAGGTACTACTAGTTTATAAAATTCAGAAAAATTTTAAAATTCAGAAAATAAAAAATATTTAACATAAAATCAAAGAAAAGCAAAACAAACAAAATTCTAAGAATTTTACAAATTTTGTTTATTATTTTTCAATGACACGGACTTAGATAAGTATCTACATAACAAAATAAAATAAGAATGGACATAACAAAAAATGAAGAATGGAAATGAGGAAATGAAGAATGTTGTGTGTATTAATGTTTGTAAAGGCTCTCACAGACAGGCGCGACGCGACTCTAGTAGAACAATTTCTATGAAAACTTCATGGAAATTGTTCTACCAGAATCGCGTGGCAACGTCGCGTCGCGCCTGTCTGCGGGGCGGCTGTCTGTACGTGTGTGAGAGTAAATGTATGGGTGTTAAGACTAAGATTTTAATAATCTTCGGTGGCACTGCAGTCAAGGTTTAATAGCCAAATGCGTAATTCTCTTTAATATTGCCCTTTGGGCTCTCTTTAAATTTATCATATAAGTTTTAGAGGTACCGTCCCATGTGGTAAAGCAATATACTAGCAAAGATTGGCATAGTGCAAAGTAAACTGTCTTAATAACTGATTTATCAGATATATTTGTCTTAAATTTTTTAATATGTAGATTAATTTTCGGATTCTTTTAACTAACCCTTTCAATGTGTTGTTGGAAGCTGACACGGTAATCTATGATTAGGTATACCAAGATATTTTATAGAATTAGTTTGAACTAAGACATGAACAATGGATGATGAAATTACATGAGTGGGCTTTCAAGTTGAAGTTTGGTTGATCCTTGGGTCCAAGGGAATATGTCATGTATGTCGTCATATCATTTTTGTTACGGACGCTTTTAACGTGCACGTCTTTCTACATTGTTCTCACATGTATAATTTCAACATGAATAATGTAACCAATATTTTGTAACAATTTTTTTTTATTTAAAAGAGTGTCCGTGGAGTTTCTTGCCCGTTCTTCTCCATAGGTACCTACTACGCTTTGGAATGGGCAACTAGCTTCATCTTTCTGACTGACCGACCCCTTGACAATTCAAAAGTAATTGGTTTATTTGAAATAAATGCTTTGAGTTTGAGTTTCATGTATTTTGTCTTGAGTGTAAACAAATTGAAATATAACTATTTATAAACAGTATCAATATTAATTTTGTACAAGAAAGATTAATCAAGCAAATCTTGGTACTTATCTATTAAAAGCAGAGATATGAAAATGTAAAGAAAATAAAAAGATATCGCTACAAAGTAGCATGTTCATTTTAAAATATTATGAATACATGATTGTTACACAAAAAAATGAATAAGAACAATAAAACTAGACAAATCTGGTCAGTTTTTGGTTATTAGAAATACACGTTGGTAAAACTAGTGCATTGTTGTGGAACCCAAACTGTTTCATGTGGCGCCCAAATGGCAGTGTCAGAGATTTTTTGTGACACTCCGGCTTTGTTCGAGGCGTAGGTAGGTATGTCCAGCAGTGGCCTGTATTTAACTTAAGTTTTTTTTTTTATTAATTTTAATCTTGGTTCCACTTAAAAATATCCCGTGTATATCATAATAACAAATGATGTTTTTTTTTTTTATTTCAAAATGTGTAACAACAATAATATAATCAAATAATAAACGAAATAATAATCAAAATTATTACCAATTACTAAAAGCTAGATGTACGATTTCGAAACATCATTCTGGTTTTCAAATACCTTTCATACTTATAACCCGTTTTGTACCTGATTTGTTCAAGTGAATCTGCGCAACTGTCTATTTACCTGAGAAGGGATCAAGCATGGCTTCCTTCTGAATAAACTGTGAATTGTTTACTAAAGTATCCATATTTAGAAAAAACTGATTACGTATTAGCAAAATGGGGTAAAAAGTAAGAAATCCCGTCGTCGCCGCCGCCGCCGGCGGGCGCCGCCCACACAAAATTGCTTTCAGAAAAAATTAAAAATGTATGGATGTTACTTAATTCAAAGTTAACTAATACATTAACTTTTCAGACATTTCTTTGAGGTATTACTGAAGGGAGACTTTAATGGGAAACCGAAATCGCTTGATAATTAAAAATATATTCGTTTAGATTTAGGCCTAAGTTTTTGCTTCGACAAAAGCAAGATAGGTTGCTAATTGCAATCGATGAAGTCTTTTAATGTAACATAGGACATTAGCAAGTATATAAACATAGCAAGTCTTTTGAAAGCGTGTTCTATTAATAAATAATATGAGTTTGAGCCGAGATGTTAGTTTAACAGTGTGACGCTACGCCGTAGCGGACGTCTACGAGACCTATGTAAGCACCTATTCAAAACAAAGAAAAGTTTTGTTTGTTACAATTTCTAATCTGTTTCTAACCGTCTAAGTTTATTATTACAAAAAGTTACAAAGCTTTTTCAAACCATAGATAGTGTTCAGAACTGGTTCATAGTTTGATTATCCATATTTTATTATAAGTTTGTGATGTTTCATTCGCATGACTATATTTCATACCCTAAAATATCAGTATATCCATCCAACATTGTCATGCTACTCAACTAGTCTTAGTTTTTGGTTTGAAAAATGGCATAGCCTAGTACCCAGTTACCTACTAGAACTATCGATATTGCATATTATGCATGTTTGATTCGGGCCGGCTTGTCTAGATATTACATTGACGTGTTTCGATATCTAAGAGAAAGTCACGTGTTAGTGAGTTTTATCTAAGGATTTTCCGACATTATCCACGACTTACGACCGCTTTGCGTCATCGCGGAAAAGTGTACGTGTTGCATCGTGTTTATTATTATTTTGTTTATATTCCGGGGCATTTTATTGTTTTGACGTGTTTACAATACATAATGTAATATTTTTGTGCATAGGCTAGTTTAAAATTAAGTTTCTACTACGAACTAGGACAACTTATAATTGTTGAAAATCATGTCATCTAAAGTTCATATGAAGTATTTTACCGTTTCAATAAGATTTTGTTGACGATATTGCACACCGCCGCTATGCACCTGTCTTTTTTCGTGGGAAAGTAGACGTCGAGTTATAAGGTAGGTATATCGGACTCCTATAATTCCTCGTGCGTGGTCACGTTAAGGCTTGTGCAGACCAGCGCGACACAAAGGCACGGTGTCTTTGTGTCGCGTCGTGTGTCGCGCTGGTCTGCACGAGCCTTTAGTGGTCACTAATGTTCGGTTCTTATAAACAAAAGCGAATCGTTTGGCTTACCAATGGTAGTTTTTTTATGGCCAAACTGGGTATATAAGTTGGTAGATTCGTTAGGTAATTTTATCTGTGATAGCTTCTTTTATATGAGATGGGAGGGTCTAGGTACTATGCAAAGCTATAAGGTTCTAGCTTCATTATTGATAAAGATACAAGAGTCTTAATTTTAACCAATAGGTAACGGTCCGTAAATTATAGGAATCGGCCATAAGTAACTTAGTCAAACTTAACTGCCTTACAGACTAGATAACGTGGTATTTAGTAATGATTACAATTAGTTAGTCCACACCACGTTTATCTGTCAACAAAGATATATTAATAAGCGGTAGTTAGTACCTACATAGTATTGCGCGTACAGTCTCCTACAGTCGGTCGGAGGTTATCGCTCGACCTAACTGGCCACTTGTACTTTTCCTACTTGTTCTAATTTTAACTCATCAATTATTGAAAATGGTGCATTGTAGTAAGCTGATAACTGTGATAAGAACTTATAATCATATTGTCACAATAATTATTTAACGATAATTCCCCGAAGCTCAGCATAACAATCAATACAATGCTTTTATTTGTATTACTATTAATTACTTACGTTAATTACTGATTTGTACTATAATTCCCGCAATTACAATACGTAGGTATGCTTGCGGTTATACAGTACAAGATAATTAGTACAATAATGTTATACTTATATACAGAATAAATATTTTTTCTTAGAAAAGTTATACGCAGACGGCAACAAGTAAGTTAACCGGACAAATCTCTAATAAAATGCTTTTATTTTTACTAATAGTAATAATCTACACTTGATCGGCGATTTCGGTGCAATAAATAGGTATTTTATTGAGATCGAAAATTGACGTCAAAAACGTATATTTGATAGGTATAAAGTGAGGTTAACGAAATGAGATGCAGCCGTATAAACGTCCGTTTTTTGAACAGTCTCTACATTCATTTACATTTTATAGTCTCCTTTAAAAATGCTAAACAAAAATCACGCATGAGACGTTGTGACGACCGGTCTAAAAGGTCATGTCGAGATAGTAGAACATGTCAATATACATAATAATAAAGAGCCACTCAATCATAAGCTAATTAGCTGATACTACGGAATAACAATCACGTGGAAATCAGTAAACTAAGCTGTTTCGTCATAATTAACAGGCAGGTAAATAAAAATGCCATGTCAGAGTACAAAGTGTCAAAATTGCACATGAAGAGATACTCTGAAGCATTGTTCTTAGATCATTGACATGGAATGAATAGTGGAAAATGATAATTTTGCCATTGTAGTGACATAATAATAATAAGACCGGTTTACTTATTTTCACGCCACGAGTTGCCAGATACGAAAACTCGTTATTGGTCCAAAATACTACCGGTGTTTTATCATAAAATAATGATCATGTTGAAAGTCAACTCGTGTCATTTGGTAAAGTGCCTAATGTTTGTTACATTCTCAAGATATACCTAGGTATCTTCCTCGCTGGATACACGCGTGTTCAAGGTTGATGTACGAAAGGTAGAAGAGTGAATAGGGGAGGGATGCTCGAATGTTATGAACGACAGATACAGATAGCGATAGACGGTGTCGGCAGTGGGCACAGTAGGCACAGTAGGCACAGCGGGCAGGCGCCAGGCCGAGCTGCCGACACGCTCGGAAACAACCTAAATAAAGCGGCCGCAGGGAGCAGCGGCTGACGCGGAACACGCACACACGCGCGCCGCACACCGCCGCGCGCCGCACACACGCGCGCGCACGCACACACCGACCCCCAGACGAAAATAAAATCCACTCGTATGCGCCATGCAAATAGGAAGGCGGCCCGTGCACGCGAGTTGCCAAATCAACTTAACAGATCCTTACGTTTCGTGGCACTGTCGCAAGACGGTCACGGGCGCAGCATCGCAGGCCGCGGGTCACAGCAACGTTCGCCGGTCGGAGATCTCATCCGAGGGAAGGCGCCGCTGTCCGCCACTCCGAACTGGTTTCGTACGCTCGGATTCCGATGGAAAAGTACACGGGCGTAACGTCCACGAACATTCGGCACTCGCGGTATGGCGCGCCGGTTTCACTGCGGTCACTCGGCAGGAAAATCAACGGGCGGAGATTAGCATGAATGATATCATGGGTCGATCTAACGACGAACACGAACAGAGTGCGACGTCGGCGCGGGTCGCGCTGCGACTGGCGGCGGCACTACGCGGAGCGGCGTGCGTAGTGAGTGGCCGTGAGGCGCGGGGACGAGGAAACCCGGCGCGAGTACGGAGCGCCCGACGGTGCGGGGGGCGCGGATTAATCACGTAGTAAGTATGCCCTCCCCCCCCCCCCCCCCGGGCCGCGCACCCGGGCCGCACCGCCCGCGGCGCCGCCACCGATAGAACCTGCGCTCCACCGATACATAAATAAATACTAAATGCAATATGAGCGCTCGTCGTGCCAGACTGAAACCGAACACTTCTCGGGCGAAATGAATTCTTGTGTGAGCGTTGGCCGTTGCCACCGAATGTTGTCGGCAGGCGTCGCGCTCCGCCACGTAAACCCATGATGCAATGCAACTGTTAAACGCCTCGCAAGTTATCAATCAGCTCGAGAGATGCTGTTATGTAGAGTTGTCAGACGAGTGTTCGCCGTTTCAACATAATATGAAAGTTTACTTCCGTGACGCTGCTGTGTATGGCCACAGCACGCTCATTGAGCGGTTTCCTGTCCTGCCAGTAGTGCGAGTAGTGCCAGGCATGGGGCTCGTGTGCACTGGCGACAATATTCTGTGCTGAGTGTAATTGCATGTACTCTCTGCAACAGGTATTTCCCACACATCTCCAGTGGAAAGGTTCTGGAACCGGTTCTATAATTCTATGTCGCTGACGTCACGGCATGCCTCGAGCTCATGATACCTACCTTTGGGACCTTTCTACTTTTTATTTAAATACAAAGTACTGGTCGTTTAGGAACTCTACATTAATTAGATATTGTACCAAACATAAAATAGTGAAGCGAGCGAGACAGTTTACATCATCATCGTTAGGAATTACAATTTGGTTAAAATTACTTAGGAGTCAAGATATGAAGCATGCATCATTCTATTATCTTTATTTCCTTTCTTCATCTTTTAAGTAACACTATTGTAGATATCATTGTAAGATTAATCATTGACATAGGTACCTTTATAGAAATTGTCTACTCTGTCTGACAGACTCGTTGACTCTACCAACGTTGAAGTACATCTTATACTTAGTCCGTTTTCGACTTAATAATAATTGCAGCATTGCCACTTATAAACTCAAAAGAATACATACTTGTAGTTAAATTGGAGTTACTACAAAAAAGGGTAAAACATTTAGCTTGTAACTGCAATTGTCGGTAGCGTAACACTTAGAAGTAATCCTGCTTGCTCCCATTGTGTTCAAGAAACAGTTGCTAAGATAAGCCTTAAAAACACTTATCTCACAATAATGGCCCGGTCTCTTACGACAAATGCTCAGACAAACAGACATTGTCAAAAAAATATGTAGAATTTTTATTTACAGTTTTACGCACAAACCAATTATAAAAGTTGGAACCAAAAATGAATTTATAGAAAGAGGCAGTGCTTGAGTAAAGTTCAAAATAACATGAGGATGTTAGAAAGGATTCAAAGTTGATGAACTAGAAAAGAATCCCTGAAGATGTTATTAAAAAATGAAATGATATTTCTATTTCCATAGGAATTACAAATTGTACCATGTACAAACAAATGATTAAAATTATCTTGTTAATTTGGATCCCTAAAAACGAAATTCTAGAAAAAGAGAGATGAGACCAAAATAATATAAGGATGTAAGAAATCTATGAAAAGGAAACAAATCCCTGTTGATCTTATTTTTCAGAGGAACTTGTAAATTTATACCATACTTTGCTATCAACTATCAACAAAAACAATAAAAAACTAAAGCTCAGCCACAACATACTTTGACCAAAAAAGCAACCAAATAATCTTAATTTGATAAAGAAACCCGTAATAAGAATGCAGTTTAAAGTAGGTACACAAGACGGCGTAGGTTGTAATGTTGTAAGTAACCATCGCGTTGAACTCTTCTGCAAGGGCCATCGATCGATTGGCCACGCTCAGGCGCAGAGCACAATCAAACGCGTTTTTTATCTCGGCGCAGATGGAAACCTTTTAATGCATGTTCAACTTTGTAGTGGTTCTACAAGTCGGGTTGCATTTAAGTTTAGATGAATGTAATGAGCTGGTGTTTATGTTAAATGTAAATTCAATTTAGTACTGAAATTAAATAGGTATGTACATAGGTCCATTGGATTTTTCATCAGAGAAATTTGGAGATAGAGAGGTTGAACTATCTGGACATAGAAACGATGGAATGGGAATGATGAAATGGTGTAGGTATGATAAAAGCTTTAAGATAAGGAAGATACTTGGAAATTTTGAATAATAATAATCATATTGATGGTGTTAAAAACAAGAGTAAACTGATGGTGTACATTATTCATGGTAAACCTTCTACGCAGAGATGCACGAATTGGGTTTGTGCTTCATGATCTATTAGTAAAACAGTAATCTATTTTATAATGTTCCTCACATTTCTCAAAGAGCTATATTAATACTGCTAAGAAGTTTTCATGCTCAAGGTTCAATTCCTGAAAATCATTAAAATGATACATTGGTGCCATTATTTTAATATGATTCCTCTAAAATATCACTGAATCAACCAATTATTATATTATTCCAATTATTCAAAAGAAAGCTCTAAAAACTAATTTCAGCGTATGAACAAATTTTCTAGAGAAGTAGAATAGAGATGATGCCTGAGTAAAAAAAAAGAAGAAATTCTATTTAGCCCGTCAGAAAGATAATAAAAAAATATTAGACACGTATATTTTGCTTAAAAAATGACTTGGATAAAACGCTTTAAAGTTGGGGAGTGAGGGTCGCTACGTCACAAGTATAAAATCTATATACTCGTGACATCATGGCACATTTTAACTCAATGTTGCGCCGTAAACTTTTGATAACGTAAAAAAAGAAAAAATACGTGTTCAATATTTTTTAATAATATACAAGATGGACAAAAAAAAATGTTTGTCGTCATCCCTATTTTTATTCTGACGAATAAGTTTTAAGTACACGTTTTAAGTGAACATCATCATTCTCCCGCCCTTATCCCAATGTCCACAGAGTACTTTACTGTATGAACATGTCCCTTTCTTCCATACCTACTTCTCTATCAGTCATCATCTCGGTAGTCACCCTCTGTCTAGCCATATCATCTCTCACACAGTCCATCCATCATTTCTTTGGTCTCCCCCTACTCTTGTAGCCATCCACATTCATACTCAGAACTTTCCTCACATGCCATCACAGGTCAGGTAAAGTGTTTTCCCATTAGGAATTTCTCAGTAGCAGCCCGGAGTTTGGATTTTTGCCCGGTTGATAGCAATAGGCTCGCCCCCTATTACATGGGACCTAAACATAACTGGCGAAATGTGGGTGTACTATATATACACCTCTGCCTTACCCTTCGGGGAAACAAGGTGTAATGTTATGTTATGTGTTAAATAAAAATGGGAACAGCCCTATATTTAATTTCCATTAAAATTTAATAATATGGAAAATATAATAAGATGATACGATGATATATCCAAAAATGAAAAATTATGTTTTACATTGAATATCCAACATATGAATAAATATAAAGAATTTCATACTACACACTTCTTTAAATCAAACTAAAGAGAAAAGCTTCTGAAAATGAACGGTTTCCTAAAACCTCTTAGATGATCCTATGAATTTCAAGTTTGAAATAATTTAATTGAAAGGTTTTGTACGAGCATTATTCGTATTATATATAGTACTTATTCTATATGCTAAGAATAGGACAATATCTATACATATAATAAAATAGGTAGTAGTCCAGTAGAGATACAATATTTTTCCACAAAACCTTTTATAATTCTAAAGTTTTTTATTTTCGCTGAGGGGATAGCTTTAGGGGATTCATTACTATGTACAAAAATGCTAACAGTTTAGAGTAGTAGTATAGTATCGAAATCAAAACTGTACATAAAATATTTTGGAAAAAAAAGTAATTGCTACAAGGTGTGGGGAACGAGTCTGATGTTTTTAGAATTTTTGCTCGTTTGTCTATTTGTCTGGAGGTATGTTCCGGAATGGCGCAGAAACGGCTGAACGGATTTGGTTAAAATTTGGTACACAGATAGTTTATAGCCTGGATTAACACATATGGTACTTTTAATCCCGGTAGTACGTTACCATGGGATATTTTCCGACATCCACGCGGGCGAAGCCGCGGGCAAAAGCTAGTGGTAGAATATTTCGGATTAAAACGTTGCCATTCTAAGACTTTTTCTTTACTGATGACGAAGAAGGAAAACATAGTTAGGAAATCCCTACTGACTTTACAGACCGATTTTTTAAATTGGTACCTATCATCCTGTGGTCAGTTCGCTAAAAGTATTATAATACACCTACACCTCTGCGGTACAAAGTGCGTGTTCTTTGTGAGGACAATGTTAGTAGCCGGTACAACGTTGCGCCGTGCGTGACGCGAGCAGGTGCGCCCGCGCATAGCGACATATGTGATCTACCTACTACTATATCACTTTACTAATCAAACCCATCGATCAGAACGCAGTTCTCAACGTCATTTTGATCCTTTTTGATAATCAACCAGAATTCATTTGAACTTTTTTGAAATGATACGCTGATAAAATGAAATGCCTACTTATGCTAACTAATTCAGGATGCATTCAACATTATCCTCAACCTCACCGAATTGCACCTATATCTGTCAACAAGGCAAAGTATTAGAAAATAAAACATACCTTTACTACATCACATTGCACAGAACAGACACAAATGGGCATCTTTGGAGGAGGCCTTCACCCTACCAGGGGATTCTTGCATAAATTAGTTAAATACCTAGATGCTAATAAAACTAACAATTTATCTAAGTTAACTAACTAAACAATATACTTACTAGAAATAAGAAAATCCTGTAAAATGCAAGTACTATAAGGCTTTTTATTTTTATTTGATTGTTTACAACAACCCTAATTGTATTATTTATTAGTATTACTTATTCTCCAAAGCCTTAATTGAAGAATTTCAAAGAAATCGATACAACAACAAGATATCAGATGACCATCCACTACAATTAACTCCAATTACAAAAATTCAAAATACGGATTCAATTTCTCTTGTTTTAGATTTCGACAATAAAACCTAATGATGGTAGGTAGTAAGTAGGTACCTACAATAACATTGTTATCTTTATTATTCGTGAGTAGTTTGTTGACTTGTTAAGCCCGTGTTGGGGCGCAGACGTCTGCCTGCCCACGCGTCCTTGCCAATAGCTGCAGGTATACTAACTCTCCAATTACGAGCCACGAGCCACCCGTTAGATTTTTGTGATTTAGTCTCACACGTTCAGCGCCGGGGTCCTGGAGAGTTCACTCAAGTCATATATGATATGCCGGGAGACCTCGCAGAGGCTTCAATGTAAGTTTTTCTTAGCGAATTCGGCATTATAAACTGTGGAAATAAATTAGTTGTATATTTTAACAAGATTTCAAACCTCATGCCGGTGACACTCCTCGAGGGTTAACTTTAGCGCAAAAGTAATGCCAGTGACCCTCCTGGAGTCAAGTTGCAATATGTAGCATGGCGTATGAGCTCTATGAAAAATGGGTGGAGACGAATGTGTTAAAAAGAGCACAAAACAAATATCTTCTAATTGTTACGGATGCTAAGTGTCTGACTATCAAGCGAATTGCCATTTTCAAGGACTGGCTGAAAAATCTTTAACGCTTCTTGAATATTAATTATCTCAGGGTTGAGATAGCTCATGAAAATTCTAAAAAGATGGGGTTTTTTTCACATTATCCTATACTAATATAATAAAGTTGAAGAGTTGGTTTGTTTTTCTGTTTGTTTGAATGCGCTAATCTCTGGAACTACCATCGGATTTTAATAATTATTTTTGCATGTGATAGCCCATTTCTTGAGCCAAGCAAAAAGAAAAAAGTCAGAAAGACCGCGAAATAGCGAAAACGAAGTAATAGCGACGGGGCAAAGGGAGTTTTATAAAAATGAGGCTTTTGTTTCATGTATATTATAGTTATTTATGCAACTGTTGTATAATAAGGGGTATTAAAACACTATAATAAGGAGCATTTTAATACCTAATTATATCAGTTGCATACAATACTTTATCTACACCCATGATATGAATCCTCTATAAAAGTTTCTGAAACCATTGGGTGTTTGTAATTCAAGATCAAGAATAAAGAAATTCCCACGAAATTCAGTACAACTGCACGTATGTACGTCGCCTGCTGCAGCACATCACACACACATGTGTAGCGGGTGCTGCTGTCCCCCGCTTGATCGTTGAAACGAGTTGCGTAATTAAATTTAGCACAACATTGTAGCACTCGTTTGGATGAGGTAATGGTTACTATGACACTGGCTGTTGTAATGTTGCCAATAAGCTAACTGTTCCAGAAACTTTTATAGAGGTTTTATAGCATGGGTGTAGATAAAGTATCTTACGACTTCCACGCGAACGAAGTCGCGGGCAGAAGCTAGTAGGATAGGATTATAAATGATCTCATCAATTTTAAAAATATTATTGACGTGTAAAAAAAGTGTTTGTACAAACCAACTTACAGAAATAAAATCATTTATCATTCATGGTCTATACCGTCATATGGATATTATTATGTCGTCAAACGTTACTTTCAGACCTTCCATAACCATGGACGTTACTGAATTCATTACAATATAAAGTCAGTATGTGTCAGTATGTTTATTTTATGAACTGAATAAAAATACGCATTATACCTAAAAAAAAATCTTGGATTCCGTTTTCCCGAACCCCTATAGAATCTCCGCAATTCCGTGAATCAAGCCAAGATGATATTCTGAGGAAAACTGTTGGAAAATGGCACCTAATCATCTTACAATCTTGACTTACAAATGGGATACTCCGAGCGTATGTACTGTAGAATAGAAAACTTATAGTATGTGTTTGAATGTCAAAATAAAAATAACTCCAAAAAATGTTTACTTTGTTTTGTTTATTTTTCTAGGGTAATTTTTCTGTGGCTTCTACCATAAGATATTCGCCTTAAAAAAAACGTGTCTTTTTATAGCTAAGCACCTATCATGTCACAGTCACTGCCAAACTCAGCAATAAGTGGTGCCAACCAAAGTGGTAGTAGACCTATAGACACTACGGTCTAAGCGCCGACAAAACTGTAGTCCAACGTTTGTACTTAAAAGCATTGTACAATTTTTGTTTTGAAGCGAAAATACAATGCTTTTAAGCAGGCGCTCGGAGATGCAAAAGAGCTTGCATTTTTACTGAAAAATCTCTTGAAATAGCTGAAGGAAAATGTAAGTAGATACGTAGGACTGAGGGCACCTATACTTCTTAAAGATGTGAGTAGATATCGGAAAATACTTTAGTTGCAAGCTCATATGTTATTTTATCCAGCTTTTGGGAAACGTGAGAGATTTTTCCATAAAGATAAGGATCAAAACAATTATATGGTCATGTTAGAAGTTCAAACTTCTTAGCCTTTAGTTAACTTGATAACGGGAAACAGCTATGAATAAGTATGATAGGAGATAGGAACGTGCTTTCTCAGCATAATCTTAGACACGTAACAGCATAATAATTCTCAGGTTTCTATAGTTCGTTGGTCTTAAACATTAATTTACAACGTAGAGTAAAATATATTGGGGTTTATTATAGTCTGCCATTTAGACTATTCCTGTCCGTTGCCCGCCAGACGTTATGCCGAATTATATGCGCCGCCGTGTCGGCAGCATGCAAATATGAACACCGAATGCATAATATGCACCATTATACCTGACATTCCCTGCCTGATGGAAGCCGACTACTCAATTTTATCATTCCTAAACGTACAAGCGATGCAGGTAGATAGAGAAATTACGCCGTAAACACGCCTCTTCTTGGTCTGCTTTTTGGGCTTTGGGGGGCGAAAATACAACCAAGAATTTATCGTTCGTTTATCCGAACCCTAATGTAATTGGAAATGCAATTAATTGAGAATTACAGTACCAAAAATAGATAAGAAAACCTTGCCGGTCCTAATCGGACCCTGGGCATAACCACTAAGTAGGTAGTTAAATTCACAACCATTACTCCAAAGTTCACTTTAAACTTACGACTACATAGGCAAGAAAAATATCTGAAATAATTTGAGTGTCACGCCTCTTTTATTTTATGGAAAGGAATTCAAGGTGTGTGCCAGCGCATGCCTCGCAACCATTTGCAGAAACAACTTGTATGCAAAGAGAGTGCTGATAATTAAGTTGTAAAATTCTGAAGAGAATAATGATCGTCGTTGTCGACTATAGATGGTTATAGCTTACTACCTGCCGCTATTGTGACTTCAAGCTGACCAAGTACTGCTTAAAATTCTATGCATTTACTAAACTCATGTAAAATCTGTCTTGCAAATAATATGAGCTTCTAAGATGCAGGTTTAAATTATTCGGTTCTTATCCATTTAACTCATGGATTAGGATCTGCTGAGGTATGTAGGTAGAGCAAGGGCTTACCTACATATTCATGAATCACAGAATGATCCGACAAAAAACATTCAAATATGGCTAAGTACTTTATTTCTAGTTAATTACCTAAGCTTTTTTAGATTAAACTGAGATAACCTGGCCTCATTAGACCGGCTTTACAATTGCCGTTCGTTCTATATTATTTTCCAGAGGTATACTTAATATAAATAGTAGAACATGTGGGCGGGAAAACTGCAGTGGTTAGTCAAGGACGAGGTCCCAGCTATGAGCTAGGCATCCTTATTAGATAACATGATAAAGGACTAGCTGTACCTACATACAGCCTCTGTTATGTAGCACGTATTGACTGTGCACGTTTTTATTGAAATAGTATTTGTTAAAGTTTCTAAATAAAACAGTAGTTTTAACTTGAAATATGAATATGTATATTTTCGTGCAGATTAATGCAGGTATTCATGTAGTCATTACATGTTATGATATAATTAATCAGGCGGTAGGCGGTGCGGTGGCAGCTCCACGCCGGTCGCGCCGCCACGCCAGAGGTACGCCACTCTTCTTGTTTCGGCGGCGAGGGCGTTCAGTCAGTCTGGGCGGCCGCTAGGCTATTTCCGACCAAACCTACGCATCGCCGTCTAGTTTCTATTTGTTTGCCATATAAATTGCTATCATTACATTTGCACTACAGTATACAGTCTGGTGCGTGCCGCGATATATTTTTAACGACGCGTTGAGAGAAGCCGTTAGATAAACATTTCAGTTTCACTATTTGTAAAACTGTATAATATTAGCGTTTGATTTTTTATCAAGGTCTTACAATCGGAGCGAGCGTAAACTTTATTGGCTACTTCTTCTGCGTTTACATTGCAATGTGCCAAAAAATATACATAGATTGTACCAGTGAGAGTATCGAGCGTTCGACACACAAGTACCTACTCTGGTTTGCTAGTTTGGTACCGCTAGCATTTAGTGCGTGTTGCTACAACTGTAAAGTGAGAACGTGAAGACGATCTATAATGTCAACTGAAATATGTAACAATAGCAATACTGCAAAACCTATACGTGTTGTAACGAAAGAAACACGAGCCGCAAGTTTTCATAGTAAACACAGCGACGCGCCAACCGTGTGAAGATTTATTTTTCCCAGAACGACAAAGCAACATTGTTCTTTGACTGAAATAGGTACGAGTTCAAAGCGACGTGCTAGCTCATTAGGAACGAGCTCGCCTTGTTTACGTGCACTTCCTTATATAAATCCAGTTAAAATATCTAGCAGAGTGTGAGACCACCCATCCAATATCCTGATCGTGTTAACAAACGGCTGATTCGTGACACCGAAGGTGGCTGAGAATGTACGAGTACTGGCAATACATCTGTGTCGTGTCCACGACTAAGAATGCGCCACTCATTACCAGTTATTTTAATTACAGCCAGTGTACCTACGTTCAAACGAAAGAGCAACGCCGGCCAGCACAGCGCACAGTGTCGATGTGAACACACGCCAAGTTTAGATTGTCACATTGTAGTCGGATTTTGACTTCATTAAGCTTATTTTAAGATGTGAATCTTTTAGTATCAGCATAATTAATTCATATCAAAGAAAGGATATTCTTAAAGAGTAGGTAACAGTACCCATTGTTTGTGTAACTGTACAAAAGCTGTTAGGTATGAGGTGTATAATAAAACAATAGATAGCAAGTTCCCAAACCATCCCAGCACTGAAATATTTCCGTGAATTTCTAAGACTCGTTAATCAAACGATGCTCATTTATTTGAGTGGAAAGCCCAACATTAGCAACATTAACCGCCAGAGGGTGGAACTAGAAAAATAGATTTTAGTAGTGATGTTATAAAGCTTAAGCATAACATTAGCAACAATAAAGTTGGTAATTAAAACATAAAGAATGCACTTTTACATAATTCGAAAATTGTTAATTTAGTGAAGGAAGTTACGTCTCAAGTTTTTTGAACGGATTGTATGAATCACGGTGTAAACGGTTAAATAAGTCTCATTTATATGAATGTGCAGATAAATATGGTGACTACATGAACTCCATTGTTTTGCGTGCGAATGATCCGCGCAAATGTCACGGTAGTGGCAGCAGCGCGTGCACATACTGAGATACCACTTAAAATAGACACGCAGAAGTACAAACATCAAGTTTTTGAGGAGCTAAAAATCAAGTCACCTGATCCTTTATCTGAAGATAAAAAAATATCCAGAAATAATTAGGGGTTCGCAACACAATCAACAAACCAACGTCGATTAGCGATGGGGAGCATCACTAATACTAGAATGAAGAATGAAAGGCCTGCATGACTCTATCAGTGCTGAGTCAAGACGTTGAGCATGGCCATGGATATCATCTGTGATTATATTCTTTCTCAAAACTGGCCAATTTTAATCAGTAATTATGAAATTATAAGTAGTTATGGAAAGAAATAATAACAAGTCTCTATCGATTTTGTTTACCTTCACTTAAAAAAATTAATTTTTACCTCGCAGTGTTGTAAGTCTATTTATGTTGTTCTATTTTCTACTCCATTACAGTAGTAGGTCACGGTTAAATACGGAATTATGAGGGCCTTTAAATATATTTATTTCAGCCTCCACAAAACGTGTCTTACGTCCGTCGAATCCTGGGCAGTCAGCTTTGCTACTTCCCATCTGACTGTTAATATTTCCACCATGTCAGGAAGAGAGAACTAAATTTAAGGATCCCCTTAAATTTAGTTCTTGACGATGAACATATTTACATTATTTTGTTACAATTTCATCTAGTCTTACACAATTTCTAGGTCTAAAATCGACGGTTGAAGATTTTAGACTCGGAACCTTTAACTTTAGCCTGCTTTTTAGGTCTGCAGGATTTCTTCTGTAGTTTCTTATTGAGTGGTTGAACTCCGGCGACGATTAATCGTGCCATTATCGCGTCTTAGTGACACGCACTAATGTCGGTGGCTGCACTGCGAGTCAGCCACCGGCGGTGCCAAACGTTTGATTGCACGAAGCGATCCATGCAGCCCTGCTATAAATATGTAACCTTTAAGAGTTTTAAATGAAAGTTCCGACAATTATTTATTTCATAAAGATTAGTCGTGTTTGGAAATATTTGTGTTTCAAATAGCAATAATTCCTGATAAAATATAGCATACGCAATCAGCTAATCGAGCAATTTTTTTTAGATAGATATCCTAGCTTTATCAACATATTTTTATCGTTTCACTGAAATTCTGACTTAAGGAAAATAGATAACCAAAAATACCTGTTTTTTTTTCCTACATCTTTGTTTTATTATGCTGGTATGATAAACGTATCTCTTTATTATCAAGAATAATCAAGATGTAGTAATTAATCGTACGTACACTAATTCGATTGATTAAAATTCCTTCTGCGTATGAGTTGCATCTCTGATAATCCCTTGACGCTGACAAATGAGTCGCAAATGCACAGTTGAAAAGAAACTAATTGAATTGTTGAAGTTTACAGACAGTAACGCATTCTATTTACAATTGATTGCTAAGATCCAATTGTAAATTAATTCTGCTGCACTAATAAGCATTGTATGTATATTTTTTGTTATCCAAATTGTACAGATCTTGTTTAAATTCAGAGAAAAATGTTTGCAGAGTGTGATGATTGATAAAAATGGTTGCGTAGGAAGCAAACTATCTGAATTGTTGAAATGGCGGAGTGGTTCCGTAAATTGTTGTCATTACTGCAAGTTTGTATCATATGATGCAACTCATGTGCAATTACAATAATTTGAAGTTGTAATTTTTTATTCTCTAGAATATTTGTTGCTACAAGATGTATCAGAAAGGTGTGGTCAAATTTAAGGGTGTGGTACAGACCATCAAACTGATCTTTACTTAATTAGTCCATGGAACCAACATCGTAATCGCGAAAAAAAATCAGCAGTCCCATACATTTGGGTCGAGTTGGTATTTCAAAAAGGTACTAATTGAACTTAATGCCTTAGGCATTCTCTACCAGTCAACCAAGGGTGGTGAAGAGATTAAATGGCAGGTGCTCTGTTTGAGAGGAACAAAGAATAAATTTAAAAAATATATCATTAGAAATAAAATAGGTAGGAACAACAGTACATAAATTGGTTATAAATAATACATATACAAACATATTTAATATAATATATACCTATACTATATTTTGCCCGCGGCTTCACCCGCGTGGATCTTTCATCTAAATAAGTTCAGACGTTACGACATGAAAAGGTAACAGGCAGATAATAAATCTGTTTTAAGGTTCCGTACCTACTCAAAATGAAAAATTGAAACCGTTAAAGGATGACTTCGTTGTCTGTCTAGCTCTAGACCCTTTTTCTCAGAAACGCATGGAGGCATCAAGTTGAAATAGATATCGAAAACTTAGATCTACGATCCCTTGGAGCTATAAAGAAAATGAAACTTCCAAGTCATTTAATTATACCGCATATTTATGTTGACACTCGCTAAAACAAAGCCTATATGGTACTTCCCGTTGACCTAGCAGCATGAAGTTTGGCGAGAAATCTTTCATCCCGCGTATATCACTCCCTTTAGGATTATTTTTAAGACAAAAAATAGCCTATGTCCTACCCTAGGATGCCATTTATCTCCTTGCCAAATTTTATCGAAATCAGTTCAGTGGTTTAGGCGTGAAAGGTAACATACAGTAGATATTCTTGCACTCAAACCTCAGTTGGCACGATATAGTTTTTTGATCCTAGTAATGAGAAATAGGATCGACTGGCATCAAAAAAGTTTTTGTGAAAATTGGGCATTTTCTTGCTGACTGTAATTTTTTTTCAAAATCTGTGAATGCAGATCAAAATGTTTCTTAAACTTAGGGACAGTCTCCTAAGACCGTTTTCTTGTAGCGACAGCGGTTAAGGTACCTGCCCTTATTGCCCCATCTCAAAATCCACCCTGTATATGTTATGATTAACTGCTTAGCTCCATAAAGGTATAGCGTGATGATAATATTTTAAAAGGTTAAATCCGTAACTATCTGCAATATTCTAACCTTTTGGCTAGTCTTTTTACAATTTGCGGTAAAATATAGAAAAATGCGAACATAATGCAATATTGTTCATCCCCCATAGCAAATAGCGTGATAATAATTTTGAAAAATCTATTGTGACGTTTCCATTATTTGACTTTTAGATTATTTATACCAATTTTCAAGTTAATCAAGCCACACAGTAAAGTCCTCCACTGTAAAAATGAATATACCCTGTTTCACCCCGTTAGGGGTAGATTTTCAAAAAACCCTGATATAAGTTTTTATTTATTTTCAGTTTTAATTATAAATACTGAGTTTCGAGTTAATCAGACCGTTCGTTAAAATTCTTCCATACAAACTTTGACACATCCCAATCCTCCTCCAGGGGGTAGTTTAGAAAAACTAAAAATGGAAAACTTTATAATTTATATAGATAAGTATTCGTGCCAAGTTTCAAGTTTAACTCAAGTAATATAATTTTTCTTACAGACAAAATCCCCCTGTTTACCCCCTTAAAGGTCGAATGTCCAAAAATCCGTTCTTAGCGGACGTCTACTAACTACAAACTACCTCCCTGCGAAATTTCATCTTTATACGTGAAGCGGTTTTCGATATTTCTTGATGAGTGAGTGAGTGACCTTTTGCTTTTATATATATATAGATATACATATATACAAATTCAAGAGAGAGAGGTGTTGACATGACTCAACTCTATTAAGTAATTTTGAAAAAAAAAACTGCAATTTCCGCTTAAATGCATACTTACCGACTGGTGGCCGTCCTGATATCAAGAGGAAGCGTATTCCATAGAAGAATGGACTGAATATAAAAGGAGGAATGAACAAAGTCAGAAGTATGAGAAGGACAAGAAGATTGTTATAAAAGTGGTATTGAAGTTTTGTATGGGACAGTTGACAATTTTTTCGTGATTACGATATTGTTCCCATGGAGAAAGACGAAAGTAGTTCAGTTTGATGGTTTACCCTTAAATTTGACCACACCTTTCTGATACATGCTGTATAGTTAACCTAATTAGTACGACGTAAACCCAACAGGTAAACAGATTTTGTATTACTATTTACAGAAACGGATGATAAAATCCTCACGAATATTTAAATAGAAGCAAAAGCCTTAATAACCAAGAACATTAATTTGTATATTAATATTATAAACTGTAGCCCTTTAGGTGAGCTGTACACATTTAAATAATTACGATTAAACCTTGAGTTTACATTAAATATTTTCTAAGGATTATTCTGCTAAAGGTTGGACCGCGATATTATTACTAAAATAATTAGTTAGGAACAGAATTTTCTAGTAGACTATACCTACTTAAAGAAAGCATAAAAGGCAGGCTTTATTAACCCTTTGGCATAATCCGCGAACCCTTAGCTTTTATCAAACGTATTTTATAGACTCGGCGTATAACAAAAGGTACCTATATATGTAGTTCTTATTAAATGGTTAAGACAGCCAATAATTTAATAAGCACTGTATTTAAAGCGATTTCTATTGAAATAGTTTTTCCAATATCTAACTGCAAATTTAGTTAAGGTTATGATTTATTTCACAGAAACCATTAACCCTTAACAAACCGTTATGAATACGACAGCTGTGGGTGTAAAACGGCCACATAAGCAATTCCTCTAAAAGCAATTAATTTTCTGAATTCCCAGCAATTCCTCTATGGTTACACATATTTTAGCTGAATCATATTCGATTCAATTCATATCAGAATCATATTTGGTATAAAATATTACCGCATGAAAAAATTAAGACTATTTTTATAGATCTTTTATTAATCAAATGAGATTTTAATTTTTTATTTCTACAATTTAAATGTTATTTCATTAAAATACAAAACTTTCAAACTGATGAATTCTGTAATATGAATTGAACGCAGATAATATTATGAATTGTCAGTTTGTGTGATTCATAATATTATCATAGGTATTATAATTCTGCCAAAGCGGCCGTTTAAGGCCCCCAGGTATAGCATACTATACACATTTTTACTTCATAATATCAGCGTACTTCCACACCTAAGAGGAGACTTACGACTTCGACTTACTATAGGTGCAAGTCGACTGGCCTATAGTAACGTAAAGGAACATATACGCCGTATTAATATGTGGCCATCAAAAGATAAATGAGGGAGCGACAAGTCTCATGGCAGTCAATCGGCGATTCACTGAAATGTCAGCTGGGCGAGTGCGTACCGTAACAGTCCTGCATGAGCTCATCCATCACACCTAATGGCTCGTTAGCCGCCACACACTCCGCTCTAATAATAGTAATACCTACTCCTGTTCAAACAAATAATTATCACGTATATCTAACTATCGATTTCAACGTAGGAGGCGAAACCAGACTGATATCCCAATTACATCTTGAGAGGCAGAGTCTCGACAAATTCTTTCTGAATAAGTGATTGCTTGGAAACCAAATAAGCGTCTGAAATTTGGGCGTTTACAGTCATAATGAGCTGGGAACGTGGAGTAGTTTTCGTGCAAAATATACGTCGTTGAAATAATAAAGCATGCGGTTTCAGGGGCACATTCCTCTGAGGCGTCAGCGTCGTCTCCCAGGCATGCGGTGCGCCCCGCAAGGGGTGGTGCCTCCTCGTGCCCGCCGGGGTATCATTCATACCCTGGAATTGGGTCATTAGGACGATTGGGAAAAATAATATTCTTTTGTTTATCACCTTGAATGAGTGTTGTCGAAAGTAGTTCCATTTTTTGTATTATTGGGTTGGGTCTATACAAGTCTAGAACACAGTTTGTATTTTGTGGTCTGGAATTATAATATGCAAAGGTAGTTGATGTTTGTATCAAATAGTATAGTCAACCGCACATGAGTGGTACTTCCACTACGGAAACCGCCCTTACTGCTACGAAATAAATTCGCTGTCAGCCTTTATTTTGTAGCAGTAGTGCCAGTGCTACCACTGATGTGCGGTTGACTGTACCTAGATGTTGTAGTTGGCTAGTATGAATTTTACTAAATGTGTAAACACATTAGTAAATGCGTTACTAAATTCCAGTGTTGGTGAGTTAATAATGTAACTACAGGTAGGTAAGTACACATTTCACTAAAACATAATTTAGATAGATCAATTACCACAAAAATAAAGCTAAATGTTTAAAATTTAACATGAATGAATGAATGAAACGCACCGACCCCAGCGTGGTTTAACCAGACTCGATAAATCGAATGAACCCCAAGATTTGCACTAGCCGCTGGAGCCTCATATTTCATGGTGCTACATAGGCCATTGCATATCAGGGAGTAGACCGGGGGGCGCGGTAACACATCGAATTCTGAAATGCTGTTGAGCCTGTTGAGCTTACAGAATAAACATCATTATTATGTAGGAACGCGGTAAAATAACTTCGTTTTACTGTGAAACTATGTACAGTAAAATCACGATTAAAAGAATACTAGTGGTGGTATGGGCATAAACATGGGATGGTAAAACTGCCTCGTTGGTCTAGTGGTCGCAAGCACTACTGCTGAGCATGAGGTCTTGGGTTCGATTTTAGTGATGGTCTGGCAGTTTGAGTAGTTTATACGGCCTACCCAAATGTCCTTTCTTTGGTATTGTTAGTCGAGTTGAGCTCTTTAAGATCTGAGTTGAGCTCCACGATTACTGACAAATGCTTGCACTGACTGGACATATCCACACTTATCTACATGGTCCTCATATGGCCTGACCAAGATTATGTCTGGACTTTAAAAGAGACTGCGACTTCTGAGTTTGTTTCGGCCTTTCTTCTCAGAGTAGTCAGATAGGAAACGGCGAACTCATCTAGCTTATATTTTTTTTAATATGACGTGTTAAAGTGATTCCGATATCCTATTTACAGAATAAACAATTTCATTTCATTTCGGTCGGGCAAAGTGTTATTGGGTTTTTCTATCTGGAATTTCTCAGTAGCAGCCCGGAGTCTGGATTTGTGTCCGGTTGATGGCAATAGGCTCGCCCCCTATTACATGGGACATAAACATAACTGGCGAAATTGTGGGTGTACCTGCTACAGGGACACCTCTGCCCAATCCTTCGGGGAAACAAGGCGTGATGTTATGTTATGTGTGGTAAATATTATGTCCCAATGAGTAAACACAGTAAACAGGGTGTATTTGCATACCTTGTCGAAATATAGGTCAGGTCACGATATCTCGGTGGCAGGGGCTGGATGCAACGGCGCCCCGGTAACCCAGATGCAGGCGCGCAAGGGCACGCCCGCACCCCTCGCCCGGCTGCCCCGTAAACCCCGCAGCCCTCGCCCCGACAGAACCACTCAACAAGATCCCCCAGACCTCGTACATCACCACCCTGTCGGACGTACAAGGGAAGCTCGCTAGTACCAGGGGAGACCAACTTAAACTGGTCGCGCGGCCAACCTGACATGAGACTGCATTTCCTAATGATATCCCCGAGTAAAATTCTTTTAAGAGCCCGGAGGCTTTTGATCTCATTTTTGATAGAGATTTTACTTTTACGGAGATTGAATTTTTACATTTAAGATGTAAGTGTTACGACGAAAAGTACTTAACACTTTTGAATTTTGTATGAGTGACGATAAGAGGTGTGAATTTTTCCATCTTCGTGAATAAACAATGGTAGGTCTTTGCTGTTTACGTTAAGCTTTTGTAATGATTTAAAGTGTTATTTTTCCAAGTTATGAACCGGAAAACCCGTGCATGACGTATAAAAAAGATTTATTAATATAAATATACCTATGACTGACTAATTTTAATACAAGTTACTATAGGCAGCTCTTATCGTTGTAGTTACTGACTGAACTGGATGTAGGATGTAGGCATAGACATGGAAATATGAGATCATTTATTACGAACAAGTCAGAACAAGTTGGCAGCAATGTAGAGTCTACGTTTACTCGCCTGTTTCCTACACGTTAATTAAAAAGCTTTATCTTTTGCACAAAAAAGTAAATGCTGACTGCGAAAATGTTATTATTTTAAACTCTTTGTTTTATTTTATGCTTCAAGTTCAGGACTGAAACTTTTTATAACAGAATTGAATCATCTAGACTTCTAGAGATTATACATGTGTTGTGTTTATTCGTAACTAAAATTGCAGGAATTTCATATTTGCTTTGTATTATAAGTTAATTATTATTATTACAGACATGAATACCTACTGTGAAAATCTTTTTGTCTGAGTCCAACTACCTCAATAGCTATCAGTAGACGTGGAATGTTTATCACACAATTACAAATGTGTTTTACGTTGTCCAGTCAGTATGACAAGGGAGAACGATCAACGAAATTCAAGCCAGATAAACCGCACTGGCATTAGTGTGATTCTAAGAATTTGTCCAAACAAGTTACGAAGCTCGAAGAACAAACACACATGTAAACAATCCGTGTTGACTCACACAGAGGCACGTGGTGTGTGTGATGGTCGGTACACAATGAGTGTATGACAGTACGAAGCTACGAAGCTTGGCAACAGAGCCGGTAAAGGCTATGCACGCGGACAGGCGCGGGCGCTGTGTGACTGTGTGAGTGTGGAGGCAGCGCGGCTGTGTGAGCGCGAGCGTGGGCGGTGTACACACAGAGCTTTCACGACGCAGCCTTGGCCGCGAGACACGTGCGTCAGTAGGGCGGTGCCCCGGCCCTACGACTGCTTACTATCGATGTCCACTAGACATAACACAGCTTCTACGTTTTGCCTTGAAGATTTAACGGCATTCTGTAGTAATTTGAAATATAAAAATGTTACACAAGAATGTCAAATATATTTGTTCTTAGTCTGTATAACTTTATTTGAATGCTATGGTGACTTATGCAATAATCACGTTGAATAGGTAACATTTTTATGTATATGTAGCAGTGGGCCTTATCAGTTTTCTTGTGACTCATAATGCTTTGACGTTGCATCTAGATTCTAAGTTTAATTTGTAAAGGAAATCATGTAAATGTTTATTTGTGGCTTTTAATGGAAACTAACAAAGAAAATAAGCATGGATGTACATGGCAAATAAATCAGTGTTGGCATTGCTGTTATTAATTGAACTGCCTTTTTAACATACAGAGAAAGACAGCGTCCTTAGAAGGTCAACTCAAATTGCCATTCATTTACGAGAACGGTATAAAGATATTTTTGTAATCTAGTAGAATCCTTTCCACAGACGTTGTGTTTTCTGCTCAAATAAGTGCCAGAGTCACCTTCAATTCCTTGCGATACCCACAGGAATTAGTGACTAATGACTAATGGTCCTAGTTAGCCGTTTCATACTTCCTGTAGAAGCGTCTACACGTCTCAGGGATGGCAACTGAATATTACTTTTGGGCTTCGAGTATTTTTTGTTTTTTACGTAAGAAATGATCTCTAAAACCCCAGAAGTTTTCATCGTATCGAAAGAGCGTCGGTTCCCTTCTCTTCGAGCGGCCGGGCGTGGAGGCGGGCGGAGGGTGTCTTCCCCTCGTTCCTCTCGCTCTATCAGCTGAGCGACACGTGCACCGCATATACTATTTCGTCTAGTGTACACCGACACTACAGGCGTACAGGTCAGCCAGCCATCTCGACCGGCTCCGCTGTTTGCTTACACACAACACACATTTACATGTTATGTGAATTGCTAAGCACCATTTGGGAATCGTTCGTAATACATAAACACCTACCTACATGCTCCTATAAATTGTGAATACGTAAACTGGGTGTGATCTTAACAGCTCCGTTGAAAGAAACATCGATGTGCGAAAGTGGAAGTACTGAAACTTCGGTGTAAATAGAAATGTAGAAACCTCAATTTGCTCCAGCAATTTAGGTTTTGCGGTTGTTCCTAATATTTATATAACGCACAGGTATATGGAATGGGTTAAGTACTGTGGCTGAGACATACCAGTTAATAAACGTATAACTAAGTTGATACACGGTCACTTACATTTCCGATGTAAGTTTTATCGAGGCCTTCATGATTAATTGTTGCCATTTTTCGTTCAGATCTACGTTTTTACAAGCCAAAAACTAAGAAACAGCTCCGAAATCGTTTTCGAGATTAAAGCAGCAAGATAAATGTAGAAGCAGTGCTTCTTTATCTTTTCGACTTCACGAAAGCTTTGCTTTGCTAGGATTCTAACAAAAAATTATTGAAATGTTTTCCTTTACAACTTTGGAAGTGGATAGATACAGTAAGAGAATGCAGTACAGTCATCCCCAAAAAGATGTATACACGGACAAGGAACCATTTTAAAACACCCTACTACCAAAAGGTCACAAATATGTATACAGAAATCATTCTATAACGGCGTAAACAAATCTAAAAGTTCATTCAATTCAAAAGTTCAAATTCGAGAGGAGGTGTTAGAAATAAGTATTTCGTTGAAAATACGATGTCAATTGTCATTTACCAAGAAGACAACGATCACATATTATGGTAGTCACACGAGGTCAAGGTGCACTCACCGAGAGCATTTGCGTGTAATGTAATAATTCAGATTCGAGAATTTCATCAATGAATGCGTCCAGGCGAGCATTGCAATGCGTATCTGTAATGATAAAAAGCTTAAGCAACATTCTTTAATGTTTTACCTATTTGTATTTCAAATCTAAAAACAAATTACACGTCCATGACGTCATGCATGAAATGAAGAGGACAGCAATAAAATTATTGTTCTAGAAGAACACTACGAAGAACTACGAAGTTAAAGACGTGTCATTCGATATAAGTCGTATGACGTTGTCCGTCTTGTTTACCTTGTTCTGGAATTATCACTGTGTACATTGTTTTGGTGATTGGGTGTATACTATGTTTTGTACCTAGACGGTGGATACAATGTTGTGAAATAAAGGTTGTTGACAATAAAATGGTTCCTTGTCCTTGTATACATATAATTATCTGTTTGGGGCTGACTGTACGTACGCCATGTCCTACAGAAACGTACATATGTGTGCCAAAAAGATCACAATCGGTCAGTTACGTTGTTTAGCCGTGAAAGCTGTGAGTTACTTTCACATTCACCTTTAATATTATTATGGAAAATGTGCATTACTGTATGCTCGTTTCGGGATAGAGCAAAACTAGATTCGGAATAAGAGAAACCGCATTGTAGGACTATTGATCACGTTTTCCATTTTTAGCTGTTCTACATAGCGGACAGTTTGACCAAAACGGTCAAATAAATCTCAGATATTTCACTCTAATTAACACGGCGGACCGTGTTAGTTAGAGTGAAATATCTGAGATTTGAGGAAAATTTAAATTACTTCAAAGATTAAGGGTGATTTTAAAAAGACTGCTCAAATTCACTAGCAATGTCGGACCATAGTATCTATATAGACCGTAGTTCATATAAGAACAAAAAAATAAATAGTTTCATATTTTTTTTTGTTCAATTTTTATTGTTTCAGTTGGTACTGGAGGTACTGTACTAAATGAGTGATACATTAAAATAGAAATAAATAAAAATAGGCACTTCGACATCATTCAAACAGTCATTTATTAAAGTCAAAGTTCGTCGAGATTACAGTAAGTATTATAAAATGTCGAGAATAAATTAATACCTACCTCAGGCAGACAACTTCGTGTTTAGTAGCTATTATGCTTGTGTACCGACAATCCTAACTAATATTATAAATGCGAAAGGGAGTTTGTCTGTTTGTTCGCGCGCTAAAACGGCTGAACGGATTTGTATGAAATTTGGCACACAGACCATGACCTGGGTATGAACATAAGCTACTTTTTATCCTAGATCGCAGACGAAATCACGGGTAACAGCTAGTATTTTAATATCTAGCCCTGAACACAATACCTATACCTACTGATTCGATAAACCATTGAACCGTAAAGTTGAGAGTACAATTCCCTATTGTTGCAATAGAAAATTTAGAACTGATTGATACCAGAAAATATCACGGCGCACAGATTTAAACGCCAAGATATTCATTAAAGTAAGATGCTTCAATAGTTACCTTTTTCCACATCATGGCCTTCTTTGGCAGTGCGCAGTTTTTCAAAGAATTTTCCCTTTGATTTAAAATGTTCACAAACAATGCCAAAAGAGATCACGTAGGTATAAACTCGTATAACAAATTCGCCCGTCACTTTGTTTTGTAACCCGTCGATCTGATATGCGCGCGCGCATGAATGCATTCGCTGTGTGACGGCTTCCCCATATGGCCAAGGCTAGGCCTTTTATGGCTCATATAAGTGGCCACTCACCCACCGCCTGAACGAGCCAGCCATATCAATGAACTGGCCATCAATAAAACATGTGGCACTAAGCCAGAAAAGGAAACGGCGAAATGAGAAAAAGAAATATTTGAAAAAGGTATTCGATGCGTACACTCGATTGTTTGTGCGATTTGAAAGCATTCAATGTAAAGCTGAGCGCACACACCATGAATTATTCGCGTCCATTACTTTTTGCTTTTCGCGGTACTATCCACCATACTCGTCGTAATTGATTCAATATCATTACATAAGTATCGTTGTGTGGGCTTACATAATAGGCAACTGGAGAGGTAAAGACGTGCATTTTATACTAGCGGTAATAATGAATGAGTGATTCAAATCGAATCCATCAAACCAGTGTCAATGCGTGCACATTATTTTAATGAAGCTTTTCCTGCGAAACAAAAAATATCTCTACTCGTGCAGCTCCACAAGTGTTTATCAACTTGGTTCAGTGCATTACAATTTTATCAGCATACAAAATATGTGATATGAATACAATGTTCTAAACATGTACTTACTTACTCCTACGTACTGGATTGTAACAGACAAGTCGCGACTCGTTCCTGGATATGTTCGACCTCTGAACCTAACCTAATCTTGGATTGGTTGTAGCGTGAGATGTAGCGATACTGTGGCGGCGAAAATAAAAATAATTTGTTGAGGTTTCGAGTCGTGGGAATTCAGACGAACTGACCGGTCACGAAGCACATTCCTGTGCTGCTACAGACACTCTTGAACGTAGCCAAATGTGTGACGCATAATACAACTCGAAAATGACGACAAAATGGGTGCAATGATGCAACAATCGTTTTTCAATTCGCAAACCTTTTTCCAGTCTTCGACAGAGAAACCTAAGAAGTAACAGATAAGATACTAAGATAGGTTATGTTATGCACCAATTTTAATACCTGCCCAGGTTAGTCACTAACCACACGAAAAGAAGAAGATTACAACCTACCAGTAAAATCCTCATTGGTCAGATTCAGCATAAAGGGATGGAGTTAACCTCTCGAATGCCGTAATTACAGACACAATTAAAAAACCATTGTGTCTCGTGTAGATCTACGTTCCAAGGGTTAATGTTAGTAAGGTTATTCTTTTGTAATCTGTACCCTAATTGCGTAACTTATTTTCGTAAACAATTATGCCAAGTTTGTTTCATTTTGACAGTTCAACAACATTCATTGCGTTATTTACGTTGTTAAGCAGTTTTTTTTCCAACTTATGAAGCAATGGATTAGCAATCTGTTTCAAATCGAAACAGATTGTGTTATATTACACAATTAGGGTACTGGTTAGGTTAGGTAAGTAGGTGAGGATGAAACTGTTGATCATTGTGAAGTCTGTACAAAAGCTCAGTGCAAAGTTCTCACAGTCCTGAGCAGATTATGCTCACTTTCAACTGTAGCTAGTTTTTTTTTTAATATGACGTGTAAAAGTGATTCCGATAGCTATCTATTTATTTATATGTTATAATTATATTTTATTCATAAATTTTTTCAATGTCCTATTTACAGAATAAACAATTTCATTTAATTTCGATTACATGACAGATTCCATTATCCAGTCCTGGGAGCAGGCCTGTATTTAGTTTAAAATGGCCTACAGATCTTATATTTTCTTGCATACCTTCTATATAGACGGGTTTCTTCTTACGGAAAATTAAATTCGTTGAAGTACAACCATAGCAAAAAATGACCGGGCACAAAATATGAAAACCGTATTTTTTTTAAATTAAAACAGTGAAGCGAGTTTTAGATCCTTGTTCATTAATAGTGATTTCTTATGTTAAAATTAATGGTGGTGGATGGTTTATTTCTGTGCCCGCGGTCCCCTAATGAAGTAGTTTGCACAGCTGCATTCCAGGGGCTTATTTTCTGGGAACACACATCTTTAATGGTAAAGTGGAATGCAAGTTTTTTAATGCCAGTGCGTGTGCGTATGATTTTTCATTGAAATTTAAAAAGAAAACGCCTCGCTCGTGAAGTAATAAAAGCAGCACTGAGCAGGCCGCCGGCGTTTGTGCCATTCTTTTTTTTTGTCGTCTGCAATCCTTAGCTTGTTTTATTATGTGATGACAAAACAACTTCTATTTATGGTTTTAGCCGAGCAATGTAGCGAATACCGAGCAGCTTAGTACTATTATCTGTACATTTATGTATTCTATAAATTCTATTTTAGGGGCGAGACCATAAATTCGTAGCATATCTACCTCCTTTAAGATTAAATACAGCTTTAGTAATAATAGGTACCTAAATAAAATGATTGTCGATAGTTGTGCCATACAATATGATCAATTTATTAGGTAATAAAAAGCATGCAATGGCGTGATTATCACCGAACAGCGCAGATTCCCGTGAGGTTGTCGGGAAACCTCATATACGCGATCACGCGATGTGCGCTCGCGCAATCCGCGTGAGAATCTCCATAAAAGGACATCACAAAAAATATTTTAACTTTCTATGAGTATGGTGCCTAAACGCTAAATTTAAAGTCGCTTCTAAGATATAGGTACAACCTCTAACATAAAAAACACGATTAATCATATCACTTAAAACTATTCTACTTACCCTTTTTTCGTTGCTTCCCAATTAAAACTCTAAAAATACATTACAAGTTTCCTGGCTAAATTAACAACATTTATCAAAGATAGAGGCTAAAAAATGAAAGTGAATTTAGATGATTCTTAGAAAAATTTCGGGCGGGTCCCTTTATATGGAAAGATAAAGGGGTTATGGAGGGCATCGTTGATTGTTTGCGTGTGTTAAGCCGATCTCTGGTCGGCGGCGAATGCTGCGAATATCGACACGAACAGGTTGGTTGTGTTTGTTCGTTTAATGGGTCACATCACAACACACAAGTGTAGTCCTTGTTCTGCGACTGCCCACACGAATTGAGAGAATCACGTGCGCTGAACACGCAACACTGTGGCCAATTTCGTGCACTGCGTTCTACCAAATTGAGACTAAACGGTTGAATTTAAAATAGAGAGACAGATTAATAGCACTAGCTTTTGGACACCTAACAGTTAGGTATGAGGACGTAAGTTAAGTGTGGACAAAGAACTCAAAGGATGTTATGTGACGTGGCGAAACTTAAATTGGAGGCTAATTTCGGGAAAAAAAACTGGCATAGACGGAATTCCTGCAGTAACCAACATTTTCGGCAAAAAATATATCCATAGGTACAAGCCTGTATAATAACCAATCGTTGTTTGCAATTTCATAACAATAAACAACAATAATATGATTGAACGACGTAGCAGCTACTCAAAGAGCGCTACTTCCGGGTCGGCGAACGGTCACTCGGCAACAAACAAATTCTTAGCGCACCTAATGGTCTAGGTAAACAAAAGTAGGTGTTTCTGCACTAGTCAAGCCATCCGAATTGATAGTTAGGTATTACGTCACCAGTTTAGCAATATTTACGTAATACGACAGTTTCTATTTTTTGCAAAAACAATCTATTTCTATCACCGCTCGTAGCAATCTAGGTAATATTTTATTAGTGAATCTGTTACTTAATATTTTTTTGTTGTTAATTATAGAGTTGAATAGTGGTTATATTTCACTTGATTTAAAATTAAACATTTGCTTGATGACTAGGCACTTATCTAGATGACTGACTACTGACTGTGTTCAACAGCAAGCTGGTCTACTTTCTAAGTAAGGCTTCTGTATGTTCTCGTCCTGACGCATCCTGTCCTTGCAATACAAATGAAAATGTAAATAAATTAAATAAAAATACAACGTGCTATTTTATCATACATTTACGTGACTAACTCTAGACAACAAGGAAAGAGGTCAATGTTTATCAAACATCCTAATTTTAGTGAACTCACATTATATCAATAGTAGCGTTAGCGTAGAACTGATGTGGGACACGCTAACAGACGAGCTTTCTTAAAATAGCATCGTTAATGAGTGTAGTGCGAAATGATGAAGCTTAAGCGCCAATAAACAAATGATTGCTGACAATTATTGCGGGCTGCGCAAGCGCAGGCGCGGGGCCGCGTAGCGCGGTAGTCGCCCGCGCCGCGCCAATGCCGTTCACTATCATCGATTTATTTACATTAAAATTGCTAATGCTAATTTCGGGTGATTATAATTGGTACCAGCGTAAAGGCTACGAGTATTTTTGTAAGTCAAGGCACGTAAACAAGTTTGTGGTTTCGCGCGCTCTTATACATTTGGAACGTTAAAAGGCTTTTCGGAGAATTGTGGGCCGAGTTCGATATTTGGGATTTCGTGTTCACAAGTATATGGATTAACACATAGGGCAGTCCAGTTCTCAGAATCCATTCGATTTTGAGAACTGGACTTTGCAAAGGAAAATATAATACAACCTACCTTTTAAAAATATGCAATTTATTTTACTCCTGAAAAACTTTATGTTACAAAAATTGTTATTTCAGCGAATATTTTTTTTTCCAGTCGCTTTTACCAGGAAACGACAAGAATAGCCTCATACAAATTTATTTCAGAAAGTAGAGCATTGTAACAAAGTTGTAAAAACTTTTTGTTTGATAAATGATGTAATGTTTCATTCGTTGAAAAAGCAAGTTATATTTATTTAAACAACATACATTTATAATATAATAATGCCACATAAGTATGCATCTAAAATAATGTTTGACAGACTTTTCTTTCGCCCTGAAAGTTGCCAAATGTCAGTGAAGTCAGTCCTAACTACAAATTTGATTAATATTTGTTATGTTTAAATAGATATTTTCAGTAAAAAACTAAACAGTTTATCCTGAAGCTGTTTACAAGCACTTGAATAACGTTTCTACAACCTGCATTTGAAAGGATTACAAATGATTTTCAACCATGTCCAATCAAAATGACAATTGATCGCAATTGGTTTCATTTGATAGTTCACCAACGTCCATTGCGTTATTTACACTGTTGAGTAGACGAATTTTTCAAACCTATGAAGCATTGGATTAGCAATATCCTTCAAAACTGTCGGATTGTGATTGAAAGTGTATTACGTAATTAGGGTGCACCTACACTTCATATTGGCAAATAATGATTTGCACTTTAAAGAAGGCACTTTTAGGACACACAATTGTCAATACGTCGCCTAATTTCCAATTTTCGTAAAACAAAATAGTCAAATATTATCGAGTGACGTATGAGCTAGATGTGAGTATCGACATGCAGGCGGCACGTCACTGGCGCGAGGTTAGCGGGCGCGCTGCGTTTGCGCACGCCGCGCGACAAGGACATCGACCCCCGCAACCTTGGCTATGCCAATTAATTTCAACAATGTTCTCTTACTCACTATTATGTGCTTAAAATGATCTCCTGCATATTAAGATAATTATTTTTGCTTGATTGTCGGTACTCATTTTCTAAGATGAAATATCGAGATTAAAACGCTTCGAGCTTCCTGTATTCGGTTATTTATTACGCGATGGCTGATCTGCTGAGATTGAGTAAGTTTGGATTCGATAAGGTGTAACATACAGGAACTAAAATTAAACACGGGTAATTCTTCACACAATTTAATTATTTTAACACAAAACATTAGAAGTATAAACAAAAATTTTGATGACTTGCAACTCACCCTATCGCAATTACAATACGAAATAGATATTCTGATCCTCACAGAATGTTGGCTAAACCCCAAAAAAAACATACCACAATTAGTTAACTTCACATCTTTCCAAACAAAACACCATATTAACCAAAGTGACGGGGTAGTTGTATACATCACAAATAAATTGTCAGTAAAATTTAAAGAACTTAACCTTGTAAATGCCACTGGACTCGAGTTAAATATATCAAATTACACTATACTGGGTATCTACCGCTCCCCATCATTTCTACACGCAGGCAACTTCATTACATCCCTTAACAATCATCTTGAAAATATGACTCCTAGTAAAAACGTTCTAATCTTAGGGGATATTAATATTGACCTAATTATTTCCCCTACTGAAACAAATATTGAAAGAAATAATAGACTAACCTACTTAAATATGCTATCAACACATGGACTTTTACCATCTCACAACCTTCCCACGAGGGGGGATGGGTGCCTAGATCACGTCTTCCTGAGTCTTGATAAACAAAAAAATACAGCTTTTACAGCGGTTTTAAATACAACCGTAACAGACCACTGCCTGATTTTGTTATCTCTCGAGACTAAATATTGCCATAATATTCCTAATAAGCACAAAACAATAGTCAACTACGAAAATGCTTATAATAGTCTAATAAATATTGATACCTCCTTTTTTAACATCTTCAAAGACCCTGATACTTATGCCTTTGCGCTTATACACATGGTCAAGACAACTATACTTTCGAATTCTAAAACTGTAACTATCACGAATAGCAAAAGATCTATTAAACCCTGGATTACAGCAGGTGCCCTACGGTGTATTAGACTAAGGAATTCAATTTATCTTAAACTTAAATCGAACCCACATAATCAGATACTAGTGATAACATATAGACGATATCGGACCTTCTGTGGAAACCTAATAAAGAAACTAAAAAATAAATATAACAGAGATAAAATCAAAGCATCTGCAAAAAACCCTCGGGCATTGTGGTCAACCATAAATGACATCACAAATTATAAACCACCCAGGAGCTCCAATGGCGACCTACTTAAGATAAAATCATGCCCCCAAGACTCAGTCAACTATGTTAATAATTATTTCATTAACATAGGACAAACTCTAGCGCAGAACATCCTAAATAGTTACGTACCCCAAACATCTTATAACACAGACCGCCCTAATTTGTCCTCTTTTGTTCTCCTAGACACCACGCAGGAGGAAGTTGAAAGTATCCTGATGTCCCTAGACTCTGGGAGTGCACCAGGTTGGGATGGAATTCCTACCCTTTTCCTAAAACAGGCCAAGGAGATCTTAGTCCCGCTGATCTGCGACCTGGCCAACATATGTTTTAACACTGGTATCTTTCCCTACCTTCTTAAGCGGTCCGTTGTTACCCCGGTGTATAAGAGTGGAGATAGAGACGACGTTAACAACTATCGGCCAATTTCTGTGTTGACTTCCATTTCTAAAATCATTGAAAAGCTCTTGAACTCTAGAATAGTTAGCTACTTGACTAAGTATAAGATCCTGTCTTCCTCTCAGTATGGTTTTAGGAGGGGAATGTCGACCCAGGATGCTACTGAGGAACTTGCAACGGTAATAACTAAGGAAGTGGATAAGGGGAACAAATGCCTAGTGGTCTTTCTTGACCTCAAGAAAGCCTTTGATACCGTCTCTATTTCTAAGCTTATACACAGGCTGGAAAACTTAGGATTTCGAGGTTCTGCTCTCTCCCTTCTCAGCAGTTACCTTCGAAATAGAAAACAGGGGGTAAAAATTGAAAACCAGATTAGTGACGAAGAGAACGTGACGTATGGCGTCCCGCAGGGCAGTGTCCTCGGCCCGACGCTCTTTTTGATTTATATTAATGAGCTTTGCAACCTTATTATCGACGGTGCGAGGATACTGTCCTACGCGGATGATACCGCTATTATCTTCTCCGCCAAGACATGGGACAAAGTTAGGCTTGAGGCTGAGAGGGGATTAGCTAGAGTTTGTAATTGGCTAAATGAAAATCTTCTTACGCTTAATACTCAAAAAACAAACTACGTCTGCTTCACTAAATACACAAACTCTCAGCCGGCGCCTGACTTTAATATTAGAATACATTCTTGTTCTACCCCAACCCAATCTACCTGTAGTTGCCCTATTATTCAGAAGGTAAATTCCATCAAGTACCTAGGTATTGTAGTAGACCAAAGATTAAGTTGGTACCCACACCTCGAACTAACTATAGGGAGGGTAAGAAAACTCATATGGGTTTTTAAATCTCTGAGACATGTTATGAGTACAGAATTACAGAATAAAATTTATATCGCACTGGCCCAGTCTGTAATTATTTATTGTGTCTCGGTATGGGGTGGAGCAGCTAAGACGCATTTTTTAGATCTAGAGAGGGCACAGAGATCCTTGATTAAAGTCATGTACTGTAAACCCTACAGGTTTCCTACTGAATCTCTATACTCAAGCTCTAAGCTGCTCTCCGTCAGGAAACTCTACATCCTATACCTTGTACTCAGATTCCATAAAATTCTACCCTTTAGCCATGCCAAACTTAAAAAAAGACGCTGTGATATAGTAGCCCCTACATACTCAGCACGTTCAATTTTTGCTAGTCGCCAAAATGTAGCTCAAGCCCCACGCGTTTATAATAAAGTAAATCGCATACTTAATATTTACCCTATGCAGCTGTACGAGTGTAAGAAGATATTGAAGGAATGGCTCTTCACACTTAATTATGATGCCGTGGAAGACATTTTGGTTACACAGGGTTGAACGTCACGCATACACACACACTCACTCACACACAACCTATCTCACTCACTCACACACACCCACACACCAACTCTAACACACACACATACACACAATATACTTTCACACGCAAATAAACACACATTTACACCATTCTGCCATAAGCACGATTTAATTCATTTTCATTTTTGTTTTTCTTTATTTTTTATTTTTTTCTTATTGGTTTATTTTTATTGGTTTTTAATTCTTATTGGTTTTATTTTTAAAAAAAATGTGTAACTTATACCTAATTAGCACAATGTAACAATTGAACAAATCGAGGAAGAGCGAGGTTTATCCCATCACAAGTATCTTCGGATTACTTTCTGGGAAGCCCCGGCAACTTAATTGTATCTAGATTTAAGATAATAAACACATTTTTTTTTTTTTTTTTTTTTTTTTTTTTTTTTTTTTGAGTCGGTCTCTTTGTGTAATTATGTTGAAACGGTGAAAGACGTTCTTCAACAACTCTATCAACATAATCATTCGCCTTCTACAACCCTACATTGTGGACCGGTACAATTTTTTTATTGTAGTTGAGTTTGCCATTCAATAACAGAAATTCTAAGTTTTATTGTCTGCTGATTTTTTGCTCTACGAAAACCTGGAAGAAAAAGCTGCCTGTGATTGATGTAAGGTGTAGCACCTAGGTCTAGGGACTACAATTTCTACATAATCTCTAAAGAAGTAACCATCCAAATATAATTATGATAAGATAACTGCCAGCCTAACTGAAGCTAAAATTTTACATGAAGGCACAGAATCATGATTCACGAGAGCAACGAAAAACAGCGTGATGTAGGTAGGTACTACAAAGTGAACAACAATAACAAGGCCGCCGCATAATCAATTCCCGGTAAGTTAAGCTCCAATGATTTACTCGAATAAGTTGTAAACACACCATTGTGTAGGGCAAGCGTAAATACTACAATTTTACTGTAGCCGCTATGGGCAGGCGAGCGCAGGATAATGACCCGCGAGCGTGCGCCCGCGCCG
The DNA here is from genome assembly GCA_949152395.1 of Agrochola litura. Lineage (NCBI taxonomy): Eukaryota > Metazoa > Arthropoda > Insecta > Lepidoptera > Noctuidae > Agrochola > Agrochola litura. The sequence goes on from OX424508.1 coordinate 9,015,008, forward strand.
GCCCGCGCCTACCGCCGCGCCCGCTCCCGCCACAATACCACGCAGGTATTTGTACTATAAACAACGACGAACAATACCCACTTACACATTTATGACACACCTACTTAATATTGTGTAAGTTCTAGTACCAATTCACAGAGATCATACATCATTGATGAATGCTAAATGAGACGTGCATCATGCTCATTCCGAATGCCCCATATAATTAATCCGTTATCAATCTGACCGCGAAATATACTTGTTTTGATGTTTGTGGTCAATTCGTTTTGTTCAGCGCAGTTTATATTTAGCGATGATGGGGAAACCTACCCGATGTGAATGAGGAAATACTCCATGATGTCACTTTGTGCACAGAGATAGCACAGTTCATCTAGACCACACCTATTCTCAACAACTCCTATTCCTAGCTGTTCTGTTTGCATAGTAATAGCAAAGGAGAGTACCAATATTTTAACCTGGCTTTATGTTACCATAAACTAGAATAAAAATCAGATAATGTAACGGGCAATCCTTATTAAAGGCAAAATGTTTACTTTATAAACCCTTATTGGAGTCTCGCATACCTAGCTGTAAACAATAATACGCCTATTAACATTTTATTTTGTAATTATTAATTACGTAGTGTCTGTTTTCGAAGTAAATTACGTATTACGTTAAACAATATAACTAATGTTATAGTTTTATGGGTTTCTAGGAAAATACGAGCGATGAACCAGCAACCTCAAATTAATAATGGTTCTGTGTAATGTAAAGTTGTAAACGTGAACTGATGAGCTCTCATGTGATGTCTCGTAGATATATTAGCTTAATAAGTAGATACGAGTATGTATAATGGTGCGAAAGAATGTTTCGTTTCCGGTGTTCGTGAATCGCTGTTTATTTTTACACGTCAAGATCAAACACGATTAAATGGTCCGTTGAATAATATCTACTACTAGCTTTATTTTCAACATGAACGCCATCCTCTTATTTTTATACGAAATCGAGTTTTGATCTCATTACCTGCCGACAATTATTATTCAGATCTCTGAAACGTCTGTTCCTAAATATATTTGTTATTCTAAAAGCACCGGCAATATGAATGGCGAATTCCTCTGCCCACTTACTGGCCTGAATGATTTCGACATTCTTGGCGCAGCTCCGATAATCTGAGAAAAAAATAAACGAGCGCCAACGTAAATAAGCCCACTCCGAGTTGAAAGTGCGCACTCCGGCGACTGCGCGGCGGTCGGCGGCGACCGTCGGCGGTGGCACGGAAAATAAATCACGTCGATATGGTACGCTCGGGATAACGTATTTTTACGCAACAGGCTCTTTGTTTATAGCTAGTAACGTCGCCCAACAGACGGCTGGTTATTCAACCGAACGCATTCCGCGCCGGCTCCACTTTTTGCTCGGCCTCCGCCGGCCGTCCTCCTCGCCGGTGAAAAACGACCAATTAGAGCTTTTACGGCAGGAATTAACATCGCGCATTGTCCGCGACAGCACGGCTGCGCCCGCGCCGACTTCGCCGACACACTATTTAACTTATGTCGCAGTGAATACTTGGTCGATCTTGGCAGCGCTTAGACAAAAACAAATATACACTCTGAATTATTCTCATTTTGTGTTCGTTTATCTGAAAGAAGATGTTCCCATTGATGTGAGGTAACAGCGGTGGCGCCGCTGTGTCGACCCGACACTATTGTTTACTCGACGATGAACCGTACACACGCTTACACAACACCTAATAAAATGAAAAACCTTTTAGCACCTACCGAGGGGACATATTGAAGTAAACAAAAACAAATAAGTACCTATATAAGTGTGGATATATATAAACTTCGGTATCTACCTATATTTTGAGAAACCTCAAATAAGGAAAACGGAAGAATTAATCAGCTCAGCCTCTTGTAAACATTTTCTGAAACAAGTGAATAATTCAACTAACAATTTATAAAATCAGCAAAACAAATTGCCATTCGATGGATCTTACAACTTGACATTTAGTATCGAATGAAAAATAAGTCGGTTAAGGCACAGGAAGTTAATGACGAAAAGAGAAAATAATTGGCATTCCAAAAAACAATCACACCATGCATTCTAATTCTGGAGTGTTTTGAATAGTCACCATCGATTCGTTTTAATTTTGAGGCCTAGTGTCGGACAATGTATCAATAAAAGTAAAAAAGAACAGTTTATGGCTGAACGTGGCCCCCGAGCGCTGACGCCAATAAAACCGATCAACACAGACTTGGTGTTGCTACTGCTTATAATTATTCCCAGCTTCAAGGAAAAACTTTTAAACACAGAAATAAACCGAATTTGGAGAAAAATTCGTAGATTAAACTTTCGTAGCACTAAGGGACAAAGGCTACGAAAATCGTAGGCTTGCCTACGAAAGGTCTACAATTTAGGTCGTAGACCCTAGCTACGCAATTTTTATAATTTTTGTGACAGAGCTATCTGAGATATCGCACAAATATTTATTATTATTTTACCTTAAGTACCTACCTAAATATAGGTCTCTAAATCTAGTCCAAATAAGTGGGTTTTAAAACTCTTTTTACCCGACTGCCCCAGAAGGAGGGTAATGTTTTTCGAGAGTTTGTATGTATGTATGTATGTATGTATGTATGTATGTTTGTATGTATGTATATATGTCTATTTCTTTGGCACGCTCTGTAGCCTAAACGGCTTGATGGATTTTAACGTATGAGGTGTCGTTAGGTTCGTCTTAATAGTAGGAGTGACATAGGCTATATAATATTTATATATTGCATCTGCGAATAAAAAAAAGGAGGGGTAGGTTTAAAAAAATACATTATTGGTATCAAATAAAAGTTAGTAATCAGTCAATTCCAAATACATATGCATAATCTAAATATATAAAAGCGAAAGGTCACTCACTCACTCACGCGACTCACACTCACTGACTTCATCACGAAGTATCGAAAACCACTTGACGTAAAAAGATGAAATTTGGTAGGGAGGTAGTTTATACTTAGTAGACGTTCGCTAAGAACGAATTTTTGGAAATTCGCATATACAGGGTGGATTTTGAGATGGAGCAATAAGGGCAGGTACAAAACCGTTGTCGCTACAAGAAAACAGTCTTAGGAGACTGTCCTTAACTTTTTGAAACATTTTGATTTGCATTCACAGATTTTGAAAAAAATGTACAGTCAGCAAGAAAATGGCCAATTTTCACAACAACTTTTTTGATACCGGTCGATCCTATTTCTTATTACTAAGATCAAAAAACTATATTAGGCCAACTGAGGTTTAAAACTTCCCATACATTTCGTAGGAAATGAGAAGAGATAGAACACAATATACCTTTGTATGTTGAAAAATCTTTTTAATGAGGTTACCATTATTTAAATGAACACAATATACCACTATATAACAGTTGAATTATTCCAATACTTCACTGGGCTGAATAAGGAACGAATGTAGCAGATAGTTAAAGATTTAACCTTTTAAATGATTATCATCATGCTATACTTTTATAGAGCTAAGCAGTCAACCATCAATTCATCCATACTAATATTATAAATTCGAAAGTAACTGTGCCTGTATGTTTGTTACCTTTTCACGGCTAAACCACTGAACGGATTTCGATAAAATTTGGTAAAGAGATAGATGGCATCCTGGAGATGGATATAGGGTACTTTTTGTCTCAAAAATAATCCTAAAGGGCATGAGATGAGAGAACCTACAGGGGATGACAATTTGTATGGCAAATCCAGCATTTCTTAAGTTAGAGATATGAAAATTAAAATTAATGCTTTTGTTAAGAAATAAAGAAGTAGGTACACATTTCGGCGTTTTTTTTTAAATCATCCCTCAAACAGGTAAACCCCCTATTTTACCTGTTTGGGGGATGATTTTAAAATTCACATGTTATATTGATTTTTTTTGTGTCTTCTTTTTAAGAGATTTAAGGAAATTGGAAATATAGCTATAGTCTGTATCTTGAATTATATAATTTAGTCTATATTTAATTAAAATCGGCCCACTCTGTCAAAGTTATCACAATAAGTCGTAAACTAACCTTTCTAACATGTGGGTTTTACTTCGGTTCAATGGCGGCACTAGAGTAGATATTACAAATTAATGGTGGTGATAATAGTAAAATAAATAATAATTAGTATTTTAAGTAAGGCATTTAGAATCATATAAACCTGTTTTATTTATGTTAAAAAGCCGGACAAATATGAGTAGGATTTACGCCCTAAAGGTTCCGTCTCAAAGCTGTGCTTGATTGGCTGCCTGAATTCCCAAATCAGGATTGAAGGACAAACTTAACTTTCAATTGAAAAATAACTTTTAATAGAGTGGAGAGTACCGATTTGAATGAAATACGTAGGTACTAAATGTTACTTCAAGACACGGTCTATAATTTTTGATCCCGGATTGAAGAACAAACTTAACTTTGCAGTTCATAAATTACCAATTTTCGGATTTTCCTCTTTACTTGACCTTGCTTCTCGCCAAACTTCATGCTGCTGGGCCAACGGAAATTACCAAATAGACTAGTTTATTTGCGAGTGTCAAAATATGCGGCATAAATTGCCGTTTTTTTATTGCGTTGACTTGGAAGTTTGATTTCGTTACAGATCCAAGAGACCGTAGATCTAAGTTTTTGATATCTATTTCAACTTGATGCCTCTTCGTTCCTGAGAAAAAAGGTCTTGACAGACAACGAAGTAGAAAAAAAATAAAATAAGTCATCATATATGGGTTAAAATTTTTCATTTTGAGATACGGAACCCTAAAATAGATTTATTATGTGCCTGTTACCTTTTCCTGCCGTAAGGGCTGAACGGATTTCTAAATGAAAGGCATAGGATAGGCCATGACCTAGATAGGTTAGGGCATAGGATACTCTGAATCCCGGTAGCACGTTCCTGTGGGTTATTTTCCGACATCCACGCGGGCGAAGCCGCGGGCAAAAGCTAGTTATTTATATATTAATAAAACTAAAAAGTTTGAAATAAAATAAATTATTAAAAAAAACAAAAAACCCGACTGCAAAAACTCAACAGAAAAGAAAAAAACAAGCATTATAATCTATAGGATTTTGGTATTGCAGGCGGGGGACAAACAAAAGTTTCACCAAAATTTCAGGTTATTGGTTTGTTCCCGCCTGCAATACCAAAATCCTATAGATTATAATGCTTGTTTTTTTCTTTTCTGTTGAGTTTTTGCAGTCGGGTTTTTTGTTTTTTTTAATAATTTTTTCAATTATCTAAGCTTCTAAGGGTGTTTGGCGTTAGAAAGCACATGCCTTTCTCTGCCTGTAATTAAATGTAAACCTCAGCGTAACTATAAAACTATACGATAGCAAACTGTTCGGACTTTCTATTTAAATTAATAAGTTTTTGTTGGCAGTTTTCAGATGTCCGGCACTGGCAACCCTTCGAACGCGCATCACAAAAAGTTAACTCCCGGGGCGTACCATCAACATTATTTACATTTTTTTATTCTACGGCAAAGTGGTGTCGAATTACTATCTCGGAATGTTTAGTAGAGGCAGACACTAGACACGACGGGCCACAGGAATGTGCCTCTTAAATTCCTTAGTATTATGTGACATCTTCTTACACAAATTTTTATTAACAACAAACGCGAAACTTAGAAACGCCTACTTTTGTGTTCTATGTTTGTAACTTAGTTTTGTCTACCAGATTTGGAATATTTATGAAATACCTTAGCAATGATATGACACATAAGTATCTAAAAATATGAAGATGTTGTGAAGCCACACGACAATCCTAATTAATATTATAAATGCAAAAGTGAGGTAGTTTGTTCCGCTTTCACGCTAAAACGGCTGAACGGATTTAGATGAAATTTGGCATATGGGTAGATCATGATCTAGGTTAGGACATAGGATACTTTTTATCCCAATTTTCCCACGAGATCGAGACTTATGCGGGTGAAACCGCGGGGCGCTCTAACCTTATAATAATAATATTATGAGAAGATTTGAATTTTTGTATGCACGTTTGTTTGTCATGAATAAACTCAAAAACTACTGGACTGATTTTAAAATTCTTTTACCAGTAGAATACTATATTTTCACTGAGTAATATAGGCTATAATTTATAAAGATATGACGCGGGCGAGAGAAAGCACGCGGGAGATATCCGCTAGCGGCAGCTAGTTGTTAAATAAATTCGAATCTATGTGTAATGCGAATTTAATGTAATAAAACCTCCAATAAGGCTGACTAATCAGTCCTTTAAAGTGGCCCCCAGTTGTGAAAATCGCAAAATTATTCCTAAATTGTGTTAAAAAGGACAACATCAAGATGGACCTTGTGTTTTATTACCTACGAGAACATATTAAAATATATTCTTAAGATAGCCATATTAGATTAATGTAAATAGATGTTAATTGTCACGATTAATGCTGAATCTGGTCAAAACTTAAGATGGCAAGCTAACTGAATATTCATCACAGATTTAGGTACCTACATATATTTTATTCAATGAATCTAGAATCAGGATAATCTAAAATGCCGTCTTTGGCGAGAATTGGAATTCCCCGGGTAAGAAAATCAATTTATTACCTACTCTCTGAAATGTACCTTGAGAAATTTATTTTTAGGGTTGCGTACCCGGAGAGTACCAAACGGAACCCTATTACTAAGCCTCCGCTGTCCATCTGTCCGTCTGTCTGTCAGTGGGCTGTATGTATCTCATGAACCGTAATAGGTAAACAAATTGAAATTTTTACATATGGTGTATTTCTATTGCCACTATAACAATAACAACAAATAATAAACTAAATTTAAATATGAATTGGGTCATACAATAAAGATTACCCTGGCATGAGGGATGTCATTGTCTAGAGCTCATCGAGTAGAGTACATACATAATTTTTATATTCAAAAATGAAGAAATCCGTAGAAGAAGGCCGTAAAAGTTGTCAGTTTTAGATCATTTTTGTACGAGCTCTATTGCAACAACTAAACAAATTAGGAATTTGAAACTTCTGTATATCATCTACCATATACTGTATTTAATCAACAAATATTAATAACGCCAATTCACAAGGCATATTATTCAAATATGTTCGATTTTCTTCAACTGCAAAAAATAACTTTGTAATTCACAGTATTATTATGAAGTACAAATTTATCTTTGCGATTTTTTTCAAGATGAAAAATATTCTTCGTCGTAGTATTTTCATTTATTAGCTAAATATTGTACGTTGGTACGGAACTCTTCGTGTGCGAGTCCGACTCGCACTTGGCCGGTTTTTAATTAATTGCTTAGTAACTTTTACAAATATTCAGTTTTTAAAATAGATGAGTTTCCTATCTTTTTCTGATTTAGAGCTTTGAAAATTTTGAAAATTGTTTCGATAATCATTATGTACAACTTCGGAATTGGAATATAGGAACATAATATCTCTACTCATTAAATTATTTAATTAACTACCAATACTTACAGATTATTTATAACAGACCGTGTGAATGATGGCATGAATAGAATTTCATTGATATTATAAATATAGCGTATCATTTACACAAATCAATCATAGCCAACTTACCTGAGCGATATCTACCCAAATATAAATTTAGGAAGGACCCTTTCGAAAAAAATTACTACCTGTGTCTCCTGGCGTCACCGAAACCTGTCAGATTTACTACGAAACTACGTTAAGAGGGAAAAAAATTGTCAATTTTGTATGAGGTGGCGCTTAGTTGTAAGTGTTATTGTGTATTTCACAATAAGTAGAGTGGCTTGAGAGCGGCGCTATTCGGCTGTTCTATTATGATCCGTCGGTACTCAGGTACCTACCTGACGTGCCCAGTACCCGCCGGCCCGTTAAATTCGCTGTCGCCGACAACACACGCAGTGTGGGTGTGCCCTACAAATAGACAAGGATAATTGCTATCCAACAGTTAAAATTGGTACTTATTGCATGAATAGCAAGCGTGGAAGACACGCTCTTTCCAACAGTTACACCTCCAGCTTGACATTTAATTATAACTCCGTGTATTATAATAGAACTGAACGTTGAAATAACAAAAGTTTTTACATGTACATTTTCCTTTGTGAAATTATAATAACATTTTTGGGATTCTGTTTAACTTCGCCTTTAAATGTCAAGTTTGTTTTACCTATTTGAGGACAAAAATAACAGATTAACGCAATTAATTTACTAAATGTTACTCGACGTAGCGTAACAATGTAAATCCAGAGTGAAAACAATTTTCGTCAAATCATCGTTCATGATGTGAAATCTATAAAATGTATAACAAAAAGCCAGTGAAAGAAGCGAGTTCTCACACGGACATTCATTAGTCGCAGTCGCAGCTCGCAAAGCACAATGGACATATTGGGCCCATGTGTGTGCAGAACCCTTCACGGACGATTGTGTCTACATTGTGCCCAAATCACAGATTTAACCGAAACACTGTCAAAAGGCCAACACCGACTTTTGCACTTCATCAAAAATAAATTTATCTGGAAATAATGCAGTCCCAACCTGTTAGACCCTTTTTGTTCGTTTCTACACAATGCTTTGAAAAAAATCACCTTCAGCGTTTTTGCACCCCATTGTGAGCCTTACACTAAACTGAATTATTGTTTATAACCAAGTTTTTATGAGGCGTTTTCGAGTGGCCTATGAATAGATTCTTTCAAAATGACTATTTCATTGTTTGTTCAATTCAAAATGCCACATTACCTTGTCCGAACATTTTTTTTTTCTCCAAGCAAAATTCTATTGAACTGAGAATATGAATGCTTAACAAAGATTTAATTTAGAGCGTTGTTACTAAAAACAAGTATACGTTAATACTTAATTAAATAAATACTTTGCGGTATTTTACACCATAAAAGTAACCGATCAATTTTAGTATCTTTCTATATATTCCTTGTTTCTTAGAGCATCAACAGTAAATTACTGAAATAGCAGACATGAAAGAACCCGAACTATGGATCAAGAATGTTGAACGAATGTGTCTCCGTATGCCCTCTATTGGAAATGCAATGAATCAAACAGCATGTACCTCGACGCCACAGAATCAAGAGAACGGTAGACAGTAGTGTTTACACAGCTGAAACTTTAAATATCCGCCAGATGGCGCATGTATCGCTGTTTAACAGTGATACTGATAAGTTGTTCTAACCTCGATAAACACCTTTTGGATAAAACCTTTGTAAAGCGTCGAAGCCAGCTTTATCTCAAGCTCTACGTTCTTTGACAATTGACAACTTGTCCTTGGTGTCATGCAAACACTCAAGCAATGCCAACTTTGTAAATAAAATGTAAAATAAAATAATAATTTTTAAAAATATTTTCATATAATGGCAGAATTAATATTTCCCAAACGCTGTTACACAGCTCGCTCCTCCGGGTACAAGTACAGGACGCTGTCCACCAACACCGGGGAACGAAAGAAACGAGACAGCAAAGAAGACAACGTGTTCGAGAGGAAATTCAGAGAACTTACTACGGCAATCTCTGCCAGAGTCAATCAAGAGGTTGATAACACGAATAAAGCACGAGAACTGATTCTAGAAAAGTTCGCAAAACTCGATGCTAAAATCAACTCGATGGTAGAACTACAGAACACCGTGACAGAACTTCTCAACAATTTGGACAATGTGAGCTTAATGATTGTGGACGTGACCGAAAAAGTGAATAAAATAGAAATCATCAATTATCGTGCTGAAACAAGCCAACAATCTCAGGTGACGACGTTCAAGTCTGCAAAACCCATCGTGGAGGAATGCGAAGACCGTGACTCTGTAGTAACCCACGTTTAGCTTTCTAGTGGCATGACGTACTTACTTACTATTTACGATACAATAATGCATTTGCTGGAGTGCAATATCTATACTATTGTTCTGTTATCGATGGCCGTCCAAACGATCAAATAATTGCTACATTATACGAAAATGTTTTCAACAGGGTTTTTTGTTATTTTAGGTAAAATGTAGAGAGGTTATAGAACTACAGAATAATACAATCTACTAGGTCAGCAAACTAAGACCATTAAATCTCACCGGCTATTGCTTTTTACCCGACTGCGGCGGAGCTAAAAAAGGAGGGTTATATGTTTGACCTGTATATGTATGTATGTCCGTCTCTATGTTCCCTCGTAACTACTATCATATCATTCATGATATGATATGATCACAAAAATATATACAAATTATATGCTTAAATGTAACTTGGAATGAGAAATTTATAAAAACGAAAAAGCTGCAGCTGCAACTGCAAAAACACATAACTGAAAAGAGAAAAACAAGCATTATTATCAATAGAATTTTAATATCACAGGCGGGCAAATCAACGGTTTGCCCGCCTGCGATACCAAAATTCTATATAAAAAGAAGAAGAGTAAAATAAAATAAAAAGTTATTCAAAATACAAAAAAACCTGCAAAAGTTACACCATATTACCTGAAATATGGTGTAACTTTTTTTTTGCGTGATAATGATCGCTTACGTTACTGCATATACTACTTAATGGCACAGCACTGATACACTGACCGATGCAATCTTACAGATTATTCCTGACGAACGGCTATCACCAAAATAATATAACAGTAGATTGTAAACATATGGGATTACTCATAACCATAGATATTTAAAACCATGGATGACAGAAGAGGCCTTAACTTCATGTTTTTCTATGCACGTTCTATGAACTACCTTAGAGTATAAAAAAAAACTTTTTACAAAAAAAAAAACAACCGACTTCAAAAAAAAACACTACAAACTGAAAAATAACTTTAATTTCGGAAGTCGGTGTCTTTGGTTTTGAATTTTCGTTCTTTGTCACCGACTTCCGAAATTAAAGTTATTTTTCAGTTTGTAGTGTTTTTTTTTGAAGTCGGTTGTTTTTTTTTTTGTAAAAAGTTTTTATTTTTCACTTTTCAGTTGTGGTTCTTACCCCACACAAATTCGAATACCACTACCTGCTATGTAAATAACAGTGACAAGAAGTTATCATATCATCTACATACTAAGTGGGAAAAAATACGTATTTTGAAGCTAACTCAAAAACTACCCAAGCAAAGTTAATACAATTTATATGGGACCACCTCTGAAGTATGATCTACCAAACAAAAAAAAAATCATCAAAATCTATTCATAATTGGCGGAGTAATCGCGTAACAAACATACAAAAAAAAAAAAAAAAAAAAAACATACAGACGAATTGAGAACCTCCTCCTTTTGGAAGTCGGTTAAAAATTAAAAAAGAAGCACAAAACATATCAATTAAGTATGAGGAATCGAACGCTTTTAAAAAAAAAAATAAAAAACGTAGTCGCTGCTTTATAGTTAGTTCAGTTATTATGCAGTTTCATGATCTAATTTGAAGTTGTTCGGTTTGGAGGTAACTTTGGAAATTTTTTCAATCGAGAAAATTTTATGGAATCGTGTTTTCGTCTAACATAGTACTTAACATTAATCCTTATCTTTAACATATATTTATTTCAAAATTAATTCTGCAGTATTTTCAATATAACGGAGGATCATGCTACGCCATTTGAGGTAGTATAGGCCCTTAAGGTACCTGCCCTTATAGCCCTATCAAAAAAATCCACCTTGTGTAAATTATGTAATGATTGACTGATTACTTGATTAGGTCCATAAAGGTTATGATAATCATTTAAAAGGTTAAATCTGTAACTATCTGCAATATTCTAACCAATTTAAACTAAAGAAGAATACGAAAATTGCAATATTTCTCAACCCCCGTAGCAAATAGGGTGATAATTTATAGCCTGACCACACTGATAGGGCCATATTATGCAACATTTGAACAAAATCCATCCGGTAGTATTTGCGTGATGGAACATACAGTCAGACAAACAGATAAACAGACAAAAATTCTATTTTCGGCATTAGAATCGTTCCCAGACTTCGTACCAATTACTTTTTTTTTAATATCCAATGTACAGTTTTTGTGAAAATTAAACGTAAACTATGTTAGTAAAACTTACAAACTAACCAAACAACAACTAATAACTACGTGGCTCAACACATGTTGGCACGTGCCTCCGCATCCAGTGCCTAATAAAGGGGTTGTCCACCTTGTCGACCAATGTTTTATGCCCAACTCGGGAATCGGACCCTGGACCTCATGCTCAGCAGTAACGCTTGTGACCACTAGACCAACGAGGTAGTTTATTAAATATAAAAATAACAATAATATATAGACGTAGGGCATACCTTTGCCACAACGTACTTCAGTTTTCACAGAAAGCCATCAGCCGACAATACCCATTTTATATAATTGATCCCGAAGAGTAACTTGCAAATATCTTGTTCCTTCTGCCGGGGCTGCGAATATGGGCCGAAAGGTAAATCGTGGCCCCCGGCAACAGGGCAACCGAAGGAACACGGGTGGGTTTTAGTCACTAAGAGTCTGACACGTCCTCCCGCTTCACCCAGAGCGGGAGAAGTTATTTGATAATTCCCTTAACAAAAAAAAAAAAAAAATCTTGTTCCTATCAACAACAAAAATATCTTGAATTCATTTATTCTCTGACAGACAATGCACTACCTTAACCGCTGGGTCTAAAAGCATGAAATTTTGAACACAAGTTCTGCATACCTTTAACGAAAGCACTAAAGAAGGATTTTTGAAAATACATCCCCTAAAGGGGTTAAATAGGGGATGAAAGTTTGTATGAAAGTTCGTTATTTACCGATTGGAAATCCTCGAAATCGAGCGCAAGGCTTGTAACTTAAGAAGTTAATAACTATGCTCTGTTCAGTGCAGCTGCTTCCGGCTCCTTCTATTCCCTGTGGTGAAACCAACACCACAATAATAACAATCCGAGAGTTTTGAAGGATATTGCTAATCCATTGCTTCATAGGTTTCACAAATTCGTCAGCTCAACAACGTTATAACGCAATGAACGTTGGTGAACTGTCAAAATGAAACCCATTGCGATTAATTGTCATTTTATGTGTTAACACGCAATTACCCTGCAGCTTTGCAAAAATGTTTACGGTAATGGCACTACCCGGTATCTAAATCGTATAGTCCCCAAAGACGTAAATAAGATCGTGTTCATCGTTGAGGGTGTTAGATCCCATGTCAGCTTTTCTATCGTTATTAATAATGACCTTGACAAGAACGGCAATATCAACATTGTTTCATTGGTTCTGCAGTGTGGGTATCGAACCCAACGTCTCTGCTGCAAATAAGTTGATTTAACACTTTGGTCATGTAAACAACTTTTGTCTTATAATCAGATCAAAAATTTTAGTTGCGTTCAGTTACCTTATTATCTGAAAAATATAAAGTGTAAGTATCTAAGTAGGTTTAGCTACGTACTAGCATACTACCTAGTGACTTTTCCTGAATAGATATGCTTTGTTTGATGTTCCAAAATTGTTGGGTCTTTAAAATTTCAAAGTCAATAAAAAGCCGTTTTATATTTTAACATCATATATTTGTCACAGGATTGGTTTCCTTGATTGACAGCTCTGAGCTGAACACAAAGTTCATGATTACAATAAATTAATTTATTACATTTGCGAAAAAATCTCCATTACTTAAAATCTCATCTCACATTAATTTATATTCGTTTAAAACGTCACGGACATACATTGAATAAGTAATTTAATTACATAAAAAGCTTTTTTTTTCATTTGCTAACGACGTAATGAATGGAGAGTGACTCTCTATAATTCAAGTAGATGATTGAAAACACCAAAAACATTTCTATTTAATAAAGCCACATCCAATATGGCACAATTTAAAATTGATTACAATTGAAGCTACATTATAAAAGTAATTCGTTCTGCGAACGTTTGTTTCAAACAAATTCCTATACACATAAAAATCCTTGACTTAATAATGTACTTGGTATACGACTAGTGAATATTTAGGTAACTATTTTACTAAATTATGGAAGAATTATACTAAACAATTCATCTAAATTTAACTAAGCAAAGCTGCTCAATTAAAAAAGAATTTATCCAAAATAATGTTGCTTTGATTCAAATATGTTGGTTGTAAATTCTTTGGATTTTGAAAGTAAAGCTACAATTTATATTATTGTCAGCAATCAAATCTGCATCGCTGACTGATATTAATAATAATCAGCACCCTAATTGCGTAACTTATTTTCGTAAACGATTATGACTAATTTGTTTTATTTGGACAGTTCAACAACAATCATTGCGTTATTTACGTTGTTGAGCAGATTTTTTTTTCCAACTTATGAAGCAATGGATTAGCAATCTGTTTCAAATCGAAACTAATTGTGATTGATCGTATATTACGCAATTAGGGTACTGATTCTGTCTTGCACACAATTGTCAATAAATGCAACAAAGTTAATAAGAACTAATTAAAACGTAACTTAACAATGACAATTTGTGCACCAATTCATTTCACCAATTTCACCAAATGTTCATAAATGCAAATTGTTAAACAATTTGATATGTTCTCAATTAAAATTAACGCGGTAAACCAAAATTAATGATTAAATATCACAACATACACATATTCTACTATACGAAGACGCGGTATTGCGTTAAAATTTAATTATTCTTTCCACCAATTCGCTAACAAAGAATTCTTCCCGCCAAAAGCAAACTATTCATAAAATATAAATGAACACAGACTTAAAATGGACATCATAATAATTACTTAAAACCTCTAGTTTTTCAGCTGCACAAATAAAGTCTAATTCACTTAATAGTAACTGTAAATCATAAGTACCAAATGCTAAAAATACTAAATAGTCACATTCATTACGAAAAGTTATAATTACGATTCGTAAAAAAATACAAAAGATGGCATTCTTTATTTTCTTAACCTCTCCAAGTCTATCCAAACATGACCCAAATTATTATTTTTGTAACTGATTAATTGCTGAATCGTAACATGTACTTATAAATTGCATTGTTTTGAAGTTTATTCAAAATTTATTTTCACATTTAATAGGAAGTCAGATAGACAGGAAAGATTGAGAAGTAGATATAATTATTTAAGAGTTTTTGTCACTTCAGTACTTAACACTCAGTCGAAAGTCTTATTTAAATATTAATATTATTTTTGTCCACACTTTTCGTAATGCACTACGTCCACCTTACACATAGGTAGGCTCCCTGTCTCAGTCGAACAAACAAATGAAAGCACGTAAGAGTCCCTCTCCGAAACATGCGCAGCAGCCTTTCTTTTTGCGTTTTTCTTCTGGCGCGAAGCTGGGCTGCTTGGGGCGCCTGGGGCGGCGCGCGCACAGCTTGCTAGGCTGCGGCTCCTCCACGGGTGGCTCGGAGCGCGCGCTCAGGTGCACGGGCAGCGCTGCGGGCTCCACGGGCCTGGCCCGCGCCCAGCGCCGCAGCAGCGCCTCCTGCTCCGCGCCCACCGGCACTGGCGCAGACAGCTTGCGAGCGCGCGCCGTCACCAGCGCTCGCTCCATCGGCTCCAGCAGCTCCAAGCTTAAAGCGCGGTCCAATTCCTCGCCCGACAGCAGCAGGTACCGTGGGCAGTAGGCGAGCTCGCCGAGCGCCGCCCTCTTGTTAGCAGGCGTCAACTCGCGCTTAGTGCGTTTGCAAGCCGCTGTGGCCCACCGCGATAGAGCCTCCGCCAGCACCAGTTCACTTGACACGCGCAAAGTATCTCGTTTTACTATAAGCGATAAATCTTCATACGTTAGCTCTTCCAGACGTTCATCAGTCAGGGCGGTATCTGCGTCGTCATCGAGCACCAACAGAGCGTTATGAGCCAGAGAGTCGCACCAGCGGGAGCATTGTGCGAGCGAGCGAGCTGCCGCGTCGTCTGATAGAGCGGGTAGCGGTGGTGCGGACGCAGCGCCGGGCAGCCTGGCGCAAAGGAATCGTAAGTCGCGCAGTATCTCCAGCGCGACACCGGCATCCAACATTTCGTCTAGGCGCCGAGCGCATCGCTCTGCCAGCGGTGAGCACAGGAACTTGTAGGCGGCGTCCAGAGCGCAGCGCGCCGTGCCCACGGAGTTGAGCTGGGTGGGCTCGCAGTAGTGGTAGCGCAGCAGCTGCTCGAAGCCGCGGCGGTCGATGTAGTCGACGACGATTACGTCGGTCTTGCAGGCGAGCAGTGCGGCGAACACGGGGCTGGTGGCGGCCAGCACGCGGCGGTGTCCGGGGTAACGCCACGTGTCTCCGTTGATGCCGGCCACGAACACGATGTCAGACTGCTTCTCGTCGTCGTATAGGCGCGCATGCTCGTCCAGGTCCACGCCGGCGCCGCCGTACTCGCACACGTCGCTGTCGCGCCCCGACTCGATCTCATCGTCCGAGCCGGTCCGTGCGGGGTTCGTCACCACTGTCATTGTGATTCTCTTTGGATGGCACTACCTGGAATTAAAGAAATACTTTTATTAGGACAACCACTTAGTTATTCTGCTCTTCAAAATAGTACCTAACGCATTCTCCATGATTAATGACGCCAAGCCAATCAATAGAGCGCAATAAGTTAAACGTATTGTTTTATTGTGTTCAAGTCCTTCCTTGTGCAAGACGCTAACTAGCGCCAGTTAACGTACTGTTAATGCCTCTTATTATATCCTTTATAAACATATCAGCACCATATAAAGAATCGTTATTACTCAGTTTGTATTACGAATCATCTTTATGTGTTAAATACACTACCAAGGGCAGTTTATTTATTTATTTATTTATATATACTTTATTGTACACCACAAAAATACACAACAAAAAACAAATCAAACACTACAAAATATACAATATGCAGTTGTGTGTGGTGTTCGAGTTTGAAAGATAAACAGACCAATTTATTTGGAATTTTAACCTTTAGGTTAAATAAGCATGATTTAGTTTTTTTTTTTTATATTCCTGGTCCAATATTCAATAATGAGTGCTACTGAGTGTGTCCACCAGCGTTCCAGATTATTTTTTCGGGCAATCCGGGATTTTTAACCCTTTTGAGTAAAAAAGCGGGATTCTTTCGTCGAAAGCGGGACATAATAAGAAAACGCAAATTGTATAATTATTATTATTTATTTGCATTATTTTTTACTACTTATCCTCTTATTTGTATTTCAAATTAAGTTTACAATGATGATATACTTATAGCAGCAGAAAATGTATTTTAATGATAATACGTTACTTTACTATACTAATAACCAATAACTATTAGTTTGCCTTGTAAGGCAGTTAAATCTTCAGAGGAATATAATATTAAATAAGTTATACATTAATTATGAATTACTAATTTATTTTTCTGTCCTCAAAATCGGGAATGAGCCTGTCCTGCGCGGGACATTTAATTTTTGGCAAAAATTCGGGACGTCCTGCCAAAATCGGGACGTCTGGCAACCCTGGTGTCCACGTTTGTAGATATTAAAAATGCAGTGAGGTATCCGTGCCGCACTTGCATGTCATCGCTACAAAACTACGTTGGTTCATTATGCCTTTCTTCTTTATCCTATTTTATCGTCGTCCTATTTTATTCCAGGCAAGTTTAGGCCCTTTTACATGAAAAAAAATATGAGGTTGTCCCGAACAGTATTAATTAATGCACAGCATAAGTTGTACTTTCCTGTTTTTTAAACGTAAAACATTACCCGATAACCTTTTGACAATAGATAATATAAATTAATAATCCTTATTGGGTACATAAATAATATTTTGCAAACAACATTGGAATTTTGGAATATTACATAAAGTAAAATATCGTCTCTATTGGATAATAAGGGTTTCGAATCCTAATAAATTGATTGACTATCGGGATGAAACTAAGTAAGTACCTATCTGTCGGGATTACTCGGAAGCTGGCGGCTATCCTCCAATTAGTGCGCGAGGCACGCGCCGATTTAATAACCTTCATTGGATTCTGTTAATTTTAGCAACAGATTAAGTATTGATGTTAGTTCGGAACAATTGGCTCTGTTCTGTAAATTCCAGCAGTAAGATCGTGCGCCACGTCCGTTTTGCGAAACGCATGTAAACGCATGCATCACCTCGCGCATTCCCTAACGCGTAAACAAAAATACACATTCAAATGCTTCTGAAGACGACCGCGCTTCTCGCAAGTGCTTCATAAATAAACAAAGTTTAGTACTAAGTGCACAGATAGTGTAAATGTTGCACTATTTATCTTTAATAATTGTTATTGATAAGTGAACTGTTGATGATTCAAAAGTACAGCTGAAAATCATCAGAGGCTCTTGTTCTTTTACGATATGAAACATATTCGTACCATGAACAACTACCTATTAGTAGGTAGGTAATTTGGTCCTTCATTTCTACATTAATGGGATAAACAATCTTATCAAGCTGTGTTGTTAATGTAATTGTTCAACGATCAAAACGTGATCTATCTCTTGCTACTAATATATATATAAACGCAATTTCTCTTCGAAAAAACATCATTTAGAATTATTATTCTAAATGGTGTTTTTTGGTATTTTGAGGACTATTGTCCTAAATTCCAGGTTAATCCAGAAGTCAAATAAAACTGTGAGCTGTAGGAATTTGAAACTAAGTAGTGGTGGTAAGATTTCTGTAAACAAAAGTATTTATCTTGTCTCTAATTGCTTGTTTTTCCTTCAAAAATGTTAAACAGACTATTAAAACGTTTTGTCCAATCCATTTCTGTAAAGTTGTGCAACGCATCCCGTGGATCAACTTCCTACTTCGCCAGAAACATAATATAATGCAGCTAATGTCGAAACGTAGGGACATTTTACGATAGAGCGCGGTTATTTGTGATGCCCCCGGTAACCCACATAACATTCGCATAGCCACGCCGGCTGAATTTGCCCTATATTTAGAGACAGTAATCCATTGGTGCAATGTTACGAAAGCACAATAGGTATGTGCGAGTCGATAAACTAATAACAGGTGTATTTACACGTTTTTTGTATGGTCCACTTTGTGCTCATTGTGAAAGGACAGTGCCTTGTAGGAGTTCTAGGTCGACATAATGTTACAAACTGGTAGTGACGTTGATATAGCTTTTGATTACATTAGCCATGTACTCTAATATTCATTATTATTAGGCACGTTTTCAGAATAATGTAAGTAACAACCTACGCATATGATTGAGTGTATCTGATAGGAGATCCATTTTCGTTCGTATTGTAACAATGAAACTCACTTTGTTCCGATTTCCAGTTACAATGTCTAACCTATTTTTCCGTAATCCTCATATTCTATGTCACATTCAGGTAGCTTTTATGAAATTGTTCTACTGCGTGTCTGTTTTCTTTGAAATATCTGCTCGCTCGAGGCACTATTCAACAAGTTTAAAATATCAAGTGCTTATTAGAATATTCGCTCGGAAAATCTTGTAGCAGTAATGAAGTTTACTTTGCGAAGTTGCGAACTCTTAGGTATTAGCTTGTTGTGTATCTACTTGAAATTAAATAGACTGCAGCTGCTGTAAACAAAGGAGGATTTTCAAAGGAAACTTGTTAAGATGCTTATAGAAAAAGCCTTTGTTCTTGTGAATTTAATCGAAATACTTAGCTAAGATGAATTAACTTCTAATCTTTGTATTCTGGCTTTATTTATTGACCAAAAGGCTCTAAAGCCAGTGGTATCGACATATTCCAACATTTCCAACCCTCTCCATATTCGATTTACACAATGCTGTTTCTGCAGAATGCATTTGAGAGATATTTCATACATTTCTTTTACAAAAATAAAGTTTTATTATGATTGTTACGGATGGGTGACGCCCTCAACACCCGCCATGCGTGGATCCTATGAGTTGCTTAACTTCACTTGGCAGCGAAAACTTAGTGAGTGGTGGCCTTGCATCGAAGCCAAGGCTCTTCAATGAAACCATCTCATCTATTGTTATAATATTCATCGACAGAATATTCTCTTTAAATAGTTCGAATTAAATTATTATGATACTACTGTACTTATAATTTTCGTGGAGCTGAAACATAGGGCGATATTTCCAAAAGAATCCGAGTCCATGTTTTGGGATTAGGTGGATATAAGTATTTCGGAATAACTGTGGGATATGATGTGTAAAAAAAATATGATGCAAACTCATTCAGACATACGGATATTTGGATTTGAACATTGCGTATCCAAGAAAATCTTTGGCAACAGAACTTTATGCTTCAAACTGCGCTTAATATGTCAGTCTTCAGTAAATTGCATAGGTATAAGAAGAAACATGGCAGATTGGAGCAGGAGTGTCTCTGAAATAGAACACGGCTGCGACATGCGGAAATGGATGTGCAGTGAATCGACTCCGGCGCGGCGCACCGTACAGCGCGCATATGCAAACATGGCGCGGATACGGCCACCAGGCGCACATGTACACTTTTAACATTGTCCCCAATTTACATACAAACATTATAATCCATACCAAGAAAACTAATATTGCATGAATGTAGGTACGCAGCTGGTGGTATAAGAGAAAATAATCTTATGAACTTAGGTACCTACATTCTACCGTAGCGTGTAAAATATTAAACAAACAAGGATAACATTTTCATTACTACATTCAAGCAGTCGAGTTTCAGTTTATACGAAACACAAATTCTACGATTGACAAACATTTATGATGAAAACAAAGAATCATGTATGGAAACTAAAAGAAGCTGCTGAAATTTTTAAATCCCATCTAAACGAGGGCTTTTACTGTTTATTGTAAAGTACTACAGTGTTTTATTTAAAATATCACCCGATAGGTTTTAAACGGATTAACGAACACGTATCAAAAATTAACGTGACGGGATTACAACTCGGGTTTCAACAAAAAAATGTTTATATACTCACCGTCCCAGCTCGGAACATTTAATATTATATACTCAGCGTTCCAGCTCTGTGGCCCCAGCCCGGAACAAGTTAGAGCTTTCAGTTTGAGGTATACTTTGTTTTAATGAACTGGGTACGGTGTAGTGTTAGTTCAAATTGCTCATAACAAAATGGAACACTGGCTGTAAGTACATTAGTGATTGGTCAATATCTTGTCATTTTTTGAGATTTCTTTTCTTTATTTTAAACCAAACTTGCAGGTGATAAGATTTGCTGGGCATAACTCAGTTATTTAACTGAAGATACGAGTGAGTGGATGCGGGAAGCACAGAATCCTTCGAAGTGGCGGTGCTTGGCGGAGGCCTATGTCCAGCAGTGGACGTCTTTCGGCTGAAATGATGATGATGATGATTATAATGAGTGGGTGAATTCAGACTAAATAAGGAAGAATAGAGTGCTGTGACACTTGAGAGTTTAAGCTGACACAAGAGTTTAAGCTACATAGGTCAGAGAACAGTTGCTATAATGACAGATTGATCAACAAATTCTTTAAAATGTGGTCGTCTTAAGTCAGGTCCATAAGCCTTCTTTAATTATTTTTTTTGCAGTGCTTCTTGCAGGTCAATATCTGTTGTCGGCTGCTTAACCGAACTTTCCTGTGGCTGCCTCAATAAATTAAGGCCTCCAGCCAGGGCATAAAACTTAGAAACTAAGCGACTACACGCTAAGGGCACTCCCTGTGGGGTACGAACCTCGGCTTAGGGCGTCGCTGGGGAGGGACAGCAAGAGACAAGCTGGATCGGATTAATTCCTGGATATAAAACAGAGCCTCACATAATGAAATGAATCTGCGCGGCTGTGGATGCATGCAGCCTACGAATAATAATAGTCTATGTATTTATTTGTAGCATGCAGTAACATAGGTCTCAAGAGATGTATCCACTCTAACACACGCCACACGTGTTCAGGATCCAGCTTCATGAGAAATTGAATATTCTATTACATTGCGAGACCTCCCGAGCTGAAATGTACCCCAGAGATTTTAGTTCCGTTTAAAACGCCGAGGCTATGTTTGCAAAGTACTGTATTATTTTTATATTATGTTGTCCCAATAACTCTGTTAATATGGATACGTATGTTTGAATAACTACATAAAGGTCATTTACCAGCTACAGTTCTTACAATATTGACATGATAACTGCACAAAGCCAAGCAAACATCATTATTTTCAGAATGACCGAATGTTGTTTGTTCATACGGTTCTGAGTTTCATAATAACACATTTTTACGGAGTTTGACATTGAAATTATAGATTAGACCTGCCAACAACATCGTTTGTGCTAAGTAATCTTTTGTACAGCCTCAAAGTGGAGTCGAAATAAGAAGAATACATAAAGATTACAATGAATGATGTCTGTCTAATGTCATATTCATAATTTTCATTGTTTGAAATCGCTGTAGATTTACTAACGACTTCTAATTTGGAACAGAACTAAAAAGTTAGAATTGTGGTCAATGTATGTAGTACCTACTTATAAATTTGTTTTAACTGAAATATTTAATTTATTTTCTAGTTAACAAAACCGCTTACAAAAGCTCATTCAAGTACAACATAATGCAAAGCCACTTCCGTCGTTTACTGGCCACTTTTCCGCGTATTTATATATTACCAACCGATTCATTTTCTTTGCCACAAAGCCTACAACTAACGGAACATAATATTACAAGTAAATACGTAACAGGTAGTAGTAGTACTGAACTGCCACGAGTAATGGTTACTTAACATAGTTTTAACACTATACTTATTTGGAACTTTAAATAAACAAATAATTTGTCACACACCATAAAAGTCTTATAGTTTTTGCGGAAGTGGAAGGTATTTCCGATGATTTTTCCGACAAAACTGAAGCCTTTGAGGTCGCGGTTAATAATTGGAAGGAATATTTCGAAATAAACAATAAACTGGGGTAAAACTTTGAACTGAAAGAAGTCGCAAAGTTACTGCGAAACGTTGCGCTTTGACTTACAAAAGAAAAATCAGAAAATCGCGGCTCCCTTATTAGAGAAGCCACTCACAAGTTTGCTCTTGCTTGAAATCTAATTTCCTCGTGCTTCGTAACGTGATTTCCTCCATTTAATAAATAAGGGAAATAAATACCTACTTAAATTTATATTTCAGCTTTTGACTGCCTCATTGGTCTAGTGATCGCTAGCATTACTGCTGAGCACGAGGTCCTGGGTTCGATTCCCTGGTCGAATAAAGAGTTATTGTGTTTTTCTATAATAATTTCGCAATAGCAGCTCGGAGTCTTGATTTGTGCCCGGTCGATGGCAATAAGCTCGCCCCCTATTACATGGAACTTAAACACAAATGTGGGTGTGTACTATAGATACACCTCAGTCCGCCAAGTGATCTCTGCGCTTTCAGCACCGAATCTGTGGAAGTGGCGAGGTTTTGGACCAACAAAATTTGAGATAGGTACTTTCGTGCCAGCGACACGGAGAAGAAGACCTCTGGCTAACCCTTATTTTAGCTATTGTATGAAGCAGTAGATAGTTCATGCGTGGGTACAGGAGCAGAGCTGCGACCGGGCCGGCCCCGGATTGCCGGGCCGCCCTACTTACGGCCAACTGGGTCAAGTGTACATGTTCTCCACTGAAAACTCTGCGTCATCGCATCCATCGGGAAATTTGGCAACAGTGTACCAAAGACTATAGTGGTATTTCCATTGATCAATCGAAACTCGAAAGTAATTAATTACTACTTCATTTGATTTTTAACAATATTCATGATTCGCTTTTAGTTGGCTTGTGTGACAATAATTAATATAAAGGGAACAGAAACGGTAAACAGGGATGAATATAACAATAATATTGTTATTTTACACGTTATCTACTAACCGCAATTTTGTAACTACTAACATTGACATTATTTATTAACTCAAAAGGAAAATAAAATCAGTCATGTCATTATATAAAAGCTTCGTCAATATAAATAAAGGAATATTTGAGTATTATGCTTAAATTCGTTATTAAAACGAGGAAAATAACACTATTTAAAGTAATAGCTATTGGTCAATTGCTATTACTGTGTTTAAGAGGGGGGCTAAAGGCTTGTTGTATCAAAATTAAAGAGCTTTGACTAAATGGGCAAGCAAATAGGATAGGTTTTGAACGTAAAGAAATAAAGCGAGCGCAGCGAATCAAATTATATATTCAATTTGATTCGCTGCGCGTGAAAAAAGCATGGTTTCTACTGTAGTTTTTCGCACAATTTTTGAGCAAAAAAATGTACTCTTGTTTTTGTTTTGCTCTTTAGTTTCGCATTACCTAATCGAAAAAAAACACGTTTAGTTACGCTATTATAATCGAGAAGAAAAGCTTTCTGAATTTGCTAGTAGTAGTCGATTCTATTTGCATACCTACTTAATATTGTATGTAGGTAGGTACCTACAAAATACCACGTAGTATCTTCAAGTATTTTTTAAACGTCTCATAAATAAGAAATATAGTGCCGATGGCCATATTGAGATAACCCTGCTGCTACAGCCAAAATACAAACGACCGGTCATAAACGTAACATCGAATACTGATTATAATTTACTTAAATTTTTCAGAACGATGTGTCATTTAACTTAGTCATTTCTTTGTTTACTGCCACCATTCGGGACGACTTGACATTCGTATCATGTGGGTTATGCTCATCGTAAATCCAATTTATAGCTAGTTTTTAGGGTTCCGTACCTCAAAAGGGAAAACTGAACCCTTATAGGATCACTTTGTTGTCCGTCTGTGTGTCAAGACCCTTTTTCTCAGGAACGCGTGGAGGTATCAAGCTGAAATTCATATCAAATACTCAAATCTACTGTTTCTTGGAGCTGTGAAAAAATCAAACTTCTAAGCCAACGCAATCAAAAGATACAGCCGTTTATGCTGCAAATTTTCGACACTCGCAAGGGAATCAAAACCTACAGGGTACGTCCCGTAAACTCAGAATCTTGAAATTTGGTACAAAGCAGCGTCTTATAGCACGCATAAAGGAAAAATTGCGAAAAGCATACATTTTTAGTTACATCAAATAATAAAAATATGTTTAATAATTTTAAATTTACTACCCCTTTCCTCATGAACGCGGTTTGTACGGAACCCTCGGTGCGCGAGTCCGACTCGCACTCGGCCGGTTTTTTAGATTTACTAGATCTACTTGGGCGTAAAAATGGTAATAAAACGGGAAGGTCAATATTCCGAGTGATACAGATCTAAGCGGAATTAATTTACGCTTCATCTATAAAGTGTACTGTACATATGAATCATAGTAACTAGTACGTATGTACCGGTGTGAACTCAGTAATTTTGTTTCAATATCAAATGCCTAATAAGTAAGGTGCTAAGTAAGGCGGACTTCCGAATAAACATAGATTGTTTTGAAGTAAACGATCAAAAAGTTTAGTCGAGCCAATAATGAATTTAAGTTCAGTGACAATTTGACAGGACTAAACTAAAATGTATCTTCTGTCCTTTTCTTAATGAAATAGAAAGAAAAAGATGCACTGAACTTAAATTTAGTTTAGTTTGTGAACAATGGAATCAGCACCATTGTCTGAGTTCGTAAACCAATACTACTTATGTACTTTGAACTCAAAGCTTTTAAATTAATATCTAAGTTTGCTACCTACATAGGTACTGTGTTCACGTAACTTCGAAATCTTACAGAAGTTCTTATAAGTTTTCAGGAAAATATTTTACAAAGGAACGACACTTAAATGATGTACTTAAATTAGCTTGTATTTTATTTATATAAGATTAAACGAACTTAGACTAAGCAAATAACACCCCTGTCTAGAAATTACTTGAATTAATTAAGCAGCCTCTGTAACACGAGCTTTTCAAACATAAGCTAGTTTTATTTATTCTGGCTCATTTCGAAAGCTTACACCTACAAATTATAATTAGAATTGTTAACTCAAAACAGTCTGCTCAAACGGCTTAAATTATCTACATATAATATTATTATATGTTTAGACTTCACATAAAGACTTCGAGATAAAGCTTACAACAACGTTATCAATCGTAATGTCAGTAACATTAATTACCTTTCTACAACGATATATGTACTTGCTTTTACTCCTTTTAAAAATAGAGAAGAACTTAACTTTTTTCACTTAAATTATTTCATGTATGAAGTTAGTCCATTAGTCTTAGCTAGCGAGCTTTACAGCACATAAGTTAAAGGGAGCATCCTTTTCACAATTCTTGTGGGACCTGACATTCAGCGAACTTAATAGAAGTCCTTAGAGTTCACGATCACTTAGAAATAAACAACTTTTAGCCCTAAGCTCTTGATATAATGATATATAAAAGTACTCACTCAATTTTCACACCACAATTCGCCCTCTCGATCACCGTTACAATGGGACATAAAACAACATACTGCGAGGGGTTTTCGGAGCGATGGGCTTATAAACCCATATATTAATCACTACATTTACTTGAAAGGAAACTTTTCTGGGTTGAATTCACATAAAATTTAATTAAACATTTCCATGGCAAGTTCCCATAAATTCGACTATGATGACGTATTGTACTAGCTTCACTAACCGACGGCCCGTTCTGTAGGTACAGTCATCGGTATGTAGGTACACTTGAGTTATTCAACTATAAACGGTAATTGTTTACATCACGGAAAATAATTAATTCAGTCTTAGTGCGTGAATGGCTAATCTACAAGAATTATATTATTCCATTCATATGTAGTTGGGTAGACTAAATGAAATCACTGACATACGCATAGAAAATTGAAAAGAAATTTCCTAGTATTTATGACGTGAAAAAAACTAGGTTAGGTACCTACTTATTAATGATGTCTTACACATACATAACTTTACGCCTGTAATTCTCCGAAGGGTTAGGCAGAGGTGTAGGTATCTATAGCACAATACAGCCGATATAACTTGGCAGTTCGGAACTTCGCGCAGAAGGCTGCGCAATAACATTTTTTTAGGAATCGAATGGTGACATGAGGCGAGTGTGAGTGAGAGAACATGCGCGAAAGTTCGCAGAGCCTATGTTCAGAACGGCCAAGTTATATCGGCCGTATTGTACACCCACATTCCGGCAGTTATTAGCGGTCTAGTTATAGCGGCCTATTGCCATCAGTCGGGCACAAATCCAGACTCCGGGCTGCGACTGAGAAAACCCAATGGTGAAATATGGCACCTACTTATATATAACCCATATTTGCAAATAAATGCCATTCTATTCTATTATATTCTAACACTTTGCTCGACCCGGGAATGAAACCTGGGACCTCATACTCAGCAGTAGCGCTTGCGACCACTAGACCAACGTGGCAGTATTAATTATGTCTAATTAATTGCATTTTTATTTAAATGGAATTGACTTTAATTTCCATTTATTGTTTCCTTCAATCAATAGCTTTTAAGAACTAAACTCGACTGTTGAAATTGCAACCCATTTTCCTGTAAATATAATGTTCAACTCCTAGGTTTCTATAATTATGGCTATTTAGTTTTATTCATTTATGTACGTAATGATAAGTATTTCCTTATTCTGTTAATGGAAATCGTTTGGTTTTCCTTTCCACGATATCGAGCTATTATTTTAAAAATTATGAAACTAACGAGGTAAAATTACTTGTTACTAAGTTGTGTGAATGCATCCAACTAGGTACCTACTTAAATTAAACTACCTACACAACTAATGCCCGTTTACCCTATCACTACCTAAATGTAATGCCTAAACAAAAGCGCACTGTTTGATTTCCAACGCTTACCCGAGAGTTGAATAATCCAACATGCAACAATACAATTAGATACATTTAGGTGTCACCTAAAAGGATAGTGAAACCATCAGCATCTTAAGCATATGCATCTTTTTTTAGGATTAAATCCTACGCATCTATGAAACACTACCTCATTCTTAAAAAGTCAAAGCAGCACTTGAGCCGTAACAGTGTCATTATGAAACAACCAAAGCTTTTAGTGAGATTACGAAAAGGGTAAGATTTCCAAGAGAGTAAATTATATAAAGAAAAGCCATTTTACCCTACCGACACTTTGTGGCATCCTTTTATTATAAGATGAGTATCATGGTCAAAAAAGGGTTTTAAACATCATTCGTTCTCTTGCCCTTACCCCAGAAGCATAAATTCGAAAAAAGAACCATAAATAAAAAAAAAATAAGAATCATAAATTGGAAAAGAAGAAAAACCATGGAATTAATAAATAGGTACTAAATAAGAAACATAGGAGATACTTTAGGATAAATGGTCTGACCTAAAAAATATCTAATTAATTTCAAAAGTTCAAATGCTTGATCTCTAGACATGATTAAGAAAAATATAACGTAATATTGTGGATATTATGCTTTATTTTTCCCAATATCAATGTCAGTCCAAAGTAGGTAAGCTTAGTCATAATGTTGTTATGTTATATCGGAATACAAACCGCAGCACTAATTATATTAATAGTGCGAAACATAGCAAGGTTGTGTCGGTATTCATGGTACAGACAGGGAAATTGATTGTTGAGGCGTCGCGCAGACCCCGTAGAAGATGGCGGGCCGAGCTGGACAAAACAAACCAGTGGTCCACATTAGCACTGGATTGCAAGCACTGGATTATATTCAAAATGACATGATTACTTTGTAAAGTATTATATTATTTTAATTATTGTGAATGTGAGGACTATGCGGATATTAGTTTTAGTGATGGTCTGGCAGTTTGAGTAGTTTATGCGGCCTACCCAAATGTCCTTTCTTTGGTATTGTTCGTCGAGTTGAGCTCCTTAAGTTCTGAGTTGAGTTCCACGATTACTGACAAATGCTTGCACTGACTGGACAGGTCCACTCAAATCTGTGTGGTTCTTTCCTCAATAGACCTTTTCAGACACTTATCTACATGGTCCTCATATGGCCTGACCAAGATTATGTCTGGACTTTAAAAGAGACTGCGACCTCTGAGTTTGTTTCGGCCTTTCTTCTCCTCGGCCTAGCTAATTTTTAATAATTTTTTTTAAACACATAACATCACGCCTTGTTTCCCCGAAGGGTTGGGCATGAATAATGAAGGTTAAAAGTGATTCCGTTGAATTAAAGCTCATCAACGTACTTAATTAGCGTTCTCTAGCGACGTCTGCTGTGTCGCTCTACTGAGTTAATTAGTAAGTATGCCTGAAGGACTCACATTTACTGACTCGAAAGGATTCCTCACGATTGATTGGTCTGAAACATTATGTTTGACTGAATTCACTTTACAATTTTACAGTGAGTAAGCTCTACCTTCCAGTGATTTCTTTTGAAGTTATTTCTGCAGATTAAGATTCAAGTTAATTTGCTGACATGTGTCAAAAATAGGAGCTTTTGTTATAATATCAATACTTTAGACATACATACATAAATTCGCACCTTTTTCCCGTGAGGGTAGGCAGAAAGTACACAATGCCACCTTCTACTAATATGTTATCTTGCCACTCACCACCAACGCATCGTACTTCATAAGAATAGCTTAAGTAGTAAAAAAATTGGCCAAGTGTGAGTTGGACTCGCACACGAAGGGTTTCCATACCACCGTACAATATTTTAACACTACGTTTTTTACTTTAGTAAAAAAACACGTTTCTTGTATCGGGACCCCCTTTAGTTTTATACTTCATTTTTTTTTTTTTTTTTTGTTATAGCGACAAAAGAAATACATAATCTGTGAAAATTTCAACTGTCTACCTATTACTGTTCATGAGATACAGGTCGCTGACAGACAGACGGACGGATGGACGGACGCACAGCGGAGGCTTAGTAATAGGGTTCAGATTGGCACCCTACGAGTACGGAGCCCTTAAAATAGCCAGGCAGAGATAGCGGTCTGACTGCCCAAGATACGTTTGTCGAAGATACATTTATGTAACACCACTTTTGGCGTTATTTTAAAGAACCGAACCAACACCTTGATTACACGTAACGAGTATGTCTCGCCACAGTCGACACTGCTCTTATTGCCACTACTCGCTAGGTGTTGGTAATCAAGACAGTACAGTGACAAGACAGTGGTGAAACAGTGCACTCATAACATGTAAACGAGGCAACTTACTGTGCTAAGAGCAATGATGATAGCCTAGTGGTGTGACCTTCAGACTGCCAAGTCATAAGTCTCGAGTTCAAACCCAGGGCACCTCTGACTTTTCGGATTCATGTGCGTATTATAATTATCACTTGCTTCAAGAACGGTGAAGGAAAACAGCCTGAGAGATATTTCTCGACGGCATGTCAAGCCAAGTCAGAAGCCCATGGACGGCTTTAAAACTCTGACACCAGGTTAGTCACTGACCATACGAAAAAAAGAAGACAGTGCTAAGACAGTGGTGGGACAATCCACTCGTAACGTGTAATGAAGCATTGAAGGCAGTACCTGTAAGACTGTGATGACACAGTATATTGTATCGTTTAATCAAGGCACTACAGTGCTGGAACAGTGGCGAGACGGCAGTCGAGAGCATTGTCTCATCAAGGCATTCGCGATTGTTGCAAGGAATGACCAAAATCATAGTAGACCATGTGTGTAGTGACCAGTAACCATGACAAAACCGTTTTATAAGAGTCATAAAGTCATGATAATCATGGGTACATGGGTGCCGGGAGTGGGGTGCAAGGAGGTGCACAGTGCACCTCCCTGGCTTCAAAATAAATATTCAGAACTAAAGAAATCTCTGAAAACGGATAACACAATTATAGGGAACTTAACCTGGCCCTAAGGTTTGCGCGATGTACTAGAGAAGTGAAACTCACTCTGTTCAAGGCATTTTGCCAGTCCTTCTACACGTGCAGCCTGTGGGTTAGACATACGCAGAGGGCCTACAACGTTCTTCGAATACAGTACAATAACGCTTTTAGGGTGCTGTTGGGGCTCCCGCGTTTCTGTAGCGCTTCGGGCATGTTTGCTGAACCAGATACAGACAGCTTTCAGGCCATTATGCGAAAAAGAACGGCATCCCTGATGCGAAGGATTCGGGGGAGCACAAACAGCATTTTAAAGATGATTGTAAATAAGCCTGATTGCCCGTTCCTGGGGCACTGGACCCGTATGCACAGCTGCAGGTCTGGTGCAACGGGAAGCGGACATTATAGGTTTATGAATTAGTTTTATTTTGTTCCATTTTATTTTACTTATTTTTTTAAATGTTACTAACATAGTTTTATAAGTGTTACTAACAACAATATAAATCATTTGTGTTCGAAGTAAATAAATAATAATTAACCTATTCGAGGCGAGACGCAAAAATTATCGAGCTCATTTCGCTCGCTCTTGAATCCTTCATTGTCTTATTTGTTAAGCTGTTCTGCATATGTCGACAAAGTTACTCCTTGTATGAATGGACAAACGATAACCTAACATATCCGAGATGAACTGCAAAAATGATTGGAGCTGAAGATGCACCCCTGGAAAATAAACCTGCGGGCGCCCATGCATGGGCAGTTGCTAATATTCCGAACTCATATAAAAACACACCTATTGTATCCTTACTGATGGAACAATTTCTTTGAGCTACAAATACCCTTTACCTACTCTACAAACGATATTGCTCTAAATTGGTGAAAAATACTCGTCGTTGAAACTACCTTTGATGAGACCAATTTTCCACGTATGTCTCACATTTTGAATCTCCGAGTCTTAGCACGTACAATATCGACCATTCCCTTCATAAACGAGTGCATTCTGCATCATGTACAGGTTATTACAAATTCGTGGAACGTTTGAATGGATGTGGATACTTCAACTATGATTCAAATGATTCGCGTTTTGGAGATGTGCCAATAAGAGTAATCATACAAAAATATGAATAATCGTAAAATTCTAATGAACTGGGTATTAATAAACTGTTTTGTCATTTTGCAGTGAGTGGGAAATTAAGTTTTTCAATGGAGTTCCCAAATGTTAGTGATGCCAAACTGACATGATTCATTCAGGTTTTCAGTAAAATATCAGTGTTGTGCAGAAATATGTTTCTGTTTTAAATATTACAAAATGTAATGACACTCAAATGACTGATTTCTCTTTGTGAGTGAGATAGGTATTAATATCACAAAGAAATTAATTTTTATGGAAATTTTCCGACAAACTTCTCTTTTCTACACTATGTAGTGGAGACCATAATGCAGACTATGTAGCATGATTTTAGGCATTAACGCACGTAAGTAGGTACCTAGTATCGAACCAAATATCGCAATCGCGAATGATTGATATATATATAGTTACCAACATACATAATACATGGACAAAGTAAGCTTCAACAAGTGTGTACCAGCCATTGATAATAAGAAACACGACACCTGATAAAGTATTTCATAAAACCTACGTCTATGTGTAATTAGGTGTTCACATATAATACATACTTTGACAATAGCCGCCAATCGTTAACTCAGGTATTTTTATTGCAAACATGAAACATATTGAATATCTTTGTCATTTCACGCTCAGTTTTCACAAATGATTAAAAACTTGATCATTTTCAGGCATTTCACCATGAAACAAAAGTCAGTCTAAGCTTGAAACACAACAAAACAAAATTTTATTACCTGTTGTGATGTGTGCTGATCTGTCAAACAGCAGCAAACTGTTCACATTTCAGTGGTGAATCATAAGTCCTGATGGAAATCTGCTCCGCCCCGACACCTTATTTCAATGCAGCACTTCACCGAATACGAAATAGAATTGGATTTGATGAAATTGTAAATGATTTAGTATATTTGTGTTGTCGACACTTGGGAGCACGTCCTGTTGTGCGTGTGGTGGATATTGTATTGCGAGGCAGGGTGCCCGGGGCGCACCGGCGCGCGCCGCCCGCCCTGCGCGACCTCGCCCGTACGCGCGGCGAGCGGTCAAGCGTTCAGCGGAGCGAGCGATCCAAGCAATGCGACTTGTAATGTGCTCGCGCTGTCGCATGCTAATATTAGCTGCGGATTTTTGCGCGGACAAGAGGCGCGCTCACGCCGAACCTCCGATGATAAGTGGTCGCTGGCTGGCGAGCGCTGGGCAGCCGCCCCCTGCCAGCGCGCATGCGCCGCGCACACATCACAACAAACAGTAGCCGCTCAACTTACATAGTAACCAGACATTATTGACTAAACGGCTGTAAGCTCTACGAGAGCTTTATGAAGACGTATCGATGTTTTTCCTGCAATCTTTACACCTGACCACACGCTGCTACTGCAACATTTATAAGTAATTAGCTGTAGCTGCACCCCGCGGTTTCACCTGAATAAGTCTCGACCCAGCTATGGTCTAATCGATGCACGGAATTTCATCCAAATCTGTTCAGCTGTTTTAGCGTCAAAGCGTAACAAACAAACATACGAACACGAAAAATCAAATCTTTTCTCTTTACAATATTAGTTTAGACAACATGGGCATCTGCTGGTTATAATAAGTATGATAATTTTATAAGCTGTATAAAAGTTAATTACTTGATCAGGTTACCTATAACTAATCATAATTTTGAAGAGCCGAGTGTGAGCAATGTCGCGCTTGCTGAGATGAACTTTGTCTGAAAAGCTTTGGATAGTGCAATCCACGAAGACGCGCCCCACTCCGCTCCGCGCCGTACTAGAGTTCAGCTTACAGTACAGTAATCGCGGAGTGGGGCGCGTCTTCGTGGATTGCACATCTATAGTAAAGCTTCACTATATAGATTGTGCAATCCACGAAGACGCGCCCCACTCCGCGATTACTGTACTGTAAGCTGTACTTTAGTATGGAGCGGAGCGGAGTGGGGCGCGTCTTCGTGGATTGTACTATCTATATTGGTTCACTATATAGCTTTGCAGTTCATTCAGGTTGATAATATTTTTGTATTTATTTTATTTTAACGCAGAGTACAAAATTGCGCACAAAAATAAACAAAAGTTGAAGAAAAATATGAATGATCAAAAGTTATACAAAAATGTCTAACATTTCAAACTCAAAATGCAGAATTTAAGGTAAGTAGGTACTAATCATTTTCATGATGTTCATTTTACTGAAGTGCTGAAATCAACCTGTAAATTTTTCTACTGCAGAACTAATACTATCTCATACAGACAAGGAATGACCATTGACTTTAATCATTATGTAGGTAAGTAGGTTATTAAGTGGGTAACTAATTATTGGGGAGGACGACCTTCGAAAATCGAGTTGCTCTTTTCATACAACCTTCATAAAAGGGTTAAGCAGTCGCCTGAATTACTTGGTTGACCGCATTTCAAAGGTATTTTAACGAGGGGTACCGAGATACCCAGTAAAGGCAAGCTCTACATGCCAGAAAGTGGCAAATCCGCCACGTACCTAGAATTGTTTTACTATGTATAACTCCCATCTCTGAAAACACGACAAAATGCCACTTCATTCAAAAACTTCATTAAAATATATTAGGTCAATAATTAGTAAGAGAACCAAACATGTAGGTACCTAGGTAATACAAAAGCGATCACCGTATGGCCGTACCAACCACACAATGTAAACACGACCTTGCTTTACTTAATAACAATATTTCTAAGAAAGAACTTATAAATGGCTGCCTTGTTTTCGTAAAAGGACCCCATGACTCTATTAGAAAAATACTTCTATTACATACTGAATGGAAGTCGTTGTAAACAAAAACCACCGTGTTTTTGAAGCACGTATAAAGAGTTTAGTGTAGTAAGTTACGATACGACCGAGGCCAGGGTACGAATAAGATATAGAATGCAGTGTCTGAGTTTTTCTACACATAAATGCACCATTTCACCTTTTCGCGTTGCAGTTGATGGTAGGTATAGGTACGGTATGGTGGAAAGGTAGGTATGGGGTATAACCTATCAGTTTACCTATAATGATGACCATGGCAATACCTATCTCATGATAGTTTAAAGTTAAAGCAGCGATAAGCAATTAATCATAAGACCTACGAGCGAAAACAAGGATAATAAGTTAACTTATTTAATTACCAATTACCAAAAAAAAACGAGTTACAAAATCTTAAATTCATCTCTTCAATGCATAATATTGCAGACTCTAAACTCCAGCGCCGCGCCGCCGCCGCGCGCCGGTAGTAATACTCCGTCAAGCGCGTGCGCAGCGTGCGCCGTCACTGACTCACGCGCAATTTAAAATTATAACAATAACATTGTAGGACGTTCACATTGTGCTCGAGGTTCTAATCTCGACGCTTATTAGTCTCCTTTATTATTACATTTACATTAAAGTTTTTCAATATATTTCAATTATTTGACCGCTATACGACGCTAACTAATTCCGGTTTCCATTTTTTTGTCAAAGGTTGTTCCGGTGTACAGAATAAAATACTGTTAGATACTGGTAAACAACAACTCCTTTTACATAAATCTTACGAGTTAGTGTTAAGACTTGTTTCCATGAATGATACGAAGACATTCGTCATGATGGGGTTAAAAGGTCATGATGGGGTTAAAAGATTTAAAAGATTAAAACATAAGATTTACTGTTAATTATTATTTTTATCTATTTTAACTATACCACGTGTTCATTCTGCAAAACGGATAGGTACCTATTTAAAGGTTTTTAACCTAAGCTGAAACCTGAAAACCGGCTAAATGCGAGTCGGACTCGCACACGGTTCCGTATCGCATTAAGATCGAGCAAAAAACGCCGAATAAAACACGTTTCTTGTAAGACCCCCTTTAATTATTAACTTTATATTTTTTTTGTTATTTGTTGTTATAGCGGGAGTCAAATTTCAACAGTCTGTCTATTACGGTTTATGAGATACAGCCCGCTGACAGACAAACAAACGGACAGACGGAGGCTTAGTAATAGGGTTCCATTTGGCACCCTTCGAGTACGGAACCCAAAAAATCGTCTTACCTTTTAGGTATGATGCTCATGTTTGTTCATACATTTAATCCCATACCAAGCAAACCTATTAAACAAATTAAGCAAGCAATATGGCACCGTATGTAAAACAATATTTACTCGTAACTTTATCTAATCTACGCCTACTTACTGCTGCTGTAATGACTAGACAAACATTAGGTATTTTTTTACTGTAATCCGCACTAGTTTACAGAGATCATAATTAATTAAGTAAATTGGCCAAGGACTCTTTCTGAAATCTTCTGCATAAAAAATCCTTAAATCTTTCATTCATTCGTTCACTGACAGACAGCACACAGCCTAAACCGGTATGGGTCTAGAAACATGAAATCTCGCACAAGAGTTCATTTAATACCGAAAATGGGCACAAAGGAAAGGATATCTGAAAATGTATCCCCTTTTTTTGGGTGGGAGATTTTCAAATAACTTCTCCCGTTCTGGGCGGAGCGGGAGGGCGTGTCAGACTCTTACTGACTAAAACCCACCCGTGTTCCTTCAGTTGCCATGTTGACAGGGGCCACGGTATCCCTTTCGGACTTTCCCGTGAAAAATGTACTTCCCTGAAGGGGTTAAATGGGGATTGATAGTTTGAAAACAGCTGTAGTGGCAATCATGTTATTTGGTTTAAATAGGTCCTCATTTTTACTATTTTGTTTATCTTTTGTATAGATTCTTTTCTTTTAGATTTTGTGAATGTGAGAAAGTTGTAGGCTGTAGACTTGTGGACCATTTTCTATTTTACTAAGTACCTGGTACTTGTTGATAGGCCTACACTATCCTCCCATATCTATTAACACTGTAATTTGAAAACATTGTAGAAACCATTTATTTTGAAAAGAGTAACCGTGGAGTTTCTTGCCGGCTCTTCTCCATAGGAAGCGACCAATTGGAACCGTGCACCTAGCTTCTGACGTTTCATAAGTGCCCTTGTAGGTTTATGTGATTTTTTTATTATTTTTTTAAATGACTTAATCAGCCTAATTTTCCCACTGCTGGGACACGGCCTTCTCTTTCTGTGAGAAGGAGTGGGTCGTAAATTCGCAATCCACCACGCGGTCACAGTGTGGGTTGCTGAATATCACATGTCTTCGAATTTTTAGTTCTAGGACATGCCGGTTTCCTGACGATGTTTTGAAAGCATTGGTCATACACAAAATGCCTGTTTGGGTTCGAACCTACGACCTACTGTAATTCGCGCGTAAGTCACGGCCGTTAGCCTTTACCACTGGGCAAGGGATAACCACTGCTCCAAAGTTTGTATGGAAGTTCGTAATTCAGGTAGCCTGTAGTAGAGGCTTTGCGGCATTGATGAAGTCACAAAATCGCTGTCTGCTGACGCCCTAAGTAGATTAGGGTGATATAGATTTATTTTAGGATCTACTGTAATGCTATCCATTATTCATAAAAAGTTGTTATTATTGTGCAATCTTGAGGAGTAATAACAGCCGCACGTTTCGATCTATCAGGTTAAGCTACGCTTTCCGAGGTAGGTCTGTGGATGGGTGACCATCTTAACATACCGAGGCTCCTCCGTGCCTCGGAAATCATGTTAAGCCGTTGGTCCCGGCTGTTATGCGTGGATCTTTGACAGTCTTTACGAGTCGTCAGAAGCCCGAAAGTCTGACAACCAGTCTTACCAAGGAGTAGCGTATTACCCAGTTACTGGGTTGTAGGGGTCAGATAGGCAGTCGTTCTATGTAAAATACGGTATTCAGCTGGCTTGAGAAAAGGCTAGGCAGGTTGATATTGCAATCTTGAATGCACATTTTTTTCCAACACATTAACATTACTGATATCTTGTATTTTTGGGTACCTACCTATGCGATTTTACGAGCACGCTGTTCTCCACCCAAAGAGAGTAGGAGGTGGCCTTTTGTTAGTCATTTCTTACAACATAGGTCCTCCTTGTTATAATACTTATTTTTAGACATTACTTAGTTTTTGACCTACCTCGACCATCAACGGGCTCATAGGGGTGATTCATATTATCATCATTTTTGTCGGAAATGAGTGGCGATGAGTAACGAGACTCCATATAATTCTTTCAACTATTATGTATGTAGGTACTATCGCGGTAACGCACATCTCACTGAACACCGTAAGGACTATTCTTGCTTGCAGCGCTCGGCCGCTAGGCATATTATCGCTTACCTACGAAAAACAAGAGCGAGTCGGACTCGCGCACCGAGGGTTCCGTCCGAGGCCTCGCCGATGAAAATTTAAAATGGTACCATTTTCGTCAGAGAATTTTAACACTGCACACTGCGGTGTAAAATATTGCAGTTTTAGATCAGCGCCATCTCTTGACCGGTATTGGAACTAATGCGTCATGTTCGTGAACGGGCGCCGTCAGTTGGGACTGGTCATCTCTTAGCTGCCAGGGCTTATTTTTATTTTTATTTTTTGAATTGTTCTTTGTTTTATCTTTTTATTACGGACGCTTCTAACGTGCACGTCTTTCTACATTGTTCTCACATGTATAATTTCAACATGAATGATGTAACCAATATTTTGTAACAATTTTTTATTTAAAAGAGTGTCCGTGGAGTTTCTTGCCCGTTCTTCTCCATATGTACCTACTACGCTTTGGAATGGGCAACTAGCTTCATACCTATTTCTGACTGACCGATTCCTTGACAATTCAAAAGTGCCTGTAAATGGTTTAATTGAAATAAATGCTTTGAGTTTGAGTTTGAATGTAATTTTAGTTGATCATTTCTGAAAAAATGTGCTATTTAGAGACATCGTTTCATTTTTTCTGTAATCTTTACTTAAAGTTCTATCACAGAATAATTTCAGATTTTTCTTTACGCAAACTTCGGAGATAGGGGGGGGAACTGTATTTTTTATTAAAAAATCGTCAAAAGTCGAAAACTGTGCGGCTTAAAAAAAAAACAAAAGATATTTGAGAATGCGCAAGTAGTGCTCTTTCATTTATGATACGCACATGTCCTAGTAGCTCCACTTCGAATTTTTAAGACGGTTCAGCCCCTGTTGCAAAAAAAATTATAAATATTTTTATTTCTTTCTTATTTGCAAAATAGTTGGGCAAAGGTCAAACTATTCCAAATTTCACGTAGTAGTTCTTGAGATATCCAGCTGTGACAGACAGACGGACAGACAGACTGAGTTGCACCATAAGAGTCGCACCATAAGGGTTCCTTTTAACCATTTTGGTACGGAACCCTAAAAAGGGTCGTGTGCACGGGATTTTGTTTTCAAAGTGGTTAGATATGCGTTACCGCGATGGTGCCTAGTTTTATCTCCAATCTGGCAACTTACTTAATAGACCCATAAAAATAAAGCACTGGCGTAGGTACAGTACCGACCAAAAGTCCATAGGCAATCTCACAAAGCAATAGACTGACGCTTCGGTTTGACTTACGACCTTCTTCTATAAGTTGTTACAATACTATAGACACGCACAGTACACATACGAACACTCACTTTTTCTGCAACCAATGACTAGTTCGATAATCATTCGTTTTTTGTTTCATTCGTCTTGTTCACATAAATATTAAAGTTTAGCAGGTAGACCACAGAAAAATTTAAATAAAAAGGATAAAAAAACATTTAAAAATATAAAAAAATAGAGTTCCGCCGGTGTCGGGAGCAGGGTCCAAGCTACCGGTGGTTAGGGTTGCAGAGACAGGAACCTCCTCACAATGCGAGCCGTATCGAGGAGTACTGCCTTCTGAATCAGGCGTTTGATCCAGCCGTCTAACGAGAGCCTCGAGAGATGTTGGTCGAGGCTTTCGGCCATCAGGCCATTAGCCGTTACGACAATCGGCACAATGATAGCCGAGCTCACATTCCGCATGTCCACAACCTCGTGTGCTAAGTCGAGATATTTTATTTGTTTCTCTTTCTCAGCTTTCACGAGGTTCTCGTCATGTGGAATGGTAACATCGACTATCATTGCGCGGCGCGCTAATCGATCTATCACTACTATATCAGGCTTATTTGCTATAATGCCTGTCAGTAATGATAGACCGATCCCAGTACAACGTGGCATGGTCCTTTTCGAGAACTGGTTATGTCTGTGCAGGTACTCGCCTTTAGCTAGACGCGAACAACCGGAGATAACATGTCTGATGGACTTAGTAATATTATTATTTTAGGATTAAAATTTGAGGTTTAGTTTCAATCTTCTTTTCGTAAAGAAAATGAATACTTAAGCTATAACCTCAATACCAACCAATATTTACTAAAGCCAAATAAAATGTAAAATAATTAATGTAAACAAACTGCCTATACTTAACCTTAAAATCACCTATTTTGTCAGTAGTTTTTTTTTTTTTAAATAAAAATAATAAAAAGAAACGTGTTTCTATAGGCATTTTTTGCTAAATATTGAACGGTGGTACGGAACTTTGTGTGTCAAAGTCAAATAATTTATTTCAATTAGGCACATAAAAGGCACTTTTGAATGTCAAAATTTACAAAAAATAAAAATGATTTTAGTCGCCCCTTCCAAAAGGTAGTTTTCGTATGGAGAAGAATGGGCAAGAAACTCCATCGTTACTCTTTTGTTTTACAATATTTTGTGTACATTAATTATATGTGACGACGATGCACCTGGAATAAGATTACTGTATAGGTAAAAATTATTAAAAATGAAGCAATGACAGAAAAAAATATTATGTAATGGATACATGGTGTTCACATATTTACAAGCATTGTAAAAGTACCTATCCGATATTCCTAAAAAAATTACAAGTAATACTAATAAGCCAGTGTGTGAGTTCAAGTAATCACAAATGTTATAATAATTACTTATACAATTAAATTAACAACCAGTTTGATTTTGTCCAGACTCTAAATAAAATTGTCCTATGGAGCTAGACCAGCATGCTTCCAAGCATTCTTATCTGGGATATAATCCTCTAATTTGTAATTATGCTTGTTTACAAAGAGTAACTTTTAATATGAGTTTTAAATTTTCTTTCAGTTAATTGTAATTTATGTGTGAGTCCGACTCAAACTTGGGCGGTTTTTTACAATTCAAAAGTGCTTGTAAGTATTTGGTTTATTTCATTGAAATGTGTGCTTTGAGTTTATTTCGTAGCAGTAAGGGAACTTTCGTAATTCAAGTGTTAGTAGGTACAGTCAGCGACAAAAGTCGGTAACTCTTCAGTTTTATAAACCTGAATTATTGGGCTAAATATTTAATTAAAATCGGAACAGAAGTAAAATTAAAAACATTTTATCACAACTATTACCTAAGTATATTGAAATACTGAAATATAATGTACCTATTGAATAATACTGTGTGTCAATGTACAGACGCCAGGACATCAAGCTACCCGAAACTGTCAAATTTTCATAATCAACTTTGAACCTTATCCTTCAGCGGTAAAGTTGAAAATCTATTAAATAAATTTGACAGATTGTAGTACCTTGATGTGCTGGCGTCTGTACTTAGATCATGTTTCATAATCATAAATCTTTATTAAATTTTATCTCAACATCATAATACAGGCACCAATCTTAAATAGAGAAAGTAGTCTGAAGTAGGAGGGTCCTGAGTTTCAAATCACCCGGTTCTCTTAGATAGGACAGCTCTCTTAGATAGGATAGTTTAAAAAGATGTAGAGGGGATCTTGGGCAAATAATAACAGCCGCACCGATCGATCGAACGTTAAGCTACACTTGCCGAAGTCAGTTCCTGGATGGTTGACAATCCATTAGGTACATAATATCGAGACCCCTCTATTCCTCGGAAAGCACGTTAACCCGTTAATCCAGACTGTCATTCGTACCTATCTTTGACAATCGTTATGGGTAGTCAGCAGCCCAAAAGTCTGCCAACCAGTCTTACCAAGGATTAGTAGGCTATCGTGTTACCCAGTGACTGGGCTGTGGTGGTCAGATAAGTATTCGCTCTATATAAAATACTAGCGAACGTCACGCGGTTTCACCCGCGTAGTTCCCGGTCCTGTGGGAGTAAGGGGATAAAATATAGCCTATGTTACTCGCTGATAATATAGCTATCCATTGCTGAAATAATTTTTCAAATCGGTTCAGTAGTTTTTAAATTTATTCGTTACATACAAAAATACAAACATACAAATCTTTCCTCTTTATAGTATTAGTATAGACTGGTGGACGCCGACCCCAACATAGTCGGGGAAAGGCTAGGCCATTCGATGGGCTAGGCAGATTGATTGATTTTATAGATGATGTATAAAAGTAGGTAGCAGTGGTAATAAACTTTATTCGCTGACTGTACCTACTATTGACGTGCGGTGGAAAAATGTTTTACGATGAAAAGATATGGAGACCACATAATTTGCCTACCTACCCCCCCCCCCCCCCTTTTTCTAATGTTTTTCAACACCTACGTATTCCTAATGCGGCGCGATAGAGTCGTAGTGATAGAGTCGCCACGCGATGATTATGAACCATAGCAACCTAGTGTAGCCAAAACATTCTGAAGGTTTATTTTATTTTGGTAGATGATTTCTTACTTTCTACGGAAATTAAATAAATACGCATCAAAATAAACATTTCCGGTATGTACCTATAGCTATTCTTTATATGTCTGTGACCTATAGGTACGAGTATATTAATATGTAACTAACTTCTCTCAAAATTTAATATGGTGGACAATACACGTAAATTATTGACCGCAAAAAAAAATTTATTGAGATCATCATGACACGTTTGGTATCAAAAGAAAGGTATTGCCGAGCACATTCCAAATATGTGTGTAATATCATATTGTCTAAATATGTTAAATTTGGTAAAAACGAACAAAAGCGAGACTGCATTACGTCCCTACGCGGCATGGCTGTAAAATTAATATAATAATACCTATTATACAATAAAAAGCTTGCTTGAAATATTTATTGATGATCTTACTCTTTATCAAGCGTTAAAACAGAAAAGTATAAAATAATATTAAGTTTAGAAAACTGTAACCCGACTACGGAAAAATAAAAGTGATTTGAGCTCTGCGGAACTCATCGAATAACCAAAACCACAAAAATCTTACTTCCACTCCCTAGATCTTCAATAGCCCAAAGGTTTACCTCTAGTTATCCAGCCTTGACCTACCGATATGTAAACTTGTGGGTTATATTTTTTTTTTGTAGGAGTATAGTTTATTTTTTTGTTCTACCTAGTTCTTTTTCTATCGTGTCGGGAGTCGGCCATGGGAGAAGCTCACGACTCCAACAACGTAGTGAAAAGGCCAGCTGGTTAGCAATATTGATTTTGAGGCTGGGGGCCACGGGGGTGATTAAATAACGCTGGGCGCACTTTTGAATCTAAACGCTCGAAGGTTTTGTAAGAGTATTCTGCCTCATTCCTTGAGAATTTTTTCTACTAGCAATTCTAAATTATGAAGTGTCAAACATCATTTGTCAAAATATTGTATTGTCAGTGTCAAACCTAAAAATAGGCAAAATGTCAATGTGTTAATTCCAAACAAAGTATTGAATTATTTACATCCATACATCGTACCTATTTTAATACAATACATAGGTAATAATCACTCAATAATAGCCAAATTCAAAGTCATAATAATATGT
Organism: Agrochola litura; assembly: GCA_949152395.1. Lineage (NCBI taxonomy): Eukaryota > Metazoa > Arthropoda > Insecta > Lepidoptera > Noctuidae > Agrochola > Agrochola litura. Next base: position 9,058,120 of record OX424508.1, read on the forward strand.
TTTTAAAACGATTCCTGATAATCTAAGTGCAAATATCATTGAATTATTTGATTACAGTGTTTTCAAGTCGTTCCAAGATGTCATCTTTTCAAGACAGGCAAAAAAGCCTTTTTAACCAGTTAAAAGTTGCTGAAGATCAATATGGTTATTCTAAAACAAACAAAGCTGCCCCCCAAGATTACGGAACTATCGACAAATACACGTACAAGAAACTAAAACACGAAATGAAACAATTTAGAGGTAGAGAGAGTATATACAAGAGGCCTGAAGCTAATCTTCGCGAATGCCTCAGGGCAAGAACTATTCCTGACCATATTAAAAACCCTCAGAGATACAAGTATTATTCACTAGCCGATGTCACACCAGAACAAATGTCTGACTCCACAAATACTGCCACTGCATTAGCATTAATTCGTGAAATGGAGGAAAGAGATGCAGCTCAATCAATAATGGAAACAGAAATGGATCCAGATGAAGGTGTTTTCAAAAAACCAACTTTCCACATTTCATCGGCATTAAGAAAGGTGCCTAAGCCAGAAGAAAAACCTGTATTTAAAAACAATAAAATTATAATGCCAGAATATGTTGTGGGAGTAACAAAGAAAAAAGAAAAGAAAGTTACTTTAATAAAGAAAGATAAGACTCAGAAATCTGAAGATTCTGGCACAAAAGTGGAATTAAAACTAGACCATCTTTTTGAAGAAGATGAATAATCTTCCGTACTTACTTTTAGAATAGTTTTTAGTTCTGTAATTATGAATAAATTATAATAATAAAACAGCTTATAAATGGATTATTTTCTGCAATATAGGAGTTACTGCAACACAGCCCAACCTAACTTCAGGGATGCAAGTTTTATTTGAATGTAATTAATAGAATTTCAACTGATGTCATTGAACCCTTGACTGCCCTCGGCAAGGGCAAATCTTGGCATTATTTAGGCCCCTGTTGCAATGTAACTAACAATGTTTTTTTTTTTCAATTCTATCTATTTATAAAATACAGATAGACAAAGATTTCACAAATTTGTCCCAAATATCAAGTCTATAGCATTTAGTAGTTAGTGAAATAAGTAGCTATGACAGACAAACGAAGTAACACCATAAGTGTTTCTATTTTACCATTTTGATACAGAACCCTGAAAAGCCTATATTGTTAAACTTGCCCCTGTGTTTTGTAATCTCAAAAAATTTTTTTTTTTAATATATTTGTCTGAAATACGGCTGGAGAGAGCCCTCCATGAGGACTCCCGGCACTGTCCTAACTACAGAAACTCATGATTGTGATGATTTTCTGCCTACAAGCCAAGCCGCTATGACAGCTCAATAACACATTTCTTATTACTCACATAGACTGAACACTTGTCTTTCCACGTTCAGCATTGCATCCCATTTTGTTGTTCAAAGCCTGCTTGCCCTGGGGGCCTACTCTTTAAGTCCGTCAACGAAGATACAGCCTGTCTGAAAGGAGTAGGAAACTGGGGGTCGGGCCCCAAACTAATCTTATGTCCGTAGGTGGTATGGATTAGGAATCGCCAAAACTGCAACCAAAACTAAGGATTTTGTGCTTACAAAGTAGACCCCCTTTATTACGAAAGCCTTAAGGCTCTCGCAAACAGGCGCGACATAAAGGCACCGCTCGTCGCGCCTGTTTGTAAGAGCCTTTATAGTATTTTAATTACCGAAGCGACGCGCGGTTTACTTGTGGTTACAAAGTGTGCTGTAAACGTGTGTGTAAGCGCAGGAGCACTCTGTACCGTTTGAGACAATGGCCAAGTCGGAAATGTGTGGGTGTGTGCTGACGCTACTCATCTTCACGCACAAATTCACAGCGTAACCCTTAATTACCACAAATAAAGGCTCCGCGCTCTTTATGACTCACGCAGACAGGCACGACGACACCGGTAGAACAATAAATTTCCGTGAAGTTTGCATTGAAACTGTTCTACCAGAGTCGCGTCGCACCTGTCTGCGGGAGCCTTAAAGCGCGAGTCGCTTTGTGAGATAAAATACTGTAGTATACAAATACAAAGGTAAGGAACAATAAAAGTCATATTAAATTACTGTTAAATGCTTTATTTACATAAATATATCAGTTAGCATTGTGATATAACTGCAGATTCAGATTTGATTTCCAAGTTCTCGATTGGCGGGAGTTCTGTCTTGCTCTCTGCTGCGAAGGCGCTAAGGTCACGCATCATGGAGTACGCATCTTCGCCATCAGCATAGTACTTGGGCTCGATCTCGAGTATTTTGAAGCCAAGACTGTTGGTGTATAAGTTGAGTGCTGCTCTGTTGCTTTTCCTCACATGTAGGGATACATATTTAGCCTGGAATGACATGACTTCGTTAGTTATGGAATCACCAAGAAATTATTGTTATATCAGTAAAAGTATAATTTTAGAATTTCTATACAATTAATAGAAACTGTATAATAAAAATAATTTACCTGAAAACACTCCACCATAGCAAGTGAAGCTTGATTCATAAGTTTCTGTGCTAGTCCGAGGCGACGATGAGACCTCTTAACGGCTAGAGAGGTAATGTGTCCATGTCGGTTGTCCTCACCATCTTCTTCCATTTTAGCTAATACATAGCCTGAAATATAATGAAATAGATTCTAGATTACCATAAAATGGATATCATCCCTGTCTATTTCCCCAGTCATAAAGAAAAGTTTTTGGACCTCATCTGGTGAGCAATCAACAATCATCATTTCGACAAAAGACTTCCACTGAGGACATAGGCCACCCCAAAGCACCACCACTTCGACAGGTTCTGTGCTTCCCGTATCCAGCAGATTCCTGTGGCCTTCACAAGGTCATCAGTCCACCTTGTGTGGGCTTAGTGAGCAATGCAAATACTAAATGATTAGCAAAGCTAAGCTGACAACTCTGCTGCTCTTACACATTTCTTCAATTGAAATTAGTGTTCCCATTGCAAGAAAAAAAGCCCTACATTACACCTTGCCACTTTTGTCAAGAGCTACTTTGGACCAGTCTATTAAGAAGGTCCAACTCATCACAATAATATAAAGATACTTTATATGTAAAGTAATGCACTTCAACCCACCAACAATGTGTCCCTTCTCGTCTTCAGCAACATAGCTGAGCTGTGGCCATGACAGTCCATGGTAGAAGTAGTACTTCATCTGGTAGTTCTCCGGCAAACACAGCAGGTTGCAGTGCTGCATGTTCATAAGGTCGCTAGGCCTTGCGCACCGGATGTTCATCTTGAGTTGTTCTGTAAATATTTTAGAACATACTTTAGAAATAATGTTAAGATGAAATTTTAATGATGTTGATATCTGAAAGTAGTTTTTTTTTAAATGTATTGTTTACTGAAACAAAACGAAAAAGATTACTATTTAATTAAAATAGAAGTTAATAAGCACAGGATTCCATACGAAATCTTCTTTGTTTTTGTTGTAAACATGTTACCATTTAGGGAGAGTGGACATGTTAAGTACTTACTTACTTTTTAATTTATTCCCTACGAATCTTCCTAGTTTTACTTGGTTGTCTGATCTCAGATGCTGGAGGGCTATCTGACATACCACCTAGCAGCTCACGGACGAATCGGAACTTCGACAAACAACACTTCCACACAATGTACCAACCTGGAACAAAGGACAATAACAATGTCACGCATGACAGCACTGGGCAACTTTTACATCATCATACTTTTGCGATAATCAGTTAGTAACATATTGAAATGACAAGCATATTGGGCTACTTACAAAATAACACAAAGACAAAAACTAAAAATACGCTACATACGAAGGTTATAATAGCTAATATCACTTCCTTCATATCTCACTAAGCATAGGTTAATAATTATGAACACGAGGTTAATGCATCCACTTTACCAGAACAATCACTATCTCTTTACTTAAAATTATCAGTCGTAAGAAGCGTGTCAGATTTTTTACGTGAGCTATGTTTATTACTCGTGATTTTTACAGCGCCATTTTGGTTCATGTAGCGTAATACATTAGTTCTTTGTAGAAAATCCTACTTGGGAATGGAATTGGTGTATCAAAAACATGTGAAATTTGCTCATTAATGTTTGCAAAATACAATTTTACGTACTTTTAAATCTTGTTTTTCTTCAAAATAAAGATTTTCGTCTAATATAACCTCTAAATTGTGACACTAATTTATTCGTCCGAAAACGAAAATTATTGATTCTTGCAACTTCTCTAAGATCAGCAGTGTTGCCGACTTCCACGGTCTGGATTACCCAAAAACGAAACTGAAAATCCCCAATTTTGGGGAAAATAAAATCGATATTCCCCACATTTTCCCCACAAGTTTCAGCAAAGAAATAAAAGTATCTGTTCATATAAATCAAATTTATTTATTACTTATACTTGAGTATTAATGATTTTAATCAAGTTATAGGCTCTTCATTGTGCCTTTGTTTTGTTAACATATCATTTGACGGATCAAATTTTAGGCTCCCTCCTTTCTTCTTAATACCTTCTCTAGTGGCCATAAGCGCTACTAAAGTGTCAGTGTACAGACGATTGCGATTCTCTGTTTTCAAATTCTTCAGAACGCTAAATTTTCTTTCGACAGATGCGTTTGAAAAAGGCAGAACCAGCAATAGGCTTATTGCGTATTTCAAATTTAAAAACATTTCATGAAATTATGAATAACACTCAACAAGAGTTCTGCAATACTCAGCTGTATAATTCGTAACAAAGCTAAAGTAAACAACAGGGACTTCCCCGATAAACGATAAAGTTTGATGGACATAAATGTCGCCATAAAATAGACTCAACCTTCCTGTCGGATAAGTTGAATCAAATATAAATATTTTATAAATTAAACTTACTTCTTATACTACTTCTATTACTTCTAAGTTCAACTCTGGTGTAAATGTCTAAATTCCCCGCATTTTCCCCACATAAACGCTCTCCCCACAAATTACCCAATCGGACTGAAAATCCCCACAGTTTGGGGAATTCCCCACAGATTGGCAACGCTGAAGATCAGTACGAAAAGCCTGCAAGCCAGAATAGGTACAGACGCCAGCACATCAAGCTACCCGAAACTGTCAAATTTTCCCAATCAGCTTTGAACCTTACAGTGTAGCGATAAAGTTGAAAATCTATTAAATAAATTTGACAGATTGTAGTAGCTTGAAGTGCTGGCGTCTGTACTAACAGAAAACATGCTTGTCAATGTAGTATATGTAATATGTGTCAATGGCAAGCAAGCCAAGTTTTGTTGATGGTCAATTAGGGCTGAGAATACACGCCAGATTTTGTTTCCAATTGTCTGATCAGATCGTATTTACTCGATACACATCCGATTTTTGCATCAGTCTTTTTCCGATTTTTGCATCATACCGAGTGCATGTGTAAAAGAAAAGATATGGATGACAAATCTTTTTTTTTTTTTTCAACCGTGGTACAGACGCCAGCACATCAAGCTACCCGAAACTGTCAAATTTTCCCAATCAACTTTGAACCTTACAATTCAGCAGTAAAGTTGAAAATCTATTAAATAAATTTGACAGATTGTTGTAGCTTGATGTGCTGGCGTCTGTACATACTCTTCACTGCCTGAGTCCCACAGGCACGTTATTCAACGGCTACAATAAGGCTGGGAATACATGTCCAATAATGTTCAGTCATTATTTTGATTGTACAGACGCCAGCACATCAGGCTACTACAATCTGTCAAATTTATTTAATAGATTTTCAACTTTATCGCTGAGTTGTAAGGTTCAAGCTTGATCGGGAAAATTTGACAGTTTCGGGTAGCTTGATGTGCTGGCGTCTGTACATTCAACACGCGTCCGATCTGATTATCGGATCGGACGTGTGTATGAATAAGTCGGAAACTGGCGCGAAACGTTTACGATTTAACTTAATTATGAAAAGCCATATTTGTTACGGTCACGATTCATCAACATAAAACTGAAAATGAACAAACTAAAGAAAATTTGAATTTCGCGGGCTACCTTAGCGCATCCCCCTTAAAAATGAGGGAATCTATGCTTAATTTTAACGACGGAAAAAATTTATATTTATATCAATATTTTTTTTTGTTTTTTTTTTAAATGAATGGTTTAAAAGATACGCAGCGGTAGGAGTAAATAACCTTTTCCTGGACTATTAGGTATGTAATCCCGGTACTGCCCAGTAGTACGTTCCCGTGGGATATTTTCCAACAACCACGCGGGGGAAGCCGCGGGCAAAAGCTAGTTGTATATAATTTGGATATCGGTTTCGACAACATCGATCTATCGATTATATGAGAAATAAAACTGTATTTCATGAAATTCTATTGTGTTTGCTTTTACATACATACATACATAAACTCACGCCTTCTTCCCATGGGGGTAGGCAGAAACTACAGAACGCCACCTGCTACGATCCTTACATAATCCTTTTGCCTCGTTTACGTTCATACATACCTACACGCCGCTTGCGAGTACTACGCACCTGGCCTTTCTGAAGAACATCACCAATAAGGTCAGTATATCGAGGGGTGAAAGGCTATTTGGTTTAAGCGACATTTTTGCAACTTTACAGGAGAGCCATTTAAAGTTTAAAATTTCCACTGCCACTTTGGAAACAACCCAAAAATAGAGTTGTTTGAAGCGCCAAAAAAATACTCAGATTTAAATGAATCCGGCATCATCTGACGGAGAAAAAATTGCTGATTCCGAATATGTATATAACTCAATATCGCCCAAGATGTCGCTTAAACCAAATAGCCTTTCACCCCTCGATATGTTCTCCTAGGTCGTCCCCGCCCGGCCTTTCCTGTTTGCTTTTTATTCATATAAATTTCAAACTAAGAACATTATTTCTGATGTAAATCAATTAATAAAATTGTTGTTGTAAATAAGTCTCCTTTTTAACGGCTCTTATTTCCAGCGGTTTTAGTCAGTGGCGAAAAAGGTGCTGCTATTGGTATTTGATACAATTTCGATACTTGATATAATAGATATCGCAAAAAAGTTTCGATATACCGAACCAAAAATTTCGATGTATCGATTAATCGGTTTTTTTCCTTCTACAAGCCTATAGTGGCCGCATTCCGAGTTACGCTAAAAGTGATAATATCGCGAATCCGACCAAAGTTCAAAGTCACAATTATTCGTAGACAGAGAATGCTATAGACAAATTGATGTGTTTTGTCGCATTCACACAAGAAAAAGAGCAACTTACGCCGATGTTGTGTAAAGAAATGAGACAGAACGGTGAGATTTTTTGTTTCACGGCACGTGCCACGGTTTTCAAGGTTAGCACAGTACTTTGCTAAACAAAGATTGACAGATAACTAGCAGATAGTTATCGCCTTCTTGTAAAATTCAGTTTTTATGTGCTATATGTTAAGTAATTTATGTTATTTTATGTTGTGAACAATATAGACTTAATATTTCAACCATTTAAAAAAGAAACATGGTGCGGTGTAGCGTTATAAGGTGTAAAAGTGATAGTGGAACGAAAATGCCAGACTTGTCTTTTCATTCGTAAGTATAGCACTTTTATCAGTAACTAGGCTTTCAATAACATTGTATTGTGTTCATACATTGTAGGAAATTAAGAAAAGCTATAAAATGTGAAGATTGTCTGCTAGCTCTTATTAGCGACTAATAGGTACTTAGGTCTTGTATTTAAAAAAGACAAGGGTGGCCTTATTTATCCTTCACGCGATCTAATTAAAGTATGTACGATGGCAGAAAGAATATTTAGGATTCATTCACATGAAGGAATATCATTCTTTGCAAAAAAAAATCTTTTGTCCAAATTCATTTTAACGACTTTCAAACGTTGCTAGCATGTATTTGCCAAGCAAAAAATTAGAAACGTTCATACGAAGCTTGTTTTATTTCAAGGACAATTAAGTGTGAAATCAATAAAATCTTTTTAAAATAAACATGTTGTATTATTTACTCAAAAAGCCAGAAACTACTATCACATAGGAAATGGAAGGTATTTAGAATCACATCATCATCATCCATCGTCACCCTCTCCTGCCCTCAACGCAATTTATTTTAGTTAAGGAGCATGTCTTCTTCCATACATCACATGCTTATACTGATGATAATCGATTTATCAGTGTCACTCAGGGTTTCTCTTGTTTTCCACTTTCACAAATTGTGGGGTAAATTTTTCCTCGCACGGTAACCCTAAATTATGTGACGTATTTTTTTTCTGTCTCTTTCTGCGACACGTTTTGCAGGTGTCTATAGCATTCTCTGTCTACGCAATTATTACTAAATGATCCTTATATTTTGTGACTATGAAATTTTGTCGGATTCACGATATTAACACTTTTAGCGTAACTCGGAATGCGGCCAGTCATAGTCACTGTCAATGTCAACTCAATCAAATCGAGGTGCTCATTTGCTCATGCTCAAATCAATCAAACAAAAGTCAAAACCAAACAAAACGAATTCGTTTCAGATTTTTGCGTAAAATAGTGCTTTTTTCAGATCTTCTTACAAATTTATATCACAGCTTAATACTAAAAAGACTTCTGCATTACAAAAATAATAAGAATGGATGATGAAGGCCAGGAAGAACCTACAGCCTCTGCTTTCTTGTAAGTTTATCTAAAAATGGGGGTAAATTTTGCTCTTAAATATCTATACTGTTGTTAGTAGGCAATTTATTAAAGTGAAATACAGCTCAGCCCATTGGAATTCTTCAACTAATAGATGTCACAGTGACTGTTACAATAAAGTAGGCTTCAAGTTAGATTTTTATATGCTAATGATCACCTAATTTACAGTCGGCATAGGAGTCCTACATTTAGCGCAGAAGAAGTAAAGTCACTGTTGAATATAATTGAGAAATACAAAACGACAGTGTTCAATAAATCCACTACTGCTGCTGCCTGTCATGCCAAAGAGATGGCATGGCTGAAAATAGCTAAAATATTCAATAGACAAGGTTTCATGCATAAGAGAAGTGCAGATTGTTTAAAAATAAAGTGGGATAATATGAAGAAGAGGGCAAGGATGATGTCTAAGAACCTGATGGATCCTAGTTACAGTGAGTGTGATGAGATGACCAGTCAGATGGTGGCCATGATGTGCGAGGTGGAGAACAGTACCGGCGCTGTGGAGGAACCAGTGGAGTCTGATGGAGACCTCAATGGTAATTAGTTTTCAATCAAAGTATGAATAACTTGAGTACAAATGAAATTATTATTTTCAACCTTTAGATTAGCCTGTAAGTTGAGCCCATGTTACATGGTTTTTGTAAAGGGAAATAAATATTGTCATATTTAACTTAGCTATTCTGCTTATCATTTCAGAAACTGAAAATCACAAGGAACCTACTGAAGGACCCTGGGATGCCAATGAAGACAAGGATTCTAATGACTCTTCCATGGGTTTGTAAATGATGAAATACTTGTACTACCAACCCACACTGGGCCCAGTCCCTCTCAAAGAGAGGAGGCTTTTGTCCCAGCAGTGGGAACGTTGTAGGCGGATTAATTATGCATATGCTATACATAATTAATGAACAAGATATAATTGTAGTGTAGAATGAGTTATATCTTTCTATTGTACTGTATACAATAATACTTCAGTAGGTAATTTGTTAAATTGTTTAGCTTATTTATTTTATGTAAATTTTATATTTGAAGCACTGAATTTGAATTCTAAATACATACCCTCCATTTGCAGACGGTGGTAAGGAAAATGACAGGTAAAAATTATTTCCTTTGTTTTTCTCTAACTTTCAATATAATAACAATACAGGGTGGCAGGGATATCGACGCGGAAACTGTACCATGGATTCAGTACATGATTCTGAACCCCCTGCCCTGAAATTTTTCATTGGTTATTTAAAAAAGAATCAGATGTTTCATAAAAAAGTGCAATACCTATGCGGTCAAAATGTATGGAATAGCAGATTTTTTAAATATAACCAATGAAAAATTTAAATGCAGGGGTTCAGAATCATGTACTGAATCCATGGTAACAGTTATTGCGTCGATGTCCCTGCCACCCTGTAAAATATCAAGACTATATCAAAATAAAAATAATATTTTCGTAATAATGGTTTTAACAAATGTTATTTTGGGATGATTGAGCAATGTTCATAATTAATTTACTTGTTTTGTTTAAGGTATATAAACCGGGCAATGAATTTTTCGATGAATGAATGCAATTTGCTGCTGCAATGCGTGCGGCAAGAGAAGAACATTATATTTTCTAAAACAAATACATCTAGCTTTAATAAAATGAAAAATCGAGCTTGGGAAAGGGTAAGGCAAAGACAATTTCTTACTAAAAAAATCCATGACAATATTTATACCTTGACCTAACTACAGTCAAAACTTTTTATAACAACTACGAAGGCACTGTCAGATTACCGTTATAGCCAATATTCGTTATAACCAAACACTATGTTAAATAAATAGAAATGCAGGGACCTCAAAATTTCGTTGTTAAAACAAAATAATATTAGCTTTTCTTTTTCTTCAGATATCAAGTTCATACAATAAACTGAGTCCACAAAAACGTCCCACTAAAGTATTGCGCACAAAGTTTACAAATATGAGGAGACTGGTAAAAAGTAGTAACATTAAAAAATATTTTAAACAATATAACAATAAACACGAAAGGCTAGAAGAATCTGGTAGTGTAAGTATTATTAGTATAACTTTTATTTTTAATATTATCATCACACTTTTACTTCAAAGCGGTAAGCAGAGGTGTACAATGTACCATCAAAGAAATGCTTAACTATGCACCATAAGGACTATTTCTGCTTGAAGCGCTCGGCCGATATAGTAATGCTTACCTACGAAAAAAAAAGGGTCGTATGCACGGGATTTTGTTTTCAAACTGTTTAGGAATGCGTTTCTTTGATGGTACATTCAGTTTAATTCCAAGGCAAAATGTCAACCATGAGTTTCCAGTCAAAACATGGAAATGTTTGGGCAGAATCGCCTCGCCTTTCAATATTTTACAAGACTAGAACCTAAGAGAATGCAAGAGGCTCGTAAATTTGAGCATCCTGATGCACTGGGTTAGATTTTATGTGTGGTTTTACTAAATGAATGCAATGCTTGAGAATAAGACCCCGCTTGTAGCCTTTGTAAGCAATAAACAAATTACATTAATTTTCATATTTTCATTAGGTATTCATTAATTACGGGCCTCTTATCAATAAGAATTTGAGGTTGTGGATAAGGGACCGTTCAAATATTACGTAAGCACTGTAGGGGGGCGGAGGGTCTATGCTTTGCTTATTTTTGATGACATGGGGGGGAGTCTAGATGGTGATTACGTCAGCAGTAATTATTTACTTTTTTACACATAATGATTATAATATTTGTTTCTTACTCTATGTTGAAGTCCTCTATCCTAAGCTTATTTTCTTATTTCTAGAATTATAACTGCTGCTCATGAATTAATAAAAAAACAGAATACTTACATTAAAAGAAAAATGCATATACCAATGTTTACGTAAACATAGGAGGGGGGAAGAGCTTTGCTTACTTTTGCTGACAAAGGGGAGGGGGGTAAATAATTGTAATAAATCTGCTTACGTAATACTTGAACGGCCCATAACAGTTTACGAATTTTCTTTTGGGGGCTCTTGTAGCCTGGGGGCCCCCTATAATTGATATGGTTGATATGGCGATAGCTACGCCCCTGGCTCAGATCATGTGAGGACCATGTAGATTAGTGTCTGAAATGGTATAATGAGGAACGAACCAAACAGATTTGAGTGGACCTGTTCAGTCAGTAACATGCATTCATTGTCAGAAATCGTTTAGCTCAACTCGGAACTTAAGGAACTCAACAACTTGACGAACAATTACCAATTGTTTGACACTTGGTTAGCCCGCATAAAGTACTTAGACTGCCAGACAATTATTAAAAAAACTTAACTGAAAAATATAAAATGATCCACATAGTTCTCACATTCACAATAAAAGCATATTACTAGAATAAAAATGATTTAATGAGAGATTAACTAGTAAAATCATGAAAATGTGGTGAAACAAGCTAAATCAAGAATCATCTGATCTGCTCCACTCTTTGGTCTGGTGGCTGTCTGGTTTGGTCTAACTCTACACCACAAAACCCATCTAGGTTAGGTATTTAGTTTAAAACTGCGGATTTTTTGTATTGTCATGAGGCTCGAATCGGTCTTCTTGGTAGATAGGTGGCGCTGACTCTAGCATAAGCGTTCCTTTGCTGTGCTACAAAACAAATTAAAACAGGCAGTTGTATGAGTTGCCAATGCCGACGAGCAAATCGGCATCCAGCAGAGGCGCTAACTAATATATTTAAAAAAACAGCAACATTGGAAGCACAGATTACATATACTAATTGGAAGCATCTATTTATCTTTTTCCAGAAAATTAAATCGGAGCCATTATTTGAGTGCCAGAGCAGCATGGACGCAGACAACGACAGTGACGACGATTACATAGAGCCTGATAATAAATCAAATAGTGATGTTAATACCACCTTAGACCCTTTAAGCACTGTTTTGAACGGCGATTTAGGTATAGGTAAGTTGCAAGTTTTATATTATTCCAGTGCCGGATTAAGCCAGCGCGGGGCCTGCAGCAAATTGCCCCCTACGGTGGAACTTGGTATATGTTAAGTTCCAAAGTTAAAAATCTATGTTTCTAGACAAATACGTTCTGTTCCTGTTCCTAAACAGTCAAGTAGTTACTTTAACCAAATGACTTTTTAAAGAATGCTAACTGTAGTAGGTACTTTAAAAAAACCTTTATGGTTCATTTTTGGAATAGTTGGTATTGTTGATCGAAGGTGCTGGCAGTGATTTAATCGTAATTCTTATAAGAGAGCTTTGATTACAAAAGCGAGCACAGCGAGCTCGATTTTTTTTTTTCAACTGGGTTTGTCTAGGTTTATGAAAGAAGAAAAACTAAGACGCTAGAGTCAGCGAAGCAATGGTGCCGATTCCCTTGTTCACAAACTAAACTAAATTTAAGTTCAGTGCATCTTTTTCTTTCTATTTCATTAAGAAAAGGACAGAATATCAATTTTAGTTTAGTCCTGTCAAATTAATCAGCGCTTGACGTAAATTGACGTAATTTTAGTAGGCAAGTTTTTAATCACGTCTAAACTTGTATAGAGTAGTGACAGGCGCTGATTAATTTGACAGGACTAAACTAAAATTTATCTTCTGTCCTTTTCTTAATGAAATAGAAAGAAAAAGATGCACTGAACTTAAATTTAGTTTAGTTTGTCTCTCACGGCATAGGGAGATTCGTTGCCTAAATTCCTTGTGGTTTTCAAAAATATTTCTATGCTCAAATTCAAATTCTTTTTTTTTTGCTGCCCTACTAAGCTATCAGATACTAAATAATTTTGAGGATATAAACTCTACTGTAAGTAAAATATTAGGTTCCTGATATTTCCTTATCTAATAAATACTTCTATCATTTCAGGTTCAATTCAAGTAGAAAATAAAGAAGTTATAAGATTAAAAGTAGAATTATTGAAGTACAAATTGGAAACTGAAAAGGTGAGACATTATATTCTATTCTTTTATCATCTAATTGTGATCTTTCATTTAAGAGTTCCAAGTGTTTTATATTTTTGTTTGATTACAGTTAAAAAGAAAAAGGATAGAAGATTTAATACAGGCCGATGCTGCGGAGCGTGAGACTAAATCTAGAGAAAGTTCGCTAAAGCTTCGGGCTGCGAGACTAGAAGCAATAGCTGCAGAGATGAAGCTTCCTCCTGCGCATCCCGCGCGCGCCTATACCGCGGAGGAGACGCGAGCGCAACACTACATTCATCAGTACCACGCTACTTGAAACTGTGGCAAGTGATACAATTGTTATACAGTTGCAGACAACATTTTTTTTTTAAACAATACACATTTTTGTACCATCTTGAAAGTTTATTGTATTGCATTCGCCAACTCGGCACCACTTTTTGGCTAAGAATTACTGATGGCATATACCTATGTGGCCCCGTACAAAAAGTAGATACTGACCTGACGCATAAGCAGTACAATGGTTAAACGAATTTGAAGATGCTCATGTAAATAACGCGTGGTTCCCGCCGTGTCTGAACGCACTTTAAGGCCCATACACACGACGTTTATTTTACGCGCTGTCGGCGCGGGTATATGCGCTGCAAACGCAAAAAGTGTTGATTATTCAAGGCAGAAAACGCGCAGTCGACGCGCAGATGACGTATAAAACGCCGTGTGCATAGGCTCCTACAGTTCTGTTAAAACTTGTTCATTGATAAATTTTCACACACAATAAACTACACAAACCTGAAATATTTACTCACACACAAACCTTGAATAGTCACACATAAACCTGTGAAATATTTTCATAAATACCATAGCTACTTGTACTATAATTAGAATTAAGCAAACTTGTAATTATAGGAGAAGGAATTATTACAAAATAAAAGTTAATGTGGAATTAACGTGTCGTTTTGTTTCATTACATAATATAATACTTTTCCACATTGTTTGGCCCGTGGGACCATCGTTTATTATACCTACCATGGTTTTTCAGGTTGAAAATACTTGAAAAGTAAAAAGTAAGGAAATTTTCTTCTTCCCCGAACGATGACACCCAGAGTTTTAATTACATTTCCGGGATGTTTACCTTCTGTTAATTAAACATTTATTATTCATCAACTAAATGTAAAAAAAAAAACAAGGTTAGACCATGTCGGTTTACGCGGCGCACGCTAGTAAAGCTCCCATTCGGAATGATTTATTCCGACATCTTCAACAAAAATCGTCATATTGCAGCCAATATACACAAATCCTTAATGAATTAAATTATACACCTAAATCTTCCTCATAAATGAATCACTCCGTCCATTGGTGAAAACCGTTTGAAAAACCGTTCGGTAGTTTTTGAGTTTATAGCGTTCAAACACAGACGTGGCGACTTTGTTTTATATAACAGCCTTTGCCCGCGACTTCGCCCGCGTGGATGTCGGAAAATATCCCACGGGAACGTACTACCTAGATTTCATACCTAATAACAGAGGAAAACGTCATTGACTCCTACCGCTGCGCCCGCGTTGCTCCGCGTAATTTTGAAACTGTAATATCTTTTAAACTATTCATTTAAATTATATGATTAAAAGGCATATTTTAATCTAAATTAAATGCCCAATTTAAATAACATATTTTTTGGATAAGGATTAATACTATACCGGTCAAAAAAGCTTCGGAAATAACAATTCAATTTTTATCAAATTTTGAAAGATTGAAATGGTTATTGTGGGTCATCCTTAGAAGATAGACATATGCCATCGCGGACTTTTTTGTTGAACTTTTTAAGATGAACAATACCGTAGAACATAAATTTGATGTATATTTTTCCGTTAACGCAGCGCACGCCAGTAAAGCTCCCAGTCGGCATGATTTTTTACACTAAAACCTTCCGCACGAATCACTCCGTCCATTGTTGAAAACCGTTTGAAAATCCGTTCGGTAGTTTTTGAGTTTATCGCGTTCAGACAGACGCGGCGCGGGGACTTTGTTTTATAATATGTAAGGATAAGGAAGTAAGGATAGTCAAAAAAGAAACCTTACCTATCCGGGGCGGGGTGCTAAAATTTTAGAGCTTATTTCGTTCGCTCTAGCATATATTCTAAATAGATCCACAATAGTAGATTGTTATACGAGGGGCTAAAATAACCCATTGTAATGAGGTAGTTTTACTCCCGAGCTTTAGCGAGGGAGTAAATAGAAACCGAGTTATAATGGGTTTTAGCGCCGTGTGTTACACTCTACTTTTCACTACGATTGCGAGACAATACAATAATCTAATACAATATTAATTTACCTTTATAAAATTCAAATCTGTAAATGCGATTATCGCCATTTTGATGACAGTCGAGGTCGAGGCTAAAAGCATAAAAATTGGCGATTTCGAACATCCAAATTCCACCACAGGGGCAGTGAATACTACATCATTTAATTATTTGACGAGTTCATCCATTGTTCAAGTTAAATAAGTGGTGGTAATTAAGTTTTTGATATCCAAAGTCAAAGTTTCGCGCCAATCGTGCGAGTTTACATTTTAACTTTTCACATATATCACACATACACATGTAGATACGATTTAAAATGTGACAAATATTATTAAAAATATTATACACAACTAGAAAATGACCAGATCTTAACGTAATATACGAACACAGGTCCAATAACACGTAATATTCATTACCACTACTCAATTTGTGTTAAAAATCGCCGACCATTTTTTTTTTTTTTATTGTAATGATGTGCGAAAACGATTATGCCAAACGATTTTTTTTTTCAATTTTGATCGACTCGATTAATTAATATGTCGAATGTCAGAAATCGAAAATTTAAATAAAATTGTTTTAAGCATTAAATTAGAGAAAAATTCTAAAGATTTCGCGCCAATGCCTTTTTTATTTCTTCTGTAGCCGCAACGCAATGCTCGCATTCTACCGAAGAGATAGCTGCATTTAGTTCCATTTTCAACAATAAAATGTTCTTCTTTTTTTTGTGAACAAGTAATAATCGATACTCATGATTGTTCTACAATAGTAGATTGTTATACGAGGGGCTAAAATATTGTAACGAGGTAGTTTTACTCCCGAGCTTTAGCGAGGGAGTAAATAGAAACCGAGTTATAATGGGTTTTAGCGCCGTGTGTTACACTCTACTTTTCACTACGATTGCGAGAAAATGAAATAATCCAATACAATATTAATTTATCTTTATAAAATTAAAATCTGTAAATGCGATTTTCGCCATTTTGATGACAGTCGAGGTCGAGGCTAAAAACATAAAAAATGGGGATTTCGAACATCCAAACTCCACCACAGGGGCAGTGAATACTTACATCATTTAATTATTTGACGAGTTCATCCATTGTTCAAGTTAAATGAGTAGTGGTAATTAAGTTTTTGATATCCAAAGTCGAAGTTTCGCGCCAATCGTGCGAGTTTACATTTTAACTTTTCACAAATATCACACATACACATGTAGATACGATTTAAAATGTGACAAATATTATTAAAAATATTATACACAACTAGAAAATACCCAGATCTTAACGTAATATACGAACACAGGTCCAATAACACGTAATATTCATTACCACTACTCAATTTGTGTTAAAAATCGCCGACCATTTTTTTTTTTATTGTTATGATGTGCGAAAACAATTATGCCAAACGATTTTTTTTTAATTTTGATCGACTCGATTAATTAATATGTCGAATGTCAGAAATCGAAGATTTAAATAAAATTGTAAGTATTAAGCATTAAATTAGAGAAAAATTCTAAAGATTTCGCGCCAATGCCTTTTTTATTTCTTCTGTAGCCGCAACGCAATGCTCGCATTCTACCGAAGAGATAGCCAGCCGCATTTAGTTCCATTTTCAAAAATAAAATGTTCTTTTTTTTGTGAACAAGTAATAAGTCGAGTCCATACTCATGATTATTCTTTAAAAGAATAAAGACTTTTTCGATTTTCAAGGTTCGTTGGAAAAGACAAAAATTAAAAAAAAATTACTTTTTCCCCTAGAGCAAGAAATGCAATTTTTTCCCCGCTCTGGTACTCTACAATGACGGCCTTTTTGAGCAAGAGGAGTGAAAAAGAATAAAGACTTTTTCGTTTTTCAAGGCTCGTTGGAAAAGACAAAAATTAAAAAAAAAATACTTTTTCCCCTAGAGCAAGAAATGCAATTTTTTCCCCGCTCTGGTACTCTACAATGACGGCCTTTTTGAGCAAGAGGAGTGAAAAGTAATTTTTATCTATACTAAAATAAAGACAGCGAATTTTGTGAGTTTGTGTATATGTGGAGGGTAATCTCTGGAACCACAGCACTTATTAGAAAAAAATCACCCTTAGAAACGAACATTATTCCAGATGGTCATATGTAAATATATATAGGTACAAAAAGAAGTACTTACTCGCCTACTCAATAATACTAATGAAATACTGTCTCGAATTCATGCAATCCTAGTAAGTATCTACTTTTTTTAAGTTTGGTACTGCTCAGAACTTGTGCACAATGTGGACTGTACTACTGAACTCCGAAGTTTAAAATACCGATGTACTTATTTACTGCATTTATAAAGTTTAAAATTACGATTTACGTTAGTCAGAATGTACGCTATGACAAATTACTTTATTGAGAATGTTTATAATCGCAATGTACGGAACTTCGAAAGTTTGCTATGAAGAATGACTTAATTGAGAATGTTTTTAATCCGAAGTACGGAACTTCGAAATCTTGCAATGACGAATTACTAAATTCCGAATGTTTACCATCGACATTCTGAGCGAGTATTTTTTTTTGTGTGTAGGTATAGATAAAAGTTAATGTTGTAAACATTAAATATCACACATTAACAAGTTAGTACCCAGCTAGTTACACAAAATTAACATGAACTGAACTTAATTAAATTCTACCAAAATTAATATTAAGTTATCCTTATATCTACCAAATAATTAAGTAAGTTATCCTCAGAAGTAAAAAATGCCTACAAAGCTATTAAATACATACAAACTTCTAACTCTTTTATCTCATTTCTGACTGAGTTTAGAGCAGTGGTTCCTAACCTTTTCAATATTGTTACCCCCGTGACCTATTAGGAAAACTGATTTTGTTTACCCCGACCTTAAAATGTTATCAATACAAACAATACAAGCTTTTTCTTACTTAATTTATATTTAAATATAAACAATGAATTACTTAAGTAAAAATAGTTAGTGTGATGGTTGGTATTGTTTTACATTCAAAAGTTTTTAATGTTAGGTTTAGTTTCGCTTAAAGCGCATCTTAAGTCATGTTCCACATGGAAACGGAAAAACCACTCTCACATCTATAGGTGGTGGCAAAGTTTACTTATAAGCATTTTTAAAGTTCTGTTAGCTATTAAACAGGATATTCGGCACCAGCTTTGATCCCACCAGATTAGGTTCTTTGTTACCCCCACAGAATAGCTGATTTACCCCCGCGGGGGTAATTACCCCCAGGTTCGGAACCCAGGGTTTAGAGATACTGGGTGGGTGGGTGCTGCGCGCCGACCTGAGTATTATTCATGGTCCACGGTATGCGCCACCGTCAGGCTCCCAGGTAATGGCGGGAGGGGTTCACATCGGTGTCGAGTCAACGATGAAGTATCTGGGACTCGTCCTCGACAGCCGGTGGAATTTCGTAGAACACTTCCGACGTTTGGCTCCCAGACTGGAGCGGGCCGGGGCTGCATTGAAGCGGCTCCTGCCCAATCAAGGGGATCCAAACGCCTCCTGCCGGAGGCTCTATGCGGGGATCGTGCGGTCCATGGCCCTTTATGGGGCACCGGTGTGGGCGCGTTCATTGAGGCTGCGGCCAGCCCGCCGGTTGAACGCGTCCCAGAGGGTCATGGCCATCCGGCTGGCCCGAAGATACCGCACGGTCTCCTGCGAGGCGGCGAGATTACCGCCATGGGATCTGGAGGGAAAGGTCCTTGCGCACATCTGGGAGTGGCGCGAGGAGGCGAAACGCCGGGGCTTAACTCCGATGCCGCAAGAAATCGCGGCACAGCGGACAGAGCTCCGGCGGGATCTCATGGCGTCATGGAGAGTGCGATTGTCGCAACCCCGCGCTGGGCACGCCATAATTGCGGCGATAAGAGGGGTCAAGCCTCTCAAGCCACTCCTCGAAGAGGAGTCTTTGAGGAGTGGCTTGAGAGGCGCCACGGCGCCACCTTCCGCCTGACGCAGGTCCTCACCGGACACGGCTGCTTCGGGAGGTTCCTGTTTAGGATAAGGCGGGAGGAAACACCCGGGTGTCACCATTGTGTGGATCGGCCTGAGGACACGGTGGAGCATACGGTGGAGGTCTGCCCGGCTTGGGCGGAGCAACGCCGTGTCCTCGTAGAGGCGATTGGCGGCGGTGATCTCTCGCGTCTGGCCTTGGTTCAGGCCATAGTACGGAGCGAGAGGAAATGGCAGGCCGTCACCTCCTTCTGCGAAGCGGTAATTCTCGCGAAGGAGGAGGCGGAACGCGTGAGGGAGAGGCAAATTTCGCGCCCTCACGCCCCTAACTGCCGCAGGAGGAGAAGCCCGGGGCGGGAATTGCGAGCCGATTTCCGGCCACCGTAGGCGCGGGCTTGCGGACGGTGAGCCAATATAGCTCGCCGTCCAATAAGGACCAAGCCCGGGTCGACGGCGCGTTGTGTTCCACGCGCGCCTCAAAGAGATGTCAGCAGAATGGACGGGGTCCGCTAGGGCCAATGCCTGCAGGTTCGAAGAAAAAAACCGATAGGGAAATCGTGGCCCCCGGCAACAGGGCAACCGAAGGAACACGGGTGGGTTTTAGTCATTAAAAGTCTGACACGCCCTCCCGCTCCACCCAGAGCGGGAGAAGTTACTTGATAATTTCCCAACCAAAAAAAAAAAAGGGTTTAGAGATAGGTATGCATGTCAAATAAGTTTCGTTTGTCACACTATTCTGTATTAGAAAAACAAGATTTGTTTGATGGCCGCGAGAAAACAAAAAGACGCCAATTTCAGGCATTGGCTTTTTAAATCGATCAGACCTGTGGAAAATGCTCACATCCATTCATCAACTAGAAAAGAGCTGATAACCTTCAAACGACGACTAACCATACTAACAGTATACAATAAGTAAATTTACTAACACCCTACTAACAGCATCTAAAATGGAACACAGAAATATGGAATAAATGGCTTTTTTATTTTTATTTATTTTATTTAACCTTCAAACGGCTGGACCGATTTTGTTGAATCGTAACTAAGAACACTCTCGACCAAGTCATCTTTCAAACAAAAAAAAATCGGTCCAGCCGTTTGGGAGCTACGATGGCGCAGACAGACACACGTTAGACGTTTTCCGTCGGGGGTTAAAAATATAACCTATCCAGAGTGGAAAAAATTTCGAGCTCGCTTCGCTCGATCTAGCATCCTATATTCGTTTCATGCTCCAACTTTCCCCTACAGGTAAGTCGACAAAGTATCTCCTATTTCTATATGAATGGTCAAAAGAAAACCTAACCTATTCGAGGTAGTGTGCTAAAATGTCGAGCTAGCTACGCTCGCTCTTATATTCCACGTTCTTCTAGTTCTCAAAGTTTTCATATCTGGGTGGGGAGGCTCTATTTAATTTGCCGCCCCAGGCCCCCGGTAGGCTTAGTCCGCCACTGGTAGTAAGGTAGAAAAAAAAATTACTTGTGAGAGAAGGTGACGGGGTTACCTAAGCTTTTCTGAGGTAAGGGTAATACATTAAAACAAAGTTATAGATACGAAAATTTTGTATATTTTACTTGATTGCGTTTTACAAGATGATTAAATTAATATTAAAATTATTAATATGCATTTGTACAATTTCATCTATACCTAACTAAACTACAACGTCTAAAATATATTACACATCACTAATATACAACATGCTTTTTACATTGATATCGTATCCTACGTCTATCTACTAGTGTCATAATAATATGTATAAAGTACAAAACGTAGGTTAGGTACGTACATACAGTAACGCTATTGCGGTAAGTAATTAAGTAATGACAAGCCACGAGTAGTATATAAAGATGAGCTTTAACATAATTTAGTATAATTGAGCTGTTGAGTCAGTCGCGGCGGCAAACTTGACTGCTACACGAATGTTACAACATAGGTACTTGATACAACACTCGTTGTCAAATTGAGCCATTTACAAGGAACATTCAAACAATTAATTAGTCGTTAATAGTAAAAGAATATTGTCACTGTTAAATTCATTTATGCGACGTATTAGATGTCCTTATTACGGCTAACATTAAACTCCCACGAGATAGGCAAAATGCAGCCATAGTTCTACACTTATGGTCCAATTTATTTATCTCAATAGTGCTATATTAGGCATGATCATAAAATGTAGCACATTCATTATTATTTTAATTTCTCTATCGAGATTAACTGTCTAAGCATTTAAACATGATTTTAGGCGCACAACTGTGCTAGCTCAGAATGCTTAGTGAAATAGCAAGAAAGCGATGAGACATCGCAACAGCGTTTCTTTAGCACATGCATATACGTATGAACACATACGATTATTCCTCACTTGCATTTGTCTGCATCCTCTCATTTTCACGAGTTTTGTAAAGTAACAAACGCCACAAAGAGTCATTAAAATTAAAATGTCTGAATACATCTCGACAATCAATGCCACACATTACAATTCACTAACTCGTTCTACGAATACGGTACTGATGCAAAATTGTATAAAACTGGACGGACAACTCAACTCACTACGGCAAAATGAGCATCCAGCAACTTTAAACTCGCCCTGCTAGGTCGCGGCGAAACGCTTCACAAACAAAAAGTTCTAGTAGCAGCCTTCGATTTATCGTAAACGTATAAATACTAACATTTAAATAGAAACTCTGCGTTTTACTCTTCATCGTACCGGCAGTCTACGTCGATAGGCATCGTTTGGCCTATCTCGACTTCTTTGGTAATGCTACACTCATATAGGGGGTGCCACAGGGGCGTCCACTCGGCCCGAACTCGCTTCACGGCAAAGCGGACGCCGCCTGGGCCTAGCGCATCTAAACAAACGCCCGGAAGCGAGGTGAGAACATAACCACGACCGGCGCACAGAGGTCTTCTCATCACCTCGCCGGAGGCGCGGGGACTGCGAAGCGGAACAGCTTCCAGCCCGTGGTTGTCCTCCAACGCCCGTCGGAGCGGGAAAGGCGTCTGGTCGGCATCGAGCCACACGAACGGTCTTCGTGTCCGTGCGTACAGTTTATATCTGTAGCGTGGCGCGCGACGAGGCGGGCGCGGCGAGGGGCGTGAGCGGCGTGAGGGGCGTGTGCGGCGCGGTGCCGGGCTCGTGCGGCACGGGCGTGCTGGGCTCGCGGGGCGCGTCGGGCGGCGCGGGCGGGTCGGCGGCGCGCACCAGCACGCGGCGCAGCTCGGCCGCGCGCGCCGCCAGCGAGCGCGCTGCGTCCGCCATGCCGCCCACGGCGCTGGCGCACGGGAACTGCTGCGCTGCCGCCTTCGTCTTGGCCACGGTCGCCGCCAGCGCGTCCGATAGGGCGTCTGAACATCTCAGCGCTTGAGTCTTTAGTCCAGCGTGGCGGGCACTCCTAAGAGCGAAAAGAAAATTTTAAATTCATCGTTCGTCTTATTTCGTATGACTTAGGAATGTGTCGAAGCTGACTGGATTCACAAAACGATGAACACCAAAATTAAAGTCTAAACTAGCAAATCAAACTGCAGGTCATCTGAAACATGAATTACCTGTGTACTGTGTCGCCGACGTGCACGATCCGATGTGCGCTGAGCACGACGAATTTGCCGTGAGCTAGGAACACGTCGGGCGGCTGGCCCATCTCGATGGTGCGCAGGAAGGCCTCTACGGCCGTGGCTAAATGCGCGCCATATGTGGCGGCTTGCGCGGCGTAAAACGCGGCAAGCTGCCGGTCATCAGCTGGTAGGCGGGTTGCCGCTGCTACTGCGCTCACCTGGACAAATTACAGCATTATTAGCAACATGTCATAACTCATCACCAGTTAAGCAGCCTTATAAAGGCGGATAACAATTAAAATTCTATTGTGTCTCGTTAATGACAGTTGAAGGGATAATATCGAGTTTTTGAATAAGAGAGGCATCGGAAACCATCTAACCACCACAATATATACGTCAAAGAATGTTTAAGAAAGACAAAATCTCGGATCTTTTAACATTTTGAAGTCTTAATTGAAGTTTAAGTTTGAAATATAACCAGTTTTTGAAGTCTCACCTCGCCCGCATGATCGGCGTCTCTAACGAGAGCGTCGAACGAAGCCCTAAGTTTGTCCGGCAGCGCAGCCCTAATCTCTGCGTTGCGCCGTCCCACCGCCGTGCGGGACTCCAGTCTTACGTAGTCGTACTCCTCTGTCCACTCGTGTTCTGGCACTGGTACTGCAGGTGACCGTCTGGAATTGGTGATTGTCATTAGTTTTAGAAGGAATTAGAAGAGGTTAAAAAAGTTTTTTAGTCACCTAAATTTCTTCATTCGGTTTCTAAATGAAAATTGTATCTACCTAAACAACAGCGATGCATTTCCGTTGATGAAGGAGGCAGCTCTCCTTACATCCTCGGTAAGGGAGCGCGCACACGACACGAGCTGGTCGAGTGCGTCTTCAGTCCCGTCCGTGGGCTCCCGGTCCCGCTCCAGCCGTTCGGGCGCCCAGTCTCCTGCATCTAGCGCACTCGTCGCCTCATGCGTTATGCGCTCAGCGTCCTTCAACGCCTTCACTAGAGGACGTAGCTTTACTGCGATACCTGGAAAAAATAAGTAATAGGTGAAAATTTTATTCAACAAAAAACCAGCCAAAGTAGGATGATTCATAAGTCTTAAGACAAAAATACACAACTCAGTGAACTCAGTATATTTAGTTACGCAAATTTTCATTCTTTAGAACATTATGGCCTTATGGGTTACCTCACAGCGACCTTTGATTTCAAGAACGAATTTTTTTTTTTTGGGTGGTATATTTTCAAATGACTTCTCCCGCTCTGGGCGGAGCGGGAGGGCGTGTCAGACTCCTACTGACTAAAACCCACCCGTGTTCCTTCAGTTGCCTATATACCAGGGCCCACGGTATCCCTTTTGGACTTTCCCACGACCCCGGCAGACATCGGCCCTAGCGGACCCCGTCAGTTCAGCTGACATCTCTTTGATGCGCGCGTGGAACACAACGCTCCGTCGACCCGGGCCTGGTCCTTATCGGACGGCGAGCTACCCATTGCTCACCGTCCGCAAGCCCGCGCCTACGGTGGCCGGGAATCGGCCTGCGATTCCCGACGCCCAGGGCGACTCCTGCGGCGGTTAGGGGCGTGAGGGCACGAAATTTGCCTCACCCTCACGCGTTCCGCCTCCTCCTTAGCGAGCATTACTGCTTCGCAGAAGGAGGTGATGGCCTGCCATGCCCTCTCGCTCCGTACCATGGCCTGGACTAGGGCCGGTCGCGAGAGATCACCGCCGCCGATCACCTCCACGAGGACACGGCGGTGCTCCGCCCAAGCCGGACAGACCTCCACCGTATGCTCCACCGTGTCCTCCGGGCGATCCACACAGTGGTGACACCCGGGCGTTTCCTCCAAGATCGAACCTACACGGTGAATCCACGGATACCTAGTGAAGGAAAGCATAGAACCGGTCGCTGTGGTGGTGCTAGGGGGAGTCTTTAGGTCCAGTGCACGCCTTTTGGCTGAATGGTGATGATGACTATCTAAGTACGTACAGAATATTCAAGTGGTTCCATGTCTTACCTTTATCTTGTGCATCATGTGCGTTGGCGAGAGTGGCGTCGGCGAAGACAGCGAGGTCGTGCAGAGCGGCCCGAAGGCGCGCGCCGGCCACGCGCACGTCTAACACGCGCGCACGCAGTGCGCCGCGCCGCCGCCAGCCCGGCGACACGTACGATAGCAGTCGCGACACCGCCGCTGATGCCTCCTCCTGGACCACACAAAGGCAAGAAGCGTTAGGTAAGCTTCTTATAGCTGCATGTTTTAGGGGAGGATGATCAAAGAATGGAAAGCACTTCCTCTTGTAACGTCTATGTATCGAACTGGACATCATCAATTTATCAGTCAAGGGAGATATTCGACTTTTCCATAACAGTACCTATATGTGATAGGCAGGCTGTTCTTTGAAAAACTTTAACCAGATCTTCTTTGACTTCGTGAGATTTTCAAACGAACCCATAATGTGGAGGTGTTTACTAAGAAGCTGCATCAAACAGTCTACCAACCTGTAATCTGTCGAGTGCTTCAAGCGCAGCATCACAGGGCAAAGGCAGCGCGCGCGACCTTGGCACATCATACGTGCTGGAGGCGGAAGCAGCCGAATGGACCGAACTGCCGGAGTTTGCCGAAGCGCTGGAGGTCGCCGAGGCTAAGGACCCAGTGCCACTACATGCTGAGTCTGCACTGGCCGGCCGCGGAGCGCGAGGCGCGTCATACCAGTCGACCAACGGTCGTGGGCAGTCGTACATGCCAATGCGTTGCACAGGCATCGGTGCACGAGGCACGTCGTAGTGTGAGCACTCTTCGATCTGATGGGAAAGAACATGTGAAATTAAATGCTGTGAAATTAAGTGAAATTAAATTAGCTTATGAAATTGGTACAAATAGTTGATGATGGAAACCGTACGGAGTGTACGGCTATAGTAATTCAGAGTGTGAACTTCTGTGGGTCTTGATCATTTAGGCCGTTTCGTCTTTAAAAGTGCAGTAAATTGAGAGCTTACTTTTGTAAAAGCAGGTGACTGCTGTGTAGGCATGGGCTGGTGAGCAACGGGTGCCGGCGCCCGTGTCCTCCGCCGCTGCATCGCACCACTGGCGTCGAACACGCCAGCTACTATCCTCAATCTGTTGCCGGGACATATTCCCTAAAAAGAAAATCAAACTGTTCAATCTTTGAAGGTGAAGGAAACTGGAAAATAGATTGTGTGTTCGTAGACGCAAAACTCTCACAAAGTTATGTTTTACCACAAGTAGGTAATAAAATTGGTAAACAAGAAGTTTCTGGATTCAAACAATGACACCATTATAATAACATCGGTTATCCCTTCTATGCCTACGTGATGTTTACAGCCACTGCACACAAACATCACGTACACAAACATCCAGACTTAGGAAGCTCGTTTTTCTCTTGAAAATGACGCGATTTTACTGTAAATATGATCCTTAGAAAACAATATTATAATTATCAACTTTGACCGTGACGCTGTTGTAGGCAAAATGTGGACGTGAGATGCGTCACCATTAAATAACGGACGTCCAGGAAATAATAAGCATAAAAGTAC
The DNA here is from genome assembly GCA_949152395.1 of Agrochola litura. Classification (NCBI taxonomy): domain Eukaryota; kingdom Metazoa; phylum Arthropoda; class Insecta; order Lepidoptera; family Noctuidae; genus Agrochola; species Agrochola litura. Next base: position 9,084,913 of record OX424508.1, read on the forward strand.
TCGTATTATTACTATATCGTACAAGTTTATGAATGAGACATGCAATGGTACTCGATGTTAAATGTTTTTGTATGTAATATTAACACAATTAGCATTAGGTACCTACTTGACATTTCTCAGGAGAAAAGAATGATACATTGCTTGCTTGAACTTGTCACACTTATTCTAAGTGACCCCCCGTCCATATTTGGATGGACTACCATCGTTTGTCAAACCCACTAAAAAGCGTGACTTGTTTATTGTCACTTGCACATATCTATTTTCTTAATTATGTCAGAACGTATGGCCTTACATTACGTCGTTTGTCTTCTCATTAGGTGCTGCTTTTCTAGCTAGAATGTGGCAGGTAAGATCACCATCCAACCATAGCACATCCCAAATTCTTAACCGCTGGTGGCGTAAGATGCCCTGGTCTGAACCCAACACATTTTTCTTTCTCATGATGACAATGAGAAGTTCTAGAACTCCTTTATGCGAGATTCTACCATTGGTGTCATGTCACCGCTTTTAACTATCTTGCTGGCTATAAGCTGAGCAAAAGGCTCTTGCTCCTTTTAATTCAGTTTATGCCGAAGTTTGATGTCGCCGAGAGTTTGTTTTGAAGATTCAACTTTGGGCGCCATCTTTTAAACTACCTTGTGATTAGTTAAGTAGAATAGATAGTTACCTGTCTTCCTCTAAGTGAGCACAGCCACCAGCCCTCGCTGCCGCCGGTGTTCTGCTCCAGCACGGTGAGCAGGTCGCCGCGACGGAACGCCAGCTCGTCCGGCGACTCGGCTATGTTGTCGTACAACGCACGCGCCATACACTGCAACAAAGATGTCTTCGTTATAACAACAACTAAAGACGAAATAACAAAGACCATGGCATGGCAACATACTTCTGCAGCCGATCGTGGTTGTGATTCAATAGAGACATGGTGTTAAAGAGTTAAATTCTGTAGATCACCAATATTGGAGATGGTCATGAGGCAGTTTATAATTAGTGAGTACGAAATCATCCCTATCAGAAAAAGGCTAGCTTATACTCATAATGAAGATTCGCAAAAGTCTGACGGCATCCTACTATCTACTTACCTACGCCAGAAAATGGAAGAAAGAAAATCAAGAGAGATCCACCATCCACCATTATAACGTCATCTTCACTTGCTAACTGGCTTTCTAACGACTTTGGCTAAGAAATATTACAAGGTTCAAGAGTTAATAATAAGCTTTATATCCTCAACTTTCTTCCGCATTTTCCGAGAGAGCTTACAAATTATAACTTTCAAGTTCATTTTTATAAAACCCGAAGAATAAACATTTTCCCTAATCTTGTTGTGTAGTTAAGATTTAAGATTAAAAGGATTTACTGTACTCTTACATTTATTTTATCTTACTTATTAGCGATAGGTATAAAAATCCCTATTTACGTAAACTGTCCAAGTGTTCAAAAGAATAAAACATTAAGGTAGATTCCTATGTTTTTAAAACAACAATGAAAGGAAAATGAAAGTTGTTATTTAGTGGTAATAATAAAAACAACTTTTCATTTTCCTGCACACTGCATGCCTACTCCAATGTATGCATTGTATCTTGTTGACGACACTTGAAGCGTGCAATTTAAAAGGCAATTTTTGGTACTAGAGTATTTTGTTACTTTGTCAGATTGATCGACAGAACATACAAAATAAAGTTTATGACTAATGTAGTACTTCTTGCTTCGACATTCACTGAATCATCTCTAGCGAATGGACTTTAGCATTTTAAACTTAGCCCTACCTTAAGTACCTGCCTACCTTAAGTAAGTACCTACCTACGCGTGACAGAAGTTTTTATGGCTTTTTAACAATACACTAAGCCTAAGCCCTAGCTTAATGTAGGAATATCCTACGTTCCTTCAAAAGGGAACCGTTACTGACATATTGCAAACTTACTTTAGTCCATCAATCATACTTAGACATATAGCCAAAACAGAAACAGCAGCACCCAGTCCCCATAATTTTCATTTAAGCTTCGACACCCACGTTGCGTTTGGGCGCATATGTTGCGCGTGCGCAGCTGCAGCGGAACGGGCGCGTCCTAAATCAGCCGATAATGACGGATCGCATTGTGCAACGAGATATTGTGGGCGACGCGTGTTGAGGCAGGCCATGTCCGTTTCCGATCAACGCAATCATTTATGCAACCGATAAGAGGGGGCTGACAGTGATTCGGCGAACTTTTTGTCATGCTAATAATTAGGGTACCTAATTTATTTACCTTTTAACTACTTACACAGAAAGAGCAGCTTTATATATTTAAGGAAAAAAAACTGGGTACGTTGTAAACTATACGCAAAAATTGTCCTTTTTGTCGTTGTCCTATAATCAAAGACGGTTAATTAAAAAAATATATATATTTACCGGATTAGTCCAAATGGCTGTGATCTTTCTAACTTCAATATACTTTCTGCATTTACACATCTTGAATCTTTTGTTCAAAACACTTCACTTAACAAACAATTCAATTCAAATATATACTACAAAAAGCTCGAGTTTACGCCGAGAACGTAATCGTAATTGAACCAATTGCACATGTACTCGCTCCGATGAGTCCAGACGTAATGAATGATCGAAATAATAGCCTTTGGAAACAAGGTAAATATAAATATATTTGTATTGAATTTATTAGAACCGGTCGTACATTGAGTCAGGCGGCTACGTCATACTTGCGCACGAGTCGATGCATTGAACCTCAAAACTGTTCCAGATGACATCTCCAATTTTAGTTTTGAACTTCCTTAATGTATCCCTAATTTTCCGAAATGCGTCATTATAATAATTACGGAACGGAAATTAATTATGATTTGGTACTTAAGAACGCGGCGACGCATGAATTGTCCATACAAACGTAATACCTAAATCATTTTCAATTTGAGCATATTTCCACCATATTATGTTGTTATTCGGATTTAGACAGTGTTTATCTAGGCTCCTACATCTTTTTTTTTTCAAAAAACTTTTCTAAAATGAAGTTTAAACGTTTATGTAATTTTGCACATTTTCACAGCGTAAATTACATAAACATAACATCACGCCTTGTTTCCACGAAGGGTTAGGTAGAGGTGACCCTGTAGCCGGTACACCCACATTTCGCCAGTTATGTTTAAGTCCCATGTAATAGGGGGCGAGCCTATTGCCATCAACCGGGCACAAATCCAGAATCCGGGCTTCTATTGAGAAAGGAGATCATTCAGGCTCCATACATTTTTGGGCCTTTTCTGAAAGTCCCAAAAAACAAATCATCGAACTTGTATAATTTGACTTAGAGTAATCCTACAACTTTTGTGCCCTATTAACTATTGCTCCAAATGGCTAGTTACCATTTTGCATACGTACCATTTTTTTTTGTTGGATAATTTTTTGGGACTTTAAAAAAAGGCCCAAAAAAATTATCTCCTTTCAGATAGAAAAACCCAATAACACTTTGCCCGACTCGGGAATCGAACCCAGGACCTCATGCTCAGCAGTAGCGCTTGCGACCATTAGACCAACGAGGCAGTCAATTAAAAAAGAACAAAACAAAAAAAAATACGTTTGTCTTCGTATTGTTTTTTCTGTATTATAAACAACAATATTTATAATATTGTTTCTGCAGAAGCATAGCTTATATTATCAAGTTACAAATTATCTAAAAAAACCGGCCAAGTGCGTGTCGGACCACGCACAATGAAGGGTTCCGTAGTTGGGACGAATTTATCCCAAAAACAAACTTTACTTTGTAGTTGATAAACATTATGTTCTCCCATACGAAATGTAAGGGAAAACATGTTTTTGCAACTGTAAAGTTAAGTTGGTCGATTATTACTCGTTAACTTGTAAAGCCTACTTAGCTGTGATAGTTTTCCTTTTAATTTCGTTATACAGGGTGATTGGAAGATGGGTGCAAAGCTTTAGGGCGAAGATAGTACAGACAATTTAGAACCATTTAAGCCATGGTTGTCTTAGACGAAGTCTTACCAAATATTTTTAACCAAATTTTTAAGTTTTTTTTCGGAAATTCTCAAAATTTTATGTAAACTGCATAATTATGGCCAAATTGAATGATAAATGAATTCATTTTTTATTTATTTAATTAAAGTAATGTGTAAGCAATCAAGCAAAACATGTTTTAGGCTTCTGTGTCATTAGACATTTTTTTACAGACATTTAAAGCTGGGAAAAAATAAAAAATTTGTACAATACGTCTTTTAAACCTTATTAAAAATTAAAAAATTTGGTAAGACTTCGTCTATGACAACCATGGCTTAAATGGTTCTAAATTGTCTATACTATCTTCACCTTAAAGCTTGCACCCATCTTCCAATCACCCTGTATAAACTACTGCTGTGATTTATTAACACATCCAAAACCAACCATTTAGCTGGCGGGGGGGGGGGGGGGGGACACTTGACTCTAACAAAAATTAGCATTTTACCAAATGCTAATTTCCAAAAATGGTTTTCCTAAACTCACAATGTTTTTGAAGGACCTTTTCAATGATATCCCACATCACAGGATAAAAAAAAAAACATCACCCCTTCACGTTTATGGGAGAGGTACTTAAAAAAAATGTTTTTCATAATTTTGTTTTACCACTTTGTCGGCGTAATTAATATGTATACCTATCCTTTCTAGTACTAAGGGTCTCGGAGGTAGACCACGGACAGACAGACAGACAGACGGACATGACGAAACTATAAGGGTTCCTTGTTTACTAAGGAACCCTAAAAAATGGAAAAATATTAAGTTTTCATTCATCATTTTTACAAAAACAAGGGTTTACCTATATTTTGCTCGTTATTATAGGTAATTCAAAAGAGCAAAACCTGTATAAGGAAGGTGGGGATGCGCACCTTCCTTAAATAGGTATCTCTATGTAGGAAGGTGCCGAAGGCGGATAGTTGATAAATATAAATTATGAATGGGTAATTTCGGCGAAGTTTATGAAAACCATTTTCCTTTACTTTTCCAATTTTTATGATGCCTAGATAAATGCACTTGCAAGATAATAATATGTATGCTTTGCTTTAGAATGATTATATTTATGAAACAATGTTCAACAGTAATAAAGATGCGCAAGTGACAAAGTTACAATTAAGTAAGTATTGATAAAACTGGCTAGACATGCTTGTGATAAATTAATATTTAGTACATAATTTAACTGTCTCTGGGTATTATTTATTAACAATATAAATAGTAGGCATATTACATATCACTGACTACGACACATAGATATAGTAAAGGCTTTCGCAGACAGCAGCCCCCCGGATCTAGGGGGGGCAAGCCGGGGCCCGTGCTCCGGGCGCCAACTTCAGGGGGCACAAATTTAAGTGCATCACCCAGCACACAGCAACTTTGCAATAAATGAGACGCGCAGCACATTTATAATCTTTCTATTTTTTTCTTTTTTACAACAGTTTTGGCGCCCCTGTTAAATTGGCTCATTATCGATCGATACAATTTGATTAATATGTTGCTGACAAAATTTTCATTTTGAGAAAATTTAAATTTCGCGGGGGCTAACTTAGCGCAACCCTTAAAAGATTGGCGGGGGGCGGCAGGCGGAAGTTTTAACCCCGCCTCAAAAAAAATCTAGGTCCGGGGCCTGTCTGCCCAAGACAGACGTAACGCGACGGGGTCACACGATTCTGGTAGAACAATTTTCATGAAGTTTTCATAGAAATGGTTCTAGTAGAGTCGCGTCGCACCTATCATTCTACGTTCTCTAACTGATTAAAGTTGGAAAGATTTTATTTCCATAGGTACCCTTTATTCGCATTCTCGTAATATGATAAAAAGTAGGTACCTGGGCGACCAAGCTCTGCTCTGGTAAAAATAGAGAATACTCATTTAATAGTATAGAAAATATACTAATCCATGTATAGTACCTACTTATTCCATACTGCCATGATAGTAGGTACTTACTAATTCCACGCTGCCATGTTATTATTCTAATGTTATTATCTTGTTTAAAACTTTGGGCGACCGAGCTCTGCTCGGATGAAAATACGGAGAAAACGAATTTTCCCAGATATGAGACCTAGCTAGATCGATGTTTCGCCCCCTTAAACCCCTATATTGCAACTTTCATCGAAATCGTTAGAGCCGATTTCGAGAACTTGAATAAAAATATATAGAAACGGTTAGAAAACCCGTTTCTATGGTTGTCCTACAAGTGCTAGTAGAGTATTCAATAAAAGGATCGACGAAATAATAAATCAATCAATCTGCCCAGCCTTTTCCCAACTATGTTGGGGTCGGCTTCCAGTCTAACCGGATGCAGCTGAATACCAGTATTTTACATGGAGCGACTGCCTATCTGACCTCCACAACCCAGTAAATGGGTAATACGACACCCCTTGGTAAGACTGGTTGTCAGACTTTCGGACTTCTGACGACCTGTAACGACTGTCAAAGATCCAAGAATGACAGCCGGGACCAACGGCTTAACGTGCTTTCCGAAACACGGAGGAGTCTCGGTACCTATGTAGAAATGGTCACCCATCCACGGACCAACCCCGGCAAGCGTACCTTAAACTGATGGATCGACCCGTGCGGCTGTTAGTACTTAGCCACGAAATAAAAAATGTTTATGTAAATATTTCATCACGCCCGTAATAACCGAAGAGTTAGGCAGAGATGTATTCGTACACCCACAATTCGCCAATTATTTTTAAGTCCCGTTGTAATAGAGGGGCCAGCCTATGCCTTTACGTAGATAATGCACATTAATTGAACTAGGATGAAATTCTGTCATAATTTAATCAAGTTCAATATGATAGCATTATCTAAGTGAATCTTCATTAAAGTTACTAACATAGTCTTCACTAATTACGTTAAACCTTCACTTAGTTTAATGGAACTCTCGTATGAACATTTTATAAACTCTGAACTATGAAGGTACCTAAACCAGGTGCTCAGGTACAACTATAAGTACTTACATAAACCATTGCATTTCATAGGACATCTCTTGGTTTAAAGATTCGGCTGCTTCATCAACATTTTCAGAGATTGGGCAAAAAACAAACTACAAAATTTTACTATCGAGCTCTTCACATCCAATTCCAAAAATTGGATTGGAAAATGACCACAAGGAAATTATAACATCGCACACTTTCATAACATGGTACACGTTTAAAGTTTAAAGTATTGATGATTAATGGACTGTACGTTGATCTAATATTTATTTCCAATAGAAATAATCTATATACAAATAAATAAAAAAGTGTCCATTTGTAATGGTGCCGATTCCCTTGTTCACAAACTAAACTAAATTTAAGTTCAGTGCATCTTTTTCTTTCTATTTCGTTAAGAAAAGGACAGAAGATAAATTTTAGTTTAGTCCTGTCAAATTAATCCGGCAAATAGTTCCGGCTAATTTCCAAAACGGCTGGATCTATTTTGACGGGACTTTCACTGGCAGATAGCTGATGTTATAAGGAGTAAAATACGAGAAGTTACTTTTAGTACCTGGCCGACCGAGCTCTGCTCGTGTGAAAATAGAAATAAACATATCGTCCAGGTATACCAACGTTGCATCCCGAGGCTGTGAAAATAGAAAAAAAGGAATTTTCCCAGATATGAGACCTAGCTAGATCGATTTTTCGCCCCCGTAAACCCCTATATTGCAACTTTCATCGAAATCGTTAGAGCCGACTTCGAGAACGTGATACAAATATACAAATATTCCTCGAAAATTAGTGTACGCGTGGGCAGCAGTTAGTCTATTTATAAGTTAAAACCGGTGATTAATTCAATTGCGCTTATTCAATATCGGTAAACAATTTACATCCGTAAATTGCATCGTCGTCCACTCGTCAATGTCTGATCCCTCGGTTTAACAATGATAAACGGTTAAACACCTTTCATTATTTGCATTTAGGTAGGTCACATATTATTCCCGTATACCGCAAGTACCTAGGTACTACTTATTACGATACGATACGTTTTATGATTTTTATAATTTTCTTTAGAAAACTTTTAGTCCAAAGCCTACTAGTATTCTGTGCTAAAAGCTTCGAATAAAAGCTAGCGAAAGCTCTTAACTTCTTAAGTGCTCTATCAAGCCAATGTCAACTGAATAGCGGTTAAATGGATAGAAATTAATAGAAATGAGTACTTTCTCTACGCCTTTTCTTTAATTAACCGACACCATTGATCGATTAGTAATTGACAAAGATGCTGAGGAACCGGATGTATGTGAATCATGGCGCATCGATTCGCAGAATTTCTTGCACGATTGTGCGCGGGCGCCTATCGTAGGTGGGTACTGTAGGTATACGTACCGCACGTAACCCGTGAGTGCCGAGTGTGCTAGCGAGGTCGATGAGGTCATTGGCTTGACCTTTTAATACATGGATCCTATGCCAATCAGCGAGACTTCTCGTGAATATTATTTTTCCTTAACTTTTTACATAAACAGGTAACGGGTACCTAATGGAACTAAAAGCTTTTGTTTTTTAAATGTTTTTAGTTGAGTTTAGTGTGACCCGAATTGACTGCTATACATATTTTAATGCCAATGATCTAGTTTTCACTATCTGTAAACCAATAAAATCTAAATGTAATATTACTTCAAAGTTCTGCCGAAGATCGGTCTGCTGTTTAGTGCCTCATTATAATTTAAAATTAGCTCAGTTGCTCTTAATCAAACTCAAACTCAAACTCAAAGCATTTATTTCAAATAAACCAATTACAGGCACTTTTGAATTGTCAAGGGGTCGGTCAGTCAGAAAGATGAAGCTAGTTGCCCATTCCAAAGCGTAGTAGGTACCTATGGAGAAGAACGGGCAAGAAACTCCACGGACACTCTTTTAAATCAGAATATGGTTACAAAATATTGGTTACATCATTCATGTTGAAGTTATACATGTGAGAACGATGCAGAACGTTAAAAGCGTCCGTAATAGAAAATAAAACAAATAATACAATTCAAAAATTAAATTAAAATAAGCCATGTCAGCTAAGAGATGACCAGTCCCTACTGACAGCGGCCGTTCACGAACATGACGCATGGATTAGCACCATTCAGCTCAACCATTTTGAAGGGAGCTAAATGATCCAACACACACGCCACCGTCAGCGAGACATTAGAGTGAGCATGACATACTCTCAGCCGCCAGGGCACATTCAAGTCAATGAAAGACGTACCTAGCGTAATTAGCGGGTAGGTATATACCACCACCTGCCGGGGTTGCGGTTTTGTCTGCCGGGGTAGCGGTCTTGTCCAAAAGGGTTACCGTGGCCCCCGACAATATAGGCAACTGAAGGAACACGGGTGGGTTTTAGTCAGTAAGTGTCTGACACGCCCTCCCGCTCCACTCAGAGCGGGAGAAGTGATTTGATAGTAATTATAATTACCCACCCAAAAAAAAAAGGTATATACCACCACCACATAAAAACGACTGCCAGATTTTTTATTGTCAAAAGTTTAAATTTTTTCAAAGTAGATTAAATATTATGAAAATCATACCAAAATATATATGTATTTATTATTTCTTAATGTGGTTTCCTTATTTACTATACTACCTACCCTAACCACTTATCCTATACATAACTAACATAAATATTATTTTGTATATAAATGCTAAAAATAAACTGGTTCACTGTAGTGTTGCCCAAATTCAGTCTTGGTCTTGCAGTCTTGGTCTTGTTCTTGCGTTTTTGCAAGACCAAGACCAAGAACAAGACCGCGTATTTTTAGCAAGACCAAGACCAAGACTGACCGTGCAAGACTTGAGCAAGAACAAGACATAGCCTGCAAGACTCTTGCGTCTTGCAGCTAGGACTCAGCGCTATTTCACTGAGTAGTTAGGTGTAACAGTTCGGTGTATAGGTAGGTACGCTTAGGAATTCTATGAGACGCAAAAAACTGTATCAAAGAATATGAAAAACTGGACCAATGCGCATTACGACTAATACCATAAACATAGCGAATAAAAAAATATCTATTAAAATCAAACTGAGTGCATGCATAGTTATGTTTTAACCATCGGCACTTTGATAATGCGGCATCAAAGGTTTTGTACTTACTTTTCAAAGAAATTTGCCGCTTTTCGGAAGTACATGGTTATGATACACGCGCCGGGGCTTCTTTTGAAATCTAAAACAATCGTTGCCGCCACGCCGAAATCATAACATTTGTGACACTATTTGATTGCCGCCATAGGGCGTAGGTATACTCATGCAAAATAATTTCGAATTTTTTTAAGAGTACCTACAGGTGTTCCAAAGAATAAATAAGTTTCAGAGTGCTTAGAATGAAAATGAATACATCAATCGTAAAACTCTTTTATTAAATTTCTTATAAGTTGAGGGTTCAATCTCTTTCTAGACAGATAAGTATTGTTCTTTAAAATACAGTCAAGTTATTGTAATTAATTTGTTTTTTTACATGTTTTAGCAAATGTAAGCTTATAAATCATAAATGTTTATTAAGAAACAGTTACTTCCATGGAAAACGACATATAGGTCAGTTGATTTTTCGAATTTCTTATCAAATCTTCAGTTATTTATTAATCTGCTTGATCTTTACTATGGCTATGTTAATTCAAGCTCACAATGTTCCAATTCTAATACGTTTTTCTAAGATTTAAAGTAAACTTTAATAAATAGTAATAGACTAATAGGTAATTGCAAGACTTGCAAGACTCTTGCTGCAAGACCAAGACCAAGACCAAGACTGGGAGCGCAAGACCAAGACCAAGACCAAGACCAGGTGTATTGGCGCAAGACCAAGACCAAGACTGGCTAAGTCTCGTCTTGTTCTTGCATTTGGGCAACACTAGTTCACTGGTCACATTTAAGACGAAATTGATTGGCAAATAATTACTATTAATAAAACATTAAAACACTAACAAATACTTAGCTTTATAACGAAACCACTCCTCGACCACAAAATGACAAGATACTCGCCAAATAAACATGTTGTTATTGTTAACGAGTATTCAATCAATGAATAAATTGGAATAAACCAAGTTCTGCTTAATGAAATGCAATTAGTCCCCAACTAATTTAATTGAATGAATCACGGATGTTCTATGAATATTTTCTTTAAAAAGGTCACTTCGTCAGAACTATAAAAAAATTAATTACCTCGTATATTTTTTAAACATTATGTTAGTAGGTTAGGTACGTACCTATCCATAGATTATCCCACATTCGTAGCGAGAAGAAGACTTAGTGGCCATGACAGTTCTCTTCCCGAATATTCGTCCTCGATGTGATAATAATATGCACCCGGCACGTGCGACTAATATTGCCAAATCAACCGAATGTATGGTCCTCGCGCTCTAGTAGACCTTACCATATGATAGTGGGTCGAAAATCAATGAGGACCGGCAGCGAACTGAATGGCGGGGCGGCGACCTACGAAGGTCGTACTCTCGTAGTACGCGAAGGGTCATACACGCATGCGCGAACCTTGTAAAAAATGCATCTTTGCATTAAACTTACCCAGTTACGTACGTTTTACTTTATTGCAAACTTTTATTAATTACCCTTATTGAATGCAAAAGTTCTGTAAAATATGGTTTGCAAAACACAAAAATCCAGAACGATGTTAGTCCGCGTAAAAAAAATTTCAGCTCTGGGATCGTTCTAAAGACAATCTGTCCTTCAGCAGTAAAAGATGGTTATCACAACAAAATATAGGTATTAGGAAGAAGGTATTAACTTAAAAATAGTCTTGAAACACTGTGTAGTGTTGATCACGGGACATTATAGTGGTAGCACAGATAATATAATACTAGTGTGGTAGCCAGTCCGCAGGCAACTCGCGACTCGTGCCTAGACGCCCATTATTTCATTTTTAACCGACTTCCAAAAGGAGGAGGTTCTCAATTCGACTGCATGTTTTTTTTTTATGTTTGTCACGCGATTACTCCGCCAATTATGAATTGATTTTGATGATTATTTTTTGTTTGATAGGTCATACTTCAGAAGTGGTCAATAATACGTATTTTTCCCACTTAGTATGTGGATGATATGATAAGTTTCTGCCACTGTTATTTACATAGCAGGTAGTGGTTTTCGAATTTGTATGAGGTAGGTACCACACCTAAAAAGGGAAAAATAAAAACTTTTACCAAAAAAAAAAAAAACAACCGACTTCCAAAAAACACCACAAAGTGAAAAATAACTATAATTTCGGAAGTCGGTGTCTTTGGTTTTGAATTTTCGGTTGTTTTCATTTTGGATTATTTAAGAAAATGTTGGGTTGTACCATCCTGTAATAGTTTGTACAGATAAACAATCACTAAGTACCTATAACTCCTGGACTCCTTCTGAAAACTTAAAATGTCACTGCTACATTGTGAAATGTGGTAGGAGCAGGAGGAGCTCGTGGCTTAGTAATAACAGCCGCACGGGTCGATCTATCAGGTTAAGCTACGCTTGCCGGAGTTGGTCCGTGGATGGGTGACCATCTTTATATACAGAGACTCCTCCGTGCCTCGGAAAACACATTAAGCCGTTGGCCGATATATATTACTTTTCTCTATGGCTGTCATTCGTGAATCTTTGACAGTCGTTACGGGTCGTCAGAAGCCCCAAAATCTGGCAACCAGTCTTACCAAGGAGTATCGTACTACCCAGTTACTGGGTTGTGGAGGTCAGATAGGCAGTCGCTCCATTAAAAATACTGGTATTCAGCTGCATCCGGTTAGACTGGAAGCCGACAACAAAATTGTTAGGAAAAGGCTAGGCAGATTGATTGCCACAGTGTGAAACGTGTGAATTATTAATCGTATACATAATTATTTCCTATTATGAATTATTTCTAATTAATTTAATAATTTTTCATCTTTGTTATGATATACGTAATAGGCGTCCTAGTAAGTGCTTATATGTTATTATTTAATAAAAAATAAAATTGCTATGGTCTTTCCTAAATAAGGAAAGTAAAAGTACTAAACGTACTTAGCTGTTTATAAACTGTACCTGAGTAATACTCGTGAGTAATGTTTATTTCGATTTTTTGACTCTGTAAACCTACATACTTAGCTGCATGAAGTTTCATAATATTATAAGAGCTTCATTTGAAGCGAATGTTTCATCCGCTCAAGCTTTTGATTAATGTTATTTACTGAGAAAGTAAAGTAGGCTTTAGAATTGGACCTACACTGCACTGTAGCTAATTCTAACGTATCAACAATTCAAAATCTCAGGTAGTATTCATTCCTAAAACTTTTAACTGTAGCAAACGATAAAGTTGAACATCCAACAGGAAAAATTGCACGTCGTCTTCTACAAATATGGGAACACGTTTCTGAGGAAAAGTTTCTCCTCATGCCTGCCCAGATTTTACGAGCGTATAAAAAATTGAGACGCGTTTTTAGAGGTAAAATAAAAGCGTTACGTTCTTCTCTACATTTGAGTGGTCATTTTTTGCGTATAGAATTGGTGCTCAAACACTTGAGTAGGTAGCAAAGTATATCTGCATAATTAAGAATTAATGTTGTTAGGTTCGCAAGAAATAGAGTAGATCCCAATCAGTCGCACAGATAGACGCGAGAAGCGTTTATTGTCGACACATAAATGGCCGCCGGCGACATCCTTTTGGAATCCGTCAAGATAATCGCAACAGATAAATAGTAACAGTGTTTGCAAAGTGCCGCACACAAGCTATAGTTCTCTTAGTTCATAGTCATACGGTTGGTAGAAACATCTTCTATGCTCAGGTACTGCATTTCAGTAAAACTCACATCCTGCATCTGAAGATACATAGAATGTTCCTTGGACTATGTAGAGCTGCGCTCAGAAAGTTTTTTGAAGTGAAAACTTCTTTAGGCGCGTTGGGCGTTTTTCGAGATGGGACTAAACCATTGATTTCGCGACACCTTGACGACACCTAATTTTTGTAAACGCAATTGTGCTCTTTATTTATATTACATTACAGATCAATGTTCTATGCAAGTATTTTAACTTTAAAGGTTTTGTAAACGCGATTGTGCTCTTTATTTATATTACGTAAGGGATGTTCTATGCAAGTATTTTTAATTTAAAGGTTTCGGAAGTATTTTTATTTTGTAAACGCGATTGTGCTCTTTATTTAGATAAGGTTACGGACCAATGTTCTATACGAGTATTTTTCTTCCACCAAGGCGATCTTGTTCAAGTTTTCACTTCTGTCGGCACTCCCGGAGTGCCACTGCTATTTTTCTACTTCAGCGGGCGTGCGGTTGAGGTTCGAACGAATATTAGCTAATGCCCTATATTTTATATTAACAATAATACTAGTTCATAAATCGCCTAGTTTCCCTTTGCAGTGATGTTTATCATATATACGACGCTCAACACTACCTCGCTACTGACGCTCAGTCAATGACCTATCCCAAGAGATAAAACATCCCACGCATTACTAACTATCCGAAACTATGATCATATAACTATAATGGCTCTTTAATATCATATCTATTACAGTGCATGGTAATCATTATGCCTAGTAGTTGAGTAACTGTTTACTGAGTTACTGACTTAGTAAATTGAATTCGATGAAATACAAATTTGAGTAGCAATTAAGAAACATGTATGTTAGGCGTGTGACTGTGAACAGTATCGTAGGTGTGTGACATGCGGAGGACACAAACAGGCCAGTGTTGATATTCCCAGGAGTGCGTCATTTGACATGATATGTGACGCGCCACACACTGGTCAATATTGTTCGGATACATCGCACCAGTGTATTATACCGGTGTTGCCATAGATAACGCTTATACAATAAACAAACAAGATCTTGTTGTTCAATTGAAACAAAGGGTGTAACTGTTTTTAATTTTTTTTCTCATCGGGAATCCTAATGTTATGTTTATTTTGTCTACAACGATAATATCACTACTTACCTAATTTGTATTAAGTACTCGTCAAAGGACAAACAAGAAGAAGGCACTTGTGGATTATGTAGGTACCCAGTGATTAGATAAATTCTAGGAATATCAACTTGGTAATGTGTAGGTACGGTCATTATAAGACATTTGTAAGACAATGAGTTTACTAACAAGTCTTGAGCGAGTCGATTATTATGGTTTCTCATCTAACACGTAATGTCCTTACTACTGTCATATTCAATTAGAAGTTTATTGAATTCAAATCAAACATTAAATGGCTTGACGCGTGTTGAGTAACTTTCACGTCATCAAGCGATTGAAAAAGATTACCTATTCACATCCAATTCAATTCTCAATAGGTACGTGGGCCTCATATTCATTACGATAATTATATTTTTTATGACGTAGACATGAGTGCCCAAATTGGTTAAATTTATTTTATTCGATTTTTATAAGCTCTTACAACAAATTGAGACCATAAACTAAACGTAGTTATGATGAAAAAGTAATGTTAAAAATGTAAATGAGAAAATGTTATTCATCTGGTGAATTAAATAACATCACCGCATCGACAAGGCGAACAGCGCAACCAAGTCCAAGGGGGTGAATTGAAAAGATCTCCCTTCGTGGTCCCGACGAGAGGGCGAGGGGCGACGGAGGGACGAGTGATGCAATTTTGCAGTGCATTTTATAAGATATATAAGATATACAGACGCCAAAGAATAGAAGTGATTTTTTTCCTCTCTTTATCCACGGTAACAATTCTTTAGGGGTTTGTCGACTTTTTGTACAAGGAGCGGCGCGTTTACAATGGCGATTTGATGACAAAATTCTCCGCGAAGAAAGCTTCCCGAGCTTTTGAAACATGCTTGCTTTTTTATTCACTGGAAAATGATTTCAACTTTTAATCGCGTCCCCATTTCTGTCCCAATTATGCATCTGTCGGGAAGAAACGTCGGCTGGCAGCAGTGAACGTCTGACACTTGTAGCTTGTGTCACGACGCAGATTTGGCAGCCACCCAAACGACACATTGTAGCAAATCGCGCGGACAATAAGCGCGCGCGGTGCGGGGCCCCTGGCCCAACGGCCCAACTATATGCGACGACGTGCTCCGAATATTAACTCGTGTTTTGGTGAAAATATAACAAACATATCGATAAGGCTCTAAAATGGCACCCACAATTTATAAACTTTGGGCAGCTTTAGAGAAGGTGTGTTTTTTGTACAAAAGGAAAAGGTTGTACATTTTCCTTTAACACAAAAAAAAACCTTTTCTTTTTACAGATTAATTACAGCTAGACAATCAGATTGGATTTATGAACCAGCACGTTTTTCGTACCTACTTAAATCATAATTAACCTTTTAAGAATATTAAGAGCTTTCTGAAACGGAGATTGTAAAACATGAATTTCAAATAAAAAGTAACTTCGACGGAAATGTTCTTTCACATCTTAATGCTTACTTCTCCGCTCTGTCGTATTCCAATATCAAATTTCATGTTCATCTTATCACCATCAAGTAAATTCCCATTTCCGAAAGGCGTAACGTTTGACTTTCATTAAGATTTCCAGCTTTTACAGCGCGCAGGTAATTATCGAGTAATTGGAAAACGGATACCTCAGTGTAACTTTACAAGCTGTAATAGGTGTTGATTATACAGGGTGGCGGGGACATCGACGTGCAAATTGCGTAACCATGAATTCAACCCATGATATAAACCCCTAGCGTAGAAATTTTTCGACGGTTTAAAAAAAACCTGCTGTTTCATACAAAAGTGTAATACCTACGCGGTCAAAATGCATGGAACAGCAATTTTTTATTATTATTGCGTTAAATTACCCCACAGCGATTACCTTAGATTCAGTAGATAGGTATCTACATGATTCTGGAATCATGTAGATACCTATCTACTGAATCCAAGGTAACAGTTTGCACATCAATGTCCCTGCTAGTCCTGCCACCCTAAGTACGATAACGTTAGTTTCAAATTAGCAGCAAAGCATGAACACATGTTCTGAGTGACTTACGAGTAAGTAACGTTCACTCATTTTGTCCCAGCACGTTTGTGAATCGTGATCGTCGGGACTTTATGTCCTAATAAATTAGTGTAACGAGTCAGTGTCGCAACTCGAATCGAACAGTAGCGGTCGTGGCAAGCCGAGCCCTCGAGCCGACTTCAAACAATTTCGTCTGATGCACAGTTGTGCCCTCGTCTCGAGAGCACTGCCTCTGATTAAACTCAGCTGCACAGTCGCGTACGGGTTTTGCTTTATTTGCTAATAACTCTTTCATTAAAATCCTCCAAGTTACTTCAAACATCTGCTGGAATATTTTCACGACAATCATCTGGTGCGCGTTTTAGTCGAGGATTGCTTTATTTTTCATAACTGTGCTTGAAAATGTTGCACTGAGCGCAGCGGTTTATTTCCGTCCTTTAAGCTTTGCTACCAATAGGTAATTAGATATCTTTTCAGATGTACGAGTAAGTAGATGAGTAGCTGTAGCACTAACTTTGACGAGACGTAGATGTAAACGCTCGTAACCCTCTTCATCATTAAACTTATAAGTGATGTTCCTTAAATAACGCTTAATCTAGATTAATGTGACGTATGGCATAAATTTGGCGTTAGCGCGGCAGCCACCACTTTGGAATTATGCATTAGATGGTTGGCACCAAATAAAGATCAGCGTTTCTCAAACGGAAACTCTGACTACTTATTTATTAGCTGTTTTATAGGCTATCTTTGCCATTTCAGTCAGCTATCCGGCAAGTAAATGATTTTAACATTAACGTCTCTACTAACTAAATAAACTTTCTAACCCGGGTTATATTGCTAGAAATGCGTTTTGCGATCAAGTTTAGAAAGTTAACAATAATTTACGACTTCATAATAAAATAGCTCGTTAACAAGTTCAATATATTTCTGCCGAGTCGTAAAAATGACTTACTTGTTATTTATTTTAGACAGATCGGGTAATTAAGAAATATAAAATGAAGGCAAAGTAAAGTAAAACAATGGCTCAGTCAGTATCTGTATAGCTTCGTATCCTCTTGCTTAGCGGTAACTGTGCAGTACGGTTAACCTCACAGGGGTATTGAAGTCCCCACTCCCCGGCAAATAATTACAAGGGCACCCATACGACCTCCGCAAGATAAATTACTGGAAACCAATGAACAGGTTCGCAAACTGGTACTAAAGAGTGAGAGAAGTGATTGCAACTAATCTCTAAACAAAGCGGTACTCTGCAGTCCCACTTAGTACACACTAACGTTGAAAAGTTTGGCGACCGCTGTCCGCAGACGGGCGCGCGACACGACTCTCCAGAGAGAAAACTAGACGCCTCTACATTATACATTACAGTGGGCCTGCACTGAAATAGTGTTATTAACTTGTAGTATTTTCATCAATATTTAATGCGATCTACGTTATGCATTCCGGCCAGGTTCGTTTGCTTTTACAATGTCTAGGAATTGCTACATCAGTGATTGTATTTTTCACTTTCTGCGATTGTTTGTTACTCTAGTTTGTTTGTAGATATGTTGGTATATACAGTTTAGTCCTCCGTTTGATTGCCACTTTCTGGAGAAAAACTCTGAATCTTCGTTATATTCAGGAATTCAGGCACTGTTTTTAATCTTTGCTGAAAGAATTGAAACGAAGAAGACATTTTCAACTGTCTGAGTTACGAATAATTATACCTAAGCAAAACAAATCCTCACTTAAAATATTCTTTAAGAAGACCTCTATTTTCCTCCTGGTTAAAGTAATGAATTAAATATTTTATTCAAATTAAGTATTATTCTTTTACGATAGAAGTATTATAATGTCAAAAGCTTGAACAGTTGGACAGCTGCTGTTCCGAACTTATAGAAGCCGTGTCGCACACAACTCCCCCGCGACCCGTCTCCCGGCGGGATGAAAGTCTTTGGCACCCTCCGCGTTTTTTCTACCCGAACGACCGATATGAAGTACTCTCATTACTGTACCATTTCGCTCCCCTAAGGCTACAAACAATGTAATAGTATATGTGTATAGGATAGATTCATTCGACACAAGATTGTTTTGTGACATATATGCCACTGCTTTTTCTCTTTTACCTTGCGTTATATTGATTAGGATAAAATGAGACTACCTTATCATATCAAGATCTTCGTATCTTGTCGAAAATCATGACAATGCTACCTCAATCTAATCCATCAAACCGAAAGTAGTTGGGATGTAGTTAAATTACTTTCTTTTGTTTTAACTCAAGTAATTGAGCACCGCTGTGATCCGTAACGTAAAGCTGAAGTCCAATTACATTTTGTTGCTCGCTCACGGGGTCTAATGAAGCCTCGTCCTAAGTAACTAGAAGAGAAGAAAGTTTTAAGTAAGTAGGTTAGCGAGCTATTTACCGAGTTACTTACTTAAAACTTTTTTTGATGTTCCTGAAGTCGTTAGGAGATTTTTATGTGGACAGAAAGAAATATTAGAAGCTTTTTTTTACTCTTCCACCTTCAATCATTTCTTATTCGCATCTAGTGTTGGTACCGCGTAGCCGTAGACGTTCGTCAAGCGACTACGCAGCGTAGCCGCTACGAAAACGCGATATAGACGCGTAACCGCTACGAGAACGCGATGTAGCTGCGTAGCCGCTACGCCAACTCGACAGAGCTGCGACTCTACGTGGCGGTGGCATCAACGCCTACGCTGGAAAGTTAACTGAGTGCGCAGGCACTGTTGGGAACTCATTAATTACATTAATTTACGCTTATCTTATCCCAACTTACAAACCATAACTCGAGTTTACTGCAACAGTCATAAAGTCATGTAACTCTGAATGAATGGCCATACTGTAGGCGTCCCACCGTGTGGACATAGTCGCTTCATTAAAGCTTATGCGCCCGTATCATAATGGTAAACATCCTCGATCGTAACTCGAGTTGATAACGTAGATAATCTCGTGTGTGGGAACACAGCTACTTAGTGAGATCAATCGAACCGATAATCCATCGGCAATCGGCACCCATCGGAGATGTTCGGGTGTTCAAGCAGGCAAAACGAGCGCTCGAGCAAGTGACGTTTTGATGTATAGCCTGTCGCGTCGTCGCTTCTGTACGTCCATCAACAGCGTTAGTGATGTGCCTGCTTATACATAAATTAGGTTTTGTACTGTTATTTGTTCTCGCCGACTATTGCCACACAATTTTATGCGTCTAACTCCAATGTCTACAGCCAATGAACTATGATTTTGAGTTATGAATGACACAATGACACAATAGAGAAACTAAATTAAACGATCGCATGATTCGTCTATTGAGGCAATCAGTTTGTTTTACAAGCTAATTGTAGTTGCGTGCTCAACCAAATTGTTTTTGAATCTGACAAAGATATTAACCGCGATTAATGTTGTTCGGAACGGTAACAGGGTGTGGATGTCGCAGGAGGAGACGCCCTGGGCGTCGGGAATCACAAGAAGATTTCCGGCCACCGTAGGCGCGGGCTTGCGGACGGTGAGCAATGGGTAGCTCGCCGTCCGGTAAGGACCAAGCCCGGGTCGACGGCGCGTTGTGTTCCACGTGCGCCTCAAAGAGATGTCAGCAGAATTGACGGGGTCCGCTAGGGCCAATGCCTGCCGGGGGTTCGAAGAAAACCGATAGGGACATCGTGGCCCCCGGCAACATGGCATAGGAAGGAACACGGGTGGGTTTTAGTCAGTAAGAGTCTGACACGCCCTCCCGCTCCACCCAGAGCGGGGGAAGTTATTTGATAATTTCCCACCCAAAAAAAAAAAAAGGGTGTGGATGTCGAGCGGTGGCAAAACCATGCTGCACCTCCTATCCTGCCCTCTGTGTCCTCTGCGCTGCCGACGACGACCGTGGAAGTGGCAAAGTGTTGGGCCAACAAGATTTGAAATACTGTCGTGCCAAAAACACGAAGAAGAATGTTGTTCAAAGGAACGTTTAAACAACATTTTCGAAGTTTCAGCGTCCCAATATTTTAGTTTGCTCTATAAAGGATATTGCGAGTGATATTGCACTCATCAATACGTCCTCGGTTTCCTATTGAGGTCGGAATTGGATAGATTTCCTCCGATGTCGCGATTTAATATAACTTGTGCTCTTGTTAGACCAATTTATCTGACGTTATTGCCCCGAAATAGAATCGCTGAGCAATTTGTTCGCGGTTGAACTGTTTATTGGAACTTGTTTAAATATTATGTTTTGAGATTGATTAATTAGGGTCATTGTAGCCGCAAGGTGTTACGCATTTTCATACAAAATAGTACGGTGCGACCAGTCTGTAGAGTGCGTTCGTTGGTCATAGAAAATGTACGAAAGTTATGGAGGAGTATTTTATACCAAAAAGAGAAAAAAAAACAACCGACTTCCAAAAAAACACATTTAATTTCGGTAGTCGGTGTCTTTTGATATGTATTTTAGTTTTTTGCCACCGACTTCCTATATTAAAGTTATTTTTCACTTTGTAATGTTTATTTTGGAAGTCGGTGGCTCAAAAAAATAGTTTTTTCTCTTTTTAGTTATGGTACCTACCCCACACCAATTCGTATACCACTACTTGCTATATAAACAACAGTGACAGGAAGATAATTATAATAGGTTATTAGATCGTTTATGTCCTCTGTTGAGAGCTTACTGTACGCTAGCCCTCCAGAACGCATTCACCGGGTTTTCAGTACTTAGCACGCTAAGGTGCAGCGCAGACGACACATTTTTTGTGCGATCGAGTCTGTGGCGCACATTCAAATTCGTAATGTGAGCTACGGAATGGTTCCTAAATTAAATTTTAAATTGACAGAAATTACTATCGAGCGACACATCCTATATAGAATAACCTGCATTCGGAAATACATCGGGGACAAATAAGACATTTTCGTGCGCCACAGACTCGACCGCACAAAAAGTGTGTCGTCTGCGCTGCACCTAAATGGGATAGTCTCACTTACTTGTAAATTACTTCAACGGGAAAGTACCTCAAGATATTGCATTGAGAGTATTTTTCCTAGTATTCTAATGTGCATATATAAACATAAACATTAAATACAATGTACTTACTGCAAATCAGCACAAATTGCACATAACATAACGCACCGTCTCCTTCAGACATAGATAATATTCAATCACCCCTAAACTGTCGTTAAACCCGTATCCATAGACGTAAATATAAAATGTTCGTGTGGTTCATGTCTAGGGTTGGCAGACGTTACTTTGCTAAAATGTTTGTGATTATAACCCGAATTCAAAGCGTGGCTGGCCGAATTAAGAAAAACAAATGGTGAACTTTTACATAAAAAAAACAACTACTACTACTACTATTACAGAAATGTAAGGTACTTGTTTATGTATATATATGCACATTAGAATACTAGGAAAAAGACTCTCAATGCAATATCTTGAGGTACTTTCCCGTTGAAGTAATTTACAAGTAAGTGAGACTATCCCATTTAGGTGCAGCGCAGACGACACACTTTATTTTGAAGACTTAGAATAGACTTCTAACCTTTACCTACTTTATTTTTTGCTACATTTATGTTTATTCCTACCTTATATTTCTCTGTTTTTCTGTGTTTCTTGTAAATAGTTTAGTTTTCTGTTTATCCTAACCATGTTAGAAAATTATTTTTATTTGAGAGATATTTTTTAATTGTTGACCAAATTTATTTGTTAGGCCTGAATTCCTTTTACGCTGATGTCGGCCGCGTACGGTCGGTTGCGTACGCAACGTACGAACGTACGCACCGCTGACGTCAGCGTCGCAGTATGATGTTTTATAGAACACAACGTATTTATACGCACGTTGTGCGACCGACGTACGCGACCGACATCAGCGTAAAAGGAATTCAGGCTTTAACCTCCTACAACCACAATATTCTATTCTTTAGTGTTATTACATTGTAGAAGGTTAACGAATCTAACTATATTAAGAAGCAACTCTATATACCAGAATGTTAAATTCGTTGTTTTCCGGAGAGAATACGCTTCTAACGTTCTAATCTACAAGTCCATCTATTATTCTATTATAAGTTCAATCTAATGTATGTGTAGTTACTCCTACTTCTGCATACTTAATCTACATTGGTGTGATTGAGTATCAAACACAGGTCTGTACATTATTTAATGTTACAAGTACCAAATGTTTACATATTTATGAGATTATGATAACCGCACAGGATACCATTCGTTATGCGTATTACGGCTTGTCATGCAGATCAAACTTTTGTAGCAATAAACTAATATTAACTATTACTAACTGTGGTAGGTAGCATACTTAACTCTTAAGAGCTACCTACATGAATACCTACGACTACCTATTATGCATAAAGAACGTTATCTGGAGACACTCAACAGTTCGATTTAGATTTAGACCCAACGATCGCCTGCACATTTCCACTTAACCAAATTCGTTTTGTAAATACAAGGCTTGTTCATGTTCTGTGTTAGTTAGGTTTAAACCCATCTAGACAGCTTACATATACTTTTGCTTGAGTCAAAGTCAAAGTCAAAGTCAAATCATTTATTTCAAATAGGCCCATGTATGGCACTTTTGAACGTCGAAATTTACAAAATATTAAAAATGATTCTAGTCGCCCCTTCCAAAAGGTAGTTTTCGTATGGAGAAGAATGGGCAAGAAACTCCACCGTTACTCTTTTAAAATGTTTTACAATAGTTTGTATAGGTACGTACATTAGTTAAATAATTATATGTGAAGACGATGCACCTAGAATAAAATTACTATACCACAATAGGTAAAAAGAATTAAAAATGAAGCAACGACAGATAATTTAATATGTGATAGATACATGGTGCTCACATATTTACAAACATTGTAAAAGTAGACGATTTTCCTAAAATTTTGTAATTAATAAGTCAGTGTGTGAGAAAGTAATCACAGAATGTTAAATCAATGTCATAAAACACAAAATAATCAATTTTACAATTAAATTAGCAACCAGTTTGATTTTGTCTTGATTCTAAATTGTCCTATGGAGCAGGACCAGCATGTTTCCAAGCACTCTTATCCTGGATATAATCCTCTAATTTATAATATGCTTGTTTACAAAGTGCACTTTTGATATGAGTTTTAAATTTTCTTTCATTTAATTGCAATATGTCACAAGGTATTTTGTTGTAACATTTAACACAGTACCCCATAAAAGATGTATGTACTTTAGATAATCTGTAAAATGGTTGATCTAGTTTATCTTTATTTCTAGTATTAAAATTATGTCTGAGAGAGTGGGACAGCCCTGCGCATCAGACAGATAGGCGCAGAAGGGCCGGGGGGCTGACATCGCCATCGCACTCGTCTGACGTGACAGCGGCAGGCACTCCAATCTGCGATACGCACTCGAGTGGCGAGTGTGCCGACGCACTCACACTCACACACTTGCATAACGTTCACGTTACAAAATACATGCAAAATATTCGCGCGTTCGCTTCTATATTTTTTGCGTGTTAGCGAAAATGGAGCACTTTCGCAATCTTACGTGACGTGGTGACTAGGTATATCCGCTAGGATATAGACAGCCACGATTAAGTCTCTTATTTTTTTTTTGCTATATTTCTTGAAAAAGACAATGCTTGAAGCAATACTGAAAATATGTTTCAGGTCGAGTAGGTACAATTGTTCCTTATAATTATACAATGCTCTATAAAAAATAAAGACAATTAGGTGTCGTTGTTTTCGAAAACAATAGTTTATTAATAAAAAGATGACGAAAGATGTCACAAAAGGTGATGACGTTTGCGCTAGGTAAATCAGTTGGCATATAAGTAACACATTTGTGCTGAGCTTAAAGAATGGATGAGTTAGTAATGCCTTACCATTAAAGCAAATGACACATACTCAGACGCTAAAATAAGTACTTAGGTCTACACAGTACACCAAGGTTTCTAACTTTCCAGTTTCAATGTCAAATTATTTACAGCAAAAACTATTGGTAATCTTGGTAAAAACGTGTCTAGTTTGTAAGTAGGTAATAGATTTTAGTTATCTGAAATCATAAATTTGTGTCATATCTATATAAAAACAGATAAAGTAATATTTGATAATAATACCTATCTAGCCTTGACGAAGATTGGTATTTCCATACTCTGATTGAAACACTAGAAAAAAACAATTAATTGTCGAATTCAGTCAAGCGTATCAACCACTCACGCAAACCCGAAAAAATCGGCTAATCGACTCTTTCGGGTGTAAATAAAGATTAAAAATCACTTCACTTGCTTCTCAACGATCCCCTTTAAAAGGTTTCGAGATGAAAAGGGGAGCTCGGGATGAAATCTTGTACAACCGTTTTGGACGCGGTCGATATTGTTATGAAACTTTCCGGGCTACAACAGCGATATAATTTAAATAGGAAATCGACGCGTTTAACTTTGTGGTAATCAGTTTAGATAACTTATATTACCTAACTTTGATCCAACTACACTGTTTTACAAGATAACAAAGGAAGACAGATGCTTGATGTCGATGGCATTATATTTAGGTAGTTTCCTAAAGCTTGCTGCGTAGAATGTGGAACTGTGGATGATCATAATCATGAATCAGTGCTGCAAGAGTTTGGAATGCCACAAACTGCGTTCAACATGTCGGCTCTTGAAACGGCAATAATTAACGCATTTAATTAGGTTCTATTATCCTGCGGCCGTCAAGTCCGTATCTCTTGTTATCGGAGTACAGCTGCAAGCGGCACGAAATGATGCGCGAATGAACTGGTGATTGACGCCCTAACTATTAATAGGCATACACAAACTATCATAAACTACGCTTTCGGTGCCTTGTGGCCGTATAACGATCTCGATTGGCCAAACATTGGTTAAAGACCTCACAGACTGTTTATGTCGTGTTCCTCATAACTGAATGTAAATCGTCGATAAAGCTGGATAGTCCACACCATGTAGGAAGTATGGCATTGTCATGCGAATGTTATGCAACCACTACCACGTGCACTATTAATATTAATATTTTACTCGCCATTGTTTCGTTCTGACGTCGATACAACAAATAGTTAAGCTCGCTTTACATCTGACCATTGACCGCATCCGCAAACATGCGAGTTGTTCAAAACTATTTCATAATTCCGACACATTTCCATTCGGAAATTCTTGTATTTGGAACTCAAATGATAACAGCTTAATTTTCAACTTATCAGTTATCGGAACATTTGTTTAAAAAACACACAAGTATAGAATTTCATACGCAGCCATGTGTCAGCAAACTGTCTAAGCCAATCATTCCAATGGATTACTTAATGCGGTATCAGGCTTTATCCATAAAAACACTGCCCTAATGGAAGGAAATAGCGTAATAAACGCGAATGTAATCACAATTTCCCTCGTCACGGACAAACAGAGGGTCGCATATGTTCACTCGTTCCGTTCATTCATCGTCAGCGTAATCTGGGCGAGCTTACCCGGGGCATGCGTCCCTCCGATTGATGGCGGATTTACCCGATTCTCTGTATAAAATACCAGTGTCATGTTAAGGGTGTGTTCCGTAATGTAATAATTGTGGAGTCAGAAATAGTCAGAATCACTGCCCAGTATATGATACATAAATGGGTTTATAAATGCGTAGTTTCTCATATTGATGGATAGATTACTACTTACTTAAATTATTAAACAAAGTGCAAGTTAAAAGCAAAGATGAACATGTTCTTTTACGTAATTCTCGACTTCTCGTCTTCTTGAGGAAATATCCTGGGCTATCCTAGAAATGAAGGTAATTGAAATGTAGATCAGCAGTCTAGGTTTTGCAGAACTACTCCAACTATCTATTATTGAAAAACTCTCTATGGATTAATTTTATGCTGGAATGTCTCTTGCCTATCGAGTCTGAAGTTCCATGTACATTTATGTAGACTTGTTCAACAACTACCGCCATAATGAGGTATTTACGTTATAATTAGTTTATTGAACATGTCACTTGGAAGCATATATGGTAGGTAAGAGTACAGTAAAGGCTTAATATTAATGAACGAGTCAATTACCGAGGTAGAAAGGAGGTTAACGAGAAACTACGAAACTAAATGAACGTCACACTTTCCGAAAATGTCTTTACAACATAATTACAATCTACTAGGAAAATTAACAATTCTTTCAAAAGGAAAAAGAAGAAATAATATTCATAAACAACAAAACTTGTTTATTTAGTAAGTTCACAGGAAAACCGCAGGCAGTATGTAATTGTCTATACTTAGGTACTTACTACACTACAAATAACAAACAAATACCTATTTCTCAGTTGCATAAAACTATGAATGGCACATGTTTGTCTATTATAT
Source organism: Agrochola litura (assembly GCA_949152395.1). NCBI lineage: Eukaryota > Metazoa > Arthropoda > Insecta > Lepidoptera > Noctuidae > Agrochola > Agrochola litura. The sequence goes on from OX424508.1 coordinate 9,112,029, forward strand.
CCTTAGCGAGCCAACCTTGAGAAGAACTTATAATAACAATGTTTATAATAGTTAAAAGAACACGTGTCAAAAACATGTTGTTCATTTCGCGGAAAATGTTCAGGGCCAGTAATCCGTAATTCGGAGATAAACTTGTACAGGGTCAAAAAATATAAACCCTGTTGCACGTATACACTGTTATTGTTCCCCTGTTTGAAACGAAGTATATTAAGAATTTATTTAAGATAGCTATCACCAAACAAGAAACACCAATTATATATCTTCTAGATATACTAATGATACGAAGGCTCCTGTAATTGTAGAAACAGGAACATAAGACAAAGTATCGATAAAACGAATAGATATTATGTAATAGCAAATTGTGTACGGAGCGCAATTACGTGGCACAGCACATTAATCTGCATGTAACACAAAACAGACTGGAATGCGAATATCTAACGCCCCAGTAATGAGATACTGCAAACACTTGCCACTTATCTACGAGTATCATCGATTGGTCGCTCAATGCCAGACATTTGAACAACAATGTGACAAGATACATCGCCTCAACTACTACCATAGAATAAATAATTGTGGCTATTCTATGACTATTAGGTCCTTTATACCTAGGATAGCTACAATGAAAATGCCTCGTGTAAATAAATCTGGAATCATTCAGTCACCTCTGTGGCGCCGTTCTGTCTTACCACAATAACCACAAATGTTTTAGCTAGCATTTTTTTTTTGGAAGATAGACTTGAGACACGTTTTAGAAAACGTTTATTTTGCAATAGTAGCTAGTCAACACCTTCAGTAAAGTTTAAAGTTCATTTAAAACAAAACGAAAAGTCAATGAAAGAAGAAACAATCCAAGTTTCCGACCATGAAACAACTGTCAATGGGACCCCAAGCTATCCTTATGACAAATAAGGTAGAGTAGGTGCGGCACTTGTGAGTCAACGTCCGCGTCCTCACGCCAATATACAGAAATGTTTTTGCGTTATTTTACCGAAGGCGGTAAATCACCATGTGTGCCTTGAAAATCCGCCACTTCAAAATAGAATATGCAGAAATTCCCCCAAGAATAGCTGGTACCAGCTAGTTCAATAGCATGATCAAAATAGACCCAACGGCAGTCTGACGCAGGAGCTAACACCGTCATTGATGCATACAAATCCTGTTACTAAAATAGGACGAATTGCGAAAGCGAGTGGACGAACAGGCGACGACGCGCTAAGTAAGTGCTGCTAATGTGAGATAATAGAAATGGGGAACACGCAGACCTCATGTATATAGACAAAGGATTGTTATTTGAGTGTCAGGACATGGCAGGCGCCGTCAGAGATAGACGAGCACCCGGCGACCTTGCGCGTGCGTCGGCGGCGCGTCGTTGGCGCTGTGCGTAAGAGAAATAGTCCAACGACATGCGATACAAGGAATAGTAAGATACGCGGCGCCCGCGCCGGCGCCGAGCCCGCCGCCAGCCACCATACTAACATGTTAAACATGCCATTGTGTGCCAAAAGAATACAAACAGCCGCTTTTAAAACGTAAACAAATATCCAATTAAAGTATTCTTGCATTACATACCTCATCACCTGTTAAGCAGCCTTATTAAGGCGGATAACAATTAAAATTCTATTGTGTCTCGTTAATGACATTTGAAGGGGTATGCTGGACCTTCCACACACGGAAGAGATAAGTGAGCTTTCGCGAGCTTGGGAACTTTTAAAATGTTGAGTCCGACTATATTTTTTTAAGATTTCGCATTATAGTTGATGAGACGGTGATACATGCAAGACTCAAGCCATAAGCTAAGATTACAATTCTGATACAAATCCGCTCCGTAAACAATAAAATCTAATCGATTTTGTATTAAAACCTAACGAGGAGTAAGAAACCAAATACCTCTTGTAATAAGGCGCAAACTGGTGTGACCTGGTGGAGGTTACAATCTCAGCTAAAGGCGAGATACCTACCTGCAAGCGCTTTAATCCTCAGACGCAGGAGTATTTTTAACCCCAAGCTTCTTCAGAAGGGTCCTTATCCTAAGTAAATACTGCTGACAAGATACACCGACTAGATTATGAACACTATCTAGGTATGGATCTAACGTAGGCAGTCGCCTGCGAACACAGTTTTATTTTAGAAAGTAATCGCGAATTTATTGCCTCGTATACCGTAATGTTCTTGGTTAAGAATGTAGCGTTCGACAAAGATCACAATAGATAATCAAGCTGCACATAAAAACCAACAGGCGGAGAAGTGTGAACAATTACCAATTTATTTTTGCAAGCCAACAACGAACATGCGTGTAGGCTTTAGATAAATGTAATAATATTATCAAAGAATATGATTTGCGTGACGAATCCGTGATTAATATTTTATGCAAGGTTTTCAAAACGAATATAATTTATAAAAAAAATTGTGGGACAGGTAGGTAGAAAACAGGATTAAGCAGAGACCAACCAGACCAGTCCAGTCCTTATAATATAGTAAGAAATAAATTGTTTTGACCGGTGAATAAACAAATGCACACAAAAATCTCGAAACCCCGCTTTCCCAAAGGATAGCCACGAAAACCACAGAGCACAAAGAGGTTCTTTCAATAATAATAAAAAGAAGAAGAATAATAATGAATTCGAACAAGACAGAAATCATAATATTATATTTAGAACTCGAAAATGATGACAAACACTCCAAATATTTTAAAGGTTTTGTTTAAACACTTGGTTATGAAACAAAACATTGTAAAGGGTACGACCACAAAGGAATATGAACGTCATTGTGCGAAGTTTCTCAACTGCGTTTCATTACAAAAATAATTAATATCAAACAAAAATTACTGCTCTGACGGGCAGCAAAAACTGGAGCGGTAATTAAAAGCATGAAATTATTTTCGTTCAGTGGAAGGTTTTCTTGCAAAATGCACCCGCACATTGGCTGAGTCAACACGATCTTACAGCCAGCGGAGAAATGCTTGAAGATTTATACCAGGCGCGTGAGAGTGCGACTTGCAGACTCTCGCTTGTCTGCCGCGTGAAAACTTAATGTTGAGAAGTACTAAAACTTGTTCGTGTCTTGAGCTGAGCACTTTAAGTATTAGGAGGGTTACGGACTAACATGCTCGCAGAAGTGCTCAGACTTCTCTCATAGTAACTCTTCAAATACAATAGTAGATCTATGTCATGTATGATCTAACCTACATGCGTAAAATAGGTATCTGGGCTAATAATAACGAGGGCGTTACTAGAACCGAGGGAGGTTAAAAAATGGGGAGTCCACTCAGGCATGTGCACCGCGAAATTAGCTCGTAGGAAAACAATGAGTTTGGGTACTCAGCCTCAGGCTTATGCTCTATGCAAATCTGTATACCGGAAATTAAAACTGGGGTTTTGTTCGTTGAAGTTTGTCTGAACACTAACTGGGACCGATTACGTAACCACGTCGGTATCCACACTAATGAGCTCGGAAATCTCCGTCAACGAACTACTGGACGATTAGTGGGCCATGCTGACCACGTCACCATGGAAGTTTAACTCGCACACTTATCACTGCCAGTAGCACACTAAATCATAAAAAAGAGTTAGAAAGAGGGTGTGGCGCCATTAAGTGTTTCTAACTCCTAGTCATAACTCATTGCTTTCTCCTCTGAGAGTATGCATTAAAATATTAACCCTTTCGAAAGCTGAATAGGGGGACAACAGCGTCGATAATTAAGTTAAATTTATAACGTGGTGAGAAGGGGCTGTGGCTGACGCAGGGCGGCAGGGAGCCGCTGGGGCGGGCGGTAACGAGATGAGCGGTCACGCGCGACTGGCCGCCGTAGATAGCAACCTCCGCCCTTCATGATAGAGCACAACACTTCATTTTGTCAACTAAAATGTGACTCGGATACAAAAACACTCTTTACGCACTTCTCACAAACATTTATACCCCTGGATCATAGAAATTTATATCATCTCGTATCCCTGATCATAATATATATTATGTGATGTTACTGTACCTACTGTAAATGTTTGAAATATGTTTAATGTGCCATAATACTCATAATGCTCAGTAGGATATTAAGTACTAGTACCTACGACGCTTTAAATGTCTTTAGTTTTTCTGCTTGAAAACATCACGAGAATGACATTCAGATGTAACGATTTAAGAATCCAAGCAGCAAGCATAGTATTATGAATATGTTCGTGTTCATAAAAGAATCAAAGAACTTTTAATAAACACAACAGCGAATAGAAAATATCATAATAATGTCAAATACTTTTCCGAACCAAGTTGGTAATAAAATAAGATGACGAACATTTTATAACACAGACTCCAATATCATTCGGGAACACAGTATCTTGTTCGCTTGAACAAATAAAGACAGCTTGAGATTTTGCGACAAGTCCATATCGGAAATTCGGAAGAGCTTTAAAACAAGCGTCAAAAGCTACGTAGCCAACGATAGAACTTTGTTTGATCTGTTTTAAGTACGAAATCATGTACCTAGCAAATAGAAAAAGAGTTTCGTCAAAAAGAAAGGTTCATGCCAACATATTTTACATGTGTGAGTTCAGCAGATACAAAAGGTGTTCGTTGCAATCAGTGATACTGACACGGGACCGGGAATAGCCTATAACAATTTTATTTTCTGTCCGATGCAACTGTTACACAATAGATGCTCCACAATAAAGGATGGACGCCGATTTGCAAAGACGCACATTCTCATTTGTGCGATAAATGATTCCATGATAACGATGCACTATTCAATGCTCTTGACAATGATTAAGCGTTGTATAAAACAAAGTGAAAAGACGATGAGATATATGAAGAAAATATACTTGATCGATTACGAGAACCTGGCAATCTAATCAATTAGATTGCCAGGTTCTCATAAACATTTTAGTCACGCACAACGATTCAAAGAAATGTTTGTTTTAACAATTTTCTTAGGTATTGCCTCAAGATAGTAATTACCACTTTAACGTTTCAATTAATTCACAGTCAAAATCTTTTCGAATATCTTCCAGTTTCTCTTTTATTGTTCATACAAAACAAGCTGGCATAACTGAACATGATCCTAGTACATCTTCTAACGTTACTAAGGCAAACAAAGATCTTTGTATATCTTTCAACAGTCAGCCGCATTCGATTGAGAAAGTCCAGTTGTACACAAATCTTCCTGGGATATCTCCCGATGTTTGTTTATTCTAAACATGGATAGCCAGGAATGGTTCTTGACCAAAATGTAATTCCCAACTTAGACGCATATCGAGTGACGTTGAACAGAGTTTCGCTAAGTTAAATAAATGATAGTTGATCGCGCGATAGTTCCGTAGTAAAATAACTAAACTGTCCTCCGAGCTAGTACAAACTATTCACTTGAAGTCAAGCCTTGCTAAGAATTTCAGTTTCATAGAATAACTTTATCTTTGAAACTGAATGCACTTGTAAACAAAGTATATCAGGCGTGCAATTCAAGTTATGAAACAACGTTGCAAATATTTATATACCTCGTACTTTTACTGTTAAACTTGAGTTTGTATTTATATTTGCCGCTCCATTGAATAAAGTTTATTTGTATGCAAAACAAAATTGTTTGATGACAAGAGAATAACACATGAACATAAATATTTCCCATGTGGGGCGTGGTATCCGCAATAAACACGTGTAAGATGCACAAAGACGTCATGGAGTCAGCTTTGTGCTTTTATTGGCTTCGGTTTAGATTTCAACATATGGAGTTGTCATAGCATAAACATAGGCACCGCGCCGCGGGAAATATCCTTCCGCTTGCGCAAATACAATGTCTGTTGTTGAATAATAAATAAAGCATGGGGACGAGAACAAACGTATCGATTTAGAAAATAACGAGTCCACAGAAGAGGAATAAAATGCAAATGGAATAGCTACAAAAGTATAACGTAAAAGCCATCAACGTTTAACATTCTCAGTAAAGTAAAGATAAAACATTTCGTTAATTATTCGGATATTGACTCCAGTTGGTTTCGAAAACTTTTACACCGTGTGAAGTAACAGCAAACATTTAGCTTAAAATTAATTATTTGCATACAGCATTCCAAATATCTTGCGGTTTCGGAAGACGGTGCTAAAACTCCCACGAAGATTTTTCTTAAATGAATCACTGCGGAATGAGCATAGCTAAAGATGGATAAGAAGGATAGTTCATTAAGTTTTTAGATCCGTCTGAATCATAAAAGAGTACCATATTATATCTACTTAATAAAATCTTAAATTCACTGACCAGAAGCATGATATTTTGCTCAAGAGATTTGCAACGAAAGTGAGCACTAAAGACGGATTTAAAAAAAGTATTCCTTACATGGGTTAAATAGGGGATGAAATTTTGTATAGAAGTTTGCATAGATATGGATATGCCAATCGGGTACATGGCTTGTTCCTTATAATAAGGTTACGAGGGCCTTACGATAAAGGGCCATCTCAGCAAATAAGCCTCGTAAATGCTCAAGAAAGTAAGCTAGAAAAGGAAATACAATCAACGTTGTGCGTAGTTTGACCTACTAATTTGTGCCAACAGTTTTCGTAGCAGGTTTCGCAAAGTTTGTTATCAATCTGAACATGATTACCGGCGATTATGAGTTTGAGTCAGAGGCCAGCCGTGGCCGGAACGAATTCGCACATGCCGCGTGACTGATCGAGCCTTGATTTATATATAGGTACAAGAGACTTGTGCTAGCCTTATACTGATTTACATCCCTACATAGTTTTTCTATCTGTACCTTTCTTTGAATCACTCTTCTCTTTGTCTGATAAGTTTAGTTTTGATCGTAGATTTGCAAAATCTTCGGATGCAAATTCTTTCAACTCAATTTATCGCACAATCCTCTTCAGGATTCCTAATTTGCATTAACTAGGTACATCTTTAACAGTTATATCACAAAAGATTTTTAATACATGCTGTATCCCAAAGTATAAAATACTACGACCTATTACGAACAAATTACTGTCCCTCTCTTCCTCATCTCATCTTTCATCAAAATCTAAACCAATTTACACCTTGTTAACTGCGGTAGTCTTCGTATCTCTACTAATTGCTGGTATCGTTAACATGATTATGCTATCAAAATGAAAATGAGAGTTTTCATTTAAAGGCTCGCTGACCTTTCATAAACGAGGTTCAATGTGGCGACATTTTGGTCAGGCCTTGCCGCAGGGCGCGACCAGGTAGGGCTGGCAACTTTTAAAAAGCTTTGAAACACCAACAAAATCAGTACTACGTAAAAAAAAAATTGAGTCTTTTTGAACAGCACATTCTTATGTGATTTTAAATGAGCAGGTATCGTAGTTAGCATGGAAAATATGGAGTCGAATATGCATGTACTAAGCTGCTTATCACTTCACACAAAGACCTAACTCAGAGAAATGGGTTACTTAGGTGCCGTGCGCGATAAGCTATGCAAGATATTAAATGCAAGTGCGCACATGATATGAAACCTAATACGGTATTGTATTGTTGCTTGCGAGTTCTAAAAGTTCTCCTAGTTTATGAAAACTCTAGTCACCTGGCTACTCCTGGTACTCGGACCCAGAGGGAGGGGTCGGCAACCCTAGACAGGGTGGTTAAGTTCGCGTACGTTCGACCAGCTGAGTCACGCCCGGTCACCTCGTAATCTGACGTAATGTTAATATATTGATCTCTCTGCCGACCACCTCTACCACATGAGAATACCCATTCATGTGGATTATACTGGAAGAGCATTGTTCACTTAACTACGTCGGTAGGAAGGCATAAAAAGTAGATAAATAAGAACTAGCTAAATCCAGATATAAACATTTGCGAGGCATATGCGACACGCATACATGTAGTAACACTAAGCAGGCAGTTACATAACGAACATTATTTAATAATGTTTATTATTACGCTTCAAATACATAATTAGGAACATAACTATTAGGAAAGAGAAAGGCGTTTTACAGTGCATTAAGTTGGCAATAAGAAATCGATACAAACGCTTACAATTTCTAAGATGTTATAGTTCGTCCAATGAGCATACGGTACCAATTCGATAACATCAAAAGACCTCCTGTTATTGCGACCACCAACTAAGGAATTCGACAAACCAAATGCATCAGATTTCAACAGAAACCGCATGCCGCTACATTTGTTTCATCTTTGGGTTCGGAGGTCATCACAAAAAGCGGCAGAAAAAATTTGAATGGGGCAAGTGCTAATGCGGCCAGAGTTATATGAATGGGCATCGGCCACACTCGAAACCAGAGCAATCGTAGTGCAAATGAAACTCATCTTCCAAAAAGCGTAAAAGGGAAACACATGTGGTGTCCAAATATTTTTTCTCCGTAAAATTCTCCGTAAAAGTTTTGCGCAAAAACCAAAAGCGGCCGTGTCGTTCAAACGAATCCATTAAAATGCTCGTACCCGCGTGCTCCCTCGAGTGGCTCTTCACTTCTGGGAATGCAACTACCTGCTTTTTATAGCGGAGATAAGGGCTTCACAAATATGCGCAACCCGACCCTATTTGATTATCGATCAGTGGACCGTTAGCAGGAATAAGATTGAACAACATTTCGAAATCGATAGGATTATACTGTATGGAAGTGACCCAGAATTCCTGCGGAATGATGTACAGATATAAATGCATATTCATAGCCATGTGGTGCTATGCAAGCGGCCTGTAAATGTTATATATAGGTCAAATCATACCCATGGAGTGCATGATTGCATACATTTATTTATCCGATACTTAAGATATGATACATAAAACTTGTAGAGTTTTCTTTCTGTAGTGATTCTTTATAATTTCCTTCTTCAGCTTAAGTATTGCTGCACTGGATGACAAAATAATTATGCAAGTATGTAGGTAGTTATGAAGAAAACCGTTAAGCTGTCAGTACACGAAACTGTACTGTGACAAAAGATATTGTGGATAACAGCATCACAAATGTGTGACATGAACGTGGTAACAGAGATGTGGCTGAGAGCACAAAGGACAAAGGTACAGTCGCCGGAGAAATTGTCGCGACTGATTTGATTGTCCGCGCCGACGCGCACTTTGTCGGCGCCGAGCCTCGTAATGTACACGATACAAGTCAACGCGAGCTGCGAGCTTCACAAAACAACGAACGGACAACGTCTTTATAACCTTCACCACCGTAACTGATACGACTGAGAACAATTCAGCTCTTAAATATGAAATGAGTTTGCCTTAGAATAATACCTTGGCAGCATTCAGAAAATTAGGGTCTTCAACAAATATGCGTGTTTTTTTATTTAATTGATCAATGTCATCAGTATCAGTTTCAACCTTGAGTACTTACAGATTATCGCCCAATATCCAATCCGTTTTATCTAGACACGTACCTGCAACAAAGAATACAACAACTTTCAATATCACACTAGCATTAAATAAAGTAACAACATTTATATTGTGCGCTACACAAAAGGGTGCGCTGACTGCCAGCACAATAAAAGGCCTCAATAAACAGCCTTTACTGGTGTGACAGTAAGCCTTAAGTTATAACACATAAGCGTCACGGGGTGGCGAGTGGCGACTAGATCAGATGACAGATGAGAGGTATTTCAATGCTTTATTGCGTCGAAGTTTTTGTAGAGAAACGTGACTTCCGAGGGGCGTTGACCCCGCTACTGACTCCTGTAGGATGTCGAGATAACTCGTCACCGTGAGATAGCTCCCGATGCATATCTTACTAATCTAACCTCCTTTTAGGGCCTTTTTGTTAATCAGTAACCCTGTATGGAAACTAATGACGAATATGAAGCGGTTCCAAAAATGGACATTAATTTCTGTAGAGATAAGTTGTTTTATATTCCCGGTAGGGTCCTATTTCTCAGATGTGGATGAATGTATTAAAATAATAAATCTCCGGTAAACGTTAACATATGCTTCAGTAACATGCAGTTGTTACGCCTGTAAATAATCGTCATCGTGCCGTTAAATTTGCATACAGCAATAAGTCTTGGAGGATACGAGTGAATCCAAGTCGCCTCGTAAAACGAGACCACAACCGCTTTCCGCAAAACTCATAAGGCATAATGACAGTGCAGTTCTCGTAAATAAAATTGAAACATATCACGGTATGTTTTCGGCGACATTTGTGTTGCCCAAAATGGTGTCCACGCCTGTGAAGTTGTGACCAGTTACCTTGTTATTCGTGTAAACAAGAATATTGAAGTTTCTGGCGCGTCTGGGTGGCAGAAGTCGTTCTAAGTACAAACTAAGTATTCGTATAAAAAAGTTAATCTTGAGTCGAGACGGTCCCTCGGCTTTCTAGTGACCTTTATATACAAACTGTACCCGACCAAAGATCCGAGTAAATCTTTTAAATAATATATTACCGCTTTCTTTGCCATACGATTATGTATCTCTCAGTAGAGCTTTAATAGTAAGAAAGTTTAAGAACGTTTACATTTGATCTCAGTGAAGGCAATCGAAGCTCTGAACACATAAACAAGAGCTAAAACTACCGGTTCGCTGACGGACCTCATAAACGAACTGCTGATGGACTTATTATCTGCTCTAATAATAAACCCACTTTAGAGTGTATACCGCTATCCAAAACAAACGTCTTACTTTTCATCAGTGATAACATGGGGAAGAAGACATTAAATACTTCTTACATTGATCTTTAATTTACAAAGTCGTTTTGAAGTTACTGTTAGCGAATAGTGTCAGTACCAATACTTCCTGGAACAACGAGGAAATTAATGGCGATGTTAAATATTAGACAGACACTAATTAGTTAGGTACTCAAGTGCAACGAGAATCCATTATGAGCGTTCGTTGTTTTGAAAAGCCATGCCACAAAACATTTCAAGTAGCTAAGTGCAGAGATAAAACAAGTGTGCAACAAGCAACTCTGCCTGAAGCAAGTCCCATTGATGATATTTTCACACGCCGCAGATACAACATAGCGCCAGTAACCGACTTGGGCGGGCTACCGGCGGTGGCTATTTTAAATATAATTGCAGCCTCCATGCACTGCCTGCAACGTTTGTTGTCCGACCACTATGAATACAGTTCTGCAATAAACTTCGTTTTTATAGTAACCGCACGGAGATAAACGAACAGGGGTGAGGAGCTTACTTTGTCATTGCTATTAAGCGTAGCAGATATATAGCAACTCTATGACTGCGTAGAACTGTCTTCAGTGCTCCCGAGGACCGTACGGCTCGACTTATTTGTTTGATTCGAAGGAGTGTTATTTCCTACACATCCAATTTTCTTTTCGTTACGGTTTCTAAGACAGTTGAATCATCTCCCTGGAAATATGCGTTTGTCTTAGATTTATAGTCTCGGGTGTTATATTCTGATGGTCGCTCGGAGTGTATCTATGTCCGCTAGGATCTCACATATACTCCCATCTAACCTAGCTTCCTCAATTTTGTAATGTGAGAACAATTATATTAAAAGTGACGACTTGATTTACCTACCAAATGATGTTTAATCGGAAACATGTGTAACGCTTGTATGAAGCTAATAGTATTAGGTATAGTACTCCGACGGACGGATTACACAGTGGCTCGACTCACGGTCGGTATCGATTGAAAATGCAATTTATTCTCACCGAACACCAAAAGCAGAGTGCAAATAAACTGATTTGCGTGCAAATATCGAAGCCTGAGTAGTTTGCGGTCAACTTTCAGGAAACTTTTTATGGAATTTCAACGAGTTTTTTTATCGAATCGTGCGTTTGCAATGCAGAATTCAATATTTATGAAAAAGCAATTTATATAATTATATAAGAGATTGCTTTACTTAGGTACTTTTTTACATGAGAACCTACTTTTAACTCATGGACTTGTAGTGTTTAAAAATATCAAAATCTTCCACATTCAATGGCACATCCAATCAAAATGTTTACATTCCCGAACGATTATAATCTTAGTTAATTTGTTACTTCGAACCGAGTGTGTGCATGTGAATGGAGCAGCACAGCTATCGATACGCGCTGGCATTCATATAATTACCTACGATATGTATAACATTACTGATACACAGGACATGTGTCCCACTATTAAGACGATAATTTAACCCGACGGCGCCATATGCAGTAATTTATTCCCAGCTATTAACTAACTAAACTGTGCGTATACGCTACGATACGAAAATAAAATCGGTACAAGAATCGTCTCTGCCTGCAATTTAAAGATGACGAGACTGGTTCTCAGAAAAAACAAATATATAGCTAGCAAGAACTTTGTTTTATTGCGCAGATATATCTTACAAGAGATACCTACAATGTAGGCACGAAAATGTAGACAAAGTGCTTGCCCTTTTCAAGAAGACAAATTCGCTTTCGATATTACGCCTACGTAACAAACAAATATACATAATTTTATATGTGTACCAATCACTTCAACGAGTGAAAAGAAAAGATTTTTGCGACGGAAAATCTCTCGGGGCAAACTGCTTTCCTCTACATTAAGTTCCATCCCTGATTAAGCAAAACAAAAACACGGGAAAGTCTCTCGAGTCAAGAGCTCAAGCGACGCAATTTGCTACATTTCCATTACAAGCAGTCCATGTTGTTCAACAATTACTCGCAAGTTTTATTCGTACTCCATTACTAATTAACCTGGATAACAGTTTACGCTGTTGGCTCTCGCAAGAGCATTAAATACATGAGTTTTACTGTTTCTCTTTTAGTACATTTTATTGTTGCATTAAAACATATCGGTTATACGCCGTCTACGCTGACTTTGCATGACATTAAAAATTTGTCGGCAGACCGACATCTCTGGCTAGTGTTGAATAATTCATTAGTTGTAGCTTCGATTGAATTAAAGGTTGTATCTCAGTCTCGACATGGTATCGGTGCTCTATTTGATATCAGACATGTTCCGATGTGCACCAGATGTCGCTACATAGCCTTTGATAAGTTATCGACTAGCAAACGTGTTAGAGGTCCGAATAGGAGTCTATTAATAGTCCATTCAGTTAAAGATTTAGCCATATTACTTATTTGCTTTTCATTCAGTTTGTGATTTCCATTTCGTTAAAGATTAGAATTTATTTAGAGGTCCTAAAAGGTCCAAAAGAGATTGTTATTATCATGTGTAGCCGCTTTAAAGCTTTTCTACGTCCACACAACGATGGTAGCAAAACAGAAGCTGCGTGTATTTCTAGATGGAGTCACGACATTCACGACAGATGCATTCTGTCTATCTGATTCATTTATACACGAATTCTTCATTATACAACCTGTATTATAAGCTCTTAGTAATACTTACTATACAAGATGATAGCTACTACGCGACCAACACGAATCTAAACTACGAAGAAACAAAGTGTCCTTTATGCAAATATGTACCTTTATTACGTAACCGGCCTTCCAAACAATCTATGCTAATCGATTTTGTTGGAATTGGACAATTTAATCAGACTCGGACAAATCACAACTGTATAATCTAATCGCATCTTCCTACTCAATAAAATAGCTATAAAACACGAAGATTAAAGCGAAGTAAAAGACGACAAGACGGATGGTATCGATATTGGCGCCCAACACGGCATTCTAAGAAGGAAACCCATTCGATTCAGTTCGCTACATGTACAGCGCGCGACGCCTCCATCTATTAAACATTCAATGTGCATCGACTCTTTATCATTTTAGGGCGAGCACGAATGTTAATCGAGTCGGTAAAGTGTATTTTTATACACGTCATTTCTTAAAATCGTGCGTTGATATCAATTTGTTAGGACGTGACTTGAATTTGATGATGTAAGCGTGGGCGCTCGTGCTACTGTAATCCGAAAAAATTGAGCCACACATGAAGGGAGAATGGCTGCTGTTGGCACTTTTAGCGAGTGATTTACGATGTTGAGAAAAGCTTTCTACTTCACTCGCAAATTCCTCAAATGTTTTTGCTATTTACAAGCCAAATTAATTACCTACAAAGGCAATGATGTTCAAGTAGAGAGATTGATTAATTTTGGTACCTACTTCCATCATTTTCCAGACACTAAACAAATAATCCTACTAAATAAATACACACCTACCCAGTAATTAGGGCAATAAACGTTAGCCTCCAGATGAAATGAAAATTAATTTACATAAAATCGAATAAAAAATTGTACTAAATAAATTAAAGTGCTACCTCCACAAAAAAACATCCCTGTCAGCCGATAAAACCTTTGTGCTCATTTTAACAAGGATAAAAATAAAGCCTTCTTTTATCAGAAAGGAAATTCAATTATCTGTAACATAGTTACTGGTTGAAACGGCGGAGTAACGTCCGGTCGAAACGGGGAAGTTTGAACGCCCAAGGCTGGGTAGGGTAGTTAGCAGTTGTTTGCATACAACCCAAAGCTCCTTTTTGTCCCGTCCTGAATAATGGTATTGTTAATAGCCAGCTACACATAATATACATTAGTATATGTACCCACAAGTATTTAGGTACGCAAGTGATTTACCGCAGCCTGTTGACATAGAAAGTTAGCATGTTGCGGTCTACACGCACCGCTGAAGATTTAAAATTAAATTGCTCCATTTATTTCATCAGCTATTTATTTTATCCTGTTTTGTGTTTTATATTCAGTTAATATAGATTGTGTTGATGTTAAGCTGTCGGCAATTAATTCTTGAAATTATGCTTTTGTTACGTTTCATCGTCATTTAGCTGATGCTCTCTTCTTTCAGGATTGAAACAGGCTTTTTATTACAAATATATATTTTCTCTGCTTTCATAATATCATCCTTTTCCCATTCTATTACATCAACGTCCTCATAGACTGCCAAATAGCCATCTTTATCAGTTCCCAATATCTAGCCAGCTCGTTTTACAATTCACGTCAGTGAAACGTACTGAACGTGATAGGTTTTCGCAGTTCGACAAATTCATTCTTTGAATGTAATATTAGCACTTTGGCACGTGCTTTGTGCCTAAGATGAGGTCTTTTTATCTTTTGTAAAATGATCTGTAAATGTTAGAGCAAAGAAGATATAACTAATCAAATTTCTTATAGTCAAAGAGTACCGTAGTCCTTACAATGTAAGAAATTCTTAGTTTGTTATAGTACTTATAGTGCAGTAAGCTTTCTCATATTTAAATGTATTTTCTGAGCTAGTTCTTTGTAGGATTCATAAAAGTATTAGGCTCAATATTAGAAATGATAATAGAGAACACAAAGCGCTTGCACTGCCAGTCTTTTTATTGTCTGTCCGTCTGTTGTTCAGATCACGTTTGCATGAAAGTATGGTGCGCTACTAAAAGTAATTGTAACAGGATCTGTGCGCAGGCGACGACGCCACCACGGCGTGTCTATCCAGCTCTCCTCTAACCACCGATACATAAACACTTGGCCACCAGACCAACCACTTTCGCGAAACGTGGACCGGCTTTTAGCAAAAATTTGATCAGTGAAAGTAAAGAGTGATACGTAGAGTGCGTCCGCGCTGCTCTCAGGGGTTCGTTTGATTAATTTAATCGATAGTCTCGCTAGAATAAATGCAACATACATCATCTAAATTTAAATAGAGAGATTTTGCATAACGTTTTTATATGCGTCGTACGTTCAAAGTAGCACTTTGCTATTAATGGAAGCTCGTAGACGGAGATGGTTTCGATGGGCAATATCTCCGGCTTGCTGCGTGATGGGTCGCCTTTCCTTTTTCTTTTTAATACTGTCAGTACGGCACATTTAATTAACAAAAGTTAAATTTATGTGTTTTCCTCCCCGGTCGCTTCAAAAGACCGGACAATATTTCACCGCAGCGATAACTGCGGACATAACAACAGTCATTTATATTAACTTATCTGAAAAATTCCGAACGAACAGGATCTTCGTTGAACCTTATGTTATCAGATGGCAACGATATTCAAAAGATCCCATTATGTTTTAAACTTTCTCCTTTATAGACTTTTACTGCAGTCGATTCTAGACGTAACGCTTTTGTAGCAATAGATCAATTTACATTTCCATTAACATTAAAATCAAGTTGTTATCGTTCCATTAAAATCCTCTTATCGACTTCTATGGACATTACTAAATCGTAAACACGATATTCTGCTCCTAATCATAAAGATTGTCTACGTTGTTTTTTTTACGATTATGCAAAACGGCCTTAAATCGTTTCCATAAAGTATATGTATAGTCTCACTTAACTCGTACTTTTAGAATCGAACGCATTTTGTATACTATGTTATGTAAATGATAAGATAGATTTAGATAGGTAGCAATGTAGCAATAGTTTATCATAAATGTTAGATTGAATTGACTAGGTAGCCACGCAAGTGCATATCTAGAGAGCCAATATACTTAGCGGGCAGTAGCTCCGTAGCTCGGTTGATCGGGTCGCTATCGTCTGATATGGAGTCAATTTGCAGTAATGCGGCGGGCAGGTTCACGTTACTTTTTATAACACATTCGAGGTCGTTGACTGCAGACTAAACAACACCTAGTACTTGCAAGGTGTCAATGCACCGGGAAAACATCCGACCTTCGTTACAATTAGGCATTGTTTGGTTTCGAGAGCTACATCTTCCGCGGATCGATTGCTTTGTTCTAAAAATTTTACCTCATTTGTTTTTGGTTAGGTACGTTTGATTGCGAAAATGTGCGTGTGTGCCTTGTTTATCCCATAGGTACTCTAGATATATCCTATATCAGTGGCAATATTAAATCTGTTGGTGCAATATCTGCACGTGCGTCAATCGGTATTAGCTATCGATACTGTATTGCCTGAACAATATACTAAAACTAGTCTACGTCATACCTACTTTAATGCATTATTTTGGAATTTTCAATTATCAGCAATATTGATAGTGTCTATCGCAGTAACGCACCCTTTTCTGTTTCGATGCCAACGACTTTGTGATTTTCGTGTTTCAATGACTTCGTGTGGAGCAGGTTTGTACACTTACTTAAAGGTTATTTTATAATCAGTGTAAAACCTGTAAAAAAAACAGCGGTCGTAGCCAGCATAATTGTTGCCAAATATGCAATCAAGATAAAAGAAAGACCGCAATATATTACTTGTCTTTCCAGCTTAATGTATTCTTAGAAATGCTTCTAAAGGCTACATGTGGCTTTAGAAAGATCAAATGATAAACGACATCGCAAAATGGACCGGTTCAAGAAGTCATCAGAATATAGCGAGTGTCGTCCCGCTGTCGCCGCACGGCCGCTGCGATTTATCATCCTCTTGTATAGGCACTCTAATTGCGACAACTTGTCGCCATGTCCAATCGTAAAGACGATATCTCCCCTTATTCCGCGCCGCAGCTCGCGACAATCTTTGACAGCCCTTATTTCATTTAAACTTTGTTCAACTCCAACGTTCACAAACGCAGTGCAATTTTGTAAAAGTGTTGTTTATTCCACATTTAAAGTTCAATGAACCGCAATTAGCAGTTAAGAAATTATTCTGCGAGCACCTTAAGAGGGGTCGTTGGATGAATTTTAATTAGGAACTTTGTACAATTTAAATCCCAGCATAACATTAATGATAATGATAAAAGATTTATGAAGGCTTTCGCTGTTTGGATAAGCAAGTTGTAGAAAACAATAGACATATTGGTTGAAACACTTGGAGCAAATTGATACGTGTACGACCGAATTACCTACATTCATTACACGGCTCTGTCTGACCGACTGCGAAGCGGTCTACAGTTTACACAGTAGGAGCACTGTCTTTTTATTGTATTATGCACGTACTTAGTCCACTAATGTTATTTGTCACGGTTACCTACTAAGCAATAAATGTCGTCTCAGATAGATTGATGATTAGAATTATTGATTTATTACTTCACAATCCAGGTCGATAGGACCGGGCGTAGTGCTGCAAAATCGCGCGATCTCGACTGATCTATTGACCCGTCATATAAAACCGCTTGAACGTTTATTAGCAAAGTCAAGATCGTCTTTTACGAGTCTGTTGTCTGAGCTGAGTGTATCTGGGTTACTGATACGAGATACGATTACATCTGAAGGTGACTAGCGAACCTCCGACTCAGCAAACTCTACAATTTTAGCATGACCCGTTCGTATGACTTTGCACTTTTTTGCGAAATCAACCAGTTGGCCACATGATAAAACTGGATATATATCAATACGTATTTATTTACCTTTACCAAGTTGCAAAATTTAAACGAACCAAATTAATATTGTTTTGTTGTTTTAATGGTTTGTTTGGCCAGAAATAATGATTTTGCTGGCTCTTGGGGTTGCCCTGTGCCCACAGGTCAATATTTTACCAATCCTTCACGGTCAGTGGAGGCCCTTTATTTAATTTTCATTTAAAATGGAAGTTGGATCATAAACCGAATTCCACAACACAATTTTCGGGGAGACTTGCGAAAACTTGCTTGTAATTAAACTGGACTCCGCGTTTAGTGCGGCGCACAGCGTGCTTCATGAATAGTTTTACATATAAAGTGAACACAAAATAAGTTGACAAGTTGTTAAATATTATCGATACAAGCTTCCTTCAGAAATGAAAGTGTCACCGAACTTCCCGTGCTAAAGAGACACCTATTCCTCTTTTACGCCACTGTACACGATATGCTGTTTATAAACAGCAGGTCTAAGACTGAAGAACATCTGCAAACCTGTCGCGAGTCCTTCACAAGTTTTGCAGTAGCATTTGACATAGGAAAGAGTGACATTAGATAAAAATATCCACTGTATGGAATGTACACCATAACCACTTTTATATCTTCATAGCAATGTGTCGCTGAGTCCACCGCATAACATGCCATATGTGCTCTTACGGAATGGACCACAATCCGTGTGCAATTGCCACTTGCCTATATTAGCTTTCAATGATATAGCGGCTTAAGTGCAAGAAGCTATTAAGTCGACATTAGATTGCCAGGGGCCGGTGGCGGCGGCGAGACGACCCGCTTGCCGGGGGCCAGCGTTTGATTAGCTTGTTACTCCGAGTATTTGCTCTGGTTTTCGCGGCGTGTCTTATCTATGCAAGACCGTCGTCCCATATCATCTCACAAGAGCAATACCTACGTGATACGAATCTGTGCTGATGGCAGATAGCTTTTGTTTACATAACCCCCTTATGAGAATCTGGTTCTTTCTGCATAAAGTAATAATACACTCATAATATGTCTCTCTCGTGCCCTACAATTAACAATGAGATAGTATCTCGCCAATAATTGCTGTGCAAATTATGGTCTCGCGAAATGTACTGCGGACGAAGTTGAAAGGTTAACTGGGTTATCGTGATGGTTTGTATCGATTGTGGTGACTCGTGACGGAGATGTCCTCAAGTCCTCGCTAGGTGAGGTGCGAGGCTGCGCGGGAGAGGGCTGCGCTGCGCCCGCGCCGGCCTCGATGTGCGGCCGCCTTTTATGGCGCTGGCGGCCGACGGGCTCGGCTACTTGCGACAGGCCAGGTATTTTAGGCATTGGCCCTAAATTGTTTACGTGCAACTCTCATGCATTTAATTTCATTTAAAATGTCATGGCGCTACTTAATATAAGTGTTACACTTGCGTTTAATATTGCAGCCTGCCGCCGAGATCTTAATTAATCACTTCTGATTATAGTTAAACGTTTACAAACGACATTTCAATCATGACAGACATATTTGTTGCGTACAGAAATAAGATTCCTAAGCAGACTGTCAGAAAAATACTAAGGACAAATTCCTAAAGACGATCGTCAACTACCATACAAAAACAGTTTTAATGACATTGCCAAAAATGTCACCGATCTCCAAACTAGGTCGAACAATCGAAGCGTCGGGAGATACAGGAGCGATGGGTTATTATGTAGCCTAATAAGGGGGTCGGAGCATTCCCGGAGTGGTCCAAAGGACGCCGCTGAGGACGGCGCGGGCGCACAAGAACCAGCCGAATACTGGTCGCGGTTATTTAAGGAACAAGCAGTTCTGCGAAACCACGCACGCGATGCACGTAGTTATCGTAATTTGGACGAGTTGATTTTTTTCCCGATTTCTCAAAACTGGCTCTGACTCTGTGAATCTGGAGGAAAACATTCCTCAAACTGTCTTGTTATGCACGAATTCTGAAGCAACTGAGTTAAAATATATAAATATTTTCAAACTCAATTCTGTTGATTGTAAATTGGAATAAAGTCACACGAACGTTACTTTACACGTCGTTAGTGAAATCGCTGTCACAAATCGTTTAAATGTTCCAGTGTTATGAAACTTTGTTGAACAAAAATAGTGCTGTGTTTTAACTGTGACACGTTCTGTTTACGTTACCTACATTCAGAGGTTGATAACTTTCTTCGAACTAACACAAATATGTTCAGTAGGTAAGAAAAGCCACATAAAATATTAAATGTTCGATAACTACGAGTAAAACAGAACCGCGCACTTATCGGTTTATCGATACATTATCAGCATCGATAAAGGAACCGTACAAAGTGCGGATATCTACGAATCGGACGAGATAAGCGTGCAATGTACAGGTAAAACGTATGAACTGAGAGTGAACAGTCCATACATCGCAATGCAACGTGAATAAGAACGCATTCAAAACAATCTTACTCACTTGTATTAATAGCAATGTTCTCAATGATAAACAGTTAAACACTCAGACTAGATATTCATTTGATGACCACTTATGCAGGACTGCAGAAGTAGTATGTACCTAGCAAATTCATTATCAATTAATGTGGAAACTCCGGCGGCAGACAGACTTGCTTCCAATGAATATTCCGCAGCTAATATCCCGGTCAGTCTCCTATAGTAACTAGGTACGTACGACACGAGACATATTACCGCAACAATTACCAATATTACCATATCCAGTAATAACAGTCCAAGCGATTGCTAAACGAACATGCACATAACACGCGCACGCGCAGGACACATGAGCCAATAATATCATGCTTAATGTTCGGAGCCGATGCTCGATCCATTATCGTTATAGAGCCAGCTAAGATGCAGACAATGTACTTACGATAAGCATACTGCCTCAGGATAACCTAGTTAGCAGAAAGGCTTCTTATGTTCGTATGCACCGTCTTAAGTACCCTGAACATTGTCTAGACGTAGGTAGGTAATAAAAGTAGACTTAAAATAAAATTCTCTACTTTTATACTCTTGAATAAGAAAATAAGATAACTTGCCTCAAATTTTACTAAAGGAACTGCAACATTTGGTCTTAAACTGTTGAATGAATTCGATGAAGTTACAAAGGATTCCATAAACAGCTTGTATTTTACAGCTTTACGATTAAGTACCGAGAACTTTAAGCGCAATTACTTCCTTACTGATTTAAAGGAGTAGGCGTTAACGCTGAACAATATGCAAGTGTAGAATTTACAGCACTTTATAACTACAATAAACCAGCTTATCTGAAATGCGATTAACATCCGCATAGATTTTTGTTAAACTTATTAGTTTTTACACTTTTAATTAAAATTCAGAGTCATTTATTTGCATGACACAGGTTTATTTGTCGTTACAAAAGATTGAATTAGGTACTAAGTAATTAGGTAAAAAAAAATTGCACTTAAAATGGTTATAGTTAACTATAACCATTTTAAGTGCAAAGTTTGTTTACGTGTGCTGTTAAATTTAAAATATTGTGATACAAATTAAATACAGTCAGAATAATTGCTTTTATGTCAATCATAATTAAATTGTTACATCATGTTTCATATTATTAATGTATGTGGGTAATATTTGATTACTCAATCTGAAAGTGTGGGAATTAACCACATTCTGATGGTTTGCTCATACTTGTCATCAAAATATAATCAGTGCCACTGCTAATCTTCAGTTATTATTTAACCTCATTCCAAAGTAAATCAAGTTTGGCGATACAATGCCCGTTGAGGCATTGACAGAGATAAGAAAGGTTAAGCTAACAATACCAATACAGAAAATGCAAATCATCAGCTCCGTCATCATTAAAAAAATTGCGTCATCGGTAAACAGTTTAGATTTCAGCAAATCAACAAAAAAATGTGATTGTATTCGAAAAGCAAACGCTCTTCGTGTAAAAAAAAATCTTTCCCTTATAAGCTTATGGGGGAGCATTCTTCCACAGTGCAGTCACGCATTTCGAGGTTTGCTTTTTGCTGCGACCCTAGCTGCCTTATACAGCTTACAGAAAAACAAGCAGACTGCCACACGGCACACAATAAACTGTGAATTATTCTACATAAAGATTTTATTAGCATCGTAAAACCTTCCACAAAAGCTTTACTTTCATTAAATGCAACTAGTTCTTTTGTTGCTCGTGAAACATCGTAATAAACCTGAAAATATTGTCGTTATAAAATTCATTTCTTTTCTAAATTATTTTAAAGACAGAGATGGTAACTAAGATAATTATGTAAATTGTTCCAACGCTTTTGCTTATTATATATTTATAAGGACTTAGTATTAATGAGGTCGTCTATCTGTCCCAGTCCTGACTGTACTTACATAAAGGTAACTCGACCTACAGATAACCGTCGCAGTCGCTTCTTAGAACTTGTGAGTCACGTTAGAACCATACAAGTTTCTGTACCTACACGGACATCGAACCGACTATCTAGAGGTGTGACCTTATTTACTTAACGCCAAATAACGAAATCCTTTCAGGTAGATAATTATGCACTGTTTAAAACAAAAACTCGGTTAGTTAAAGCAGTTTCTTCAACCGTCTTATATTTGACCAAGCAGTTTAACTAAACTTGCTTGTTCAAGGAAAGTAGGACTGCCTCCTCGGCATCACTTCCCGTTTTTCTAATTATACATCGTATTTAGTTCGAGAAAACTAGCTTAATGGCCGTAAGACTTGTTTCACTACAAAATGCACGCTATAATTCTACCTAAGTTAATGTTATGGCGCCTCCAAGCGTCGCCAAACTAAAGAAATGTGAAAATAGTGGCCTAAAATAGCCGTCTCCAACCTTGCACCCGTGGATCAATAGAGCCTTGAACTTAGCGCCGCGCCGAACTTAACACAGCCAAATGGAGCTCAACATTATTTGAGTAAGTATAGAACTATGCCTTCGCTGACATACATATGAGCAACAGTTTTTTGTGATCGAATGTTACTCATACTCGCCTACTTACATATCAATAGTTTATCTATCATTTATTTAGTCGCCGTTCGCAGGCAGGGTTGGAAAAAATCACGTTTTTTAAAAAATCGTAGATTTTTTACAAAAATTCAAAAGATCATGATTTTTTTCGATATTTTGCTTGAGCCTTTTTTTAAATCCATTACAAATAGTGCGTGAAACGAAAATTTTGAGACAGTTATTGGGGGTCATCGCATCGTCAGCATCAGTGGAAAGAGTCTTTTCATCTTTGGATTTGTACATTCTAAAATCAATACCCTAATTGCGTAATACAACACAATCACAATCTGTTTCGATTTGAAACAGATTGCTAATCCATTGCTTCATAAGTTGGAAAAAAAATCTGCTTAACAACGTAAATAACGCAAAAATGTTGTTGAACTGTCAAAATGAAACAAATTAGGCAAAATTGGTTATTGGTTGGATTATGCCTAATTTGTACAGATTAGGAATGAAAAACGCTGGAAAGTTGGTGTTTTTGTTTTAATATTATAATTACAACACTAAGTGATTTTTAATCATTTGTGTGTATCTATCCGTTAGGTATTTAAAATTAAGAATTTTAAATTGTCCGAAAAATAGGAAAGAAATAAAACAATTTGATTTAGTCAATGATTTTTATTGAAAAAATCACTTAATTTAAATCAAAGTGATTTAATCATGCCAACCCTGTTCGCAGGAAAAAAGGGATTATGATGATTTAGTTTTATAAGTAATTATAATTAACTAGCCGCTTCACCCGCGTGGACCCTAATTATTTTTCTAAAATAAAAGTAGTACCTAAATTACTTCTTATAACATCAGCTATCTGCCAGTGAAAGTCCCGTCAAAATCGATCCAGCTGTTTTGGAGATTAGCCGGAACAAACAGAGAGAAAAAAAAATTACTAAAATTGTTATAGACATAGGTACCGTATATATTGGTACAAACTTTCATAAGCATTTTGTAAAAAGCTGTTAATTTGACATCATAAACAGACACTTCAATTTTATTTATTTGTATACCTACATATATCTATGTAGGTGTATACATTAACACGTTCAGTGCCGGGAGCCTTCCTGGAGGGTTCACCTAATCACATATGGGATGCCGGGAGCCCTCGCGGCGGGCTCATTTTAAATGTAGGTTTTTCTTAGCGGATACAGCATTATAAACCGTGAAAATAAAATCTGATGTATATTTTAACAAGATTTATTAGTATATGCGTTGGTAAAGATCCAAAACTTTTTTTTTGTTCACTGTTACAAATATTCACAAAAAATGTAAAATGTTGGAAAATACGTATAGCGACAAGACCCCCTAAAAACACAATTTTACTTCGTTTTACAGTGTTTCATAACACGGTTTTCAACCTAATGTCGTTGACCGTCCGGCATGGTTAACTTTAGCGCAAACGTAATGCCAGTAACCCTCCCGGAGGGTTCACTTCCAATATGTACCTATGGCAGCATGGCGTATAAGTTTTATGAAAAGTGGGTGTGGAGTCGAAAGTGAGGCTGCTCTCGCGAGGATATAAGTCCAATTCGCAAATCCCAATTTTAATCGAAAATAGAATTAGGAATACTACATATTATTAAATCTAAACAATATCATAGATCTTCTTATGAATATTGTGCGAGCTATGTAACTTAGATCTTAATTATTAGTGTTAATCTTGGTCATTTCGGCTCCCTACATGTGCTCAAACAAATTAATTGGAATGATCACGCTCACCGCTTGTCAGTATCAATATAAATTGGTCGCCTACATCCTGTATAAGCCTCGTTCTGCGTGTTTTTAGATTTAGACATAGAGGCTAATTTATAATAATAATACTGTCTATATTTTTTTTTGTTCATGTTCATCTAGACTGGATTGGTTGAAAAAATATTCGTTTGCATCATCTGGAAGCTAAAGCGTTGTGATGTAGCGCTTTGGATCGCTCTGATGTGGTCGTGCTCGGGCTTTCCTGGGGGCCTACCACAAGCTCAAAAGCAGTATTATTTTAATATTACTTCAGTGGGAGAAAGAGATAGGGCAATACGTCCTGTAGAGCTTCATCTCTTTCCCACACTGAAGTAATATTAAAATAATACTGCTTCATGAGCTTGTGGTAGGCCCCCTGAAGGCTGAAGTATTATATTCAGTTTGGTTTGGCTGGTTCCGGTACATCATATCTACAGAACACTGAGGTAGGAATTCTTTGAACATTTGGTAAATCTTTTAACATTTAGATTCGGGAAATTGATTGTAAATAATTTTCCGAACCGATGCTGGAACTCTAGAGAGCAATAGAGCATCATTAGCACCGAACATTTTTAATGGCCTAGTTTTTTCGCCACTTTAGGATTTTGTAGTTCGGTTGTGCGGTCAATAACCAATCCATTTTATTCGTATCACAACCGGCCGCATCGATCCTTGGGCCCAATTCTGCTAACTGTCGCCGTCAAGTTTAAGATCAAACATAGACGGTTCACGTGTAGTAGTGTTCTGTGATATAACACATGGGTACTCAACCGTTAGACGTACTCACACATGCCTGGTCCAATCACGTTTTTAGAATTGCTCGTATTGATACATATTTTTAGATTCTTCGAATGAGCTCTACAAGTCTACAACCTGTCTGAGTTAGATTTGGTCGTGTGACTTGGATGGATAAATTGACTTCACATGGTGATTTTTACTGAATATCAAGATTACTGCTGAATAATATTGCCATCTTATTTGTTCAAAATTGTGTCTTAAGTTTATGTATCCCTATATATTACCTATTAAGTTAAAATTTTAAAAGATATAGGTACAGTTTACTTATTTTTCTTTTAAATACCTCTTTTTCTTAATTTCCAAATTGTATTTTCGGAAGCACGCGGTAGTGGAGAGGTCCAAGTTCGCTCCCGCGTTTATTTTCCTATTAGAAATTCTGTGCCATTACCGCAGAAAAGATGATTATTAATTAGATTACACAATCGATAGAGTCTCGATATTTCATTGTAGATAAATGCTCTGACGTTAGTATAAAAGTAAGGCGCGACGTTTACGTAATAAAACTGTCATTGTATCCTTGCATAATAAGTAAGTAGTTATTTTTAGACTTGACGGAGACGGGACTAAATCAATGTTTGTGCGTAAGCATCAGTGATTTGTGTGAAACTCTCCCGATAAGAAGTTGAACGGTTTGCGCAGATACGTCCTATCGCCTGTCACGATCAGTCACACTGTTTACGTTCTAGTGCTATGCAACGAAAAACTTTGACTACCTACCTAGCTGTCGGTATCAGGTGAACAACACAATGCCGACGTGTAAAATTCACGTATTTTATCAAAATAAATTGAATTACGCCTTTTTTGCTTAATTAATGCTTGTCCAAGTAAGAGACCCTGAAAATGATAATTATAAAAACGATAATATTCTTATTATAAGTAGGTACTGATGTAAAAGTGTTATCGATATAAATAAGTAGGTATATCTGCATTCTACTTGACATTTTTATATTTGCTAGATAACAGTTTTAATAAAGATGTCAAGTGAATAGTTATACATGGTGGAACAGGTGGAAAAATAAATACGTAAGTATTTATTTTTCCACCTGTTCAAGTTTTTATTACACACAATCACTTTCGAGTTCAGTTTATCCATTTAAAGAGTAATATTAGCCAAGATAATTAAATTGAGATAATATTTATGTACCTACTTACTCTTTATTTTTAGGTTGGTACGGAAAAGCTCCTCAGTGTTTTGCTAATAATCCTAACACTAATTAGAATCTCTATTTGACAAAAGTTTAAAATAGCTTTCAAAATATTAATATGATTTATAGATAATAATTCTCGAAACACACATTAAGTATGTGACTTTCGTCACATAGCCTATACCAGCGGACAATCAAGACGCTTCTAACGATACCTCATTTGTCAAATTATGATTATGTAGTTTAGAATTTATGTTATGAGGGAACAGATGAACATACCTACATCACATAACATACATACCGGTCAAAATCATAATCCTCCTTTTTGTTTCGCCGTAGCCGGGTAAATATTAAGCATTAATGCAAATATGCCCAGCTTCATAATTGTCTATTTTGCAAGGTACAACTCCACTACTTAATTCATTAATCAATTATATTATTGACAACGCATCCATACACAGTACCGCTCCGACACACACCCGGCACGGCGCACGGTGGTGACGTCGGAGGAGTCGAGCTGGACTCACCTGCGTGGGCAGCACCGTCTCCCGGCCCAGGGGTATCGACATTTTGCTAGCGGCGCCGCCGGCCGCGCCCCGGCGCCCGCCCGCGCCGCACCATCCACCGACCCGCCACCACGGGCCGCGCGCCCGCTCCCCGGCTCCCACCGACGCTCACCACAAACAAGAAAAACACTTTCCCGATAACGCGATTTTTCAGGATTTTACAGGATTCCAGCACCTCAGGTGCTTTGACGTATCTCGGAGACAATTCCACACATCACGAGCAAATCCTCATTCATACAAAGTATCACTTATAAATATACCTAACTAATTCGATGCATATATATTATCAGAATACGGCAGTGTTTAAAAGCGCGATAAAATTCACGCACCGGACTAGCAGCCACCCCGTGAGGCGCGAGCGTGCGACTGGCGCGCCGCCACCGACCACGGCCGCCGCGCGCATCGCTCACCCCGCGCCTTCGTGCGAGACCCTCGCGCCGCTCGGTACGCTCGCGAACCAACCTTATGGGGTCGTGGCACAGCCTCCTTCATCTCAGGCGGTACGCTCAGAATCCTTACCGCCTTACGGCTGATCACATGGACACGTGCCGCGAACACGGGCGTAGTGCGGTTATCGAGCGCGCGTACACATGCGCAGTGGGCAGCACTATCACCGTCGTGGCTCATTCATTTGTACAGGTCTCGCCTCGAATAGCGCACACCTGAGCAAATATTATGGAACTGGACTACAATAGATCCGTTGTTTCGAAATGTACAATTACCGGAGCAAGGCAGGCAGTCTAGAGCTTAATTTGTTTGCCTCATTAAACGTTAGATTGGCGTAAAATTGTTGCAATCAAGAATGAGCTTTTGTGTTACTAAGATTTAGAAACTCAGTCTAAGCATTAGGTAAAAGCTTTGGTATCAAATAGATCATAAGGCATTTTTATCAATTAAGAGTTATGTAAAACTTGGCGAAAATAGGGCGCACTTCCGTGCACTCTAATACAATTTATAAAGTTGAAATATCGAAGCGCTTAGTTTCCCGAGCGATGTTTCCATCATATTACATATTTTGGAAGGGTGCAGACTGCAAGAAGTGGACCTGCGTGGGCGCAGCTCGAGGCTGTATACCTACTCAATCGGTTCGCCCACTTTTCCTTTCTACTACGTTCACTGTTCCAGATTACGTCATTATCTATACTAGGTATCTGTGTTTAGTTAACTCCTCGTTACCTTCGCTGCCGTGGGAGGAAGCAGGCGAATGCAGATGTACATAATACCTCTACATATATGTAGGTACCTAAGTAAGTACGTAAGTACTTCGTTGAAGGCTGAACTTTCATATTAGGTATTGTATTTCTTATGCTCTTTTCTACCTTGTATGACGGTAAATTAAACCTTACCTACATGTAGGTAAGGATGAAGCCCAAGAAGCACCTCATTAAATTACCTATTTATTTTCATTGAATTCTTAGTGTTAAATCTAAGGACCTCGCGCTACCCCATGCCTTCGAGGTTTTGTTTATTTATGAGCTTTTACTAATAGAAAATCGTACAACGCTCAATGTTTCAGCAACAAACATCAAGAAAACTGACACAAACTCAACTTCCGGCCGGAAAATCGAACTTAGAACCTGACGCTCACCGCTTATGAATTTAGCTCTTTTCGATACGTACCATCGCGGTAACGCAAAATTATCTAACCAATTTTAAAACAAAATACCGTGCACACGACCCTTTTTTTCGAAGATAAGCGTTACTATAGCGGCCGAGCGCTGCAAGGCTGCAAGCAAGAATAGTCCTTACAATGTACAGGGGGCCTACCACCAGCTCAAAAGCAGTATTATTTTAATATTACTTTAGTGGGAGACAGAGATGGAGCTATACGTCCTGTAGAGCTTCATCTACCTAAGTTACCTACTTATTGTAAATGTGCACCTTTTTATAAATAAACGATTTATTATTATTATTTAAACGTCTTTGACATTTCTCGGGACCCAGGGGTCCCGGACCTTTGGAAGGCGTACAAGGGGCCGAAGCCAACTCGCAGAAGCCCCTTAGACGTTTTTAATGAAATGAGGTACCAACCGACGATTATCCCTGTTCGCACTATGCAAGTGCAGCCAAGGACAACCCCCGGTGGGTGTAGGACTATTGTAAGTTGAGGAAACAAAGATTTCGGACTATGGGTTTGGGTTGCTAAAGTGGACTGGTCACCTGGAACTATGGAAGGACTATGGCCCCTGCCTGATCTATGTTTTATATGCACACGGATAAAATGGCAGGGGGTAACTTGCACACTCAATAATGGGCCCCCGAAATGGTCGCTAGCACATAGTGTCGTAGCGACAAGGGGGCAACACGTCCTGAGGTGCTTATGATGAGTGGAGAGGTATTCCACGGCTATCAGGACAATCCCGGAAGTACGGTCAAGATCCCTACCGGCATCTTACTGGAATACTTCCTTCCTCCGAGCACGTTTGCTCTAGCGAATCTCCACTCAAGCCGGCCAATAAAGGCAAGAATGAGGTGGGAGCTCTGTTCCTCGTCAGTGTTCACTCCAGCCGGCCAATAAAGGCAAGCCAGAGGTGAGGAACAAGACTTCTCCCGGAGATAGGGTCCGTGGGGTGGCTACTGCCCAACAGCTCGCCACATGCTGCCCTGCGAGTTTTTGTATCTCTCTTGGTCTGGCTCCTCATCCTAGACCCGTGCGGCAAAGTAAACTCTACCAGCACAGGCCTAGAGTTCGGAGCGCGCAAGCCCCACCACGACGTCAACGTAGAGATACGGCGGTGGGGTATTATTATTATTATTATATTATCTCTTTCCCACACTGAAATAATATTAAAATAATACTGATTTATGAGCTTGTGGTAGGCCCCTTGATATGCGCGTTTCTTCGATAGTACGTTATTATACCTAATACCTTTAAACAAGCAATTCTAGTATATTTCGACCGTAGCAATTAACATTGTCGGATCTACATTTTTTTATTTTTTTTTATTTTAATCTATTGCATAGCTTTTATCGCGGGCTTTGAGCGCGGCGACCGAATCAAGAAATTCCGTAACGTAACGAAAATAAAACCTAACACCCCCCACTCCGCCTACCATGTAATGACGGTTCCATAAAACAAAGATTAAGTTCCCATAACAACATCACGTTGTCATTAGAACGTAATTTTTTAACCGACTTCCAAAAGGAGGAGGTTCTCAATTCGTCTGTATGTTGTTTTTTTTTTTTTTTTTTGTATTTTTGTTACGCGATTACTCCGCCAATTATGAATTGATTTTGATGATTCTTTTTTTGTTTGGTAGATCATACTTCAGAGGTGGTCCCATATAAATTTTATTAACTTTGCTTGGGTAGTTTTTCAGTTAGCTTCAATAATACGTATTTTTTCCCACTTAGTATGTGGATGATATGATAACTTCCTGTCACTGTTATTTACATAGCAGGTAGTGGTATTCGAATTTGTTTGGGGTAGGTACCACAACACTAAAAAGTGAAAAATAAAAACTTTTTACAAAAAAAACAACCGACTTCAAAAAAAAAACACTACAAAGTGAAAAATAACTTTAATTTCGGAAGTCGGTGACAAAGAACGAAAATTCAAAACCAAGACACCGACTTCCGAAATTAAAGTTATTTTTCACTTTGTAGTGTTTTTTTTTTAAGTCGGTTGTTTTTTTTTTGTAAAAAGTTTTTATGTTTTATGTCATCACGTCATCATCCCAAGTGTAGCGTTGACAAATAGGAAGTATGGAGGTTACAAGAAGGTTACAAATGCTATGCAATAGCTTTACCGCGGCAGTCCCCGAGTGCCACATGTTTTTTTTTTTTATTATTGCTTCAAATTTTTGCGGGAACATTTTTATTTATTCTAAGACCTGCATGTAATAAATTTAAAAATCGCAAAAATGTAGATCCGACAATGTTAATTGCTACAATCGATAATAAATAATCTGAATTTCGGAAACGGCTCCAACGATTTTCATGAAATTTAGTATGCAGGGGTTTCGGGGGCGATAAATCGATCTAGCTAGGTTTCATTTTAAGAAAAAGTCGTTCAAAAAAAAAAACCGAACAATGCTCGGTCATCCAGATATTGGTATTTATTGGTCTAGTGGTCACAAGCGCTACTGCTGAGCATGAGGTCCTGGGATCGATTTCCGGGTTGGGCAAAGTGTTTTTAGTTTTCTTCCATCTGGAATTGCTCAGTACTAGCCCAGAGTCTGGTGGATTTGTGCTCGGTTGATGGCAATAGGCGGTAGGTACATGGAAACATAACTGGCGAAATATGGGTGTACCAGTGTACCTAGGTACTATTGGTACACTTCTGCCTAACCCTTCGGGAAATACAGGCGTGATGTTATTAACATAATATCAGAATATATTGTGTTATTTCAGTACAAGAAAGGATACTTAGAAGTCAGTAACTAGTGGGTGGAATAAAATTAGGACGGAATAATGATTCTTCTAATTTCGTAACTTAGGTACTTAAATATCTAACAGGTTACTTTAACTCAAGGACTTTTTCAGGTAGGTAAATCTGTTGGGCAACAGTCTCCACACGGTGGGTGCCTGAGGATGGACGGCGGCGCCGAGGTCGGCCCAGGAAGAGGTGGCGAGACGACCTAGACGCGTACCGCAAGGGTTGGATGGAGGTGGCCCTGGAAAAGGATGCTTGGAAGGATTTGGAGGAGGCTTTTGCTCAGCAGTGGGACAGTATAGGCTAACATAAAAAAATAAAAACCGTAAGTACTTTATCGGTCTTTTACGATCCCAAGGAACTTCCCTTCATTAGAAATCGGCATTCCAAATTTAGAATAAGTAGGTATTAATTACCTACACACATTACAAGATACATATTGAAAATCTGAAAGTAAAAGCTCTAGCTTGGCTTATATCTTAGGTACACACGGCTACACATCAAGCTTTTTTCCAGTATAAGCTGACCTCGCATTGTACGGAAATTCTATACCTACAATGCGAGATCAGCATAAACTGGAAATGTATGGCTTGATGTGTAGCCGTGTGTACCTAGCTACAAACTCGTCGCAAGTTCACAAAGTTTGTGAATATTAAAGCCCACAGCCGAGCTTGCGAGAATTAATAAAAAAACCTACTTAGGTAACTGCACTTACTTACCACATTCTGTGCGATACGTTGAATAGGTACCTACTTTCAATAGATTTTCGAGATCTCCTCGAAGTTCTTAGATCTTCCCCACCTAAATAGAATGTCTACGAGTGAACATAACATTCAACTCACCTGTACACCTTGCATTCCACCATCGTACATCGTCCATCTTCCATATGCAGTCATTGTAACACACTTCACATGAATTCCTAATTAAATCCTTGCACAAATTACAGTCTGAACTGCACTTTATTTTAAAAAACTGTTGGTCATGAACACGCCGCGGGCGCAAACTCCGTACTGAATAGTAGTACTATGCTATGTGACACTGCGGCCTCGACAAATAAACTGTTTAGTGCTTGATTAGCACAACGTGTGCAAATCGTTCGAAGTCGCCCGAGCTCCTACAAATTGAAATTGATTGTCCGTTCTCGACTCGCACTCATTGACGTGATTGAGTAGAATGGATGAAATGGTCCTTGCGAGGCAGTTTGTTACCATTAAGAAGCCACAGCCGATGCACCTCGGTACTTATATGGTACAATTACTGTGAGAGGTGCCATGTCAAACAAATATTTTCACGTAGTTTGGTACTTGCCTGTGTTTTGCTTTGTGCGAGTGTCTTGTTACTAATTGGAGCAATAGGAATGTGTTACCTAAATAAAGCGGGATAACATTCATTATTTATTATACTCGATGTACCAAACTCGTGAAAGCTTATTTAAACTAGCAGAATACATTTTCGAACCACGGACTCTTTTTTCAATTAAACCTTTTTGGGTACATATTTCTCATTTCTCGAAGAAAACTATTTAACCGACTAAAAAAAAGAGGAGGTTCTCGGTTCGTGGATTTTTTTTAAATGTATTTTTTTAATGACAAATAGTATCGTTGAACTATACAGTACTGCTTTTAGCTTTGCCTTCAGAATAAAAGTTGGACAACTAATAATGCAATACGAACCCTTAATTTATTGTAGGTATTTAATACTTCTATAAATCCAACCGAACATTTCCTCTCGAACTATAACCATTCTGAAACCTACTCAATCAATGTAAATCAGAGCGAGGGCATGTCGCAATTTCGTCATAAAACCGAGAAGATGTTTGCTGAAGGCTGTACTGGCTAACAATGACCAATAAATCAATCATTATACATACATATTGTAGATACATACTTACGATATTAATATAAAATAAATTTTATTTTACTGTCAACTAAACGTCAAGGGGAAATATGAATTAAAAGCGATATATTAAAGATTAAAAGTTTAGTATCTATTTAATAGTGAAGTTGACATTACAGCTAGATTGTTGCTTGTTCAATGATTTCATCGATTGCTGCGACGATTCAGCCGCATATCTCTCTCCATCTCGTATTGCCTAACATCTGCGCGTTCCAAGAAATCGCGTTTGTCCAAATAACTGAAACAAAAGTATGTACATGTAGCAAACCTATCATCGAATGAATCGTTTATTCAATCTTGTTTATAGATGACGTCGGTATTGGTCGGTTATTGGTTATACGTCGGCAATCCGTTATGGGGATGCAGGAGAGGTCATTTGCAACCAAATTACCCCTGATGACCCCTATGCCAATGTCAACCATCTTCGAGTAATTTGACATTTTATATTTTAAAATGTATGAAATAAAAATATAAAATGTACCCAATGCATCTGATATATAAAAAGTGCTTTTTTGACCTCAGACACCACAACACAACCTTAAAAACATGAAGTTACACTGAACAAGTTTTTTTATATATTAAGGTACAATACGGCCGGCCGATATAAATTGGCCGGTCTGAACATAGGCTCTGCGAACTTTCGCGCATGTTCTCTCACTCACACCTCACGCCTCATGTCACCATTCAGTTCCTAAAAATGTTATTGCGCAGCCTTCTGCGCGAAGTTCCGAACTGCCAAGTTATATCGGCTATATTGTACTATCGCGGACACTAGCGGTGAACCACTTTTCAACTTTATGACTAAGGGCATAAGGGTGAAAAGTGGTTCACCGCAAATGTCTGCGGTTTTAATGACTGGAAATAAATTATGTAACATAGATCAAAATAAACCACGCATGTCACGTACCCATTTCTTCCTTTATTATGGCTTTGTATTTCCTCTTCGAGGCCTTCGTCTTGCTTGTATGTAGACCAGTCGAGTTTCGATTTCTCCAGCGTGGACAATTGGTTCTTTTTGTTGAGCTGACCGAGGACACCGGATAGGCCGCCTCCACCCAAACCCGGTCGGCCACGGGACGGTCCTTCGAGTTTGCTTACTGAAAAAATAAAATGGTTTTTTTTTATTATCATAATTGGAATGAGGGAGGATGATGCTTATCTTAACATTCTTAACATCATATTTACAAGGGTCTGGTCTAAAACCGACGCGGGCTAGGTAATTTAATTTAACTATTTCTGGAATATGTCAAATGTACTACGACTAGTATTTCAGTATAGTTCTATGAAGTTACTGTAGGCAGTACCCAGTGCTTCTAAACTTTATCAAACCCTTTCCAAACTTAATTTGACCCTTTCGCCGTCTTTCGGTAAAATGGGATAAAATAATCGCATTTGCAGAAATAAGGTGGCAACAAAATCCAATCTTCACTCCAATCAGTTTCAAATACATTTTGTGCAACAGCGCAAAACTTTTTCAACTAAAATCTACTTTGAAATACAAAAGTCGATCCAAAACTTAGTGATTTTAAAGTTTTAATGGAAATCGGTTGCCTGCAACTTGGCATTGTGCATAATTTCCAAGTTTTTCTTGGCAAAGCTAGCCTTGCGTCGATGCCAGTTGCAACCAAGTTTGATAAAGATGTACGATGCAGGAGTGACGACTTGAATAACTATAAGCGTCAGGTAGAATTAATGCGTATAAAAATGTATTTTATTACGATTTCACGTAAACGCTTTTGCTGTTTTTTTTAAAACACGTATAAAGCTAGAATATATAAAGATCTTTTGAACAAAAAGTAATTTAAGAATATTATCCGTACCTGTTGCAGGACTATCGCCGGTCTTTATCTTTTCTTTGATCGTATTATTCTCTACAACAATAGTTTCACCAGCAAACTCGAATATTCTTTTTTCTCTGGCTTGATCATCACTTTTAGGTGCATCTTTTTTAGCAGTTTCTGTCTTACTTACTACAGGTTTGGTGGTGTCAATGCTGGAACTGGTTACTGTTGAGGTAGGTTTAGGTTTACTATCGGTTCCTTCTAAAAACATTGCCCATAAATCATCTTCTTTTTTCTTCTGTTCTTCAGGATTTGCTATTTCCTCGCTTTCTTCTGCTTTTACTGGAGAGTCTTCTTCCTCTGTTCCACCATATCTTGTCTTACGTTTCTTTGTACCTTTTGTTTCTATGACTTGTTTCCGTTTCTTCGCTTTCTGGTCTAGTTCCTTTTCGAACTGTAAATCGGTTTCTTCGTTGGCGGATTCCTCTTCTGACACTTTTTCAGGTTCACCGGGTACGTAATCGTCATCACTCTCGCTACCGGACGACGACATCTGAAACAAGACAAGTAAAATATTTATTACATGACTATTATTCCTTAAGATGACTAGATTACGTAGCGTATTGGCCGTGGCAATTAGTTAAAAGTGCAGGGGGCCTACCACAAGCTCATAAAGCAGTATTATTTTAATATTATTTCAGTGGGAGAAAGAGATGGAGCTATACGTTCTGTAGAGCTTCATCTCTTTCCCACACTGAAGTAATATTAAAAAAATACTGCTTTATGAGCTTGTGGTAGGCCCGCAGTTGTGACATTTAGAACGCGCGTCAATAATTACAATTTATAATGATACTATACAAGCGACCGCGCCTGCTTCGCACGGTCTTTACGACATGAAAAACCATCGAGATTTATTTATTTTAGGTAAGTTTAGTATTAAAGTATTATAAACATAAACCTTCCGGAATTAATTCTCTAACGTATGGTGAAAACCGCATCAAAATCCGTTGCGTAGTTTAAAAGAACAACGCGGTCACACACACGAAAAGAGGCTTTGATGATATATATAGTGCAATCCACGAAGACGCGCCCCACTCCGCGATTACTGTACTGTAAGCTGAACTCTAGTACGGAGCGAAGCGGAGTGGGGCGCGTCTTCGTAGATTGCACTATCTATACAATGGATGAAAGTCTAATGATGCGCGAGCTCGTGAATTGCAAGGACAACATGGGCTAGTTACCTTCCTAGATTTTCAAGATCTCTCCCAAATAATTACAGTTAGCTCATTCGTTATTTCAACTGCCTCATTAGTTTAGTGGTCGCAGGCGACTGCTGAGCAGTGAGTATGAGGCCTTGGGTTCGATTCCCAGGTTGGGCAGTGTTATTGGGTTTTTCCATTAGAAATTTTCCCAGCAGCAGCTCAGAGTCGAGATTTGGTTCTGATTGATGGCAATAAGATCGCACCTTATTACACGGTACCTTAACTACCATAAGTACACCTGTGCCCATCCTCTTCAAGGATTTTATGTTATGTAGGTAATTGAACTTACAAACACGCCTACAACGTTTGTGTATCTAGAACTTAGTTCAATATAAATAGATGTTGATCATATCTGGCTGAGAATTAAATAAAGTTATGATTCCGAACAATGCTGCACGCGGTAGCGCTGCGCGCCAGTGCTGCTGCCGCGCGATTCCGAGCACCGCTGCGCGACACTGCTGTTGCAGTTGTCAACATTCACGTGCTATCGCTGTGATGAACGCCGCACACCGTCGCCGTGTGCCGCAGCGGCAGGGCGACACTGCCGCGCGGCAATGCCGTCGCAGCAATGCCGCACAGTATCGCTGCCGTGCTCGGAATGTAATCTCATATAAACCTATAGAAAATGGGACCAGTACTGGCCGCGTGCAGCGTTGTTCGGAAATCGGAATCATACCAGCGAGGGCAGTCTATCTATCTCCACACATGGATGTGTAATATTATGCAACCAACGAATAATTGTGATCGTCAAGATGACGGGATCAAGTTCCCAATTTGAAATTTATCACATTAACGTGTTTGTACTACATGTGTACTATTTGTACCTACCCAAAACAAGACATTTGTACCTCTAAAGGTAAAGAAAGTACGTCAAGACGTCCCTGGACCCGCCACTTTGACGTCAAAGTGGCGGGACCTTCTGGAAGCGCTGCTCAGAGGCAGGTAATTCACACCCGCAGACTTAGTACTATATGTACAGGTATATACTCAATTTTCAATACTTGGTAAGTGCCAAATTCAAGTTATGTGATTAAAACATTGGTCCCGCCAATTTGATGATTCATGTTATCACTGAATTCTTATGATACCTAATCGTTAGAGCTCGTGCAAAATCAAATGTGGAAACTTAGTACGTACGTACGTACGATAGATAACTTTTGATGTACTTAGGTTATGAATATGAAAATTACACACTTTCATGTACTTGGGACGTACTAAGTTTCCACATTTGATTTTGCACGAGCTCTAACGATTTTCATATGAATTCAGCGGTAAAAAGTATCGTCAAATTGGCGGGGCCAATGTTTTAATCACATAACTTGAGTTTCTCACTTATAATTGTATTGAAATTTGAGTATATACCTGTACATATGTAGTACTAAGTTTTCGGGTGTGAATTACCTGCCTCCGAGTAG
Organism: Agrochola litura; assembly: GCA_949152395.1. Classification (NCBI taxonomy): domain Eukaryota; kingdom Metazoa; phylum Arthropoda; class Insecta; order Lepidoptera; family Noctuidae; genus Agrochola; species Agrochola litura. Next base: position 9,149,988 of record OX424508.1, read on the forward strand.
CGCTTCCAGAAGGTCCCGCCACTTTGAGGTCAAAGTGGCAGGTCCAGGGACATCTTGACGTACTTTCTTTACCTTTAGAGGTACAAATGTCTTGTTTTGGGTACAAGTAGTACATATGTAGTACAAACACTTTAATGTGATAAATTTCAAATTGGGGACTTGATCCCGTCATCTTGACGCTCACGAATAATTAAAAATGAGTAGCAATAAGTATTGTCCTTTTTATTATTCTAGGTGTAATAAATGGGCTGATAGAAAAGAAGCATAGTGATTTCCAATCTGCCTACTGAGTCTGGTAATTAGGGTGTGTAACTTATCTGATTAGCAGTTAATCTTTACAGGCTAAAATTATAAATAACTGTTAATTAATACATAACATCACGCCTTGTTTCCCCGAAGGGTTGGGAAGAGGTGTCCCTGTAGCAGGTACACCAACATTTCGCCAGTTATGTTTTAAGTCCCATGTAATAGGGGGCCAGCCTATTGACATCAACCGGGCACAAATCCGGACTCCGAGCTGGTACTGAGAAATTTCTGATAGAAAAACTCAATAACACTTTGCCCGACCCGGGAATCGAACCCAGGACCTCATGCTCAAAAATAGCACTTGTTCCCACTAGACCAATGAGGCAGTCAATTAGTACTATAAGAGTAATTAAAATATTATAATAATATTATGTTAGCTATGCCATGTTAGTAAGGTTTGGGATATAAATAAAATTTAAACAATTGATATTTCAAGAAATTTATTGAGTTCATACAAGTGGTTTCTTGGCTCTATTTCTATTTTTGACATTAGAAACTTCATAGAAGTTGCTTCCAGTTTTAGTGCGTTTCTGTGCTCTGTCCAATGCCCTTCTGGCCTTTGCTGTCATTTTCTTGACTCCATTGTCAGCACCAGCCTTACGTTTCTTTCCAATTTGTTTAATTTCTTCAACTGTAAACTCACCACTTGCAGCCTCAAGCTTCTTACGTTTTAGTTCTTTTACAGTTTCTGCATCATTTGTCAAGTAATCTTCCACATCACTACATTTATCTTCATCTTCACTATAAAAGTCACTAATGTCTGATGAATCAGGATCTTCATTTTCATTTTCTTCATTAACACTTTTTGATTCATCATTCTCTGCATTCTCATCATCAATTCCTTTAAGTTCTTCAGGAATGTCAAATTTCTCAAGTGGTTTATAATCATCATCATTGTCAAACTTCAGGCCAACTCTAATTTTAGCAAAATCTTGGGCTACAATGAGTTTATTAATATAAACGGGTTTTTCTGGGTTATCTTCCTTTTCATTCTCTGTGTCTTGCTTTGCTTCTTCAACAGTATCTTCGTTCTTTTCATCTGCATTACTTTTAGGTTCCAATGTTTCTTCTTCTTTCTGTTGCTTAGAAAGTGGGACTTCAAAACCTTCTGGAGCCACATAAAATGGTAGTTTACCTCTTTGCCAGTCATTAAGAACCATCTTGGCAACCTGGCTAATATCAGGCTCACCTTTTTTCAATAATTTTCCTGTGCGGGCTGCCATTTTTTCCAAGAATTCTGTAGCAGTATCCCAGGCATCTACTTTATATGTTTTAACCAAGTATTCTTTACGGACTCTTTTGATTACTTCTTCTATGTAGTCTTCTGGATTTTGAACTAATTCAACCCTGACAACTCCTTTCAAAACTTTCTCTGTGTCTGTTTCAGCCGATGGATACACAATTCCTGGACAATCAATTAAAAATATTCTTTTCATCAAGGTGATGTACTGCCAAACTTTAGTCTCACCAGCAATTGGGGCAACCTTGCATACTTTCTTGGATCGTAATGTATTGATGACAGAAGATTTGCCTACGTTTGGATATCCAATTAATCCAACACTTATTTGTTTTTTATCAATGTGTAATTTTGCAAACTGGCGCAACAGATTGATAAGAGAGCCTTTTCCAAATGGATGTGTCATTGACGCATGGAAGGCTATAGTGGGGTATTCAGCACTCAGTATAGCGACCCAACGTTGTGTCACCCAGTTGGGTACTAAATCAACTTTGTTTAGGATAAATATTAGATGCTTGTGCCTCTTTTCATCTCTGAGAAACTTCTCCACATAAGGACATCTGGTGCCCATAGGATCTCTGGCGTCTAACACTTGTAAAAGCACATCAGAGGAGTCTATTACTTTGTATAACTCATTCCAAATCCTCCTGCTCATGCCAGCTCCAAACACCCAATCTCTCTGCCCCTCCTTCACTCCAGTGTCTTCACGAACTCTGTCTATATCTTTACTCTCATCATAATTATCTGTGTTTTCTTCTACAGCCTTTGATAAAGTGTTAAGATCACTAAACTTTAAATTAACACGCTTTCTTTGTTTCTTTGGACCAAACGTTTTATCAAATCCCTCAGTGTCCAACAAATGTACTCTTGCGTTTTTAGCCGTTTCATTGAGCAATGTGATTGGTAAATTAGTGGGTTTCATAATTACTTGATAAGGGTTTCTGACAGCAGCCCCAAATTCATCTTGGAATTTCTGTAGAGCATTCTGTGAGATCACTCGTGAGTTCCCGAACCACTTTTGGCTAGGCTCAACGCGGGCTTGAGTTCCTGATGGTAACCACCCTTGAAACGGTGCAGGTGTCAAAATTTTACCAGTTTTATCCCTCTTGGCCTTAAAGTTCCTGTACATCTGCAGCCTTTTGATGGTTGCTTTAGTTCTGGGCTTCGCAACTCCTTTTAATCCCTCAGTCGGTCTATCTGGGTTCATAGAATGCACAGCTTTATTGATCCCTTGTTTCCGGGGGGCACCCGGTGCTGATCGTACTTTTCCCATTGCTACGTACAGTTAAACACTTGCAAAAACTTAAATAATACCACAAAAATCACCAATCACGCGGTTTAAGCAGAAAAATAAAGGTTATCAACGTTCGCGGAATGCTTTCAGATTGTGTCAAACAGCAATGAACGAACTTCACTGCAGTGCAAAAGGTAAGATACTTCAAAACTACTTACGATTTTATAGAATCCAACTCCCTTATTTTAATGTGTATTTTGTGATATACAAAGAAAAATTTCCAAATACAGCTTTATCAGTACCTTAAAATAATTATGCTTTACCTTCGAATTCTCCGGTAGTTCCCAGTTTCCCACAAGCTTTTGAGTTTTGCTTTGTTTACTTATTGCTCACTTCATTTCAAACTTTTTGCTCTATTGATTGATTGGTTTCAGAATTATTACAATGGCAACACAGGAATCAAAATCAAAGATGTATTTTTTTAAATTCTTTTATTTAACATCTCAGCTATTCAGAAACCGTAGCTCACTGCACCACACTACACCAAACTTGGGAACTATCAAAAACCAAAACACAAACAAAGTATCAAATTCTTTTTGCGTAGGACAGGATGGTGTTGCCGTCTATAGATTTTCTAATTCCACCGTTTTTTTACTTAGCAAACTTAGCCAACGCGACGTTCGCATGGACGTAATAAAATCGCAGCGAGATATTATCGCGCACTGGATTTTCAACCCTCAGTATTAAGCCGAGCGTTGAGAATCCAACGCGCTAGGACGCAATCTCGTCCCAGCACGTTGAAAAACACACTCTTGGATTTCCACTCTCGGCGCTAAGTAGAGCGTTGGAAATCACACTAGATTTTTAACGCTCTGCTTAGCACTGAGAGTTGAAACTCCAACGGTGTGTTTTTCGACGCGCTGGGATGCACTATGTTGAATAATTCTCAACACTCAGCGAAAGTGGAAAATACAGTGCGCGATAAAATCTCGCCGCGATATTTTTACGTCCGTGTGTACGTGGGTTTACAGCCATACATACACAAAAAAAAAACAATTTGTTCTTACGGCCTCTAGTTAAGGCTAATTTGGTAGGAAACATATTTTGAAGTTTACCTAATAAACCACAAGACTAGCCCACTAATTTAATCGAGTTCACCCACTTGTCAAAGAGCTATATATAATGCCATGCCGCCATACATAATTATATCTATTTTACCCTCTGCGTAAGCTTGCAGAAAAAATATCGATATATCGAAAAAATATCGATATATCGATATTTTTAGGCGATTTATATTAATTAGATATATCGATAAAAATATCAAGTATCAAAAATGTATCAAATTCGATATATTTCCAGTAGCAACATCGTCGCCACTGACTAAAACCACTGGGAATCAGAGCCGTAAAAAAGTAGTTTTTTTTTTAATCTGTGGCGTGACTTCTTACCTTTGAAATAGAAATATATGTCTATGCTTCCTAAATAGTTTTCGCTTTGCTCGGAAAAAAATATTATCAACAAGTGAGTGGGCTATTTAGCTAACATAGTAAAAACAAACACAATAGAAGTTCATAAAGTTCAATTTTTTACATTTTCCATTTTCAAGGTGATTTTAAGGTAGGCATGCAAGAAGTGCCAAAAAATATCGATATTTCTTTTTCGATATATTGAAATCCATACTGATTTTTTTTTAAATATCGACAAAATATATTAAATCGATACTTTTTTTCACTTCTTGCATCCCTCCGCGTCCACTAGCACAGCTATTCATAAAGACCGCTGTACACATTGAGTACTACTTAGTCTGTGCATTGGGCCAAGGTGTTATACCAGCATGTTGGGCCAACGTGTAGAGATCTACTTGGCGTGTGTTGATAGTTGGCGACCAGCACTGGCCGGCTAACCGAATAATGTCACTTTTTCGTGCACACATCAAAAGATCTTAACGCGCTCCGCAAACAGTGTTCAGTGCAGCGCCAATGTGTAAACAGCGACCGTTGGGGGATCCGATTTTTTGGCCCTGCATGCAGGCCCAGCTCCTTGGCTCATGTGTACAGCGGTCTTAACCGTTTGATTCGCTATTATAATTGATTTGTTTGATTCGCGATTCGATCCATTTGATTCGCAATTCGATCTGTTTGATTCGCTATTCGGTTCGTTAGGGAGAACGCTACAAAATGGTAACATTTATGGTAGAAAATGTTCATAATTTGTGAATATAATATGTTTATAAAATGTTTATGTATGTAAATTCATATTATTAGGTATTTCGTAACATAACCTAAGTTACTTTACGTTACTTAGTAACTTCTAAAATAAGAGAATGATAAAACTAAAAAAAATATTTGATGTACAGACGCCAGCACATCAGGCTACTACAATATATCAAATTTATTTAATAGATTTTCAACTTTATCGCTGAAGGATAAGGTTCAAAGTTGATTGGGAAAATTAGACAGTTTCGGGTAGCTTGATGTGCTGGCGTCTGTACATTACCATGTAAACTTCCACCGAAAATTGGTTTGAACGAGATCTAGTAAGTAGTTTTTTTTTAATACGTCATAAATCGTAAACCGCAATTTTTTAGATAATGGTACGGAACCCTTCGTGCGCGAGTCCGACTCGCACTTGGCCGGTTTTTCCCCGTTTTTACGAGACTCAGCGTGATGAGTGGCGAACTCTGTCGCCGCCGTTTGAATGTTAAGTCTCATATTAGTCTCTTAGTCGAATTTTACGACGCGCCGAGAAAAAGGCGTTGGTCGTGGCCAAAACGACATGGCTTAAATAAATAAATACATACATAGGGTGACTGGTAATTAGTGACCGATATTTAAACACTGTTAGGAAAGCACTTCCAGGGTTATTTTTGAATAGGTTGGTTGCTAGGCGACACTTGACTGTTATGTACTTTTGATATCGCACGCATTATATATTTAGTAAAAACCAAATTCCACTGCGTTTACTTTAATATGGTAGCAGTGCGTGCAAAAAAATAGAGCTTAAAAGTTTTATATTTGTTTCCTAAAGAATAAAAGTTCGAAAGAGTACCTCATTATGTCTTCAAAAATGAAACTCGAAATAGGACTATTCGATGGAAGCAACTGGCCGACCTGGAAATATAAAGTGATGTTGCTGCTGCGGAGTAACACAGGCACCTTAGAAGCGGTGCAGGGTACTCTAGTAAAGCCTGCACACCCGGGTGAAGGAGTCACAGCGGAAGCTCTTACAAAGTACAAGGTAGAGTGTGACAGCTATAATAAAATAGAAAGCACAGCACTATTACTACTGACTACTAATATGACCGACGAAATGCTGAACAAAGTAATGCGTTTTACAACTGCGAGTGATATGTGGGACGAATTAAACCGTCTTTACGAACGAGGATCACAGGACCGAACCTACGATCTGTGTATGCAACTTTTTAAATACAAGAAAGACCCCACTCATGATATGGGTTCGCATATGTCTGCGATAAAGAATATTTGGCATGATCTGAATCAAGCTTTGTCAACAGTTTGTAATCAACTACCAGAAATTCTTTTGATATGCAAGATATTAGATTCCCTGCCAGAAGAGTATTTCAGTTTTAAATCAAGTTGGCTACTGATTACATTAAAAGATCGTACAATCGAGAACTTGACCACCCAGTTGTGCGCTCACGAGAGAGCTTTGAAAGATAAAAATAAATCTGAAGCTGAAGGTGAATCCAGCACGGAGGTACTCATAGTAAATAACAGAAAGCAAGATTACAAAAAGAAGTTCAAGTGCAACTACTGCGGAGCAAGCGGACATCGAGTAAAGCAATGCAAGAAATGGATTACGGATGGGAGACCCCAAAAACCTCCAAAGGAATCCAAATCAAATGCTGCTACATTGACAAGTTTAGCTTTATCTCTTGGTGAGAGTATTGATAAAGACTCATGGTACGTAGATAATGGAGCAACAAGTCACGTTACCAATAGAGGAGATCAGTATGTATCTTTCGAGTACTTTAGCGAATCTCACAGAGTAATGACAGCAAATGGTGAAAATATTGAAGCTATCGGAAAAGGCTCAATACAAGTAAAAGCTGACATTAATGGCCAAAACGAAACAATTACGCTCACAAATGTTTGGTATGTTCCCTGCATACAAAGAAATTTGTTCTCAGTGCTAGCCGCACAAGATCTTTGTGAAAATAGCTCCTTTGAGTCAAATACTCGATCATGTTTATTTAAGGTTGACGGTAAGACAAAGTTAGTCGGTACTCGTGACAAGTATGGAGGTTTGTACAAACTTAAAATACAAGTCATTACACCTAAAGTTGAGATTAACCAACTAACAGCTACTAACCAACTTCAATTGTACCATGAACGTTTGGGACACCAGAACAAAAGACATGTCAAACAAGTTATGCAAAGAGAATTTGGTATGCAATTCAAATCTGAAAATAACAAAGAAGTTTGCGAAGGTTGCGTTTATGGAAAAGCCCACAGAAGGACGTTTGGGACCAGAGAAAGAACTACAAGACTTGGAGAACTAATACACACTGATGTGTGTGGACCGTTTGTTTATTCGATCTCAAAGTATAGATACTTTGTTCTATTCAAGGATGATTTCACCCGTTTTCGTTACGTATACTTCTTACGACAAAAGTCTGAAGTTCAAGCACGCTTGAAGGATTTTCTAGCAGAAGCTAAGACATCAGGACACGTAATTCAAGAGTTGCTAAGCGACAATGGAGGCGAATTCGACAATGAACAAGTACGAAGTACGCTAAGACAACATGGGATTAAACAGAGGCTGACAATGCCCTACACTCCTGAACAAAACGGTTGTGCCGAAAGAGATAATCGCACAATTGTTGAGATGGCAAGAGCACTTATACACGCTCATGATGAGATACCTAAAGGTTTATGGGCTGAAGTAGTGCAAGCTTCAGTGTACATTTTAAATCGTACGGGACCCACTCCAAATGTTGAAAAGTCACCGTATGAGTTATGGTACAATAAGAAACCTAAAATAAATCATCTCAGAATCATTGGTTGTGTGTGTTACGTGCATGTCCCAAAACAAAAGAGAAAGAAGTTAGATAAAAAAGCACAGAAAGGAATTCTAATAGGATATGATGGTGATGATGGGTATCGAGTTTATGATACAAGGAACTTTAAATTGTTGCGTTCCAGAGATGTAACTTTTGAAGAAGTACCTCTGTTGGACCGAGACATACCTGTTAATGAGGAACCTGAAATCAAAAAGAATACCTATGAGCTACCTACTTCTTCCATAGACGATCAACCACACTTAGAAGTACTTAATCAACGTGATCACTTGCATTCAAAAAATTGTAATGAAACAGGTGATAGTAATGCAATAGAACGACAAGAAGAAGATACTTGGTTTGAAACAGGTGATAGTAATGAAGAAGAACGACAAGAAGAAGACACTCAAACTGTTGTTGAAGGTAACAGTCGTGTACTTCGTGATCGGAGTAAAATTAGACCTCCAGAAAGATTTAATTTTGAACAATTCATCCATCAAGTCATTGCTGTTCCAGAACCATCTTCATATCGAGAAGCCATGCAAAGTACTGAAAAAGACAAGTGGGTTGAGGCTATGAATAATGAGATAAATTCTCTGAAAGAGAATGAGACATGGAAACTGACACAGTTACCAAATGATAGAAAAGCGCTTAACTGCAAATGGGTATTCAAGGTAAAGAAGAACCCTGATGGCTCGATTGACAAGTATAAAGCGAGACTAGTTGCAGTTGGTTATTCACAGGAAAAGGGAATAGACTACCACGAGACATTTAGCCCTGTTGCGAAACTAAGCACAATCCGAGTATTATTAAGTATAGCCGCAAATGAAGGTTTATCGTTAAAACAATTTGACGTCTCAACAGCTTTCCTATATGGCAAGGTGAAGGAAGAGATATACATGCGACAACCTGAGGGATATAATGACGGATCTGGCAAGGTGTGCAAGCTGATAAGAAGTCTTTATGGACTTAAACAGGCACCTAAATGTTGGAACGAGTGTATTCACGACTTTTTTATTGAATCTGGATTTACACAGAGCGAAGCAGATCCATGTTTATACGTGAGACAACGTGGAAAAACCAAGATTTTGCTTGCTTTGTACGTTGATGATGGATTATTGGCTTCGTCTGATGACGTAGAAGCTGATAATTTTATTGAAAAGGAACTCAAAAGACGTTTCAAAATAACGACCAAGCCGCCATCGTACTTTCTTGGACTAGAGTTAGAGCGACACATTGATGGAACTATAAGAGTTCATCAAGCCGCCTATACTAAAAAGGTTTTGGATAAGTATGGAATGAGTGACTGTAAAGCCGTTGGAACACCAATAGTTAAAGATATTCCTGTAAAAAAGTTGGCGGAAGAGATCTGTGACACAAAATTTCCCTATAGACAAGCTGTGGGAGCGTTGGCTTATCTCATGGTAGGTACAAGGCCTGATATTGCCTATGCAGTCGGAGTCGTATCCAGATCCTTAGATAAACCCACTAATACGAATGTGTTACAAGTGAAGAGAATCTTTCGTTACCTCAAAGGAACAATCGAGACTGGTCTAGAGTTTAAAAAGAATGAGAAACGACTCATGTGTTACAGTGATGCAGATCATGGAGGCGACAACTTGAGTGGTTGTTCTACTAGCGGGTTGATATGCATGTTCGCTGGATCAGCAATCTCCTGGAGAAGTGTGAAGCAAACCTCAGTTGCGCTGTCGTCCACAGAAGCAGAAATAGTAGCTGCCAGTGAGGCGTGCCGTGAAATGATTTGGCTAACGAGATTGTTTAAAAATTTAAGTGAAAAATTAGAAACGCCAGTACTGTTCATTGATAATGAGTCTACAATAAAACTAGCTCATAATCCGCCTTACGAATATCATCGCAAGACAAAGCACATCAAGCTAAGACATTTCTATGTAAGGCAATGTGTGTCTGAAGGAGATATCCAAATTGTGCAAGTGCCTACGCAAGAACAATTGGCTGATATATTTACGAAGCCATTATTCAAACCAAGACTGGTAAAGCTTTGCGAAGACTTCGGTTTGAAAAAGAAGAGGGAATGTTAGGAAAGCACTTCCAGGGTTATTTTTGAATAGGTTGGTTGCTAGGCGACACTTGACTGTTATGTACTTTTGATATCGCACGCATTATATATTTAGTAAAAACCAAATTCCACTGCGTTTACTTTAATAAACACATGATTGTACATACTCATCATAACAAACAACTTTACCAAAGAAATGATTTTTTTTTTATTTGGTTGGTTAATAGGTTGCATAATCAAAACACCATTTTAAATAACAGAAAAATGTATATTTTATAAAAGTTTACATAATATCATCTAGATCTTTTTTTTTTTGGGTGGGAAATTATCAAATAACTTCTCCCGCTCTGGGTGGAGCGGGAGGGCGTGTCAGACTCTTACTGACTAAAACCCACCCGTGTTCCTTCGGTTACCCTGTTACCGGGGGCCACGATTTCCCTATCGGTTTTCTTCGAACCCCCGGCAGGCATTGGCCCTAACGGACCCCGTCAATTCTGCTGACATCTCTTTGAGGCGCGCGTGGAACACAACGCGCCGTCAACCCGGGCTTGGTCCTTATCGGACGGCGAGCTACCCATTGCTCACCGTCCGCAAGCCCGCGCCTACGGTGGCCGGAAATCAGCTCGCGATTCCCGCCCCGGGCGTCTCCTCCTGCGGCGGTTGGGGGCGTGAGGGCGCGAAATTTGCCTCTCCCTCACGCGTTCCGCCTCCTCCTTCGCGAGCATTACCGCTTCGCAGAAGGAGGTGACGGCCTGCCATTTCCTCTCGCTCCGTACCATGGCCTGAACCAGGGCCGGACGCGAGAGATCACCGCCGCCGATCGCCTCTACGAGGACACGGCGTTGCTCCGCCCAAGCCGGGCAGACCTCCACCGTATGCTCCACCGTGTCCTCAGGCCGATCCACACAATGGTGACACCCGGGTGTTTCCTCCCGCCTTATCCTAAACAGGAACCTCCCGAAGCAGCCGTGTCCGGTGAGGATCTGCGTCAGGCGGAAGGTGAGGACGCCGTGGCGTCTCGCAAGCCACATATCATCTAGATCTAATGTGACATTATCTAAAAACAGAGCAAGGTGTAAAAATGTGGGTTCATGTCTGGCCCATCCCAAATAATAATATAACGCTTATTACATGGGAGCAACTTCCCAAAGTCCTCATTCCATGGATGCAGGAGCAGTAATATTCTAGTAAAGTAGTCGTAATATTAACTCACAGCACATTGAAGGACTGCACGTGGGCATTATAAAACATTTTTCAGTTGAACGATATCTTCACTAACACCAGGATTGGTGTGTTGGTTGTACTTACCTGCATCTTTTGTTTCGGTTACGCTGGGATAAGCGAATATTACCTATCTCGCTCATACTTATGTGAGAGGGACAGAAGATTATTTGTTTCTTGTTTCACACAAAGCATAAGGCAGCAGGTATACGCAGCTCTCAAAGATTCATTAAGTTCATCTCAACATGGGTTTTTGAAAGGTAGGTCGACCGTCACGAACCTGATACTTCTCAATGAATTTATCACCGACGCCATGGCTAATGGTAAACAGATCGATGTTGTTTACACTGACTATAGTAAGGCCTTTGACCGAATTGACCATTGCATTTTGTTATCAAAGCTATATGGCCTGGGAATACGCGGGGACTTACTCAGATGGTTTTCTTCGTATCTAATGAACGGGTCCCAAGCCGTAGTATTGAATAATTATATATCCAGTTGGGTTCCTGTACCAAGTGGAGTTCCTCAGGGTTCATTGCTCGGTCCATTACTTTTTATAATCTACATCAACGATATCGACTCTTGTCTGACTTCATCCAAACTGTTGTGTTTTGCTGATGATATGAAAATTTATACCACAATATCATCGCAGATGGACGCGACAGTACTTCAGGATGATCTATACCGTTTGCAGGAATACTGTCGAAGAAACAAACTGGATCTGAATCCTATTAAATGCTCGGTTATAACATATTCTCGAAAGCGCTCCATCATAACCACATCTTACATCTTAGGTGATCAAGTATTACCCAGATCTAATTCCATCCGTGATCTGGGGGTCCATCACGATTCCAAACTCACCTTTGAATCACATGTAGATGCAATTGTTGCCAAGGCATCGAGATCACTGGGTTTCATAATGCGGCTATCCAAGTGCTTCACTCAAGCCAAAACCTTAAAAATCCTATACTGTACTTTTGTCAGGAGCCACTTGGAATACGCGTCTGAAATATGGAATCCGTGTTACCACAAATACATTGATCGCATAGAGAACATCCAAAAGAGATTTATAAAGTACTTATGCTACCATCAAAGAGTACCGTATCACTCTGAAAATTACCTTAAACTCTGTAAGAAATATCATTTATTGCCCCTTATTAATCGTCGTGAGATCTCCGACTGCGTTTTTTTACTAAAGACCTTTAATAATAATATTAATAGCCCTGAAATTCTGTCTAAATTTTACTTTAACATCCCCGGAAGGTCGAAGCGGTCCAATCCCCCGCTCCGTGTGCCATTTGCTCCGAATAACTACAGGCAGAACTCATTCCTTGTGCGTGCAAGCAGAAACTTTAATAGGGTATGTGTACGGCATGACTTCGATCCGTTTACAACAGGTGTATCTGTGGCCAGAAAGAGCTTGAGCGTTAACTTTTTTACCTGATGCGTGATATTGCTCAGATTATGTTAGCTTCAGTAGCCTAATTTTGACACATTTATTGTAGTACCTATTGTATTATGTAAGTATAGTTGTGTATAGCTTTGGCGGTTTTTTGTTTTCGTTGGCAGAACTGTGTTGTTCACAGATTTCTTTCATTATTATTCTGTTAATTATATGTGAAGACTTGTAATTGGCTGTCAGTCATATTTTCCAGCTATTAGTCTGTTTTGTTTAGCTGTAAGTCTTCCAAAGGAAATAAATAAATAAATAAACTTCTTGGAATCGATAGCGGTGGCCAGTTAATCTTTGCGTATCGTCCAAATGTCCAACGTACCTACAAGGCAGTCCGTAAGAATTATGATGTACCTATCTATTATGTTTAAAAGTCAACAGTTTTCATATGAAGTGAATAATTAAATCAACGTAGTGTTATATTTATTTTTTGTATTTAGTAAGTATGTTTGTGTTTTTTTCATGCAATAAGTACGTTTTCTTCTTGTATTGTTACTTTAATCTTGACCTAATGGCAATGGAAGTGTAATAACTAATAACACTATTGATTAATGTATTTATATCGTGTGTATATGTATTTATTTATTTAAATCGTGTGATTTCGGTTACGAAAAACACCAACGCCTTCTTGGCGTGTCGTAAAAGTCGACTAAGAGACTTAACATTGAAACGGCGGCGACAGAGTTCGCCACTCATCACGCTGAATCTCGCAAAAAAAGCAGTGGTCTATAGATAGTTGATTGACAATCTGCAGTCTCTGCCTATTCCTATGGGATTATGGGCGTGAGTATATGTATGTATATCGTCGGATATACACACAGCAAAGAAATCTTATAGAAAAAAAAATCACACCTAATGAAAAACAAATAGCACAATATCACACATTTAGCCATCGAATCTAATAGTGAAATATTTACAGAATGATATCACTAAATATCACTAAAATTCTGAGCTACATTCTGTATCTGTTCGCTCTGGGTTTTTTTTCTATACTTGATGACCATTCTCCTTTGCTTTTTATACCAAATTTCAAGTCTATAATATTAGTATCTTGAAATAAGCATCTCTGACAGACAAAGTCGCACCATGAGTGTTCTTTTTTTTTACTATTTTGATACGCAGAAAAGCCTCGATTGTTAAACTTATCCTCGTGTTTTATAATCTCAAAATAAATATTTTTAGTGAATATTTGTAACCGTGAAAATAGTTTTACACCCCTGAAAACCAGGCCTACTGAAACTCAATTATTTAAAAATGCTTGAAGTTTAAAACCAACGTGTATACTAATAATTCTTGTTAAAATATAGAACTGATTTTATTAACTCATTTTATAACGCTAATAGTCACCCTGTATCCCAAATGAAACTAGCGGGAACGGGAACCCTCCAGGAGGGCAACCCGGCACTGAATGTGCCGACTCATACACTTAGGCTGGGAAACACGTCCGATTTTTTCATCACATTGTCGGATCAGATAGTCTGATCCGGCTATCAGAACAATGCAAACTATCTGGCTATAGGATCGGACGTGTGTTTAACCCCGGCGCGGCGCCAGACATAGCAGCAATATTTGATCACTTGTTTGAACACTTGTTTGATCACATGTCTGGCAGGGCTGTTTGGGTATTTATCAAAGTTTGATCACTTATTTCAACTTTTCCATTCCGTGTCGGTTTTTCGAGCGCTTATCAAAGCGTTAAGTTCAAATGTGTGCGTAGCACATATCAAAGCGTTCAATGTTTAAATGTGTGCGCAGCACTAGTATACAGGGCGTCCCAAAGTTATAGGACATGAAGGGAAAGTACCTTAAATATCGTAGATAGGGTATTTTGCTGAAAGAAGACTTTATGTTATTTTTAAAAGTTAGTAATTCTGCATTCAAAGATTTTCTAAAAATTACTTGCCTCGTCTGGGAATCGAACCGACTTAAATGTAAAAAAAAAACACCCCTACTTTTATAATGCCAATCGAAAGAATGACCAAAAACTAATAACTCTTCTTAAGTAACATAGTATTTTAAAAGAAACGAACAACGTAAAATGTTTGAGTCAAATTTCAAGAAAGTTATTGATTGCCGACGACGACGTTCGAAAAGTAGTGAATGTTTTCCTACTTGGATTGGTACGAATGGACCGATTAGATGGCCGGCCAGATCCTCGGACCTTACACCATTAGATTTCTTCTTTTGGGGATACGTGAAAGATATGCTGTACAAAAAGCGATACGAGAACGTGGGCGAGTTACAAACAGAATTGTGCCATATCATATCGAGTATTCACCATAAAATGATAAGAAAATCAACAGGCAGCGGACTCATTAAAAGATTGGCGATTTGCGTAAGACAAGAGGGATCACATTTTGAGCATTTAATTAATGAATTTACAAAAAAATACCCACTTAATTGACTACGGCAGTTTCATGTATGTTTTTAATTTGATTAAAATGATTAATTTCACGCTCTTCCTTTCTTTTAAAATACTATGTTAATGAAATGAAATGAAATGAAATGAAATGAAATTGTTTATTCTGTAAATAGGATATCGAAATCACTTTTACACGTCATATAAAAAAATATTAAAAATAAGCTAGATGAGTTCGGCGTTTCCTATCTGACTACTCTGAGAAGAAAGGCCGAAACAAACTCAAAGGTCGCAGTCTCTTTTAAAGTCCAGACATAATCTTGGTCAGGCCATATGAGGACCATGTAGATAAGTGTCTGAAAAGGTCTTTTATTTATTTATTTATTTAAAGGCTTACCAACTAAACACATACACAGCATTATCCCAAAGTCTCTGTCAAATGTAGATCTCGCATGTATCTAAATTACAGGAAAGCACGACACTATCAATTAGCATACTACATTAATACACAAACCGCTCAAACGCGCCTAAATAAGTTTAAAAACATCAAATAATATAATAGTAATAAAACAAATTCAAACAATAACAATAAAATAATTACAAAAATAATTTAAAAAATAATGTTGAATACTGTGAATACTACGGTATAACTTACAAAAGCTGGGATTTTTATAATAACACTACATTTTATCAAAAATATTTTTCTTAAATATACATAATTTAAAGAACCACACAGATTTGAGTGGACCTGTCCAGTCAGTGCAAGCATTTGTCAGTAATCGTGGAGCTCAACTCAGAACTTAAGGAGCTCAACTCGACGAACAATACCAAAGAAAGGACATTTGGGTAGGCCGCATAAACTACTCAAACTGCCAGACCATCACTAAAACTAGCAGAGAAATAAAAACAATATCCACATAGTCCTCACATTCACAATAGTTAAAATAATATAATACTTTACAAAGTAATCACGTCATTTTGAATATAATTTTCAACAATGTCAATGTGTTTATAAAACTGGTATATGTTGATTTTACATAATTAAAATGTCTAGTTTTATGATTTTATCACAAGGCTTAGCAGAGCGAGCAGTTCAATCCCAAGCTTTTTTATCTTCTAAATAATCTGAAATTGTATAGTACCCTTTTTTACAAAGTTTGGTTTTAATACAGTTGTTACTTAAGAAGAGTTATTATTTTTTGGCCATTCTTTCGATTGGCATCATAAAAGTAGGGGTGTTTTTTTTTACATTTAAGTCGGTTCGATTCCCAGACGAGGCAAGTAATTTTTAGAAAATCTTTGAATGCAGAATTACTAACTTTTAAAAATAACATAAAGTCTTCTTTCAGCAAAATACCCTATCTACGATATTTAAGGTACTTTCCCTTCATGTCCCATAACTTTGGGACGCCCTGTATATAGTAGTCTATGAAGTCCAGTGTCTCGTAAACAAACTGAGTGGAACGGTCGCTTTATTCAATCGCAAAATGGAATAGAGCAACGAGTGTCCTAGAATTTATTGATTTGCTTGCAGGAGAACCATGTATATGGAACCCTAAAAGTAAACATAATAAAAATAAGTTGTAAAAACTAAAACCCAAGTAGGTACGACAAAAAAGTCAACTAAATAGGTTTAAATAAACAAGACATCACAGACAGACATTAAAAATCCTGATTCAGGCATAATCTGTTCGATTTATAAATCTTGATTATTTATAAATTTTAAAAAACACGTGTGACTAGGATTTTTAAATCATGTCTGTCTGTGATGTGATGATGTCTTAATTGTTTATAGGTACCTTTATAGTTGACTAGTTTTTATCACTTTTATTTAAATTATTTTGGGGTTATTATATACACATACATACATACATAAACTCACGCCTTCTTCCCATGGGGGTAGGCAGAAACTACAGAACGCCACCTGCTACGATCCTTACATACTTCTTTTGCCTCGTTTACGTTCATACATCTGGTCATACACGCACGCCGCGCGCCGGTTGCGAGTACTACGCACCTGGCCTTTCTGAAGAACATCACCAATAAGGTCAGTGTATGTCCTCCTAGGGCGTCCCCGCCCGGCCTTTCCCTTCACATTAGCCTCGTAAATACATTTTGTTAGTCGCCTTTCATTCATCCTCTCAACATGCCCAAACCATCTCAGCATACCCTTTTCAATTTTTGTCACTACATCTTCTTTTAAATCACACCGCTGTCTTATCACATCATTTCTCAGCCTATCATTCATAGTCAGACCACACATGCTTCGCAAGGAACGCATTTCCACAGCATTTATTCTACTTTCATGTTGTTTTTGCCACACCCAACATTCACTTCCATACATAAGCGTGGGCACCAGCACACCATTGTGAACAGCCAGTCGAGCCTTTTTAGACATCGACTGGCTGGTCACAATCGCATGTATATAGCACCATTCACTTTGTTTCCTGCGTTTACTCCTATATATATATATTATTATTTGTTATTATATATATATTTGAAATGTGCTACTTATGCCCTTTCATTTCATACCCAACACGGCATCATTTTTTTTTATAGATATCATTACTTTATGTCCTCTAGAGGGCGCCATATTCAATTTAATGGGCCACATAGTCTATAACCAGCGGACGATCAAGACCCCTCCGACGATACCTCATTTGTCAAATTATGATGAGAAGTTAAGAAGTTAAGAGTGAACAGATGAATATGCATAATAATATATGTAACGGTCAGAATCACACCGGTCACTCCTTTTTGCTTCGCCGTAGTCGGGTAAAAATAGGGTCAAGCTGTCAAGACGCCTCTGGATCAGGATAAATAGTTGATTGTCAGTATATTGCTATATCGAAGAATTAAAAAAACCGGCCAAGTGCGAGTCGGACTCGCACACCAAGGGTTCCGTACTACCGTACAATAATTAACAAAAAACGCCGAAAACACCATGTTTCCTCGTGTTGTTTCATGTTCCTTTAATTTTTAACTTTATATTATATTGGGAACCCTAAAAAAAAATATGTAGTGTCAAATGTACGGTGGTACGGAACACTCATGTGCGAGTCCGACTCGCACTTGGCCAGTTTTTAGTTCAGTTAAATGAAAATACTAAACGAAGTATATGTTTCATCACAATTTTTATGTAAAATCGCAAAGTTAAATTTGTATTTTCATAATGATACTGTGAATTACAAAGTTATTTTTTGCAGTTGCAGAAAATCACTCATATTTAAATAATAGGCGTTTTTAATATTTGTTGATTATATACCGTATAAGGTACATGATAGACAGACGGACGGACAGACAGCGGAGGCTTAATAATAGGGTTCCGTTTGGCACTCTTAAAGTACGGAACCCTAAAAATAAAAGAACACGTTATTGACCCAATAACATGGAATATTTAAAAAAAAGTGTGTGTGTCAGCTCCGACGCACGACTGGAGTTTACCCCTAAGAATTTTTATGTCTAATAAGATTTCAGTAAGTAACTGTTAAGTATCTAAGATCTCAGGTAGATTCATATTAGATTCTTATTGGGTTCGTATTCAAATACTTATTTTGATCCATTAACATTGTTAAAAGTTAATTTAGATGGAAATTTTAGCAAATTGAAATTGTCATAATTACGTAACTTGAAAACTCACTTTTTAACCGACTTCCAAAAAGGAGGAGGTTATATGTTCGACGCGTATGTTTGTTTTTTTTTTTTTTTTTTTTTTTTTTTTTTTTTTTATGTATGTCCACCGATTTCTCCGTCATTTGTGGACCGATTTTGAAAATTCTTTTTTTGTTTGAAAGGGTAGGCTCCCAAATTGGTCCCATATAAATTTTATTAACTTTGCTTGGGTAGTTTTTGAGTTAGCTACAAAATACGTATTTTTTTTCCCACTTAGTATGTAGATGATATGATAAGTTCTTGACACTAGTAGCAGGTAGTGGTATTCGAATGTATGTGGGGTAGGTACCACAACTAAAAAGTGAAAAATAAAAACTTTTTACAAAAAAAAAAACAACCGACTTCCAAAAAAAAACACTACAAAGTGAAAAATAACTTTAATTTCGGAAGTCGGTGGCAAAAAACGAAAACACAAAACCCAAGACACCGACTTCCGAAATTAAAGTTATTTTTCACTTTGTAGTGTTTTTTTTTGGAAGTCGGTTGTTTTTTTTTTTGTAAAAAGTTTTTTGTTTGTAAAGATATTTCTTTATTTTGGTCTTAAATGAAAGGTCTTTTTGTCACGTTTAGTTCATGAAAATCGTCTCGTGGAACAAAAAGATACGGTCATTTTTATATATGGAAATTTTGTTTTCGTTAATAATTTGTACTTAAATATTTGTTCTAAAAAGGTGTACCTAATTACTTAAGTAAATAACTTTTATTTGTGTTTTAAATAAACTCCAAAAATAAAGTAGTCTACAGTTCATTTTTTGGACATGTATTATTAAATAATTAGATAACTCTTTAAAATAATATAGGTATACCGCGTACACAAAATCGTCATCCATTCTGTTTGTTGTCTATTTGAGAATTGTGAAGCGAACGTGCTGCAAAGCATGTCTAGCTAATAAGTTGAAATAAGTGATCAAATACCCAAACACCCCTGCCAGACATGTGATCAAACAAGTGTTCAAACAAGTGATCATTTATAAGTGTTCAAATATTGTTGTTATGTCTGGCAGGTAAAAGCAAACAAGTGTTCAAATGTGTGAGGAAGTGTTTGATCAAATATGTGACTGTGTCTGGCGCCGGCTTAAATGTTCAAACAAAATAATTACTCCAACGCCTTCTGATAGCCGGATCAGACTATCGGATCCGACTATCTGATGAAAAAATCTGACGTGTTTTCCCAGCCTTAGGTCTGGAAGCCTGAAATGAGTTGTATTTGTTTTATCAATATCGATGCAAAAAACGAAAATGAAAGTACATCTCTTGCAAGGAGAACCACCCACCGAGACAACAGACTATTGACAATCTGTGATATGTCATCAAGATCAAATGTCAGATGTGTGAATGTGAAATGTGCTGTCAAACAAAACAAAATGTCTTCGAATCAGTCGATCAGCCGTATTGTATCAAATAAACATTAGTAACTTCTCCTAGAATTGATAAGATCTACTATTGAAAATGATCGGTAAAACCAAATATGCATAATTGATTAAATAAGTAAGAAAGGTCTAAAGTCTTTAGTTTAATGAACTATTCCAAAGAGTTACTTTGTGTCGTAAGAAAATTCTCGATAATTAAAACTGCCCCGATGCCTGTAAGCTTTAAAAACCGAAAGACAACATGTATGACATGTTGTCCGAGTTTCGAGTATCAGAATTCGATTCATTCGTGGATATATTAAAATTGACTCCTGGTGATCCTTTAGATACATTTGGTGAGATGTGGTACCCCGTGTTCTTGTGGTCTTTGTTCTCTTCAGTGTTTGTGCATACGTGTGCGGCGCTAGTCGCCTTCGGTACCTTAAGGAAGCACAAGTACGGGAAGTTCTTCCCTGTGTTGTTGATTGTGATGGGTGTTGTGAGCCCAGTGACTTCAGGTGTAGCCACCAGTGCCGCAGTCGCGTTCATATACCGAGCCGCTAACTTAACTATGCCCCCTATTCATGCAATGATTTGGGGTATAGGACAAACTGTGCTCGGAGCTGGAATGGGTTTCACAAGGATTTTGGCTACTTTGTAATAAAAACTAGTTCTATTTAGCTAATTACATCACAGTATATTTATAAACAATATATTTATAAATTCAATAAATTCTGAGTCAATTAACATAGAGTTATAGTGATGGGAATGTAGTGAAAGGAAAGGTGCTGAATGTTGATGCATTATTTTCCTGAAATAGTATAGCAACTAGTTGTTGTTATGGTCTCCCAATAGTGAATACTCATTAGCTATCTGCTGTAAATACATATTCCTTATTATATGTAGCGGCATATATTACACAATGTGCTTAATTTTTGTATATGAACTAACTTTCATGTCTTGCATATTTGTATAAAATAACAGTAATAATAAATAGGAAGTTCACTATGAATGTAACTATGCAATAAAATGATGAATTGTTTTAGAATGTAAATATGTGCCTACCTATAAATATAATGACTGATGTTTCACAAAAAAAAAAACATATTTCTAGAATTAGTTTTTCTACTTAAAATATGTAACCATATAGTGGCAATTATATGTATGTTCAATAAATGTTATAATATCTTCATCTTCAATATGTGCGAGTTTATTGTGATAAGTTGTATACTTGACCTATACATTTCATTTCTTATCATAAATGTATAATGCATTCCATGTAAAAATTATCTCTAAAAATAATTTTTAGCAATGACATTGTCATTAAATTTTTATAATAGAAACTAATCTATTTGCTCATTACTTGTAAATGAGACTTATTAGGCCCACCGACTAATCTTTCAGTACTACAAAATATGTGTTAGTATTAGCAACACCCCTACATACATTTATCTTGTTGCCTGTGTTGAACTACAATGCACAAAACAATGTTTATCTCCTCAGACACATCATGTTTCATAAAATCGCTAGTATGGATTGGAAATGAAATGATTGAATAAAATTTACAATTTCTAAAAGCATCATTATAATCCATGTTATCTGGTTTTGTACTTATGTGCATGTACATAATAGATCCACTGTGATCTACAGTGATTTCTTAATAATTTACTCCTCTTTGTTTCTAAACAGAAATATGTAAAAAGTTGAACCTGTCGAGTTTATTATGTAGCAAGGCCTGCTTGCATCCTAATTTATTGAACAATGCAACCATATTATAAAATTGATTTTCCACTATTTATAAAAAAAATGAGTTCTTATTTTTTATTGTATTAATTTATTTGTTACCAATTGAAAAACAAAATATGCTAAATTTTATTTATAAATTAATAGATAATGTAATGTATAATATAGTATAGTAAATTTAATCAAATTATGGTGATATGTACTTGTAATGTTAATTTATTCTGTGGTTTTGGTGTTATTATCAAGTGGCTATATGAAGATGTGATAAAATGTATATAGTATAGGTGTGGCAATAAAAGCATAATGCAAAGGTATAATAATTGCTTTTAGTGACACATTTATGCATGCAGTAAGGAAACAAAATATATTGGGATACTAAATACTTATAAGGCAAGGTATACATAGCACTTAGGTTTCTGCTCTTACTGTCAAAGCCACAGTGTTAGCATGTAATGTGGTTTATTTGTAAGGTGGGTATTACACTATCATATCTATGATCAAAGATATAATGAATTGTAAAATAGACATTATTATGGATCCCCTAAGGGGGATATTACACTATCATATTATATCAATATCACAAATTACCCATAATATGTCTATTTTACAATTTCATTATATCTTTGATCATAGATATGATAGTGTAAAACCCCTCTCTCTCGGTATTGTTTCATAAGTTTGTACTTATATTGTACAATAAAATATCACTTCAAGTAGAAGCAAAATTATTTAAAAAATAAATAATGCAATGCTAGTGTGATCATGTTGTAAATAGATGTATTGTAGAGGAACGAAGGGAAAAATCATTTTCCATACTTCAATATAAATATTATCCAAAAGAAATAAATGTTTTGGATATTACCGAAAGTGCTTTTATTACAAAATCTTTTATTTAGAACCATCAGAAATGAGTTTAAGTTTGCCATTGCATTGATCTTATTTTATGCTAAGTTTAAGCTGTTATAAATTATTAACAAAAAAAAAAATAATAATAAAAAAAAAAATAATAATAAAAAAAAAAAACATTATTCATAATATACTGACTACCATTTTACAGGTTAAAATAAAATCTTTTTGTAATGACTCAAATTCATATATTAGATATTTTTATTTATAATTCAACTTTATGATATATTAAAGAACAGAATTAAGCTAAAACAAATTTTATATTCGTCAAAGAAAATATTCTAGAACATCATGATACTTATTAAAGTATTCATCATGTATTTATATTTACATAAAATTTGTATAAAAACATCACACCTGCTTTCCTGGAAGGGTAATGCAGAGGCATTTAGTACATCCACATTTTGCCAGTTTTTTTAAGTACCATATAACAGCGGTGAGCCTATTGACTTCAAATTAATTTAGTATACCTTTTACCCTGTATTTCAAATGTTCATAAACAACTGCAGAACATTGTTATAGAGTGCTGCTACTGTGAGAATATTTAAAGAAATTTTTATTGATTCTATGATAACGCGTAGTTTCGTCATCAACCTCATGGCTACCTTCGTGAATCTCCTCCAGGGTGATGGGTAGTTCATATTCATGCTCCGTCACCAACGTAGTCTGAAAAGTAAAAAAAAGTCCGAATTATTTTTTAACAAAGTGCAACACTATCGCTGAGATAAAAATAAAAAGATGAAAAAATAGAATGGTCAACTGCGGAAATATACAATGTAAATTAGGTATTTAAAAAATATATTACCTCATGATGTTCTTCATCTCTTCTACTCAATCTGCTAACACTCTCTTGCAAAGATTTAGTTTCTGAGGTAGCATCTTGCAACACTAACTTTAGCTCTACAATCTCTTTTCTTGCATTTGATAGTAATTTTTCTGTAGTTGCTAAGTTTTTCTTTATTTCCTCATTCTCTACTTCTAATTTAGTCTTTCTATTAGAAAGACTTTTAATTCTAGTCTCATAGAGCTTTAATTCTGAATCAGTTTCACTAATTCCTCTGACTGTGTTTGAGTTTTCTGACTGCAAATTATTGCACATTTGTTTCAAATATGAAATGTTCTGTTCAAGAATAGTTTTTTCTTCAAAAATTAATTTTACTTCGTTTTCTAATGCATTTATTTTGCACTGCATAGCGGCTATACGTGCAGCTTGAGAGTCAATGATATTATCTTTATCTAATAATTTTTCTTCAAGGCCTTGAATCTTGCTTGTATAAGTTTGCAACTGCATTGATTTAGATGCTGATTCACTCTCCAATGAGTGATTAGTATTTTCCAAAATGTTAGCTTCAACAGAGAGACTGGCAAAATGTTCTAACATATCAGACCTCTCACCTTCTTTTTGTGATAACAACTCTTCAATACGCCTAACTTCAGCAACATAGTGCTGCAACTGTTGTTTTAAGCTTTCTACTTCTTTTCGAGATTTGTCATATTCTATCTTTGTCAGTTTTAATGCACCATTAGCATCAGCTAAACTATTCTGCAGGTGTTTATTTTCCATAACAGCAGTATCATGTTGTTTAGTAAGTCTTAATATTTCACCATTGAGGAAAGTTATTTGTGTTTCATAATCTGCTAACTTGTGTTCAGACACTTTATTTGAATTTAATTTTCTTTTCAAGTCTGAGATCTCATTTTCTAATTTGCTTATTTCAAATGTTTGAGACTTCATCTTTTGTTCAAGCATACACATACTTTCAGTTTTATGATCCAGCTCCATTACCAGTTTATCCCTTTCTTGGTCAATCTTTCTAATGTTATCCATGAGATTAGATTTGTCATTTCTTAAAGATATAATTTCAGATTGTAGATCTTTGCATTTTCTTTCTAATGAGTCTATAGTGTCATTAGATAAACTTAGTTTTTTCTGGGCACTCAACAATTCATTGTGTAACTCATTTCCACTCCTTTCAGTTTCTATTTGTATATTTTTAATTTGACTTGAAAGGGTTTTCTCCTTTATAACATCTGATTGCATTTTCTTTAGTTGTTCTCTCAAAAAATTACATTCATCTTTAAGATGTTCAGTGGAAGCTTTTCCATTTCTACTGGTCATTTTATATGAACAATTTTCCTCTTCCAAGTGTTCAATCTCTTTCTGTTTAAATACTAAATCCATTTTTAATTTCTCAGATAATTCCAATGCGTCTTTATATCTTACATTATATTCCTGTTTATCTTTCTTTAATAATTGGATTTCATTCATTAGTTCGTTTATTTTGTCTTTGAGTTTCTGTGCATCATTCCTGTAGAAATCACCTCTATCACTGTGTCTCACTGTATTTAAATTCTTGTACTGACTCAGTTGCTTACTTAAGTTTATGTTTTCTTTTGATAATTCAGCATTTTCCACATTCAAATGACTTATAACATCCTTAAAATTTTGCTTGCTGCATTCTTCCACATAACTTGTTTTTCTTTTCAATTCATCATTTTCTTTCTTTAACATCAAAATCTTTTGCTCACATTCACATAGCTTTGTGTGCAAATCTCTTATAAAAGCATTCTCTTTTGAGTTATTCTGTTTAGGACTGTCCCTGTCTTTGAATTTCAACAAGTGCTTATTGAAGGCATTCATTATTTCAGTCATCTTTTCTTGAACATTAGTCACATGAATCTCATATTTATTTCTTTCTTCTCTTAAGAGGTTTTGTAATTCATTTTTAGTAGGACAATACATTTTATCTTTGCTATATCCAAACTTATCACTAAGTTCTAATGGTTGGCTCATTTGGGGCAACGTTGTGATCTTATCTTGTAAACTTTTATTAAGATCTACTAGATCTTTAATCTCATTATGCAATGCTTCATTTTGCTTTAAAGCTATTATCAGTTCTTCATGCAATTTATTAATTCTAGGTGTGTTTTCTTTATTTGATTGTTGTTCTAAAAGTTGCTTTTCCAATTCAGAATTTCTCGATTCCAAACTGTTTATTCTCTTTTGCATATCTTTAATTTCATTCATCATTGCAGATAATCTTTTGTTGCAGTCTTCTTCAACTTTTAATGCTAATGTGTCAACTTTCTGTAACTCTTCTTGTAAACTTTTATTTTTGTCTGCAAGACTGAGTGCACGGAGCATTGCTTCATGTTGTTTTGCTAAACTATTATCAAACTCATTTTTCAGAATATCATTTGCAGATTCTAGTTCTCGTAACTCTTTCATTAATTTTTTAAGTCTCTCATTAGAGTTCATGTTACAACAGTCTCTACTAATAGCTGTTATTGGTCTACCACCTTCCAGTAACATATTCAGGCGTATTATTTCATCATCTCTATGTTCAACTTGATTTTTTAGCACCATTATTTCATCACAATAAGCATCATTTTTTTCTTCAAGTGAGTGAATCTTATTTGTCAGTTCTGTAAGATCTTTATCACTGCAGGTACTCTTCCTTTCACTACATATGCATATTTTGGATAAACTAGTGCCCTCTCCATCTCGTCTCTTACTTTTATTTCGTGTACTAAAAGTTTCTGCACACAAACCTCTCAGACTTAAGTCTCGTAAGTCATGTTGTAATTTGCTAATAGTTGAATCTTTCCTTATGAGCTCTTCTGACAAACTCTTGACTTTTCTCCTGGACTCTTTTGAAAGTTTGAGATTTTCTTCTGTCAGTTTCATAATTTCTTTGTGGAGACGATTATTTTCCTGAATTAATTTAGCGTTATCACATTTATAGGGTTCGGCTTCCATCATCAAGGAATCGCGCTGCATTAGAGCTTCTTTAGACAAATCCATGTAGTGTTGTAAACTACGAGTAGTTTGTAAGAGGTCTGCTAGTACGCATTCTACCAAAGGAACGGCGTCTATCGGTAACGAGATGTTATAACCGAGATCCTCCAGTTTGCGCTTCAAAGTAAAATATGCTTCACCCATTTCGCACGTTTGTTCTCACGGCTTCGGTCACTCTAATACTCGAATTATAATTATAGCTGAATACTTTACAAGTGTCATTGGGCACATACACATATTAATATTCTGTTTATTACAAATATTTACAAAATTCAATTCCAAACGATATTTCAATCAAGTTTTGTTTGGATTTGACCACAGACTAAGTAGTACTGATTTGACTGAGTGACGTACTGACGTAGTACCAGACGTTTGTGCAGGGCTGCCAATAGAATAGAACCAAATTTTAGCCGACGTTCGCACGGATGTAATAAAATCGCGGCGGGATTTTATTGCGCACTGGATTTTCAACTCTTGTTGTTTATAATTCTTTATTTATCGGACAACAACGATCCAGCATGTTAGTAAACAATAAAATAACTTATTACTAGTATTAGTAGTTACAACACAATAGAGAGAAGATAGAATTAGTATTGTGAAAAGGACACCCCCAAATTAATGTTTAGTGATTGTCCTTCTCACAAAACTTTTGATAATCGGAGAGTCGATACTCTCCGCCAACGTTTTTAAAATGCTGTTGCCACTCGCCCGCAACCGTGACAACAGCGACGTAGTTTTCTTGCGAATGACGGCGTGGAAGCGGTCAGTTCGGTTTTGCACAAACATAGTAGACGCGCTGCATCTTCGTGGCAAACCCAACAGCATCCTAAAAATATTATTATATTGAACGCGTAGGTCGCGCGTTCTTTTGGTATAGTTGAACCAAAGATTCCCCGTGTAAAAGCACTTGCAATATGCCTTAAAAAGTGTTACTTTCACATACACCGAGTGATTCTTCGGGCCAACATCACAGAACATATATACTGCCAACATGTTACTTCGGACCGCTAATGTCCTACGCTACATTTTAATATCAACATTGTCTATTGGTCGTCAGCGACAAAATGCCCTAGATATTTGAGTTTTGTCACTCTTTTGACGTTCAAGCCATTTAGGGTAATTCACCGCCGGCCCTAAAGACAATGTATTCGCACTTTTAGGGTTCCGTACCTCAAAAGGAAAAAACGGAACCCTTATAGGATCACTCGTGTGTCTGTCTGTCTGTCTGTCTGTCTGTCTGTCTGTCCGTCTGTCACAGCCAATTTACTCCGAATCTAATGAACTGATTAAGTTGAAATTTGGTACACATATGTATTTCTGTGACCCAAACACGAACAAGTAACGTAAATAAATTAATTTTGAATATAGGGGTCACTTTTGGGGCGCAAACAAGAAAATTAAAAAAAAAAGTTTTGCTAACAGTACCGTGTGACATATCAAATGAAAGGGCTTGTTGCGAGAATCTTAAATATATTTTTTATATAATTTTAAAATAAATACTTTTAAAGATATTTAATAAATTCAATGAAAATTGACCATTCCCCCCCCCTTATCTCTGAAACTACTGGACCGAAAAATTTGAAAAAAATACATAGTATGGCTCTTTACTCATAGATTACAGGAAAACCTATAAGAAGTCTATGGTCTTAAAATAACATGGTAAATCTCTCAATGTTGTGCATAAAAACTTACATTTCGTCGCTCGGCATCCAATAGGCCCATCTCTCTAGCTACTATAATATCATAATATCAAAAGTGTTTGACCGTCTGCTTAATACACAAATAAATAAAACTGTAAGTGTTCATGACAACCAATTCGGGTTTCGGCGTGTTTGTCATCAGAAAGTGCAGTGTTGTGTCTTAAGCATACTATCACATACTTACTATACACAGCGTGGGACGCCGATTTATGCTAGCTTCCTCGATTTATTCAAGGCTTCTTTCTGATCTGGTTGCTTATGACGTATTGTGGAGAAAGATGGAGAAAGATAGGTTGCCAACGGAGCTTATAAACATTTTTAAATAGTGGTATAGTAACCAGATTAATAGTGTACGATGGGCTGGAACTTTTTCCAGGCCGTACAGGTTGGAATGCGGGGTGAGGCAGGATTGGCAAGCTCAGCAGCACCAGAGTGGGTTGCTATATAGATGGTATTTGTGTAAATAATATTAGCTATGCAGATGATATGGTGCTTCTGAGCGCGTCAATCTGTGGTCTCAGAAAGTAATTGGTCGCCAAATGTGAGCAGTATGCCAAAACACATGGTTTGATGTATAACTCCAATAAGTCGGAGATCATAGTTTTTGAGGCTGGGGGTAGCCCGGGTTATGTATCACCTGTATAACTCAATGGGACTCCACTACAAAGAGTATTTACGTTTAAATATCTTCGTCATATATTGACCCCTGACCTCAATGACGGACTCGATATTGAGCGAATCGCGTTGAATCGAAGAGCGTTGTCGGTAAGGGCAAACATGCTGGCTCGCAGGTTTGTACGCTGCTCACTTAAAAAGTCAAAATTACTCTGTTTCGAGCTTATTGTACAACGTTTTACACGTGCAGCCTGTGGGCTAGATATACCCAAAGGTCGTGCAACGCCCTTCGTGTCCAATACAACAACGCTTTCAGGGTATTGGTGGGGCTGCCCCGTTTTTGTAGCGCATCGGGAATGTTCGCGGACGCACATATTAATTGCTTTTACGCAACGATGCGAATGAGTGCATGCCTGGTGCGCAGAGTACGGGCCAGCTCCAACAATATCCTAAAAAAGATTGCTAGCAGGCTGGATTGCATGTACATCAATCACTGCAGTGCCATCTCCCATGGGGTGAAATAAATTTAAACTAGATTACGTGGGGTACTCAGAAAGTTTTGTGATACTAGAAAAAAATATACTACAACAGGTTATAATTTTTTTTAATATATCTTTTCAAAGAACTCTCCATTGGCGTTTATACACAGTTTTATACGTCTAAACCAATTTTTATAACACATCTTCCAGTCCGCATCAGACACCTCTCCAATCTCCTTCTCAAATGCAGCCAGTGCATCTTCAGGTGATGAAAACTGTTTTCCTTTGAGTTCATTTATTTTGGGGAACAAGAAAAAGTCGCACGGAGCCAAATCGGGACTGTAAGGAGGATGACCGGTGTGCTGTCCAGAAAGTCCCTTGTTTTGAGCGCCGAGTGAGCCAGCGCGTTGTCGTGGTGAAGCAGTAACCCACGGAGGCCAGTTTTCGGTCGCTTGCTGCTTGCAGTAGTAAAAACTTCTGGCAAACATTTGGTAACATACCATTCAGCATTGATGCTCCTTTGATCTCGTCAGGGTACTGATATAAGATAACCCGGCAAAGAAAAAAACTTGCGATCTAAATTTTGCCTGCACTTCTGGCTCGCTTCACTTTGGTAGGCGTTGGTTCATTTCGAAACAGCCACACGGTTTACTGACGCTTAATTTCTGGATCATATTGATAAATCCAAGATTCATCACCCGTAATGATATCTTAAACGCGCCGAGACGAGCCTGCTACAAATTTTGCTATCATGTCTCGGCACCATTCTACGCGAACCTCCTTCTGAGCCTGCGTTAGATTTTGCGGTACCAGCGTGAAACTATCTTCCATAACCGAAGATGCCTGTGTAGAATTTCATGCACACTTCCCGATCCAATCGGCAGTATAAATGCTGGACTTCTTCATATGTAATTCGCCTATTCTCTTGAATTAAATTTTTCACAGCCAGCACGTTTTGTTATGTAACAACCGTCATAGGGCGCCCACTTCTTTCTTTGTCCGCCAAAATTACTCGACCACCCAAAAATTTGTTAAACCAGCGGAAAACAGTCGCTTTAGACGGGTTTTTTTCTATGAACACCATTCGAAGTCTTTCAAACGATTCTTCTGGTTTTAGTCGACATTTGAAATCGTACAAAATCACCGCGCGAAAATGTTCTCGTTGTAAATCCAGTTTTCAGTAAGACAGAGTATTTTGATTTTGCTCGTAAAAAAATGTGGAGGGAATTTCGAATTCGGAATGTTATGTTTTTTTGTAATAAATATCTAGTCATAGTTTTAATTGACATCAAAACCAGCCAGTATCCCATAGACAAAAACTGTTAGTCGCAAAACTTTCTGAGTGACCTGGTAAAATAAGCTAACATAGTCCATAAGTTTACAAACACAATGAGTCCTTTTTACTTGAATAAAGAAAAATATCTGGATGTCTATTTATTTTTAACGACGTTATCTATAAATGAAACCTAGCTGGATCGATTTATCACTCCCGAAACCCCCTGCATACTAAATTTAAAAAAAAATTTGGAGCCGTTTCCGAGATTCAGATTATATATAGGTACATAAATAAATACAAGAATTGCTCGTTTAAAGGTATTAGATTTAGATTATTATTATATTAGTACCGCGAATGTGAAATATTTATCGAAAATCAGATTTTTGTTTTATTTCATTCTACACATTTTATAAGTGATCCTGCAATTAAAAAAAAAGTAAAAATGTCACATTCGCGGTATTGGATGCCGAGCGACGATTTGCAGTTGGGATGTATGGGAGAACATGTTTTTCAACTACAATGTTAAGTTTGTTCTTGGGATAAATAAATTCATGTCAACTACGGAACCCTTCATTGTGCGTAGTCCGACACGCACTTGTTTAATGTTTTAAACAAGTCCGTGTGAGGCAGCATACGCCTGACAGACCTGTAACATTTCATCCACGACACCCGCCGTCGGCGTCATCAACGCTATGTCATCACCGTAGCTGATACTATTTATTTTTACACCATGGACGCTACATCCGTTTAGCCGAGCGTTGAGAACTGTTTACTGTGGGTCTGTGGTTGAGAATCCAACGCGCTGGGACGCACTCTTTTCCCAGCGCGTTTAAAAACATACTGTTGGATTTTCAACTCTCGGAGCAGAGCGTTTAAAATCCAGTGCACGAAAAAAAATCGCCACGATTTTATTACGTCTGTGCTACGTTGACTTAGGCACAGATCATGTAACTTAGGCTGCGTTCCGAGTTAAGCTGTAATCGATTTGAGTGTGCTAACATCCGTTCCGAGTTTGCGTGTGCGCGATATCGATGTCCCGTGAAGCAAGCATTACATTATCCAATGAGGATAAAAACTGCCACTTGCTCACTTCAGATGGCACTGATCTCCAGTGTCTTATAATTTGACAGCTAGCCATACATTTTTTGTAAACAAGTGACTTTTTTTACGCATAATTAATAATTGAGCCCAGTTGCGCAGCTGTTTACTGCAAAAATACGGGGACCCATATATTTGCCAAAGATTTTATAAGCAGAAAACTGTGGGAGAAAGCTCTCCGACAAAAATTGGAATCTGATATTTAACACACAACAATGACGCTTTAAAGACGTACAACTGTGCTGCCACCTGTTATGACCTTTCAGTTTTTAACCTCGGGCGGTAGGTGAGCTAGCGTGCTAAAATTGGACGGTGTAAAGGCAGTTCGGCAGTTATGCTGCGGCTACATTGTCGCGTTATCGTGAACTTTACTTCGCGCGCTCTCTGTTGCTCTGCGAGACGTCGAGTGGTATGCAAGAGAGAGTGCGCGAAGTTTAGTTCGCGATAATGAGACATTGGTGCCGATTCCTTTGTTCACAAACTAAACTAAATTTAAGTTCAGTGCATCTTTTTCTTTCTATTTCATTAAGAAAAGGACAGAAGATAAATTTTAGTTTAGTCCTGTCAAATTAATCAGCGCCTATCACTACTCCATACAAGTTTAGACGTGATTAAAAACTTGCCTACTAAAATTACGTCAATTTACGTCAAGCGCTGCCAGCTCGCCTACCCTACAGACACAACAGCCGCGCCGGGCGGCGCGGCGCCCGCCGGCCTCCACGCCGCGGACGCACGTACTTTTATTTTTGTAGGCGAGTTTTCAACCTATTTGGGGTTTAAAACGGCAAAATTTTATTTAAAACGTTTTAAATCGTTTGTTTTACATCTATACCCACGGCCCACGTCCACATTATTATAATCAGTAATTAAATTATCTGTGTGTCTGTGTTGTGTTGACTGTGGTAATCTGTGAATCTATTTGGTTGTATTAGCTGTCATAATTACTATTTAGCATAGACATCTATTTAGTCATAAATATAAAGTTACATGCTCTGTGGTCATCTTCTGTGTTGTTATTTGTCAAGTTCAGTTTTTGTGGAATACATTTTCCTAAGAAAATACGTTGAATGAATCTTGAAAAAAGTTGACGTGTAATTAAAACAACAATTATAATATTGTAATACATGTGGCATGTAAACAGTCGTCTATTGCAATATGAATCCGTATAAGGATATAGAAGAAAGTTCCTTCGCAGCATCACCTCACTTAGCTTACGAGGACATAGCTACGAAACTGCTGAAAGATAATTACTTCCTAACAGCCTTGGAGCTTCATACAGAGCTCGTAGAGAGCGGCAAGGAACTGCCGCAACTAAGAGAATTCTTCTCTAATCCAGGCAACTTTGAGCAACATGTTTCTAGGGCATCCGAATTTTCTTCGATGCGTATGTTATTTTAAATTGCATAATTTTACCCACAGAATAGTTATATATCTTATGAATTATTCTATTAAGACTAATAAGGTACTTTCTTGAGAGTACAAAGATGTTTTCTACTGTTTCTGCCATTATTTATAATATGAACTTACTATCTGCAAACTTTAATTGTTTGAAATCTTTTGTTTCTCAGAATCTATTGTGTATGAAAATATGTATTGGTATTAAAAGTTTAATAATTATTATATTCTTAGATCGGACCCCAAGCCAGGCTACACTTGACTCTCTGGACACTGCCCGGTACTCTGAAGACGGCGGTGGCGACCGAGGTGGCAGTGGCGGTGATGTTGCAGTGCTAGAGTTTGAGCTAAGAAAGGCCAGAGAAACTATCAACTCGCTGAGAGCAAACCTTACTCAATTTGCTGGTAATTATCTTGTTTCATTTTGGTGTATGTTTTAAAAATTAAAGTGTAAATTCAATTCATTCTCTTGATAAGGTATTCTTGACACAGTTTAGGTATTTGCATATTGAGCTGAGTTCTAATTCAAATACTTACACATACTTAATTTTATAGCAACTTTTTTTAAGGATGGTTGAATAAATAATATCAATTTTCTTTATTGAAGATGAACAATAATAATAACAAATATTTCACTATGTTTAAAATACAAAATTAGACATTAGAGGATATCAAAATAAAATTAAAGATTGATGACAAACAATAGCTGCAATCACAAGAAGACAAACATAAACATAAGGAAAATTTTTAAGGAAAAACGTTGTGCACCAGAGTAACATATAACTTTATATTGGTGTCAAATTAATATTGTAAAATCAGAATAAACACAAGATTAAATTAAATGAGGTGTTCTTTATCTATTCCACAATTATTTCAGATGGAGAATCTACGTTAGACAAAAGCGTTAAAGATTTGTCCAACCAGCGTTCTCTAAAGCCGCATGAAAAGAGAGCTCTGAACTTCCTTATCAATGAGTATCTTCTCCTTCAAGATTATAAACTCACTTCCATCACTTTTTCTGATGAAAATCCAGATCAGGTTTGTATGTATTGATTATATAACCATAAAAAACATGTGACTATGATCATCTCAGACGTGGCTTCTGTAATGACTTGTGGTTTTTTTATTTACATAGTAAAAACATGGTCAAAAATATAAAACAGGTCATTGTATAAATTATATTAATTCTTCACAACATGGAGTGGTCTGTGCTTTGTTAATAAATGCATTCAAACACTACCAGTAATAAAACATGAAAAAAACTTGTTTCTTAAAAGAAGCTTGTATACTTTGTTATATTACAGGTTTGATTTATTGTAATCAAATTTATCTCTATTAATAGCATTGTGAGTTGCATGACTGCAGCTTCTATTGAATAAAAACCAGTCGTAAGAGTAATCTGCTATTGTGTAACTTGTCGGACTGTTCAAGGACAATGTGGGAAAAATCTTAATATATTATGCAGCAAGTAATAGGTACAAAACAAATCAATCACAAGCAATGTAAAAAGGTGGGAACAAAATTTTATACTGCTGTGTAACATATCTATACTAATTCGTTATTATAGCTGCAGAGTTCGTTTGTTTGATCGTGCTAATCTCAGGATAGCCCAATTCTTGAGGAAGGTCAAAAAAAAGAAGGAAGGTTGGGCTATTTAACATCACGCTACGACCTAAAGGAGCCTACCAAAAATTATAAAAATCACACATAAAGTCTCAGGCAGAAGCTAATCCTTCATAAGCACATAGCCAAATAACGTACTTTCTATACAACGTGTAACGTTAAATGCGCAAAACCTCAGACACCCCAACTAATTTTTAATCTAATTGACTTATATTATATAGAAAAAAAATTATTAAAAAAAAATTGTAAAGGTTTTATGTGCTGTTTTAGTTCGTAAGATTCGTATTTGCATTGAAATAAAAGCTATTATTGTCCCGTGTATGAGAAAATTTAAATTAGTCGACAACAATTTGTGTTTGTTTCCTTATTTTGGCGGGTTTGCGCATGTGATGGCTTGACCTATTAATAAATAGACACGGCAACGTTTTTAATGAAGATTTTTTTAAAAATGTGACCTATATTAAAAAGTGGTTCAATTGATTCTGCTTGTTACTCTGATCAAACTATTTTCAGGTTTTGCGCATTTAACGTTATACGTGGTATACTAGAAAATTCAGAACATTTAAATGTTGCTGCTACAGTATGTCCAGCAGCTGTGCAAAATCTTTTAGTCACAAATTATCAACTTGGCTTACAAAATCATAAAAAAAAATATTTCAGGAATTTGAAGATTGGGATGATGTTGGTCTCAATATGCCTCGACCAGCTGGACTGGTGTCCTTATTCCGTGGTAACAGTTCAAGCATTAGTCCATCTAAAGCAGATGTATCCACAGAAATTGATTGGTCATACATAGAAGTGGATTGCCAGACAGATTTGGATGAAGGAAATGTTTGTGTCAGCTGCCAGACTTCACTGGAGCATGAGACTGATTGGAGCCATGAGGTGAAGCATTTTTTGTTATTATTATTATTGCCATTATCCTTTTGAACTTGATAACATATATGCAGTCAGCAAATCAGTAATTCGGTCAAAAATACACAACAGGGTTTAAAAGTTCTGGAATTTAGTTTCCTGACATTATCATCTTCTCGCCGTCATCCCATTTTTAGGGTTCCGTAGTAAACAAGGAACCCTTATAGTTTCGTCATGTCCGTCTGTCTATCTGTCCGTGGTCTAGCTCCGAGATCCTTAGTAATAGAAAGCTGTAATTTGGCATAGGTATACATATTGATTACGCCGACAAAGTGGTAAAACAAAATTAAGAAAAACATTTTTTTTTAGGCTACCTCCTCCCATACACGTAAAGTGGTAATTTTTTTTTTTTGATCCCATAATTTGGGGTATCATTGGAAAGGTCCTTCAAAAACATTGTGAGTTTGGGAAAAACATTTTTGGATTCAGGGATCCGTTTGCGAAATATTAATATTAAGCTTTAAAGTGCTAATTTTTGTTAGAGTCAAGTGTCCCCCCCCGGCCAGCTAAATGGTTGGTTTTGGATGTGTGAAAGAAATCACAGTAGTAGTTTATATAACGAAATTAAAAGGAAAACTATCACGGCTAAGTAAAGTAGGCTTTACAAGTTAACGAGTAATAATCGACCAGCTTAACTTTGCAGTTGCAAAAAACATGTTTTCCCATACATTTTGTATGGGAGAACATGTTTATCAACTACAAAGTTAAGTTTGTTTTTGGGATAAATTCATCTCAACTACGGAACCCTTCATTGATTGTGCGTACACGCACTTGGCCGGTTTTTCATCTCAGGTTGGGTTGTACAAGTGCTCATAAATACATGCTTTATTGAACTCTCCTGTAATAAACCATTCAAAAAAAACTTCATTATCTACACTAATATAATAAAGCTGAATAGTTTGAACGAGCTAATCTCTGGAACTACCAGTCGGGATTTGAAAAATAGTTTTAGCATTAGAATTTGCGCGGGCGAGCGATGGGTTGTGATGTGCCGAGAGAGCTTAAAAAAAGGTGGCTGTTATTTTAGTATATTGTGTATCTTACGACTTCTAAGTCGCGGACAGAAGCTAGTTATTTGTAAAAATGAAATTTTTGAATAATTTAATTTCTAATTCACAGCTCCTCATCCAAGCCGAAGAGATAGAATTACTGAAGCAAAAAATTATAGCACTAGAGACTGAAAAACTGAACTTCCAAAAATTGTATGATGCTGCTATTGTCAGCTTAAACACACTCACAAGTCCTGCTTCCGAGGGCAAAGGGCTGGATCTTCATATACCTGAGGATAAGCTGTTATCAGTGCAAAGGGTAGAACAGAGTTTGGAAGCCAAGCCTATTACTTGTACAGCTTCTGAGAATCATTATGGAAGTGGTCAATCGACTCATAGTGCGACTCCAGAGCAGTTTGAGATGATTGATAGTGAGAAAAATAGTGCAATGTGAGTATATAAACCATCTATAAATAAAATTACTTGTAACAATTGACGCGCAATTTATGATGTGTAATATTTTTGGCAACGCTGTACACACGCCTTTATCAACTGAATACTCCTAACGCATAAAAATACCTTAGGGTGCAACTAGACTGTGGTCGATCGTGACATATTTCGTGGGTTATTTTGAGACGACGACAGTCGACGGTAATCAAGTTGCACCCTTAGCAAAGTATAATGTTGGTCATTGAGTATTAATTGTTGTTGTGCAAAAATTGTTAGCTATTGAAAATACAGGTTAAGCATGTTAAAATGTGTTTGATTATCTCAATCATGTAACGCAATAGATTCATATCAAATTACAACGTGCATTGTATACTAATGTATGTACAATAATTATGTAGTTGGTCTTGTGTTTTATTGCGTGCTATAAAAATAGCTCACTATGGATGTTTCATGACTCACAGTTTTAACTCACAAAATTAAATGGGAGTG
Source organism: Agrochola litura (assembly GCA_949152395.1). Classification (NCBI taxonomy): domain Eukaryota; kingdom Metazoa; phylum Arthropoda; class Insecta; order Lepidoptera; family Noctuidae; genus Agrochola; species Agrochola litura. The sequence continues at coordinate 9,187,354 of OX424508.1, forward strand.
GTTAAAAATTTGGAGTTTTTATTGAGGTACTTTTCAGCTCATACTATTTGAATCGGTCATTTGAGAAATAGCATGTCAATCAACCGAAATTCTTCAGATATCACAAAAAACTATTTTTCATTAAATTTTAAAGGATTTTTTTTATATCTAACTTATATCAAAAAGTAGCTAATAGTGATTGTATTATTATTTTTTATTTTTCTTTAAAACAAAACCTTTGACTTATGTTATTTATCAAATTACTGATTCAACTATTTTCTACTTTTCTCGCTCTTTTATAATTTGCTTTACTTTCGAAGTATTGTTCATGCCAATTTATTTAATTTGACAGTGTATTTGACTTAAATTGCCCCACAGAACAAGAAAAGGTTCAAACATAAGTTCGTTCGAGGCAACTGGCGAGGGCGCCGCCGGCGACAACAGTACCCGCGACTCGCCGCTACGTCGCGGCAGTGTAACGACGCTGGACGAGACGCTCAGCATCAACGACGGCGGAGAGTGGACGCGCGTGCACTACGAGTACAACAGCATCGAGACCAACAGCAAGGAGATGTGGATCGATAGGTAACATACTGTTAAACCAGAAAAGGTATTCGCTTCGGTAATCTTCATGTATCAATTAGCACGACCGTCGCGCCACAAAGAAATCCCCCACTGAGGTAAAGCTAAGTTTTGTACTACTACGCTTCGTAGGCAGTGCGCTTATCATTGCACTTGCATTGTTTTATGGAATTGCATAGAGTTGCTTAATCTATAATTTTGTAATCATGGTAATACAAAATAGGCAAGTACTTCCATGGTGATAGCTCTACATATATTAGATCTCATCATCGCGCGTTCGTATTCCGAACACAAATGATGATTCCCAAAGTGCAGACTTTTCTTGGGATATCTGTACCTCGTCTATGGTTCAGAGAATTTTCCAATTTTCACCGTCGTGTAAAATATGACTAAAGTAGATTTTTTATCTTCTTTTTCTCTCGTGTGTGAGTTGTGAAAAGATTATGAGTCAGAAAGATTATTAGCAAGATCTTATCTCGCCAGGTGTGGCGATTATTTTTCCGATGGCAATTGTGCTTTTCGAGAGCCATGCCTTTTTTTTTTTTTTTTCTGGGTGGGAAATTATCAAATAACTTCTCCCGCTCTGGGTGGAGCGGGAGGGCGTGTCAGACTCTTACTGACTAAAACCCACCCGTGTTCCTTCGGTTGCCCTGTTGCCGGGGGCCACGATGTCCCCATCGGTTTTCTTCGAACCCCCGGCAGGCATTGGCCCTAACGGACCCCGTCAATTCTGCTGACATCTCTTTGAGGCGCGCGTGGAACACAACGCGCCGTCGACCCGGGCTTGGTCCTTATCGGACGGCGAGCTACCCATTGCTCACCGTCCGCAAGCCCGCGCCTACGGTGGCCGGAAATCGGCTCGCGATTCCCGCCCCGGGCGTCTCCTCCTGCGGCGGTTAGGGGCGTGAGGGCGCGAAATTTGCCTCTCCCTCACGCGTTCCGCCTCCTCCTTCGCGAGCATTACCGCTTCGCAGAAGGAGGTGACGGCCTGCCATTTCCTCTCGCTCCGTACCATGGCCTGAACCAGGGCCGGACGCGAGAGATCACCGCCGCCGATCGCCTCCACGAGGACACGGCGTTGCTCCGCCCAAGCCGGGCAGACCTCCACCGTATGCTCCACCGAGTCCTCAGGCCGATCCACACAATGGTGACACCCGGGTGTTTCCTCCCGCCTTATCCTGAACAGGTACCTCCCGAAGCACCCGTGTCCGGTGAGGACCTGCGTCAGGCGGAAGGTGAGGACGCCGTGACGCCTCTCAAGCCACTCCTCAAAGAGGGTCGAGAGCCATGCCTGGCAATGGAATTCTTGATTTTTGAGATAATTATTTTAGAATTTAATGTCTATGTCATTTCTATTTTAGAGTCTAAGCTATCATGTTTTTTTAAGTGAAAATTTCTTTAGGCGCGTTGGGCATTTTTGAGATGGGAAAAAACAATTTAACTCGCAACACCGTTACCGACACCTCATTTTTGTAAACGCGATTGTGCTCTTTATTTATATTACGTTACGGATCAATGTTCTATGCAAGTATGTTTACTTTAAAGGTTTTGGAAGTATTTTTTTTGTAAACGCGATTGTGCTCTTTATTTAGATAAGGTTACGGACCAATGTTCTACACAAGTATTTTTCTTCCACCAAGGCGATCTTGTTCAAGTTTTCACTTCTGTCGGCATCGGCACTCCCGGAGTGCCACTGTTTTTTTTCATAAGTTGTTTGTTTATTTTACAGTGGCATACCCAATGCGCTCAAAGTATCAATATTGAACTGGTGCTGTGAAACATTGAATTTGAACGAGCCACTAGCTAACGACCTCCTCGCCGAACTAGTGAGCAGCGACAAGCCTATCACTCTGCCAGGACTACTTACGCTTGTTGCAGACACGTTGCCTCGGGTTTGTACTTATTTATTGAATTTTATAATAATACTACGTGTCCTGTTTGATCAAAAATGATAATTCTGCTTAAAAATATTTAAAAAAAAATGCTTTCTGCACTTATACAAAAAAATTCACCATCCACCACAAGGTGGTTAGTGATTTTTTTACAACTCAATCAATCTGCCTAGTCTTTTCCCAACTATATTGGGGTCGGCTTCCAGTCTAACCGGATGCAGCTGAGTACTAGTATTTTACATGGAGCGACTGCCTATCTGACCTCCACAACCCAGTAACTGGGTAATATGATACCCTTGGTAAGACTGGTTGTCAGACTTTCGGGCTTCTGACGACCCGTAACGACTGTCAAAAATCAACGAATGGCATCCGGGACCAACGGCTTCTAACGTGCTTTCCAAGGCACGGAGGAGTCTCGGTATGTAAAGATGGTCACCCATCCACGGACCAACCCCGGCAAGCGTAGCTCAACCTGATGGATCGACCTGTGCGGCTACTTTTTTACAACTACTATTTAGAAAGATCGTTCTAGTTAATTTCATATTGGTTGGGTGGTTGTAAATTGTGGGTGTAATATATAAACTCCTTTGTAACCCTTTGTGGAATTCAGGTTGTTATTTAATTTGATGTTATTATACTCGACAAACAAAAATGTATAAACTTTCTTCTCCCTAGATCCTACCACACACGCTAGTAGCGCGGCGCAGCGAGGCAGCGGCGCTAGTTGCCGCGGCAGCCGCGCTACTGCCGGGAGGAGACGCGCGACGCGCACGCGCACTGCACGCGCTACTCACACTCGTCAAGAAACCCGACCGAGCTGACACACGCGCTATTTGTGAAGGTATAAATAAAAAATAAAACTTTATTACCAAAAGATTCCAAGGGTTTTACATTGGTCCCGAACTAGGCAAGCTGTATCTTGGGTATCACAAATAATCCATTCCTTTATTTATGCCAAATCTATGGTTCAAAGAAATCTGAGAGTTGGGTAGAAACCCAACACCCAACAACTTCAAACTGATTACGTTAATCACTTACATATTTAACCCTTGGTATGCCGGAATGTAGATCTACACGAGACACAATGGTTTTTTAATTGTTTCTGTAATTACGGCATTCGAGAGGTTAATGAATAAATATTTTGTAGTGTTTTTACAATTAAATCGAATTAATTACTTCACATTGGATTCAGTTTATCTTTTTTGACCATCAGAGAGAGACTTATATATATATATTGTTTTTTTCAGCAACCTGCCTGGTAGTAAAATGGGGTGGTAGCGGGGAAGTTTTGTCCTCAATAGCCGAGCTCTTAGCATCAAGATCCACAGAACGAAGGGTCTTAGCTAGTCAAGTTTGCATGGCCATAGCTCCTTACGTACCCATCGAGTTATGCACATCCCTACTTCTAAGCCTCGTGGTCCTTATGTGCGAGTCCAATGAACTCGAGATCCGGACGTTAGGACTCAAGTCTGCTTGCCTCATATGTCCCGTCGCGGATCATAAGTACAGTCAGCTAGAAAGCCTGATGTTCAATTTCTTGAAGGATCCGGTCGAAAAGTGTGTGAAGGATACTGTTAATATATTTGTGCCTGTTCTCGCGAGGAGTGCTTTGATTGCAGGTAAATTGGTGTTTCTTTATTTATTTATTTGCTTGTTTGTTTTACGTTTTGTTGAAGAATACAAGCAAAGTCAATAGAATAGAATTGAATAGTCTTTCAGTTTAAATTCAGATGAAAATGTCGAAATTTAACATAGGGTGACATGGGCGGTCTTATAGCTTCTTAGCGTGTCGATGGCAAAAATAAATACTTATAATTTAAAAAAAAAAATGCCATTATTGTCCCACTGTTGGGCAAAGGCCTCCGTACTCTCTTTCCAACTCTCAAAAATAAGATGAAAAGAAAAAAAAAATTACAAAAATATAATTTGTTGTTGGGGTGGGTCAGGTTAAGTGAAAGGCTTCCATTGAGGGATAAAACTTTGTATTTTGCCTTACATTTTACAACAATACGTGCATAAGTTCCAACAAGCAAGTCTCTCGTAAACCCTGTCAAAAACTGTCAGGCTGCTACCTTAGTGACAGCCGCCACAGAGGTCTGCTAGGACGGAGGAGTTCGTACACCGCCCGCTATAAATTTAGGTTTTTTTCAAATTGTCTGGCCCAAAATTCAGCAACGCGAATACCGTTTGACGTAGCCATTAGGTCCTCATTGCTAAAAGCAATCAACTTTAGCCTTTCACGAGGACAATACTAATGTAACATCAAACTTAATGGTCTCACAAATTCAAATATCCAAAGAATATTTTATTTTATTTCCAGGAAAATTCTCAACGGAATTATGCAGTCGAATAATGACGAATTTAACGAAAGCGAACAGTGATAACGAATGGAAGACTGTGCTCTTATACTTAGAAGTGATGAGAGTGTTAGTGTTAGCGAAACTGGCCTACGTAGTTAATGTACAAATAGTTAGGGATGTTACCCTCAGCAACTGTGATATGCAATCGGTTAATTTACAAGAAGTTCCGTTAGAAGAAACGGAGTATTTTATGGAACTACAGTGTTACGTCACTGATAATGTTGACGCGAAGATATTGTTAGTAGCCGCAAATAATATTATTAAGGAGAAGCCGGAAGTCAGATGGTCGGAGTTAAGTTGGTTTATTAGCACGTAAGTATTAAAATACCTGTAATGTTTTTTTGATATTATCTCGTGAGTTTCGAAGGCTGGAAATGATATTTAGAGGTTTTATTTACAAAGACATTTAAATATACTTCCTTCTAAAAATATTGATGATTGAAAACATTGTTTGCAATGTAATCAGAAACATCCTCCTTTACGATTAAAAAAAATTGCAGTTAAATCTCTTTGGACATGAACTAGCAAAAATTTCAAATCATAAAAATTTTCTATTTACAAATTAAAATCCCTAAAAAGACAGGTAAATAAAAAGATTTACATTTTGTTACAGATTAAAACAAATTCTAGATGTGGCAACAAACACTAAAGTTTTAAGCCACACATTGATATACGAGGTACTTATATCTCTGGTCAATAGTTACGTGGACAATTTCGGCGTACCGTTCACTACGCACATACTGAAGCCTATATTTAATGACGTTATATCCGAGTTAGAACAAAAGATGGAAAAACTACACCCTGTGAACGTGGATACTACTATTCTTGTTGGCATATACTTGGTGACTATATTACCTGCGCTTGATGATAGGATACAACATGGGGAGTTTTTACAAAAGTAAGTTGACTGTCAACAATTTCTAAGTTTTACAATTCTCGATCGTGCATTATGTGTCTTTAAACCATTGACATAAAGTTTTAATTGCAATGTATGATGCTCGCTGGTAAAATGCAAAAACTATAGATCTAAAAACGTGGCGTTCTTGATGAACGTATTTTCAGTTATCTATCAATAGGGATAAAAAAAATTGGACATATTTCCTGTCCTTGTCCCGCTGAACGGTTATTGAAAGAAGTGATTAGATGAGAGTTGAAAATGTCGCATTCCTGTGAAAAATGTCTCATTCCAATCATGGGCGTACCCAGCATTTTTATGAGTGGGGCAGAAGTAAATAAACTCGATAAGTAGTAGGAAATTCTCTCGATAAAACTCTATAACTACGCATGCGCGCTCGGTTCATCGATACTGCATTGTTTCGCGCGGTAGTTTTGATTTTTAATAAATTAATGATTAATTTTGTTACTTAAATCAAATTTTTTGCTTTGAGTCAGGGATCAGGGTGGGGCAGATGCCCCACCGTGGGTACGCCCATGATTCCTATAGTGCTGTCTCTTTCTAAGATCTATTTCTTTTTTACTTGTTTTGGCATCCTATTAATTAATGCTACATGTTTCTTCCGCTGCTTTAACTCACACACTGATTACTTGTTAATATTTTAGGAAAATCGTCTACTTTATTGTGTTTGTAAATATGTGAGCACCATGTATAAATAGTGCAATCCACGACGACGCGCCCCACTCCGCGATTACTGTACTGTAAGCTGAACTCTAGTACGGAGCGGAGCGGAGTGGGGCGCGTCTTCGTGGATTGCACTATCTATATCTATCTCATCAATAATTTACCTGGCATTGCTTTATTTGTATTTTTTTTTTTTACCTATTGTGGTATAGCTTCACATGTTATTAGGTATATGTTAATGTATACAAAATGTTGTAAAACATTTTAAAAGAGTAACGGTGGAGATTCTATCCTATTCATCTCCATATGAAACTACCTTTTGGAAGGGGCGACGAGAATCAACTCTATTTTATTTTTTGTAAATTTTGACGTTCAAAATTGCCGTTTATGTGCCTATTTAAAATACATGATTTGATTTTGCTGCTAGATTCTCAACAATGTTTTTTTTAGGTGGATTATGTACAGCAGCATACGCGGTCTTCCAGTCAAGATATTCTCCATACCATTGAAATGGGTGGCAGAGCACAGAGAAGAGTCGCTCGACTTTTATTTACAGCATCTTAGAGAATGTAAGTATTTTAGTACCTAACTAAGTAACTATTATAGTTATTTTTACTAAAACCAGCGACCAGCCCCTGCTTTCTTTAGTTTTTAGTAATGCACACATAAACCTTTCGGAATCATTTCTCTAAATGATGGTGAAAACTGCATCAAAATCTGTTGCGTAGTTTAGAAGAACAACGCGGACACACAAAACAGACAGATACGAAAAGTGACTTTAATCCTCACAAATATTATAAATACGAAAGTCAGTTTGTAACGCTTTCACGTTAAAACAGCTGAACTGATTTGGATGAAATTTGGCACATGGGTAGACCGTGACCTGAGTTAGGACATAGGATACTTTTTACCCCGATATTCCCACGGATCGAGATTTACGCAGATGAAACCGCGAGGCGCAGCTAGTTAATATGGATTATAGATAGTATAGAATTATTATTACTTAACGCAATTAATGTTCCTATAATAAATATTGAACCGTATGTTATAATAGTCTAGTCATGTCAGTATATCAGCAACATAGTGATACGTGTTATTTGAAAAGATGATGACCAAATCTAGGTAAAATAAAAATGACTTGTGAAAGTGATATCTGAACCAACTTACTGAAGAGATATTATTTTTATCATATTTATGCAACGTATTACGTTCCTTATTAATTCCATTCTCAGTAATATTATCGAGTCAGACACTTTTTCTTATACCAGTTGCACGGATTTTTTAAATTTCACAAGCGAATTTTCACCGGTATGCTGGCATTATAAAGAGCGAATGGTCTTTTTTTTTTTTTGGGTGGAAAATTATCAAATAACTTCTCCCGCTCTGGGCGGAGCGGGAGGGCGTGTCAGACTCTTACTGGCTAAAACCCACCCGTGTTGCCGGGGGCCACGATGTCCCTATCGGTTTTCTTCGAACCACCGGCAGACATTGGCCCTAGCGGACCCCGTCAATTCTGCTGACATCTCTTTGAGGCGCGCGTGGAACACAACGCGCCGTCGACCCGGGCTTGGTCCTTATCGCGAATGGTCTCTAAACCATAAACTCTTACAAATCTTTGTGCTGTGATCAATATGCTGTAAAGACGTTCTTGAAAATATTCATGCTCGTCAGTAACATCACTCCTTACTCAAGTAACGGAGGCGACTTGTCAATTCCATTGTTAACTTTACCTATCACCAATACTAAATTATGTTAACAGTCGCGGCAAGCAGTTGTGAAAGTTCTAGCGGCAGTACTATTCGCACGTATATCGCTAACCTGATCACTGAGCTACTGAACGCAACGGAACTGAGTGAGAAATGCATCGAGCGACAAATGTTACCCGCTGTCATGGCGCTGCTACACGATGAAGATGTGTAAGTTAATTTTAGAGGAATAAGATAAGTAATCTTAAACCCATTGCTACATACATGTGAACATCATTACACCTGACCCAAAATTGCGAAAAGCCGTCGATGACCATGTTTTTACGGTGAACCCTAAGACAATTCACAGGTTAACAAATTAACTTTTTAAAGGTCTGTTCGCGAAGAAGCCATTTCCTCATGGGGCAGTGTGACGCGAACATGTCTGATCCGTGGGTTAGACTGTGAAGCTCAGTGCTGGGCACCCGTCGAAGACATGCTGGGAGGGAACCAAGCGCTCAGTGTGAAGGAAGCCGCGCGTACCGCTGAGGCGTTGGCGTTGCTTGTCCTACCTACTGTTGATAACTATGCGGTTTCTGAGAAAGGTATGTGAGAGTAGCTTTCAGTATTATTTAGCTTTTTTTTCCTCGTTGGTCTAGTGGTCGCAAGCGCTACTGCTGAGCATGAGGTCCTGGGTTCGATTCCCGGGTCGGGCAAAGTGTTATTGGATTTTTCTATCTGGAATTTCTCAGTAGCAGCCCGGAGTCTGGATTTGTGCCCGGTTGATGGCAATAGGCTCGCCCCCTATTACATGGGACTTAAACATAACTGGCGAAATATGGGTGTACCTGCTACAGGTTCACCTCTACCCAACCTTTCGAGGAAACAAGGCGTGATGTTATTTTATGTGTGTGTTATTATTACTGTCCCGCTAATCCCGGAGTTACCAACATAGCCTGCAGCGTGAGCAAGCTGAAGTGGCAGTGGGCTGGCCAAGTTTGTCGAAGGACTGATGGCCGGTGGAGCAGACGAGTCCTGGAGTGGAGACCTCGTATCGGCAAACGTAGTGCAGGACGCCCCCAGCTAGATGGACCGACGAACTTAAGAAGGTGGCTGGGACAGACTGGATGCGGAAGGCAGAGGACAGGGTGTTGTGGCGCAGCCTGGGAGAGGCCTATGTCCAGTAGTGGACAGCGATAGGCCCGTTGCAGGGCAAAGACCTTACCACTCTCTTTCCACGTCTCTCGATGTAAGGCGACTAAAAACTGTATTTTTTGTAGTAGTCTATCAGAACTTATCCCGTCATCTCCGTCTAGGCCTGCTGCAATGTCGCAAGCGGGCCACGCGGGGTGGGAAACGACTTAGCGTCCGACGACATATTCGTTGCGCATTGTCTCACAAAATCGGGCAGACAGGCACTGCGGCCACTGTCTAAAGCACCTTAAGAGTGATTCTTCGATTTCTTGTAACGCATAATCTTATTTGCTTACAGCGGTATCCCTGCTATGCGTGGTGTGTCGCGGCAGCTTGTCTCGCGAGGTCCTGGCCGCGCTCACTCCCGGCCTGCAGCTCGCCGTGCATCACTGCCGACACCACCCCGCCCTTCTACCCGCACTCAGGTACACTACCCACACGATTAATATGGTACATCGAGTCAAATTCAAACTCAAATTATTTATTTCAATTAGGCACATAAAGGCACTTTTGAAATTTACAAGAAAATAGAATTGATTATAGTTGTTCCTTCCAAAAGATAGTTTCGTATAGAGAAGAATGGGCAAGAAACTCCATAGTTATAGATAGTGCAATCCACGAAGACGCGCCCCACTCCGCGGTTACTGTACTGTAAGCTGTACTTTAGTACGGAGCGGAGTGGGGCGCGTCTTCGTGGATTGCACTATCTATAACTATGGAGTTTCTTTTAAAATGTGTTACAACATCATCTCACCCCTAGCAATATACAATTTTGACATTGCTAGGGGGTGAGATTTCTCTGCAGCTGACTGTACCTAGAATAAAATTACTATACTATAATAGGTACACACGGCTACACATCAAGCTATACATTTCCAGTATGAGCTGATTTCGCATTGTTTAGGATTTTCGTACAATCTGATGTCAGCTTAAACTGCAAATATATCGTCACTGGAAAGGCAAAATTACTTAACCGCCACATTATTTATATGGCGTTAAGTAGAATTAAAAATAGATCAATGACAAATAAATGATTTATGTGAAAGATACATGATGCTCACATAATATTTACAAATATTGTAACCGTAGATGACGCTCTACAAAAGCCGAATTTTTTTGCGCCTGTACTGAAATATCGGGTCTTACTACTTTTCAAAGGAAACTCAATCTTATCAGCCTGTAAAATGTGACGCGAAACACATAGCCATAACATTGCCCGTGACATTGCGCATCCAATTTTACAGCAGGTTTCGTTTTCAAACACTTTATACAACAATTCTCATGCCTTATCACGCCTTACTCACATAATACTAATTCTATTACTCTCCAAACAGAAAATTAGAAGAAGGCGTGCAAGCTCCAGCTTTATCTCAATACAAGGCTGCAATAGAAGCCCTAATACACAACGTAGCTGGCATCGGGAGCAGCGGAGACATGATACGAGAGCCCCCGCCGCGCCCCAACACCAACCTGCAGGCGGCGCAGGAGGTCGGCAGGAGAGTCACGCAGATGTTTCAACAGTCCAAGTCTAATATGAACTTACAGAATATATTTAAGAAGAAAACTTAGCGGTGTACAACTCAAGCAAGTATTGAAACAGGAATATCTGTCGAGTTATTACCTACATAAAGTTATTATATACATGGAGAGATCAATGTTAGTAAACAGACGAACGTAAGCTATTTAGGTCTGACTGGATGCAAACTGTTTCGTTTTCTCCGGCCGTCGCACGCGTGTAGATCTTGCGGCCGTTACGACCGCACACGGTACGGATTTTGGTAAGGTCAGACGGATCTGAAAGTAGAACTTACCATGTATGATAGCCTTAACAATAGTGCAGTGTTGTAGCCTACTGAGCTAAGCGAAACGTGGAGCTAGACGTAGGCCAAAGTTTTCAGATGTTTCCGTCAAGTAGTGGAAATCATATTGCAGAATTGTGCTAAGCTGTTAGTCACAGTGATCAAAGTTTTCGTATCAATTCGCGTCCACTAACAAAATGATATTATGTGAACTTTTTGTAAACGAGTGCGGTAAACTCATGTTAAAAACTTTGAGCGAAAAGTATTTGAATACAGTCGCCCGATAAAGAAATATGCAGATGCATGGAATTCTTTAATGCAAAATCGATCAAAAACAAGAGTCAATAATAATTAATATAAAAACATACAAATAGTTTGTGTTCTGTTACACATTAACCAGGAAAATGTTAATATTAAAATTATATTACCACATCCGTTTCCTGTTTTTGTAAACAATCAAACCAATACATTTAATTATGCCATAAACATGTTTTAGTATAAATAAAATAAAGGGAATGCTTTAACCTGATGCATGACATAGAATAATCTGCCAACTCCACATTTTAGAAGATTTTTGGTGCGATAACGATCGAAATTATACATTCCTAATGATATTACTCCTTTACTCTGATATCATTTTTATTTATTAAAGAGTATTATTTGAATGTCCATTACAACTAATGCAACGAAGGTCAGAGTTAGAATCAGAAAGATTTCTTAAAAAATATCGATAAATTAACAGCTCATCAAGGCGATGTCCGTAATGTCGTTTCTTGCTGGTGTCGTTAATTTAAATCAATTGCTGATAATATGCTGTTCCTACTCTGATATTACATAGCAAAATGCAAAATGGTCTTCAGAATAATGCTGAGTCATATTAACGTCTCGAACACTAAAAATCATAATTGGCGCAAATATTTCTGACCTCGTTTTCAGCGCCAAATGTAAAAATGCACGTTTAATTAGTACTCCTTCAAAAAAGTACTTAATTAGTGTTATTTAGTAATTGTTTTAGCTTAGGATAGTACAAATTAGTGCAATTTACAACTCGTTATGACATTTTTGTTTATTATCTTCATTATACAATGTAACTTACGATGTACTTAACGACTTTACATGGATCATTGTCTGTGCCTACCCAGAGTCGGTGAGAATTACGTATACAATGATAACTCTGATTCATGGCGTCTCATAGTGTAACAGATAATATAATGCAAATACATGTAATATGGTAATAGCATAACACTGTTTTCCACTATTTAATTAGATTGCTTAAACATACACTCAATGAGTATCAGGCGCTTTGTATCAGAGATCTCATTTACCCTAGCTAGTATGGTGCTTCCTCACTATTATTAAATGTATGCTCTTCGTATGTACGATTATATCTAATCATGAACACATGTGATAATTTATTTTACTGTATAATATGATATGCCTTCTTTAAATAACAAATACTCGATTTATATTTTAATGCTATGAATGTCGTGTACATAAAATCAAAAATAATACTTAACTATTTATTGTATTCATTGTATGGCGTTTATCCGCGCGTATTATACATAGTACTCGTTGAATAGTTGAATCTCAAGCATAAATGTTATTTACTAGGCCATAGCGTAGTAGGTAGGTACGTTAATGTTGTATGTTACGCAAAAACACGCAGTTGGATGAGATGGGAAACAAAGTGCTTTGTATGAACACATCAGTAATGCTCACAAACATTATTGGATTTATTGGAGGTTGTGTTAACATTTGTGAAATATATAAATTTTATTTTATAAAATCGTATTTAATTTTTCTTCCCTGAAAAGTTGCTAAACGTCACCGTTCTGCGTTTATTGTTGTCTGTTGGAAGCTTGTCTGGCGGTCGACCTTTTTATATAAATAAATTTGTTGAAAAATTAAAATAGGTTCCTCGCCTCGGAAAGCACCGTAAGGCCGTTGGTCCCGGCTGCCATTCATGAATCTTTGACAGTCGTTACGGGTTGTCAGAAGCCTGAAAGTGACAACCAGTCTTACTAAGGGGTATTGAATTACGCAGGTACTGGGTTGTGGAGGTCATATGCAGTCGCTCCATGTAAAATACTGGTATTCAGCTGCATCAGGTTAGACTGGAAGCCGACCCCAACATACTTTGGAAAAGGCTAGGCAGATTGATTTTGACAGTATAAATCTTAGAAATAATGTAGGTATAACCTACCACAATAAATAATAGTACTAACATAGTTTTACAAAGATTGATGCCTCCACTTTGTACTCGGCTAGGATAAAACTGTTTCACAGGCGGTATGAGTTCTTACGATTACTATTAGGACAACTGATTTATTAACAATATTTAACATAAGTTTAAGACAGCGGCAAATCGAGGGTAGGTAAGTACGACAGCGCACTGTTCTGGTATACTGTAGTCATCGACAAGGTATACGGTCTGGTCTTGAGTATCGCACTAAGCGCCCTCATAATCCATGGAGTTGATATATCTGTATTCTGCTAATTCCTAGCAGGGCATTCAGCGTCTCCCGTTTTGTGGTCCCTGGGCTTTTTAAAGCGTGAGCATGTTGCTCATTTCGGAATGTCGGTTTTCTTCGCGCATGTATGGATGTCCGAACATCGAAAAAAAAACAACAGACTTCAAAAAAAAAACAACAGACTTCAAAAAAAAAACACTACAAAGTGAAAAATAACTTTAATTTCGGAAGTCGGTGTCTTTGGTTTTGAATTTTCGTTCTTTGTCACCGACTTCCGAAATTAAAGTTATTTTTCACTTTGTAGTGTTTTTTTTTTGAAGTCGGTTGTTTTTTTTTTTTTGTAAAAAGTTTTTATTTTTCACTTTTTAGTTGTGGTACCTACCCCACACAAATTCGAATACCACTACCTGCTATGTAAATAACAGTAACAAGAAGTTATCATATCATCTACATACTAAGTGGGAAAAAATACGTATAATTGAAGCTAACTCAAAAACTACCCAAGCAAAGTTAATACAATTTATATGGGACCACCTCTGAAGTATGATCTACTAAACAAAAAAGAATCATCAAAATCTATTCATAATTGGCGGAGTAATCGTGTAACAAACATACAAAAAAAAAAAAAAAAAAAACACAGACGAATTGAGAACCTCCTCCTTTTGGAAGTCGGTTAAAAACTAGCTTCATCACAGTGGCCACACTTAGAATTGAATGAGCATGAATTGAATTGAATGGCCAATTTATTGTTGGTATTTATAACAGGACGACTAATTTATATTCTTACTAATTATATAATTTTTATTCTATTTATAGCTCGAGTTTGATTCTCGGCTAATGACCCGCCCGGAATGGCCCGCTCGGGCCAGCCCGCGCCGCTGAGCCTGTAGCTTTAAATTCCCCTAATAATGATATGTCACCAGCGATGCTCTAAGACGAGGTCCGTACCCCACAGGGGGTGCCCTTAGTGTGTATAGTTACCTAGTTTCTTAATTTTATGCCCTGGCTGGAGGCCTTAATTTATTAAGGCAGCTACAGGAAAGTCTGGTTAAGCAGCCGGCAACCTGCTAGGTTGACCTGCAAGACCTGCCATTAAAAAAAAAAAATTGGTGGCACTCCGGAAGTGCCGACAGAAGTGAAAACTTGAACAAGATCGCCTTGGTGGAAGAAAAATACTTGTATAGAACATTGGTCCGCAACCTTGTCTAATTATAGAGCACAATCGCGTTTACAAAAAATAATACTTCCGAAACCTTTAAAGTAAAAATACTTGCATAGAACATTGATCCGTAATGTCATATAAATAAAGAGCACAATCGCGTTAACAAAAATGAGGTGTCGACATGGTGTCGCGAAATCAATGGTTTAGTCCCATCTCAAAAATGCCCAACGCGCCTAAAGAAGTTTCGGCTAATGAAAAGCACGGAGACGAGCATGCTAATGTTCTAATTAAAGGTGACTGGACAGAATTGGTCATGGATCAATACAGAATTACAGATCAAAAATATTATGACGTTATCACAACTACAAGCTGACTCGACAGTTTCCAGAAAAATGATAAGGCGGAATGACAATATATAAAATTTATTATTTCCTTTACTTATGTAGTATGATACTTAGGTATAGTTTTTGCACCTCACAAATGATTTTTCATCTTGGTTGCCGACTCATTTGCTATTATAATCAATAACTGTGTGCGTTGGGCTGAGGCCAATTCTGATGAGTATAGGTTGCAGTGTGGGGTCAGACAGGGTGGTTTGACTTCTCCAATATTGTTTAACCTATACATAGACGAACTCATCAGTGAGCTCAGTAGCATGCAGGCCGGCTGTTATATAGATGGAGTAGCTTTTAATAATATCAGCTATGCCGATGATATGGCACTATTGAGCCCGTCACTCTCAGGCTTAAGAAAGCTTTTGGATGTGTGTGAGAGGTATGTTGAGGAACACGGTTTAAGATACAATGCCAAAAAGAGTGAGGTTCTTATTTTTGGAGCAAAGTCCTCAGAAAGTTTTCCTCCCATTAAACTTGCAGGTAATATCTTGAATCGTGTTCAACAATTTAAATATCTCGGCCATATTGTAACAGCGGGCATCAAAGATGATCTCGATGTAGAAAGGGAACGAAGAGCATTGGCGGTTCGATGCAACATGCTTGTCCGTAGGTTTTCTCGTTGCACGTGTGAAGTCAAATTGACGCTTTTTAAAGCATATTGTCAGACATTTTACACGTGCAGCCTCTGGACAAGTTGTACGCAGAAAGCCATCAATGTTCTTCGAGTCCAATACAACAATGCATTCAGGATGCTGTTGGGGCTGCCACGCTTCTGCAGTGCGTCGGGAATGTTTGCTGATGCGCACACTGATGGATTCGCAGCAATCAGACGTAAGCGAGCCGCGTCGCTGCTGCAGAGGGTCCGGGGCAGTTCCAACAGTCTCCTGAATGTCATTGCGGGGAAATTTGATTGCCGGCTCGTCCATTATTTGTCCAACCTGCATGTTTACTAACATAGTTATTAAGGTTAATGTTTACTAACAAATTATGAATTATGTCGAAATAAAATGATTAGGTATTATATCGAGGGGTGAAAGGCTATTTGGTTTAAGCGACATCTTGGGCGATATTAAGTTACATACATATTCGGAATCAGCAATTTTTTCTCCGTCGGATGATGCCGGATTCATTTAAATCTGAGCACTTTTTTGGCGCTTCAAACAACTCTATTTTTGGATTGTTTCCAAAGTGGCAGTGGAAATTTTAAACTTTAAATGGCTCTCCTGTAAAGTTGCAAAAATGTCGCTTAAACCAAATAGCCTTTCACCCCTCGATATTATATTATAATAGTATTTCATGTGTAATAAAGAAGTGTATGATGATGACAGTATGATGTACTCCCAGACAGACCCGAATCAACCTTTTGTATGAGCCCGCCAACCACAGCGCAAAAGTAAATACTTTGCATATTGCGCGCTACCTAAACCAACCGTGATTCAATGAACATAAAAATCTTAATGACTGATTATTGAGAAAATTTTACCCCCACTGTGAATCAAACCTGGGACCTCTGGGTCTGAGACAGGTGGTGTAACCACTAGAGGCCAGGCAGACCAGGGCCGGATTTAAATGTGTGGAGGCCCTTTCTTTTTTTTTTTTGTCGGCCTGACGTCCTCATGGATGTCCTCCGCCTTGGGGTGGACAAAGGGGTCTGTCAGACTTTTACTGACTAAAACCACCCCGGTGTTCCCTCTCACACTTGCGTCGGGGGCTGCGAGTGCAGATGCGACTTCCACTGCCCCGGACTGGTGACGGCCCGCACTCTGCGGGCTCCGATCCGTAGGGGGAGTGAAACTCCCCCCATTACGTCTTGTAGAGGCGCGTGTGGAACACTACGCACCGCCATCTCGGGTCCCGTGTGATGGGGGGCGACGGATGTCCCCGAGTCCGCCACCCCTGGACCCATTTAGGGGGGCTGGAAGAGGGCGTTATCCGCCCTCCGCCGACGCCCAGTGCGCCTGCTGCGGGATGGGAGAGTACTTGTGATTTCCCTTTCCCTTTCTGCAGCCTCCTTCTGCGAGATAACTGAGTCGCAGAAGGATACCACCGCGTCCCAGGACTCTGCACTGCCGACCATTGAACGAACTATGGTCGGCAGCGACAGGTCATACCCCACTTCTGAAACGAGGCCACGGCGTGGCTCCTCCCATGCGACACTTTCGGCCAGCGTATGCCGCGCCGTGTCCTCCAGACAGTGGACGCAGTGATGGCACCGAGCGTCCGGCTCTCTGCTTATGCGACACAAGTACTTGCCGAAGCAACCGTGCCCCGAGAGCACTTGCGTCGCCCGAAACGTCAGGGAGCCGTGCCTCCTCCCGAGCCAGTCGTCGAGCACTGGCCGGATCGCCTCGATTGAATCCAGGCCGGCGGTAGGGTGCAAGAGCCTCTCCCGCCATTCCGCCACCATGACCTGACGGAGCTCTCACCGGCTCAGCGTGATCTGCCGCTGCATCAGTCTCTCGCCCCGTGCCTTGGCCTCCTCGCGCCACAGATGCAGTGTCGCGAGTGTCTTCGCCTCCAGGTCGCCTCCGGGGATCCGGCTAATACGCAAGCCGCCTCGTAAGAGATCGTGCGATATCCTCTTATGACTCTGACGGCCATCGCTTTGCAGTTTTCGCAGTATTGCGATGCTGCCGGCCGTCAGGTCAGCTGCCCACACCGGGGCTCCATAGAGGGCCATTGATCGCACGATCCCCACGTATAACCTCCTACAAGCGGTGCTCGGGTCCCCCAAATTGGGAAGCAGCGTTGACAACGCATCCGCCGCGCCCATCAGCTTGGGCACCAGTCGCTGAAAATGGGGGCCGAAGTTCCATCGGCGGTCGAGCACCAAACCTAGGTACTTCATGGTTGACTCGACAGCGATACGAGCTCCTCCGACCACAATGATCTCGGCGGCGGGACCCGTCGAGGGCCATGGAATGCGATGGCCTCCGACTTGTTGAGGGCCACCTCTAGGCCCAGGCGTCGTATTCGACTCACGACCTGCGAGACCGCAACCGTAGCCAGCAACGCTGCCTCCCTGTGAGAACTTCCCCGAGCCGTGACCAGCGTGTCATCCGCATAGCACGTCAGGCTCACCCCCGGTAGAAGCTTGCCTCTCAGCACCCAGTCGTATCCGATGTTCCACAGGAGAGGGCCCACAACCGAACCATGTGGAACACCGCACGACATGTCGCGCCGGCCTCAAATGTGTGGAGGCCCTGGGGCAACCAAGAAGTGGAGGCTCCGATTTATTTTCAATCATTTATACATAGTACAAAAAATATACAAAAGAAACAAAGATAAATGTTAGGCTAACGGAACTTTGCGAGCTTATTTCGTCGAAAAATTATTGATAGTGTCAGTGAAATCCAGTTCTCGGAGTAAATCACTTTCAATACGTAGTAGGGATAACTTTGGTAGGCGGTTCTGTGTCATTATAGTCCGCAGTCAATTTAAAAAATCATCTTCGAAAATGAGCGTCCTCCAGTGCAGTTCCACACCATCAACACCAAGTTCATTCTCAACGTAATTTCAACATTTGGAAATGTAGCTCTGAAATTTTGGTTTTCGTGTATTTGGTAGTAGATCTCCTTAGATTAATCTTTTTGATTATCGTTTTTATACAAAACGGATAAATTTACCGAATTGGACCAACTGAACTTTTTTTAAATCTAAAAATATCAAATTGTGGAGGCCCCCATTTTGTCGATGTCCGGGGCCTTAGCCCCTGTTGCCGTGCCTTAAATCCGGCCCTGGGCCAAGCTATAGACCTCTGATGCCCCTCATAAATTAGGTATTAAAAACAGATGGCTCTCTTATCGGTAGAAAACCACAGCCACAAGTGTCCTGTTTTGTATATCTACATATTTGGTCACCACAAAAATATAACCACTACCTATCAAACTGATAAGTAGGTAGTCATTGAAATCAATTTAAAAAAAACATACATTATGAAAAAAAAAAGTACTTTATTGTAAAGTTGAATGTACTACTGTAATTTCATAGAGTAGGTATAATAATAAAATAAGTAATGTTTTTCAGTAATATCAGTATTCGTTTCAATCAGTCGTGGTTTATTCCTTCTTCTTCCTTGGGCGCATGCAGCAAGCGGAGCTGGTGTCCAGCATGTTATAATTAGCATCACCCTTGTTGCGCGACTCAATGAACTTAGCGTGAGTCTCAGGGGACAAGTAGTACAACTTGACGGCAGGAACTACCTTCATAGCTTCAATGTAGGTCACCTGTAACAATGTATTCTTATTTAATGCTATTCTAGATTTTCAAATTTATTAAGGAAAATTCTGCACCCCAATTGCGTAACACACTTTCAATCGCAATCAACTTTCAAATTCATTGCATCGACTGCTCAACAACGTAAATAACGCGATGAATGTTGTTGAACTGTCAAAATGAAAGGCATTGCCATTGTAAGTGTATTATGCAATTAACCCACTGGTCATTAATGCTTTCTTTGAAATGAAGGTACAATACTATTAAAGATTTTAAAGAAACCTGACATCATTGAGCTTTTGAAAGACTGTCCGACAGGTAATAAAGTATGTGTGAGAGACAATGCTCTAATTACTTCCAAAAGTTGATGTGCCATATTCATGGCTAGGGACGGTTCTTTTCCTTAATTATAAAGTTATGCTTACTCACCAATAACTCATATTTTGTCTTGGACAATTCAAATTCAGTTTTGCCAATCAGTGGCAAGGCTTCGAAGCGCTCCAAGAATGGGAACAAAGTATAGTCCACTAATCCAGGGTAGTCTCCGTGTAAGAACTTGGTGCCACGTTCCTTCAGTCGTGCCTGCAGAGCTTCCAGACCCTTGTGGTAGTTCTCTACCATTGTTGGCAGCAGAGCTTCTGCATTATAAGCAGCGGTGTAAAATGCTGATTGAGCCTGTAAAAATGATTTACTGGAGATTAGACTGATTTGCTTATAAGTTATAATATTATAAGAATGTTTGTGGTTCTTTGAGATAACAGTCATAGGATTAACTTAATTTAGTATTAATAGCTAAATTGTTATACTAATCAATAAATAGAATAATTAATTAATTACAACGGTCAATTATTGGCTTTTGTGAAAGAGTTAGTTTTCTTTATTTCATACTAGCAGACGTCACGCGGTTTCACCTGCATAGTTCCCGTTCCCGTGGGAGTACGGGGATAAAATATAGCTTATGTTACTCGCTGATAATGTAGCTATCCATTGCTGAAATAATTTTTCAAATCAGTTCAGTAGTTTTTAAGTTTATTCATTATATACAAAAATATAAATCTTTCCTCTTTATAATATTAGTATAGATTTTAAGATTTTTTTTATTTAAATCATCATAAAATTATATTGAAATAACAAATAAGTAATAATGATGCTTACCGCAGCAAAGAGTTCGACTATAATCTTGTCTTCAGCCCTGCGCAGTGGGTCAGTCGACTGCAGGGGGACGTCTGGGTACTTCTCATCCAGGTAAAAATTTATGATGTTGCTGTCAAATAAGCCTTTACCCTCTTCATACTCCAGAGCTGGTACAGTACCTAGAATATACAAAAAATATCATAGTAATTAGCTTTTTTTTAAACAAAAATAGTAGAAAGTGGTAGGACACAATAGGTAATTAAAGGAAATTTTTGGCTGACTGACCTAATCATAATTTTCATTACAAACTTTTGACACTAATCAGAGTACCGTATTAATACATAATACGGACTAATACATTACCACCGTTTTTATAAAATATCAGCAAGTCTTATTATTGGACTTATTAAACGTAAATTGTATGACAGTCAAAAATATGTATAATAATTAATGTAAAATGAGGTTGACTAAAATGGTTGTTTTAGTAGTAATTAATACAATTACACTCTTAATTGTTGGTGATTTTTCACCAACAATATTAAGAGTGTAATTGTATTAATTATTTTTAACATAGCCAATAATATTGACATACATAATAGTATATTTATTGTACACCCCATGGGTATGTTACAGTGATACAATAATATTAACTGTAAGAACTGTCTTTTCACCTGTGACAAACAATGAATTAGAATATGAATATGTATTAACAAGTAATAAAGATTCACTGTCAGATCATGTGCAACAAATCTTAAGTAAGTGGCCAAACAGTATGTTTAGATTAGTCATTAGCTGAGATGAGGCGATTATAATTAACATCTTACAGGCAAAAGAACACAACTCTTTTTATCCAGATACTTTGCACTACTATTTTTGATTATTCTAGTAAAAATATGCAATGATAACTTACCTTTAGGGCTGTAGTTGAAAACCCACTCAGGTTTGTGATCCAAATTAACGAATACTGTATCGTATTGCAAATTCTTCGCATTCATAACAAGAACTGTCCTCTCGGCGTAAGGGCAGAATCTCATCGCGAACAAGCGAAGTTTGCCGCCGTACGAAGGGAGAGCATCACCTGATAAAAAACAAATGAGGTTAATTTTTATCACGAAGTTTTTCGGCTTACAATAATCATAAAATAAGTCGGTGATAAAGCAGCAACATACCGGTTTGTAAATGTTTTTCAGACATTTTGTTGGAGACTTCCGTTTTGTTTAATTATTGTATATTAGTAACGTGCCGGTAGTCAGCAGTAGTTCTACAGCTCGCAGTAGTTTTATTTTTGAAGTGATCGGTCCGCCGGCCTTCAAATTTATAAACCTCGAAACCTTTCTACTTGATTTGACAGCAGATAAGAAAAAAACTTTTAGTGTTGCCAAATGTCTAAACCAAATTCCCTCACGTCAGAAATAAATTCCATCATAAAATTGTCGTTTTAGCGTTATACAAAATAAATATTATTTTTGTTTTTTTTCATGCAAAAATCTACTACTTGGTCGTACATTACAAATAACTCATGCTATAAAAGCTTGAAGTTTCACCTAAATTAATGAAAATCCCATCAGTCCCACATATAAACAGATTCCTAATTTAGATGGTAATAACCGTACCCACGCAACATTTAACTGAAATGACATGACCAACCACCATGACTTGGCATATTGTTTTTTTGCTCATAGTCATGAAAAGCTGAAGTCAGATGAGATGTGCCTTTTGACACACCACGTTTACGCACGCCAGGGCCCGCCACGCATTTTTGGTGCTTTGGTACCATGGCAATATTATTGTATATAAAATGAGGGTGGATGGCGGGTGCCTTCATAAAGCCTCTTCCCCACAGGCGCGTTTTTCTCGCGCGATAATAACGCAAGCGTTATTGCGATAATGCGGCACGATTCCGTGCACACAGCAGTTTTTATTGTGCGATATTTCTAACGTGTTCTCCCGCACAGGCGCGTTTTTATCGCGCGATAATAACGCAAGCGTTATTGCGACATCTGTTTTCAGTACATTTTATAAAACTCAGCGTTATTATCGACCAATAAAAACGCACCTGTGCCGTAGGTACCTACGTGTAAGATCGCATGCGTCCTAATACAAAATGTTCTAAGAACACTTATCGGAATATGTCAAGACGGAGAAACGCAAGTGTCCTATTTCTATTGCGTCGTTATTATCGCAGCAGTGTGATACTTCGTGGCCGTGCTAATACAAAATGTACTGGAAACAGATAACGCTTGCGGTATTATCGCGCGACAAAAACGCGCCTGTGAGAGAAAGGCTTAATAGAGCTTTATAGGAAATCTTCTTATGAGTCTTCTTTTTGCACAGTTTCTTATTACAAGATGCGGGGGAGTACTGCGGCAAAAACATACATTCATACCTGATAACAGGTATTGGTTTCAGACACACTCGTCTACATCACTCGTGACTGGAAAACGTGTATAAAAATAGGTTTCAGACAGGTGTGTACCTACTTGCATCTAAATGTAAAATGATTATGGGGTAAATCAAAATCCTCCATGAACATATTCTGGTAGGTCTGACTCGGTATTTTTCTTTGATGGGTGCTATTACTTAAAACCTGAAAAAATCGGGCATATTCTGCCCTTAAACTTTCAGCTTTACAAATTACCTTGGTAGGTAGGTAGGTAGGTACGCAAAGCAATTAAATTAGGTGAGGCAGCAAAATGAACTGGCATTTTGCTTCCAATTAGTCTAATTGAATTATTTAGAAGTGGGTACTATTTCTGAGTGTTTATATTAATTCTGGAAGTCATGCTCCTGTTTGTACCTCTTAAAAGCATGAATAATTGCGGCCAACACCTATTTTACAAGCTTCATATTAGGTAAGTTACCCTAAAATACACCATGGCCAACTACGATTCCCACAAAAATGTAAAACCTATCTCCGAAATTACTTTAATGCTTTTTTATATTACACCTACAGTTTGTAGTGTTTTCCCTGAAAATAAAATGAAGAAGTCTAAAATACCAGCTGTTATGTAGTGGTTTCTATTTGGGGAGATTTTAAGATTAGGTATGACTTGTGACTGATCCGGATTAGCTCACTGCAGTTAGGTAGGTACTACTATGTTATATTACCGAGTAACAGTTAGTTCAGTATTCTGATCAGTCAGTCAGTGACTTTTCATATTTTCCTTATTAATCCAGTCATCATGCTAATTATGCCTCTTTGAATTAACACTCATTGAACCAGTAACTGCGATACAAATCTTTGATGTACCTAGTGTTGTTGGTCAGAATGATCGATACATCTGTATATGTGATATAATATGTAGATAACTATGTATTTGAAGCTTCCTACAACAGTGGCCAATGACTTTCATTTTTATATCCGACTTTATCATTTTATATCTTTATTTCACATTCGATTTCTGTTTATTCACGTCCAACAAGACCAGTATTTTGGTGCGATCGCAAGATTAAACATAAATAAAAACATTTTTCACAGCAAAGTTGAAATGTGATGTGACTATACAAACAGAAAATAAAATTTTGCGAGTCATCGTCGTACTAGTAGTTTTAGATCTTGTCGAATCATTATCGTCAGTCACATTTTGGGCAGAGTAAATAGTCGCTATGTTATCCTCAACAATCAGTTTCGGTGTGCATTTATACTCCTCACTTCAAGGAGTGCAGACACTCGGACGAGCGCTCGGATACGTTTTACCTTATAGCAACATGGCAGCAGGCAAGGTCAAGAGGAACTTCGACACAAAGCATCTAACAAAAGGTTAGTTTTGATATTATTTATACATTTATTCATATAAATGAATGTAACATAGTCTCTGGTAGATAAGTGAACATTGTAAAGTATAGATAATAAACTGAAACAACAATATTTTGATAAAAACAAGTCTACAGAATAATCTTTAAGTAGTGTTAGCACTGGGTTTTTGTGGCTTATAAAATATGTCAGAGATATTAATTTAATTGCGTACCTAGATAAATAAAACTGAAAATGAGATAGGGCTAAATATTAAAGTGTACCTATATGCCTTATTTAAAACCAAGGTGTTATGAAGAATTTAATATTTGCATATTTGTTTTTGGACGATTTAATCGTAAACTTGATTTTTATGGCGGGTATTATTTGCTGCAAGGCGCGTAATTTAAAAAGTTCCTATGGTAAGATCAAAACTGGAGTAGGTCAATTAATTGAAAAGCTTACAAAAGGGCAGATGCGATAAGTAAGCTTTACTCAAGTGTATTTTAAATGAGCAAGGTATATCTGTTGGTTTGGCAAGAGTAGGAAATTAATGCGGCAAACCGGTTTTTTATGTCATTTAGATATCGGAGCAGTCTTGCGTCGAATTGTAAGCAAGCTTATAATAGAACATTATATAACATTCCATTTACAGTTTTTTGAAGTAGTATAGAGGGTCAAATAAAAGTATCTAGCGAAACTCGACCGATTTGGTGGGTCGATACCTATGTATAAAACACGATAAAACATAACAAAATATTGATTTATTTGTTTGTGGGGTCAATGTCCGCTGGTGGCTGGTGTGTCCGTACACTCATAGTAGGAGTTGAGAAAATCTGTTTTTTTTTAGTGAAACCTTCTTTAGGCGCGTTGTGCATTTTTGAGATGGGAAAAAACAATTGAACTCGCGACACCGTTACCGACACCTCATTTTTGTAAACGCGATAGTGCTCTTTATTTATATTTAGTTACGGAACAATGTTCTATGCAAGTATTTTTACTTTGCACAGTAAAATTGTTCAAGTTTTCACTTCTGTCGGCACAACCCGGAGTGCCACTGTTTTCTAACAGTATCTTTTAAAAAGTTTATTGGAGAAACTGAACTTTATAAAGTGTAACCTAACGCTAGATACTAGGTGTCAGTCAATTCTTTGTTACAGTGCAGTTTCTTGCCCATTGTGGAATTTTTTGCCCCTTCTTCATACGAAAACTACCTTTCTTACCTTTTTTTTTACTAGGATCAATTCTATTTTTATTTTTTGTAAATTTTGATGTTCAAAAGCACCTTATAAGGGCCTATTTCAAATAAATGTTTTGACTTTGACTTTACATATAAATAAACAAGTAAAAATTAGCAAGTTTTCATTCATAAATCTCCTCTGGAACTTTTTATGTTTGCCGGCTCTTTGCTGACTGTATAGAGTGTTGATGGCGCCGACATTATATAAGTATGTAAATAAAGAACTGGTTTTACATACTTAGCAAAAAATAAATCACTAAGTACTAATTAAAAAAAAAGCGATGGTACAATTGGTTTTAAACCGTTAACCCATGCTTGTTTAGTAGTCGAGTTTTAATATTCTTTGTCTATCAGTCTGACACCCTGAGGAGTGCATTACAAAATCTGATAACTAATCTGCGTTCGCAATTTATTTTCCAAATATGAAAACAAACACGAGTTTTAGGGAAATCAACTGTAAGACTTACTAATAAGGTTCAGTTTGCGCTACAACTTCATATACTTTTTTATGACTTTTTCAACAGTACTAGTCAGTTTAAAATCAACTTTATTTACACTAGCAAAGTTGATGTTTGTTTAAGTGGAAATAACATCAATTGGAAACTAGGTTATAAATAAAATTTGTTACTGTAAACGAGATATTACCAACTTTTCGTTCATATCTATACATGTTCTGAAACTAGGTTAATAGTGTTTATCAGTGTAGGATATCGAACCACAGTGCAACTGCAACTACAGTGTTTATGCCTCAGTAGAAGGTGCATGCACTTTGCGGCGTGTCAATATTGACGTGCAAGTTTATACCTAGGTACATTACCACTTAGGTATCCTTCAATACTATACTAGGTAATAAAGACGCGGGCGAAGCCGCGGGCAGAAGCTAGTAGGTAATAATTATTTATTCTTCCGATGCAGGTGATGCTCTCCCGCCGTTCACCGGCAAGCTTCGCGTGTACAACATGCGCTACTGCCCATTCGCGCAGCGCACTATCCTGGCTCTGAACGCGAAGGATGTCGACTATGAGATCGTCAACATCGACCTCCAGGACAAACCCGAATGGATCACCACCGTTAGTGCCTTTGGTAAGAGAAATTCTACTGTCATTTATTTTTAAAGCTGTGGCCGTACTCCTATGAGCATGGGCTCAGGGCATGGCTCAGCGAGTAGAGACGGCAGTCCCTACTTATATTGGTGGCGCCGAAAGTGCGTTGAGCGCTTCTGTCTTGGACCGACCGTCAAAGCCATCATAGGTTATTTGATGACATGATGAAACGGTGACACGCTTGGTTTGTATGGAAAGTGTTGTCAATGCCCCTTCTAGCAGCGCCGCCGATCCGAGTCGTCTCCGTGTTCTGTGGTCATAGTTCTGTTTGACTCGAGTCCGTCAGCTAGGCTCTATAGTGATAGGTGGTAAATCTTCTTGGTAATAACAGAACGGAGTCAGGGGTTTAGGGGAGTTAGGGGTCAACAACCAGGCCCAATTACCTGCTGATCGGTTGTCCGATGTCAGGGCTTTGATTCGTTACTTTTACAGCTTGGTATTCATGCAAGCAGGAACTTAGGTGTAATGTAAAATGAGTTCCGAGGAACAGCGTTTGTGACAGATCTCCCGCTTTGTGTTGGTCCCAGAAATTTTGGGGTCAACTGCTTATTTATGTTTGAAGAAGTTATGAAGTGTTGCGACCCAGCACCTTTTTACTTGTAAACCTTTATCGAGAATTGCTTTTCTTGTCTTTCAATATTTTCTTTTACTTATCATAAATTGATAATATAATTATTTTGTTCTAAAGGCAAAGTGCCATCACTGGAGATATCAAAAGGTGTTTTTGTCCTCGAGAGCTTGGTGACCGTGGAGTACTTGGACGATATATACCCACAGAGGCCTCTTCTTCCTAAAGATCCTCTGCTGAAGGCCAAAGACAAGATCCTTGTTGAAGCTTTCAGCGCTGTAAGTATTTCTTGTTTGTTTTTTACAGCTCTTTTAAGCCGCGCGCACACCTAGACAAAACTGTGTCAAAATAAACTTACATTTGCAGTTGGAGAATTGACCTTGACGTACAATCGACCAATCTTCCACAAGCTCACCTTTAAGGCGATAATCGTATAGCACGGCTTACAACTCGATCGCCCGATGCATGCGTTTTGACCAATAGGATACACGAAGCGTATTTTAATCATTTTCGTATTAATATAATGATGTCTAGAAGTGTGACACTGACACAAATAATAATGCATATTACCTATTGTCTAATTGGGTGAAACCAGGATTGGATGTGGTTTGTCACTAGATGCGCTGCTGCAGAAATATTTTCTTAACTGAACATGCTTAATTTTTG
This sequence comes from Agrochola litura, assembly GCA_949152395.1. Lineage (NCBI taxonomy): Eukaryota > Metazoa > Arthropoda > Insecta > Lepidoptera > Noctuidae > Agrochola > Agrochola litura. The sequence continues at coordinate 9,215,111 of OX424508.1, forward strand.
TCGACTGTACCTATATCAATGTAAGGGAGAACATTTTTTCAACTACAAAGTTAAGTTTGTTCTTGGAATAAATACATCTCAACTACGGAACCCTTCGTTGTGCGTGGTCCGACAGGCACTTGGCCGGTTTTTTGAATAGCGATATTCTGGCTGAGTTTGTCAGGTCTGCGCCCGGCTTTACATTGCATTATCATGATAAACAAAGCAGAGTTGAGTGAGATAACTACCTGATAAATATATGACTTGCAAATGCTGTTATGTCACGATTACGTTTTGCTTTATGTTTAACTAGCTGCGCCCCGCGGTTTCACTCGCAGAAGTCTCAATCCCGTGGGAATATCGGTATAAAAAGTATCCTATGTGTTAATCCAGGTTATAAACTATCTGTGTACCAAATTTCATCCAAATCCGTACCGCCGTTTGAGCGTGAAGAAGAGACAAACATACACACACACACACTCATAAACTTTCGCCTTTATAATATTAGTGTGATCATTCAGTTCTAGACAACGTCATTATCTTAACTATAAACACCTCCAAATTTAACTCAACCGTTTTTTGTTCCATTAAAAAAATAGGTACCTAAGTATTCAATTCTGTTCATCGCAGGTCTTGTTTTGAAGATCACAACAAAGTATATGTAGGTATTATCAAAACAAAGGAAAATTATTATTCGAAACTCAATTAGAACTTTAACAACTGGGAGATAAAAACTCGTAATAGTTAACTACTACCTAGTAGTTTTGCGAACAGTAGACCTCGCGAGCACAAACTTTTTTACAACAATTAATATTCATCTAAAGTTATTTAAAATGGGATATTTACCATGTTTTTTGTTTAAAATAGGATATTTTGTAAAAAAAAAACATGGTAAATATCCCCTTTTAAAGAACTTCTGTAGTGAAAAAATAACCATGTCAGTTTAAAATCCTATAATTAATAAAACCTATCCAACTTAAAAAAACCCGATTGTAGCTGTAGGTTACTAAAAAGCATGTGGTGGCAAGACGATAATAAAACAGAAATAAATCAACCCAAAACTAACTAACTACTATCTGTTAAACGCGACACTTTACTTTAGAAGCTACCTTACACCTAACAAAACTCAGTCACACAAAATCTTCGACGGGACCTAACTATTTGGCAAGCGACAACGACAACGCGATCTAGCGGTGTACAGTAGCACCATCTGGTGACCTTATTGTAAAACGTAATTCTGAAAATAATTTTCTGAATTCTCTGTGATGAGAAGGTGGTCCCAGGAAGCCAATTCTCGCGTTTGCACTCGTACTTGTCGCATTCGTCAATGTCGCTTGTCTCCCTATGTCGCTTTTAGAACAGTGGCATTATCCAGATACTTGTATTGTCACTACTTGAAAGTCGTTCGTACATATTCGAGTCAAAGGACAAAAATGTTGCCATTTACGTCGCGCGAAGCAATCCATTCCACATAATGACGCTACTTTTTAAACGCAACCAAACATGAAGAGTGTACCTATTAAAAATTACTGTTAAGCGTATTAAAGGTTTTGAGCAACAACGTATTTCATAAACATGTAGATATCAATATTATCATCATTATTGATCGTACCTAACTCCATTTATATTTTATTATGGGACTGCCATACGCATTGCGATTATAAAAGTCCCAAATTAAAATAGAATAAAAAAAAAAAAATAACATCAAGGGTTATCAAGATCGAGAAAAAGAAAAGTGTGGTTTTCGTAAAGAGTGCGGTACTGGGTAGGTACTGCACCAACGCTGCTGTACTTACATAAAACATCTGTCGAAATTCATTAAGACTTTGGACGAGAGGTGAAATGGTGATTCCTAAGCTCGCGGACAGTGCGCGATACATGTCGCCGTTTATTCGTCTAAACTTGTGAATATTATGTAGGTATAATGTATTGTTTACGTATAGTATTTTTTTTAGTTATATAAGATTTACATTGAAAAAATAAAAACATTTGAAATCTTTGTTTTTTAATGCTTTTGAAACACTGCATCATGCTGGTGGTACAATAATAATAGGCGAGTAGGTAGGTACAGTGCCGACCAAAAGTCCATGAGCAATCTCACAAAGCAATAGACTGACGCTTCGGTTTGACTTACGACCTTCTTCTATAAGTTGTTACAATACTGTAGACACGCACATTACACACACACACTCACTTTGTCTGCAACCAATGACTAGTTCAATAATCATCATTCGTTTTTAGTTTCATTCGTCTTGTTCACATAAATATTAAAGTTTAGCAGGTAGACTACAAAAAACTAAGTAAATTATTTCGATTTCTGTGGGGTAGATGCAGTTTGTTACGAGTATTCAATTAATAGAACTTTTTTGGTTCGTGGATAATATTGGTGACGAGTATTTAGCGCACTGTTGTGGTTATTATTATCAAAAAGCAGGCATAAAATATATTGAAGAGATCAGATCAGATCAGAGAATATTATTGCGCTGCGTAAAAGTGAAGTGAATATCTAATGAAACCGGACTAAGTGTGAGTGTTATCATTAATATATTTCATATTTTACTAAACATAAATCTTAATCAAGGGCATTGTTGATAGAACAGAGGTATTGTTGAGACAGAAGATGCCTTTAAAGTTTTAAATTCATTGTGAGTTTTAATTCGATTAGTGAATAATAAATAATAAGGTATTATGTGTAATAAAAACAATGTTTTTCTTTGTTCTAGAGAAATACTGTGAGGGTTAAGAGATATGAGGAAGGGGCTTATTATCGAGTAGCAGCGACGTCAAATGGTGAATGAAACAAATGGTTTCATACCAACGAGACATTTTGCTGAATTATTAAAAACACGTCATTATGAACCGTTCGCCGTGCACTCTGAAGGCTTGCATCACTGAAGACCAGCTAGAAAACCGTTTTTGACCTTAAAATATTGACCGTACCAACTTAATAAACAACAGATTCGTTATTGCATGAATTTATGGTAACGAATTTTTTAAGCACGTTTCAATAGGGTGTTTGTCGTATTTCTTGCAGATATACCGAAATTGTTTAATATTATTTTAGTAATAGTATTATTTTAGGATAAAAATTTGAGGTTTAGTTTCAATCTTCTTTTCGTAAAGAAAATGAATACTTAAGCTATAACCTCAATACCAACCAATATTTACTAAAGCCAAATAAAGTTTAAAATAATTAATATGAACAACTGCCTTTAACCTTAAAATCAACAATTTTGTCAGTAGATTTTTTTACATTTTAAGTAGTCTAATATTCTTATTTATTGCTTAATTACTTAGACCATGATCAAAGCTTTATATTTATGGTGCAAAAAAATCCATTAAAAATTTAAAATATTTCATAATTTAAATATGTCTAAATAATACAAACTGCTTCTAAGTTTCTTGACATCTATTTCACATCTTATTCAGCTGAAGTAATGATAAATAATTGTAGCAGTTTATTAACTTATGTAAAATAAATATAACGAATAAACATATATTTTTTAATTTTGTTATCATATATCACGCATTTTTTATTCTAAAACCTTTATTGCAATAACAACATAAAAAAGCAGCAATATTTAAAAAATATTATTATCGAAAACAAAAATAATAATATTTGCAAAAAACCGCACTGTGTTTCACGAGATTAGAACCTGAGGCAGATTGAATTCCATACCAACGCTTACCGCTTTCTGCTATCTGCGCTTGTTAAGTTACTATCGAATTTTAGCAATGCCATTAACTGGTCAAGTTCACGCGCATAGTGCGTGTGTGCTAGCATGTTTAAAGCGACGGAAATATATTGTTGTTTCGTGTAACTGCGTTATCTGTGGTGTGTGTATCGTGTTGCTTACACATACAAATGTACGAGCTATACCGCGTGTTCACAGCAATACGACTCTTAGCGTGCTCATGCACTTTTGAGCGCTTACTGTACATCATTTATTTCTAGTGTTAAAAGAACCTTTACATAAATACCTTACACAGACTCATAAATAAATTCAGTATACACCCAAGTATAAACAACAAAAATATTAATTATCACACCACACAAGAGTTTAGTTTTGGTCATGCTTCTCTGTAACATCTAAACATAACTTCAGCCGGCCAAAATTCTGGGCTGAGGCCTTTTGCAGCGCGGGAACCTGGAGGATGTCAGAATTAAAAATTATAATCTTGCTCGACTGCAACGCTCTTCCTTCGGCACTGATTAGACCTTGGCTCCTTTTCTTAAAATGTCTGTGGGTCCAACCGGGAAATGTGCACGAGGATGGTGAGCACTGCAGCTCAACAATCCTCGCTTGCAGGAGTGGTACGGTGTTTGTTGTGGCTGCGCCGCGATCGGCCTTTCTTGCCCTCAACCAGCGAGTACTAACTTTTTTGAACGGGCAAAAACATTGGGTGTAACTGTGCGTTTGCACTGGCGAAACATTCACAACGAAACATGTTGGAATCTCTATTTTCTGTCAATTTTCCATACAAAGTTTGACAGACACTAGAGATTTCAACATGTTTTGTTGTGATGTTTCGCCAGTGCGAACGCAAAGTAAGGACTACAGACTGTCAAATCGTGTTGTCGTTGATCGGGCCCCAAACTATTCCGCACGTAACTTCGGCCATCGATTTACACCAATGACTTGGCCGAATCTTCGGATTTCGTGTTTAGGGAGTAGACCTGCGATAGTTCGTAGTTTTAGAAAATATTTTATGCTACCAACGCACTTCTATGATTTGACGGCGATGACCTATTTTATTTAACCGACTTCAAAAAAAGGAGGTTACTCAATTCGACCGTCTATATATGTTTTTTTTGTATCAAGAAACATGACATCGTTCAATACGTCAAATCCAAATTAAAAACCGGCCAAGTGCGTGTCGGACTACGCACAATGAAGGGTTCCGTAATTGAGATGAATTCATTTATCCCAAGAACAAACTTAACATTGTAGTTGAAAAACATGTTCTCCCATACATTCCAAATGCAAATCGTCGCTCGTCATCCAATACCGCGAATGTGACACTTTTACGTTTTTTTTTTAATTGTAGGATCACTTATTTGAATGTGTAGAATGAAATAAAACAAAAATCTGATTTTCGTAAAAAAAATCACATTCACGGTATTAATATAATAATAATCTAAATCTAATACCTTTAAACGAGCAATTCTTATATATATGTATATTTAATCTGAATCTCGGAAATGGCTCCAAGAATTTTTATTAAATTTAATATGCAGGGGGTTTCGGGAGCGATAAATCGATCTACTTAGCTAGGTTTAAATTTTAGAAAACATCGTTAAAAAAATGGTGATCCAGATATTTTTTCTTTATTCAAGTAACAGGGACTCGTTGTGTTAGTAAACTTATTTTACCAGGTCACTTAGAAAGTTTTGCGACTAACAGTTTTTGTCTATAGAATACTGGCTGGTTTTGATGTCAATTAAAACTATGACTATTTATTACAAAAAAACATAACATTCCAAATTCGAAATTTCCTCCACATTTTTTTACGAGCAAAATCAAAATACTCTGTCTTACTGAAAACTGGATTTACAACGAGAACATTTTCGCGCGATGATTTTGTACGATTTCAAATGTCGACTAAAACCAGAAGAATCGTTTGAAAGACTTCGAATTGTGTTCATAGAAAAAAGCCCTTCTAAAGCGACTGTTTTCCGCTGGTTCAACGAATTTATGGGTGGTCGAGTAATTTTGGCGGACAAAGAAAGAAGTGGCGGCCCTATGACGGTTGTTACATAACAAAACGTGCTGGCTGTGAAAAATTTAATTGAAGAGAATAGGCGAATTACATATGAAAAGGTTCAGCATATACTGCCGATTGGATCGGGAAGTGTGCATGAAATTCTACACAGGCATCTTCGGTTATGGAAGATAGTTTCACGCTGGTACCGTAAAATCTAACGCAGGCTCAGAAGGAGGTTCGGGTAGAATGGTGCCGAGACATGATAGCAAAATTTATAGCAGGCTCGTTTCGGCGCGTTTAAGATATCATTACGGGTGATGAATCTTGGATTTATCAATATGATCCAGAAATGAAGCGTCAGTCGACCGTATGGCTGTTTGATCGCAAGTTTTTTTTTTTTGCCGGGTTATCTGGTGTCAGTACCCTGACGAGATCAAAGGAGCATCAATGCTGAATGGTATGTTACCAAATGTTTGCCAGAAGTTTTTACAACTTCAAGCAGCAAGCGACCGAACACTGGCCTCCGTGGGCTACTGCTTCACCCCGACAACGCGCTGGCTCACTCGGCGCTCAAAACAAGGGACTTTCTGGACAGCACACTGGTCAAATTTATGGGTCATCCTCCTTACAGTCCCGATTTGGCTCCGTGCGACTTTTTCTTGTTCCCCAAAATAAAAAATCAACTCAAAGGAAAACAGTTTTCATCACCTGAAGATGCACTGGCTGCATTTGAGAAGGAGATTGGAGAGGTGTCGGATGCGGACTGAGAAAATGTGTTATGAAAATTGGTTTAGACGTATAAAATTAACTCTTTGAAAAGATATAATAAAAAAATATAACCTGTAGTATATTTTTTTCTAGTATCACAAAACTTTCTGAGTGCCCCACGTAATCTAGTTTAAATTTATTTCACCCCATGGGAGATGGTACTGCAGTGATTGATGTACATGCAATCCAGCCTGCTAGCGATCTTTTTTAGGATATTGTTGGAGCTGGCCCGTACTCTGCGCACCAGGGATGTACACCTCATTCGCATCGTTGCGTAAAAGCAATTAATATGTGTGTCCGCGAACATTCCCGATGCGCTACAAAAACGAGGCAGCCCCACCAATACCCTGAATGCGTTGTTGTATTGGACACGAAGGGCGTTGCACGACCTTTGGGTATATCTAGCCACAGGCTGCACGTGTAAAACGTTGTACAATAAGCTCGACACAGAGTAATTTTGACTTTTTAAGTGAGCAGCGTGCAAACCTGCGAGCCAGCATGTTTGCCCTTACCGACAACGCCCTTAGTTCCCGCTCAATATCGAGTCCGTCATTGAGGTCAGGGGTCAATATATGAACAAGATATTTAAACGTAAATACTCTTTGTAGCGGAGTCCCATTGAGTAATACAGGTGGTACATAACCCGGTCTACCCCCAGCCTCAAAGACTATGATCTCCGACTTATTGGAGTTATACATCAAACCATGTGTTTTGGCAGACTGCTCACATTTGGCAACCAATTACTTTCTGAGACCACAGATTGACGCGCTTAGAAGCACCATATCATCTGCATAGCTAATATTATTTTCACAAATACCATCTATATAGCAACCCACTCTTTGGTGCTGCTGAGCTCACCAATCCTGCCTCACCCCGCATTCCAACCTGTATGGCCTGGAAAAAGTTCCAGCCCATCGTACACTATTGATCTGGTTACCATACCACTATTTAAAGATGTTTATAAACTCCGAAGGCAACCTATCCTTCTCCATCTTTCTCCACAATACGTCATAAGCAACCTGATCAGAAGCCTTGAATAAATCGAGGAAGCTAGCATTTATCGGCGTCCCACGCTGTGTATAGTAAGTATGTGATAGTATGCTTAAGACACAACACTGCACTTTCTATTGACAAACCACGCCGAAACCCGAATTGGTTGTCATGAATATTTACAGTTTTATTTATTTGTGTATTAAGCAGACGGTCAAACACTTTTGATATTATAATAGCTAGAGAGATGGGCCTATTGGATGCCGAGCGACGAAATGTAAGTTTGTACGCACAATATTGAGAGATTTACCATGTTATTTTAAGATCATAGACTTCTTATAGGTTTTCCTGTTATCTATGAGTAAAGAACCACACTATGTATTTTTTTCAAAATTTTTGGTCCAGTAGTTTCGGAGATAAGGGGGGGGGAATGGTCAATTTTCATTGAATTTATTAAATATCTTTAAAAATATTGATTTTAAAATTATATAAAAAATATATTTAAGATCCTCGTAATCAGTCCTTTCATTTGATATGTCACACGGTACTGTTAGCAAAACTTTTCTTTTTAATTTTCTTGTTTGTGCCCCAAAAGTGACCCCTACATTCAAAATTAATTTATTTACGTTACTTATTCGTGTTTGGGTCACAGAAATACATATGTGTACCAAATTTCAACTTAATCGGTCCATTGGATTCGGAGTAAATTGGCTGTGACAGACGGACAGACAGACAGACAGACAGACAGACAGACAGACCGACAGACAGACAGACAGACACACGAGTGATCCTATAAGGGTTCCGTTTTTTCCTTTTGAGGTACGGAACCCTAAAAACCGGCCAAGCGCGTGGACCACGCACAATTAAAGGTTCCATAGTTGGGATCATTTTATCCCAAGAACAAACTTTAACATAGTAGTTGAAAAACATGTTCTCCCATACATTCTAACTGCAAATGTAAGTTGGCCGATTATTACTCGTTAAATTGTAAAGCATACTTAGTTCTGATAGTTTTCCTTTTAACTTCGTTACTTAATATATACTACTGCCCTAATTTTTTTCACATGTCCAAAAACAACCATTTAGCTGTTAGGGGGGACAACACTAACAAAAATTAGCACTTTAAAGCTTAATATTTCGCTAACGGATTCCTGAGTCAAAAAAAAACTTTTTACAAAAAAAAAAAAGCTAACTCAAAAACTACCCAAGCAAAGTTAATAAAATTTATATGGGACCACCTCTGAAGTATGATCTACCAAACAAAAAAAGAATCATCAAAATCTATTCATAATTGGCGGAGTAATCGCGTAACAAACATACAAAAAAAAAAAACATACAGACGAATTGAGAACCTCCTCCTTTTGGAAGTCGGTTAAAAATAGTTTTCACACACCCACACGATACCCATAGGAAATCAGCCCCACTTTACGTGTAGGAAGGAGAAATACCCTAAAAACATTTAGGGTATTTCTCCTTCCTACACGTTATCATGATATTATTTTAGCACTTTGTCGGCCGGCGTGTTTAATGTATATGTATAACCATGGCAAATAACAGCTTTCTAGTACTAAGATTTTCTGAGCTAAATCGCGGATAGACAGACACAGTCAGACGGAAATGGCGAAACTATAACGGTTCCTTTTTGACTACAGAACCCTAAAAACCAGAAAATATAAGAGTAAAAATTTGTAGGCCAGCTAGAAAAAATAATTAATAGGTTTTAATAAATAGTGAGCAATTTACTGCATGCTCATTGTGCCGAAGATCCTAATCAGATCTTCACTTTTTTTTTTTGAGTACGTACTGACACATGAAAGCAAATTTTAAAAGCAAAAATCCTCCTATTCCTTGAGTTAATAAACTTGAAACTTGACACAAAAAGTACTAGGCTTGCATGAATTCACGATAGTATTCAATCATTATGATATAATAGGATTTGGATGAGGCAGACAGATACTTTATAACCTGGATTAACAAATAGGATACTTTTATCCCGGTAGTACGTTTCCATGGGATTATTTCCGACTTCCACGCGAGCGAAGCTGCGGGAAAAAGCTACTAGTTAATAAAACTGAAACTTATTTTTATAACCTATGGATCTTGTTTAACCGAATTAAAGATCATTTTATTTTATTTCAGGTCCACGCCTTATACTTCAAACTGGTGAGAGGACCAGACACCATCACGGAGGATAACGTCGCGGCCTACTTCAAGGCAATTGACTTCCTTCAGTCAGAGTTGAAGCAGCGAGGCACCAAGTTCTTGGATGGAGAGCAACCTGGCTACGGAGACTACATGATCTGGCCCTGGTTCGAGAGGCTGCTTGTCATCAACAGCGATGTTGGAAGGCTGGATGAGAAGAAATACAAGTTGGTGGTAAGTTACGTTACCTAAATATTATCCCATCAAAAACATAACATGTACAAAAATGCAAGTCTCGCAACGCAGTTCTTCTACCGCAAAAAGTTGTGAGATCTAATGTATAACCAAGTCGGTTAATTTATTCAGTACCTATCTGGGTATGGGAGCATCTATCCATCAACTTTGTCTTAAAATATTACCTAATTAGTTAACTAACAACAATGGTGCCGATTCTCTTGTCACAAATGCCTCTAAACTAGACTAAAAATCACCAAAATTTAGTTTATTCCTGGCAAACGACGATTTACCATTCTGAAATAGACTAAAGTAACATAACTTAACTACATTTTAGTTTGACAGCACTAAGATGGCACTGAGATACCTATTAATTTAGTGAAAATGGCAATTTTGTTATTCTGAATTTGACGTTTTTCACCTAATATTTAGATTTTCTAACTAAATCTGACTATTTCTAATCGCGATTAAAAACGTGTGGAATAAAATTGGTTGTCATGAACTTTAAAGTCAAACCATTTCGACCCCTTTTAAAAAATCCGTAAACTCCCAACACTCAACATGTAGATGATAATTTATTTTTCTTATTTTCCATATAAAAAGTGAAAAATTCCATATAAGTAAACCATGTTGAGGCTGCCCCCAAATGCGCGCCTCCGGCTCTAAAAAAATAACGTGGTGGGTATCACGTGTGGAATCGCGATTGTCAAATTCGATTTAGATGTGTCAAAACTATTTTTAAATTTACAGAATTTATTTTGCAGAGTAGCTTTGAGATTCTCATAGTCAAAAAAGGAATTTTAATGATAGTTTAGTTAGTTTAGTTCGGAGTACAAGAGAATCGGCACCATTGTATAGTGACCGCATCAATATTAGACATAGACATCTTTATTTCTTTAATAAATAGAATGACTTGGATATACCTAAGCGACCACCTGACAGCTAAAGGGTCTCGCCTTCACTTCCTGGCCAGGGACCTAACCAAGTCGGGAGCTTACAAATTCTGCTGGACAGCTTATGGAAAGGTCTACGTAAAGAAAGATGAAGGTTCGCCCACCATTCCAATTAGATCTGAAGAGCAGATACATAAGCTCATGGGGGCCAAATGACTCCCAGCGAATAATCAACCACACTACTTTCATATTTTACCCGACTATGTGATAATTAATACTGCTGTGGTTGTCTCATTGTTTTTTCGTACTATATCTGTTCTAAAATGCGACTCTTTTGGTTTGATTAATTTTTCAGTCTACCTTTTATTGTATTTTCTTCATTCATGTATAAATATAACTATCATAATACATGTTAACACACACATATACACAACTGATACTCACACTTACACAAACATGCTGTATACTTTAAAAATAACACAGTACTCTAATCCGAGCTTCAGTCAGCCTAGTACGCGTGGTTACTGTCTTAATATAACTTGTACGTTACATATCTCTAATCTACTTTGTGGCAACGTCTATTCAGTTTATAACTCACACAAATGGGTGACACCCTTCAAACTCTAGAAGAGATCGATCAGATCGAAGTTGCGCGCGCATTCCAATGTGCCTGCACGGAGCTGCACGATCATATTAAAATTGGTAAACAAGACTTGACCATTATTTCTCAGAACATAAGGAGCATTTTTTACAACTTTGAAGACTTCACACTTTTACTGTCAACATTAAAATTTGAAACGGATATCATAATTTTAACCGAATGTAGGCTACACACGAATAAACCTATACCTCAACTTGATAACTATCTCTCTTTTTCAACTACTCGTCAACTAAATCAAAATGACGGCGTAGTACTTTACGTAAAAAAAAACTTAAAACCTAAAGTTAAAGAAATTAACCTGACTCATGCTTCATGTCTACAGTTGGAAGTACTTAATAATATTATTCTAGGTGTGTACCGATCCCCATCCAACCCAAACACGGAAATGTTTGTAGATTCTCTTAGTACTCACCTCAATACTTTAACTTCTCATAAAAGTATCGTTATAGCGGGGGATATTAACATAAATCTCAAATCCAAAGATACTGAGCCGCCACATGAATACAGAAATAGGGTAAACTATTTAAATATGTTATCACTATACGGAATACTACCTGGACATACTTTACCTACACGTGAATCCAACTGTTTAGACCATTTTATGATCAAAATAAATAAAAAGAAAATATCTGCTTCTATTGCTATATTACACACTTCCATCACCGACCACTTCACTACCTTTCTATCGCTATCTAAGCTGAAGACTAAAGTTATTACCAGTAAAACTAAAATATCTATTGATTTTGATCAAGCCTTAAACCACATTAGAGAAAATAAAATAGCAGACCTACTTTTTTGTAATGACCCGGACCATTTAACTGACCTACTAATATATAAATTAACTGATTCTATTAATCAAAGTACTGTTACTAAAGCCATTCCTAACAGCAAGCGTATTGTTAAGCCATGGATAACTGCCGGTTTACTAAGATGCATTAGGAATCGCAACAAACTCCAAAAAAAAGTACGTAACGACCCTTTTGATAATATCCTAAAAATAACTTACCGTCGATATCGCAACTACTGTAATAACCTAATAAAAAAGTTAAAAAGAAAATTCGAAAGAGACCTACTAGCTAATTCTGTAACAAATAATAAATTACTGTGGCAAAACATTAAAACCTTAACTTACACAAATAATACAAAAAGTCATAACACTGAATTATTACAAATGAGATCAAATTCAACTGAGTCTGTTAATTTAATTAATAACTACTTTGCAAATATTGGCAAAGAGCTAGCCCAAAAAGTTCAACCTTCAGCACACAACATAAATTCTTTTAATTCTGAAACACTGTCTACACAGATAAACTCGTTTGTTCTTTTGGATACGGATACCGAAGAAGTCGATAGGGTCTTGATGAGCCTAAATTCTGACAGTGCACCCGGCTGGGACAACGTGTCCACAAGATTTTTAAAACATATTAGACAAGATATTGTTCCCATAATAACCCACTTGGCCAATCTTTGCTTTGCAAAGGGCAGCTTCCCTGCACCACTTAAGCAATCTATAATCACTCCTGTTCACAAGGGTGGGGACAGAGGCGATGTCAACAATTACAGACCTATATCCATCTTGCCAGCCATATCGAAAATTATTGAAAAGCTTATAAATAAGAGGCTCTTAAAATTTCTACTCAAATTTAACATCTTAAGCAGCTCGCAATTTGGATTCAGGCCGGGATTATCAACCGAGGATGCAGTTACTGCTCTTAGCTCCCTAGTGACTGGTAATCTGGATAGTGGTAACAAATGTCTGACGGTTTTTCTGGACCTAAAAAAAGCGTTTGACACCGTCTCTGTTCCTGTCCTCTTGAACAAATTAGAAGCGTCAGGAATAAGAGGAATTCCACTCAAAATGTTTACCGACTACCTCTCGAACCGGAAACAAAGAGTAAAGGTGGGAGAATACGTTAGTAACGATGCAAAAGTCACTTTCGGTGTGCCTCAGGGAAGTGTGCTTGGCCCTACATTATTCCTGCTATATATTAATGACCTCTGCAACCTTAAAATAAATAACGCTGCAGTGTTTTCCTACGCTGACGATACTGCAGTAGTGTTTTCTGGGAAGTCTTGGGACGATGTTGCTAGAAGTGCTGAAGCTGGTATGACTCAAATTGCTAAATGGCTCTCAAATAACTTACTTACACTTAACACAGCTAAAACAAATTACATATGTTTTAGCATATCACACAGGACACAACCAAACCCCGACTTTATTATAAAGGTACACGATTGTGAAAATCCAATTAACTGCCTATGTCCAACATTAGTCAAAGTTTCTCAAACCAAATATCTTGGTATTGTTGTTGACCAAAGATTATCTTGGTACTCCCATCTGGAACAAGTTACCAACAGAATTAGAAAACTGAGTTGGATTTTCAAAAATTTAAGGCATATCGTGCCAACTAAAATAACCGCTAACACAAATAAACCCAGAAATCTACTCAATGAAATTTACATAGCTATAGTCCAGTCTGTCTTAGTATATTGCATCCCCATTTGGGGTGGGGCTGCTAAGACTAAATTCATAGACCTGGAGCGGGGACAGCGGGCTCTAATAAAATTAATGTACTTCAAAAACCTAAGGTTCCCTACTCAAAGTCTCTATCAAATAAGTAATTTACACTCTGTTCGCAAACTATATATAGTTAAAACTATTCTCAGGAAACATAAAACTCTTAAATTTGATCCCAGCTTAACCCTTAAAAGAAGAAAGGATATAATAGTTGAAGTTCCTAAAACTAAAACCAAGCTCGCCCGTATTCAATACGACAAACGCTCAGCTCAGCTTTACAATCGAGTTAACAAAGAGATCTACATATACAATAAACAATTAACTGAAAGTAAAAAAATAGTAACTAATTGGATAAAACCACTTACTTATGATGACACGGAGAAGCTACTGGAATAAAATAAAGCCTTACACTTACTGCTCTCATCTCTCGTACTTGTCGTATACAGTCTGATTCGTTCATTGCCACTTACACGCACTCTGTATTTAACATTAAATTTAACAAACCCTCACACTATCACTCAACTTTCATACACACCGATGCTCACATTTAACATTCAAATTCACATTTACACACCTTTATACTCACAGTAACACTCCTTAGTATTCACACTCACACACCCCCATTTTCACATTACACACCTTCATAGTCATAGTCACATTCACGCACCCTCATACTCACATTCACACACCCCTACTCTCACTCACACATTTGCATGCTTCTTGTCTAGTTTTAATTTTCTCTTTTTATTTTAAACCGCCTGTTTTTATAACACTTAAAACAAGTAATCTTATGTTATTATTTTAAGTTTTGGAAGAGCGGAGTCTCCTAACACAGGCTTTTTTGCTTACAAGGAGACTCCAATCACTAGTTGTTAAATTTTACTTGTATAATAATTAATAAAACATTAAAAAAAAAAAAAAAAAAAAAAAAAAAAAAAAACTTGGCCATCGCATGGCAACTCAATCACATAAGAATAATCTACTAATGTAAATAGTCCTAATTAATTGAAGCGCTCAGAGTGCTAATATTAGGCAGATTTCGTTGTATGTAGATTTTATTGAAAAGCGCTTGGTGTCAACAGATAGAGCATTTCTACGTTGTTGTTATTTTTTAACCACTACGTGGAATCTCTTGGCTTGCAACTCACCTGATGGTAAGTGACGATCAGGTCGAAGCTGGAAGCGAGCTCCACCCGGAGTCATCCACAGAGAAACTATGGCTATCTTACCTCTAACTGGCGAAACACGACAATAATAACAACAACAATACAACAACGCTGCTTGTTCTATCATTGTTCGCGCAGATTCTATAGAATGTTCTAACACAACAAATCTGCAAATTGCAAAAACCATACATCGTTTTAACACGTCTTAATCGGAAATATACAGTAGATATCAATTAAACTCCATTTGAAATCAGATTAGACATTTAAGTAAACCTTTTTTACAGTCCGTTCAACCGATTTAAGCTTCTATTGCATTCTTGTAATGACAAATGGCAGCTGCAGTAAACAGTTTGTATTGTAACCACTTTTTTGCTTTAAATGTCATCCTTATGCCTACAGTTTAGAAGTCAGAATCGGTTGAACGGACTGTAAAAAAGGTTTGTTTAAATGTCTAATCTTATTTCAAATGAAGTATAGTTGAGTGCTTAATAAATTCATGAATCACCTGCCTAGCCCAAAATAATATTGGTCGAACTCAATGCGACGAACATGTATCTACCTAAGTACTTGGTATTTTCATGATAAAGATCGGTTAACACATACTGCGCAATGTTTAGATAAAGAATTATAGTACATTGTGTGATGATAAGTTTAAATCTAAAATGCCTCGACAATATTTTCATGGCATGCTCACTTCACCTGTGGTGTTGTTATAATTATCTCTAGTTAAATCTCGGCAAAAATGGTGATAAACATTGTTATCTGTTTTGAAAAATATTGTTTATGATTAATATCTCTTTCATGATATCGCCTTTACGACCGTTTAGAGAGCAACTAATAGTAATGAAAGGCGCACAGATTCTGATAAAAATTTTCGTAATTTGAAAATACTATTTTCATACATCGACCGACTCATGTCAGTGACAATAGTCACTGTCTGACCCACCTTGCTGAATCAATATCCTGAAATGATTATATTTATTCTGATTTTATAAAACTTTTTATAAAAAAAACAACCGACTTCAAAAAAAAAACACTACAAAGTGAAAAATAACTTTAATTTCGGAAGTCGGTGTCTTGGTTTTGAATTTTCGTTCTTTGTCACCGAATTCCGAAATTAAAGTTATTTTTCACTTTGTAGTGTTTTTTTTTTGAAGTCGGTTGTTTTTTTTTGTAAAAAGTTTTTATTTTTCACTTTTTAGTGTTGTGGTACCTACCCCACACAAATTCAAATACCACTACCTGCTATGTAAATAACAGTGACAGGAAGTTATCATATCATCCACATACTAAGTGGGAAAAAATACGTATTATTGAAGCTAACTCAAAAACTCCCCAAGCAAAGTTAATAAAATTTATATGGGACCACCTCTGAAGTATGATCTACCAAACAAAAAAAGAATCATCAAAATCAATTCATAATTGGCGAAAAAAAAAAAAACAACATACAGACGAATTGAGAACCTCCTTCTTTTGGAAGTCGGTTAAAAAGGACCGCCAGTTGACGACCGATTTTTTTTCACTTGTTTTTTAGGAAATGAAAATGGGTTATAAGAACGAGTAGTTTACCACTAACCGCTCGCTATTGCGAACAGTCGTCGAAAAAAATGCTGGTTCTATTCCTAAGCTTTGTTTCTTAATTACAGTTGGCGTACATCGAGAATTTGGGCAAAGACCCTGTCATAGCGGAATACAGGCTACCCACAGAGGCACTCCTGGCATTCCAAACAGCGTATCGCCTGAAGCAGAAACCCAACTACGATTTACTTCTTGAGGAGTAATCACATGCTGGGAACTCTGCTTGTGATGAAATTAAAAGTGCTATTTTATATTTTTACCTTAATTAACTTAATAGTTTTACTTGTTTGTCATATTTGTAAGTATATTTTTAAGTACCAAAATGAAATTAAATGCCGCTTCACTTTTCTGTAAAGCGCGATTTTAATTATGTCAACGTTCATAAAATGAATAAACTGTTTTTTCGTTATGTGTTTGGTTTTACTAAATATTTGTAAGTAATTAAAGATTACCCTTAGTACCCTTAGGTACCCCACTCAAGTCAGTGACACACGATACTTATGTCCGTGACTACCGCAGGACCACCAACGCCAATCGCTTCCATATTTAGTAAATAATTAGTACCTAATTGGTACTAATTAGTGCTCGAACGACAAAATTGGTACCTTAGTAGTTTTCGAGAATCTCGACTTTGAAGGTGGTCCGGCCGTAGTCACGCTCCCTTCAGCAGAACCACTACGAGCGCCGTAAAAGGGGGCATGCTGCAGGTATTCTAAGTATGCAAATAATTAGTACCCTTAAATGTGCTTCATTGCGTTAAAAAAACAGAACTGAAACATTTATATTTACCGAGAAATCAACGATGATAACTTTCGTGCGCTCGTTCAGCAGGACCACGAATTTGAATGTTGATTCCAAGTTTGAGGAGCTTGTCGCTTTCCTCAAACCTACCTAGAAAATTAGTAGGTACCTTGCAAGATAAAATTAGTGCCCAAAATTCAAAATTAGTTCTTCAGTAGTTTACGAGATATACCATGCCATTGGGTGGGGTGGCGGTAGTTACGGCGTTAAATTTTCATTTCAAGATTTCCCTATTAAAAACTCTGTGATGTCTTTCCAAATTTATACAAAAATTAGTGCTCTTAAAGAAGTTATAGCGACCAAAAATTCAGATTCCTAAGTTTTGTATTTTAAGAGAAATTAGCTTTCATTACTTTTCCATACTAAATCTCCGCGTATAACCCGACCAAATTAAGTTGTCGATGGTATTGAGCAGTCTATCTATTCTGTAAAAATCTCACCGTGAATACTTAGGTCAAGTGAGCTCGAAGTGAGGTGACAATAGTGCCAATCCCTAGCATCAAGTGGAATGACAGCTCACTTCACCTAAGTTTTCACGGAATAGATTTAAGAAGATGTACACTCGTGCACATAAATTGATGGATGTCGGAATAGTAATAACAACAGTTCAATATCTATAATTTTTATACAAACTATGTACCTAGGATGTCTTATGTCTTAGAGTATATATCTCTGGAGAAGTCATAAGCGCAATATTCCGAACAAAAAAGTCTGTCACTTTTGGCGGGGGACGCGCGGTAGCTTCTACGAAAAAGAACAATAGCTATTGTTGTTTTCGAGCCCGGAAAGAGAAGTCCGTTTTCCGACCAACGTTTTTTTTTTATCGATATCGATTATCATTCGGAATTTTGCTTGAACCCAGAAATAAAACAGCTGATGCATAGAAAAGTTAAATTTTAATAATAAAAACTATTAAATAAAAGACCTACTGATTTTTTAAATGAATCAATTGGGAGTATAATAGTAGTGAGTATAATAGTAGTAATAGTATCAGTTAAGAAATTATCGACACGTCAATTTTGGTTTCATACATGACCCCAACTCTGCCGTAGTCTCGTTATAATTTTTGCTAGAAGACATAATCGCATGGCAAGTACATGTCAATTTAGCTGATTTGACGTACATTTTCGTAATACAAAAAATAATATTTTGAACCTTATGAACCTAAAAACAAAGTGTAGCGAAACATGATGACGTCACGAAAGCAATGCGAGAAAAATACTCGATTCATGCCTTGTTTTATGTTGAATCATGGTTGAATCGAATGAAAAGTCAAAATGTATTATGATGTTAGGACTTTGAATTTCACTGAAAACATGACAAGATATTTAAAAATATACTTAAACATGGAAGGTTATTCCGTCTTTATATAAGTTTGACGTATTTGAACGCTTTTTACATGTTTTAACAGCACAACTAGGCATTTTCACGGAGCACTGATGAGAACCCCGCGACTCGAAAACGATTAATTTTGTGCTTTCGAATCGATTTTAAAGTAGTTTTTATGACCGTGTTAGAACATTTGCTCTTGTACTTTTACAGAGGGGGAAGTGTTCGTAAGGCTTCTCCAGTGATATATACTCTAAGACCTAGGTAGAGTAAGCGCTCAAAAGTGCATAAGCACGCTAAGAGTCGTATTGCTGTGAACACGCGGTGTAGTCCGTACATTTGCATGTGTAAACAGTCGGACGTCTGTGGTGTGAGTGCCGTACACACACCACAGAGAACGCAGTTTTGCACTACACACTGTCGTATCATCACGGTTCGCGGGCGCCGCATTTATATTTCCATCACTTTTGTTAGCACGCATCATACGCGTGACCTTGGCCAGTGTATCGCATTGCTAAAATTCGAAAGTTAATTATATGTGCAGATAGCAGAAGGCGTTAAGCGTTGGTCTTAGATTCAAGATGGCTAAGGTTCTAATCTCGTAAATCACAGCGCTGTTTTTGCAAATATGATTATTTTTGTTTGCAATAATAATATTTTTAAATATTCCTGCCTATTTATTAATGTTGTTATTGCAATAAAGGGTTTAGAATAAAAAATGCGTGATATGTTATAATAAAAAATAAATAATATTTAATCGTTATATTTATTTTACTTAAGTATAGTTAACAAACTGCTACAATTATTTATCATTACTTCACCTGAATAATATGTGAAATAGATGTCTAGAAACTTAGAAGCAATTTGTATTATTTTGACATATTTAAATTTTGAAATGTTTTAAATTTTAAATGAATTTTTTTCACCATAAATATAAAGCTTTGATTATGGTCGAAGTAATTAACCAATAAATAAGAATATTACTACTTAAAATGTAAAAAAATCTACTGACAAAATTGTTGATTTTAAGGTTAAGTATAGGCAGTTTGTTCATATTAATTATTTTAAATTTTATTTGGCTTTAGTAAATATTGGTTGGTATTGAGGTTATAGCTTAAGTATTCATTTTAAAAAACCTCAAATTTTAATCCTAAAATAGTAATATTACTAAAATAATATTAAACAATTTCGGTATATCTGCAAGAAATACGACAAACACCCTATTGAAACGTGCTTAAAAATTCGATACCATAAATTCATGCAATAACGAATCTGTTGTTTATTAAGTTGGTACGGTCAATATTTTAAGGTCAAAAACGGTTTTCTAGCTGGTCTTCAGTGATGCAAGCCTTCAGAGTGCACGGCGAACGGTTCATAATGACGTGTTTTTAATAATTCAGCAAAATATCTCGTTGGTATGAAACCATTTGTTTCATATTCATTCACCATTTGACGTCGCTGCTTTGTGAGATTGCTTATGGACTTTTGGTCGGTACTGTACATATTAAGAAAAAAATATCCATGGCCTGTGATACTTACCTTTGTTAATGACTCGAATAATTATTTTTCAAGTACCTACCTTCTGTGTTGTACTAATTTACAAGTTACTAGAATGCAAAAATTAAAGAAATAAATAAGAAATCTCTATTGCTCTCTAATGCACATGCTATTTGCACATTCTAATAAAAAAAAAATTGAGAATGTGCAAATAGCGCGTTTTCATATGATACCCCATATGCCCTAGTAGCTCCACATAGAATTTAAAGAAAAAAAAAAAATTTTGTGCTTCACGGACTGAACGGGGGGTTCAGTCGGTGTAGCACAAACATTTTTTTTTTATTTCTTTCTTAATTTCAAAATAATTGGGCAAACGTCATCTAAAACTATTCCAAATTTCAAGCTGATAACATTAGTAGTTGTTCTTGAGATATCCAACTGTGACAGAAAGACGGACAGACAGACTGAGTTGCACCATAAGGGTTCCTTTTGGTACGGAACCCTATTATTATAGATATTGAACTGTTGTTATTACTATTCCGACATCCATTAAGTGATGTGCACGAGTGTACATCTCCTAAACAGCTCAATTACCATTGACAACTTAATTTGGTCGGATTATACGCGGAGATTTAGTATGGAAAAGTAATGAAAGCTAATTTCTCTTAAAATACAACACTTAGGAATCTGAATTTTTGGTCGCTATAACTTCTTTAAGAGCACTAATTTTTATATAAATTTGGGAAGAAAACACAGAGTTTTTAATAGGGAAATTTTGAAATGAAAATTTAACGCCGTAACTACCGCCACCCCACCCAATGGCATGGTATATCTCGTAAACTACTGAAGAACTAATTTTGAATTTTGGGCACTAATTTTATCTTGCAAGGTACTAATTTTCTAGGTAGGTTTGAGGAAAGCGACAAGCTCCTGAAACTTGGAATCAACATTCATAGTTGTGGTCCTGCTGAACGAGCGCACGAAAGTTATCATCGTTGATTTCTCGGTAAATATAAATGTTTCAGTTCTGTTTTTTTAACGTAATGAATCACATTTAAGGGTACTAATTATTACGGCGCTCATGGTGGTCCTGCTGAAGGGAGCGTGACTACGGCAGGACCACCTTCAAAGTCGAGTTTCTCGAAAACTACTAAGGTACCAATTTTGTCGTTCGAGCACTAATTAGTACCAATTAGGTACTAATTATTTACTAAATATGGAAGCGATTGGCGTTGGTGGTCCTGCGGTAGTCACGGACATACGATACTTAGTTGAATCCATCGAGTCGTGGTTACCGTTTAAATGAGAACTTCTACTATTGCCAACTTTGTATTCAAACCTACAAGTAATCGTTTTATTTAAACTTTACCTGAACAATAAAACGTACGAAAAGACTGATGTTGAGAACATGGAAGAAAGCTAATCGTTGAGGCTACGCCGTGCTACGAAAACGCATTAAATGGCTACGTCGTAGCACGTCAACATAGAGGTAAAAAGTCAAAAAGTTACTTCTCAAAATTCTGACGTGAACGATGGTATATAAATTTTTAATAAAATTGTTCAAGCTAGTGGTCGATGGATTGACATCGTCGCATATGTATATAAAAATTCCTTAAATAAATAAAGATAAAAAAGAGCTTTGTCACTGGAGGTATGTCTGTGGTACCTCGTGTAACCCAATATTAGATTGCGTAGCTCATACACCACATACATTATATGTATATGTCCTATTAGCGTAGCTATTAACAGCCTTCATAAAAAAGATTAAACATTGTACCTGAACGTTATCAATCATCTAAGTGGGAAACTACACTGGCCTTCAAAACTTAGTAAGTACGACACTTTCGAAATTGCAATAACTTTAAAAGTACACAATATATTTAAAGTTCTCCGAGTCTCGATTCTCACTATTCACTTCCGATGGAAGGCTAAGAGTGTACAGGCGACCTGGTGGGAGATACATTCAAGCCTGCTTCACAGAAAGAGTCCAATACGGTGGAGGCTCTGTACGTGTATGGGCATCTCTTCAGAAGGTCGCACAGAGCTAGTGGCCATAGAAAGTGGCACTAAGACTAGGGAAAGATTTGCTCAAGAGATCCTTAATGAGAATGCAGGGCCATATTTAGTAAATATGGGTGATGGATCAATTTTGACTTTTTGATTTTTGATTGGGCATGCTTAGGATGAGCTCGGGAGGCTAGTCAGAAGCCACAGACCACTTCCTATCACAGGCTTAAAACAGGCCCTGATGGAAGAATGGGAGAATATTTCCCAACATCGCCTCCGAAATCTCGTCTTCAGTATACCAGACCGGCTCGAAGCTGTTATCAGAGCCTTAGGAGGCAATACCAGTTATTAAAATGTAAATACGACGTAAAACATACTGAGTGATGTTTGAGTTTTTTGCCAGTAAGTTAAAAATGGCTATTTTTAGGTTATTACCTTTTTTTAGTTAAAAACGTTACTAATGTATAATAACCTACAATTTCATAGAAAGTTGATGAAATTTGCTTTTAAACGTTTTTTATTTAAAAACTCTGACTTGCCGTGAAATTTGAATCACAGTTTTGCTAGAACAAACTTTGTCTTTTTTGTGTTTTTTCAAAAACCAAGTATGTTTTTTTTTATTGAATGCTGTAGAATGGTAGTAGACCATGGTCTGAACAACGTTTGTTCTAGCAAAACTGTGATTCACGGTGTATAAAGAGAGGTACGGCCTTATGTACACAAATGTAACAAATCGTTACTTTAGGGAGGTGTCTACACGTTATTTTTAGATTTTTACTGTATCGATCCGTGACTGATAAGTTGTGAGGAATTCGGTTGTCATGGTCTGGGTATGTGATGCGGAGGAATGAGAAAAAAAATCTGCTGTTTCATAGAAAAGTGCAATACTACGCAGTCAAAAAGTATGGAACAGCTGTTTAAAAAAAATTAACCGACGAAAAATTTCAACGCAGGGGGGTTCAGAATCATGTACTGAACCCATGGTAACAGTTTTTGTGTCGATGCCCCTGCCATCCTGTACGTATATTTTAAAAATTACATGAGCTCAGGAAGGCAAGCTCAATGAGTTGGGTGGGAAGGGTGGTGATTCGAGGGGAAGAAGTATGGAAGAAGACGTGCTGCGCAAAACCAAAATAAATTGGGATATATTATAAGATAAGAGAATGATGATAATCGTGTCTCTGTTCGCTGACAAACGATGGCCTCGATCAAATGTAGAGGAACAGTAGGCCGCAGGTCAGTGGTAACAAAACCAGTACAAGCTAGCCTCGTAATCCATTGATACTCTATACTACGCTAGCCACGCTCAAGGTCAAAGTGTTACCACCGACGTGCGGTCTACTGTACCTATTGGGCTAGACCAGTGGTCGGCAAACTCATCAGTCAATAGAGCCAAATATCAATATTATAACGACTAAGATTTCTTATGAGAGCCAATCCTTTCTGTGTGTCCAAACTGTCTCAATACACTTTTCTTAATCCTTAAAACTCCCATCCTTTTTCACTCCACAACGCTCCCTACAATTAACTTGCTAAGAAGTGAGATGCCTTTATCATCATCATATCGGCTGATAATAATATGATGAAGGTTTTGAAAACTTTGAAAGGTAGAGTAAATTATTAATTTTCGATGTCCTGTTAATTTTTGGTAAAAAAATAAATCTTTGAAATATTGCAATGAATTTTGAATAAAACTTGATATCTTACTTATGGTCGAAACCCCGACCCCCGCGCGTATCTACGCTCGTATTCATCAAAATTGTACAGAGCCGCACTCTATACGCCAAAGAGCCGCATGCGGCTCGCGAGCCGCGGTTTAGACGGAAGGGCTAGACGGAATCCAATCATTTCTGATTTCTGTTTATTCAGTTTAGAAATCAG
Source organism: Agrochola litura (assembly GCA_949152395.1). Taxonomy (NCBI): domain Eukaryota; kingdom Metazoa; phylum Arthropoda; class Insecta; order Lepidoptera; family Noctuidae; genus Agrochola; species Agrochola litura. The sequence goes on from OX424508.1 coordinate 9,239,261, forward strand.
AAATGGTTGGATGATATATCTTTAATTAAGGCTACATTAAGTTAGTCTGTTTGTTATTGGTTAGTCGCAAGAAGAACTGAATAGTCAAAGTTTACATTGAATACAATGTTCAGTCAGTAGAATATACTAAATTGAAATATAACAGAATACTTACTCTTTATTATGTAGATATATATATAACGTGAGAGCAGTGGTGGCCCAGTGGTAACGGCCGCGACTTACGAGTTGTAGGTCGTAGGTTCGAACCTAAACAGGCGCTTTACTTTGTGTAAATTATTTCATCACCACTGCTCTCAAAACGGTGAAGGAAAACATCGTGAGGAAACCGGCATGTCCTAGAACCGAAAATTCGAAGACATGTGACATCTACCAACCGGCACTGGGCCCGCGTGGTGGATTACGGCCCACTCCCTCTCACAGAGAGGAGGCCTGTGTCCCAGCAGTGGGAACATTTATAGGCTGATGATAATGATGATATATAACGTATACGTATAACAGTTTTTAAATGTAGATGAGACACAATGGTCTTATCGCTAAAAGCGATTATTTAAAGACAACCTTTGGATAGATTTAAAGGGAGAGGTAGTCTGTGGGGTATCGTGTTTTGTTGTTTTATTTTGGGACCAGGGTAAATGCAAGATGCATAGGTATTGAGAACTTATAAGTTACCTGTTCCAGAGCTTCCCAAATCTGAATATCGGAGTATTTGTCGAAGGGATCCATATTGTAGAGCAAGCAAAAATCGCAAAAAAAATTATAACTATGATTACACTCACTTTCAATTTCAATGTTCAGTCTCTTGAGCACGGGATCAGTATCCTTGTCATAATATTCCAGTCATCATACTCAACATATTAATATCTCCTTGAATTATTACACTCATTGAACCATTAACTGCGATACAAATATTTGATGTACCTAGTGTTGATAGTCAGAATGATCGATACATCTGTATAGGTGATATAATATGTAGATAACTATGTATTTGAAGCTTCCTACAACAGTGGCCAGTGATTTTTACTTTTATATCCTACTTATCATGTTGATATTTTTATTTCACATTTTCTTTTCATGCACGTCCAACAAAACCAGTAGTTTGGTGCGATCGTAAGATTAAACTTAAATAAAAACATTTATCACGGCAAAGTTGAAATGTGAGTGTGAAATCAGATCTGGTCACCCTAACCAGATCTGATTTCCGGTTTTACGGGACAACTGCATAATCAATTAAATAACCTAAACAATTGCTAAATTTCTTAATGAAAGTCTTTAAAAAACAATATTAAATATTTAAAAAAACACAACAATTTTTATATTATCTGGAAAGGAAAATGTGAAATAATCAACTAAATAACCGAGTCTAATAATTTGCCATACAACGTGGCAATGCTGCCAGCCTTTTGGGCACCTTTCCCACTGACAGCGATGCGGATGAATTTTTTGATGCCCAATGATTTGTTCCTACATTTTATTTTATTTTTTCCTCTGTATATAGTTAGTTCTAATTAATGTTCACAACTAAAATAAATAAACAGTACTGTATCGTTACATGAGAGCCACTGAATTTATATTCAAAATTCGTTCATTCCATTTCGGTATATTCATAATTTCATGAATTTTTAAAACCCACTCGTTTGTAGAGCTTGCCGCAAAGTGTGTAATGAATAAAATATATCTATTAAACTAAATAACCTAGACAATGTTATCATTAAATGCCATTGAATCTTAAAATTACGAGACAATGTACTGTCCCGTATTGGTTTCACCAAATTACGGGACAATGAAAACTTCGTGCCTGAAATACGGGACAACCCGTAAAATACGGGACATCTGGTCACCCTAGTGTGACTATTCAAACAAAAAATAAAATTTTGCGGGTCATCATCGTACTAGTAGTTTTAGATCTTGTCGAATCATTATCGTCAGTCACATTTCGGACAGAGTTAAATAGTCGCTATATTGATCGTCAACAATCAGTTTCGGTGTGCATTTATACTCACTTCAAGGAGTGCAGACACTCGGACGAGCGCTCGGATACGTTTTACCTTATAGCAACATGGCAGCAGGCAAGGTCAAGAGGAACTTCAACACAAAGCACCTGACAAAAGGTTAGTTGTGATATTATTTATACAGCTATAGATAATTTTTGACTTCCACGCGTGTGTAGTCGCATGCAGAAGCTAGTAGGTAATAATTATTAATTCTTCCGATGCAGGTGATGGTCTCCCGCCGTTCACCGGCAAGCTTCGCGTGTACAACATGCGCTACTGCCCATTCGCGCAGCGCACTATCCTGACCCTGAACGCGAAAAATGTCGACTATGAGATCGTCAACATCGACCTCCAGGACAAACCCGAATGGATCACCACCGTTAGTGCCTTTGGTAAGAGAAATTCAACTGTCATTTATTTTTAAAGCTGTGGCCGTACTCCTATGGACATGGGCTCAGGGCATGGCTCAGCGAGTAGAGACGGCAGTCCCTGCTTATATCGGTGGCGCCGAAAGTGCGTTGTGCACTTCTGTCTTAGACCGACCGTCAAAGCTAGGTATCACAGATTATTTGATGACACGATGAAACGGTATCACGCTTGATTTGTCTGGAAAGTGTTGACAAAGCCGTGTTCTGTGGTCATAGCTCTGTTTGAGCGAGCTTAGAGTTCGTCAGCTACGCTCTGTAGTGATATGTGGTTCTCTTGGTCATAATAGAACGGAGTGGCTTCGTTCATACTCATCCCTAGTTCGAACTCGCCCGGTCCGTACTAGAAGGCGCAAAAGTACTGATGGTAAGAAAAGTGCTAGTATGATTTTTATTTATTTTTATTCAGTCATAATAAGACGTATAAAATAAATAGCAGGTAGGTAGGTAGCTAGGGGTTAAGGGGAGTTATGGGTCAACGACCAGGCCCAATTACCTACTGGTTATACCTACTGGTCGGTTGTCCGATGTCAGGGCTTTGATTCGTTACTTTTACAGCTTGTTAGTAACGCAAGCAGGAACTTAGGAGTAATGTAAAATGAGTTCCGAGGAACAACGTTTGTGACAGATCTCCCGCTTTGTGTTGGTCCCAGAAATTTTGGGGTCAACTGCTTATTTATGTTTGAAGAAGGTATGAAGTGTTGCGACCCAGCACCTTTTTACTTGAAAACCTTCATCGAGAATTGCTTTTAGGAAGTCTTTCAATATTTTGTTTATCTAACATGAATTAATAATATAATTATTTTGTTCTAAAGGCAAAATGCCGTCACTGGAGATATCAAAAGGTGTTTTTGTCCTCGAGAGCTTGGTGACTGTGGAGTACTTGGACGATATATACCCACAGAGGCCTCTTCTCCCTAAAGACCCTCTGCTGAAGGCCAAAGACAAGATCCTTGTTGAAGCTTTCAGCGCTGTAAGTATCCTTATTTTTTTTACAGCAGTATTAAGCCGCGCGCAGACCTAGACAAAACTGTCTCAAAATAAACTGGCACGATTATTGTTTTAAGGGTTCCGTACCTCAAGAGGAAAAAACGGAACCCATAGAGGATCACCTCGTAGCACGTCCGTCTGTCTGTCTGTCCAGATCCTTTTTCTCAGGAAACTAGAGGTATTAATTTGAAATTAAGTCTAAATACGTCTCTCTAAAAAAAATCAAGCTTCTAAGTACACGCAATAAAAAAATACGGCCTAAAAATACGCAAGTGAAGCAAAACCTCGGTACTTTCCGTTGATCTAGAATCATGAAATTTGGCAAGAAGCAAGGTAAAGCACAAGTAATGGAAAAAGTCAGAAAATCGTTAATATGGTTTTAGCATATAAAAAAAAACTTGATTACAAACTTACATCTGCAGTTGGAGATTTGACCTTGACGTACCTATATCGATGTAAGGGAGAACATTTTTTGAACTACAAAGTTAAGTTTGTTCTTGGATATATCCCAACTACGGAACCCTTCGTTGCGCGTGGTTCGACACTCACTTGACCGGTTTTTTGAATATCGATATTCTGGCTGAGTTTAGTCTGGTTTGGATATACATTGCAATTTGCAATCATGATAAACAAAGCAAGTTGAGTGAGATAACTACCTGATAAATATATGACTTGCAAATGCTGTTATGTCACGATTACGTTTTGTTTTGTGATTAATCATTCCGGTCTAGACAACATGTCACTATGTTAACTATAAACACCTCCAAATGTTACTCAACCGTTTTTGTTCCATTGAAAAAATAATTAAGTACTCAATTCTGTTCATCACAAGTCTTGTTTTGAAGATCACAACAAAGTATACTTATACTTTGGTATTATCAAAATAAAGGAAAATTATTATTCGAAACTCAATTAGAACTTTAACAACTGGGAGATAAAAACTTATAGTTAATAATACGATTGAAGTGAGATTAACCCCGTTACCAATAAGATTCTGTATAAGTACTAAGTACATGATGCACTGCCGTCCTAACCGATATTATAAATGAGAAAGTGAGTTTGTTTGTTACGCGCTTTCACGCTAACAACAGAACGGATTTGAATGAAATTTGTCACATGGGTAGACCTGGGTTAGGTTAGATATAGTCAGTCGTCAGTCTATAATATACTTTAACCGCGACACGATGAGTTCTGATATACGCCGATACTAAGTTTATTACAAAATGAAGACGATATATTATTTATAGTTAATAAAACTGAAACTTATTTTATAACCTATGGATCTTGTTTAACCGAATTAAAGATCATATTATTTTATTTCAGGTCCACGCCTTATACTTCAAACTGGTGAGAGGACCAGACACCATCACGGAGGATAACGTCGCGGCCTACTTCAAGGCAATTGACTTCCTTCAGTCAGAGTTGAAGCAGCGAGGCACCAAGTTCTTGGATGGAGAGCAACCTGGCTTCGGAGACTACATGATCTGGCCCTGGTTTGAGAGGCTGCTTGTCATCAACAGCGATGTTGGAAGGCTGGATGAGAAGAAATACAAGTTGGTGGTAAGTTACGTTACCTAAATATTATCCCATCAAAAACATAACATGTACAAAAATGCAAGTCTCGCAACGCAGTTCTTCTACCGCAAAAAGTTGTGAGATCTAATGTATAACCAAGTCGGTTAATTTATTCAGTACCTATCTATGTATGGGAGCAACTTGTCTTAAAATGTTACCTAATTAGTTAACTAACAACATTGTGTAGTGACTGTATCAATATTAGACATCTTTATTTCTTTAATAAATATAATGACTTGGCCATCGCATGGCAACTCAATCACATAAGAATAATCTACTATTGTAAATAGTCCTAATTAATTGAAGCACTCAGAGTGCTAATATTAGGCAGATTTTGTTGTATGTAGATTCTATTGAAAAGCGCCTGGTGTCAACAGATAGAGCATTTCTACGTTGTTGTTTTTTTTAACAACTACGTGGAATCTCTTGGCTTGCATCTCACCTGATGGTAAGTGACGATCAGGTCGAAGCTGGAAGCGACCTTCACCTAGAATCTTCAACCACAGAGGAACTGGCTATCTTACCTCTAACTGGTGAACAATAACAACAACAACAATACAACAACGCTGCTTGTTCTATCATTGTTCGCACAGAATCTATAGAATGTTCTAACACAACAAATCTGCAAATTGCAAAAACTATGCATCGTTTAACACGTCTCAATCGGAAATATACAGTAGTTATCAATTAGTTGAGTGCTTAATAACTCCTTGAATCACCTGTCTAGCCCAAAATAAAATTGGTCAAACCCAATGCGACGAACATGTAAGTTTTTGATATTTTAACACATACTGCGCAATGTTTAGATAACTATAGAATATTGTGTGGTGATAATAGACTTAACTTGAGTGACTCGACAATATTTTCATGACACGCTCACTTCACATGTGGTGTTGTTATAATTATCTCTAGTTAAATCTCGGCAAAAATGGTGATAAACATTGTCTGTTTTGAACAATATTGTTCATGATTAGTATCTCCTTCATGATATCGCTTTTACGAACGTCTATTCTAATACGTAATTCGTAATTTGAAAATACTATTTTCATACATCGACCGACTCATTGTCACTATCTGACCCACCTTGTTGAATCTATATCCTAAAATGATTATACTTATTCTGATTTTATAAAGCACCGCCAGCTGACGACCGATTTTATTTCACACGCATGCACAGATACGGTTGATTAAATGTGAATTTGGTATTTTTGAGGGCTCACAAAAAGACGCTCAATTATTATATTAGTGTGTCTAAATAATATAATATTTATGTCGGAGACGGGTATGTGACTCTTTCGTTATTATCAGCGATATTTTAACTACTGTGGGGTAGTGTGGGTAGTGTTGGTTAATGTGCAATAGAAAAACAGTTTGTAGTTCAGATCACATTATAATTTACTATCAAATACACAAGCTAAATTATACACATAATGGGTGCGACGGCGTTTATTAAAATCACCTATTAACAAAATGATCACAAATTACAACTAACACAATAACTGAGCACCACGAATCGAGAACAGTTCCGTGACGTCTTGACTCCGATGCGACCAGAGGCTGAATGCCCTCCTCGCCGTGGCCTTAAAACATCACGACTCTGTAGAAGCGCGCCTTTTTTGGTGAAGGTAGCTCACTCTTGATGTCGCCAGTGGCGCGCTTGCGATTCGTTTCGTGTCCGTACTAATAACTGGATCCGACATATATTAATGTTTTTAGGAAATGAAAATGGGTTATAAAAACAAGAAGTTTACCACTAACCACTCGCTAGTGCGAACAGTCGTCGAAAAAAATGCTGTTTCTATTCCTAAGCTTTGTTTCTTAATTACAGTTGGCGTACATCGAGAATTTGGGCAAAGACCCTGTCATAGCGGAATACAGGCTACCCACAGAGGCACTCCTGGCATTTCAAACAGCGTATCGCCTGAAGCAGAAACCCAACTACGATTTACTTCTTGAGGAGTAATCACATGCTGGGCACTCTGTGATGAAATTAAAAGTACTATTTTATATTTTTAATGTATGAAATTTGTAGTAGGTATTACTTGTTTTTCATATTTGTAAGTATATTTTTAAGTACCAAAATGAAATTAAATGCCGCTTCACTTTTATGTAAACCACGATTTTAATTATGTCAACGTTCATGAAATGAATAAACGGTTTTTTCGTTATGTGTTTGGTTTTACTAAATATTTACTATATTACTACCCTTAGGTACCCACTCAAGTCGGTGACGCACGATACTTAGTTGAACCATCGAGTCGTGGTTACCGTTTAAATGAGAACTTCTTCTATTGCCAACTTTATATTCAAACCTACAAGTAATCGTTTTATTCAAACTTTACGTGAACAATAAAACGTACGAAAAGACTGATGTTGAGAACATGGAAGAAAACTAATCGTTGAGGCTACGCCGTGCTACGAAAACGCATTGAATGCCTACGTCGTCGAAAAAGTCGAAAAGTTACTTTTCAAAATTCTGACGTGAACGATGGTATATAAATTTTTAATAAATTTGTTCAAGTAGTGGTCGATGGATTGACATCGTCACATATGTGTATAAAAATCCCTTAAATAAATAAAGATAAAAAAAAAACTATTTACAAAAAAAAAACAACTGACTTCAAAAAAAAAAAACACTACAAAGTGAAAAATAACTTTAATTTCGGAAGTCGGTGTCTTTGGTTTTGAATTTTTGTTCTTTGTCACTGACTTCCGAAATTAAAGTTATTTTTCACTTTGTAGTGTTTTTTTTTTTGAAGACGGTTGTTTTTTTTTTGTAAAAAGTTTTTATTTTTCACTTTTTAGTTGTGGTACCTACCCCAAACAAATTCGAATACCACTACCTGCTATGTAAATAACAGTGATAAGAAGTTATCATATCATCTATACCCCATTTGAAATAAGATTAGACATTTAAACAAACCTTTTTACAGTCCGTTCAACCGATTTTGACTTTTATACCGTAGGCATAAGGATGGCATTAAAAGCAAAAAAAATATTACAATACCAACTGTTTACTGCAGCTGCCATTTGTCATACCGCTAATGCAATAGAAGTCAAAATCGGTTGAAGGGACTGTAAAAAAGGTTTATTTAAATGTCTAATCTTATTTCAAATGGAGTATACATACTACGGGAAAAAATACGTATAATTGAAGCTAACTCAAAAACTACCCAAGCAAAGTTGATAAAATTTATATGGGACCACCTTTGAAGTATGATCTACCAAACAAAAAAAGAATCATCAAAATCTATTCATAATTGGCGGAGTAATCGCGTAACAAACATACAAAAAAAAACATACAGACGAATTGAGAACCTCCTCCTTTTGGAAGTCGGTTAAAAAGCTTTGTCACTGGAGGTGTGTCTATGTACCTCGTGTAACCCAATATTAGATTGCGTAGCTCATACACCACATACATATATGTATATGTCCTATTAGCGTAGCTATTAACAGCCTTCATAAAAAATATTAAACATTGTACATGAACGTTATCAATTACCTAAAGGGGAAGCTACACTGGCCTTCAAAACTTAGTACCACACTTTCGAAATTGCAATAACTTTAAAAGTACACAATATATTTAAAGTTCTCCGAGTCTCGATTCTCACTATTCACTTCCGATGGAAGGCTAAGAGTGTACAGGCGACCTGGTGGGAGATACATTCAAGCCTGCTTCACAGAAAGAGTCCAATACGGTGGAGGCTCTGTACGTGTATGGGCATCTCTTCAGAAGGTCGCACAGAGCTAGTGGCCATAGAAAGTGGCACTAAGACTAGGGAAAGATATGCTCAAGAGATCCTTAATGAGAATGCAGGGCCATATTTAGTAAATATGGGTGATGGATCGATTTTGACTTTTTGATTTTTGATTGAGCATGCTTAGGATGAGCTCGGGAGGCTAGTCAGAAGCCACAGACCACCTCCTATTGCCCTCAGGGCCCTAAAACAGGCCCTGATGGAAGAATGGGAGAATATTGCCCAACATCGCCTCCGAAATCTCGTCTTCAGTATACCAGACTGGCTCGAAGCTGTTATCAGAGCCTTAGGAGGCAATACCAGTTATTAAAATGTAAATACGACGTAAAACATACTAAGTGATGTTTGAGTTTTTTGCCAGTAAGTTAAAAATGGCTGCTGTTTCATAGAAAAGTGCAATACCTTCACGGTCAAAATGTGTGGAACAGCTGTTTAAAAAAAATATTACCGACGAAAAATTTCAACGCAGTGGGGTTCAGAATCGTGTACTGAAACATTCTGTATATATTTTTTAAAAACTACATGAGCTCAGGAAGGCAAGCTCAGGGTGTTGGGTGGGAAGGGTGGTGATTCGAGGGGAAGAAGTATGGAAGAAGAAGACGTGCTGCGCAAAACAAAAATAAATTGAGATATATAAAGGCAAGAGAATGAGGATGATCGAGTCTCTGTCCGCTGACAAACGATGGGCTCGATCAAATGTAGAGGTACAGTAGGCCGCACGTCTGCGGTAACAAAACCAGTACAAGGTGGCCTCTTATCCTATTGAAACTCCATATACCGCTAGGCCTGTTCAAGGTCAAGTGTCACCACCGACGTACGGCCCACTATACCTATTGGGCTAGACGGAAACCTTTCTAAACTGAATAAACTAAGATGGTTGGATGATATATCTTTAATTAAGTTAAGGCTAAATAAAGTTTGTTTGTTATTGGTTAGTCGCAAGAAGAACTGAATAGTCAAAGTTTACATTGAATACACTGTTCAGTCAGTAGAATAGACTAGATCGAAATTATCATTATGTAAATGTAGACCATACGTATAACAGTTTTAAATGTAGAACATAAGGAAACATAATGGTCTTATCGCTAAAACCGATTTTTTAAAGACATAACCTTTGGATAGATTTAAAGGGAGAGGTAGTCTGTGGGGTATCGTGTTTTGGTGTTTTATTTTGGAACCAGGGTAAATGCATAGGTATTGAGAAGATATAATTTACCTGTTTCACAGCTAAAAAAATTATAACTAATTTTACACTCACTTTCCATTCACTTTCAATTTCAATGTTCAGTCTCTTGAGCACGGGATCAGTATCCTTGTCATAATATTCCAGTCATCATACTCAACATATTAATATCTCCTTGAATTATTACACTCATTGAACCAGTAACTGTGATACAAATCTTTGATGTACCTAGTGTTGATAGTCAGAATGATCGATACACCTGTGTAGCTGATATAATATGTAGATAACTATGTATTTGAAGCTTCCTACAACAGTGGCCAATGATTTTCATTTTATATCCTACTTATCATGTTGATATTTTTATTTCACATTTCATTTCTTTTCATGCACGTCCAACAAGAGCAATGGTTTGGTACGATCGTAAGATTAAGCATAAATAAAAACATTCATCACGACAAAGTTGAAATGTGAGTGTGACTATACAAACAGAAAATAAAATTTTGCGGGTCATCGTCGTACTAGTAGTTTTAGATCTTGTCGAATCATTATCGCCAGTCATATTTCGGGCACAGTTAAATAGTCGCTATGTTATCCTCAACAATCAGTTTCGCTGTGCATTTATACTCCTCACTTCAAGGAGTGCAGACACTCGGACGAGCGCTCGGATACGTTTTACCTTATAGCAACATGGCAGCAGGCAAGGTCAAGAGGAACTTCAACACAAAGCACCTGACAAAAGGTTAGTTGTGATATTATTTATACAGCTATAGATAATTTTTGACTTCCACGCGGGTGTAGTCGCGGGCAGAAGCTAGTAGGTAATAATTATTAATTCTTCCGATGCAGGTGATGCTCTCCCGCCGTTCACCGGCAAGCTTCGCGTGTACAACATGCGCTACTGCCCATTCGCGCAGCGCACCATCCTGACCCTGAACGCGAAAAATGTCGACTATGAGATCGTCAACATCGACCTCCAGGACAAACCCGAATGGATCACCACCGTTAGTGCCTTTGGTAAGAGAAATTCTACTGCCATTTATTTTTATAGCTGTGGCCGTACTCCTATGGACATGGGCTCAGGGCATGGCTCAACGAATAGAGACGGCAGTCCCTACTTATATTGGTGGCGCCGAAAGTGCGTTGAGTTCTTCTGTCTTGGACCGACTGTCAAAGCCATCATAGGTTATTTGATGACACGATGAAACGGTATCACGCTTGATTTGTCTGGAAAGTGTTGACAAAGCCGTGTTCTGTGGTCATAGCTCTGTTTGAGCGGGCTTAGAGTTCGAGGCTCTGTAGTGATATGTGGTTCTCTTGGTCATAATAGAACGGAGCGGCTTCGTTCATACTCATCCCTAGTTCGAACTCGCCCGGTCCGTATATATCTACATGTACTAGAAGGCGCAAAAGTAGTGATGGTAAGAAAAGTGCTAGTATGATTTTTATTTATTTTTATTCAGTCATAATAAGCGGTATAAAATAAATAGCAGGTAGGTAGGTAGCCAGGGGTTAAGGGGAGTTATGGGTCGACGACCAGGCCCAATTACCTACTGGTTATACCTACTGGTCGGTTGTCCGATGTCAGGGCTTTGACTCGTTACTTTTACAGCTTGTTAGTAACGCAAGCAGGAACTTAGGAGTAATGTAAAATGAGTTCCGAGGAACAGCGATTGTGACAGATCTCCCGCTTTGTGTTGGTCCCAGAAATTTTGGGGTCAACTGCTTATTTATGTTTGAAGAAGGTATGAAGTGTTGCGACCCAGCACCTTTTTACTTGAAAACCTTTATCGAGAATTGCTTTTAGGAAGTCTTTCAATATTTTGTTTATCTAACATGAATTAATAATATAATTATTTTGTTCTAAAGGCAAAATGCCGTCACTGGAGATATCAAAAGGTGTTTTTGTCCTCGAGAGCTTGGTGACTGTGGAGTACTTGGACGATATATACCCACAGAGGCCTCTTCTCCCTAAAGACCCTCTGCTGAAGGCCAAAGACAAGATCCTTGTTGAAGCTTTCAGCGCTGTAAGTATTCTATGTTTGTTTTTTTTTCCAGCAGTATTAAGCCGCGCGCAGACCTAGACAAAACTGTCTCAAAATAAACTGTCACGATTATTGTTTTAAGGGTTCCGTACCTCAAGAGGAAAAAACGGAACCCATCGAGGATCACCTCGTAGCACGTCCGTCTGTCTGTCTGTCCAGATCCTTTTTCTCAGGAAACTGTAGAGGTATTCATTTGAAATTAAGTCTAAATACGTCTCTCTAAAAAAAATCAAGCTTCTAAGTACACGCAATAAAAAAATACGGCCATTTAAGCGACGTATTTTGATACTCGCAAGTGAAGAAAAACCTCGGTACTTTCTGTTGAACTAGAATCATGAAATTTGGCAAGAAGCAAGGTAAAGCACAAGTAATGGAAAAAGTCAGAAAATCGTTAATATGGTTTTAGCATATAAAAAAAAACTTGATTACAAACTTACATTTGCAGTTGGAGATTTGACCTTGACGTACCTATATCGATGTAAGGGAGAACATTTTTTGAACTACAAAGTTAAGTTTGTTCTTGGATATATCCCAACTACGGAACCCTTCGTTGCGCGTGGTTCGACACTCACTTGACCGGTTTTTTGAATATCGATATTCTGGCTGAGTTTAGTCTGGTTTGGATTTACATTGCAATTTGCATTATCATGATAAACAAAGCAAGTTGAGTGAGATAACTACCTGATAAATATATGACTTGCAAATACTGTTATGTCACGATTACGTTTTCTTTTATGATTAATCATTCAGTTCTAGAACGTCACTATGTTAACTATTAACACCTCCAAATGTTACTCAACCGTTTTTTGTTCCATTGAAAAAATTGGTAAGTATTCAATTCTGTTCATCGCAGGTCTTATTTTGAAGATCACAACAAAGTATAAGTAGGTATTATCAAAACAAAGGAAAGTTATTATTCGAAACTCAATTAGAACTTTAACAACTGGGAGATAAAAACTTATAGTTAATTATACGATTGAAGTGAGATTAACCCCGTTACCAATAAGATTCTGTATAAGTACTAAGTACATGATGCACTGCCGTCCTAACCGATATTATAAATGCGTAAATGAGTTTGTTTGTTACGCGCTTTCACGCTCAAACAACTGAACGGATTTGGATGAAATTTGTCACATGTGTAGACCGTGACCTGGGTTCGGTTAGATATAGTCAGTCATCAGTCTATAATATACTATAACCGCGACACGATGAGCTACTTATTCTGATATACGCCGATACTAAGTTTATTACATAATGAAGACGATATATTATTTATAGTTAATAAAACTGAAACTTATTTTTATAACCTATGGATCTTGTTTAACCGAATTAAAGATCATTTTATTTTATTTCAGGTCCACGCCTTATACTTCAAACTGGTGAGAGGACCAGACACCATCACGGAGGATAACGTCGCGGCCTACTTCAAGGCAATTGACTTCCTTCAGTCAGAGTTGAAGCAGCGAGGCACCAAGTTCTTGGATGGAGAGCAACCTGGCTTCGGAGACTACATGATCTGGCCCTGGTTCGAGAGGCTGCTTGTCATCAACAGCGATGTTGGAAGGCTGGATGAGAAGAAATACAAGTTGGTGGTAAGTTACGTTACCTAAATATTATCCCATCAAAAACATAACATGTACAAAAATGCAAGTCTCGCAACGCAGTTCTCCTACCACAAAAAGTTGTGAGATCTAATGTATAACCAAGTCGGTTAATTTATTCAGTACCTATCTATGTATGGGAGCATCTAATCAACTTTGTCTTAAAATGTTACCTAATTAGTTAACTAACAACATTGTATAGTCGACTGTATCAATATTAGACATCTTTATTTCTTTAATAAATAGAATGACTTGGCCATCGCATGGCAACTCAATCACATAAGAATAATCTACTATTGTAAATAGTCCTAATTAATTGAAGCACTCAGAGTGCTAATATTAGGCAGATTTTGTTGTATGTAGATTCTATTGAAATGCGCTTGGTGTCAACAGACACAGAACATTTGTACGTTGGCTCTTTTTTTTAACCATAACTTGGAATCTGGCCTGCATCTCACCTGATGGTAAGTGATGATTAGGCCGAAGCTTGAAGCGAGCTGCACCCGAAATCCTCAACCACAGAGCAACTGGCTATCTTACCTCTAACTGGCGAAACACGACAATTTCAACAACAATAATACAAAAACGCTGCTTGTTCTATCATTGTTCGCGCAGATTCTATAGAATGTTCTAACACAACAAATCTGCAAATTACAAAAACTATGCATCGTTTAACACGTCTCAATCGGAAATATACAGTAGATATCAATTAGTTGAGTGCTTAATAAATCCTTGCATCACCGGCCTAGCCCAAAATATAGTAGGTTGAACTCAATGCGACGAACATGTAGACTACCTAAGTACTTGGTATTTTCATGGTAAAGATCGGTTAACACATACTGTGCAATGTTTAGATAAAGTATTAGAGAACATTGTGTGATGATAAGTTTAAATCTAAAATGCCTCGACAATATTTTCATGACACGCTCACTTCACATGTGGTGTTGTTATAATTATCTCTAGTTAAATCTCGGCAAAAATGGTGATAAAAATTGCTAGCTGTTTTGAAAAATATTATTCATGATTCTCAAATATTATTCATGACTCCTTCATGATATCGCCTTTACGAACGTCTATTCTAATACATAATTCGTAATTTGAAAATACAATTTTCATACATCGACCGACTCATTGTCACTATCTGACCCACCTTGTTGAATCCATATCCTAAAATGATTATACTTATTCTGATTTTATAAAGGACCGCCAGCTGACGACCGACTTTATTTCACACGCATGCACAGATACATTTGATTAAATGTGAATTTGTTATTTTTGAGGGCTCACAAAAAGACGCTCAATTATTATATTAGTGTGTCTTAATAATATATATTAATGTTTTTAGGAAATGAAAATGGGTTATAAAAACAAGAAGTTTACCACTTTCCGCTCGCTACTGCGAACAATCGTCGAAAAAAATGCTGTTTCTATTCCTAAGCTTTGTTTCTTAATTACAGTTGGCGTACATCGAGAATTTGGGCAAAGACCCCGTCATAGCGGAATACAGGCTACCCACAGAGGCACTCCTGGAATTTCAAAAAGCGTATCGCCTGAAGCAGAAACCCAACTACGATTTACTTCTTGAGGAGTAATCACATGCGGAGCACTCTGTGATGAAATTAAAAGTACTATTTTATATTTTTCCTTTTTTAACTTTGTAGTATTACTGGTTTTTCATATTTGTAAGCCACGGGAACCCACCCACACGTACACGTACACACCTCCCATACACACAGAGCACGATATAATAACTTTAGAATAATGTTTATATTTTTTCATACTTTTAATTTCTGTTATTGTATTTATTTTGTTTTTACCGCTTTCAAATTTTATTTTATAGCACTTATGTTTGTCCATTTATGTTGACATTAGTATCTAAGCCAAATAAAATGGTAGAGGGCGCTGATTCCTGACATACAGGTACACCTAGTTCAGGAGTCAGAGGCTTCAAACAAATTTTTGTAACTTATGTTGTCAATAAAGAATTATCTTATCTAATCTTAAGTATATTTTTAAGTACCAAAATGAAATTAAATGCCGCTTCACTTTTATGTAAAGCACGATTTTAATTATGTCAACGTTCATGAAATGAATAAACTGTTTTTTCGTTATGTGTTTGGTTTTACTAAATATTTGTAAGTAATTAAAGATTATCCTTAGTACCCTTAGGTACCCACTCAAGTCAGTGACGCACGATACTTAGTTGAACCATCGAGTCGTGGTTACCGTTTAAATGAGAACTTCTTCTATAGCCAACTTTGTATTCAAACCTACAAGTACTCGTTTTATTTAAACGTTACGTGAACAATAAAACGTACGAAAAGACTGATGTTGAGAACATGGAAGAAAGCTAATCGTTGAGGCTACGCTGTGCTACGAAAACGCATTGAATGGCTACGTCGTAGCACGTCAACGTAGAGGTAAAAAGTCAAAAAGTTACTTCTCAAAATTCTGTGATGCAAAACAAATACAAACAGGCATACTTACATTAAATAAAACGTGAACGATGGTATATTTTTAGTAAACTTGCTCAAGCTTTATCACTGGAGGTATATCTATATACCTACATGGATAGACTCGCCTAATTGTCTTTTGGATGGCCATTATCACCTCTATTAACAATATTAGATTGCGTAGCTCATATAACACATTTATATATATATATGTCCTATCAGCGTAGCTTTTAATAGCCCTCATAAAATAGATTAAACATTGTACCTGAACGTTATCAATTACCTAAATGGGAAACTATATAAAGAGAGGTACGGCCTTAGACGCTTTGCAGATGGAGCAACTATTGCAGCAACTGGCAACTAGCTGTTTACATCTATTTCAATGGAACTGTGCACACGTAGCAACTCAAGTTGCATGTTCCGGTGATAGAAAACAATTCTCAGTTGCTGCAATCAATGACTAAGTTAGTTTCTAATTGCCACAACTAGCAACTGTCGAATTTGTATCGGTTGTGTAAAGTTGCTGGTTTCGTTGTAAACGCCGTCAACGGCGGCGACGTATTATAATGAAAACAAGTGCTGCTTCTTCGATATCCATCATCACACTGTCCGTAGCGTAGATTGAGGAACTCAGCTATAAAAGTTGCTCACAGATTGCCAAAAAGTTGCGGCAACCGAAAACCAGGCTATTTGGTTGTAGCAACTTTTAAAGGAAACTTTTTAAAAGTTGATAGTTGCCTCAACTAAAGTTGCTCCATCTGCAAAGCGCCTTTTGTATACACAAACGTAACAAATCGTTACTTTAGGGAGGTGTCTACACGTTATTTTTAGATCTTTACTGTATCGATCTGTGACTGATAAGTTGTGGGGAATTCGGTTGTCATGGTATGGGTGTGTGATGCGGAGGAATGAGGGAAATGTCGTGAGAAAAGTTTTGAGGATGGATGTGGATGGTTATAAGAGTAGGGTAGGTGACAAGTGTGTTTATAAACAGTAATCATTTATCATCAGATCAACGATTTCTGTAAGTAAGTTTATTCCGTCGATTTACATCTCTGACTTATACTTCAATAATATTTTAAAACTAGAGGAGGTCAAGAAGGAAAGCTCAGGGAGTAGGGGATTTTAAGACAACCTTTGGATAGATTTAAAGGGAGAGGTAGTCTGTGGGGTATCGTGTTTTGGTGTTCTATTTTGGAACCAGGGTTAACGCAAGATGCATAGGTAGTAATCAGCTAAATAACAATCAAGAAGTTGTTCAACACTGTATATTTGAATTCAAAAATAAATCCCGTTGTTGCATTAAATACGTACAATAAATAACCATTCAAAACTTCGTACAAATAGTTAATAAAACTATAAAACATACAAATAGTTACGATTATCAAAACATAAAATTCGGAAAGAAAATAAGCTGTTTAAAGAAAGTGATAAACCTACCTGATCTCAGTGTGTACTAATATTAAGTTTGTGACTTATGTTAAGTTACTTAATAAGCAATTTGATGATTCTAGATTCCAAATAATACTGACCAATAATGCAAAAAAAGATGATAATGATGATGTTTTAATTATATAAAAAAATATTAAGTCATCATCTGCCTAGCCTTTTCCCAACTATGTTGGGGTCAGCTTCCAGTCTAACTGGATGCAGCTGAATAGCAGTATTTTACATGGAGCGACTGCCTATCTGACTTCCACAACCTAGTGACTAGGTAACACGATACCCCTTGGTAAGACTGGTTGTTAGACTTTTGGGCTTCTAACTACCCGTAACGACTGTCAAAGATCTACAAATGACAGCCGGGACCAACGGCTTAACGTGCTATCCGAGGCACGGAGGGGACTTGGTGTGTAAAGATGGTCACCCATCCACGGACCAACCGCGGTAACCGTAGCTTAACCTGATCGATCGACCCGTGCAGCTGTTATTACTTAGCCCCTCATAAAAAAGATTAAGTGATTACTACATAATGGAATTCAAAACAACTTAATATAATATTGGGTTTTTCCACTGGGCATAACATGGCATATTAAATGTCAATGTTATACAACACTTATATAAATGTACCTAAGCTACTTTAACTACAGATTCATGGCACTAATTGAACAGTAACTAAATATCTACACATTTTCATTCAAAATCCAAACATTCATGAAATTCATACATTCACTTAAATTGTTCGTAAAATTACTAATTCTTAAGTTCATTAACTCAGTTTTTTCTTAAAAAATAATTATGTACATCTTCAAATAAACTCAAGCGAAGTTTCAGCCAGCCAAGCTTATTTTATCGAAAAGGCCCCCAATGTCATTTTTGCGGGCAGTCAATGGGCGCACCACGTTCTTTGCACATTTCTGTCACTCGCAGCTACGATCACTTCACACTTTGCGTTCCTTTATTGATTTAATTAGTTTTTAGTCTCTAGGCTTCTTTAGTCGTATTTTTTTTGCTGTGCTCGGCGAAGGCATTGCTCGCCAGGTCTCGAAGACTCTGTTCGGAGGCTGGTCCCAGTTGTTTCACCATCTTCGTGAAGGGACCGTCATCATCTTGAAGTAGCTCGTGTGGATGACCGCACTCTATAATTTGGCCTGCTTCCATTACCTGGAATATTAGAAAATAATATATTAAAACTTAAGAAAAACTGTGAAAACTAAAGAATCCTTGACGGTCGGTATGGTATATAATTCGTCCAAAGGCATGCGACGTTGTGAAAGCGTATCTAAATAAACAGCTAGGCATGGACGCCTGGCGCTATGATGGTGCATAACTAATGAAACAGAAATCAAACCACATCAAAAACAAATCTTGAATCTAGTTTTACTTACCACCACTCTGTCAGAGTCTGCGACGGTGTGCAGTCTGTGCGCGACGGTGATCACCGTGCAGTCTGCGAAGTGTCGACGAATAGACTTCTGGATCATAGCATCCGTGCTGCAAAATATTTATTCTTTTATTAATACTGCAGGTAAATTCACAATTTTTGTGGAGGTTTCATCTTGGAATATCCAGCACAAGTGCAAGAATCAGTGCTAAAACCTCTCAATAATTCGAGCAATGAAGCTCTACGTGCCAGGATGAAAGGCAAAGAAAATTCTGCCAACGTCGCCACATTTTGGACGCATAAAGCTGACTCACTTCCATCTCGTTCACAGTCTGACCAAAGAATACACCGCAGTCTTCCATTCTTAAACTATGCCAACTAACGAAGTGTAGTAATGGACATACGTAGGGTCAACGTTGGCAGTAGCCTCGTCGAGCACGAGCAGCTTGTTCCGCGCGAGGGCAGCGCGTGCCAGACACAGCAACTGGCGCTGACCCGCGCTGAAGTTGGAGCCGCCCGACGCCACCGCCGACGACAGCGCGGTTATACTGTCCTTCAGCTCCACCTGCACGCAACGAACATTTTGAAATTATTGAAAATAATAGAATGAAACAGACGTAACAGCTTCAACATACTTCGCACGAAGTCTTTTTTGACTTTTGTTGTTGAGAACTTATAAGTTACCTGTTCCAGAGCTTCCCAAATCTGAATATCGGAGTATTTGTCGAAGGGATCCATATTATAGCGCAAGCTAGCAGAGAAAAGCACCGGTTCTTGTGGAATGATGGCTATCTTCGACCGTAATTCCTGCAAAATAAATTCAGGATTTTAGAAAGACTCATTTTAAAGTTTATTTTGTTGTACTTGAATGAGACAAAAAGCTCTTTCTTATCATTACTCAAATATGATACGTACTTTAAGCGCAATTTTTCCAGTCTCGACGTTGTCGATGAAGACGTTGCCTTCGATTGGCGCCAGACGGAAGAGAGCAGAGATCAGAGAAGATTTACCAGCTCCAGTTCGTCCAACTACTCCAACCTGAGGTGAAAGAGATTATGTTAGTGGTTTTTTTTTTACTTTTAATCTAGAGAAAGTATGAAACACTAGTAGGTTAGGTATTCTACATAAGGACTTACCGGTTCTAGGTCATTACTCGTAAAAAAAAAAGGTTTATTATAACTAGGTTTACACTCACTTTCCATCCACTTTCAATTTCAATATTCAGTCTCTTGAGCACGGGATCAGCATCCTTGTCATATCTGAGAGTGAGGTCTTTGAACACGACTCGGGCTTTCTGCGGCCAGTCCGCGGCCGGGCTCGGTCCGTCCGTCTCCTCCTGCGGCAGCGACGTGAACTGAATCACTCGCTCCACGCACGTCATTTGTGAGATGACTTCTGTTGCCTGCTTCACTCCGTATTGAACCATGTTTACCAGAATCAGACCCTGACTGATAGCCAGGCCGACGTTACCAGACTTGGTGTGACCTGTATTGAGAGTATTTTGGTTAATTAGAATGCTGTTAAATCTTTGGAATTGCATAATCTCATCCAGCAATCAGCGGCATTCTATCATTTTGAAACATGCTTGTAATTCGTATTTGTATCGAACTCAATTTAAATCTTTTCAACTTACCATCATCCAAGAGTAGGAAAGTGTAAGCAACCACGATGACGTACATACTGCAGATAAGACTTAACCAGATGGAAAACGCAGTGTTGGTGACCAGTGTTAAATACCTGTAGAAGAAAGATTTTCAAGAATATTGTACGACACTGAGTAAAATCTTCATCACAATAATAATCGTCCAACCGAATCGAGACTGAACAATATTTAAAATTAATTGTTTTACTGAACGAAATTAGGAAAAGGTTTCTCCACTCACCATGCAGCTGTGTGCACGTCTTGCTTGTCATCAAACTGTATCTTCAGCAGCTCCTCCGCCTGACACGCGCGCACCGTGCCCAGACCTGACATGGTCGCCGTCACGTGCGAGAACACTGGACTGCGGGACACGCCCTCCACTCTGTGCACAAAGTCAATACCGATTGCATTACTTAACTATTGCGAAAATTATTATTTCCACATATTGCTTTTGTCAGTTTTGAACAGTAGTGGCCCAGTGGTAACGGCCATGACTTTCGAATTGTAGGTCATAGGTTCGAACCCAGACAGGCGCTTTACTTTGTGTACATTATTTCATCACCACTGCTCTCAAAACGGTGAAAGAAAACATTGTGAGGAAACCGGCATGTCCTAGAACCAAAAATTCGAAGACATGTGACATCTACCAACCCGCACCCGAGAGGAGAACTATGACTCAGCAGTGGGAACCACCCATTGTGTCACCTAATGTAAAATTTCTAAATTAATGTCTATAATTTTTATGGTGTACATAATGAAGAATATTCTATCTATCTATCTATATGCAATTTTTGAAAATGTTTACAACGCACCTTTTGATAGCCTGCGCCGTGCTGAGGTAGACGACGGTCAAGCCATACATGAAAATGGCGCAGACGCCGGTCGTCAATAGCATGTAGGGACTCACGATGGCCACCATCACCAAAATACCCATCATCACCATAAAAACCTGTACAAAAAGTGTTTAATACTATAGTATCAGGATAGGATAAGGATCGCAAGATGAACTCGTTCACAAAAATTGATTGAACTACTGCGGACTAATAAAGGCTCTTGGAAATATACCTGAATAGTGTCCAAGTACATTCTCGGCAGTATTTCGTCGACGACGCCCATGTCCTTAGAGAATCTATTAAGGATGCGGCCGGAGGGGTTGGTGTCAAAGAACCGCATTGTGGCGCTCAGGATGTTGCTGAACATCTGGTTGTGAAGCTTGACCGAGCTGCGCATGCACACCCACAGGAACAACATGGCTCTGAAATAGACCAAATATTCATACAGAATACATTGATATCAGCCCAACTCAGCAAAAAGGAAAGTAGTAACTAAAGAAGATGATTATGATGATTGAGAATCTGTGATTGGAAAGAATACCTTTTTATAGGGTGAGAAACAATTTATAAAATGCCTTACTCTAAAGTCATTTGGACTAGACTAAGACGAGGTAATGAATATGTACAAACCTGCCGGAAGTAACGATAATGCATCCAAGAATCGCAGCTGCCCAAACGTAGATGTAGAAAATATCATCAATTTTAGCCGGTGCCACAGTTACAACATCAGGCACAGTACCGTTACTCAACAAGACGTCAGACGTATCATTAAACATAATCGCAGAAGTGATAGTAGCTATAGTTGAGGTCAGAGGGCCTTCCGTCGTAGAGTACTCTGTGATATTCAGGGGTGTATTAGTTGAATAATCGGTACCATTTGAATGAAGGAACATAGGTACATTTCCCACATATTGCGCTTCTACGTCGTTCATCCTGAAATAAGAAAAAAACAAGATGTTCAAAGGCGTGAAATGTACATAAATTAGTTCGGCCTGCTTATGAAAAAATATCAAAGTTTGTACAAAAGCAGCTCAAGTATTTGAAGTGTAAATTACCAGTGTGTAAGCCATAGATCACTAATGGAGGTAATAATCTGTGCAACCAATATGGCAATGACTGTAGAACTGAGCAGGAACCACCCGCCTCCGATGCTGAAGTATTTGCTGTACACTTTACCTGGGACACGACCTGAAACAAAAGGAACGGAACATTAGACATAATGATCGCGCCTTTCGCACCAATAGTAAAAAATGAACTAGTCATGTGAAGATTGAGAAGATTATAGTAGCTTAGATCAGGAAAAACAAAATAAACCAAACTTTGCGAGAAATGAGGAACAACATCAGGCATGCTGAAGGCACAATGGCAGGCACGATCTAAGTTGTTTTTTTTTTCTGGAAATCGAGTTTCCAGACGTGGAACGCCTTTAATTATTTTTATCAAAAAGTGAAAAACGTAGCCGATATAAATTAGATTTCAATATGTAATATTGTAAAATGTAATAGGACCAAGATTTTTGCCTAACTTAGTAAAGCAGACGGCGCAACAGGATCAGTAAAATCCTTGGTCTCCGCCATATAAGGTTAAATCAATAATTTTACACACATAGGTATAAAAAAGGCGTCATACCTGTTCCTGTGATTTCCTCAACTTCTACTTGTTCGTCTATCAAATCTTCAATACCTTCCGCATAAGAAACGCTGCTTGCTTGTGACTGAAAAACAAAATATAATATGTTTTTTATCACATCCTCAATTTGGTTAGAATTGTAACTTCCGGAGTAAAATCTCGCATGTCATATGCAGCATTTTCGTGTGTATTGTATGTAACATCAATAAGCATGTCATTGGCATAATTTTTTTTTTTTGTTGTCTTCACGAGTATGTTACGAGTGTGTATAAATATTTATCAATGAGTATTTTAGGCTTACCCTAACAGAGACGCTTCGCTGCATCTTGACGTGCTGGCCTGCTGCCGCTAAGTCATCATCTTCGTCTTGTAAGAGTTCAGCAAACAGTGGCGTTCGGGATACTTCGTCAAATGAGCCTTGAATTTCCATTTGACCCTGTAAGAGGAAATTCTAATTGACAATTGTGATTTCATCATGGTTATCCTTGTGCCCTAATCCCAATATATTTGGGGCCAGCGCGGGCGCAGTATTGTTTTACTTTTTATCTCTATCAGCTGTAATTCGGTATTCAGCCCCTTTCTTTCACAAAGTCCGTCTGTCGTTTCTTTTTGTATTCATAATATGGGCCAATCAATGAAGAAAAATATTAGGACAATATTATTATTTCAGTCAGAAAATAAGTCTCGAAATCTGTCACACGTTTACTTTAAAATCTAGAATTGCTATCTTCTTCAAATAATGAATATGACCTTCACAATGTTGTATTATGTGTCAAATGTAAACAGAGATAGTGTTTTGTATATTCTTACATGTCGTAATATGACGACTTTGTCTGCGCTCTTGAGGTGATGCAGCTGGTGCGTCACCAGGATCCGAGTGGACTTCTCCAGAAGACCCATCACGCACTCGGAGACCATGTGCTTGCCCACGTGAGTGTCTACAGCTGATAGTGGATCGTCTAGGAGATAGATATCAGCCTGCGGAAAAGAATAGGTGAAATATTAAAGGGGTTAGCTAAAATATTTTAAGATTTACTTTTCAAATTTTCATATATTTCCTTGTTTCCAATATTGTTAGTTTAAATGATTTGAAAAAAAAAGTAAGTTAAGAAATATGATTTATACATATTAATTAGGCAATGCCCAGTTTCAGGAAACAACGAACTACTAGCA
Organism: Agrochola litura; assembly: GCA_949152395.1. Taxonomy (NCBI): domain Eukaryota; kingdom Metazoa; phylum Arthropoda; class Insecta; order Lepidoptera; family Noctuidae; genus Agrochola; species Agrochola litura. The sequence continues at coordinate 9,263,380 of OX424508.1, forward strand.
GGTAATAAACTCATGAATGTCTGTTTACATGCTGTTATCAATTAAACACTCACGATTGTCACATTCAAATGCACATGTTTACTCTTAACTGTATTAAAAACAGAAACGTGATATGAATAGGCATTTATTTTACAGAACCGGTTCTTAAGTTCGGGATTCCATGTTCAAAATTTAACATCAAAACTTTTACATACCCTGCATTCCGAGTTACGCTAAAAGTGATAATATCGCGAATCCGATCAAATTTTATAGTCACAATTATTACTCAATAGCCCTTATATTTTGTGACTATTAAATTTGGTTGGATTCGCGATATTATCACTTTTGGCGTAACTCGGAATGCGGCCATGGTCATACTCATTTGTAAGAGTAGGTACTTAAGTAGTTGTCAACGTCTTTCCACGTAAAACAAAGATCCTACTAATTAGCCTGGATAGGCTAAGGCGTGATAAATTTCTTATCTGTCACGTCTAATCATAAGTTCTATTCATGACGCTTTTATTTTGTCAACTGTACTTTAAAAAAAAAAACTTAAGTCAGATAATTATTGTCGACTTACTTGTCTGTAACAGGCGCGGGCTAGTCCAATCCTGGCTCTTTGTCCACCACTGAGACTGATGCCTCTCTCACCTACCAGAGTCGAGTCACCATGAGGAAGCAATTCGAAGTCCCTCACCAGGGCGCAGACTCTTATCACCTGCGGAAGCATTTATGCATAATTACTACGTTTTTATGTAGAGGGTGAATCATGGCCGGAAATAAATATTTCTCCTTTTATTTTTCTAATATTGAGGTTATATTTGCGTAATAATATTTGGATTTTAGGGCCTCAAAATTGTGTTCTTTACCATACATTTTTCTATATTTTTTTAGCCTTATATAGACTTACCTTCTTATATCTGATGCGGTCATAGGGCAGGCCAAACAGGATATTTTCTCGAACAGTGGCGACGAACAGCCAAGGTTCCTGACTAGCGTACGACACTCGCGCTCCGCCCAGAGAGAACGTTCCATCTTTAGGAGTCAGCTCACCCAGGATCAGTTGTAGGAGAGACGACTGAATAAAATGAAACAAGAAAAAAAGACGTTAAAATACATCATTTACCATCGCGATATCACACGCGGTCCGTTGCGTAGCGCGGAGCGGTAGATTTAACATTGTAGGTATCAGTGTGTATAGAAAACACGATATGCACGCGGGACAGTGTCGTAATCGCCTTAGTTTCACATCTTCTTTATATATATTTAATTCTTCTGTACTTGTGTTTGTCACCTAACTCCTCCTAAACGGCCTGACCGATTTAAATAAAATTTTGTGTGTATATTTGAGTGGGTCCCTGGATGGTTTGAAAATACAATTGGACCTGGTAGGTGGCGCTGTTCGGACAGGACAACGCCTGTCGGGTCCGCTAGTTTTAAACAAAATCTTTTGTTTTGACAGAGAAACGCAATTACGTCTTTGTTTCATTGTTCCCAATTATAGAAGTGGAAGGATTAAATATCATTATATATATGTAACTGAATGTCATTCCTTCATTCATATAGTTAAGTATGCCCTTTTTTTCACCATGACAGCCAAGAGGTGAGTCCGGAATATGGAAGTTTTTGTGAGGTGGGTCGCGGTCCAGTCAACTTTGGGAACCATTGCTCTAGTGCCTTTTATATCTATGAGAGATATTTATCATCGGGAAATACCTCAACTATGTATGTAGGGCTTTGATCAACAATAGCAGATCGAAGTTGTAAGGTGATAAAAATTACTAGTTAGTTTAACAACCATCCTTCTGTCTTTATCATAGTCACTTTTGGTGTCTGTCTGTGTGACCGCGTTGTTCTTCTAAATTACGCAACGGATTTTGATGCGATTTTCACCATCATTTAGATAATTTATTCCGGAAAATTATTGTGTATAATAAATTAATATTAAAAATACTATATGTATTTTTAATATTAATTTATTATACACAATAATTTAATAATTAAAGTTAATAATTAATTTTATTATATAAAGAAATTTAGGTGTTAGTCAAGTCGTAAAAAACGTGCGACACATTCAGAAAAAAAAATTTATAGCAAACAAAGTTGTTTTTACGATACAGTTAATTATTACGACATTTTTATACAAAACCTAAAAAATATTTACGTTACTTATGAATACTGATATCTTGCTTTTTGATGGATGAGCGAAATATAACATTAACTAATCTTTACACAGTAGATAAAAATAAGAAGTAAGAAGAGTAATTCGGATCTAAGCCAGTCATCATCATAAAGTAACTACTTATTTGAAGAAGATTTAGATTGTTATCTGCATGACTGAAAACATTTTCATGATTGTTAAGAAAATATAAATGACGTTCTTTGTTAAAACGAATTCTTCTCGAATTTTGGAATGCTTACGAGGTACTGTCATCATTGTTATTTCGGTACAACACTGCAAAACCAACTTTCAGTACAGAATCTCACCTTGCCAGAGCCAACCGGCCCTGCTACGCCAATAAATTCTCCAGGCGCAGCCTTCAAGGTGATGTTCTTTAGGGTTTCCATGGCGGAGTCAGCCTGCCAGCTCGCCGTCACGTTAGATATAGTCAGACCCGTCAGTCTCGGCTTCTCCTGAACTTTCTTCTCTTTCTCCGTTCCATTACCCAACAGGGTTTTGGGATCGAGGATGATATTAGATGTCAGGTTCTCTGGCTCGTTTTCATCTAACAATAAGAATTCCTAATAAAAGAGAAAAGTAACCATTAACATTAGCAGTCTGAAAATGGTTATGACTTCTAAAAGGGAGTAAGCGAATATGAATATTTCTGAAGTTTTTTTCATTAAATCAATCATTTCAGACAAAGCCATGTCTTACCTCCAGTCGCCTGATGGTAACTTTAGTTTCAGCCAAATACGCAAGTCCCATAGGCATCATGATGTTGCACACCATTTGCATTAGGTTGAAGTACTGGACCAATGAGAAGGTAGTCTGAGCTCGAATGTCGCCGCCAATCAGGACGAATGTTGCGATAGCAGAGAAGAGAATGAATCGCTCGGTGAACACGCCCAGGGCTGTAGAGAACCCTTTGACGAAAGACGTCCTTAGAATGTAACCAACTTCCAGTCTATAAATAATGCAAACATTGGGTATTTAAACAGATCATAAAACTAAGAATTAGCTTACCTTTGAAGTTTTTTGGTTAAGTGAGTACTTACTTTCGCAACCGGTGGACTAGTTTTTCGAAGGGCTTTTCCCAAGCGTACATTTTGATCACCTGTACTCCTTCAACCAGTTCACTCATCACCTTCACTCGTTGATCTGTTCGATTTGCTATTTTACCGCGGAGCTTTCCTTGAAGGTTGCTCAAATATACTAAAAACAAAAGAACGATTGTTGGTAAGTTAGGGTCAAATTAAGATCACTTAAATTCATTTGCTGATTTGCCATCTTTAAATAAGGCTCAGCATTGCAAGCTTCTATTATATCAAGATAATAAGATGAACGACTAAATCATGGTTAATACCTTGTACAATAACTGTTTGCACAACAACGACGAGGAGAGCTGCGAGGGTGGCGATGCCGACATGCTGCCACACCAGATAACAGACCACAGGTATCACAATAGGCGATATCCACAAATAATTGAGGAATATGGTCACTAGATCGAACCGATTCACGTCATTTGACATCAAGTTGATCACTTGTCCGGGTTCTGTCTTGCTCAAACCGGCACGGTTGAGCTTCAGTATCTAAAAATTTAATATCACGTTACTCTTACTGTTCCTGTACATGGTGGCCAGAACCAGAATGCTTCGTAACCGAGAGCGGTTGCCTTGGTTTTATTGCTAATTCGATCACGCAGCGAAACTCCGATCATAGGTTTTTGATTTTAAGCCTTTACAGGCCCATTGTAAGCAACCACGTTTAAGTGCCGTAAGTAATCGCTAGCAATACGCACTGGTCGAAGAATTTTGAGACACTGCAGTATAAAGGGTTGCCCGAGGTAAGCTCAAGGCAATAGCCTCGGGTAACCATTATCATCAGCCCTGCTCATTCAAGGCAATTTGTCAAAATATCTGACTGTCCTTTGCCCAATATATATCCTTTTTTCTTCTTAACGTGTCGATGGCAATCTATATAGAGTCAGACCAGGTTTTGGCTACGACCTTGACACCTGAATGTGTACCCCAATGGTCAAGTAGAGGTCATGTTTATAACTATTCAGTTGCAAATATATATACGGCGTAGACGTAATAATAATAAGATCCCTCACCTTTCTGTACATTAAAGAACAGCAAGCTATCCTTATTCTCATACCAACCCGACCCTGGGATAGGTTCGTATGATTCAGCATCAGAGCTGACACAGCACTGAGCAAGTTCATCAAGCAGTTGTAAATGTGTGCGTCGCGGTAGCTTTCTGGAGTTTTCTCTTTTGAAAAGTATTCTATGAATAAGGCTAAGGTAAAAGGGATAAGGGGCCTGAAAAAAAATGAATTGTTAAACACGGCTTAAGAGAAATGATGCAGGGGCTGTTTTCTAATTTAAATCTGTGCTTACCAAATAACGATCATAAGCAGGCCTACCACAAGACCGCACAACAGGTATTCTAACCAAAAGGATCTGACTATTGCCTTCGTGAAAGAAGGCTTTGTGCCGTGTTTCTTTGCATTTTCCTGTTCTGTCTCCCAGGCCTGCTCAAGGCGGTCGCCGAGGCGGCCGGACGCGTCTCCACTGCGGGCTTGCCACAAATCGCTCATCGTCAGTCCTTGCTTGTATCCTTTGCGGAATAGGCTGAAACTCCATCTGGAAAAAATCATTCTTTATTGGTACATCTACCAGAACAAGGTAATAAAAAATTGTTGCAGGAAGCAGGTAAATGCAGACGAGCAAATTATACAACGATCTAAATAGCGACATTAATTTAACACACGGGTGAGGCTAGTGGCCAGTAATCATAAAAATTATAATAAGATAAAATAATTAGTAAAATTAAAAATTTAGATTTCCAAACGCTCGCCGACATAAGGGCTCTTTTTGCCTTCAGTTCGCCTACTCTTTGCACGTTATTCGTTTTAATTTCATTGATGCGATGTTATGATCCGTGACCCCGGCAAGTGACCTCTGCGCAGTTCTTTAAGTACAGGTTGCTCCAAAATACAATTTTGGAAATTTTTAAATAAAACAATAAATAAAAATTGTTTAATGAAAATAAAATAATTATCTTTATAAAAAGAAAACGCGAAACCGTATAGGAGTATATGTAATCTGTGATATAGGTATGTTAAATTAATATCGTCATTAAAGCGGCAGGCTGTAGGTCTACTGCCGGGGTTGCGGGAAAGTCCGAAAGGGATACCGTGGCCCCTGCCAACATGGCAACTAAGGCGCGGAGCCCACTCTCGGTGGGCATCGGTGCAGCTCGGTACAGCTCGGGCGCTTTACGGCAGCTTCGGGCGCCTGAGGGCTGCTTGGAGCCAGCCTCATTAATTACACGTATAGGTTCGTTTTATTTGACGATGACAGAAGAAAAGTTGATTATTCTATAAAATCTTCTTTTTGCTTTAAGGCTCCAAGTCTTTCTTCTTCTTCGGCAAGATTAACAATGAGAACTAAGTCCCAATTCACCATTATAAATACACACGCACAACTGTTTTCATGTAACGTTACGACTGCTCTGCGACGTGTCTGCCACCCGAACTATTCTTAGTTTTGCCGAAGCTACCCGAAACCAGCCTCGGTGACTTTAGGTATGCTTACGACTGCCGAGGCAGCTCTCAGGTGCCCGAAGCCGCCCGAAGCAGCCCTCAGGCGCCCGAAGCCGCGGTAAAGCACCCGAAGCCGCTGTAAAAGCGCCCGAGCTGTACCGAGCCGCACCAATGCCCACCGATAGGAACACGGGTGGGTTTTAGACAGTAAGAGGACCGCTCCGCCGGGACCGTCCCAAATAAAATATTTTTCTTTCTTTCTTTCTTCTTTCTCTAGCCTCATTAAGGTGATTTCCTGATAAAGTTAAATAATACGTGTAGGTACTTTGTCTTTACGTTATCAGAAACTGTAGGTTTTTATAAATCACTGCTTAATCTTTTAGTATCTCGGCTACTATCATAGTTCATAAAGATACCAAAGAAGACGTCATTATAATAATATTTTGTGCATGTCATGATGTTTTTTTTTGTTGAATGAAATTCTAACACATTTTGATCATGATTTTAAAATTATGCAACCTTTAGCCATCCTTTAGCTTTAGGGGTGTGTCGTCTTATCTTAATAAGACGATGATAATTATATTTTATATAGGCTATATAAAATATATTTATGTTTTATATTTTATACGGAAATAGATAGAGAATTAGAGAATACAGAATCATATGTTCGTGAATAAATCATTGGTGATCTTTGATAAGTTGGTTTGTCAGTCAATAACAGAGATAAGTATGCAAGAAACTAAGGGAGACAGGACGAAGTCGTCGTCAAGTTGACGTCGCTCGTGTCTGACTGAGCTCCCATAACTTTCTATGTGAAAATAGGTTTTTTTAAAGTTATCACGCTCGTAATAATAGATAAGTAGTATTGTAGTATTTATTTCATGCCTGAATAAAATAACTCTTTTGTTGAACTTACACTATGTTAAATACCAGTTTGTACCGTATGTACAGAAGCGGACGTAGAATGTGCCTCAGTGTCACCCTGTGAGACAGTCTCTTGCGAACGATGTGCCATATTGACACCCTGGTACCTGGTACCTTTTGTTCCATAGTTAAAAGTACTTACGTTAAAAATAGTTTGGAGATGGGGTTGGCTTTGTCATGAGGATTCTTCTCCGTTAATATCACCCTGGACTCCATGGCGTGATGTAGATTCTTCTACTTTTTTCTTAGAACTTTTGACATTCACAGCGAGAAGCGAGAGCGACCACTGCTGGCTTACCTATAAATAAATAACATAATGTAATGTTAGTATTAGAGAGATGTGAAAGTATTAGAAGAATTACATTTCTTTGTACAGTCAGCCTCAAACAGATGAAAACATTGATTGCCCATGCACTGCTCCATAATATTGTATCAATGTGTAGCCACAAGAGCAGTGGTGGGCCACTGGTGACTGCCGCAACTTACGAGTTGTAGGTCGTGGTTTCGAACCCTGACAGGCGCTTTACTTTGTGTAAATTATTTCATCACCTCTCAAAATGGTAAAGGAAAACGTAATGAAACCCGGACCCATGTCTAAGAATCAAAAATATTCAAAGATATTTGACATCTATCAACCCGCACAGGGCCCGCGTGGTGGATTACGGCCCACTCCCTCTCACAGAGAGGAGGCCTGTGTCCCAGCAGTGGGAACATTATGGGCTGATCATGCTATGTAGCAACAAAACATACCACACATTGAGTACTTAATTGTAGCTACACATTGATACAATATTATGAAACACAGAATAAAGACAACCAAATGAATTTTTGAAAATGTTTACATCTTTTTGAGGATATTCACTATCAATAATCAAATATTATCTGAACAGATAGCGATAAAGTCCTATAAAAAACATATTAAAAGTGCGTAAATCTCAAATGACAACCGATACAGACAAAAATAAAAGTCTTCATAATTAAACTTAGGGAGTGCCTCCGCTGCCGGCGCCGGTTGCTGAATTGGCCGCCGGGGCTGTGACTGGAAAAAAAAAACCGGAAAACGGGGTTGGATTTTTTCCCAGTATTGTATTTTCATAATCAATGATTTCCATACGCCAGTAATCAAGTACTAAGTACCCGGAACCAAACTAGTTAGATTAGGTTAAATTTTTACTCGCAAAAAAAAGGTTATTTAGGTTAGGTTAGAACTGTGACCCCCCTACGACTAGAATATATAGAAAAAAATACTTTAGTTAGGGTTTGTTAGTTGGGAGTTCTGAATACTAGACTGGATTCCATAAACGCTGCGCCGCCGGTGTCCATTATGGGAGCCGGCGAATGTCATGCTGGTTCCCAATGGCGTTATTTTTGGTGGCCGGCGAAGGCAGCGGAGGCACTCCCTTAAACTTATGATGAAATGATTCACGGTTCGATTCGGGGGAAAAAGGCGTTCAATCTACGTAAAGATATCAAAGTTTAGATAGATTAGTAAATCAAACAAGGTTTTCGTCTAAAGTGTATTTGGGCTTCCTAATTTAGTCTAGGCTAAAAGATTTGGTTCGCTAAAAGCGTCTACGCCATTTTCATCCATACCAAAATATAGCAACTCTGTCTGTCTGTCTGTTACCTTTTCACTCCTTAACGGCTGACGGGATATCGATGAAATTTGCCACACAGGTAGACTATGCTCTAACCATGACCTAGGTTAGGACATAGGGTACTTTTTATCGCGGTAGTACGTCCCCTTGGGATAATTTCCGACCTCCACGCGGGCGAAGGCTTAGACAAAAGCTGGTAGGAAATAAACAAGCCTTAACAATAATATTGTTAAAGAACTTGTTTACTGACACCGAAGTGGCCTATACTTGCCTAGTCAAATGTGGTTTTGAATATTCTTTTTGCTTGGAATTATCTAGTTGAATTCAAACCGATTGTCGTTTAGTTCTCCATGTCTGAGTTTTTTTTTTTGTCAGGCTGTTCTTTAATTTTTGTTTTACGTAGCAAATTAACCCGTTTAATATGAAAAGTACCAATCTCTAGTGGTTTTATAAAGTAGATAACTCCCGACATGAAGCTATAAAGCCATTTTATAAGAGACTGAAATCGGTTGCAGAACAAGAGCTAAGCTAAGTTAGTTTTACTTAGCCCATAGAGCTGAGGAAATTTTTCATACTTGTGTTCATAGTTTGCGGTCTGCACTCAAGCATAAAAAATACCTTAGCTATGCGAGCTAAGTTAAAACACCTTAGTTTAACTCTAGGTCTGTAACTGACGAGTTCTTTCCTCTCAAACTGCCTACTTTAGTTTTGTAATAAAAATAAAATTTGTGACGCGGATGCGTATTACGAAACTTCATATACTTATACAATTATTTGCATACATGTTATGTAAAATGCCAACACAGCTGTTATCATTTATCAATAGACGAGAGGAGATAACCGCATTGTAACTAGCCAGTAGGCACTTTACTTATATCTAATCTAAGTAAATTCAAAAGATTGGAGTCTGAAATTAAATCAACTGAAAAAAATCTGTATCGAAGAAAGTTTCTGACAAATAAAGTCTTGGAAATATGTATATTAAATCAGGATACTGTATATTCTACGAATATATATCTCGTTGAGGTACTTATGTTTTAAGGTCGACTCAAGTTGCCGAAAATTATGTCCTAAAGATTCTGAATACACAGAACTATCCACGTATACTGTTGGGATCTGGGATTGTGGCCCAGTCAGATAATATAATATTATAACCCCACTGTAATAATTATATTATCAACCATTACTTACTGGATAGACGATGCACTTATTGATTGCACTTGCAATGGTTTCCGAGATAATTATTATTCAACTCCAAGGAATTTTGTTCAAAATGTTCTATACTTAACACACGCACTTTTATAATATATTAATGAATTTGAGCGCAGTTTATACTGCCGCTTGTTTTACCAAAAAAATAATGTTACAATACCAGCTAAATGTTTTAGCCAGTTATATTATTTTAACCGTGGTACATTAATGATTACGAGTTCGCACACCGTATCTATGTAATTTCGCGCCCATGTACTAATATGTGGAGCGTCGATATCGCTAGGCTTGTGTAGTACATGTACTATGTACTACTAAGAATTCATTCATGACACTGTACTAGAACGAACTATTCCGTAAGCTTAATAGTACTTCGGTCATTTAGTACTTCGTTCGGTCCGACCGCCTGCTCAGACTTGGATCCACAGACTAAATACACTAAGATTTCGATCACGGATATTCTTGATTCTTGGAGCGAGCGGGAAACATTAACAGATTAGTCGCCAGGGAGCAGAGCGGAGGCGGCGAGTTCGCGCACTCGTAGTAAAACTCATCATTCAGTCAGTGTACTAATAGTACTAATAGTACTAGCAGGCCGAACTAGTACATTTCACAGATTGTACTAGATCGGAGCGCACCGTTGAATGACCGAGCAAGAACAAGTCTAGATATCGCACTGACATTATAGTAGGTACAACACTCATCTCCACCTCTCTTAGCTTATTAAGTCATATGTACTATTTATACTTATATATTAGTGCGAACAGCAACTCGTCTTATCACACTTGTGGATTCCACTCTGTGATTTCGTTGTGTCATCGTTACCAGTAGATTTTTAGGGTTACGTAGTTGTAGTGGAAATCTAAACTCGGCAGTGATGCAACAAATAAGTATCAGTGTAATGAATGATTAGAAAACACGCCTTTTTTGGGTTGTACGTTGTTTTATAGCTTTAATTTTCATAGAATAATTTCGTTTCACATACATTTTTTTCTCATATTATTATCATTTCATAGAATAATCAATACACAGAATACTTACTTTGTATAAATTTAAATCATAAATTCTTGTTACAAATAAAATTTTGTTTCGATATTCATATCATAGAATAAAACAAATCAAATATTCTTTATCCTCATATTGTTTACCCAACTAGCAAAATACCCTTACAAACAAAAGCTTGTAAGAGCTATGGTTTCATATATGAAACCATAGCTCTTACAAGCTTTTGTAGACTTATAAAATAACAATTGTTATTTTATAAGTCTATTTAAGTTTTAAGAGCATTCATACTTGTAACTTTATTCTTATAGACGTATATAAGAAAACTTTATATAATATTAATAAGAGCTGTGGGCATTATAAGCGCCTTTTACAAGTAATTGCCTTTGATTCTTAATTAAAACTTATAAATACATTTTATAAGTAGGTACATTCAATCTTAGAAGTGACTATACTAAGTGTTTTATTAGACTTCTGAAAAACTAGTGTTTTAAAAGTGTGATTTATCTCACCTAAGACATATTAAAGAGTAGTAGCACTTTAAAAGTCCTACAAGTGTCTTAAACAATTCCCTATTATGGGTTATTTATTTTCCTTGTTGTGTCTGACACGAGAAATTGTTATAAAATCAGGTAATAGACCATTTTAATATTTAGTACGTTGTGGATTAACTATTTGCTTGTACCTACTTATAATGACTTCGTTGTTTGGATTGCTTTTACTTATTAAGGAACCCTAAAATTAGAGGAAGTATGTCCAAAATGACATACGGTTTTGTTTTTTAATCATATATTTTTATTTAACATAGTTACAATCAGTGTTTAGTTTGAATAATCATCTTTGGTTCATTAGTTGTAACCTAAGTAAACTTGTAATTGAATAGGAATTATGTAAAAAATAGGTATAAGTAATTTAAATTAATCAAAACCTCTAAGGAAATTCATTTTGCCAGCATGATTGAGCCAATGGCGCTAAAAACTTGACAGGTATGCTAACATGGCGGACATCACATGATGATATGATAACTTCAGTATTGTAGTCAGCCAATTTGGAAAAAAGGCCGGTGTATCATTTTGTCTGTATATGTCATTTTGGACGTACTTCCCCTATGAGTAGTATGTGCCGTGTAGACATGGTTATAGGTTTAATTTGACTTTTACGAGTGCGATATAAACCTTATACAAGAATACTGGACTGATATTGTTCTGATAAAGCACTTATGAGTTGTGGTTGGTCGTAATGGCGACATTTTGATATTATTTCACAAATAATTAAAATAATATATACTAAAAGACACATTTTTGAAAAGACCCGTGAAAATATTGTAATTCAAATTTCAAAATAATCGAGAAAAACGACTTCGCAACCTAATAATCGCATAAAGTGCGTGACAAACTAGCTTACACACTAGCGTTTTGTAGGAAAATGAAATAAAATATAATACTTAAGTACGTTTTTACGCGACTTTTTATTATTTTCGCAAAGTTTCTCTTTAGCTCACGGCACCGGCGGTTTGTGATTACCTACACTCTTATTAGGAGATCACAAAGAGGACTACTAGCGATATTACACTTAAAATAACATTAGTAAGAGGACTTTAAGGTTATTTGCCCTTAAGCATGCCTTTGTAAGTCACTTGTAAGTTTATTTTTCATTACAAAAGTATTTTCGCAAAATATGGGTGAACCTGCTACAGGGACACCTCTGCCCAACCCTTCGGGAAAACAAGGTGTGATGTTATGTTATGTAATTATTCAGTAGCAGCCGGAGTCTGCCCGCTTTATGCACTTCTTGCATGGCGTTACATGGTACTTAACATAACTGGCGAAATGTACGTTGTGAGTACTGAAGGTACACCTGGGGGCCTAAAACGGCCGATTTGGCAGAATTATAATATGATAATATTATGAATCACACAAACTGACAGAAACGGACAATTCATAATATTATCTGGTTTCATTTCATATTACGCAATTCATTTGTTTGATTATGTATTATAATGAAATAACATGTATTATAATGAAATAACATTTAAAGTGTAGAAATAAAAAATAAAAATCTCATTTGGTTAATAAAAACTGTAAAGAAAAGTTATCCGGTAAAATTACGGTCTTAATTTTTTCATGCGGCAATATTTATACCAAATATGATTCTGATATGAATTGAATTGAATATGATTCAACTAAAATTTGTGTAACCATAGAGGAATTGCTGGGAATTCAGAAAATGAATTGCTTTTAGAATTGCTTAATGTGGCCATTTTAGACCCGCTGGGCTGTGACTAAGTGCCCGTCTGAAAAACAGTCGTCATATTTTTGTTTAATAACAATCCCATATCTAGGATGGAACCTGAATAAGTAGTTCTTGTACGGAACCTCTGTGTTTAGACCTCGGCTTTTTTACTTTAAAAACTGTTGCAAATACCATTTATTTGCCTTTCTTAAATAGTTAATCGTAGTATAAATACAGAATTTACAAACTGTAATAAAAGTACGTAATTTAACAAAATAAATTATATTTTATTACCATTAGTTAGTTATGTAGATAAGTAAGTAAGTACTCATGATTATTGTACATAATTGAAGAAAGAAGATGCGAAATATATGCTGTTTCGTATTTATATTACGATTGTTGGTACATGCCTACATGTGTTTGGCATACGTCATATTTATTATTCTGATAGCAGCTCAGCCCTACGATTGCTCGATACAAATGTTACATTACAAATAAATATATTTTTTATAACGTAAATAAATGAATAATTAAATAGTAGGTCTGTTGGCAACGACAAGAAAAACGACTGTTTAGTAATTAATGCTTCAGTACCCTAATTGCGTAACTTCTTTTCGTAAACAATTATGCCTAATTTGTTTCATTTTGACAGTTCAACAACATTCATTGCGTTATTTACGTTGTTGAGCAGATTTTTTTTCTAACTAATGAAGCAATGGATTACCAATCTGTTTCAAATCGAAACAGATTGTGATTGTGTTGTAATACGCAATTAGGGTACTGATTAAACCAAAGAAAGACCATTTCACGTAGTCATTAAATATAAGCAAATCACCATCGTAATCTATGTTTAAACAAAAAACCTTAATGTCAGTCGGCTCTCTAAAGTGCCACCTGTCATTGTATGGCACTGGTGGCGTGAAACTTTGAGGTAATCTTTTAGAAATGTATGTTTAATTTTTCACAATTTATGAATTTACAAAAAAATTGAATCGAGAAGAGAGTGAGTATATTTGTACCATATTTATACAATATATAATGGTTTTTTGCATTGTAAACTATTTAGTTACTATTGACCCTTGTTTGTAAAGAGTTCAACAACAGATAGAATATTTTTATGGTTATGTTTTATCGCTCTCCACCTTGATGTGTCCATATGGACACGCTAAGCAGTTGTCATACCTTTATATTTATACCTAATCAATATTTTCAGAATCATTGATATCGACCAGTTAGGAGGCAGTTGCACGCTAAATGAAGTGTTGGATATTTTTATTTTGTTTTGTATATGTTTCCAACGTAAAGCGGTTCTCCCGAAAAGATAAGGCAAATATTCAAGTGCCGAGACCACATCTTTTTGGCGTTTATAATACATATACAGGGCGTCCCAAAATTATGGGACATGAAGGGAAAGTACCTTAAATATCGTAGATAGTTTCTTTTAAAATACTATGTTACTTAAGAAGAGTTATTAGTTTTTGGTCATTCTTTCGATTGGCATCATAAAAGTAGGGGTGTTTTTTTTTTACATTTAAGTCGGTTCGATTCCCAGACGAGGCAAGTAATTTTTAGAAAATCTTTGAATGCAGAATTACTAACTTTTAAAAATAACATAAAGTCTTCTTTCAGCAAAATACCCTATCTACGATATTTAAGGTACTTTCCCTTCATGTCCCATAATTTTGGGACGCCCTGTAAGTATATATAAAGGGTAAACAATGGTATTGATCATTGATGCCTTGGATGCTAGATGCATGTCTTCATAGCATAATTAGCCTAATGTTCCCACTGCTGGGACACAGGCCTTCTCTCTGTGAGAGGGAGTGGGCCGTAATCCACCACGTGGGCCCAGTGAGGGTTGATAAATGTCACATGTCTTCGAATTCGATGTTTTCCTTCACCGTTTTGAGAGCAATGGTGATGAAATAATTTACACAAAGTAAAGCGCCTGTCAGGGTTCGTACCTACGACCTACAACTTGCAAATCATGGCCGTTACCAGTGCTCTACTGGGCCAGCACTGCTCTACTGGGCCACCACCGCTCTCATATCACAGGACGACCCAGTGCTTCCACCTCTTTATATCGATTTGACAGAATGGATCACTACATTCAAAAGACGGAAAGAAAAAAAAGATTTGGCTTTGCAGTAAGAACCGTGGGTTCTTACTGCAAAGCCAAATCGTTTGCTGTTAGTACAGAATGCGTGAAGTGTATATGCGGGATTATGTGTTTCTATTCATGCTTTGCAGCATACGATATGAAGTAGTAGATATTGTATTACCATAATAATTTATTTACTGTCTAAAATTAGATTTTATGCTGATTAGATTTTCACCAATTAGTTGATTTTTTTTATATTGTAAGTGCTTAGCGGATCCATATGGACACTTATTTTTTTTCGTACTTTGAATATATTTCTAAAATATTTTTCTCTTTTTATCATTTGAAAAAAAACCAGTAAAAGTTAAAAAAATAAAAATCGGGAATTACTGGGTTAAAACGTAGTTAGTAGTGAAAAAAAACCAGTAAAAGTTAAAAAAATAAAAATCGGGAATTACTGGGTTAAAACGTAGTTAGTACTCTAACACATCCCCATACTAAAGGTAAACAAGCAAATCTGCTTGCAAATCACATACAAAACACATGAGTAAATAATGGTGTTGCTCAAAAACACGGGTTCCAACTTGTCAAGAACACACAGTTCTTATATCTATGGGTAAATCACTAACAGACATCTAAACACGCATAGACAGATTAGATTACCTATGGCATCGCCTATGACCCAAGTCGAAACTTGTCGAAAGAGATTAGGCAAAAAGGTATCATTCCGAGAACAAGTTACGACTTGTCAAGATTTGTTTGCTGCGCCGGTCGACGTCATTAAGTCGGCGCTGGCTGTCGCTGAAAACCAGCGCTGCGCTCTGTCTTGCATAGGGTCCACAGAGTACTTTTGATAGGGTCGTAGCATAATGCTGAGCGATAGCCGATTTGCGTGGATGTGACGCATGCTTCCCCCAACCTTATCTCATTTTTATATTTCAAACAATTTTTTTCTGCGTCATGTTTACCGGCAAATAAACGTTTTTCTTTCTTTCTTTCAAGAATCAAGTCCGTGCTTGACTAAAAAATCCAAGTCACTGGTTACAAAATATAAAATGTATAAACTTAATCTAAGAACCACCTGCTACTTGTACCATAATAGAAATACTACTTAAGCGCAACCGAAATTTAAAGTTCGGCTCGAGCCGCTTTCGCTCTAGGTAGGCTTCATTAGATTCTAAATGCACGTAGAAATGCGAATCTACACAACGTGCATTCGTCCAATCATGACCTATGCGGGCACCGTCTTTGCACAAGCAAATCTCTGTTACATCCATACGATGCAGACCTTACAGAACCGTTGCCTTCGAAAGGCAACGGGAGCCCACTGGTATGTTAGGAACGAGATCCTCCATCTCGACCTTAAAATCCCCACCATCCACCAATTTCTCAATCGCTCTTCCAAGCGTTACTTCGATACAGCCTCCAAACATCGCAACCCTCTGGTTGTCGAGGCCGCTGGTTACATTCCCTCTAGAATCAGTCGAATTCGCCGCCCTAGGCATATCCTTTCCGACCCAGATGACCCCATAACCCTCCTCCAGGAGAGCAATAGGGACACCAGCACAGTATTCGAAAACAGACGCCTCCCGTCAATCCGACCTCGCCACCGAGGTCCTTTGCGATCGCGTCCCCGAGTAAATGATACTTCCCCCCGACCCTTGCTCGATAACGAGGTGCCGGCAGTTGTTGCAGCTGAGCACGTAGCTTTAAATTCCCCGATTAATAATCATGATCTAAACTTTGATCCAGCCCGTCCCATCTTTGATGTCCTCCCTCCGGTTGACACCCTAAGCCAAGGTTCGTACCCCACAGGGGGTGCTCTTAGCGAGCGTTCACCTAGTTTTAATTAGCATAGTTGAATAACCCCTGGCTGGAGGTTTTAAGTGTTTAAGGCACCCACAGAAAGCCCGGTTAAGTAGTCATGATCTCAGAGGTCAACTACGAGATGCACTGCATAAAAAAAAAAAGTTCGGTAAAGCAGCCAAGACCTTAGTGGTCAAAACTGCGAGATGCCCTATTAAAAAAAAAAGTAAAGCTCTAGTTTTAAGTAGTTTTTAAATTCGTGGCTCAATATACATAGATAGTATTATTCAAAGTGGAGTTTCATTGCAAATTCCCTACAAGGTCTATCAATAAACGTCGGAGTAATCTTTGTAAAAATAATCTATGCTTCCTGACAAATATTACATTGACAAACTAGCTTAACGTATCGTATCGTATCTAGAAAAAAAGATGTCGTGAATTTCATACTCTACCAGTCATTGCAATATACATATATATTTTTTGTATTTGGCCATATCTGGAAACTGATTGGTTATGTTATATATTGAAGGTCAAAGTTTTATTTCATACTTTTAAAACGGGTTTTTTTTTACAAAAAAATAGTCGATGTTTTTACGATTTGAAGAACAGATATTATTGATGAATTATGAAGTCAGATATTATTGCCGATCTGTCCATTGTAATATATTTTTGCTCGTGGCTGTACCTGCAGATACGTATACAGAGTCTAATTAATTAGTAGGCGAAACTCCACACACGTGATAAGTATCGATATCTTAAAACATGATAAAAAAATAAAAATAAACCGGTCAAGAGCGAGTCGGACTCGCGCACCGAGGGTTCCGTATAAAAATATTTAAATTATCAAAAATATTTTTATTATATGATGTAACAAAAAAATTATGCTTTTCGCCATTTTTTCTTTATCTGTGCTATAAGACGTTGCTTCGTACCAAATTTCAAGATTCCGAGTTCACGGGAAGTACCCTGTAGGTTTTTATTCCCTTGCGAGTGTCGAAAATTTGCAGCTGTATAGAAACATCATATTTTATTAATGTGACTTACCTATCCAGAGAGTGAATAAATAGTTCTTTCTGGTGGTTCGAGAATAACGGACAGACCGACGGAAAGTGAAGTCGTTCCCGGGATTTCCATATACCACGTTACTAGTACGGAATCCTAAAATGTAAAATCGAAGGTCTTTAACCTTGATTATATAAATAAGTATGTAATTGATGACAAGTCTGATTGTTTCATTGTCTTTTTTTAAATCACTTTTATTAGCTTCACTTGTAACTAACAAACAAACAATATAGGTACTCAAATCTTGAAAGTCAATTTTAACCTACTTCTAAAATGTCATATCGAAATGAAAGTTTGTATCCATATGTAGTTCGGATGACAATACTATAATTTGATATCTTGAAACTGATCTGATGATGGAGGAAGGAGGTGGATAATGGAACTATTTAGTGGCTACTGTAATCTCGAGTTTGGGCTCTTATGATTTGTTTAGATGAGTTCAATATATTCGGCGTGGTAACGAGGCAGCGTTGCCAGACGTCCCGATTTTGGCGGGACGTCCCAATTTTTTGCCCAAAACTAAATGTCCCGCGCGGGACAGGCTCAGTCCCGATTTTCCGGGATAGAAAAATAAATAATTAATACATAAGTAATGTATAACTTATTTAATATTATATTCCTTTGAAGTTTTAACTGCCTTACAGGGCAGCGTCTTTCCATTCTATACAAGGCTAAAACGCAGCCATAGGAAACTGCTCGCGTATAGATTGGAAATCACTTTTTTACTAAGGTCTTCCAATCTATACAAGAGTAGTAGGTACGCAAATACTCGCGTATACTTCGTAGTGACCAAATTAACTACCTCATTCCATAGTATACAGTGCCAGTACGCATACGAACTAATCGAGTTTAGATTGCGAGAAATTGTGAACAGGTAGGTAACCAACTTGTTTGCGAGGTAATGCACCTTGCGCTAATATTAAATAGCCTGCTTGGCTGCGAGCAACTTGGAAGTAGCGCTCGCCAGCCGCTGCCGCGGCACCGATCGCTTCGCTCGCTCGGCTCGCGCGTGGTTGGTCACAGTTCTAACCTAACCTAACCTAAGCCATTTCACCCAGTTCACACTTTTTTGGAATTGGAAACCAGGACGCGCTCGACCACGTTACAAACTATACACCAGCAATACGCAAAATTCGTGTATACATTGTAATCACAGATTTAAAAATAGCATTACAATGTATACGCGAGCAGTTTCCTATGGCTGCGTTCTGGCCTTGTGATTGGAAATACGCTACAGGGCAAGCTAATAGTTATTGGTTATTAGTATAATAAAGTAACGTATTTTCATTAAAATACATTTTCTACTGCTTTATATCATCATTGTAAACTTAATTTGAAACACAAATAAAAGGATAAGTAGTAAAAAATAAAACAAATAAATAATAAAAATAATAAATTTACGTTTTCTTATTATGTCCCGCTTTCAACGAAATAATCCCGGTTTTTTACTCAAAAGGGTTCTAAATCCCGAATTGCCCGAAAAAAAATCTGGCAACGCTGTAACGAGGGAATGATGATGGAGGAATTTAAACAAACCGCTCCACACTTTTTAGGGTTCCGTAGTCAACAAGGAACCCTTATAGTTTCGCCATGTCCATCTCTGTCTGTCTGTTTGTTCGCGGCTTAGCTCAGAGTACTCCCATACATTCCGTATGGGACAACATGTTTTTCAACTACGAAGTTAAGTTTGTTCTTGGGATAAATTCATCTCAAGTACGGAACCATTCATTGTGCGTGGTCCGACACGCACTTGGCCGATTTTTGAATTAATCATTGCATATAAAAGAAGTGACAAGCTGCATAGGTACAGTCGCCGGCACGTAACTTGGCAAGAATCGTAGATGCGCAGAATTCGTTAACTCTTGCGTTAGACATGTTCAAAAATAAATTATGGCTATAACCATAATAATAGAATAATGGCTTTTTTTTGTTGCACTAAGTTTTCATGCGCAAACTTACTCCCAATACGCCAAAACCTTGCCAAGTTACGTGCGCGGTGCGGCTGTACTTATACATATATCGTATCTAATACAAGTCAAATTTTTCATTTTACATTTTTTTTTAATATACAACCTACAGGATGGCTCGTTTATAGTGGTCCAAAACGATTTTTTTTAAGTCTCTCGCTGATGGTTTTCCGAAATACGCCCATGTATGTTAAGCCATTATTCAAAGTTTAGGAGAAAACTTAGCTCAAAGGGAAACTTTTTGTTCGACAATATTCATAACAGATTTTCTGCACTTTCCCAAAAAGTAAATACAGGGTGTGTGGCAAAGACTTCCCAGTAGTTTTAAAAACTTAACAAGTGAAATGTTACTCAAGATGTATTAAAACGACCGCTATTAATAGCGTTTTTAATGAGTTTGCCCAATTTTCAAAATAGTTTTGATCTCCTTTTTGGTAATTATAATATGAAAGGCCAAAAAAAAATCCATAACATGAAAACTCGCTCGAGAAAAAAGGGAAGTTGATGTGGGATAATGATTAATTAATGATCGTTCGAACTCGAAATTAAATCTACAACCTAATGGTAGATTATTCAATAAGGAGTAAAGCAGTATCGTAATGTCGCGGGTGCTATCTTGAATCCCGAACGCAATGAAGGATTCTAGCTGTGAGTTGACTCCTGAGCGAAGCGAGGGAGTTAAGACGCAAGATGAAGACACCTTTATCCCCGAGGAGAATACTCTACTATCGCACCTACTGCGAGGTAACGAAAACCAATTCGAATTCGAATTTTAAATAACCGGAGTTGTGTATGTCATACGTGACTATTTCATCAAAAACACAATAAATAATATCGTAAATATGAAATACAAATCCAACATTCTAATGCGCCCGCACAGCTTGCTACGGCCGCCCTGCGTTTCGCGACGGAGCGCGGTGCAGTGTTATAATCGCCATAGTGAAAATCTACTATTTGAAATGTGAATAGCTTCAAAAGTTTCAAAAAGACATAAATTAAAAGCCGATCAGTCCTTTTAAAAATACCTTACCTACATGATATTTTCGGACTTGGTCCCAAAGCATTTTTGGAAAAATCGGTCAAAACAGAAAAAGTTCACCAAGATATACACGAGTATTTGAATTAAACAACTGAAAATCCATACAAATATTATAAATGCGAAAGTACCTAACTCTGTCGGTGTTTGTTTGTTACCTTTTCACGTCTTAACGACTGAACGGATTTTGATGAAATTTAGAACACAGGTTGACCATGGCCTGGTTTAAGACATAGGACGTATTTTTTATCCCAGTAGTACTCCCGTGGGATAATTTTCGAACAGCACGCGGGCGAAGCCGCGGGCAAAATCTATTAATATAATAATTCGGGTCCTCCTGACCGGATATTGGACAGGGCAGCCAATAAGTATCCACGGAGATTAGTTAGTTAAATTCATAAATAACAGATAATTATGATATTGCACTCGTGTGTGCCTGTCTCTACTCTATCTCACTCTCATAGTCAGATTGGGCGGCAATCCTACACGACGAGGCGCGGGACCAACAGCTTTACTTGCGTTACCAAGCATGGGAGTGTCTCAGGCACACCACCAACTTCCTAAGTATGTACTGAGAAACCGGGTTAAATAATAATGTTAAGGCAACAGTCATACTGTACAAAAAGGTTTCACCATAGGCAAGAAAATGCGTTACTGTTAATGGTTAGGTTAGGTTAGGAGTAATGAAGTAAATCGGATTTGTTCAACAAAAATATTTATTTTAAAGCGTGTTTTTATTATACATCTTATTGTTTACAACAAAATAAAAACATGCAGAGCTAACGATTTACCTTAAACGGCTTAAATATATCTAAAAGAGGATGGAAGGTACGTAATTTACCTGCTGGTAAGTTAACAATTCACTGGGATCAATTAAAATAAATGCGGTTCTTGATTAATATTTAAAAAAAATTTACAATAATTTATTAAACACTAAATTTAACAATCCAAATAATAATAATACTTACCTACTACTAATGTTAACTACCTACATGATACATCTAATCTAACTTTGGCATTCAGAAACCGCCTCAGTCCTTTATTGCCTAATAGTTTAAAGCACACACACTAGTTTACACTTTAACACAACCTACTTAAAATTTGTTCGTCTTATTTTAAAACGTAAAAGGTTTAAAACCGTACAATTAATTGAAAAACTGTACAATATTCTAATAATAGTCGAGACAATATTTTGATACCTAAGTATATAAATAGTTAGTAATTGGTGCCGATTCCGTTGTTCACAAACTAAACTAAATTTAAGTTCAGTGCATCTTTTTCTTTCGATTTCATTAAGAAAAGGACAGCAGATAAATTTTAGTTTAGTCCTGTCAAATTAATCAGCTCTTGACGTAAATTGACGTAATTTTAGTACCTAGGCAAGTTTTTAATCACGTCTAAACTTGTATGTAGTGACAGGCGTTGATTAATTTGACAGGACTAAACTAAAATGTATCCATCTGTCCTTTTCTTAATGAAATAGAAAGAAAAGGATGCACTGAACTTAAATTTAGCTTAGTTTGTGAACAAGGGAATTGGCACCATTATCATCTTGCAAACAACATTCAATTCTTATTGAAAGTAAAATAACTAAACACACTTATTTTGTTCTAAAAACACTAAGGGGAATATTATAGCACATTAAATGGCAATGACATATATTTTGTTTGTTACGTATTCATGGCACAACAATGATTATTTTGTGATCATTTACACCCATTCAAATTATAAATATCCTACATCAACTATTTACATGCGCTTAAATTAATATTAAAATTACTGTACAGGCAATGAAACCCCTAATTCAGTTTTTGGCCAAACCCGTATAGGAACTTAGTAGAACATAGAACTTAACTGAAGATTAGTTTCCGCCTGCTCACCGTATGTTAGTGAAAATGCCCCCAATTTCAACTTTGAAGCCAGGAATCAGAGACGGACCACCTTCAAAGTGACGTTCTATCATTATCATGATTTTATTATTATTATATTACATACTCGAAACAAATATTTCAATATATGAATTCTAAGTCAGTCTAAGGTTTCATCGCCTTCTTTATGTTATGCTCGGAGTAAGCTCTGCTCGCTAGATCTCGAAGACTCTGTTCGGAGGCTGGTCCTAGTTGTTTCACCATCTTCGTGAAGGGACCGTCTTCATCTTGAAGTAGCTCGTGTGGGTGACCGCACTCTATTATCTGGCCTGCTTCCATTACCTGGAATATTCAAAAGAAAATTAAAGCCACTTGCAGCAGGCCAGGTATTGTGGTGCAACGCGAAACTTGTGAAATGCCTGTCAATCTATCGTCAAGTATACCATCGGAAAGTCAGGAGCATTCCGAGACTGATCTGCGAGGACAGCTTGCAGTATATAAGTATAAGGCCTTAGGTTACATATAGTCACTGGAAAGGCAAAATTACTTAACCGCCACATTATTTGTATGGCGTTAAGTATTTTTGCCTTTCCAGTGACGATATATAGGAGTACCAACTATACACTAGGCTTATGCGGCTTATCGCGACTAAGGTCGACGTAGGTCGTAGATTTGAACCCTGACAGGCGTTTTACTTTGTGTAAATAATTTCAACACCACTGCTCTCTAAACGGTGAAGGAAAACTTCGTGAAGAAACCGGCATGTCCTGGAACCAAAAATTTGAAGACATCTACCAACCTGCACCGGGCCCGCGTGGTGGATTGGTGGATTATGGTCCACTCCCTCTCACAGAGAGGAGGCCTGTGTCCCAGCAGTGGGAACATTATAGGCTGATATGCTATGCGTCTTATATCCCAGTAAAATTTTGTTAAAAGACCAAACTTACCACCACTCTGTCAGAGTCTGCGACGGTGTGCAGTCTGTGCGCGACAGTGATCACCGTGCAGTCCGCGAAGTGTCGACGAATAGACTTCTGGATCAAAGCGTCCGTGCTGTAAAGGAGGTAAAACGCTTTAGTATTTCTCTGTGTTAAAATTTCATGAGGTTTACAGTCCCCAATGCAATCGGCCCACCGAAAATCATAATTTGAAGCAATTGTTTTTATTAATAATACTAAATGCTGCCAGGACAAATGGAACACAAAAGCTATGTCAATTGCATATATTTGTATTTGCAATTCCGCTCGACATAGCCCTGATAAACCGCTCAAATTCATCTATGTCTAGTAGTGGAGTACAATATGGACTGATGACTCACGTAGGGTCAACGTTGGCAGTAGCTTCGTCGAGCACGAGCAGCTTGTTCCGCGTAAGGGCGGCGCGCGCCAGACACAGCAGCTGGCGCTGACCCGCGCTGAAGTTAGAGCCGCCCGATGCCACCGCCGACGACAGCGCGGTTATACTGTCCTTCAGCTCCACCTGCACGCAACGAATATTTTGAAATTATAAAAAATAATAGAATGGAACATACGGAACAGCTTCAACATACTTCGCACCAAGTCTTTTTTGACTTCTGTTGTTGAGAAACTTATAAGTTACCTGTTCCAGAGCTTCCCAAATCTGAATATCGGAGTATTTGTCGAAGGGATCCATATTATAGCGCAAGCTAGCAGAGAACAGCACCGGTTCTTGTGGAATGATGGCTATCTTCGATCGTAATTCCTGCAAAATAAATTCAGGATTTTAGAAAGACTAATTTTAAAGTTTATTTTATTGGACTTGAATGAGACAAAAGGCTCTTTCTTATCATTACTCAAATATGATACGTACTTTAAGAGCAATTTTTCCAGTCTCGACGTTGTCGATGAAGACGTTGCCTTCGATTGGCGCCAGACGGAAGAGAGCAGAGATCAGAGAAGATTTACCAGCTCCAGTACGTCCAACTACTCCAACCTGAGATGAAAGAGATTATGTTAGTGGTTTTTTTTATTTTTAAAGTAAACTTGTATAGAACATTATTATTTGATTTTTAATACAGCTAACTATTTACATTAGGTACTAAATCAAAAGACTAACTATCTGTATAAATAAAAGTAATATTTTTTTTTTTTACTAGAGAAAATCATATATTTTATCTGTTAAAAAAGCATTTGAAGGTTAGGTACTTTTCATGGAAGAACTTACCAGTTCTAGGTTCATTTTGATTTTTTTCTTTACGTGCAAATGATTTCATGCTGGCAATAGCCAAATCAAAGTATTGATGAAAAAAAGGTTAATTAAAACTAGGGTTACACTCACTTTCCATCCACTTTCGATTTCGATGTTCAGCCTCTTAAGCACGGGATCGGCATCCTTGTCATATCTTAGAGTGAGGTCCTTGAACACGACTCGGGCTTTCTGCGGCCAGTCCGCGGCCGGGCTCGGTCCGTCCGTCTCCTCCTGCGGCAGCGACGTGAACTGAATCACTCGCTCCACGCACGTCATTTGTGAGATGACTTCTGTTGCCTGCTTCACTCCGTATTGGACCATGTTTACCAAAATCAGACCCTGGCTGATAGCCAGGCCAACGTTACCAGACTTGGTGCTACCTGTATTGAAAATATTTTGTGTTAATTATAATGCTTTAAATCTGTGGAACTACAGTTCCAAATATTTAAAGATGACTTTGACTGCTGGATGATATAATGTATAATATCATCCAGCAGTCAAAGGCATCCTTTCATTTTGAAACACATGCTTAAAATTCTTATCTGTATCGAACTCAATAAATCTTTTCAACTTACCATCATCCAAGAATAGGAAAGTGTAAGCAACCACGATGACGTACATACTGCAGATAAGACTTAGCCAGATGGCGAAGGCAGTGTTGGTGACCAGAGTTAAATACCTGTAGAATACATTTTTTCCATGAATATTGTACGAGACTGAGTAAAATCTTCATCATATTAATAATCGTCCAACCGCCTCTCGTTTCAGAACATTTGTTGGTAAAATGAATTGTTTTACTGAAATAAATTAAGAAAAGGTTCCTCCACTCACCATGCAGCCGTGTGCACGTCTTGCTTGTCATCAAACTGTATCTTCAGCAGCTCCTCCGCCTGACACGCGCGCACCGTGCCCAGACCTGACATGGTCGCCGTCACGTGCGAGAATACTGGACTACGGGACACGCCCTCCACTCTGTGCACAAAATCATTACAAATTGCATAACTTATTGCGAAAAGCTTGCTTTTCAGATATTGCTAGTTTTAAAAGTATTTAAATAAACAAACCTTTTGATAGCCTGCGCTGTACTGAGGTAGACGACGGTCATACCATACATGAAAATGGCGCAGACGCCAGTTGTCACCAGCATGAAGGGGTTTACGATGGCCACCATCACCAGAATACCCATCATCACCATGAAAACCTGTACAACAAGGGTTTTATACTTTCTATAGGTACTAGAATCTTATTTATAAATATGGGACAAATGAAAGCTAAGCGTTTTTGTTTTTCATCGAGAAGTTCGAATTCCCAGTGTAATATTGGTTGCTCCAGTCAACGCACTCGAAACCTCAGTTTATATTTTAGCCGGTAATTCTTCTAACTTCTTTGATTCACTCAACTGTTAACTAGGCATATGATTGCGGAAGGCCACTTGCAAAAAAGTTGTTTAAAATATACCTGAATAGTGTCCAAGTACATTCTCGGCAGTATTTCGTCGACGACACCCATGTCCTTAGAGAATCTATTAAGGATTCGGCCGGAGGGGTTGGTGTCGAAGAACCGCATCGTGGCGCTCAGTATGTTGCTGAACATCTGGTTGTGAAGCTTGATCGAACTGCGCATGCACGCCCACAGGAACAACATGGCTCTGAAATAGACCAAAATATTGAACTCAGCTAAATTTGGCTAGACTAAAACTAGTGACTGCAGCGAGGTAAAAAATTAAATGTACAAACCTTCCAGAAGTGATAATAATGCATCCAAAAATGGCAGCTGCCCATATGTAGATGTAGAAAAGATCATCAAGTTTTGCCGGTGCCACAGTTACAACATCAGGCACAGTACCGTTATTCGACAAGACGTCAGCTGTTTCATTAAACATAACTGCTGAAGTGATGGCAGCTATAGTCGTGGTCAGAGGATCCTCGGTTACAGTATACTCCGTGATATTCAACGGTATATCAGTTGTGTTACCAATGGTAACGTTTGAATGGCGGAAAAGAGGTTCATTTCCTACGTATTGTGCTTCTACGTCGTTCATCCTGAAATTAGAAATAAATATGTTAAGCAAAGGCAAGAAATGAAGAAAAATTGGTACAGCATACTTATTATATCCAACAAATTAAAACATATTTATACATTGAAAGGTAAAGTTACCAGCGTGTTAGCCACAGGTCACTGATGGACGTGATCACCTGAGCGAGAATGATCGCAAATACTGTAGAGCTGAGTAAGAACCAGCCGCTTCCTACACCGAAGTATTTAGTGTACACTGCACCCGGGACACGACCTGAAACAAATTAACGGAACATTAAAAGCAATGTTAAACACACAGTGCAGGCTATTCCGCGCATCATATTAACCTATAGGAATTAATAAATTGGAGGAGACCTAGAAGTCTTTGGGTAGAGATCACCATTCGGTTTTTCAATAGATAGTCATTATATAAGGTGAAGTTTTTAAGTAAATTATCATATAGACGTCATATACCTGTTCCTGTCATCTCCTCAACTTCTTCTTGTTCCATCAAATCTTCAATACCGTCCCCTTTCCCTATGCTGCTTGCATGTGACTGAAAATAAAACATAATGTCTTATCATTCATTGCTTGATTCATTGCTTCCCATGTCGTGTGCATTGTGCATCTTCACTTTATGCTTAAAATCTGAACAAATTTATGTTTTACTAATCTTTATATGAAAATGTGTAGTAGATGTTTATCCAAAGGCTTATGACACTCACCATGACAGAGATGCTGCGTTGGAATTTCATATGTTCGCTTGCAGGGGCAACTTCTTCATCTTCATCTTGTAAGAGTTCGGAAAACAGCGGCGTACGGGATACTTCGTCGAATGATCCTTGAATTTCTACTACACCCTGTAAAATGAAATGGTTATTTAGGATGGTATTTAAATAAGCTGTCTTTGGAAAAAGGCTGTGTATTCAACATATCCCGGAATAAACGTACAACACTCTACGTCTAATTGGGGTGTCCCAATTAGAATATTGTGTTAAAATCATAATACATACATAGTTTTTTTTCTTTTTACTACAACTATAAACATTATTTATTTATTAAATTAGTTACCTACGTAGCTTTTGGGAGAAAACTTTGGTCACATTTCAAATCTACGCACGCACACAGTCGTGAGGGTCCAGCGTAGTACTTTGACTGAACAATGGAATTGTGACTGTAATTTACGTAATTTAAATTATTTTTGGGATAAGAAACTTACAATATGTAACAAAAACCTGTGCGATCCGAAAGGGGCTCATAGGTACTGCAATAACGTGATATTTTTTTTTAAATTATCATAAAAAAAAAGTTATTGCTATTAAAAAATCTCATTTTTAGTTCATAAAAATTTGCAAATTTTCAACAGGGGTCATAAGTTATGACTTGTAGACACCCGTTAAACGACGCGACGGCCGCCCGCGCCCCATGTAATAACCCGGTAAAATTCCCCATTGAAAAAAAAATGGGACGATTTTTTTTGGATTTTTTTACAAATAAATACTACTCTCTTCTCTTTACTCTTTTCCTTTAATTACCACATAAATAGACTCTCAGTACGATATCTAACAACACCTTCACGGATCGGATAGGATTTTTTTTACATGTTGTATTTAAAAAAGACAGAAATCGATTCAGGAAACGATTCTGAGCAAACTAATTTTATAATGTGCATATATTCAGTAACACATTGTACATGAGACCAATATCAAACAGTGTGTTGACACACCCAACGGTGTGTCAAAAATTATCAAAGGATTATGCCTAGAATATGAGGATGAACTTCCTTACATAACATACGTCAGTTTGGAAAACTTCTGTGTACCTACAGTGTCAAAATAGGTCAATATAATACTTACGTGTCGTAATATGACGACTTTGTCTGCGCTCTTGAGGTGATGCAGCTGGTGCGTCACCACGATCCGAGTAGACTTCTCCAGAAGACCCATCACGCACTCGGAGACCATGTGCTTGCCCACGTGAGTGTCCACAGCTGATAGTGGGTCGTCCAATAGATAGATATCAGCCTGCCAAAAACGGTTAATTGGAGATGATAAAGTAAATCCTTTAGTTTTGACTTCCAGTCCTAATACAGTCGATTTTTTTATTTTATTTTTAAACTCGTCACATGTTCAAAGTCAAAATCTCCGGCTCGCATTGGATAAATCTTATTCTACACTGACGAGCAATATGAAAAAGCCACTAACTTATTAAATATTTCCAAAACCACGCAAGATAACTTCTTGAAGTAAAAAGCAACATTCAAGTGTATTTAATAGCGCATAAAAAACCTATAAAACTGTTTTCAATTATTTTTTTTACTTCATGTAGCTAACTTGTGTGGTTTAAGAGATATTTAGATTTTTTTGGCACTTTGCAAGTGGCTTTTTTATATTGCTCGTCAGTGTATATTCGCCGGTTCTCGAGGGAGGGAAAACCAGTTGTGGGACCGTTTTGCCTTTAATATCCATGTAACTCAAAAAAATCCTAATTAATTAAATAAATCATTTTAAAGGTTCTGAAAGATTGGATGTGCTTCTGGATGCATTTTTGGAACAACTGAAGTAGACCATATCCTACCTGTCTGTAACAGGCGCGGGCGAGTCCAATCCTCGCTCGTTGTCCACCGCTGAGACTGATGCCTCTCTCGCCCACCAGAGTCGAGTCACCATGAGGCAGCAGTTCGAAGTCCCTCACCAGGGCACACGCTTTTATCACCTATTGCGAAAGGTTGAAGATTATTTAATATGACAAAGCTTGGACATGCAAATGTTTATTTCTAGGAATTCCATCTCCTTTATCTGTTCTGTCGGTCATGCACGACCTTCTTCTTTATTTTCTTTTAATATTGGATTCTACTCGTGTATAAAAAAAAAAAAATAAGACCTTGGAAAAGGTGGAAATGGTGTTCTTGACCATACATTTTTATCTCTTTTTTTTATTGAAATTTCCAAAGCAACTTCAATAGATTAAGTGGTGTTCAAAATACGTACCTTCTTGTACCTAATGCGATCATAGGGTAGACCAAACAAAATATTCTCTCGAACAGTGGCGACGAACAGCCAGGGTTCCTGACTAGCGTACGACACTCGTGCTCCGCCCAGAGAGAACGTTCCATCTTTAGGAGTCAGCTCACCCAGGATCAGTTGTAGGAGAGACGACTGTTGATACAAGAAAATGTTTAAGATTTTTACTTTTTTCAACTTAGGTCGTTTGCTTTTTATCTTTCATTGACGGAGCCTGTGACTCGCCAGAAGAGTTTATTATTAACAAAATGCAGTCAGTTTTGTACAAATTATTTCGGCACAAAATGGATATCAATTATATCTTTTACAAGTCTAACCTTGCCAGAGCCGACTGGTCCTGCAACGCCAACAAACTCTCCAGGTGCAGCTTTCAAGGTGATGTTTCTCAGGGTGTCGACGACAGAGTCGGCCTGCCAGCTCGCCGTCACGTTAGATATAGTCAGACCCGTCAGTCTCGGCTTCTCCTGAACTTTCTTCTCTTTCTCTGCTCCATTGGCCAACAGAGATTTGGAATCGAGTACGATATTCGCTGTTAATTTCTCTGGTTCATTTTCGTCTAGCAATAAGAATTCCTGAAGAGAAAAGTAAACATTAACGTAAGTATTCCACAAATAGTTATAAGTACTAGAATGCTTTCAACTCTTAGCCAAGAGGATAATTAATAATATTGGAAAAACCATCTTACCTCCAGTCGTCTGATGGTAACTTTTGTTTCAGCTAAGTACGCAAGTCCCATAGGTAAAAAGATGTTGCACGCCAGTTGCATCAAGTTGAAGTACTGGACCAAAGAGAAGGTGGTCTGAGCTCGAATGTCGCCGCCAATCAGGACGAATGCTACTATAGCAGAGAACAAAATGAATCGCTCGGTGAACACGCTCAGGGCTGTAGAGAACCCTTTGACGAAAGACGTCCTCAGAATGTAGCCGACTTCCAGTCTGAAAATAATAAACACATTGGGTATGTTATTGACGCAAACGGTTTTTGTGTTTGTGTTT
Organism: Agrochola litura; assembly: GCA_949152395.1. Lineage (NCBI taxonomy): Eukaryota > Metazoa > Arthropoda > Insecta > Lepidoptera > Noctuidae > Agrochola > Agrochola litura. The sequence goes on from OX424508.1 coordinate 9,294,117, forward strand.
TAGTGAACGAGGACTCAAATACTAGTGAGAAATACATCATCATAATTATGATCGATTCAGCCATAACACGTATACTGCTGGATATTGTCCTCCCCAAGCACCTCCACTTCGACCGGTTCTGTGCTACTCGTAACCAGCGGCCTTCACCAGATCATCGGTCGACCTTAGGGCTTTCGCCGCTACGTATTCCGGTACGCGGTCGCCACTCCGGTACCTTTCGGCCTCTTCGGCCATCTGTTCTGTGAGCAATGTGTCCTACCCACTGCCACTTAAGTTTGGCAATTCTTCGGGCTATGTCGGTTACCTTAGTTCTTATAAGGATATCTTCATTCGATCACGTAGGGAAACTCCGAGCATAGCCCTCTCCATTGCCCTTCTCAGCCTTCTAATGTAGCCTATTGTGAGCGACCACGTTTCAGTGCCATTGGTCATCACTGGCAACACGCACTGGTCAAAAACTTTCGTCTTGAGACACTGCGGTATATGAAACAAGAAGATAAAACGTAGCTTCCCGAACGCTGCCCAGCAGAGTTGGATTCGACGATTGACCTCTTTCTCGAAGTTGGACCTACCTAACTGGACAGTTTGTCCTAGCTAGGTAAACATAATCGTCCACAACTTCGAGTGTAGAGTCTCCGATCTTCATGAGGGTGGGTGTTACATGGGCATTTGACATGACCTTCGTTTTGTCCATGTTCATTTTAAGACCCACTCTTTCGGAAACTCTACTGAGGTCATCTATCAGTGTACTAAGGTCCTCCATTGTGAGACAATGGAGGACCTTAGTACACTGCATGATTACTATATCATCGGCAAACCGAAGGTGAGTGATGTACTCGCCGTGGATGTTGATGCCAACCCCATTCCAGTCCCTTGAAGACATCCTTCAGTATAGCGGTGAACAGTTTCAGAGAGATAATGTGAGAAGTACGTTACAGCCATAAAATAAAAGAGGAATTAAGACAGAAATTTTCCACGGTGCAGTGCTGTGTCTAATTACCTTTTCTGTTTTCGTTTAAGTATCTCATTTTGATTATTCTATCAAGTATATTGTTTTCTATTATTGAAGCCGTTTATACGTAAGGATACTTACTTTCTTAACCGGTGGACTAGTTTTTCGAAGGGTTTCTCCCAAGCGTACATTTTGATGACCTGTACTCCTTCAACTAGTTCACTCATCACCTTCACTCGTTGATCTGTTCGATTTGCTATTTTACCGCGGAGCTTTCCTTGAAGATTGCTCAAATATACTAGAAACAAAAGAAAATTTTATTATTTACTAGAAACAAAAGGATTGTAATAATTTAATGAGGGTTACTTATGGCTCACTTCAGTTCAGTTGCTTATTTGCCATCTTTGTATTAATACCTACCTATAATTCCGGGCACACTAGGTATTGAAAACTTTTAGTATCAAATTGATAAAAAAGTTCAAATCATAGTTTACCTTGTACAAGTATGGTTTGCACAGCAACGACGAGCATAGCTGAGAGGGTGGCGATGCCGATATGCTGCCACACCAAGTAGCACACCACAGGCACCACAATAGGCGTTATCCACAAATAATTGAGGAATAAGGTCACTAGGTCGAACCGATTCACGTCATTTGACATCAAGTTGATTACTTGTCCGGGTTCTGTCTTGCTCAAACCGGCACGGTTGAGTTTCAGTATCTAAAAGTTAAAAAAAGCATGTTACTCTGGTTTACCCAAATATCATATTCATTTATAGCTGATCTTCGTAGAGAAGACATAATTTTCAGCCTCAAAATGTTGCCTTATCCTCACCTTTCTATACATTAAAGAACAGCAAGCTATCCTTATTCTCATGCCGACCCGACCCTGGGACAGGTTCGCATGGTTAAGCATCAGAGCTGACAAAGTACTACACAAGTTCATCAAGAAATTGTAGATGTGTGCCTCGCGGTAGCTTTCTGGAGTCTTCTTTTTTGAAAAGTATTCTATAAATATGGCTAAAGTAAAAGGGATAAGGGGCCTGAAACAAAAATAAAATGGAATGGTTAAACACGGCTTAGGAGAACTGATGCCAGGGCGTTGTCTTATTCAAATCTGTGCTTACCAAACAACGATCATAAGCAGGCCTACAAAAAGACCGCACAACATGTACTCAAACCAGAAGGATCTGACTATTGCCTTCGTGAAAGAAGGCTTGGTGCCGTTTTTCTTTGCATTGTCCAGCTCCTCGTGCCAGGCCTGTTCCAGGCGGTCGCCGAGGCGGCCGGACGAATCTTCGCTGCGGGCTTGCCACAAGTCGCTCAACGTTAAGCCTTGCTTGAACCCTTTCCGAAATAGCCTGAAGCTCCATCTAGAAATATAAATAAATTATATTACTATTCAAGTGCCACTGTTATAAAAATCAATTAAACCAAAACGAATTATTTAAAGTGTAACTCCCATTAGTTAAATGAAATAAAATATTTGAAGGGATGAGAGTTCTTCTCCTTATTACTGGTACATACGTTGAACTTATACTGTTACTAGTATTATGTCATCGTCAGATCTGGTACAGTTACTAATTACCATGCTAATCTAAAAAAAAAACCGGCCAAGTGCATGTCGGACCATGCACAATGTAGGGTTCCGTAGTTGGGATGAATTTATCCCAAGAACAAACTGAACTTTGTAGTTGAAAAAAAAATCTTTCATACAGAATGTATGGGAGAACATGTTTTTACAACCGCAAATCTAAGTTGGTCTATTATTACTCGTTAACTTGTAAAGCCTACTCAGCTGTGATAGTTTTCCTTTTAAATTCGTTATATAAGCTACTGTCGTGAATTTTTTCACATATCTAAAACCAACCATTTAGCTGGCAGGGGGGGGGGACACTTGACTCTAACAAAAATTTGCACTTTAAAGCTTAATATTTCGCAAACGGATCTCTGAATTCAAAAATGGTTTAAACACACTCACAATGTTTTTAAAAGACCTTTCCAACGATACCCCACAACAAGGGACAGAAAAAAAAAATCATCCTCACTTTAAAAATATTTTTTTCATAATTTTATTTTACCACTTTGTCGGCATGATTAAAATGTATACCCATGCCAAATTACAACTTTCTAGTACTAACAGTCTTGGAGCTAGACCGCAGACAGACAGACAGACGGACATGACGAAACTATAAGGTTTACTACGGAACCCTAATGACTTGTTGAATGGAAAAGTCAAGCGCGTGAAGCAAAAGGTTTTTTTTTTGTTTTTTGAAGCTGTTCTATTTCTGACTTCCGCACAGCGATTTTTTCATGAAACTACACTATCTAAGCGTAGTGTAATTATACTATCAGCAACCCATTTATCATGAATAGGTACCGTTTTAAAAATCACTGTTCAATGTTTTCTTTTCTTATCTCATCGGTAATAATAACGATGAGTCGATGACTTTGCGAATACGAAGTGTCGTAAGCAATATCTAATTATGTACATGGTCATTGGTTCATAGAGATACGAACAGTTTCGATTGTGTTTTGAATATATAATATCATTGTAATTATTATATGAGAGCAGTGGTGGCCCAGTGGTAACGGCCGCGACTTACGAGTTGTAGGTCGTAGGTTCGAACCCAGACAGGCGCTTTACTTTGTGTTAATTATTTCATCACCACTGCTCTCAAAACGGTGAAGGAAAACATCATAAGGAAACCGGCATGTCCTAGAACCGAAAATTCGAAGACATGTGACATCTACCAACCCGCACTGGGCCCGCGTGGTAGATTACGGCCCACTCTCTCTCACAGAGAGGAGGCCTGTGTCCCAGCAGGGGGAACATTTTATTACAATTATTACATTGTGTCATTGTTTTTTTTATCTATTCATATAATTATGTAGGTAGGTAGTAGGTACATAGATAATATACCTATCATAAAAAATCTAATTACCTAAGTTATAGACATCGAGTGATCTTTGGAAAAATGTCTACAAAGATATGGATAGTAGTAGATAGATTTGTTATCCATATAGTGATACAGGATATATAGGACATGATCTACCCACACCTAAAGCTCGCGCTTCTACAGAGTCGTGATGTTTTAAGGCCACGGCGAGGGGGGATTCAGCCTCGGATCGCATCGGAGTCAAGACGTCGCGGAACTGTTCTCGATTCGTGGTACTCAATTATTGTGTTAATTGTAATTTGTGATCATTGTGTTAATTTGTGATTTTAATAAACGTCGTCGCACCCAGTGTGTGTATAATTTAGCTAGTGTGATTAATTTGATAGTCAATTATAATGTGATCTGAATTTCAAACTGTTTTTCTATTGCGAATTAACCAACACTACCGACACTACGCCCACAGTAGTTAAAATATCGCTGATAATAACGAAAGAGTCACATACCCGTCTCCAACATATATATTAATGACCTACCTTGCCTTACAAAGAACAGCCATGAAATTGTGTTATTTGCAGATGACACATCACTCTCAGTTAAGCTTAAACGACAAGTGACAGTTACTGACGATGAACATAATGCTAAAATAGTACATTGGTTTAGTCTTAATAATTTACATAAGACTAAATGTATTAGATTTCTGACACCTAACGTTAAGCAGATGAAAACCATGTACCAGTAAATGGGGTGGAATTGGATCTTGTGGACACCACTGTATTCTTAGGTATTACTTTGGACACGATGCTACAGTGGGGTCCACATATAACCAAATTGTCGAAGCGGCTAATATCTGCAGCCTACGCAGTCTATAAAATCCCTAATTTGACTGATGTAGAAACAGCTCGGTTAGTATATGTTTGTTATTTCCATAGTGTAATGTCGTACGGCATTTTGCTGTGAATAAATGCAGCCGACATTTCAGGCTATATTTGTGCTGCAGAAACGAGCCATTCGAGCAATTTATTACCCAAATTGTAGGCATTCACTGAGGAATACATTTAAGGACATAAACATAAACTAAGTTTTTTAAAATTAAAAGTGACATTTTTATTGATTCACGTGACATATTATTATAATATGAGGACTTAGGTATGTGGGTCTTTTTTTTTCTTTTTCTTAGTTTGTTTTAATAATGATCTGGCTGATTGAGTTCTTTATGCGGCCTATCTAAATGTCCTTTCTTTGGTGTTGTTCGTCGAGTCATTGAGCTCCTTAAGTTTTGAGTTGAACTGCACGATTACTGACAAATGCGTACACTGACTAAACAGGTTCAGTCAATCTGTGTGATTCTTTCCTAAAAAGACACTAATCTACATGGTCTTCACACATGATCTGACTAAGATTATGTCTGGACTTTAAAAGAGACTGTGACCTCTGGTTGTTTCGGCCTTTGTTCTCAGAGTAGTCAGATAGGAAGTACCGGACTCATCTGGTTTTTAAAATATGATTGACGTCGAAAAGTATTTGTGCAAACCTACTTACAGAAATAAAATCATTTATCATTTATGCAGGAGATGATTAAACCTCTTCACGTGCCTACGTATTCTTATGTTCTTGTTTATCGTGGTATTTTGGAGATTATAGTATCTTTATCGATTCGTTCAGGAAATATCTTCGGTTTCCTCTGATAAACACAACTGAGATAAGTAGATTTGCAGGCAGCTAACTACTATTAACTTTTTTTAAGTCATGTTGTGCGTATGCTGAGTAGTCAATTCTCAATACCATAAGGCAAAATTTAAGAACCTATATATCTTTTCACACCACTTGCTCGATAGTGTCAATGTCAAATAATATGTTATGCAAACCTAACCTAAAGTAAGTCAGTAAGAGCCAGTAGCCGAGCAAAAATATTGTACTGAATTTCATTATAACCCCGCTGGTCAGTAATGTGATTTGAACAAGGGGATAAAAATGTCTCCCTTTTGGGTGAGCTTGAATCCCTCGCTGCACTCAGGATTCTAGTCTCAACCACTGCGCTCGGGGGCACTAGAAATTATTCCATACGCTCGGGATTCAATATTGCGCCCGTGACATAAGACACTGCTTTATCCCTATCTAGAATAATCTACAATTGATATTGACATTGAACTTTCTATATTATTATTATCTCGCCTCCTCTCAACAACAATTTTTATCTCATTTCGGTGTCAATCTATGGGGAGATGGATCGAAAAAGATAAGTGTAGGAAATCTTACATTCTCGTACCAGCCACTAGAACGATTTCTTTAAAAAAAGTCATTGCACACGTAATAATAATAATAATTTTTGCCCTCATCTAATGATGCTCATTCTGAGTACCTACTAAACTCTTATGTAGGGTATATAATTGTGTGTTTAAGTATGTAATTGAATATATTTACAAATAAGGTCATTTATTGGCTTCCCCCCGGATCCCTGTGCGGTACAGACGTGTTTTAAGTTAGCTATATTGTCAAAATTTAATTTAAATAATTAAAATCAAATACCAAAAATATTGTGCAAGTACCAGGCGCGCATAAACAGTACGAAGCCAGGAGTAACCAGTGTGCGACGAGCATCACCTATATGAGCTATCTCTATGCAACAACTGCGTGAGTAATTAACTAATTCGCCAATAAGGTCAAAACCACACCTCTCGTCGCTAATCACCAGCACTACTTGCGCGCACGCGACTCGACGGTCACCGCCCACCTACCGTACCAGTGCGCACGCACTGGGAGCGTAGCTGTCACCTAATACCAGGAGTACTCGTCCAAGTTTGCGGCGCTAAAGTGAAACTAAATAAATATGTCGCTTCAACGTACTCCTCCGCAAGTAGCGACCTCCTCGGAAGCTTTGATCTCCCCATACCGCGGCGGCTCTGAACCGAATATTCCCACTTGCGGTCTTGATGAAGTAAGTCTTAGTGACTTCTCAAAAAATGTAAGTACGCGAGTACCTAAACGGAAACATGACCAAGAATATAAAGAGGAGTGGCAGTCCTTCAAAACAGAGATTATCAGTACATTGAAAACTTGGTCTGATTCTCAAAATAATAAGATCGATCAAGTACTAACTAGCGTGAACGAGATCAGACAGGAATATCGTGAACTCCGTAAATCTGTTGAATTTAACTCAGAAAAGTTCGACGAGATAATTGCGAATGTAGCGCAATTAGAGAATGAACGGCGCAATAACCAGAAATACATACAATTACTCGAAAATAAATTAGAATCTATGGAGCGAAGTTTAAAAGGTTCAACTATTGAGATACGGAACATCCCAATAAACGATACTAAGGAGACCACAAAAGATCTGATCAACGTAATTAAAAACGTGGGAAAAACCGTCAGTGTAGACATTGAAACATCAAGTATCCGTGATATTTTCCGAGTAAACACCAAAACAGACGGTTTTAAACCTGTAATCGTTGAGTTTACCAGTAAACTAATGAAAGAAAGTATGTTAGCTGCCGTAAAAAAGTTCAACCAGGTCAATAAGGACAGCAAACTAAACACTACCCACCTACAAATAAAAGGGCCGCAGACACCGATATACGTAGCGGAAACTCTAACTGCAAACGCGAAAAAGCTTTTTTATTTGTGCAGACAATTTGCCAAAGAACACCAATATACATTTTGCTGGGTAGCACACGGACGGATATTCCTACGTAAAACCGAAGGACAGAAACAAATTCGAGTTGATAGCGAATTAGATCTTACTAATCTTAGAGGGCAACACTGACTATCCGCCGTAATGATCAAACTCGCCAAAACATGTTTGTTACCATTTTTAGTTATAACTTTTTTAATTGACTTTTTACTTTTTATGTTCACTGTTGTAACTTGCATGCATGTTAACTTTTCATTGATTTTTGTCTGTATTTACACAAACTCCACTAAACAGATCATCAAACTCTACACTCTCACTCTCAGTCATCTATCTTTTAGAACACACAATACTACATCCAAGGCTCATGTTAACACATTTTCTCACGGCTTGTATACCCACTTAGCTACTATAACCATTAAAACTTTTTATTTACAGCAGAGCTTTATAAAAGCAACATTTATGCATTTAAGGAAAATTCGATCATAATTCCCAATTATCAATAAATAATGAATTGGATGAGCTAACGGTTGCTGACTCAAGGACTTGTGATATTGATGACTGCTCCAGTTTAATTTATACCGAAAATTCTCCTTTGAACATTATTGTACAAAATATAAGAAGTGTTAACCGAAATTTTTCAGGATTGCAAACCCTCATCAAACGGTCAGAAATTGACTGGGATGTGATCGTTCTAACGGAATGTTGGTTATCTCGGACACCGTTTATTCCACTCCTAAGTGGTTATCATTTCGCAAACACACATGCTAACAGGACACAAAACGAGGGCGTTATTGTTTATTATAAATCTACCCTTACCTATAAAATATTAAAACCATCGCTCATTGATGGTAATTGTCTGATTATCATTATCAATTCACAAACTGTGGTTCTCTGTATTTATCGCCCCCCGGGGGAAAGAAATGTGTCAAAATTTCTTGAATCTCTAAACAATATTTTACTAACATTATCGTCATACAATAATATTTTCCTTACTGGCGATATTAATATAGACATAGCGCCTTCTTCTTCCGATGCAAGAGCGGAAATTTACCTTAATGTACTAGCCTCTCATGGTATGTTGCCTGCGTACTATATCCCCACTCATTCTCAAACCTGCCTTGACCACGTAATTGTCAAGGCTAAACTTTCGGTGAAGTGTTTTGTTGCCCATACAACACTAACCGACCACTACAGCATCATTATAAGCCTTTCTCATATGAGCTCCTCACACCATCTTTCAAATACAATACGACGTATTCATTATCCATCCCTTGACGAAAAAATTAAAACTATTGATTTCGACAGTATTTACTCCTTAGATAGGGCTAGTAAAGCTGTATCTTTCTTCCTTAAGACCCTAACCACTATAATGATTGCTTGTACTAAAAAGATCACTGTTCCAAGACGTAAGCGATTGATTAAGCCGTGGATTACTCCTGGACTGCTACGATGTATGCGCAATCGAGACAATCTTCATCTCAAGTCTAACAAGCATCCAAATGACGAAGTTGCAAAAATAACCTATACACGTTATCGTAATTTTTGTAATGACATTCTAAAAAAAGTTAAACAAGAGCATGATAAGGCTGAACTCTCTAAATGTCAGGGCAACACTAAGAAATTATGGGACACCATCAAAACAATCACCTACACTACTAAACAGAAAAATCCACCCATGGATCTAATTGATCCAAATCAGCCCAAAGACTCTGTCAATGAGATTAATCGATTCTTTGTAAGCATCGGTAGGTCTTTGGCGGGATCTATCACAGGTTTTAACCCTGCCTCATACCAGACTTCTTCTCTACTGCCTTGTTTCTTCTCTTTTGTCCTTCTGCCCACTGATGGGGATGAGATCAAAATCATCATAGCATCTCTTAAAACCACTTCTGCCGTGAAGTGTGACGACGTTCCCAGTGAATTAATTAAAAGATACTGTAACTTATTATCTGACCCTATCGCGTTTATCTGCAACATCTGCCTTTCCACTGGTGAATTTCCCTCAGATCTCAAGAAATCCCTAGTTCACCCAATTCACAAGTCTGGTAGCAGGGACTGTGTCAATAACTACCGTCCAATATCCATTTTGCCTACACTATCTAAAATTCTTGAGAAAGTTATTAACAAGCAATTAACGAATTATCTAGAAACAAACAAACTTTTATCTGATAATCAATATGGTTTTCGTAAAAGCAGATCAACAAGCGATGCCGTACATCAACTTACTGATACCATAGTTTCTAGGATGGATGAGAGGAAAAAGGTCCTTACGATTTTCCTCGACTTGGCGAAGGCTTTTGACACCGTCTCTGCGCCACTTTTACTGAAGAAGCTAGAACACCTCGGAATTCGTGGCGAACAATTAAAATTGTTCGAAAGTTACCTGAATGGCAGAGCTCAACGTGTCGTAGTGGATGAATGGTTGAGTGATGACTGTGAAGTCAATATCGGAATTCCTCAGGGTAGTATATTAGGGCCTACCCTCTTTTTAATTTTCATCAATGACCTCTGCCAGTTAAACCTTACTAACGGCAAGATTATTACATTCGCGGACGACACGGCTCTTCTTTTCTATGGAGATACTTGGGAGGAAGTGTACCACTTTGCTCAGAAAGGTTTCTCGCTAGTTATGACCTGGCTAAACAACAACTTACTCTCTCTTAATACAGGCAAGACTAAATACATAACATTTACATTAACAAACACTCACCTCACTCAAAACCCTTTATTAAATATCACGGCCCACTCATGTAACAACAGCTCTTCCTGCTTGTGCTCATGCCCAAAACTCGAAAAAGTGGACTCTCTCAAGTACCTCGGTGTGACTATAGACAAAAACTTGAACTTTAATTCCCACATCGATCTGTTGTCGAAGAGGATTAGGAAGCTCATCTTCATTTTTAAAAGCCTACGACGTGTTGCAGATGCAAAAGTTCTTAGGACAGTATACTTTGCACTTTGTCAATCTGTACTAAACTATTGCATCTCTGTCTGGGGTGGGGCCCCTAAATCATTTATGATTAAAATCGAGCGAGCACAAAGAGCAGTCCTAAAGGTGGCCCATGCTTTACCATTTTTTCACCCTACCTCTGAACTCTACGATAAGTGCAAGGTTCTTACTGTTCGGCAACTGTTTATCGTTCAAACAATCTTGCGTAAACATTCTACTTTGTACTACAACTCATCTTTAAACGCTCATAAACGTATTAAAACAAATGTATGTTCTACTGAACTGTGTAGAAGTAGTCTTTCGCATCGCAACTTTTGTTTCCTTGGCAGCTATTTATACAATAAAATAAACTCTACTTTAAATATATACCCTCTTACTAAAGCAAAGTGCAAGCAAGTTCTCACCACGTATTTCCTGAACCTTGATTACGATAGCACTGAAAGGTTCCTTATTGTTTTTAGATAAATGTGTTTTTCAGCCTGTCCATCACACCACACTACACCACACTACACCACACCGCATCACACCGCACCACACCGCACCACACCGCACCACACCGCACCACACCGCACCACACCACACCACACCACACTGCACCACTTTGCATCACACTACACTACACCACACTTCACTGGTACCAACACTTTTCAACAATAACTTTTAATTTTGTATCTTTTCTATTTCTTTTTTTTTTTTTTTTTTTGTTTACTGTGTTCTCCTACCAAAGGTAAAAATAATTTGTAAATATTATCTTTATGATTTAATAATCAAACACTGTTTTTGGGGGGGGCCTGGTAATCTGTGTGACAGGTTTTCCTAGTGCAGATACCAGTCTCCCACAAAGGATTTATCAGATATTGTAATCTTCATATTTTTAAGGCGCCTTTGTGGAAGAGAAATAAATGTTTATTATTATTATTATTATTATTTTAATCATAATGCTCCAAAATTTATTTTCCATGTAACAAAACTAAAAATATAATATCCTAACCTAACTGAAACAATTAACAATTTAAACTAAAACATGGCGTCGAAAAATTCCTCCGCATCGCTGTCGACTGGTAATGTGCTCAAGAGACTGGCGGCATTGCCACGTTGGATGGCAATGCTTAGCCTCTGGCCAAGGTAAAAGCCAGCCCTTGGGTTACGGAAAGTGTCAACCAGGGCTCGGAAATGTTATTTAAAATAACGTTTTTAAAACGTTTCGAACAGTTCTTTGTACAACCAGTAAAACATTTTGTTCGGAATTAAAACAAAATGAGAACATTTTCAAAAACCGGTTTATTCCGCAAGACGCCACGAACGGGGCGTGCGCCGACAAGCATGAACTTGTTTAGTTAAATTGTACCTTATCTTCAGTTCATTACATCATTGATTCCAATGCGCTTGCCGCCTACGTATTGATTTGGGTTGTGTTGCGAGTTTCCTATTAATCAACCCAAAAATGGTTAAAAACGTTTTATTAACCAAGAACGATTTAAATTTTGTTCTTCTTCAAAAACGTTATAACGTTCCGTTCGAACGTAACCGAAACAAATAGTTTCTTAGGTTTTTAAGACGAAAGCGTTTCGATAAATATACCGTTATCTGAGCCCTGGTGTCAACTAGTCGTTTGGAGATTTCATTGAACAGACCATGAGCACTCGGACCCCACTCTATAATAAATATTAAATATTTCAAAGTGGAGTACTTGAAAATTAAAACTAGGAGTATATACCTATATCGTTCCCTACCCAGAAGACAAGCAGATACTTACGTTAAAAAAACATTGGAGATCACGTTGGATTTTTCATGAGGATTCTTCTCCGTTAGTATCACTTTGGACTCCATGGCGTACCGAAGATTGTTCAAAGTATATACTTTTATAACTATTGGTTTCCACAGCAGCTGTGTAGATATCGAAACTGAAGATCAGCGAAGACTGCCGGCTAACCTAAATAAATAAATAAAATATATTAGCTGCATAACGAAAGGCATGCAAGAATTGGGGGAATTACTATTTCTTCGTAATTTAGTATCGATTTACTACTTAAACTATCAAAACAGATAACTATTTTTAGAAAGGCATAATGAAAGCGGGCCAACTGTTCTCAAATTTCAAACAATAACCGATGAACGTATAAAAATATGAAATCAGCAATGCGGTTTTTGATAAAAAAAAAAATAGTGGTACTCCGGGAGTGCTGACAGAAGTGAAAACTTGAAAAAAAATCGGCACCGCGGTAATCAACGCGTTGATGTCTTTTACTCCACGGTGTCGGTAAATTGCGTTACAGTGTCGTGAAATCAATGGTTTAGTCCCATCTCAAAAATGCCTAACGCACCTAAAAAACTTTTCACTTCAAAAATAATAAAGAAGAACAGCCGGTCTATTCTACCGCGAGAATTTAGGTGAAGTGAGCTTGAAATGTACAGTCGACCCGTCTAAGACGGGGATTGGTACTGTTGGTACTGCTTACTTCAAACTCTCGGTTTGTAAGTACCCAGTTAGTCGCATTATCAAATATAAAAAAAAATATTTTTCTATTATTTAAGTCGGTTCAAAATGCACTGTTGCTACGACGTAGGCGTAGGTATCCCGCTACGCTGCTACGACACAAACTCAATCAAAAGGGAAACTAGGAAACAATTCGGGAAACTACTTTGACCAGCACTTTAGTATTAGGTTCTGAGTAAATAAGCTAAGCACCGACAATATCAAAGTATCGTAATTGGCGTTTTATCAAATAAACATCGTTTTCGGTGTTAAAGACTCGTTTTAGGACGTTTTCTTATAACTTCATGTTACTGAGGTGTATCCCAAGGTATTGTTCTTTTTATTTATTTATTAAAGAACACCAACAGCATATACATTCAACAATTGGATTAAAGATAGTCATAATAATAATTAAGAACAAGGTTCCGATTTTCTCCTGTATTTTCAAAATTCAAATTCAAAAGTCATTTGTTCAAACAAGGCGGAGAATCAGCACTTTTCGAACGTCAAAATTACATAAGACAGTCCCCCAAAAACGCCCGCCCTTCACCACTTCCTAGTGCCTTTAGCTGGGAAGAAGAAGTGGCGCAAAAAACTCCCCAGCAGCACAGCTGTCTGTTCAAGTTGGAAAAAAAAATTGATTCTATACAATAGTATGCAAAATAACTATAATAATTGTGATATAATTATGAGGAGGGTCGTCTTATAACCTCATGACATAAACAGCTAAACAGACCCAAATCAACGATCTGCAGATCATACAAATTTTTGCCCGTACCCGTAACGCAGCAGTCAATCACTTAATCAATGTGCTAATCAATGCTGACATTTGACTGCAATTCTTGCATGTATTTTAGTTTCGTAATGCCTACCCACTTCTTGCAAATATTCTTAAACATTTACCCACTTCAAGCAATTATTGGCAATGTAAAACATTGAGGGTAAGACAGCTGTTTTTTAATATACATTACATTCATTAATATCGGAGACATTGCAATAATAGCCTGTACTAGCTAGTAAACTCTAAAGCCTTAAAGAAATGAGGCTTCATTACGTTTAATTTCAACTGAAGGAAAATTTTAAGGTCTGTTTAATTGTAATTCCTGAATATGTATGTATTATTTTGTGTCTCTTTTATTATGTCGTGTATCTCTTAAAGAAAAACATTTTTTAAATTTTTTTCTTAATGAGATTGCCTCAAATAATATCTACACCATTTTGGAAGCATCTACCTGCCGTAAAGAGAAGGAACAAATACATAAACAATTATGTAATCATACTCCTGGGATACTGTCACAGTAGTTGGCTACTGGGTTACGGCAATCATTATGTTGTCAAAAAATACTTACTTATGATTTATAAGCAAGCCGATGAACTTTTGTTAGCACTCAGTATTTTAGTACCACAATAAGGACTAGGTATGTTAAAATATTTTTGGTAATTATTTTAGCACCAAAAACTTAGTTAAAATGATACACTTGCACTTTCCAAAATTACTAAAATATGGAGTGAAATAAAAAAAAAAATACCTTTTCTCAAAAATATTAAAACGTAAAGTTTAAAATCTCATCTACTGGTGGTCTAAAATTTAATTGTGCTACTTTATTAATATAAAGCACACCGTATCTTAAATAATTATCAATAAAAAATCGCGTCCACGTTCTAACCGCACCGCGGTGGAGCGTTGATACCGCACTGACACACGTTGTTGATAGTAAGTCCTACACTATGAGGTTAATATGTACATAATATTTATACTCACGCGTACCGTCTTATCACACTCCTACATTACAATCTGTGTGATTTCGTACTGTCATCATTACAGTGACGTGCCTGAAAAGGCGCATCACTGTTTCATTCTCATCAAGGTTTGCCAGATTTCGTAATAGGTACGTTACCTATCTTAACAGAGAACGCGCGAAGTATAGTTCGCGTTATCGCGACAATGTAGCCCCAGCATAAGAATTGCCAGCCACGCGCATTTGTGTGTAGTGTGGCCGTGGGTCGCAGTGTATAATAAAAAAAAAAACCGGCCAAGTGCATGTCGGACCACGCACAATGTAGGGTTCCGTAGTTGGGATGAATTTATCCCAAGAACAAACTTAACTTTGTAGTTGAAAAAAAAATCTTTCATACAGAATGTATGGGAGAACATGTTTTTACAACCGCAAATCTAAGTTGGTCGATTATTACTCGTTAACTTGTAAAGCCTACTCAGCTGTGATAGTTTTACTTTTAAATACGTTATATAAGCTACTGCCGTGAATTTTTTCACATATCTAAAACTAACCATTTAGCTGGCAGGGGGGGGGGACACTTGACTCTAACAAAAATTTGCACTTTAAAGCTTAATATTTCGCAAACGGATCTCTGAATTCAAAAATGGTTTTAATACACTCACAATGTTTTTGAAAGAACTTTCCAACGATACACACCAAGGGATAGAAAAAAAAAAAATACATCCCCACTTTACGTGTAGGGGAGGTAGGTACCCTAAAAAAAAATTTTTTTCATAATTTTATTTTACCACTTTATCGGCATGATTAATATGTATACCCATGCCAAATTACAACTTTCTAGTACTAACAGTCTTGGAGCTAGACCGCGGACAGACAGACAGTCAGATGGATATGACGAAACTATAAGGGTTCCTTGTTTACTACGGAACCCTAAAAAGCGAAGCTATGTACACGTGCTTAGCTCAGCCGTGGCTTGCTGTGGAGCAGTGCCTTAAAGCAAAACATACGGAACCTCTCGGATCCCTCTTTTGCTTGAAAACTGATGACTTAAATCATTTATTTGCATTTCGTAGATAGTTAATCGTTATTCAAATAAATCTTATAATTTCAGTTAGTTAGCAAGCAGATAAGTAAATTACAGCTGCTTATTTCTGCGATTAATTATTACACAATTATACGCAATATTAAGGCAATAGATAAAAAAAAAGCCCAAAAAGTTAGGTACAAAAAATTTCCTCTAATTGGATTAATCTGTCACTCATTACTCAATTCACATTCTGTCTGTCGCAGTTTGAAGTTTCTCTGAGCCCTGAGCTATGAGTTTGCCTATCCATTGGAGCAAAGCAGAACGGAGAAGTGGAAATATTACCCCACAGGATTCTACTTCCCTGCTTTAGTAGACTGCGACATTACTCCAGTGGTTCCCAAAGTTGACTGGATCGCGACCCACCTAACAAAAGCTTACATTTTCGGGACTCACCTCTTGGCTGTCATGGAGAAAAAAAGGGGCATAAATATATTAAGAATGAAAGACTATTCAAATAAGAAAAAAACATTCTTCAAAATAATGTTCAACATTTTATTAATTACAAGGAGTGCTATTTCAATAAAAAACGATGTACTTGTCTCCCATTTTTTAAATTTTTTTTTGTTATTTTTTATCCCACGTTAAATACCGAAACTAAATACCGAAATAAATTGGATGATACATCCAATTTATTTCGGTATTTAGTTTTAATATTAATCATAGCTGAAAATCAATTATTCAGGGCCCACCCAATATTCGCTCGCGACCCAACAGGTAGGTCCTACCTAGTAGTGCGGAGCACCCAGAACAGAGTAGAGCAGCATTTCCCAAACTACTGCTACTCACATACTACTACGCAAATATGCCTTTCGCCCATTCGCTGGCCGGATAACGAATGGGCCAAAATTTACTGACTTTTGAACGTAATGTGCACTCATTGGAAGATCACTACGTCATATATATGTCACCGTAAGATTGTGAGAACCGTTAGTTTATAATCTATCTGTTGAAAAATTGTGAACTGGGTGAAATGGGTTAGGTTAGGTTAGAACTGTGACCAACCGCGCGAGCCGAGCGAGCGAAGCGAGCGGTGCCGCGGTAGCGGCCGGCGAGCGCTACTTCCAAGTTGCTCGCAGCCAGGCAGGCTATTTAATATTAGCGCAAGGTGCGTTACGTGGCAAGCAAGTTTGATACCAGTTCACAATTTGTCGGTTTCCCATGGAAAGATTATAAACTAGCGAAAAATAATGCGTTAAATTGTAAATGGTTCGTTGCAGTTCACAATTTTTCGACAGTTTATAATTTAACGGAAATAATACCGATAGATTATAAACTAATGAAGTTCATAATTATACGGTGACATATATAACTATACGATTATCGCGATACAGGTACTGCTGACGTGCACTTCTTCATGCGAAGTCGCTAGTCATCATAATAAAGACTTGTAAATTACTTTAAGTAAAAAAGGCAGGTCGTGCCGAGACGTGTCGCTTGGTGAACACCGGACTTTAGGTAGGTATATAAGTTCCATATAGGTACTCTAGTATAGGTACATAGCTATACTATATATATATATGTATTTCAGTTTAATTTTGGTGTAAATCGTGTATCCACAGCTGTATTTTATCAGATAGAATATTATCTAGCAGACATATCACAATTTGATACTTAAAATCAGCAAAATTATTATTGCGCAACCTTATGTATTCGACCTTCGTAGGAATTTTCCGTTTGCTGTGGTGTAGGCTCCGTACCGCGTACGTATGTATGATGCCACTTTCTCGCCTTCTCAACTGAACGAATTCTATTTCGATTTTATTTATGAATTTCCAGCTATTATTTTTCTATAGTTAAATGAGAATTTTTTGTAATTATTTATGTATTTTCTCATGCCTTTTAACTACTCTTCCTGAAGTTGTAACAATAAAATTGTTGCGTTTAAAATGAATGACGTTATTTCCGGTGTAATCAACATTGTCAACAAACGGTTAGATGGACGGAACACTGAATTGTTCCAGTAATTTGCACATAATAAAAACGATGCTATACTAGGTAAATACGGAATCCTAAAATTGTGCTATCAGAGCGACCTTGATTTTATATATAAACAATACCTACATCTATTTGATTCACTATCTATCCAATTATACTTCACTAGCTTTTGCCCGCGGCTTCGCTCGCGTGGATGTCGGAAAATATCCCACGGGAATGTACTACCGAGATTTCATACTTAATAACAGAGGAAAATGTCATTGGCTCCTACCGCTGTGGCGTATTTCCATTCTATACAAGGCCAGAACGCAGCTATAGGAAACTGCTCGCGTATAGATTGGAAATCACTTTTTTACTAAGGTCTTCCAATCTATACAAGAGTAGTACACAAATACTTGCGTACACTTCGTAGTGACCAAATTAACTACCTCATTCCATAGTATACAGTGCCAGTACGCACGAGAAATTGTGAACTGGTAACCAACTTGCTTGCGACGTAATGCACCTTGCGCTAATATTAAATAGCCTGCTTGGCTGCGAGCAACTTGGAAGTAGCGCACGCTCGGCTCGCGCGTGGTTGGTCACCGTTCTAACCTAACCTAAGCCATTTCACCCAGTTCACACAGTTTTGTTCTTTTCTTTTTTTTATAGACTATATCTTTAAAACTCTTATCAGGCGTAAGTGATGTAGTATAGTTTGGAACCAGGACGCGCTCGTCCACGTTACAAACTATACACCAGCAATACGCAAAATTTGTGTATACATTGTAATCACTGATTTAAAAACTTTTTTACAAAAAATACAACCGACTTCCAAACAACAAACTGAAAAATAACTTAAGATAACTTGACAAACAACAAAGTGAAAAATAACTTACTTAATAAGTCGGTGTCTTTAGATCAGTATTTTAGTTTTTTGACACCGACTTCCGAAATTAAAGTTATTTTTCACTTTGTTGTTTGGAAGTCGGTTGTTCTTTTTTGTAAAAAAGTTTTTATTTCTCGCTTTTTAGTGGGTCAATTTGTAATTTATCTAAGTTACATTAGCCTAATGCCAACTGTTCATCACCTTTTATAAAATATTGCTTTTCCCGATACAGAGACGTTCATCGTTGAGGAGTTCTCCTGGTACTTCACCATCAGCTCCACTTCTCCATATGCATTGTGACGAGCATAAATTGCATTGCAACCATATTAAAGTAATCGAATCGCAACCCGTGAAATACTTATTATTAAGTAGTTCCGGTGGCTATTTGTGGTCTTCATCATCAGTTCCACTTAACTAAATGGTGCTTTCCAAGAGCAACTGCACAAGTTACTATAAAAAATACCCAAATCGCTATAGGTTTGCCTATAACATTTAAAGAGTTCCCTCGATTTCTCTGGGATACCATCATCAGATCCTGGTTTCCTTATCATGGTACAACCCTTGGGATATCTCCTTTCAAACAAAAAAAGAATCCCCGTGTTGCTGCGCGTTGCTCCGCGTAATTTTGAAACTGTGATGATCTTTTAAACTATTCATTTAAATTATATGATTTACAGGCATATTTTAATCTAAGTTAAATGCCCAATTTAAGTAACATATTTTTTTGGATAAGGATTAATACTGTACCGGTCAAAAAAGTTTCGGAAATAACAATTTTTTTTTTATCGAATTCTGAAAGATATAAATGGTTATGTGTGGGTCACCCTTAGAAGATAGACATATGCCATCGCGGACTTTTTTGTTGAACTTTTTAAGATAAACAATACCGTACAACATAAATTAGATGTATCTTTTCCGGTTAACGCAGCGCACGCCAGTAAAGCTCCCAGTCGACATGATTTTTTCCGACTTCTTTAACAATAATCGTCATATTTCAGCCAATTTACACAAAACTTTAATGAATTATACACTAAAACCTTTCGCATGAATCACTCCGTCCATGGGTGAAAACCGTTTGAAAATCCGTTCGGTAGTTTTTGAGTTTATCGCGTTCAGACAGATAGACAGACGCGGCGGGGACTTTGTTTTATAATATGTATAAGGAAAAGGATATGGATGTAAGGATTGAATTCGCACCGACATTTTATTGCCTATATTGCAAATTTGCAATACGACAACTAGGTGGAGTGGTGGTCACACGACCTGGTGACGGTCGTGGGACATCAACTAGGCCGTGACTGACCTAGAATGGACCATTGTAAAGGCCTTTGTCCAGCAATGGACGCCATCTGTGGCCGTACTGCCATGAATCCATGATGCTATAACAGCCCGTTCGGCATGCGGCCAACATGTCCTGTCCTCAGACCAAATAAAAAAACAAGACGTAGCGCTGCTAACAATACAGTGAAGCATGCCAAAATTACACCTCCGTTCTGTGCATACACGCTCAGACGCACACATTTACAATCAAACTACACCTCACTAAGTGCACACACATGTTTACGAAACCGGCTTCACGTCACTGTTCGCAACGCTATGTCTTACGTTTTTTATTTGGTCTGAGGTCCTGTCCTGTCCAAACTTAATAACTGGATAAATGCTTACGGTGATTACCTACTCTAAAGTAGCCCTCGAAATTCTATATTTCTTACGGTTTTTGCTAAATCATGTTTCAAATGGTTATAATTTAAAAGGAAGGTACTTACTTAATTATTCAATTTTGTTCAACATATAACGTAAAACAGCGCTGCAATTTGCAAAAACCGTTAGAAATGAATTTCGTGTTCTACCTTGACGGATCTCCCTTTAATTTAACAGTCAATTCAATATAAAAGTCTAGACGATCACTTTGCAATACTCGTGGGCCTATCTAATCTTCATCGACACTCGGCCTAAAAGATCAGTGATAAAGTCTCCAGCCTTCGAAGCAGAAGAGCTGCGGTGATAGCAGGATTATGTTATGACGTAATTGAATCCTCGAGTGAGTGGATTGCCTCGTTGGTCTAGTTGTCGGAAGCGCTACTGCTGAGCATGAGGTCCTGGGTTCGATTCAGACCGGGCAAAGTGTTATTGGATTTTCCCATCTGGTATTTCTCAGTAGCAGCCCAGTCGTGATTTGTGCCCGGTAGATGGCAATAGACTCGGCCCTTATTCATGTAATAAGGACCGAGTCTATTAAGGGCATTTAAACATAACTGGTCCCCCAAAACGCCCGCCCTTCACCACTTCCTAGTGCTTTAGCTAGCAAGAAGTAGTGGCGCAACAAACTCCCCAGCAGCACAGCTATCTGTTAATAAACAATACACCTCTGCGCTCCCCCTCTGAGAATACAGGCGTGATGTTTGATTTTTGATATTTCTTCGATTTCAATCTAAAGATTCCATTTCGAGTGAAATGGCTCGTGACTTGGCTACATACTCGCACAATCATACATTCCACTGTAGCGATTTTACGCGTAACATGACATTTCATATTACAAGACTGATAATTATAATTTAGATAACCTTTATTACTGCTAAAGAAGTATGTAGACACATATTTTTATCATGATGAATATTTTGGCGAGTGATTGTTGACACAGGCTTCGTACTATCAACATTTTTATTTATGTCTCACAAATACTTGACTTAGATAAATTAATTTCCAACATAATATTTCTACTATACACGTCTTTGCTAATGACTCTAGAGCTACACGACCGAAACCAGCCGTATCAGTTTGGCAGTGCAGAATTGAGCGCCGTATTGGTGGGGCCAGAGCGCTCATCGGCAAACTAATCTGCTTCAGGGAGGGATATACTCGCCCTAGAGTGATGCGCTTTGTGAGGCGGGCGTTCTTAGGGACTGATATCCGCCCTCAGGAATATATAACCCGTGTCCAATAAGTTCGAATACACTTTTTACAGGCACTTATTTTAGAATAAAGCAAACTTTTTCGAGAGGATCTTTTTTTAACAGTTTATTGTGTATGTATACGACTGCAAAATCTCAGACCAACAATTTTGTTGGTCTGAGTGCAAAATAAAATAAAATTAAAATTACTGACGTATGTTTTTTGTTAGTTTTATGTCAAAAACTAAAAAATGAAGCAGTTTCGAGAAGTTGTTAAAAAAAATCTCAGTGGCGAAATGCCAGGTGCAATTTTTTTGTTTCGTGTATTGCTGTGAACACGCGGTATAGCTCGTACATTTGTATGTGTAACCAACACGATACACACACCACAGATAACGCAGTTTTGCACTACACGAAACAACAATATATTTCCATCGCTTTAAACATGCTAGCACACACGCACTATGCGCGTGAACTTGACCAGTTAATGGCATTGCTAAAATTCGATAGTAACTTAACAAGTGCAAATAGCAGAAAGCGTTAAGCGTTGGTATGGAATTCAAACTGCCTCAGGTTCTAATCTCGTAAAACACAGTGCGGTTTTTTGCAAATATTATTATTTTTGTTTTCGATAATAATATTTTTTAAATATTGCTGCTTTTTTATGTTGTTATTGCAATAAAGGTTTTAGAATAAAAAATGCGTGATATATGATAACAAAATTTAAAAAAATATGTTTATTCGTTATATTTATTTTACATAAGTTAATAAACTGCTACAATTATTTATCATTACTTCAGCTGAATAAGATGTGAAATAGATGTCAAGAAACTTAGAAGCAGTTTGTATTATTTTGACATATTTAAATTATGAAATATTTTAAATTTTTAATGGATTTTTTCACCATAAATATTAAGCTTTGATCATGGTCGAAGTAATTAAGTAATAAATAAGAATATTAGACTACTTAAAATGTAAAAAACTACTTACAGAATAGGTAATTTTAAGGTTAAATATGGGCAGTTTGTTTATATTTTATTTTTATTAATTATTTTACATTTTATTTGACTTTAGTAAATATTGGTTGTTATTGAGGTTAAAGCTTAAGTATTCATTTTCTTTACGAAAAGAAGATTGAAACTAAACCTCAAATTTTAATCCTAAAATAATACTATTACTAAAATAATATTAAACAATTTCGGTATATCTGCAAGAAATACGTCAAACACCCTATTGAAACGTGCTTAAAAAATTCGTTACCATAAATTCATGCAATAACGAATCTGTTGTTTATTAAGTTGGTACGGTCAATATTTTAAGGTCAAAAACGGTTTTCTAGCTGGTCTTCAGTGATGCAAGCCTTCAGAGTGCACGGCGAACGGTTCATAATGACGTGTTTTTAATAATTCAGCAAAATATCTCGTTGGTATGAAACCATTTGTTTCATTCACCATTTGACGTCACTGCTACTCGATAATAAGCCCCTTCCTCATATCTCTTAACCCTCACAGTATTTCTCTAGAACAAAGAAAAACATTGTTTTTATTACACATAATACCTTATTATTTATTATTCACTAATCGAATTAAACCTCACAATGAATTTAAAACTTTAAAGGCATCTTCTGTCTCAACAATACCTCTGTTCTATCAACAATACCATTGATTAAGATTTATGTTTAGTAAAATATGAAATATATAAATGATAACACTCACACTTAGTCCGGTTTCATTAGATATTCACTTCACTTTTATGCAGCGCAATAATATTCTCTGATCTGATCTGATCTCTTCAATATATTTTATGCCTGCTTTTTGATAATAATAACCACAACACTGCGCTAAATACTCGTCACCAATATTATCCACGAACCAACAAAGTTCTATTAATTAAATACTCGTAACAAACTGCATCTACCCCACAGAAATCGAAATAATTTACTTAGTTTTTTGTGGTGATTTATGTGAACAAGACGAATGAAACTAAAAACGAATGATGATTATTGAACTAGTCATTGGTTGCAGACAAAGTGAGTGTGTGTGTGTAATGTGCGTGTCTACAGTATTGTAACAACTTATAGAAGAAGGTCGTAAGTCAAACCGAAGCGTCAGTCTATTGCTTTGTGAGATTGCTCATGGACTTTTGGTCGGTACTGTACAAGGAAACATCTTCATTGCAGGATCGAAAAAGATCTGGTCAGCCGCGGTCTGCATGGACAGCACGGGTAGTCAAGATTGTAAGGGAGCGGATTCGACGATAACGCCATCGTTCTCTGCGAAAACTTGCGGTTGATTTGAAAATTTCGAGGGGATCGGCGCATAATATTTTGAAAATGGACCTTGGGTGTAGGCTTATAAAAAACGTAAAGTTCACGGCGTATCAAATGCTTGTAAGAAAAAGAGGCTAGATAGAGCAAAAACAATACTTTCCTGGCACGCTGGGGGCGAGTTCGTCTTTTCCGATGAGAAACTTTTTGTCCTAGAGCATCCACACAATGTTCAAAACGATCGATTGTGGGCAGCAAGGATAGCAGACATTCCAGAGGACCAGAAATACGTTTCGAGATATCAAGGTGCACCGTCTGTGGTTTGGGGGGCGATTTGTAAACGTGGAAAACTTCCTTTGATATTTATCGAAAAGGGTGTTAAAATCAACGCTGAATATTACAAGACGGAAGTAATGGAAAAAAACTGTTTACCGAGTTTACTTCACATGTTTGGAGATGATTATTACATCTTCCAACAAAATGGAAATGAAATGAAATGAAATGAAATGAAATGAAATGAAATGAAATGAAATGAAATGAAATGAAATGAAATTGTTTATTCTGTAAATAGGATATCGAAATCACTTTTACACGTCATATAAAAAAATATTAAAAATAAGCTAGATGAGTTCGGCGTTTCCTATCTGACTACGGAACAA
The DNA here is from genome assembly GCA_949152395.1 of Agrochola litura. NCBI lineage: Eukaryota > Metazoa > Arthropoda > Insecta > Lepidoptera > Noctuidae > Agrochola > Agrochola litura. The sequence goes on from OX424508.1 coordinate 9,318,470, forward strand.
CATCACACACAGCAAACGTGGTTCAAGCATGGTGTCAAGCCAATTTGACTGAATTCCTACCCAAGAATGAATGGCCTCCCAGCTCATCAGATTTGAATCCTTTGATTTTTTTTGTATGGTCATACATGCTGTCGAAGCTAAATGACTACAAAATTGCAAATCTCGAGCAGTTCAAGGAAGTTATCCAGCGCGTTTGGAAGGAAATGCCCATGGAAGCTGTGCGTGCCGCGTGTGACGGGTTTGAAAAACGTTTGAAGCTGATGAGGAAGGTCAAAGGTGGAATTATACCGAAATATCTATTATAATTGTTAAAAGAAATGTAATTTTATTAAAAATATATATGTTTAAACTAAGTATGATAGTTTTTTATTTATTGAGTTTTGAAAGTGTATTCGAATTTATTGGACACGGTGTAAATATAATATATGGCCCGTGTCACAGAGCGCATCGACTTCTTGAAGCAGAAAGTGTATGCATGGGCGAACCGTATTCGTGGGTATAAGCAGTAAGAAGAGCGATACACTCGTAATCGCACCTTCCAAAGCGATGAAAGGTGTAATTTATAGGGCTTGGGAGCGACCGGACCAAGGTGACACGCATCTGCCAGATGATGATTGCCATGTGCTCTTTCTGGCGCGGCATCTGGTCGATGCCTGTCAGTCACACCGAAGTAGTATATGTAATCTGTGCCGAAGGACTCGAGAAGTCGAGCGAGCCTGCGATCCAATACCAGAAATAGGGGCTATTACCATATGCCCCCAAGATGTAGCTCGTGCAGTCCGTCCGTTGCCTAACTGGAAGTCTCCGTGGCCGGACGGGCTGCACAACTTCTAGATCAAATGGTTTGTAAAGTTGCACGCTCGCTTGGCGGCTCACTACCAGACTGCTTTGGAGTCTGGTTCACTACCTCAGTTCCTAACGACAGGAGTTACCCACCTGCTCGATAAATCTGGTAACACCGCGGAACCCAAAAATTATAGGCTGATTACGTGTTTACCGACGGTCCACAAAGTTCTTACATCCATTTTGAGAGCTAAAATTAACAAACATATAGACACCAACTCCATCATATCTGCCTCTCAAAATGGATGTAGGAATGGGTCCCGCGGTACAAAGGAGTTACTCCTCATTGATAATTATGGCCATTAGCCAACAGGTTCGCTGTTCCCGAAAGGATCTGTCGACATGCTGGATAGACTATAAGAAGGCCTATGACTCGGTGCCACATACATGGCTCATGAGGGTGCTGGAGTTGTTTAAAGTAGATACAACTCTGCGCACCTTCCTGATGTCGTGTATGGGGCAATGGAGGATGTTCCTTTGCTATCCAGGATGTCGAAATATCCAGAGGAATAGCGAGCCGATAAAGATTGAGCGAGGTATATTTCAGGGCGACAGTTTGACTGCCGGGGGTGCGAAGAAAACCGATATGGAAATCGTGGCCTCAGGCAACAGGGCAACCGAAGGAACACGGGTGCTTTAGTCAGTAAGAGTCTGACACGCCCTCCCGTTCCGCCCAGAGCAGGAGAAGTGCAATACATAGAAGTCACAATGCATACGAGAAGTGGAGCTGATGGTGAAGTACCAGGAGAACTCCTCAACGATGAACGTCCCTGCATCGGGAAAAGCAATATTTTGTAAAAGGTGATATGCAGTTGGCATTAGGCTAATGTAACTTAGATAAATTACAAAATGACCCACTAAAAAGCGAGAAATATTTTTTTTTTTACAAAAAAAACAACCGACTTCCAAAAAACTACTACAAAGTGAAGTGAAGTGAAGTGTGAAGTGAAGTCGATTGTTTTTAGTAAGAAAGTTTTTATATCTTTAGACAAAACTGCATCGATTGGCATCATAAAAATAAAACCGGCCAAGTGCGTGTCGGACCACGCAAAATGAAGCGTTCCGTAGTTGGGATGAATTATAATTTATCCTTAAAAAAACTTAACTTTGTATTTAAAGAATATGTTCTCCCATACATCGATATACGTCACAGTCAATTGTCCAACTGCAAATGTAAGTTTGCAAACATGATTCTAGGTTATCGGGAAGTACCCAGTAGGTTTTGATTTATTAACGAGTATCAAAATATGTCACATAAATTACCGTATTTTTTTATTGCGTTGACTTAGAAGCTTGATTTTTTTAGAGCTCCAAGGGAACATAGACCTACGTATTTGAAATTAATTTCAACTTAATACCTCCGCCTACCGTACGTTTACCTAGGACAAACTGTCCGGCTAGGTAGGTCCAACTTCGAGAAAGATCAATCGCCGAATCCGACTCGGCTGGGCAGCGTTCGGGAAGCTACGCAATATCTTCTCGTCCCACATACCACAGTGTCTCAAGACGAAAGTATGGGTACTGAAACGTGGTCGCTCACAATAAGCCTTATCAGAAGGCTAAAAGTCACCCTAAGGGCAATGGAGAGGGCTATGCTTGGAGTTTCCCTACGAGATCAAATCAGAAATGAAGAGATCCGCAGGAGAACCAAGGTAACCGACATAGCCCGAAGAATTGCCAAAATTAAGTGGCAATGGGCAGGGCACATTGCTCGCAGAACGGATGGCCAATGGGATCGAAAGGTTCTGGAGTGGCGACCACGTACCGGAAGACGTAGCGTTGGAAGGCCTCCCACAAGATGGACCGATGACCTTGTGAAGGCCGCAGGAATCCGCCGGATGCGGAAAGCAAAGAATCGGTCAAAGTGGCGGTGCTTGGGGGAGGCCTATGTCCAGCAGTGGACGTCTTTCGGCTGAAATGATGATGATGGTGACCTCCACGCGTTTCTGAGAAAATGCGTTTTGAAACACCGACGGACGGAAAACGAAGTGAACCTAGAAGGGTTTTGTCCTCTAGAGGCACGGAACTCTCTAAAAACGTGAGAATTTGTGTTTTTCTATCTAACTGTATTTTTCACTTTGTAGTTTAGAAGTCGGTAAAACACATATAAAGAGGATTAAAAACTCATTACTGCCCGCTAAAAGTTTCTTATGGAAAACACCACCTTTGGGTGCACTTAAAGGCGAATCAAGTCGTCCTTTTCTAATAGATGGAATGAAAATATGTTTAAATTGTTAAAAATAAGCAAAAGTGAGACTGTGCTACGTACGGCGTGGCTGTAAAATTAATACCTATTATAAAAAATACTTTATCACGAAATTATAACCCCAAAATAATTTAAATGAAAAGTTAGATTTTTAAGATCACCGTCATATTATAAGATCTTAGTGGCCTCAGTTGGATACTCCATCCTCGAGGACTGTGGTTTACACAAGACGGTGCCACCACATGCCTCACAGCAAGAGAAACCATCGATTTGCAACGACAACGAATACTTGCTCGTGTCACGGTGTCTTCGTGTGATTTCCGGGAATGCTGGTCTCTCAGATCTTGTGACTTGACACCAAGCAGTATGTTCTTCACGAGGCTATGTAAAGCCCAAAGTCTGTCAATACTAACAACTCACAAGTTAGTAGTTCCAAACATAATATTCCAAAATACGATCTAACTAAAAGATCAGTCGCTGGAGCTTTATTTAACTGACACCATATTTCATAACTGTACTTCATGTTTAACTAATATTATAAATAGAAAAGTAACTCAGTCTGTTACCTATTCACGCCCAAACGGCTAAACGGATTTGTATGAAATTTGGCACACGGATGGACCATGGCCGGTTAGCACATACTTTTTATCCCGATAGTACCTATGTTCCCGTGGGATAATTTCTGACCTCCACGCGGGCAAAGCCGCGAACAATAGCTAGTTATTAATAAAATCATTTCATACAGTAGATATAATACTTGTTTCTTTGACAATGTTTACTTTAGAAAATAAATCGGTATCACCGATGTGCGACTTGCTAACATATACCTACGGCGTTTTATCGTCTTAAAACGGCGACTCACTTAAATTAGGTATGGAAATAATGAACACAACTAATAAAACTTGGTAGGTCTGAAGGCGGTGATCTCTCGCGTCCGGCCCTGGTTCAGGCCATGGTACGGAGCGAGAGGAAATGGCAGGCCGTCACCTCCTTCTGCGAAGCGGTAATGCTCGCGAAGGAGGAGGCGGAACGCGTGAGGGAGAGGCAAATTTCGCGCCCTCACGCCCCTAACCGCCGCAGGAGGGGACGCCCTGGGTGGGAATCGCGAGCCGATTTCCGGCCACCGTAGGCGCGGGCTTGCGGACGGTGAGCAATGGGTAGCTCGCCGTCCGATAAGGACCAGGCCCGGGTCGACGGCGCGTTGTGTTCCACGCGCGCCTCAAAGAGATGTCAGCAGAATTGACGGGGTCCGCTAGGGCCAATGCCTGCCGGGGGTTCGAAGAAAACCGATAGGGACATCGTGCTCCCCGGCAACAGGGCAACCGAAGGAACACGGGTGGGTTTTAGTTAGTAAAAGTCTGACACGCCCTCCCGCTCCACCCAGAGCGGGAGAAGTTATTTGATAATTTCCCACCCAAAAAAAAAAAAGAAGTCGGTTGTAATTTTTGTAAAAAAAAAAAGCAGATATTATCTTCGGATTCTTCGGAAAAGTGATATACCTGTGTGGTGTGTCAGTGAGCAATATTCATAATCATATTCTTTTATTTATTGTTTGTCACAGGTGAAAGACAGTTCTTACAAAAAAAATTAAAACCGGTTATTTATAAATTCATTGCCATTTCTGGGTTCCTGACACAATGACCACTCACATATTACCATGGGTTTGTTGCACACTCTGAAATTCAGGGAACTCAACACTTACTTCAATTTCATTACATAACATCACGCGGTCTAGTGGTTAGACCACAAATCTCAAACCCAGAGGTCCCGGGTTTGATTCCCAGTGGGGGAAACATTTTCTGCTCGGTTTGGTTGTCAAAGTCAAAGTCAAATAATTTATTTCAATTAGGCACAAAAAGGCACTTTTGAACGTCAAAAACAAAAAATAGAATTGATTCTAGTCGCCCCTTCCAAAGGGTAGTTTTCGTATGGAGAAGAATGGGCAAGAAACTCCATCGTTACTCTTTTAAAAGGTTTTACAATATTTTGTATACATTAATTATATAATTATATGTGAAAACGATGCACCTGGAATAAGATTACTATACCACAATAGGTAAAAATAAAACCGGCCAAGTGCATGTCGGACCACGCACAATGTAGGGTTCCGTAGTTGGGATGAATTTATCCCAAGAACAAACTTAACTTTGTAGTTGAAAAAAAAAATCTTTCATACAGAATGTATGGGAGAACATGTTTATACAACCGCAAATCTAAGTTGGTCGATTATTATTCGTTTACTTGTAAAGCCTCCTCAGCTGTGATAGTTTTCCTTTTAAATTTGTTATATAAGCTACAGCCGTGAATTTTTTCACATACCTAAAACCAACCATTTAGCTGGCAGGGGGGGGGGACACTTGACTCTAACAAAATTTCCCACTTTAAAGCTTTTATATTTCGAACTTATATTATTCTAAACTTTTTATATTTCGCAAACGGATCTCTGAATTCAAAAATGGTTTTAACACACTCACGATGTTTTTGAAAGACCTTTTCAACGATATCCCACACTAAGGAATAGAAAAAAAAAAAAAAAAACATCCCCACTTTACGTGTAGGGGAGGTACCCTAAAAAAATATATTTTTCATAATTTTATTTTACCATTTTGTCGACATAATTAATATGTATACCCGTGCCAAATTACAACTTTCTAGTACTAACAAGAGTTGAAGTAATCACAGAATGTAAAAAAAATGTTGTAATATTTAATTACACAATTAAATTAGCAACCAGTTTGATTTTGTCTAGACTCAAAATTATCCTATGGAGCTAGACCAGCATGCTTCCAAGCATTCTTATCTAGGATATAATCCTCTAATTTGTAATATGCTTGTTTACAAAGAGTACTTTTAATATGCGTTTTAAATTTTCTTTCAGTTAACTGTAATATATCACAAGGTATTTTGTTGTAACATTTAACACAGTACCCCATAAAAGATGTTTGTACTTTGGATAATCTGAAAAATGGTTGATCTATTTTATCTTTATTTCTAGTATTAAAATTATGTCTATCACTTATTTTCTTAAAAAGATGCAGATTTTTCCTTACATACATAATATTTTCATAGATGAATTGGCAAGGTACCGTCATAATATTAATCTTTAATAGTTCCCTGAGAGATTCGCGACGACATAGATTATAAATGGCTCTGACAGCCCTCTTTTGTAAAATAAAGATGGATTCAATGTCAGCAGCCCGACCCCACAGTAAAATGCCATATGACATAATACTTTGAAAGTAGCTAAAATAGACCAAACGCGCGGTTTCTACATCTGTTATCTGTCTTATCTTTCTAACAGCATAAGCGGCCGAGCTTAGCCGCCCCGCAAAAGATGTTATATGAGGTCCCCATTGTAATTTCTCGTCTAGCGTGATTCCCAGGAGGTTGGTGGTTGGACTTGTTCTAAGTCCACCTGGCTAGCTATCACCATCTTATCTAAGTCTGTCACTATAACAACAATGTTAACAGCATTGTTGTTTCGGCAGTTAGCGGTAAGATAGTCAGTTCCTCTGTGGTTGAGGATTCTGGGTGAAGCTCGCTTCCCTCTTTGACCAGAATCATCGCTTACCATCAGGAGAGATGCAGCTCAAGGGCTGCAGGGTTGAGTAAATATATTTTTTTACATACGCGCTGTCTGAAGCGGCATACGCTTCAGACTTAGCATTAATATAGTTATCGACATTATATCATACCTTTATATAATATATGTATATATTTATATTTCACCTTGCCCCATATATAACGCTAGATGGGCAAAGATATTCAAAGTAAAAAATAAATAAATTAACTTTTAAATAATTTATTTCAATTTGGCACATACTTTTGGACGCCCCTTTTAAAAGGCAGTTTTGTATGGAGAAAAATGCGAAACAAACTACAAAAATACACTGTTATCTAGACACGCGGGAGCGTGTCGAGCCAAGTTTCAAGGCAAGATAATGTTTTACAATATCATTATCCCGCAGTGTGCGCATGTGCGCATGGTCATCACCGTAGATGAATTTGACGGTTCATTCTAGAATGTTTTTATGGGCGTGGTTTTCTGGGCAGTAATACATAATGAAGGGCATGTAAGAATAGGTCCATAACCGAAGTTCTGCCTGATAAATAAGAAAATGGTAGGTGAGAGGAATCTGTCACGAGGCATGAGGGGCCCGTGTTTATTATCTGGCTCTTAGCTACAAAAGTTGCATTAGTAAATGATAAAACAAAAAATAAATGCTTAGATAACTAGAGACCGGCTACAAGCCCACAAAGAACTAAATAGTTGATAAGAACGCGGGTGAAGTCAACAATGACCCACCCAGAAGTCGTCAAATTATTTAAACACATTAATATCTTTTTTACCCAACATTAAACTGGACGATTTATAAAGCAACATATTTAATATAAAATATTGCACAAGTAAAATAATGTCTTTCGAGGACAGGGGGAGGTGGGTGGCTTGGTTAACTTGAAAATTGGTATAAATAAATAATCATTAAGTCAAATAATGGAAACGTCACAATAGACTTTTCAAAAATTATTATCGTGCTAATTGTTATGTGGGGGATGAGCAGAATATTGCAAATTGAATGTTCACCGCAAATTGTAAAAAGGCTAGCCAATAGGTTATTTATTTTTGTATTGGTACTCCAACGACTTATTCACTAATAACATATTACATAAAAGAACTTACATATCTATTAGTATGGTGAATTTGTCACTTAAAGAAGTACACAGCTTAGACATAGATAAAAAATATGATTTAAAATGAACTAACTTATTTTTTGTCACAATGAAAGTTAAATAAGAGCTACTTTACCATAGGAAGACAATACAACGACAATATAAAAGAAAATACAACATCAGATTTACTTAATTAATTAATAGATGTTTGTGTGATTATTATACGTAAGACGACTGCAATAAACGTGATCAAATGTTATGAATGGTTTGGGTTCATAAGTTTTTTGCGGAATTTGTAAAAAGTGTCGGCAAAGATGTCAATGTTGCTGCTTTTGTGGATTATATTAAAATTAGCCATAAATCGGTTCATAGGTGCACTACGGCCAAGGTTTGTTCTTGATGAGGACATAGAAAATATATCCGTACTGCGTACAGATCTAGTTATAGTACGCCTAGGTACAGTGATATTAAGTTCAGATAATAGCTCCGGAACATCGGACCGACTACGGATAATTTTTATAAAGAAATATCTGATCGGAGAGACTTCTACATTGTTCCAGAGATATCATATTGAAATGGTTGAGTCTTTGGGGATAACTGGTGTCTCGATCGCAACTAGAACATCTGAAGCGCAGATACCTGGTGAAGGCCTTCTGTATATGTTCTATTCTATTGACGTGGACGCGATATGTAGGATTCCATGCCGGAGATGCGTAATCCAGTATACTTCTAACAAGCGTGCTGAAAAGGAGTTTTAGGGTTGGTATGGACCGAAACTCCGAGCAAGTTCTCTTCACAAAACCTGCCATTTTTGTCGCTTTGGATACGATTAGGTCGATATAGTTAATGAATGAAAGTTTACTGTCGAGCTGGACTCCCAAAACACGGATGGTGTCAACCTTTTGCAGTGAAACTCCATTTAATCTATAAGACTATTGTACTATATTTTTGTTACGCGTAAAAGTCATGTGATAGCACTTGCTTACGTTAAGGGTCATCCTGTTTAACTGACACCATTCATGAATTGCATCCAGATCCTTCTGAAGAAGTGAAATGTCCAAGTCCGTTTTAATTTCTTTGTACAGTTTCAAATCATCTGCAAACATGGAACATTTGACTGTGGAAACAATGTCGTTTACGAATATAAGAAACAAGATCGGCCCCAGGTGCGATCCTTGTGGTACTCCGGATGTGGAAGAGTAGAATAGTGATTCGTATCCTCTCACAACCACTCTCTGCTTCCGCCCCGTCAGGTAGGAAGCGAACCACCTGAGCAGTTGACCGGTTATGCCAAAATGCTCCAGCTTCATTAAAAGTATACTATGACTAACCTTATCAAAAGCACTGCTGAAATCTGTGTAGATGGAATCAATCTGTGCAGGGGAATCCAGAGATTTAGCAATGTCGTTGATGTAGTGAGCCAAATTAGTGGTAGTAGATTTACAAACTCGGAAGCCGTGCTGTTCAGAGGCCAGTTGCACATTAGTATGCGAAGACAGTACTGGACAAACCAACGCCTCAAACAGCTTAGCAAAGATAGAAAGAAGAAATATGGGGCGATAATTAGAAGCATCGCTGGGTTCTCCCTTCTTAAAAATAGGTACCACGTTAGCAGTTTTCCACTCTGACGGGAATTGAGATGTTTCAATAGAGCGATCGAAAATAAGTTTGAGTGGAAGACACAGATTGAATGCACATTTCTGGACAAATAGCGGGGGAAGGCCATCAGGTCCCGGACCTTTGGAGGCGTCAAGCTGCTTTAATACTTCTACTTCTGTGAACGCAATTCTGCTTAGAGCGAATTGAAAATAGTTATGTGAGCAAGTATCAGAAGCAGTTGACTTATTAGATGGTATGAAGGTGGAAGAAAAATGTGTGGCATTGCACGCACACAAAGCTGTGCGTGTAGTAGTGATCTCGCGCAAAGCGTTAGTATGAAGCTTGCAGTCTGTTCCTTTTTTAGTCTTGTGGTATTACTGCATAAAATCCAAATTAAAATTATAGTAGTGCAATGGCTTCCAGACTTTTAATGTGTTTTGCTTGGTGACCATCGGCTTTTCTGACGCGGACTTTGCCGTCGCGTATCCAAACGTATGAATATCCCTTTTCATGTGCAGCTTTTCTAGTTTCCGCGTGTTTTTTTTTGTTCAACGGCGACAGGTGTTCTGATACGAATAACAGGCCTGATAGCACCACCGTATATATAACCGCCGTTATAAATAAGGTTAAGGTTATATTGCAGATAGTTCGGATTTTTTTTTAAAGATTATGGCTTTATGGATCTAAGCCACAGATATAGATATACCTAGATAACGCAAGAGCAACTACTTCGCGTGCCATTTTCGTGCCCAGCTTACGTACAATAATCGTAAGCTGCCACTTTCGCGCTCAGTCTGCATCGGGGTGCCACGCTTGTCGGAAGTCAGTTAAATAATTGAAAATGGTTAATTACGCTGTTAAATTTTTTAAAACCTGTGCAAATGCGAGGAGAAAAAAAAATAAAACGAAATGTTTCTTAGTGCTTGTGACGTCATAGTAGGTAGTCAAAAAATGGCACGCTTGGTTTTCATACAGATCGTGATACTTGCGTTAGGTCTAGGTATATCTTTATCTGTGATCTAAGCAGTCAATCCTCAGTCTGTCCTTAACTTTTTGAAACATTTTGATCTGCATTCACAGACTTTGAAAAGAATAGTCAGGAACCACGTAGCGGCCGCTAGATAACGGCCGCTAGGATAACGGCCGCCAAATAACGGCCCCCATATAACAGCCGCCACATTGCGGCCGCCACATAACGGCCGCAACAAAACTGCCGCCACATAACAGCCGCCACATGATGGTCGCCACGTAGCGGCCGCTAGATAATGGCCTACAAATAACGGCCCCCATATAACAGCCGCCACATGGCGGCCGCCACATATCTATGTTCTATGTTATGGGGTTTTGGTTTCCGCACTTAGTCCATAAGGTGGACCACTGTACGTGGGCCATGGCGCCACATAACGGCCGCAACAAAACGGCCGCCACATAGCGGCCGCCACATTGCGATCGCCACATTACGGCCACCACTTTACGGCCGCCACATAACGGCCGCCACATAACGGCCGCCACATTGCGACCGCCACATTACGGCCGCCAAATTGCGGCCACCACTTTACGGCCGCCACATAACGGCCGCTAGATGGCGGCCGCCACATAACGGCCGCTAGATGGCGGCCGCCACATAACGGCCGCCACATTACGGCCGCCACATTACGGCCGCCACGTAACGGCCGCCACATAACGGCCGCAACAAAACGGCCGCCACATTGCGACCGCCACATTACGGCCGCCAAATTACGGCCGCCAAATTGCGGCCGCCACTTTACGGCCGCCACATAACGGCCGCTAGATGGCGGCCGCCACATAACGGCCGCCACATTACGGCCGCCACATTACGGCCGCCACGTAACGGCCGCCACATAACGGCCGCAACAAAACGGCCGCCACATTGCGACCGCCACATTACGGCCGCCAAATTGCGGCCGCCACTTTACGGCCGCCACATAACGGCCACTAGATGGCGGCCGCCACATAACGGCCGCTAGATGACGGCCACCACATAACGGCCGCAACAAAACGGCCGCCACATTGCGACCGCTACATTACGGCCGCCAAATTGCGGCCGCCACATTACGGCCGCCACATAGCGGCCGCCAAACTGTGACCGCCACATAGCGGCCACCACACTGTGACCGCCACATTACGGCCGCCACTTTATGGCCGCCACGTAACGGCCGCCACGTAACGACTGCCACATAACGGCCGCAACACAACGGCCGCCACATTGGGACCGCCAAATAGCGGCCGCCACTTTACGGCCGCCACATAACGGCCGCTAAATGACGGCCGCCAAATAACGGCCGCCACTTTACGGCCACCACGTAACGGCCGCCACATAACGGCCGCAACACAACGGCTGCCACATTGCGACCGCCACAATACGGCCGCCAAATTGCGGCCGTCACTTTACGGCCGCCACATAACGGCCGCTAGATGACGGCCGCCAAATAACGGCCGCCATATAATAGCCGCCACATAGCGGCCGCCAAATAACGGCCGCCACATAGCGGCCGTCAAATAACGGCCTCCACATAGCGGCCGACACAACCGCTGCCAAATAACGGCCGCCACATGAGCAGCGGGGTTTGGACTTCACGGAGTCAAAAAACGCTCCTAACATTACTTATTAATTAGGTATATATTGCCATACAGTAATATTGTCAAATTAATCAAAACAGGTAAATATTTGACAGCTATTTGCGACGTTGCCAACATTCGCATCAACTGACCAATCTTCACATAAAAACAAGATTTTCAGACGAGATGCTATGGGTTTTATTTTTGCCAAATTTTTAATTTTCTCAAATTATGGTCTCCTTGGTACGTGTGACGCTACTGGTTTCTGAAAATTGTGCTTTCGGTATCTAAAATCTATCTATCGTTCAACTACATTCTGAAAGTCAGACAGATTGCTATAAAACAGTTCGGTTATTACCGAACTGTTGATTTTTTTTTTTACATTTTTAATAATGCGGTCAGGTCAGAAGTAACGCAGAAATTTTCTAAAATTAGGATTTTTGTATTTCTGAATAACTAAATCTATCGATGTTATACGACTTTGTTCGTAAAACGATGAGACAAAAATTTTGGTAATTTTGGTTTGGCTGTTTTGGTTTTTGGCCCATGCGAATTCTAAATGAAAGCAGTGCGCGCGTGCGCATCACATGTCTGTGGCGGTCATGGATCTGTGATCGAAGATATAATGGAATTGTAAAATAGACATTTGTTATGGGTATATCCCCCTTGGGGGATATTACATATTACACTATCATGTTATATCATATACCTATCTACGATGCTCACAAATTACCCATATTATGCCTTTTTTAACCGACTTCCAAAAGGAGGAGGTTCTCAATTCGTCTGTATGTTGGTTTTTTTTTTTTTTTTTTTGTAACATACAAAAAAAAAAAAAACGCGATTACTCCGCCAATTATGAATTGATTTTGATGATTCTTTTTTTGTTTGGTAGATCATACTTCAGAGATGGTCCCATATAAATTTTATTAATTTTGCTTGGGTAGTTTTTGAGTTAGCTTCAATAATACGTATTTTTTCCCACTTAGTATGTGGATGATATGATAACTTCCTGTCACTGTTATTTACATAGCAGGTAGTGGTATTCGAATTTGTTTGGGGTGGGTACCACAACACTAAAAAGTGAAAAATAACTTTAATTTCGGAAGTCGGTGACAAAGAACGAAAATTCAAAACCAAGACACCGACTTCCGAATTAAAGTTATTTTTCACTTTGTAGTGTTTTTTTTTTTGAAGTCGGTTGTTTTTTTTTTTGTAAAAAGTTTTTTACAATTTAGTTATGTCTTTGATCATTGATCTGTGATCGTAGATATGATGGTGTAATCCCCCCATAAAGAAAAATACTGATTTTAAAAAAAATGCAGCAGTCTTGTCATTGTTTATACAGCCAGTGTGAATTTAAAAAAATACCTAATGGCGCATCCACACATGCCGGAGGCACGGCCGGCAGCCAACCCAACGCGCAACTTTTTTTCTATTCAGTGACAAGGCAGCCTGAAAGCCGGCGGCAAACCCGGCGGCATGTGTGGATGCGCCATAAGCGGGACGACGCGCGGCGGTGACGCGGTGTGTTCCATAACCAAAATTAAAAAAGACTAATAGGTACTAGAATACCCATGTTATTATCAATTAATATTTTAGATAAACCACAACTTTTAATTTTCCTTATATTCGAAATGAAAAGTAAAGTGTAACGGGTGAAAGTCATCAATTCCTATTCGGACTATAGCCGCCCTCGCTGCGCTCGGGCGTCTAAATACCTCGTATGGGTATTGATTCCTTTCGACCCTTGTATAACAATCTACTAATTTGTCTCTATCGTACACCTACATCAGATCCTACCCAATTCTTAACTAAACTCAATAACATTTTACATCATTTAAACAAGAAATATAAGCCCAACACACATGTAGTTTTAGCTGGTGATTTTAATATTAACACATTAAAAAAAGGCAAGATCACAAGTGAGTTACAAGACCTATCCTACAATTATAATATGAAAATTCACATCAATGAACCCACACGTAAATCAACCTGTATAGACCACATCTTAAGTAACATTCCTAAAGCGACTGCTTCAGTACTCCCGCTTCATCTTTCCGTTCATGATACAGCACAAATGTTGAGCTTTCCTATAAAAGATAAAACAGCAACTAGCACAACATTTTCAATTTATAAGAGAGATTATAACTTTGATAATATTAGAAAGTTTAGGCAATGCTTACAAAGTCTGACATGGTCAGAAATATACGCAGAAAATGATATGAACCAAGCATTTAGTTCCTTTCATGAATTGATACGCCTGTTCTATAATCTTTGTTTCCCTAAAATAAAGGTAAAAATAAACATCGGAAATAAAAAGAAACAAAATTGGATTAGCAAAGGATTGAAACAAAGTTGCAAAACAAAGCGAACACTACGCTTTAATTATTACGCAAATAAAAATGCGGCTAATAAAACAAAATATATTACATATTCAAAGTTATTACAAAAATTTATCTTCTCCTCAAAAAAGAACACAAATATCAAGTTTATAAATAATAATGAAAATAAATGCAAGGCTACGTGGAGAGTAATTAAAGATGAAATTAGTAATACTAATTTTAAAGACAATATAGAGAACATCCAAATTGGTAGCACAGTCATAACAAATCCAGTAGAAATTGCATCAGCTTTTAATAACCACTACATTAATATGACACATAATTGTTCTAGTACGCAAACAAAAGGTAATTCCAATGAATATTCAACAGTCCACTCAATGTTCCTCAAACCTGTATCTGAAAACGACGTTCGTACGGAGATATTATCATTAAATAACACAAATTCTGAAGGTTATGATGAAATTAACACGAAAATTATAAAAGCATGTGCAAATGAAGTAATTGTAATCTTGACATATCTAATAAATTTATCGTTCTCACTTGGCACTTTTCCCGAAGTATTGAAACTATCAATAGTAAAGCCGCTTTTTAAAAAGGGAGAAAAATCAGACGTCACTAATTATCGCCCAATACCGTTAATACCCATTCTGTCAAAGATATTTGAAAAGTGCATGTATAAAAGATTGATTGACTTCTGCAATAAATTCGGTATTATTAACCACGAACAGTACGGCTTTCAAAAACAAAAATCCACTACTTTAGCTATCTTCTCTCTTATTAATATAATTTTAACGAATGTTAACAAAAACCATCTTACTACCGGGTTATTCTTTGACTTATCAAAAGCCTTTGACCTAGTGTCTCATGATTTATTATTACAGAAGTTAGAAAAAGTCGGGATTAGAGGACCTGCACTTCAATGGATATCATCGTACCTGAACAACAGACAACAGCGGGTAACCATTACAAAAATAGATAAAAATAAAGACATGGTACCATACTCATCCGAATATAAATGTAACAAATTTGGCGTCCCCCAAGGAAGTGTCTTGGGGCCAATCCTATTTCTACTTTATATAAATTCCATTACTGATATAACAAATCATAAATTTGTACTGTTTGCCGATGACATTTCTATTATTGTTACATCCGATAGAAAGAATAACACGGTTAGTGATCATGAGACTGAGATAAACAACACAATTGAAAAACTAATTGAATGGCTAAACATAAATAATTTATCAATAAATCTAAACAAGTCCGTCTGTATACAGTTTAATAAATCAAATAACCCTAAATACAATATAAAACTAAATATACCTAAAATTGACATAGTAACACAAACAAAATTTCTAGGCGTATCTATAGACCAAGATATCAATTGGAAAACACATATTGAAAGTGTATCTAAAAGAATAAATAAGTTTGTATATGCACTCAAACAGGTTAGAAGCATTACTAACATTAAAACGGCAATAACATCATATCACGCATATGTCGAGTCGTTGTTGCGATACGGTTTGATAATGTGGGGTAACAGCACCGATCATGATACAGCATTCGTTGCTCAAAAAAAGTGCATTAGAGCAATTTACGGGCTCCAACCAGATGAATCATGTAGACTTGTATTCAAAAAACTTGGTTTGTTACCGCTACCGTCTCTTTATATCTATGAAATATGTATGTTTGTAAGGAAGAATCCGGATCTATTTCTTAAAGCAAATGATGTTAATGTCCGAAACCGACGAGACCCCAACAGGCTCGTACTAAGCGAGTTTCCAAGACTAACTAAATATAATAAAAGCTGCCTGGCAATGTGTGTACGTTTATATAATAAGTTACCAAATGATCTCAAAAATTTAAACACTAGATTATTTAAAAATAAAGTTTACGAATGGTTATGTGTTAATAGTTTCTATAGTGTTAAAGATTTCATTGACAAAAAATGTTAGTGAACAAGTCAAACCTACTGAAAAATTTGTATGCTGATTATTATATTGGCAAAACATGTTTTGTTCTAAATTGTTCTTTTACCATCTTTTTATACCGTGTTTTATGCAAATAAATATATTCTTATTCTTATTCTATTCTATATCTATAATTATCCTGCAATCATTCTACACCAACCGGGAGTTGTCCTTGGGTAAACTTGCAGTGTGACTGTCACTGGCATGTGGCCATCAAAATTAAAATCCCCGATGGTGGCCAGTGGCCACCATCGGGGATTTTAATTTTGATAACACAATAAATTAGAGAGCTAGATCGAAAAAAATCATAAACTCTTCGATCTAGCTCTTGGACTATACATAAAAATTTTACTCATTATATCTTCTAAACCCGACTAAATCTGTGACTTGGCGAAAAATTGCGACTAATAAGCGACATTTGGGAGAAAACAGATCTTCGCTAGGTGCCCTAGCTTTTGAGATTCAATTGCGCCAAGCTGGGGAGATGCTCCCCAGATCGGTCACCTATAAACCCTTTATAACTTTTGAACGCGTGACCGATAAATTCTGATATTTGGCGACAAATTTATTGTGTTATCAAAATTAAAATCCCTGATGGTGGCCATGCCAGTGTCAGTCACACGCACTTGCAGAGTGCGCACAGGGATAATTCAGGGAGCCTATTATATTGTTGTCCCACTGCTGGGCAAGGAATATAACTACTCTCTTACGAGAGATGCTGGGTAGAGGATCATTGATCACCACGCCTGCTCAAGGCGATTTCAGTCTTATATTTACTACTTACCTATAAGTCTAGTTTTCCTCACGGTATTTTCGTTCACCGATGTCAATGATGTCCAAGACAAACTTAGAAAGTAGGTACCTAAGTAAATATGAATTTAAACACATTGGTATTTTTTTTATTTAGTCCTGAAATAGAATAGATGAAATCAAACATACCCTCGAAATAATTACCCTCCTGAGGCAGTCGCATAAAAAAGAAACACCCTGCTTTGTGATGAATTTTGTGTTTTGAACAAGTAGGTGCAGTTAAGCCGCCGCTCCACAGCAGCCTACGGCTAAGGTACGCATGTGTAGGCTTCTATGAAAATGTAGGCGGGATCGTTATCCCTACGACCCACGGCCAGGCTACGCACGAATGTGATTTTAGCGGTTGTACGTTGTTTTATAGCTTTCATTTTCATAGAATTTCGTTTCACATATTATTATCATTTCATAGAATAATCAATACGCAGAATACTTACTATAAATAAATTTAAATCATTGATTTTTGTTACAAATAAAATTTTATGTTTTGATATTCATATCATAGAATAACAAATCAAATATTCTTTATCCTCATTTTGTTAATTAATATAAAACTTATTACCAAGAAAAACATTTCATCAAGTGAACGTTTCAATACATAACTTTGACAAATATTCAATAGTCAACTCAATAGTCTATATTATTTTATAATTTTATAGGATAAATATATTTTTTTCAGTCAGCGAAGTCGACGGAGCCCCGCTTTGCGGGGCTCCTATTTCTTGTGTGGTTTAAAAAAAATAACCACGAAGGGGATGGCGGGGTCTAAAGAGGGTGTGTAATATATGGCATAATAACAGATAGTATACTTAAATATCACTTGAAATAACGTTCACATGATGACAATTATAAATCCAAATGCTAAGTATAAAAACAAAAAAAACCGACTTAAAAAAAAACACTACAAAGTGAAAAATAACTTTAATTTCGGAAGTCGGTGTCTTTGGTTTTGAATTTTCGTTCTTTGTCACCGACTTCCGAAATTAAAGTTATTTTTCACTTTGTAGTGTTTTTTTTTTGAAGTCGGTTGTTTTTTTTTTGTAAAAAGTTTTTATTTTTCACTTTTTAGTTGTGGTACCTACCCCACACAAATTCGAATACCACTACCTGCTATGTAAATAACAGTGACAAGAAGTTATCATATCATCTACATACTAAGTGGGAAAAAATACGTATAATTGAAGCTAACTCAAAAACTACCCAAGCAAAGTTAATAAAATTTATATGGGACCACCTCTGAAGTATGATCTACCAAACAAAAAAAGAATCATCAAAATCTATTCATAATTAGCGGAGTACCTAATCGCGTAACAAACATACAAAAAAAAAACATACAGACGAATTGAGAACCTCCTCCTTTTGGAAGTCGGTTAATAACCTAATTTCATGTGATCTAATGTTATATTTCATATACTTAACCTTCTTTTTAACCGACTTCCAAAAGGAGGAGGTTCTCAATTCGACTGTTTTTTTTTTTTTGTATATTTGTTACGCGATTACTCCGCCAATTATGAATTGATTTGATGATTTTTTTTTTTTTTGGTAGATCATACTTCAGAGGTGGTCCCATATAAATTTTATTAACTTTGCTTGAGTCGTTTTTGAGTTAGCTTCAATAATACGTATTTTTTCCCACTTAGTATGTGGATGATATGATAATTTCCTGTCACTGTTATTTACATAGCAGGTAGTGGTATTCGAATTTGTGTGGGGTAGGTACAGACGCCAGCACTTCAGGCTACTACAATCTGTCAAATTTATTTAATAGATTTTCAACTTTATCGCTGAAAATTAAGGTTCAAAGTTGATTGGGAAAATTTGACAGTTTCGGGTAGCTTGATGTGCTGGCGTCTGTACCAACTAAAAAGTGAAAAATAAAAACTTCTTACAAAACAAAACAACCGACTTAAAAAAAAACACTGCAAAGTGAAAAATAACTTGAATTTTGGAAGTCGGTGTCTTTGGTTTTGAATTTTCGTTCTTTGTCACCGACTTCCGAAATTAAAGTTATTTTTCACTTTGTAGTGTTTTTTTTTGAAGTCGGTTGTTTTTTTTTTTTGTTCTCTAATAACATGTTCGAGACGACGATGATAATCACCCACTGGCTACACACCACAGTCATCCGACCAATTATCACATACGGCTCACTGGTCTGGTGGCCCAGGACAGACCTGAGCACACCCCAAAGAGATCTCGAAAAACTGCAGCGGTTTGCTTGTGTTGCAATCACTAGCAGTATGAGAACTACACACACTGCCAAAGGCAATGCTTGGACTGCCGCCTTTGCACCTCATCGTGCGGGAGGAGGCGGCCCTGGCCGCCTTTAGGCTCCATTTATCAGGAACCCTAGGCAAAGACTCCAGAGTTAGGCACACACGCATGAAGGAAGATGCGATCAAACGACAACCAATGATGGCATCACCCTGCGACAAAGCCTCGAAATCACACCACTTTCAAAGACACTACAACATAATACTTACCTACTGAAGAACAGTGTGACTACTCAAGCCCGAAAGAGCTGAGAGTATACACCGACGGATCGAAGACCAACACCGGAACCGGAGTTCTACATACTAAGTGGGAAAAAATACGTATAATTGAAGCTAACTCAAAAACTCCTAAAGCAAAGTTAATAAAATTTATATGGGACCACCTCTGAAGTATGATCTACCAAACAAAAAAAGAATCATCAAAATCTATTCATAATTAGCGGAGTAATCGCGTAACAAACATACTATATATTTAAGGGTACTAATTATTTGTATACTTAGAATAGCTGCAGCATGCCCCCTTTTACGGCGCTCATGGTGGTCCTGCTGAAGGGAGCGTGACTACGGCCGGACCACCTTCAAAGTCGAGTTTCTCGAAAACTACTAAGGTACCAATTTTGCCGTTCGAGCACTAATTAGTACCAATTGGGTACTAATTATTTACTAAATATGGAAGCGATTGGCGTTGGTGGTCCTGCGGTAGTCACGGACATACATAGACAAGGACTAACTTCGGCTACTTTTATTTTTGAAAAAGGGTCGACGCGAAGCCGTGGGAAGCAGTTAGTTTTTAATAATGAATGAATAGAATAGATATAGATTTTACATAGATCTGTTAACGAGAAGCTAAGTTTGTTTTCCACTTATTGTATACTGGTAATATGGGTATGAAGTTCAAAAACACACTGATGAAAAAAATATTTAATTAAAGAAAGAATACCACACAGTAAAGAAAAAGAAAATAAGATTTATACTAAATCAATACAAACTCAAAGGTTTCACATAGTTATCCAGTTCATGTCCTGAGAAATATATTAAATTATATGCTAAGAAATGGTGGTCTTAATCAATATTACAATATAAATAAAATGTCAGCTTAAATCTACAAGATTCAACCATGTCAATATATATTTTTGGTATAATGGTTTGATATCAAGTCAATTTACTTTTCTTTTCAACCAATTACTACTATATTAGATCATTACAGTAACTATGTACTATGTACAAACCATTTGATTCGTATATTATGTATTGTACAGACATTAAGACATATAAAACAACATAACATAATTGGTAATAAACCGATTAAAAGTTAGCTTTACATAATTTAAAAAAACATTGTTTTATACTTACTCAGTCTTAATTAGTAATGTCAAATTGTTTTAACTACTACAACTATTCATTTTTGTATTTATTAGCTAAAGCCTCTAACTTCGACATATTTTTTTGCAAGTCAGCATTTTTATCTAGTTTCAAGTAAGTATTGTTTCTTATTTCATGTAACTTAACCCAATCTGGCAGCTCCTCTGTAAGAACTTTTATATCTCTTTGTAAATCATTTGCTGAAACATTTGCTTTGAAGCTACTATCCAACTTTGAGAGGATTATGTTTAGTGCCAGAACGTTTTTCCTCTCAGTCACAAAGATATTTCGAAGTGTGCGAGCAAGATCGGGCAGGCGACAATACACCATATACTTTTGGTCATTTTCAGACGATCTAGTCATGGCCTCAAGGGCTTTAGCAGCTTGTTTAGCTTTTACCTTTTCTAGGAGAGCAGTAGGCAGATTACGAAGCGCTGGATTCAATAATGTAACTGCACTAGTACTTGGCTGAGTTGTCTGTGTACTGTTGCTCTTCATTCCGTTTACAGAAATATTTGGTTTGGTATTTGTGATACCAATTGCAGCCTTTTCTTGGTCAGTAAGTCCACGGGCCTTTGCTTGAGCTAGTTTCTCTAAAGCTCTTTCCATTTTTGTATTACATTTAAATAGTTCGCGCGCCTTAGCTAACACATCTTGGGCACTTGAGAATTTCTCAACATTTGGCATTTCAGGCAACTTGCCACTCTCAACTTCTGGTACCTTTTCAATATCGAATTCAGGATGCCAACGAGTCAATCTATCATCAGGGATCACCATTGGAGGATCGAGTGATTGTAAATATTGTGCATGATGCTTCTTTACTAACTGAAGCAAAATATCGTAAAAGTATCTGCGCCTCTCTAGAAGCACACTTGGATTCATAACCTTAATATCGTTAGGAAAATTTGGTGATATTATTAGTTCATATTGTTCCTTATGAGATGAGGCACTGAAATTCTTCACCTTTTGAATTTCAAAATTGTAAAAATCAGGCACTAAATGTTTTATTTGAGCCAAATGTTTTTGGGTGAATGAACGTTTCAGCATCTCTTGGACAGAGGGTTTCAGTTTAGCAAAGGTTATCTTTTCATTTCTGTTATAGAGTAAAGCAACAACAGTCTCCATACCACGGAACAGTTCAGCAAGGAACCTGTAGTGATGAGGCAGCGGCAAGCTGCTGGAGGATGTGGCAAGTGCTGCATGCCGGATGTATGCTGGAACCTGAAAAAGAGATATTAGTTATTTAAAAAACTGTCCATCTGCATGTTGGACCCTAGTTATGAAATGGATAAAATGATGTTTTCTTTGATAAAACTAATATCTAAGATAACCATTAGCTCATTATAGCTTAACATTAAAGAGAAGAACTCCCATGGAGTTAGTTAACTGTGAATAGCTTTCAACTTTATAATACTAACCTTGCTTGGACTCTTGATGGGGCTGATAACCACTTTCCTAGGTGATATGAGAGGTCTCTGTTGAGGTGCAGGCATTGACATGCATTTCTTTGGTGACAGTAATTCATTTTGAATGAGTGACTTCTTACTTGGACTGTAAAATGAAGAAAAAACAATTAGATTTTCAATTCTAGTACCATTTGGAATCTGATCCTAACCTGATTCTATACTGATATGGAAAAAACAAAATACTGGGGTTATTAAGGAGATTAATTTGGTCATCCAATTCTAGCTACAAAGCTTTCAAGATACATACTCAAGTTATACCTACAATAGTAATTATGATAGAATCCTAAAACAATCTAATATTCTGCCTGATGTTCTACTTGATTTGGTGGTAGCTATAGGCATTAGATAGGATAATATATTTCCTGTGTTATTGTACTAACCATAGTGATATATGGCAAGCAACCAGATGTTGTGTACTAAGTACTTTACTAAATGCATCTACTACCATTTTTTACACGGTTTGGGCAACACAACATTGGTATTGATTTATATATCTTCGATTGGTGTCTACATTTAAAACCATTGCGAATGATTGAATATACAGAGTTAACAATTCTGTCTATTAGTACAGACCACTAAAATTGATTTCTTAAAATGTTAACACAAGTGCATAAGGTTATTGGACATACCTTACTGGCACTTCCACATCAATAGACTTGAATTCTCGGAGATTACGCTTCTCGCTGGTTTGTTTGAGTTCTTGTATGCCTTTGCTAAGCCGATCAGCGGTTGCCCTTAATTCAGCTAACCTCGAACTTCCAGCCAATTTCTTCCTTATGTCACCAAGACTTAGCTCTTTGCGAGAAGTGGTAATAACTTCCGCTTTGGAGGCTTCTGTGATTTTGGGTGTGTTAGAGGCATTCACTTTCTTACCAAATGCTGCTGAGACTTTTGGCGGCTTTTGTATGGAGTCTTTAGATGACACGACATGCTGAGTAGCAACATGTTTAAAATCTTCCTTTACAGTTTCACTTGATTTAACTGGTAGCTTGAATTCTCTTGTAACGATTTCACACCTATTCTTTAGGGGAGGCGTACCAGTGGATACAATTTTCTTTTCTGTCCGGTCAATGTGAGGAGCTTTATTTTTAGAAGTAATAAGATCCTCTGTAGCAGCTCTTTTTCTGCTATTGAAAAACGAAGTGATAGATGTTTGTGACATGATAGCTTTACTTACATACAGTTAAATAATATTTAGAAAGACTGAATCAGTTTTCGGCAATTTTTTCCCTCCAAAACGACTCTTATCTGGTACTTGTGGCGATTGGCGAACGCGGAATAAAATTGCGCGCGTCTGTCAAAACTATGCTTGTCAGTTGCAATTTCAAGTTTGTCAGTGGCCAAAACCGTCAAAAGACCACAGAATAAAAAACGGTTGAAACGTTAATGACGCTGGGGTCACACCAATGGGAAACGCCGTTGATTATCGCGATGATGGACGCCACAATTTATTAAGATAATTTGACAACGGTATCCACATTGCTTTTTGACGTTGGGGCCACCAAGCACGTGTTTATTTGGCGGGGCCTTATCGAGAAAATGTGGCCCCAGCATTAGAGTGGAATGGACTAATAAGAAAGTCAATGGTCGGGATTATCTTGTCACAAATGCCTCTAAACTAAACAAAACATGACCAAAATTTAGTTTATTCTTCTCAAACGACGATTTCCCATTCTGAATAAATAAACTAAAGTGACAAATATTTCAGTAAGTAGGTTTGTACAAACACTTTTACACGTCAATCATATTTATATGAGGTCGGCGTTTCCTATCTGACTACTCTGAGAAGAAAGGCCGAAACAAACTCAGAGGTCTCAGTCTCTTTTAAAGTCCAGACATAATCTTGGTCAGATCATGTGAAGGCCATGTAGATTGGTGTCTGAAGTGGTCTTTTGAGAAAAGCACCACACAGATTGAGGGGGCCTGTCCAGTCAGTGCACGCATTTGTCAGTTATCGTGCAGCTCAACTCAGAATTTAAGGAGCTCAACGATTCGACGAACAATACCAAAAAAAGGACATTTGGGTAGGCCACTTAAATTACTCAAACTGTCAGACCATGATTAGAACTAACTGAGAAAAAATTAAAAACAAAACAAAAAGGAATGACCCACATAGTCTTCACATTCACAATAATTAAAATAATAAAATACTTTAAAAGTAAATATTCATGTCATTGTTTATATAAAATTCATAAATGTCAATGTGTAGATATATAAAAACCCGGAAATAATCTTGGTCAGAGCATTTCATTTGAGGACCATGTAGATTTGTGTCTGAAATGGTCTTCTGAGGAAAGAACCATACAGATTTGAGTGGACCTGTCCAGTCAGTGCACGCATTTGTCAGTAATAGTGTAGCTCAACTCAGAACTTAAAAGGAGCTCAACGATTCGACGAACAATACCAAAAGAAGGGACATTTGGGTAGGCCGCATAAAGTACTCAAAACTGCCAGATGATCATTAGAAGTAACTGAGAAAAAAATAAATAAATATATATATGACCCACATAGTCCTCACATTCACAATAAATAAAATAATAATAATATTATACTTCACAAAGTAAATATTCATGTCATTGTGTACCTATATAATTTTAAAGTTAGCAAAATAAAGTTCCGAAAGTAAAAAATAAAAATTATAATTGAAGCAGCTCAATCCCAAGCCTTTTTGTCCTCAATGTAATCTTTAACGTTATAAAAAGCTTTCTGGCACAACTTACGTTTAATGATTTAAATTTATTAAGGCTTAGATCTTGTACGTGGCTTGGAAGTTTATTATAAAAGCGTATACATTGACATCTGAACGAGCCACCTATTTTCTTGAGCCTTGTTGTAGGTACAACAAATTTGTGTTTGTTTCTAGTATTTATGTTATGGATATCACTGTATTTTTTAAACAATTTTATATTTTTATAGGCATATAAAAGATTATCAAAAATATACTGAGAAGGCACAGTCATTACATTAATCTCCTTAAATTTATCTCTGAGAGAGTGTCTCGGACTTAATTTATAAATTGATCGAACACCTCTTTTCTGCAAAACAAAGATAGTCTGAATGTTGGCGGCATTTCTCCACAACAGAATACCGTACGACATTACACTATGAAAATAGCTAAAGTACACTAAACGGGCTGTCTCTATGTCAGTCAAATTACGAATTTTTCTAACAGCATATGCTGCGGAGCTTAGCTTTTTTGACAATTTATCTACGTGTGGGCCCCACTGAAGCTTAGCATCCAAAGTTAAGCCCAAGAAAACTGTGCTATCTTCAGGATTCAATTCTTCGCCCTTTATTAACACCTGCCTAACATGAGGTAGGGTGAACTTAATGCATTTGGTTTTTTTTTCATTAAGGAATAAATTGTTAACATTGAACCAGTGAACTACTTTTGAGATCGCGCTATTTACATCGTCAGGCACCAGCTGCTGACGTTTAAGTTTAAACAAAAGTGAAGTGTCATCCGCAAACAACACTATATCATGGTTATCCTTTATGAGGTAAGGCAAGTCATAAATATAAATAAGAAACAAGAAAGGACCAAGAATTGAGCCCTGAGGGACTCCCATTGTTACTATAGATCCGGGAGATCTTTTTCCATTAACGTCAACGCACTGAATCCTATTACTAAAGTATGAAATAAGAAGATTCAGAGCGCTGTTCCGGATCGCATAGTGGCGGAGTTTCCTGATTAATGTTTCATGAAGAACGCAATCAAACGCCTTGGACAAATCACAAAAAATACCCAAGGCATCGCATTTATCTTCCCATGCATTATAAATATGACCTAAAAGTTCAACACCAGTAGTCAGTAACAACATCAGTAGTTGAACGACCCCTTGTAAAACCGAACTGTTTGCTATGTAATAATTTATGTCTGTTAAAAAATCTTTGCAATTGCTCTAAAATTAATTTCTCAAAAATTTTACTTAAAGTAGGTAGGACTGAAATAGGTCTATAATTTGTGGGGTCTGATGTACTACCTGATTTAAAAAAAGGTATTATTTTACTATTTTTCATAAGGTCAGGAAACTCCCCACAGTCGATACAATTATTAAAGATAAGAGCTAAAGTAGGTGCTACAATGTCAATAATAGACTTGGCAACTTCTACAGAATTACCCCACAGATCTGCAGTCTTTTTTACATTTAAAGTGTGAAAGGTTTTAATTATGTCTCCACAGGTAATATGTTCAAAAATAAAGTCCGAATCGCAAACATTAACATTTTCCTTTAGCAAAGACTCAGCAACAGAAGGTGATGAGTTTAGGGATTTAGTAGTTGAAACGGGAATATCTGAAAAGAAATTTTATTATCGTTTTATTATAGTCTGATTTTATTATGTTGTCATTAATAGACAGGCTGTAGTCAGTATTTCGGTTATCAGACCTTCCCGTTTCACTATTAATAATATTCCAAGTCGTTTTAATTACATTACTACTATTTTTAATCTTCGAACTCAAATAACGCGACTTGGCCATACAACAAACTTTTTTAAATAATTTTGAATAATTTCTAACATATAAATTAAATTCAGCTGTGTTTACATAAGTCCTTTCATTGTACAGCTCATAAAGCCGTGTTCTACTTTTATGTATACCAATGGTAGCCCAATCACTAAAAGATGCGTTACTATTAACCGAGATAGTCTTGGGAACAAAGGTGGAATTAAATTGCTTACAGTAAAAGAAATCATCATATAGATTATTAGGGTCAGCATGTATAGACAAAACTGGTAATTTATTAATGAGTTTAATTTTAAAAGTTTCCAAGCGACTTGCAGTTTTGGGGTTAACCGTGATATCCTTTTTAGCCACTTTGTTGTTTTGGTTTGGGATAGTAATCCTCTGCCCGCAATGATCAGAATCTAGTAAATTTATAATTTCTTTGTGGCTTGGTATAACATCTGTATAAATATTATCTAGGCATGTGGCACTAGTAGGGATTATTCTTGTGGGCTCCAAAAATAGGTTTACAAGATTGTAGGACTGAAACAGACTTACTATTTTACTAGAAGTAGGTACCTGAGTTTTCTAATATGTTAACATTAAAATCACCGCCAATAATAATGGACTTATTCGAGTTACAAATCTTGTGGAACACTTCATCCATTACCTTTTCAAAACAGTCATACAATCCTGAAGGGGGTCTGTACACACTTAATACAATAAACTGCTCCAATTCTATACAGGCTATTTCAACTGTCCGCTCAACAGATAGGCTCACAATATCCTTACGGTCTTTAAATTTAAGCTGGTTACTTACTAAAATTAATGAGCCACAACCTAACTATAATTTAGTCTGCAGATTTGGATGTACGCAGGGCCGCGCCGCCCGTATGTGCGACGTGTGCGGCGCGGCGCGGCGCACACAGGCGCCAGGCGCCCATGCCCCTAATTAAATTATCAGCGCCAATTTTTTTATTTTTTTTACACTAGCTCGTCCGAGAAAAAAAAGACAGTCATATCTTGAATATAGAATGTAAATAACTTAATTCGCGATTTCCTTTTCTCAGTAATTGCCAAGCGGTAACGAACCGTTCTTTTAAATATTTACGAAAATAATATAAAACTAAAGCACACATTTATGTGAAAACAAAAAAAATTACGCAGCGAAACAGGACGACAAAAAGAGGCGCTTCATAGGTTTCGCACACAGGCGCTGCCGAGGGTCGGTGGGGTATCGTTAGAATCCTTACATCACCCAGAGTGACATAGGCATAGTTAAAAAAAAATGGCGGCGGTATGGCTCCTTAAACAAATGTGTAAATAAAATAATTTCTTCATTTATTACAATATGGATATTCAATGAGGTTAAAAACTGAAAGCTCAGAATAGATGGCAGCACAGTTGTACCGCCATTGATTGTGTTTACTTTTGTGTCGATCACAAATTATATGAAAACTAGACAAATATGTATGAGATTTGGAGAGTAGCACTATTAAAAGACGAGCTAAGGACAGGGGAAGCGTCTACCACTAGTAAAAAAGCAGCTTTAGTGGAAAAGTCAATAAATTATGAACGTTTTATATTTTATAGGTTATTTTGTGTTTGTTGACTTTAAGTTCGGTTTTTATTAAAGACTGGAGGCATACGACAGAAATAATCTGATCAGAGTTGAAACCAACTCGGGCATGATCTTCCTGACTGAAAAACCTCAGATATAGCACTTCTAGCACTGATCTAATATGATATTATACCTAAACACACATACAGTCTGTGCAATCCACGAAGACCACAGAACATATATACTCCTACACTGGACTTGCAGGCTACGCACACATTTGAACATTGAACGCTTTGATATCAATTTGATATGTGCTACGCACACATTAGAACTTTTAACGCTTTGATATGCGCTCGAAAAACCGACACGGAATGGAAAAGTAGAAATAGGTAAGTGATCAAACTTTGATCAAATACCCAAACACCCCTGCCAGACATGTTATCAAACAAGTGTTCAAACAAGTGATCAAATATTGCTGCTATGTCTGGCGCCGGCTTCGAAAAACCAACACCAAATGGCAAGTTGAAATAAGTGATCAAATATCCAAACAAACCTGCCGGACATGTGATCAAACAAGTGTTCAAACAAGTGATCAAACAAGTGTTCAAACAAGTGATCAAACAAGTGTTCAAACAAGTGATCAAATATTGTTACTATGTCTGGCGCCGGGGTTACAGTACAGTAATCGCGGAGTGGGGCGCGTCTTCGTGGATTGCACGGACTATACTTTTACTATAATTTACACAATATCACATCACAAGTGCCTGTATGTTTAGAAAACAGACTTAGTTCTCTTGGGACCATGATCTATGAACCACTTTCTCCCATAAAAGGCTAGGATAGCACATCCTCTCGACGAAATATCGGATTCCAATTTTTTTCGGAGATCTTTCTCCCACAGTTTTCTTCTTATAACATCTTTGGCAAATACAGTCCCCGTATTTTTGCAGTAAACAGCTGCGCAACTGGGCTCAATAATTAATTAAGCGGAAAAGAAGTCGCTTGTTTACAAAAAATGTATGGCTAGCTGTCAAATTATAAGACGCTGGAGATCAGCGCCATCTGAAGTGAGCAAGTGGTAGTTTTTATCCGCATTGAAGGCCTTGATGAGCACATTCCAAAACTATTGGCATACATTTTATATAGGTAGGGTGTACATGCAAAACAAAAATTTCATCCCCACGCCATCCACCCCTCGCCTCGCCTCGCCGCCGCCGCACCTCGCCGCGCCGTTAAGGTGGTTTTATACCGGCGAGGCGAGGCGTGGATGGGATGGGCGAGAATTGACATCACGCTTACCCTTTTACACCGAAAGATGTTCAGCGCTATACCGCGCCGGCTCGCGCTATCACGCACCGCCCGGCCAGCCATGTCTGGCGCACCGGCCAGCCGAGAATACAGTAGGTATGCAGAGATGTATCGCGAGCCGGCGCGTGCCGGCGCGTGCCAGCGCGTACCAGCGCGTGCCAGCGCGTGCCAGCGCGTGCCAGCGCGTGCCAGCGCGAGACATCGCGAGACATAGCGAGTCAGCGACGGTTAAAAGGAAATAGGGTATAAGCGACAAAAAATGAAATGTTCAGGAGAGCCGTTCAAAGTTTGAAATTTTAGGAAAACTGACGTATTTTTGTCATTTATTAAAATATCGTGAAAACTAAAACAGTTATAAAATCAGAAAAAAATGGAGCAGTTACCGGTCCCTAACTCGTAAAATAGGGTGAAGTACTTTTTAAGTATTAGGGATAGTGGCGTATTTTAAGATTCAGCGCCTTGGGCCTGTAAGGTTAGCCGCCCTATAAATTAACGGAAAAAGCAAATTCTTTTAATTATAAAATAAAATCCAGCTGTGTGTTGATGTGGGCTGAGAACGATAGTGAATGAAAAAGTAAAAAGCCCATAAAAAGAAATAAACACCATTTATTCAACAGCAGTGATTGCCTAGTGGTGTGACCGGCGGGCTGCCAAGTCATAGGTCTC
The DNA here is from genome assembly GCA_949152395.1 of Agrochola litura. Lineage (NCBI taxonomy): Eukaryota > Metazoa > Arthropoda > Insecta > Lepidoptera > Noctuidae > Agrochola > Agrochola litura. The sequence continues at coordinate 9,348,565 of OX424508.1, forward strand.
GAGTTCGAACTCAAGGCATGCACCTCTGACTTTTCAGATTCATGTGCGTATTGTATTATCACTTGCTTCAAAAATTGTGAAGGAAAATATCTTCAAGACCCGTCGTACAAATCGAAACCAGAAACTCTTGTGCTTCTTTACAGCTCATGGAGGAGAGGTACGAGATGATCTTGCAGTCTTCAGACGATGCGCTCAATAGACGGATCTCTTAATCCTTGAAAAGCGCTCACTTAAATAACTTAATACGGACCGTATTAAGGACGTGACAGAGCGGAACAAGGGCTCCAAGGTCTTTGCAAGAGATCTGTATATTGGGCATAGGCAGCTTGCGACAATGAAGGCCGATGATGGCAGGATCGTATCCGCCAAACCTGAACTATTGAGAGAGATCGAGAGGTTCTATGGACAGTTATACACGTCAACCAGTAACCCCGTTACGAATCTGGCAAACGACTCAAGAGCTAGATTGACCCGATATTATGCTGGTGGTACCCTTTTTTAAAAAGGGTCATAATGCCTTCCCGTCTTACTTCCGAGCCATGTCTACAAGCTGTTTTCAAGATTCATCACGAACCGTCGTAGGTTTGGCGACTTGCAGCCTCAGGCGGATTCCGTAAAGGCTTTAGTACCGTAGACCACATACATACGCTGCGGCAGGTTATACAGAATACCAAAGAGTATAACCAGCCTCTTTGCTTAGCGTTTGTGGACTTACGAGAAAGCCTTCGATTCGATCGAGACTTGGGCTGTACTGCAGTCTCTCCAACGGTGCCAGGTTGACTATGGTACATTGAAGTGGCTTTAAGCTGAAGTGTTCGTATGAAAACGCTACTATGTCAGTCCGAACTTCGAAACCTTCTGCAGCCAGGGACAGGGAGACGTTATCTCTCCGAAACTGTCCATCGCTGCACTGGAGGAAGTTTCAAGGTTCTGGACTGGAAAGGTATTTACCGAGTACATCACTCACCTTTGGTTTGCCGACGATATAGTAGTCGTGACTGAGACTGAGCAGCACCTCAGTACAATGCTCGATGACCTCAGTAGAGCTTCCAAAAGAGTGGGTCTTAAAATGAACATTATATTTTTATTACGGACGCTTTAACGTGCACGTCTTTCTACATTATTCGCACATGTATAAGTTCAACACGAATGATGTAACCAATATTTTGTAACAATATTTTGATTTAAAAGAGTGTCCGTGGAGTTTCTTGCCCGTTCTTCTCCATAGGTACCTACTACGCTTTGGAATGGGCAACTAGCTTGATTTTTCTGACTGACCGACCCCTTGACAATTCAAAAGTACCTGTAATTGGTTTATTTGAAATAAATGCTTTGAGTTTTGAGTTTTTTGAAAAATGTTTTTCATAATTTTGTTTTACCATTTTGTCGGCGTAATTAATATGTATACCTATGCCAAATTACAGCTTTCTAGTACTAAGGGTCTCGGAGCTAGACTGCGGACAGACAGACAGACAGACAGACGGACAGATAGACAGACAGACAGACAGACGGACAGATAGACAGACAGACAGACAGATGGACATGACGAAACTATAAGGGTTCCTTGTTTACTATGGAACCCTAAAAACAAGAAAGTGTCAGCAATTCTCATAAAAACCGACTTAATTACGGAGGCGACGAAAAATTAGCAGCCTAATAACCGATATTGAGTACAGTCGGGCAGAATAATATTCATGTACAGACGCCAGCACTTCAAGCTACTACAATCTGTCAAATTTATTTAATAGATTTTCAACTTTATCACTAAAGCATAAGGTTCAAAGTTGATTGGGAAAATTTGACAGTTTCGGGTAGCTTAATGTGCTGGCGTCTGTACACTGAAATCTCAAATGTTTTAAGTATAGGTTATTTGGTGTGAAATTATAACATTAGCAATATTCGACTAAATTCGTTTTTAGCAATTAAGTAACCAGAAATAAAGAAACATGGTTCAAACTATCTAATAGTATTAATTATTGATGAATGCGTTTGTACGAGTACCTACTTTTGTAAAAAAAACTACATTATCTTAAAATAATATTGAAATGTATAAAGATCACACACACATCACGTCGTCTAATTATTTTGGCATTTCTGTCTCGCTTGTAGTGACAATCGGGACACCAACATAGCGATGTTGGTGTACCTTTCTAACAACTCTGCGAAGCACAGGCATTTTTCTACCATGAAGTTAGTTAAGCACGCCTTAGGTACCTTTGTGAGACCTAAGACGTTGCTGGTGCACTGCGCTATTGAATTAAAAAATGGTGAGAAATTTTAGTTTTGTGTAATATTTAGTTTAATTACTAATTATAATATTTGAAATGCTGTATCGTTCAGTAGACAAAGTAATTTTTACTAAGAACAGTTAGTTAACAGTTGTTATTGAAAAACATTTTGCTGGGGTAACGTTACTCCAGCAAAATCAGTTTTTCCCAAATAACTTCGATGTATTTGAACAAATTTTGCTATACTTGAACAAATTGCAACTAACTATGAACTAATTTAATACTGTAATTTCTCTAAGGCGCAACATTTTGCTGGGGTTACGCATAATAACTTTTTCCCCTACCAATAATTACTCAAAACTATAAAACCTAAGGTCAAAATAGAACTAGTGAACCCAGCAGGCAGACGTTGTCCTGCGACAACAGCGCCACGCGGGTCCAACTATAGCTATGAACCATCCAAGTGACACAAAAAGAATTGTCGCTTAGTCAATTTTGCCTTTCAAGCGTCGATATGATAGTGTAATACCCCCTTAGTAAACTTTTTCGTAGCCGACTACTTAACCAAATTTAGTTCTATTTTTATTAAAATTAATTTCCGCCCTAGAGAGGGAAGCAATTACTATGAGTCTTTCCCAACCAAGAGTTGGTGAGCAGCATCTTCCGCCCTCTACTCAGATCAAACAAACACTACTTTCCGAGTATGAGAAATGAAAAAAGTAAGTTCAAAAACTAAAACCCGACTCGACTGACAAAGGTATGAAACAAGAAAATATTTCAGACAGAAGTCAAGACATAGGTACAAAGATGATCAAGGTAAAGTCGTGGTTGCATGCTTGTACACCTACAAAATAACCACCGTTAATAATTCAGAAATGAAAACTACAAAGTACAGACGCCAGCACTTCAAGCTACTACAATCTGACAAATTTATTTAATAGATTTTCAACTTTATTGCTGAAAATTAAGGTTCAAAGTTGATTGGGAAAATTTGACAGTTTCGGGTAGCTTGATGTGCTGGCGTCTGTACAGTAAGCGTTCAAAAGTGCATAAACACGCTAAGAGTCGTATTGCTGTGAACACGCGGTATAGTCCGTACATTTGTATGTGTAAACAGTCAGACGTCTGTGGTGTGAGTGCCGTACACACACCACAGAGAACGCAGTTTTGCACTACACACTGTCGTATCGTCACGGCTCGCGGGCGCCGCATTTATATTTCCACCACTTTTGTTAGCACGCATCATACGCGTGACCTTGGCCAGTGTATGGCATTGCTAAAATTCGAAAAGCAAATTATATGTGCAGATAGCAGAAGGCGTTAAGCGTTGGTCTTAGATTCAAGATGGCTAAGGTTCTAATCTCGTAAATCACTGCGCTGTTTTTGCAAATATTATTATTTTTCTTTGCAATAATAATATTTTTAAATATTCCTGCCTATTTATTAATGTTGTTATTGCAATAAAGGGTTTAGAATAAAAAATGCGTGATATGTGATACTAAAAAATAAAAAATATTAAAATAATCTACTGACAAAATTGTTGATTTTAAGGTTAATTATAGGCAGTTTGTTCATATTAATTATTTTAAATTTTATTTGGCTTTAGTAAATATTGGTTGGTATTGAGGTTATAGCTTAAGTATTCATTTTCTTTACGAAAAGAAGATTGAAACTTAACCTCAAATTTTAATCCAAAAAATAATAATAAACAATTTCGGTCTATCTGCAAGAAATACGACAAACACCATATTGAAACGTGCTTAAAAAATTCGTTACCATAAATTCATGCAATAACGAATCTGTTGTTTATTAAGTTGGTACGGGCAATATTTTAAGGTCAAAAACGGTTTTCTAGTTGGTCTTCAGTGATGCAAGCCTTCAGAGTGCACGGCGAACGGTTCATAATGACGTGTTTTTTAATAATTCAGCAAAATATCTCGTTGGTATAAAAACCATTTGTTTCAAATTCATTCACCATTTGACGTCGCTGCTACTCGATAATAAGCCCCTTCCTCATATCTCTTAACCGTCACAGTATTTCTCTAGAACAAAGAAAAACATTGTTTTTATTACACATAATACCTAAGTAATTAAGTATTCGAATTAAACCTCACAATGAATTTAAAACTTTAAAGGCATCTTCTGTCTCAACAATACCTCTGTTCTATCAACAATATCCTTGATTAAGATTTATGTTTAGTAAAATATGAAATATATAAATGATAACACTCACACACTTAGTCCGGTTTCATTAGATATTCACTTCACTTTTACGCAGCGCAATAATATTCTCTGATCTGATCTGATCTCTTCAATATATTTTATGCCTGCTTTTTGATAATAATAACCACAACACTGCGCTAAATACTCGTCACCAATATTATCCACGAACCAACAAAGTTCTATTAATTAAATACTCGTAACAAACTGCATCTACCCCACAGAAATCGAAATAATTTACTTAGTTTTTTGTGGTCTACCTGCTAAACTTTAATATTTATGTGAACAAGACGAATGAAACTAAAAACGAATGATGATTATTGAACTAGTCATTGGTTGCAGACAAAGTGAGTGTGTGTGTGTAATGTGCGTGTCTACAGTATTGTAACAACTTATAGAAGAAGGTCGTAAGTCAAACCGAAGCGTCAGTCTATTGCTTTGTGAGATTGCTCATGGACTTTTGGTCGGTACTGTACATACCTAAATAGGTAACCGATTTTATACAAATTTAAGTGTGATGTCTGAGGTTGCATTTGGGAGGCCATTTCTTGTATGTTAGCTGTCAAATACTCAAATTTGTAGTTGCAATCATAGACATATCAAGTTGCAATTCGTAGAATGGCTCTCAAATACTCATCTGTCAGATGAGAAGCATATTTATTTTTTCTATAATTGGCAATTGAAAAAGTTTGTTCGCATAAAATTAAATGAGTGCTACCAAAAATTGTAATGAACTGTTCAAGACTCTTTTAAACAGGCGCGACACGCGACGTGACACGTGTCGCGCTGGTCTGCACAAGCCTTTAGCAAACCTTTTCAATTCGTCAAAATCAGATGGCAAGCTGCCATAAAATTTAACAAGAACATTGATTTAATAGAAAGAGCTTTTGAGAGCATCATTAGATTGGAGATCACTCATTTGTTCGTTCGCGGGCAGAGAGATTTATAACTTATTTCCAAAACTGACTGCCTCGTTGGTCTAGTGGTCGCAAGCGCCACTGCTGAGTATGAGGTCCTGGGTTCGATTCCTGGGTCAGGCAAAGTGTTATTGGGTTTTCCATCTGGAATTTCTCAGTAGCAGCCCGGAGTCTGGATTTGTGCCCGGTTGATGGCAATAGGCTCGCCCCCTATTACATGGGACTTAAACGTAACTGGCGAAATGTGGGTGTACTATAGGTACATCTCTACTTTACCCTTCGGGGATCACAGGCGTGATGTTATGTTATGTTTAATGCGCGTGTTGCCGACCGCTGCTCTATGGTATATAATATTCATTGATAGAATAAAGAGTATATTATTTTTTATGGGATTAAGCGTATTATCTATGGAGCTGGTACTAAGTCTGTGTCATTGATGAAGGCTGTTGAACACGTTAAAAATAGATAAAAATGTATTATGATTTTTTGACTATTCCTGGTGGTTTGTGGACTTCATTCCAATCTTTTGATAGCTTCTTATAGAATAATGAAATAAAGAAGATAAGAATGCCACCTATGGAGACTGCAACGCCTATAACTAAACGCGATAGAACAAAAAGTACAATTATACCAAGCACTTGCACTCCTCGGGACCTTAAGGACCTTGAAGGCGTTGAAGAAACAGAAATCACTGCACAAATATCATTACCAACGGAAGGCGGATGGGGATGGGTAGTACTTACAGCAAGCTTTATGGTTACTTTCGTGTTAGACGGAGTTTACTTCACGTTTGGCAGTATACTCCATGATATGTCAGTGGACCTTGCAATAGGAGAATCTCTGGTGGCACTTATCAATTCTGTATCAATGGCATTGTACTATATGGCAGGTCCTGTAGCGTCTGCGCTTATAAATAGATTTGGATTTCGAGCTATTTGTATGGTTGGTTCAATACTAAGTTCTATGGGTATGCTGTGCACATATTTCTCCTCTAGTTATGTAGCAATCCTTACATTTTATGGACTTTTTGGTGGATTTGGATCCTGCCTAAGCGGTTTGGCCTCTGTATTAGTAGTGGGTTTTTATTTTGAACGACTTCGATCCTTGGCAATGTCGATAGCAGGTGTTGGTTCCAGTGTCGGTATCATGATTTTGTCTTCCGTAAATGCAGAAATAGTAAAACAAGCTGGATGGCGTGTACTTATGTTGCTGCATGCTGGAATGGTAGGCTCAATTTATTTTTATTCTATGGCGTTTCGACCGTTACTCTCTTTAACAGTAACGACGACAGTTTCTACAGATACAGATCCTAGTCGTACAGTAACTTATTTACCAAGTTTGGCGGCTATTAAGGCGTCACCGTCCAGCACGACAAGAGACACGAGAAAAGAAAGCCATAAGTCAACTGCTACAGAACGGCTCTTTAGTGCAGTATCTAATGTCCACTTTCCAACTGCGGCTGCAGTGATTGGCGAAAGAACAGTGCCGACACCGTCATCGAGTAAAGCAGGTCCATCCAGAGCAGCTGCATCGAGGTTTACACTAACAGCTCAAGGTCCTCAAGATGGAGTAAGTGGTAAACACTTAAAACATGTTCAATCTCGAATATCCAAATCCAGAATAAATGTGCAAGATAAAAATGAAAGTATTGAGAAAAAAAAAGAAATAAGTTTTAATGTTGATAAAAAAGCTCCGAAAAAAAAATGGTGGCGATTTTTCTGTCATTGGGAGGATGAGGTATCCCAAGCTCGACCAATGTATCGAGATGATGCTTTCTACGCAGGCAGAGTAGATAAGTTACCAGCCTATCAAAAAAGTATGATGGAAGTCCCGCCGGAACAGAGAACTGGCCTTGAATATCAAATGGCAGTTTCACGTGCCGTAACTGCTGCGGAGTTAACAGAAAAAAGAGCTGTTTTCTCAACAGCTGTTAGAAGGATTCTTGTTACTATGATGGACCCAAAACTACTTACAAGACTTTCATTTGTATTGTTATGTACCAGTGCTTTCCTCACGTATTTAGGATATTTAGTGCCTTATGTCTTTCTGGCAGATAGGAATAGCAGCGTTGGCATTCCTCTAGAACATTGCTCTTTATTTGTAAGTGTCATCGGTCTCTCAAATGCAGTAGGCCGCCTGGCTATAGGAGTATTGGCTATGAAATACAATCCAGTAACTTTGTATTTACTTGCGTGTGTAATCAGTGGAGTGGCGATCATGGCATTTAATTTTTCATTTAACCTAATGTATCAGTATGCGATATGCGCAGTTTTTGGATTTCATATTGCTAGTTTAAGTTGTGTACGAAGTGTAGCAATAGTACATTTGTATGGATTAGAAATGTTAACTAACGGAACTGGTCTCATGCTAATGTTTCATGGTATTGGATGTCTATTGGGTACACCGTTATCCAGTATACTAAAAAATGAGTTTGGATACACAGTGTCTTTCTATGTGGCCGGGATCTTTGTTCTCATTAGTGGTTTAGTTTTATTACCAGTTTGTAAATTAAATGAACGGGAGAAAAGAAAGATAGATGCTGCAACAGCTAACGCTACGCCTGCGTCAGCACCTACGCCTACGACAACACCTACGGCTACGCCTTCGCCTTCTCTTACTAGTACGTCAAAAAAGGTATAAAAATCAGTACCATTGTAAAAAAACTTGCTTTTCTTTTTTTAACTTAAAGAAGCCAACATTATCCCATAAGGGTCAACCGCACATCAGTGGTAATTATAATAGTATAAAACAAGTTTAAAATAGTGTTTTAAAACATGGTTTTAAATTGCGAATGAATGGAAAATTAATGAAAAGTTATAAATTTTTAGGACTTGAAATAGCTCAAAAAGAAATTCAAAAGGTTATATAGTTTTATACACTTCGTCGTCGGTCGAAATGTAGCAATTCCCCGCAACTATTTTGGGGATTCCCCATGAATTAATATAGTCCATCCTACCTATATGTATATTTGTATATCCATACTTCGTAAAGGCCTACGCAGACCGGGACGGCATGGCAAGGGATTTAATTTTTTTACCAATGGACATTCAAACGTATCGATATAGAAATACTACATAAATTGCTATGCTTTAAAATGATGCCGTGGTATCGAAAGGCAAAGAAAAATCCCTTTTAAAAAGAAAAATCCTTATTTATTTATTTAATACAGCATGGAAGACTTACAGCTAAAAAAAACAAAAAAAAAAGGAAACAATAGTCGACAGAAAGCCAATTACAATTAAGTATATAGGTACGTAATGAAATCATTGAAATGTATTAATATAAAAGATCCGTTCAAGATCCGTCAGAAAGTAACGGATACAGATCTTTTTTCTCCCTCGGATATCCGCGGATGTCCGCAGATACGGATATCCGGCACATCACTAGTACTAACTAAATCGCTCAATGAAAAAGCTCTTGCTAAAACATTTTGAATTGTTTGTCTCGACACGTGGTCGCAAGTTCCTTTTGTACTATTTTTCCTTTTCGTTTTCTCTGCATTAGTAATAAACTTAAAAGAAACACAGTTATACGGAGCATTTTGAGGGTTCGAAGTTACAACAATATGTGGAAATCTTGTTGCGTTTGACGAGCGCCCAACGCGCGCCAAGCGCGCGTACTGCGAAACGCAGCGTTCTGTGCGCGCGCCTCGGGCGCTTGTTATAATTAGTCCGTAAGTGGTAGTCGTGGTCGTGGTCATTAATAGTAGTGCCAGTGTTACCATTGATGTGCGCCTTTCTGTAGCTACACACAACTCACACGCACATACGCAAACACTTTATGGAAACTTCTGAATGAAGCATATCATTGAACATAGTAACCTATAAGTAACTAGGTATCCACCCAGCAGATATTTTATCGAGTGGATTGATGTAAAATTTAAAACTAAGTAGATCACAAAACCAGAATCAGTCTCCCTAAAATAGATGAATACGCGGTTAAGAACGTGGCGACGCATGAATTGTCCATACAAACGTAATACTTAAATCATTTTCAATTTGATCATATTTCCACCATATCGCCTCTTTGCGAGAATACTGTAACATCTCAAAAAAGGCAATTTTACAGGACGCGTATTTTAAACTTTCGAAATGTTATAAAATCTAAAATAATAGAGCTAAAGCAACAAAACCTTCTAGTGATTTATAATTTAACTATTAATTCATCTAAAACTATAGTAATTGTTGCGCTATTGGCTATTTTTCGGTATAAATTAACAGGATTAAAAAAAAAGGGATATTTTGTCACACTATTACTGAAAAAGTTTTCAAGGATCGATGTGACATATGAACTTGTCACATTGTTGATAATATATTTTTTTGTGTTGTGTTAGGTTATATGATAAAAACACATTTTAGAAATAAAAATGTTTATTAAATCAATGAAAAATTTGTAGGAAAAGAAAATCAAGCATAAACATTAGTCATTATAACGTAGGTAGGATATACAGTTACCTACTTAAATACAGTAATTCAACAGTTAACAATCAACAAAGTTAACAAAATGAAACTATAGCTATCAGTTCTTAATTAAAAGTATACTGTTATTACTAAATTTGTTATTATTATTTTAGATCTAGCTAACCAATCAGTCTCTTCGTAACATTAGTCTTTGTAAATAATTACTAGGTTTATTCTAAACCTACTTTAGGTGGACCATAATCTATATTTTAACTAAAACAAAACCATCTCAATAAGAATAATAATACATACTAAAAATATTTTTATTCATATTGAGATAGGTTCTAAAATTATAAGTATTATATACTTGCAAAATGTATTAAAAAATTGAGTATTTATCATTAAGTACTATAAAATTACGACTTAGGAACTTTTCATTATAAAATATCACATAGGTATTGTACTTAAAGGAACCGACGTTTCACTTATCTCACATAAAGTAATAAAAAATAATTGTTATAAAAATTACAAAAATAGTATAAAAAATAAAATAAAAACATTCTTAGAGCGATTCGTAAAAGCTCCTATGAACTCCGGGAATTAATTTCTTATTAATCAAATCCATTAGGTCCGATTTTTTTCGTTCAGCTATCCCGGGTTTATTATTATAGACATTTTTTATTTCTATATTGTTGTTTCTCTTTTTTCTCAAAACGACGGCTTTTTTAAAGTCCGTTTCAGCATAAGAATTTTTATAAAATATAGCATTTGTATCATCTTTACTAACTCTTATTACTCTTACTTCTGATAGTTTAACTACATGGTTATCTTCATCTTTTGTTAAGTTAAAATTAATTTGATTACACACACTTTTCCAATCATAAAAATCTTCGAAACACATTTCATTGACGTGTATTGGCTCACTCTTTTTCCTGGCTGTTTTTATAGCACCGATAAATCCGTCGGGAGTGTATATAGGACCGGATCTTAATAGCCTCTTTACTTGTCTCTCAATCTGGGAATGGGCAGAGTCGCCTTCGTTCTGGGTATGGCCTTTTACAAGATATTTGTGTGTTATGGATTTCAGGTTAGGCAAGGTCTGTACGGCATATAAATACAGGGCAATCATGAATTTGTTTTTATTTTGCCCTGCGCAGTTGTCTGAATAGAAGACAACCTCTAAATCTTCAGCTGAATTTGACATTTTGGTAAGGTAATTAAATACACAAGTACCTATTTCATTTATGCCTCTATTTGCATGTGACTCGTCCCATACGTAACTTTCAACAACATTATTCTGAATATTATAAATTGTTAGATTAAGAACATTAAGTTTGCATTTGTAGTAAAATACAGAAATATCGCCCTTAGGGCACTGGAATACAGCTTGGAGATCGTAAACAGCAACTAAAATATTTTTATTGTTCTAGTCATTTGTCTTTTCAATGCGTGATAATTCTTTTTCTCTGATATGTTTTTCGTAGTCTTCTTTTTTCAATTCTTTTTCTTCGGGCGTACTATTTTTATAAACTTCGCATGTATCGCACAAATCTTTCTTCGGCACAAAAAACGATATATTAAATTCTTGTGTAAATATACGATAAAACATTAAATAACTTGCATAGGGTATATTTTTAGATTTACATTGTTCAACGTAGTCTCTATGCAGGTCTGTAATTGCTTTGCTGCCGTCAATGTAATGTCTTTTCGAGTTTGCTCGAATATAGTGCGATTCTATTTTTGGTATCGCTTCTATAAATTTTCTTATGCTTTCTTTAATGTTTTCATCAACTTTACTGTGATTTAGATGAGTGCCACGGTAATCTTTCATTGACGAGATATTAGTGTCATTATTTTTCTTTTTCAACGCGGTCTCTATAGGGCGGTTATTGATAGCCAAAGTGTTTTTGAAAAACAATTTACATACTCTGATCTTTGCACCAGAAATAGTCAAAAAGAAAGCGTTGTTGTTTTCACGCTTTGCAGCAATATTTCCGTCTGAGTCCACTTTCACATATCGCTGTTTTGGAATAACTAAATCGACATTATTAGCTATAAACGTCCATTGTTTCTCAATTTGTCCTAAACCCCAATATTCGTTTAAAATTTTCTCACGTTCAAGCTCTGAGAAGTTAGAGCTACATTTAAATTTACAATTTTCTCTGCAAGGTGGTTTAAGCTGGCGTTTTGGAAAGGGCTTATTAGTTTTTGTTGAAATATATGATAGTCCACTATTTCTTAATCGCTTAGCGATGTTCTTCTTCCAATTTAACTCTTGCCTTGGTCTTTTTTTTCCTACTTTAGTTGGGGTGATGTTGGAAGTGGTTGGCTCTATTGGCATAGTGGTATCATTCCCAACTACAAGCGAATTATTCTCTGTTGCGACCAGATCTATCTGATTTGTATGGTTAACTATTATGTCTCGATTTTCTGCTGAATTACTTACCAATAACATGTCAACTTGCTCTATGGTGTCAACTGAAGCAATATTATTATTTAAATTAAACAAGTCTTGGTCTTTTGAGAAGTTGTAGTTAGTGCTGGCACCTTCTTCTTCAGAGTCTGAAGTATGTATATTATTACTTTTTGACTTCTCCTCTTGATAATTGGGATCCTTTACGGAATCATCACTATCTGGGGAAAAGTTAAAAGAAAATTAGTCCCAAATAATTACGTTGCAAACGTTCGGCATCCGAAATGCACAGAATTGAACACAAATTATTACATAAATTGAATAAGTGCATTTATTAAGAAATAGTAGTCTCTGCCTACCCCAATGGGAAAAAGGCGTGACAATAATAATGTATGTATGTATTAAGAAATATAATAAATGCATTTATATAAAAACTTACTACCTTCATAAAAAGATGGTCCACTGCTTGAGGAGGAACTCGAAGAAGAACTCGAAGAGCTACTTGAAGAGCTACCGGTACTACTAGTTGACTCACGTCGACGATGTTTTGAGTCATCGTTACTTTTGTCTAAAAGAAATATAAATAATAATAACTTAAACAATAGAAAAACTTTATGAAACATAAGTACCTAATAGTTTAAATTTTTGTTTTAAATTCTTAATTTAAAACAAAAATTTAAACTAAAATCGAGGTGTTTACATAATTATCTGTAGAAAACACACTAAGACTCCTTATAATGTTGCTCAATTTGTTTCTTCTTCTCAGCCGATGGACGTCCACTGCTGGGCATAGGCCTCATGTATGGATTTCCAATATTGGAAATCCAATTTGTTTAAAATCTATGAAAATGTAAGCACCTAAGTTCGTTTCGTATTAATAGGTACTCATTTTAAATAACTACATGACAACAGGCTCGCCCCTTGTTACATGGGACCGAACATAGGTGGCATTTAGTCTTTACAAAAATATTCTTTATAAAACAAAATTATTAAGTCTTACCTTCTGGAATCATTGCGTTTATATTAGAGTCATCAACTTCCTCGGCTTGGATACTGGAACTATCATTTACGTTACTATCAACTACGTTTTGCATAGTTGCTAATTGTACTAATTTTCTGGACCGCGATCCCATCTGAAAAAATAAATATTTATAATTCATTTGTTTTAGTATTTACAACGTGACATAACGATTTAATTTACAAAAAAACTTATAATTTATCTAGAAAAAAGTAACATTACAAAATACTCCGAATCCATTTTATGGTTTGTAAAATATTTCATTGTCAACAACGCGTCATCTTATGATGTTACAAAACAAAAACGATATCTTTTCAACGAAAACGTGATATCAAAAGTAATAACAAGTTAAAATTGCATACTATTTTCAACAAAACTGTGTCAATTCAACATATCACATTACTTAATAAAAAAATATCAAAGAGTTCAAACTTACCTTAGCAATCGTAATGTGGTATCTTCGTGATGTCACGTTTTTGCACAAATACGAGAGCGCCCTTCCCTCCAAATGGCACGCGCCGACTGATGGGACACGTTGTCGAAACAAATCACGAGGCAGAAAGAGACAGCGCGACAACACAAAATATTGCAGTTGTCTTGTCTCTTTCGCTCATAGACGCACCGTTATTGTCGAAAAAATACCTCGTTTTTATCGAAAATAAAGTTCAATACGGCGGTTTTGATTATGGAATAAAAAAAAAATCGATTTTTCTGAAATATCACAGTATTCTTGCAAAGAGGCGATATTATGTTGTTATGCGGATTTAGACAGTGTTTATCTAGGCTCTTACATCTTTTTTTTTCCAAATTAACTTTTCTAAAAGGAAGTTTAAACGAATTTAATTTCGCACATTAATACAGCGTAAATGACATATGTCTTCATATTGTTTTTTCTGTATTATAAACAATAATATTTATAATATTGTTTCTGCACAAGCATAGCTTATATTATCAAGTTACAAATTATCGAAAAGAAATATTGAAAAATATTTAATTTTCATTCCTCATTTTTGGTATTGGTATTACGGAACACATCCAAATTTTTCATAATTTTCGAAAGCTAGTAGTGCTATCGCGTCAAGCAATAATTGTCAATGTGTGCGTGGTACTATTGTTCACTGTACTTCACTGTAGGTGTATATCGCTCCGACAGACACTCACACTAGCGTAACGTGCTTGGAATTGAATTTTGCAAACATCTCGATTTGTAGTTGCGAGCCGTGTTTGCAGGCCTCATAAGGAACCATTTTATTGGAAACTAACTGCGCCCCGCGGTTTCACCCGCATATATCTCGATCCCGTGGTAATATCGGGATAAAATGTTGTATGTCCTAGCCCAGGTCATGTTCTACCCATGTGCCAAATTTCATCGAAATCGTTCAGCCGTTTTAGCGTGACAGCGTAACAAACAAACATACAAAAAATCTAATCTTTAAGATAAGATAATTCTTTATTGACATAATAAGTTACAGAAACCTCTGACTGAACTAGTTGTACAGCTGTGTGTCAGAAGTCAGCTTTCTTCTTTATTATAATATTAGTTTAGAAGATTAGACTAGCTTTTGACCGCGTGGAGGTCGGAAATTATCCCACGAGAACGTACTACCGCGATAAAAAGTAGGTATCCTATGTCCAAAGGTGATGGTAAATTCCCGAGAATATTCTCCTTGTGAGAACTTTGCTGTTAAGTTCTCGAGAATATTCTTTTGAAAGGGAATTTACGAGAATTTAAAAATTGGATGACTAGCATAGATCCGCATAGCGCTCCTCTCTCTCCTTACACCCTCCCCGGTATTCCTTATAGTTTCGCTAATATTGCGATTGTCACAACCGTAACCTGTCACAACCGTACCCAGTCTACCTTAGGTAGGTACTGAATCTTTTTTTTTCTTTTGCTTATATCTCGAAAACGGTGTGTCCAATCGCAAAAATAATGAAAATTTCGACCTCCTTTATAATACTCTTAAACGCCTAATATTCTACATGTAGGTAATATTTTTTCCTTTTTTCCAAACAAAAAAAAAAATGTGAAAAATTCCATATAAAACACGTCGAGGCTGTCCCCTTGCGCGCCTCCGGCTCTAAAAAGATTCACGTGGTTAGGTATCACGTGTGGAGTCGCGATTGTCAAATTCGATTTAGATGTGTCAAAATATTTTTTTAAATTTAGAGAATTTATTTGGCAGAATAGCTTTGAGATTCTCATGGTCAAAAGTAAGTAATTTTAGTGATAGTTTAGTTAGGTGTACAAGAGAATCGGCACCATTGTTTGCCACCACGCAACTGGCTTGACTTATTTAGCTGTTTCCCAATTAAACTCTTTGCTCCACAAACCAGTGCCACATTTATATTCAGATACCTACTTCTTCGATTTGAGGAGTGGTGAGAGAGAAGCCACGGCGTTCTCACCTTCCGCCTGACACAGGTACTCACCGGACACGGTTGTTTCGGGAGGTTCCTGTTCCAGATAAGGCGGGAGGAAACGCCTGGGTGTTACTATTGTGTGGATCGCCCGGAGGACACGGTGGAGCATACGGTGGAGGTCTGCCCGGCTTAAGCGGGGCACCGTGGAGGAGGCGGAAGACGTGAAGGAAAGGCAAATTTCGCCCTCACGCCCCTAGCCGCCGCAGGAGACGCCCTGGGCGTCGGGAATACCAGGCCAATTCCCGGCCACTGTAGGAGTGGCGTGGCGGCCAATTTCCGGCCACTGGGGCTTGCGGACGGTAAGCAATGGGTAGCTCGCCATCCGATAAGGACCAGGCCCGGATCGACAGCGCGTTGTGTTTCACGCGCGCCTCAAAGAGATGCCAGCAAAACTGACGGGTCCGCTAAGTCCGAAAGGGATACCGTGGCCCCTGGCAACATACAGGCAAATGAAGGAACACGGGTAGGTTTTAGTCAGTAAGAGTCTGACACGCCCTCCCGCTCCGCCCAGAGCGGGAGAAGTTACTTATTTGATAATTTCCCGCCCAAAAAAAAGAAATTTCTTCGAACAGTTGTTGAACTGAAATACTGTGTGTGTCTTTCAGCCAAATTAAGAACGAACTCCCATCTGTCTAACTTTGGGAACAACGCGGGCGTGGACCGGTTTTATTGTGGTGGCACACACAATAAGGGGTGATCTTCCTCAAACGGGCAGAAAAGGCAAGCGCGCAACGACAGCCGTAACAAATATTTGGTAACTAAAGAAATATTAGCAATTTCCACTCCGAAATCTCATACAGTAACCTTTTTTCGAGTAAAGTATAAAATAACAACAAAAGAAGTCGACTTTGGACCTTGAAATCAAAATATTGTATCAAAATTTTGCAATTTTACTTCCAACTTTAAATTCTCGTAAATTTTGTGTCAAAAAATTGCAGAATATTGCAGAATATTCTCGATCCGGGAATATTCTCAGTACGAGAATATTCTCTCGACCCATCACTCCGAACCCAGTACCCTAATTGTGTTACTTATTTTCGTAAACAATTATGCCTAATGTTTCATTTTGACAGTTCAACAACATTCATTGCATTATTTACGTTGTTGAGCAGATTTTTTTCCAACATGAAGCAATTAAAATAACACGATAAATCTCTCAATATTGTGCGTACAAACTTACATTTGCAGTTGGAATGTATGGCAGAACATGTATTTCAACTACGGAACCCTTCATTATGCGTAGTCCGACACGCACTTGGCCGGTTTTTATATAGTAAAAACGATCTTCCGTTGCCATTTTCCACAAAATTAACGATACCGGTACCCTAATTGCGTAACTTATTTTCAAATCAAATCAAATCAAATCATTTTTATTTGCATTAAAACATGGTATTACAGATGTTACATTAAAATTAGTGCCAAAAACACGTGACAAACAACGTTGTCGTTGTACGTTGTGTCGTAAAGAATAATGCCTAATTTGATTCATTTTGAATGAATGACTGAATGACTAACTGATCTATCAACGCACAGCTCAAACCACTAAACGGATTGGGCTGAAATTTGGCACACAGGTAGATAATTTATGACGTAGGCATCCACTAAGAAACGGTTTTTGGAAATTCGACCGTTAAGGGGGTTAAAAGGGGGGATTATGTTGGTATGAAAAATCTTATTCTTAGGGTTAATAAACTTGAAACTTGGCACGAATACTTATCTATCTAAATTATAAAGTTCACCAATTTTTGTTTTTCTAAACTACCCTACTAAGGGGTGTCAAAGTTTGTATGGAAGAATTTTAACGCACGGTCTGATTTACTCGAAACTGAATATACTTAAGACTGAAAATAAATAAAAACGTATATCAAGGTTTTTTGATGAGCAATATTGCATTATGTTCGTATTCTTCTATAGTTTACCGCAAGTTATAAAAAGACTGTCCAAAAGGTTAATATTGCAGATAGGTACGGAATAAACCTTTTAAAAGATCATCACGCTATACCTTTATGGAGCTAAGCAGTCAATCATAACATATACAGGGTGGAGTTTGAAATGGGGCAATAAGGGCAGGTACCTTAACCGTTGTCGCTACAAGAAAACGGTCTTAGGAATCTGTCCTTAACTTTTTGATCTGCATTCACAGATTTTGAAAAAAAATTACAGTCAGCAAGAAAATGGGCAATTTTCACAAAAACTTTTTTGATTCCAGTCGATCCTATTTCTTATTACTAGGGTCAAAAAACGATTTCGGGCCAACTGAGATTTTAGTACGAGAAAAGTCAGAAATTGCCAAAAACTTCCCAAAAATTTCGTAGGAAACGAGCCTGAGAGGAGATAGAACATAATATACCTTTGTATGATAAAATAACTTTTTAATGAGGTACCTACTATTATTTAAATTAACACAATATACCACTTTACAACAGTTTAATTATTCAAATATTTCACTGGGCTGAATAGGGAACGAATGTAGCACATAGTTACAGATTTAACCTTTTAAATGATTATCATCCCGCTATACTTTTATGGAGTTAAGCAGTCAATCATGAATCATGAGTCGGACTCGCGCACGAAGGATTCCGTACCATTATCTATAAAAACAGCAAAAAAATCATGTTTGTTGTATGGGAGCCCCCTTAAATATTTATTTTATTCTGTTTTTTATATTTGTTGTTATAGCGGCAACAGAAATACATCATCTGTGAAAATTTCAACTGTCTAACTATCACGGTTCATTAGATACAGCCTGGTGACAGACGGACAGACAAACACATGGACGGACAGCGGAGTTTTAGCTATAGGGTTCCGTTTTACCCTTTGGGTATGGAACTCTAAAAACGGGTATTTATTTTATTTAGTCAACTTTCAACAAATCAAATATTTTAGCGGTTCGAAGACTGTTTTGCAAATCTAAGTTCGATTCCCAACAATTGATATTTTAGTGCTTCTTTTTTTACATTTTAATTTACCATCCATAGTATCCACATTGTATATTTACTTATTACTTCTATACTAATATTATAAATTCGAAAGTAACTCTGTCTGTCTGTATGTTACATACAAACGGCTAAACCACTGAAAAGATTTCGATAAAAGGAGATTACCTAAATACAGTACTCTTGAGAAATGTCTCGTGTTATAGTAGTTTCAAACGTCTATTATTACTATTACACCCACGATAATTAAAAACAACAAAGTTTTTTATCTGTAATACTAATAACCTCT
The DNA here is from genome assembly GCA_949152395.1 of Agrochola litura. Taxonomy (NCBI): domain Eukaryota; kingdom Metazoa; phylum Arthropoda; class Insecta; order Lepidoptera; family Noctuidae; genus Agrochola; species Agrochola litura. The sequence goes on from OX424508.1 coordinate 9,367,410, forward strand.
AAAACGCGTTATGATTTTTATTTTATTTTTTGTTGCTAACCGATATTTTTGCTTTTTTTTCCTATAATTATAGGAAAAAAAATAAAAATATACATACAATCTAAATAATATGTAAAAGCGAAAGGTCACTCACTCACTCACTCACTCATTCATTACGAAATATCGAAAACCGCTTGACGTATAAAGATGAAATTTGGCAGAAAGGTAGTTTATAGTTAGTAGACGTCCGCTAAGAAAGGGTTTCTGGAAATTTGGCCTATAAGGGGGTAAAAAGGGGGGATTTTGTGTGTATGAAAAATCTTATTCCTTGAGTTAATAAACTTGAAACTAGGCACGAATACTTACACAGGGCGTCCCAAAGTTATGGGACATGAAGGGAAAGTAAATATAAAGAAGACATTATGTTATTTTTAAAAGTTAGTAATTCTGCATTTAAAGATTTTCTAAAAATTACTTGCCTCGTCTGGGAATCGAACCGAATTAAGTGTAAAAAACAAAAGTAGGGCTTTTATGATGCTAATCGAAAGAATGGCCAAAAAATAATAACTCTTCTTAAGTAACATAGTATTTTAAAAGAAAGGAACAGCGTGAAATTAATCATTTTAATCAAATTAAAAACATACATGAAACTGCCGTAGTCAATTAAGTGGGTATTTTTTTTTGTAAATTAATTAATTAAATGCTCAAAATGTGATCCCTCTTGTCTTACGCAAATCGCCAATCTTTTAATGAGTCCGCTGCCTGTTGATTTTCTTATCATTTTATGGTGAATACTCGATATGATATGGCACAATTCTGTTTGTAACTCGCCCGTTCTCGTATCGTTTTTTGTATAGCATATCTTTCACGTATCCCCAAACAAAAGAAGAAATCTAATGGTGTAAGGTCCGGGGATCTGGCTGGCCATCTAATCGATCCATTCGTACCAATCCAAGTAGGAAAACATTCACTACTTTTCGAACGTCGTCGTCGGCAATCAATAACTTTCTTGAAATTTCACTCAAACATTTTACGTTGTTCGTTTCTTTTAAAATACTATGTTAAGAAGAGTTATTAGTTTTTGGTCATTCTTTCGATTGGCATCATAAAAGAAGGGGTGTTTTTTTTTACATTTAAGTCGGTTCGATTCCCAGACGAGGCAAGTAATTTTTAGAAAATCTTTGAATGCAGAATTACTTACTTTTAAAAATAACATAAAGTCTTCTTTCAGCAAAATACCCTATCTACGATATTTAAGGTACTTTCCCTTCATGTCCCATAATTTTGGGACGCCCTGTATAATGTAAATTATAAAGTTTGCCATTTTTTGTTTTTCTAAACTACCCCCTAAAGGAAGATTGGGGGATATCAAAGTTTGTGTGGAATAATTTTAACGCGCGGTCTGATTAACTCAGTATTTATACTTAAGACTGAAATAAATAAAAACGTATTCCAGGAATTTTAAAAATCTACCCCTAACAGGGTGAAAAGGGGTATTCATTTTTACAGGGGAGGATTTTACTGTGTGGCTTGGTTAACTTGAAAATTGGTATAAATAATCAATAAGTCAAATAATACAAACGTCACAATAGACTTTTCATATATTATTATCACGCTATTTGTTGAGCAATATTACAATAAGTTCTTATTATTCTATAGTTTATCGCAAATTGTAAAAAGGCTAGCCAAAATGTTAGAATATTGCAGATAGTCAAGGATTTAATCTTTAAAAAGATTATCATCACGCTATAGCTTTATGGATCTAAGCAGTCAATCATAACATATACAGGGTGGATTTTGCGATGGGGCAATAAGGGCAGGTACCTTAACCGTTGTCGCTATAAGAAAACAGTCTTAGAAGACTGTCCTTAACTTTTTGAAAAATATTGATCTGCATCCACAGATTTAAAAAAAAAAAAAACACAGTCGGCAAGAAAATTGCCAATTTTCACAAAAACTTTTTTGATGCCAGTCGATCCTATTTCTTATTACTAGGGTGAAAAAACCATATTGGGCCAACTGACGTTTGAGTACAAGAATGTCTGTCTGTGTGTTACCTTTTCATGCCTAAACGGCTGAACGTATTTAGAGACAGGCATATGGATAGGCCATAAGCTGGGTTAGGACATAGGATACTCTGAATTCCGGTTACATGTTCCTATGGGATATTTTCCGCCATCCACGCAGGCAAAGCCGCGGACAAAAGCTAGTATATATGTCACCGTAAGATTGTGAGCACCGTTAGTTTATAATCTATCGGTATTATTTCCGTTAGATCATAATCTGTCGAAAAATTGTGAACTGGGTGAAATAGTACAAGTGTCTAGCCTTGTAATGCGCAGCTCACTCGCTCGTCGAGGAGTTCCAGTAACAGTCACCGAAGTACACCTTCAGGTCACCCCATCAAGTCCGGAGGTAAGGTATCATCATAACTTACAAAACAGGCCCAAACTTGGCACACCTAGTTCTACTCGTCGAGGAGTTCCAGTAGCAGACACCGAAGTACACCTTCAGGTCACTTCATCAAGTCCGCAAGTAAGGTCTCATCATACATAACTAACAAAACCAGCCCACAGTCCACGGCACACATCTCTCTACTATTAGAAGACGCCCAGAGCCTAGCTTAGCAGTCACTGAAGTAAGATTTGTATGTATGTATTATTTAGTAAAAATATAAACAACAATACGAAATATTTTTTGTGGGTTCTTGTCATATTATAAAGAAATAAGAAAAAAAAAACACTTTCAAAGTATCAAAATTAGTTCACTTGACTACTATTTCCGCTTTTAACCGTGCGTACACTTGTGTGTGTGACCCGTGTCACAGATAATGTAATACTCCCGTGTCAATGTAGTAGCTTGATTCTATATCAATCAATTTTGCAAACGCGTCCTTAAGGGGGAAGCGTCAGGGTAGCCCGCGAAATTCAAATTTTCTTACGTTTTTTGCATTTTGCAGGTCAGTGTCAGGTTTTATGTTGACTAAAATATGATTCGCGGCCGTAACAAATATGACTTCACTCAATTACAATCATAACAATCAGCAATACAACTCCATAAGTTAGCAAAAGTGTCAATGAAATCATGACTAAGGCAAAAGCGTCAGGGTAGCCCGCGAAATTCAAATTTTCTTACGTTTTTTGCCAGTATCATGTTGTATGTTGATCTAATGATTATGCCCCTGATATTCTGCAGGTTTCAGCGTATAAATATTTTAATGTTACACGGTACAATTTATTGAAATACTAATAATACTAATAACCCCACCGCCGTATCTCTACGTTGACGTCGTGGTGGGGCTTGCGCGCTCCGAACTCTGGGTCTGTGCCGGTAAAGTTTACTTTGCCGAAACAGGTCTAGGGTGAGGAGCCAGACCAAGAGAGATACAAAAACCCGCAGGGCAGCATGTGGCGAGCTGTTGGGCAGTAGCGACCCCACGGACCCTATCTTCCGGGAGAAGTCTTGTTCCTCACCTCTGGCTTGCCTTTATTGGCCGGCTAGAGTGAACACTGACGAGGAACAGAGCTCCCACCTGATTCTTGCCTTTATTGGCTGGCTTGAGTGGAGGTTCGCAAGAGCAAACATACTCGGAGGAAGGAAGTATTCCAGTAAGATGCTGGTAGGGAACTTGACCGTACTTCCGGGATTGTCCTGATAGCCGTGGAATACCTCTCCACTTCTCATAAGCACCTCAGGACATGTTGCCCCCTTGTCGCTTCGACACTTTGTGCTAGCGACCATTTTCGGGGGCCCATTATTGAGTGTGCAAGTCACCCCCTGCCATTTTATCCGTGTGCATATAAAACATTGATCAGGCAGGGGCCATAGTCCTTCCACAGTTCCAGGTAACCAGTCCACTTTAGCCACCCAAACCCATAGTCAAAATATCTTTGTTTCCATATCCTGCAATAGTCCTACACCAACCGGGGGTTGTCCTTGGGTGCCCTTGCGTAGTGCGAACAGGGATAGTCGTCGGTTGGTGCCTCAATACTTAAGAATGTCTAAGGGGCCTCTGCGAGTTGGCTTCGGCCCCTCGTACGCCTTCCAAAGGTCCGGGACCCCAGGGTCCCGAGATATGTTAAAGACATTTAAAAATAATACTAATAATAATTAGATATTTTTAAATGTTTTTTTATCCTTTTTATTTTACGAAATATTAATATAATATTAATAAATTATTAATATTAATTTTAATTTTATAATAGTGACAAAAATGGATAAAGAAAGAAATGAGTATATAAGGAGAAGTTTAAAACTGGCGCCAGTGGCAGAAACGTTTAAAATCTGGAAATCGGAAACTCGGAATCGAAAATCGTTTGGCCTGGTATGGGCATGTGATGAGGAGAGAAGAAACGCATGTGACTAAAAGAGTGATGAATATAAATGTTGATGGACGGAGTGGGAGAGGAAGATCAAAGAAAAGATGGAAGGATTGTGTGAGGAATGATATGATAGAGAAGGGAGTGAATGATAGTGTGACGGTTGACCGGGGAGAGTGGAAAAAGAAAACGCGTTGCGCCGACAAGAAAAAATGAATAAACGAAATTAAAATTAAAAAAAACATTAACACCAGTAGTCATTTCAAATGGTCTATGGGAATAATTTAAAGTTAAGTACATGTGGTGTATCTTCTTAGCGCGTGCTAAAGTGTTTATTTTGTACTAACTACGAGTGATCTCTGTTATTCCAGTGCATATTGTCATTTAAATGATTATGCGCTAGAACGTAGGTAGGTACCTACTGCACTATACTACAAACCCACCTTCACAATTGAGTCAATTACCTATTACTGATCTGTGATTCTGTGATCTGTGATTGTATGACATACTCGTAGGTATTTGTTGCTGTAAAAGCTCAAACGAGAAGACCAACTCCCGAAAATTTATTAGTAAAACCTAAGATTTACTTATACTTAAATGGGCTTTTATAGTAGGCAATATATTTCTTATTAATATTTAACTAGCTTCTGCCCGTGTCTTCGTCCGCGAGCCTATAACCTTCCTCAAGAATTGGGCTATCCAATGCAAAAATAATTTTCAAGTCCGACTGGTACCTAGTTCCAGAAAAAACCCCCTACCTACATACAAACCTACAAACAAACATACAAACAAATTTTACCTCTATAGAATGTTAGAATGGATAAAAAAAATGAGCCGTCGCGGGACGCCTGGCAGATGTGAAACATCGAAATTATTATATAGGTACAGGTAATATGCTAAGGATAGTTTACAACAGGAAATAAAAATGGCGACTGCTGTGTCTGACCCACCGCTGTAGATGTTTCACATAAAAAAACTAATTCTTAATATCAATGTATTATTACTTCGTTAATATTGTTGTTTTTTTAATTTTAATTAGTTATTAACGAATAAATACTTTTAAGAGTACAAAGTTAATGCAGTTGTTTTATTTTCTGCCAAACTATTGTGTACGCACTACACTCCTAGAGGTGTGCGCCGGTAATAACAGCCTCCAACATCTTATAATTTGACAGCTAGCCATAATTTTTTTGTAAACAAGCGACTTCTTTTATGCATATTAATTATTGAGCCCAGTTGCGCAGCTGTTTACTGCAAAAATATGGGGACCCATGTATTTGCTAAAGATGTCATAAGAAGAAAACTGTGGGAGAAGGTTCTCTGAAAAAAAATTGGAATCCGATATTTCGTCGAGACGATGTGCTATCCTTTTATAAGGGAGAAAGTGGTTTATAGGTGATGCTCCCAAGAGAACTAAGTCTGTTTTCATTACATACAGGAATTTGTGATGTAATATTATGTAAATTATTGTAAAGTATGTGTGTGTTTATATTATCATATTAGATCAGTGCTAGAAGCGCTATCTCTGAGGTTTTTTAGTCAGGAAGATCATGCCCGAGTTAGTTTTCAACTCTGATCAGGTTATTTCTATCGTACGCCTCCAGTCTTTAACAAAAAACGAACTTAAAGTCAACAAACACAAATTAACCCATAAAATATAAAACGTTCATAATTTATTGACTTTTCTACTAAAGCTGCTTTTTTGCCAGTGGTAGACGCTTCCCCTGTCTTTAGCTCGTCTTTTAATAGTGCTACACTCCAAGTTTGATACATATTTATCTACTTTTCGTATAATTTGTGATCGACACAAAAGTAAACAGTAACACAACGATGGCGGTTTAAAGACGTACAACTATGCTGCAATCTGTTCTGAGCTTTCAGTTTTTAACCTCATTTGACAGCTAGTCATACATTTTTTGCTTTTACGCATAATTAATTATTGAGCTCATTTGCGCAGCTGTTGACTGCAAAAATACGGGGACCCATGTATTTGCTAAAGATGTCATAAGAAGAAAACTGTGGGAGAAGGTTCTCTGAAAAAAAATTGGAATCCGATATTTCGTCGAGACGATGTGCTATCCTTTTATAAGTGAGAAAGTGGTTTATAGGTGATGCTCCCAACAGAACTAAGTCTGTTTTCATTACATACAGGCACTTGTGATGTGATATTATGTAAATTATAGTGAAGTATGTGTGTTTTTATATTATCATATTAGATCAGTGCTAGTAGTGCTATCTCTGAGATTTTTCAGTCAGGAAGATCATGCCACAGGTTGTTTTCCAACTTTGATCAGGTTATTTCTATCGTACGCTTCCAGTCTTTAACAAAAAACGAACTTTAAAGTCAATAAACACAAAATAACCTATAAAATATAAAATGTTCATAAGTTATTGACTTTCCACTAAAGCTGCTTTTTTACCAGTGTTAAACGCTTATCCTGTCCTTAACTCGTCTTTTAATAGTGCTACACTCCAAGTCTCATACATATTTATCTAGTTTTCGTATAATTTGTGATCGACACAACAATGGCGGTTTATAGACGTACAGACGACAGCACTTCAAGCTACTACAATCTGTCAAATTTATTTAATAGATTTTCAACTTTATCGCTGAAGAGTAAGGTTCAAACTTGATTGGGAAAATTTGACAGCTTCGGGTAGCTTGATGTGCTGGCGTCTGTACAAGTGTGCTGCCATCTGTTCTGAGCTTTCAGTTTTTAACCTCATTAGGATATAGTTTACCTCCTAGGTTTTCTGCTATGGAACCTAAATTGCCAAATTGGAGTGGGCAGCAAAAATCCAAGACACGAATCCCATAGAACATGGGGCATGCTTAAAAAGCTAATCCGGTAAGCTCTTAGACCCTCCATGATTTGAAAACCACTCTGGTGGTCGCCTTTTTTTTGGGTGAGAAATTATCAAATAACTTCTCCCGCTCTGGGCGGAGCAGGAGGGCGTGTCAGACTCTTACTGACTAAAACCCACCCGTGTTCCTTCGGTTGCCCTGTTGCCGGGGGCCACGATTTCCCTATCGGTTTTCCTCGAACCCCCGGCAGGAATAGAATGCGAACACAGAGCATGTAACGATGCAAATACGCAAATAAGCGTGATTGTTGAAGGTACAAAAAAACACTATCAGCGGTAACGGACATTTGCCTACCTAACAATGTCCGCCATCACGAGCGCAACCGCCATCACGAGCGCAACCGCCATCACGAGCGCAACCGCCACTGCTTCTGTCTAAATAAAGCATTATTTTATAATTCATAATTCATTAGGAATTTGGACACCTATTCAACACCGTACGTTTACAGGTGGCCTCTGTCTGAACGACGCATAATTTTTTACGCTATTCATTGTGTTTGCATTTGGGAGATCCACAGTTTATTGAAAACTAAAACATGGTTGTCTTTGGATTCAGTTTGTTTTTTTTTACTAGCAACATTTATGAGTTCATGTTCGAGCGCATTTTGTTCTGCGACCGGCCGCCATACTCAAACAAAAAGATTTGAGATGAAAAGATAAATTTATATATATATTGGCGTTGTTGAAAGTGTTTAATTTACTAAATGAGTTCTAAATCAGATGTAAATAGAAGAGTGCTCGCCATTCAGGCGAAAAAGAAACGACATAAACTCGGTAAAAAGAAAAATCGCGAGGAGGACCACGGGGCTGGTGTACAAGGAAACGGTCTGCGCAACCAGAATCAGAATCGTTTAGAACCTACACATAGCTCTTCCAATGAAACGATCGAGGAGGATGAAGACGAACAATATGCGAGCGACGACGAGGAACAGGAGGACAGCGCTGACTATTGTAAGGGTGGTTACCATCCTGTCAAAATTGGAGACTTATTCCTGAATCGGTACCACGTCACTAGAAAACTGGGATGGGGTCATTTTTCTACCGTGTGGTTGTGTTGGGATCTTGTTGATAAGCGTTTCGTTGCATTAAAAGTCGTTAAATCGGCGCCTCATTTTACGGAAACAGCCTTAGATGAAATTAAAATACTGAAAGCAGTTCGTGACAGCGATCCAGCGGATCCCAAGAGGAATAAGACCGTTCAATTGCTTAATGACTTTAAAATAACTGGTGTGAATGGAACCCATGTGTGCATGGTGTTTGAAGTTCTGGGTCACCACCTACTGAAGTTGATACTCAAGTCTAACTATAGGGGTATACCACGGGAAAATGTGAAAACAATCATACGTCAAGTACTTGAAGGCTTGGATTACCTCCATACTAAATGTAAGATTATTCATACAGATATTAAGCCTGAGAATGTATTGGTTTGTGTTGATGAATCTTACATCCGCAAGCTGGCAGCTGAGGCTACTGAATTACATTCCTTAGGCTTGAGACTGCCTCATTCCTTGATTAGTACTGCACCTAAGGAATTTCAAGAACAGGTAGTCACTGCTAAAATGAGTAGAAATAAAAAGAAAAAATTAAAGAAGAAAGCGAAGCGTCAGTCTATGTTACTTAAAAAGCAAATGGAACAAATAGAAGAAATAGAAGAACAGAAAAAAGTTGTCAATAACAGTGAGTCAGCCCCCATGTCGCAAGACAATGATGACTCACCTCCAACACCTGAAGAGGCAAGCGTGATCGAGACTACCCGCTCTGACAATGAAACTAATATCAATGGTTGTAATGATGACAGAGATGATAGAGCTGACGAGGAAGCTTTTGATACTGACGCTGATGCAGTACAGGTAAGATCTAAGCAATATGGCTGTGGAGATGATGCAGGAACCCCTATGTCTGAAGGGGAAATGACTGATACTCCACCTTCTTTCAATTCTCAGTCTACTAAGGGCAAATCTCTTGATAAAAAATTTGATCCAGCTTTTGATATCTGTGACTTAGAAGTAAAGATTGCAGATTTAGGTAATGCATGTTGGGTCCACCGGCATTTTACTGAAGATATACAAACAAGGCAGTACCGATCTCTAGAAGTATTGCTGAGTGCTGGCTATGGGACCTCAGCTGACATATGGAGCACTGCATGTATGGCTTTTGAGTTGGCCACAGGAGACTATTTATTTGAGCCTCATTCTGGCGATGGCTATAGCCGTGATGAAGATCACCTTGCCCACATTATAGAACTTCTAGGTGATATTCCAAAACGAATTGCAGCCTCAGGAAAATATTCAAAAGTATTCTTCAATAAAAAGGGTGAGTTGAGGAACATAACTGGCTTAAAACCATGGGGCTTAGTATCCGTGCTAACTGAGAAGTATGAGTGGAGTCAGAAGGACGCAGAAGATTTTGCAGATTTCTTAAAGCCTATGCTCGACTTTGATCCAAATCGGCGTGCCACTGCCTATGAGTGCCTTCAGCACCCATGGTTAAAACTGCTTGAACCTGAACAAAACGAGTCTGACAAATAATATTATATTGCTCTCTGAAATGAATGATCATACATTCATGAAATCAGTAGTGTCAACATACAAAGTATCAGTCTTATACAATTTTAATAAAAAGTTTATTTATGGATTTCTTTGTGAATAATTTACTTTGTATCTAGATTGTTTTGTTAGCAATCCTGAATTGTTTGAAAATAGAAATTGTGTATGACTACTTATTGGAGACATGTTGCTGAACTTCTTAAACACAACCTGCAAAGGAACAGCGGCAAAGTATATAATACATCAGCTGCTCAGCGTAAAGTTATTATTTGGACGTAATGTATAGTAATTGGCATTTTATTAGACATCTCAAATTACCCAAACTGTACAGATAACTTTAGGAAAAATTGTGATGTATGACATGTAGACAATATAGGTTTTGTCACATTAATCTTTTAGAAATTTAGTTGACATAATGACATAGCTCTGCACTTAATACAACATCCTAGAAGATGAGGAACCTAATATAAAGGAGTCATGCATGCATGTAGTAGCCATTCAGGAAGTAGAATGTTCACATAGTTTAAGTTTGTGTTTTATCACTATCACAATAAAAATCTCACTATGTAAACTTAGGAGTAACACAGTATTTGTAATGCCACACCTCCGAGACTGCCTTTTTATATTTCGATGAGTCATCAAAATTTAACAATGGCTGGAATTAAGCTATTCGGAGACGGTATAAGACAGTGTCCTCTAAACCAGCTGATAGTAATAATATTATTTATCATAGATCCCAATTTACATGACCATAATTTGTATTAATTATATCTGCAAAAATTTACATGAATAAAAATGTCAAAACGAGCTTGTTACTATGTTTATTTTTTGTTTTTATTTTACGTTAAATTTATTCTCCATTTCTTACTAATCCTTTGGTTGTATGAAGGAAACTAGGTCATATTAGCAGAAAAGAATGATTTTTCACATCAAGTTAAAAGTTTCTTAATGGAACATTTACTTAATAACGTAATTCAAAGTATTTATAGGTAGGTACTGCAATGTAGTAAAGGTGGGGCCGGAAATATTATTGTAAGGATTGCTGGCTGCTCCCGCAAAACTCATTCTGTGTTGTGATTTGTGACGCGAGTGTGAAACCCGTTACGGTAACGCGCACGCATTGCTACGCTGTAGGTATTATAAACAGGTATGTAGGTTTGTATATTGTGTTGAATAAACAATGTTATCCATTCCTTTATTTGTTACAAGCTAGAACTAGATACGTCTTGATCTATGTGTGCAGGTGCAGACTGCAGTGTGAATATACCACACATAATCATCCAGACCATGACTGGACAATGCTTCTATATCTATTCTGTATATAAAACGAATTCGCTTTACGTGTTTGTGTGACCGCTTATGTCTTCTAAACTACACAATGGATTTTGATGCGGTAGACCATTTATTCCGGAAGGTATTAGCAGAATTGCCGATGTTTTTAATGTCGCCATTGCAACCGTGTGAAGGAGGAGCGGGGTCGCTAGTGTTATATAAAATGTCTAAGTTACCGTAGGTACTACCAATAAACAAAATTATAAATATAAGTTCTATGGAAATCTGGCTTTTTTAGGTACAGTTGGTAAGTACATACGGCAACACATCAAGCTATAAATTTCCAGTTTATGCTGATCTCGCATTCCATAGGATTTCCGTACAATGCGAGGTCCGCTTATTCTGGAAATGTATAGCTTGATGTGTAGCCGTGTGTACATACTAGCGTAGTATTATATTATCTGTGATACTAGGTACAGTCAAAACCAAAACCACTTCGAAGGGACGGTACCTACGGTTGTTATAGCTAAAGTTACATGCTCTGTGGTTATAGCCGATACTCGTTATGAGTATGACTAAACACTTATGTTTAGTAAACAGAAATGATGGGTCCTCAACATTTCGTAGTTACTTACGTATAACCGGTACGTCGTTTAAAGCGAAGTCGTTATATACGGTTTTGACTGTGTTAACAAGAATAATAATTCCTATAGTTATGGTAAATCTATATTTGCATAAGTAGGTATAGGTACTTAATTGAACTAAAATATATAGTCCGTGCAATCCACGACGACGCGCCCCACTCCGCGATTACTGTACTGTAAGCTGAACTCTAGTACGCCGCGGAGCGGAGTGGGGCGCGTCTTCGTGGATTGCGCGGACTATAATTTACCTATACATATCTAGATGCTAGGTTCTAGTGCGAAGATCGGTTAGTGGTCAGACAACTGTCTGTTCCATCTAGCTAGCTAGTTGGTAAGTTCCCTCCCTCTAATGTTGCAGCAAAGAGGAGTTTGAAAGCTGATTATTATTTTATAGCTAGCTAAGCTCAACTATTTCGGATGATTGGGTAGAGGTTCACGGTTAACAAACCAAAAACCGTAGGTAGGTATTAAACCCATTTACAGTCGGACTTTTAACTAGCTAAAATTACACTTCTTACCATAGAGGAAAGTAATATATATCGGGTACTTCCAACTTCTTACAATCAACTCGTAATAAAAAAACCGGCCGAGTGCGTGTCAGACCACGCACAATGAAGGGTTCCGTAGTTGGGATGAATTTATGCCAAATACAAACTTAACTCGCCACGGGCGCCTGTTATAACTAGGGTCTAAGTTATTGACGAAATGACGAGAAGTGAAGATTATATAGTGGTGCCGATTCTCTTGTCACAAATGCCTCTAAACTAAACTAAAAATCACCAAAATTTAGTTTATTCCTGTCAAACGACGATTTCCCATTCTGAAATAGACTAAAGTGACACAACTTAACTATATTTTAGTTTGACAGCACTAAGATGGCAACGAGATATTAGTTTAGTGAAAATAGCAATTTTGCTATTCTGAATTTGACGTTTTTCACCTAAAATTTAGATTTTCTAACTAAATCTGACTATTTTTAATCGCGACTAAAAACGTGTGGAATAAAATTGGTTGTCATGAACTATAAATTCACACCAACACCTCGACTTCAAATGCAAAAACAGTACTGAATCTTTTTTTTTTCTTTTGCTTATATCTCGAAAACGGTGTGTCCAATCGCAAAAATAATGAAAATTTCGACCCCCTTTATAAAACCCTTAAACCCCTGACACTCTACATGTAGGTAATAATTTTTCTTATTTTCCATACAAAAAGTGAAAAATTCCATATAAAACACGACGAGGCTGCCCGCCCCCCTGCGCGCCTCCGGCTCTAAAAAGATCACGTGGTTAAGTATCACGTGTGGAGTCGCGATTGTCAAATTCGATTTAGATGTGTCAAAATTATTTTTAAATTTAGAGAATTTATTTTTCAGAATAGCTATAAGATTCTCATAGTCAAAAGTAAGGAATTTTAGTGATAGTTTAGTTAGTTTAGTTCGGTGTACAAGAGAATCGGCACCATTGTCATTTTTATATTTAACCAACTTCTAAAAAAAGGAGGAGGTTCTTCTAAATCAGTTCATGTTCATCGGTAAGTTTTTACCACGTCGACCGATTTTGATGATTCTTTTTCTATTGGAAAGGGCTCGCAGGTTTCATAATAGTGGTGCCATTTAAAGAAAAAGAACAATGGCCAATCTCCTTACAAGTTTGTACTAGAGAAGTCTTATAAAACGCCTGTTTATTTTTATCATAATATGGAATTCAACATTTATTTTTTTATGTAGGTACCTACCAACGGAGAATAAAATAGTAAAGTTATAGTATGCAAATAGATTTTTGGGGTCGTGGTATATTTTGAATCTGTACCTATTCAATTGAAAATTTATTGTTTTGTTTTCACTGTGAAATATTTGTAGAGGACAAAATAATACAGAGTGAGAAAAACAAGAAAACACAAAAACTAGCGTAATATTTAGGCAGAAAACAGATGACGGATGACTCTGAAATTTCTAACCTAGAGCTTACTAAATAGGTATGGGCGTTATTTAACGTTACTAGTTACAATAACTGGCTACGGGGCATGTAACGGAATAACTAGTTTCAAGTCACACATAAACACGTGATTTTTGTAACTAGTTCCATCACAATGCAGTGATCGAACGAAAAGAGTGAAACGAAACAAAAGTACGTTGCGACGCATGTTGTTTCTTTCGCAAGAGTAATAATAACTTTAGTATTACGATAATAATGTAACTGCATTTATGTAGCTATAAAAACTTATTCGTTCCAAAAACTAAAGCTTGTGATATGTAACGTATTACGTAGGTAACCATTTATATTTTCGTTTCGCAAATAACAGTAACACTTCAATGAGAATAGAATTTGAAAAATAACTAGTTACTAAAATCACTAGTTTTCAAAACCGGTGACGTCCTCGAAGTCACTAGTTACGTTAAGTTTCACAAAAATCACGTAACGACCCACCCCTATTACAAAATAATAATTAAGTCATATCATAAAATTTTAGTTTTAAAATAGGGAGGTAACGTTATCGATCTATTTACGTCAGTATCGGTTTTTAAGAGTAGACTCACGTTTTAAATTAATAAATTCGCATTATTAGGACTCTTTCATGATCAGTACTTAACATAAATTCTGCTAATGGCATAACTTTTGTAATAATTAACATGAGTTTACACGGTTGACATTGCATGCGATCTAATTTCAATTAAGAAATTAAATCGACTAAAACTTTAGAAAAGTATAGACATCTTTAGGAACGTAAAAATTACGAATCCGTAAAAAAATAGGATTCTGATGAGCAAAACTTGTATTTTTGAAGACAATATCATACATTATTTATTTACCTTCTTTCCTGCTTTAGAAATAAATAAATTATGGTAACAAATTCAAAACCCATAGTTTTAGTTCAAAACAAATAGTCTCATCTCGGTAACAAATTCTGTATATTTTTCTAATCCAAAATGGCCATTGTTCAAGATTATTATAAGAAAGTGTGCCCTACTGAGCACACTGTACTGCCCACTACCACTCTACTGCTGCTAATGTCAACAAATATCACCATGAACAGCTACGGTTTCCTAAATGAGCGGGGCAAACCTATACTCCGTTTACAATAGCATTAGACAGAAGTTAAAAAAGGTTCTTTTTAATGTACACTTTGTAAAAAAAAGAACATTAAACTTGTTACAGTTACGATTAACGCCAAATGTATTAATATCTATTTATATACCAGCTGTTACACTTCATTGTAATCATTTTGACTATTTATCTTTTGAAATTAAGTGGCTTTTATTTATATATATTATTTCATTCCAACTTACAATTAAAGTGTCAATGCTAAAAACCTAAAAGAAGCAGGAGTGAACAATACTGAGAACATTTTTCGTTTCACTATAATTCTACCAAATCTAAAATGTCACCTAATCCCTTCATAAGCTGTGACAGCCGGGTTTTTCTAATTTTACCGGGTTATGTCGTCTATGAAATTGACATAAATATTCTGTGATTGTCATGTCATAATGTCATTCACTTGTGAAAACTTGTGAATGTTACGCCTTGTTTTTTGTTAATGTCGAATTTTCGTGATTTAGTTATTTGTTACTGTTTTATCTTTGTTATTGTTTTGTTATCGTTATTTGGTTGTTTTATACAAAACGTTACGTTTTGTTGCGTTATGGGTGATCCCGGTGCGGGCCCAAGTGGCTTACAACATATAAGTTCTGAGTCTGACCAAAACCAACGGCGAAAAAAACGTGGCCCTAAAGTTGACCACGACGACATAATAATGTCTCCCAAGAAAAAGAGAATGAAGCAAACTGCACTTCGTGCTGTAGAAAAGCAAACTGTCATAAATATTTTTAAGCAATTTAAGGAGTCCTGGCCTGCAGGTACTCCATGTTATAAGACAGAGATGATAAAGCAAACTGCAGAAGTTGCCGGTAAGGATAATTCATAAAATTATTACTTTTAAAATATTTGAAAGTAACATGCATTGTGATAAAACATATTTTTTCTTATTTAAAGGCGTATCTCGGGCTACTGTGTACAATATACTCAAAGAGTACAACACTGAAGGTCGCCTGCAATCTCCCCCTCGCCAACGGAAGCACATGAAACATGATGATTTTGATGATATGACATTTAGCGGAATACGTAGGAAAATTCATTCCTTCTTCTTTAATAATGAGTTGCCCACCTTGAATAAGATATTGGAAGCAGTAAACAATGATGAGTCTCTGCCTGATTTTAAGAGAAGCAGTCTTTATAAAATAATTAAAGAAACATTAAAGTTCACGTATGTCAAACGGAGCAGAAAAAGTGCACTCATAGACAAGCAGGAGATCGTCCTATGGAGACTAAAATATCTCCATGAAATAAAAAGGCTAAGGAGTGAAGGAAGAAAAATATATTATTTAGATGAGACTTGGCTAAATGAAGGTACAGTGCTTCTAATCTTTCTTAACAGTTTTTTATGCACCAAGCAGTGTATGACCTCCTGCATTCAGTAGCATCATGATTTATTATACAGTTAAATAAAAAAGTACAACATAATTTCTTTAACTTGTTTTGTGAATATTGTATTTAAATTAATAACCTTTTATCATACATACAGGTCATACGAAAAGTTTAATATGGCAAGACACCACTATTAAGTCCTCAAAAGAAGCACATCGGGCAGGTCTATCCACTGGTTTAAAAAACCCAACGGGAAAAGGAAGGCGGCTTATCATTGGTCATATTGGTATGTACTTGATTTACTTGCATTTGCTTTTATTATACTTTGTTAACTGTCCTCACCATTAACAAATGAACACCCAAGTGTTATTGACTATTAATTAAGTAATATTATTGTATTAGAAATTAACACATGCAAAGCGAACTACAAGTTATAAATGTTGTTGCTATTTTATTATAGTACCTACTCGTATATATAAGACCTATTTACAACAGTGAAATTCTGTAGGGGGTATGGAAAATTTACTTGTATTAATTTTATTTCACAGGATCAACTGAAGGGTTTTTAACAGATGCTGCATTAATTAATATTTGATGCCAAGAAGGGCGATGGAGATTACCACTCCGAAATGGACGCTTATAACTTTGAAAAGTGGTTCAAATTAATTTTGACCAAAATTGAGAGTGGCGCTGTAATTGTTATGGACAATGCGCCATACCACTCAAGGAAATTGGAGAAGCTGCCGACTACAGCCACACGAAAGGCAGATATACAGGAGTGGTTAAAAAGCAAAAATATTCCTTTTGAGGAAAAAGACCTTAGGGCAACTTTATTAGAAAAAGTAAAAAATCAAAAACATTTATATCAAAAGTTTGTTGTAGATGAGATGGGTAGAGATAAGGGTATTTCAGTACTGCGCCTCCCACCGTACCACTGCGAGCTCAACCCAATAGAATTAATATGGGCTCAAATGAAGGGGTATGTGGCCCAACATAATAAAACATTCAAATTAGACGAGGTGAAACGATTACTCCCACAAGCTCTGGATAGTATTACTCCAGAACGATGGCAGTCTTGCGTTGCTCATGCAATTAAAGAAGAGGAAAAGTTTTGCCAACTTGATGGCATAATGGATGATCTGGTAGAAAGATTTATTATAAATGTCGGTGAAACTTCTTCATCTTCATCATCTGATGATAGTGACTAAATTTGCTGATGAAGACGAAGAAGTTTCACCTACAATATGTCGGTGAAACTTCGTTGTAAGTTGTTATTTAACATAAAGCATTGTTAAAAAAATAATTTTTAATTAAATAATCATCATGTGATCGGTTGTTTCATTCATTCGTTTTGTTGTAAGTTTGTAATTTGTGATGAAGATGTTATAATAAATAAAGCAATATTTAAAAATAAAATTACTGTTATTTCGTTTATCTCAGTATTTAGTTGCTCGTGGCTAATTAATACCAGCCGCACGGGGCGATCCACCAGGTTAAGCTACGCTTGCCGGGGTTGGTCCGTGGATGGGTGACCATCTTTACATACCGAGACTCCTCCGTGCCTCGGAAAGCACGTTAAGTCGTTGGTCCCGGCTGTCGTTCGTGGATCTTTGACAGTCGTTACGGGTCGTCAGAAGCCCGAAAGTCTGACTACCAATCTTACCAACGAGCATTGTATTACCCAGTTACTAGGTTGTGGGTCAGATAGGCAGTCGTTCCATGTAAAATACTGGATTTCAGCTGCATCCGGTTAGACTGGATGCTGACCCCAACATAGTTGGGAAAATGCTAGGCAGATTTTATCTCAGTATTTCTATTTAGTACTGTTTTAGATTTATCTAACAAAGTTATAACTTAACCTTGAAATAAAATGTTTTGCACTACTGCTTCTACGAGCCTCTTTTTTCTAAAGCTATAGTAAATGGAGTATAGCGGTTTAAAACTTTGGGCAGCACAGGGTTTGACTTATTGTCAATTAAAGATGAAGATGACAGATTTTCGCGGCCGATAGAATGCCGGAACCGCTTTCGTAAGGTGGGTATTACACTAAAACATATCTAGGATCATAGATCTCTGAGTCATATTTATATGATATTGTTAATGTAATGCAAACATACGACTCAAATCGTCTTTGATCACAGATTTTTAACATTTGTTGTGAGATAGGATCATAGAAACAGTTCTTCCCATATTGAATATAATATATGTATTGAATTATCACATTTATTTTCATAATTTCCTGATACAAAATGCGTCCATAAAATTATGTGATTTTGCCTTTTCACTTTTGCTGCTGCCATATTCTAAATTGACGGTTTTATTGACGGATAAAAAGTAATACAACGAAATTTTGGCGTACGTTCACAATATGCATAGTGGAATTCTAAAATTATCGTTGGCAACACTGCTGTTCTAAAAAAAAGCAAACTGCTGCCGGGCGGCGCGGCGGGGCAACTTGTTTTGGCTTCATTGGTGTTCTCTAGAGTTCTATTTTGTAATATTGTGTGCCGAAAGGCTTTAGAATAATCCTAGATATATGATAGTGTAATAACCCCCTTAGAAACCAAAGCTTTAGATGAAAGCGTCTGACTGGACTGTGCCGCCTGGCCTAGCTCTAAGTTAATTAGAGGGAATCAGTAACTATTATTATTATAATTTATTTATTTCTCTTGTACGGTGGGGTGTCATGTTTATAGCCTGGTAAATAAACACACAACTTATATTCTCAACATACGTAAAGACGTCTTAGTATGTTTTGTTTATAGCACCTTCCGCCTGACGCACCAGACACGGTTGATTTGGGAGGTTCCTGTTCCGGATAAGGCGGGAGGAAACGCCCGGGTGTCACCATTGTGTGGATCGCCCGGAGGACACGGTGGAGCGTACGGTGGAGGTCTGCCCAGCTTGGGCGGAGCATCGCCAGTTTTATTTTATCTTTAATAATTTGATTGTTGATTCCTTATTATATTAATTTAATTAGATTTAATTAATTAAAATTTTTAGTTGATTAGCTACTTTTCATGGAACACAAATTCCTCCTGGAGTCCTCGTGGAGGCGATTGGCGACGGTAATCTCTCGCGTCCGGCCCTGGCCTAGCTATGCCACGGTACGAAGCGGAGGACATGGGAGGCCGTCACCTCCTTCTGCGAAGCAGTAATGCTCGCGAAGGAGGAGGCGTAACGCGTAAGGGAGAGGAAAATTTCGCGCCCTCACGCCCCTAGCCACCGCAGGAGACGCCTTAGGCGTCGGGAATAGCAGGCCGATTCCTGGCCACCCTAGGCCCGAGCTTGTGGACGGTGAGCAATGGGTAACTCGCCGTCCGATAAGGACCAGTACCCTAATTGCGTAATACACGATCAATCACAATCTGTTACGATTTGAAACAGATTGCTAATCCATTGCTTCATAAGTTGGAAAAAAATATCTGCTCAACAACGTAAATAACACAATGAATGTTGTTGAACTGTCAAAATGAAACAAATTGATCATAATCGTTTACGAAAATAAGTTACGCAATTAGAGTACAGGCCCGGGTCAACGGCGCGTTGTGTTCCACGCGCGCCTTAATGAGATGTCAGCAGAACAGACAGGGTCCGCTAGAGCCGATGCCTGCTGGGGTCGCGGGAAAATCCGAAAGGGATACCGTGACCCCTGGCAACATACAGGCAACTGAAGGAACACGGGTGGGTTTTAGTCAGTTACCCCACGTTCGCACGGACGTAATAAAATCGCAGCGACTTTTATGCAACTGGCAACTTTTTCAGATTCTTGCTCGGTCTCTAAACAAAGGCGTTTTGATAAAATAAATGTACAGACGCCAGCACTTCAAGCTACTACAATCTGTCAAATTAATTGAATAGATTTTCACTGCTGAAGCATAAGGTTCAAAGTTGATTGGGAAAATTTGACAGTTTCGGGTAGCTTGATGTGCTGGCGTCTGTACATAAATGATCCTTTCGTATTTTCAAATATTTTGCTTACAATCAAACAATAAAATGAAAAACCGGCCAAGTGCATGTCGGACCACGCACAATGTAGGGTTTCGTAGTTGGGATGAATTTATCCCAAGAACAAACTTAACTTTGTAGTTGAAAAAAAAATCTTTCATACAGAATGTATGGGTGAACATGTTTTTACAACCGCAAATTTAAGTTGGTCGATTATTACTCGTTAACATGTAAAGCCTACTCAACTGTGATAGTTTTCCTTTTAAATTCGTTATATAAGCTACTGCCGTGAATTTTTTCACATATCTAAAACCAACCATTTAGCTGGCAGGGGGGGGGGACAAAAATTTTCACTTTAAAGCATAATATTTCGCAAACAGATCTCTGAATTCAAAAATGGTATTAACACACTCACAATGTTTTTGAAAGACCTTTCCAAAGATACCCCACACAAAGGCTTAGAAAAAAAAAAAAAAAACATCCCCACTTTACGTGTAGGGGAGGTAGGTACCCTAAAAAAAATATTTTTCATAATTTTATTTTACCACTTTGTCGACATGATTAATATGTATACCCATGCCAAATTACAACTTTCTAGTACTAACAGTCTTGGAGCTAGACCGCGGACAGACAGACAGACAGACGGACATGACGAAACTATAAGGGTTCCTTGTTTACTACGGAACCCTAAAAACTGTGCATCTAACCCGCATAGTTTGGTTTTTAACACTGCAATAATAAAAGTCATATGAAATACCAATAAAAAATTATACGCGCCCGTATTTACAGAGGAGCTCATGGCTAAGTAATATCAACCGCACAGGTCGATCCATCAGCTTAGGCTACGCTTGGGTTTGTCCGTGGATGGGTGACCATCTTTACTTAAGTACCGAAACTCCTCCGTGCCCCAGAAAGCACGTTATGCCGTTGGTCCTCCTGGTCACAGTATAAAATAATATGGACAATACAGAAACTACGCCCTATCCTCCCTCCGCCCCATAAGGGCAGGAGTCCCTCAGGGCTCAGTGATAGCCCCCCTCGCATTCACGCTATTTACTAGCGATATCCCCAAACACAGTAGGACGCAGCTCGCTCTGTTCGCAGACGATACAGCGATCATCTATAAAGGTAGTTCCGCTTCGTCTCTCCTAACTCTACAAAGGGCTGTCAATAACCTTGGCGCCTGGTTTAGACGGTGGAGAATCGAAGTTAATCCTGATAAAAGCCAAGCGGTTTTATTCACTAAACGCTCTTCTAGACCTCACCCCCTCCCCCGACCAATCACCTTGTTCGGCAAGCCGATCCCTTGGGAGAAGCGAGCCAAATACCACGGTGTGACCCATCATCCACCATCATCTACCCTTTTCAGAGCACATAAAGACGGTTCGTTCGCGAGCCGCTTTCGCTCTAGGTAGACTCCACTTGGTTTTGAATGCACGCAGCAAATTGTCACTCAAGTGCAAATTGCGTATCTACACAGTGTGCATTCGTCCCATCATGACCTAAGCGGGAGCAGTCTTCGCCCATGCCAAACCGATTCCTTCGCAAGGCTACGGGAGCCCCCTGTTACGTCAGAAACGAGATCCTCCATCTCGACTGTAAAATCCCAACCACCACCAGTTTCTAAAACGCATGTCCAAGCGATACTTTGATCCAGCCTGTCCCTCCTTGCTGTCCTCCCTCCAGCGATGCCCTAAGCCGAGGTTCGTACCCCACAGGGGGTGCTCTTAACGAGCACTCGCTTAATTTTAATTTAGAATAGTTTTAAAAAGCTCCTGGCTGGAGGCTCTAAGTGTAGAAGCTTATGGCACCCACAGGAAAGTCCGGTTAACTACCTAACACAGAGCATGCTACCTAACTTTCGAAACGGCACACTCACACAGACGCGCTCATTGATGAGACCCCATCCCCAAGCGATTGTCGCAGTGAATGTCAGTTGCGGGTTGTCTACATTATTTCGGGATTTATCTAAAACGATGACTAAAGATAGGAGACGTTTCAGGCTCTTTCAAACAGGCGCGACACAAAGGCACCGCTCGTCGCGTGACGAACGGTGTCTTTGTGTCGCGTCGCGTGTCGCGCTGGTCTGCACAAGCCTTTAAACGTCAAAATGTGTGGAAAGGAAATACAGTCGCTAATCATTATTTAACTTTAAGCAACGTTTATGAATACAATTATATCAACCATAGATTGATTGCGGGTGCCGGCCGTGTCGAGACGACTAGTCGCCGCGATATTTTTAAAAATGGAGCGTAAGTAGGTAATTGTCAATGTCCGTATTTATATCATATTTATATTGTGTCCCGGCTGTCATTCGTGGATCTTTGACAGTCGTTACGGGTCATCAGAAGCCCGAAAGTCTGACAACCAGTCTTACCAAAGGGTATCGTATTACCCAGTTAATGGGTTGTGGAGGTCGGATAAGCAGTCGCTCCATGTAAAATATTGGTATTCAGCTGCATCCGGTTAGACTGAAACCCGACCCCAACATACTTGGGAAAAGGCTAGGCAGATTGATAGACATGTTTATAGAAATATCGTTAGAATAATAGAACTCGCAAATTCAACTTGATGTGAATGATGATTTTAATGATTCTTTGCTTCGGTAAATACTCATTTTTAAGGGCGTGTATTTAGCTCGCGAAGTTGATCGAAGTGAAAGCGAATACGAGAGTGTAGAAGAGCATTTCGGTTCGCTTCGTGCAACCTCCGCCTCCGCTCGCCTCGGGCGACTTCCAATCGTTGTCGGTTTTTGCACCCGAGTCAAAGGACTCGAAGAGTCCTGTAGTTTTTCGTACGAGTGTGTTTTCAATCACGTACTTCGGACTTCGGTCAATTTCGACGAGTAGGTACTTCGTCGAAGCTACTTCGCGAGTAGTGTGGTGGGGGTTTAAGAAAATTTGCATTTCGTGGGCTGTACTCCGCGTTTACACCGAGGTATAAATTATGTATTTTTTTACGTGTTGTTTATACTTACCTACTAGTTTTGTTTGTCTTTTACACATAAGACAAGTTGTAAAGACTAGTTGTACACAATCACAAAACTAGTCAAAAGATGAACAATATAGTTGGCAATACATGGCTGAAACAGCGTCGATGTCATGTGCAGTATCATCCTAACTGTGCAGAACGCCCACTCGCACCATAATGAACTCAAAGAAAATATGTAAATAGTGTGTTAAATATCGAGTGAATAGTGATACATACCAATAAGTGATTATCTAGCTATAAGTTTGTCTTATATGAAACATTTGTTATGGTCGGACGCAACCCCAGGTCAAGTCGATACAGGTTTGAACATGTCGAAACCTGTCCGTTTCCGAGACACCTCTGCCTCTCTCTGATTGGTGGACCTGGAGTTGAGTCCGACCGCCAATTCATGAAAACTGATTCTATTGGAAAATGTAATTTAACATGCGGGACGTCACCGCCGCTACTTGCGCTTATGTAATTTACTACAACTATAAGGTGTATTAAGTAAATTGTACTGGCTGTAATTTTCGAACAATTGGTGAAACAAGTAAAACAACGTTCTTTGAGTTAATGAGTTTTATTCAAGAATCCACGCAGCAGTATCCTCCAATCCAGCACACTGAGTGTGAGCCTCACAAAGCTCACATTTTCTGGTCCTTCGCCAGCCGGATCCGAGGAAAAACCATCAAGAAAACTCTACTGAACCCCTTTAAAGAATATTTAGAAGAATTCATCAAGAACAATGCCAGTCACAAGATCCACAGGAAAAAGAGGCAGACAAGCATCGACCACGACCACCGAAACGGCCGCCGAAACGGCCACCGAAGCCACTACAGAAACTACCACCGAAACAACCAGTACGGAGGCCACAAAAACGACAGCTGAAACGTCAGAAGCACCCACTGCAACCGAACCTACAGTAAAAGCCGCCGCCCCGCAACAAGAAAATGAACCCGAAAATAAAAAATGTGGCCGCCGCAGCAAACCTACCTCACCAAAAAGTGGAAAAGTACCAAAAGCGCGCCGCATAGCCCAGGCCAAAGCAGAGCTGGCACAAAGACTAGTGGAATTAGCGACCGCGCGCCTCGCCGAGGTCGAAGCCGAATCCACTGACGAAGACGCATCCTCAGTCGCCTCGGAAACTGGAAATGATCAACGAGTAACTACGTGGCTACAATCAACACAAGTACTCGCCATCACCGACCGACCGCATCAGCCCGAACAAAAATCGCCGGTTGAACCTGCAGTTCCAGCAACCGCCGCCGCGCCCTGGAATGCCCCGGCGACCTTACCGGTGGGAGTCAACACCACGCACCCACCACCTGAAGACCCGAACACCGAACTCGAGAACACGCTGCCAGTGAACACCGCCGTGCCCTGGCAACCGAAACCTGCGACTGAACAGCCGCACCTGAACCCGCCGCCAGTAATCGCCGCCTGGCAGGCAAACACTGCGACTGAACAACCGCACCTGAACCCACCGCCAGTAATCGCCGCCTGGCAACAAAACACCGCACCCCCGCAGCCACACCCGAACATGCAGCCAGTGGCCACATCCGCATACTGGCAACCGAACTACCTACCTGCGCAGCCGCAACCAACGCCAGCACCAACGGAGCCCGTCGCGCCCTGGCCACAGAACCCTACGAACACAACAACGAACGCAGCATGGCAACCGATCTACACTATGGCACCGCATCACAGCCACATTCCGAGGCACGCCACCGAGACCCATGCACCACAGCCCATGCCATCAGCACGCGTCGCACACCAACCCACAACGATGGCCGTCCAAGAACCAAGGACGGACGTAAAAGAACTCGCTGCTGCAATCACACACGCCGTACAAGCCACCCAGTACCAGCAGCCAACAAGAACCACCGAACTACCATACTTCAACGGAGCCTATCAAGACTGGCTCACCTTCCGCGCCGCCTACTGTGAGACGGCACACCGACTGACAGCAGTGGAGAACATGTCCAGACTTAGAAGAAGCCTTCGAGGACTAGCCAAGGAAGCTGTACAGGGCCTATTAATAGTGAACGCCGACCCGAACGAAGTTATGAAATCACTCGAGCTACGTTTTGGACGCCCGGACTCGATTGCAATAGCCGAAATAGAGCGTCTACGAGCTCTGCCGCGCCTCACTGAATCCCCGCGTGAAGTTTGCACATTCGCCACCAAAATAGAAAGTATAGTCGGGACCCTACAAGCACTCAACTGCGGACACTACCTTTTCAACCCAGAAGTAACAAAAGCAATCATCGAAAAACTCACTCCGACCCTGAAGAGACAGTGGTACCAGTTCTCAGCAACGCAACCCAGAACAGAACCCGATCTCTTGAAGTTCACCCGATTCATCAAGATTGAAGCAGAAATATGCAGCCCGTACGCACTACCCGAAAACATCGCTGCAACAACACAGATCTCTCAGAACACACAACGACGCCAGCAACGAGTACATACCACGCAAGAAACGAACAAACCAAAGTGCGTTTTATGTGAACACCAAGGGCACAACATCGTGGAATGTGAACAATTCAAGAAAGCAACCACTGACGCCAGATGGGATATTGCCAAGAAACATCGCTTGTGTTTCCGCTGCCTCAGACTCAGAACAAAGCAACACAGCTGTAAACCAAAGAAATGCGAAATAAACGACTGCGCACACTTACACCACAAGATGCTACACGCCAACAGCGCAGCGAACAAAAAGAAGGAAGAACCCGAATGTTTTAAACAAGAACAAGAGAAGGTCCACTCAGCATGGACACCCAAAGTATCGTTCCTGAAAATAATACCGGTTCGCCTGTCTGGACCGGCGGGAGCTGTAGACACCTACGCACTCCTAGACGATGGCTCTACGACAACCCTAATCAACGAGAACCTAGCCAACCAAATAGGAGCAGAAGGATTCCGTGAACCACTACGCATAGCAGCCTTCGACGGCGAATCCACGATCGACATGACATCACGACGAGTAAACCTCTTTATCAGAGGACTTCACACAACCGAACGCAAGATACAAGCACGAACAGTCAAACAGCTAGAGTTGGCTGCGCAAAAGATACCTGAAGAAGCAATCAGGAACTGCGAACACCTCCGAGACATAGTCAAAGACATAGTAACTGAAGACGCTAGACCCAGACTCCTAATCGGCCAAGATAACTGGGACCTCCTCATCACAACAGAGACCAAGACAGGAAAAAAGAACCAACCAGTGGCATCACTAACACCACTCGGTTGGGTCCTGCACGGCAGCCACGCACGGACACTTGGCCACAGAGTAAACTTCATAAGACACGTCAATACAGACGACGACCTCCATGAACTGGTGAAGGAACACATAACAATGGACAACACACAAATCAACCCAAAGAAACCCATCAATGATCCCGATGAAAAGGCACTTCGTATCCTACAACAGCACACGAAGAGAACCCCAGAAGGACGATACCAAACCGCGCTACTATGGCAAGACGAAAACTCAAAAATGCCCGACAACTACGACAGCGCTCTGAACAGACTCATCAGCGTGGAAAAGAAAATCGACAAAGACCCAGACCTCAAGAAGAGGTACTCCGAACAAATGGAAGCACTAGTATCAAAGGGATATGCTGAACCAGCTCCGACAATCACTTCAGAACACAGAACCTGGTACTTACCTCACTTTGCGGTCTACAACCCAATGAAACCGGACAAATTAAGAATCGTCTGCGACGCTGCAGCCAAGACCAAGGGAATCTCCTTGAATGACCAGCTACTCACGGGCCCAGACCTCCTACAATCGTTACCGGGAGTGATCATGCGCTTCCGCCAACACCCGATCGCCGTGACCGCCGACATCACTGAAATGTTCTTACAAATAGAACTCCGACCCGAAGACAGAGACGCTCTCCGCTACTTGTGGCGAGGGAACCGAAGAGACGACCAGCCCCCTGAACAGTACCGTATGAAGTCATTGATCTTCGGGGCTTCCTGCTCACCAACCATAGCCATATACGTGAAGAACACGAACGCTGAAAGATTTCAGAAACAACACCCCGAGGCAGTCGAAGCTATCAAAAGAAAACACTACATGGACGACTACTTAAACAGCTTTGACACGCTAGAAGAAGCAGTAAGAGTCTCACAAGCAGTACGCGACATTCACATAGAAGCACACTTCAAACTCAAGAAATGGTCGTCAAACTCTGTCGCCCTACTTGAAGCCCTAGGGGAAGTAACCAAAACCAAAGACACGATCAAGCTGAAAGACGACGGGCAGACAGAGCGAGTCCTCGGCCTAATATGGAAACCGACAGAAGACTCACTCGCCTTCAACCTGAGCCTGATACGCATACCACAGAACATCCTACAAAATGAAACACCCACCAAGAGAGAAGCCCTTCGAATAGTCATGTCCCTATTTGACCCATTGGGACTAGTATCACCAGTGACCATCAGAGCCAAACAAATATTACAAGAAGTCTGGCGTCGCGGAACAACCTGGGATGAAGCCCTAGATGATGACCTAGCAGCAGGCTGGAGGAAATGGTTCGTCAACCTCAGAGCACTAGAACACATCTCGATCCCACGAACCTACCCAGGTTTCAGCGCCACGAAATCACTACAGCTGCACGTATTCACCGACGCGAGTGAATCCGCATACGCAGCAGCTTTATACTGGCGAACAGTCACCAGGGACGGAAAAGTCCACGTCTGCCTGATCACAGCCAAAGCCAAGGTGACCCCATTGAAACTAACGTCAATCCCACGATTAGAGCTGCAAGCAGCAGTGCTTGGTGCACGCATGGCAACAGCGGTCAAGGAAGAACATGAACAAACGCCAGAGTCTACCACATTCTGGACCGACAGCAGAACTACACTGTCATGGATCAGAACTGGATCCAGATCCTACAAACCATACGTCGCCCATCGCATCGCAGCAATTGAAGAACATAGCTCCACTAATGAATGGCGCTGGGTACCGACCAGACTGAACCCAGCAGACGACGCCACGAGAGACGTACCCGAACACTATGATCAAGATCATCGCTGGTTCAACGGCCCGGAATTCCTATACGGCCCCCCAGAAACATGGCCAGCCGACGAAAAGAACCCCATTGTAATCACTGGGGAAGAGAAAACCTGCGGCATCAGAGACAAAAACGAACAGATCAGCGAAGCCATACCAGACGTCAATAGATTCTCACGCTGGGAAAGATACCTGCGTGCCACAGCACGAGTTCTCCAATTTCTGCAGCTCTGCCGCCGACCAGGACAGAGTGTTAACTATAAAAGGACCAAAAGAAACAACAACAAAGATCCTGATTGGAAAAAGAACAAACGAACAGTGCAAGTCAAAACGAAAGAAAGACAAGAGACCACCAACGATCACCTACTCGTACCTCTCGCCGCTGAAATCCTTCGCCGCGCCGAGAACCTGATCCTACGAGCCTCGCAAGAACAGTCCTTCCCAGAAGAGATAGGAGCCTTAAAAAACAAAAGGCCCATATCACGAAACAGCCGTTTGCACGCACTGTGCATAGAACTCACAGAAGGAGAAATTCGCCTAAAAAGCCGAATAATCGCCATGACAGACATTGCAGAACATCTGAAAAAGCCTATGATACTAGATGGAAACCACACTACGACACGATTGTGGATCGAACACGTCCACCGCAAATTACACCACGCGGGCACTGAAACCATTGTCAACGAGTGTCGCCAAGAACATTGGGTACTCCGCCTACGACCTACTGTCAAGAACATCATAAGCCGGTGCCTACCGTGCCGTATGAGAGCGGCCTCGCCACCGCAGCCGATGACAGGGAACCTCCCATCCTGTCGCCTAGCACACCACCAGAGACCGTTTACTTACGCTGGTCTAGACTATTTCGGACCACTGACCATTACAGCTGGACGGAGTCATCAAAAAAGGTACGTCGCCTTATTCACATGCCTCACGACGCGAGCCATTCACCTCGAACTTGTGACATCGCTCAATACAGACTCGGCAATAATGGCACTACGACGCATGATAGCGCGCCGAGGGTGCCCAAAGCAGCTGTGGTCCGACGACGGAACGAACTTCCACGGCGCTGAAAAGGAACTACGAGTAGCCATTTTTGCAGCCACAGCCGAAGAAGCCTCAAAGAAAATGATCGATTGGCGATTCATCCCTCCCGGAGCACCATTTATGGGAGGCGCCTGGGAGCGCATGGTAAAGTCCGTAAAGACAGCCCTAGCCGCCACACTGAACGAGCGGTTCCCGAGCGAAGAAGTGCTCCACACGCTGCTCATCGAAGCCGAACACACTGTAAACAGCCGACCACTCACACACGTATCCGCAGACCCCGAGGATCCTGAGGCCCTGACGCCCAATCACTTCATCCTGGGCGGCCCCGGTCGCATAGCGGCACCCGGGAAATTTGACGACAGTGACATGCGCCTACGAACCAGCTGGCGCGCAGCCCAGAGGCTCGCTGACATGTTCTGGGCCAGATGGCTGAAAGAATACCTCCCAGAACTACGAAATCGCAGAGAACCACATACAAAAGGCGCGATTCCCAAGGTCGGTGACCTGGTGTTCATCGTAGACGGCAACCTCCCAAGGAACATGTGGGTCAAAGGGCGCGTCTGTGCTACATTCCCCGGCCCAGACGGAGTGGTACGCACAGTGGACGTGGCCACGAAAGGAGGCATCTTGCGACGCCCAGTGAAAAAGATAGTGGTGCTACCAATCAACCACGGCGATTCTGCACCGACACCTACGACTGCGACGTCAGCAGCAGACGACGCACGGCGGGAGAAATGTGCAGAACGCCCACTCGCACCATAATGAACTCAAAGAAAATATGTAAATAGTGTGTTAAATATCGAGTGAATAGTGATACATACCAATAAGTGATTATCTAGCTATAAGTTTGTCTTATATGAAACATTTGTTATGGTCGGACGCAACCCCAGGTCAAGTCGATACAGGTTTGAACATGTCGAAACCTGTCCGTTTCCGAGACACCTCTGCCTCTCTCTGATTGGTGGACCTGGAGTTGAGTCCGACCGCCAATTCATGAAAACTGATTCTATTGGAAAATGTAATTTAACATGCGGGACGTCACCGCCGCTACTTGCGCTTATGTAATTTACTACAACTATAAGGTGTATTAAGTAAATTGTACTGGCTGTAATTTTCGAACAATTGGTGAAACAAGTAAAACAACGTTCTTTGAGTTAATGAGTTTTATTCAAGAATCCACGCAGCAGTATCCTCCAATCCAGCACACTGAGTGTGAGCCTCACAAAGCTCACACTAACTAATATTATAAATGTGAAAGTGAGTTTGTTTGTTTGTGTGTTTCACGCCAAAATGGCTGAACGGATTTGGATAAAAAAAATCACATGGGTAGACCATGACCTAGGTTAGGATAAAGGATACTTTTTATCGCGATATTCCCAAGGGATCAAGACTTATGCGACTTATAAACATGAAATGTGGGCACACAGCAAATCCGAATGATCGTTCAATTTACCCTTGATTGATTACCCTCCTTGATGTATAATTAATATTAATTTCTAGTTCGTTATTAAGTTAGTATTTGGTTTATTCGCTACCTGCGGACTGCGCTCAAATTCTGTGATACCAACGACCATGGTACTTCACTAAAGGAAACAAGATGGCGCTGATTTAGAATATTGTGTTAGTGGGAGTTCCGGAAATCGAGTTATTTTGAACTGATTCGTTTTTTAAACAGTGCTAGGGGCTTTCCAAATTTTATGGAATAAGTTTATGAGCCAACTATACAACATTTAGATGTCTGACTGAGAGGAAAATTGCTCGACTTGCTGATAACTTCTAACTCTCCTAATGATATCTTTCTCTTTATTTATTTATTTACACATCTCTTCTCTTTCTTTCTTCTTCTCTGTTCTCTTTACACGTCGATATCATTACGGAGCGTAAGTTTCAGGTTTTTTTGCCCCGTACTCCTACCGCTCCTAGCCTCCTACGACAAAATTCTAAAACCCGTAACCCAATTCCGTAACACACTTTCAATTCAATCATAATCCGAAAAGTTTTTAAAGAAATTCCATAATATCTAAATATGTCAGTCGTACACACGAATCTTAGAGAAAAGTTTTTTATGACATTCTAGGTACCTACATTGTACCTAAGTGCAATGGTCGACAACGGATTAGCGACGCTGTTCCGTTTGTAGTTTGTGTTAAATTATTCAAACTTTAACATTTACTACTGATTTAGATAAGTTATCTAAAATGCAAACAAATCGATTATCATAACGTTTCGCGTTGTTGTTGCTGCCCTAAGTTTGCAGAGGTCAGAAAATTGGCAGCGTTTGGCGGCTTTATGGGCATTACGACGCATGCGCAGCAATGGCGGGCGACCTTCCCGCGTCCTTACCGCCAGTCGAGTCGACGGCTCACGCCGCGCGGCCACACATGTAAACACGGGGGAACAATAATAAACCGATCCACTTTCGCTTTCGTCCGAGTCATCGCGATCCTCCCCGTCACAACTAAGCATCTACCTAGACTGAACGTGAAGTGATATGGTGACGTGAACTGGGATTATTGAATAGTGGCTTTTTAACAGCGCCGGCGTGAAATCAGGTTGGTAGAATGTTGATAAATATGGCACGCATTAAGCGTCCTTGATCAATCAGTGTTATTCTAGATATGTGATGGTACCTACAACTGCTACGAGGGTCGTTCATTCATGCAATACATCTCTAGATTAGTCCGATACCGTCGACGGAAATGATAGGAAAGCATTTGAGGTCATGACCTTGAACCTTTGTTATAGGTCATGTAAACAAAAGTTTTGGCGGAGTCACAAACTTCCTACCAACTGAATTAATTTCACCTATTGGACTGTTCTTTCTACCAACGAGCCTACTTAATGAAAAAAAAGTTTAATTTTTTTTTTCACTTATTTACCTGCTTTTATTTCCAATTTCTTTCCTTCAGCTTATTTACCAGTTTACGTAAAATGCGTAATTGAATTGATCAAAATCTGTTTTTTATACAGGGTGTTTGGCAGTACGTTGAACATACGAAAATGGTGGATAGGTCCCTCATCTGCTACTTACTCAGCCCTAATTTATTTGGCCCTGGCCCACTGGATATTTTTTTATTAATGCAAGTTGAAATTAAAATTTAAGTAGGTATTTTTTACATCTTTCTGTAAGTTTGAGGACTCATAAGTTTTTTTCTAGCTAATATCTGAATAAAGCAATAACTTTATAAGAATCTGCCAACATTAAAGATAAAAAAAAATATTGCCTGTTTTATCCATTTTTAATAAAAATTACACTTTAAAGTTAAGAAAGTGGTGAAACTAGAAGAAAGCAAAAAACTTTTTTTAATATCCAGGGGGCCAGGGCCAAATAAATTAGGGCTGAGTAAGTAGCAGATGACCCCACCTATCCACCATTTTCGTATGTTCAACGTTCTGCCAAACATCCTGTATATCTACTGCTTTTGTCCGCGACTTCGCCCGCGTGGATGTCGGAAAATATCCCACGGGAACGTACTACCGTGCAGTACCGGGATTACATACCTAATAGTCCAGGAAAAGGTTATTGACTCTTACCGCTGCGCTCCAATCATAATTATTTTGTTACGCGTAATTTTGAATATGTGATATCTTTTAAACTTTTCATATAAATGATATGATGTCATGGCATATTTTAATCTAAATTAAATGCCCAATTTAAATAATATATTTTATTGGATAAGGATTAATGTGATACCGGTCAATATAGCTTCGGAAATAACAGTGGATTTTTTATCAAATTCAGAAAGATAGTAATGGTTACTGTGGGTCATCCTTAGAAGATAGACATATCGCGGACGTTTTTTGTATGAACAATACTGTAGAACATAAATTTTATGTAACTTGTTCTATTTCCGCGGCGCACGCCAATAAAGCTCCCAGTCGGCATGATTTTTTCCGACATCTTCAAGAATAATCGTCAAATTTCAGCCAAAATAAAACAAATTAGTCATTTAAATCGTTTACGGAAATAATTTCCGCAATTAGGGTACCTACTGTTCAGGACTTTAGGACTACGTCAAATCAGAGTTTTGATTGGCTAACACTGCATCGGAAAGCGTCATGACACGACACAACACAGTAATATAAATCCAGCCCCGCGTGTTGTGATATTCTGTATAAGCTTCCGCTAAATAAATTTTATAAATACAATGACATGAATATTTACTTTTAAAGTATTATATTATTTTAATTATTGTGAATGTGAAGACTATGTGGGTCATTCCTTTTTGTTTTGTTTAAAAAAAAAATCTCAGTTAGTTCTAATCATGGTCTGACAGTTTGAGTAATTTATGTGGCCTACACAAATGGCTTTTTTTTTGGTATTATTCGTCGAATCGTTGAGCTCCTTAAATTCTGAGTTGAGCTGCACGATAACTGACAAATGCGTGCACTCACTGGACAGGCCCTCTCAATCTGTGAGGTGCTTTCCTCAAAAGACCACTTCAGACACCAATCCGCATGGCCTTCACATGATCTGACCAAGATTATGCCTGGACTTTTAAAAGAGAATGTGACCTCTGAGTTTGTTTCGGCCTTTCTTCTCCGAGTAGTAAGATAGGAAACGCTGACCTCATCTAGTTTTTAAAATATGATTGACGTGTAAAAGCGTTTGTACAAACCTACTTACAGAAATAAAATCATTTATCATTAACCGTTGTCGTTGTTCTATCTTCTGTCAATTTATCTTCTAACGGCATTATACCGCCATTGAAAATGATCGTCTCTGTCGTATAGGCCAATAAGAAGAAAGTAATAAAATGATCCTCCTCGATTCACTGAAGATGAAATAACGGAGGTCAAGTAGGGTCTGATCATAAATAACAGTTAAAAGGGACAGGGTTAGGTTTTAACCGGCAGTGTGGCCATGCAGCCAGCATGGGCAATGGACTCTACGCTGGCCGGCCGCCAATTTAAATGGCAATAAATTGATGTATTATTGTAGTGTGGCATATCTTTGAAACGGAATAACAGGTCTAAAGGTCAAAGATGAAGATATCAATACAAAATCACAGTACACACTTACGTGTGTACTGTGATTTTGATAACTTCATCTTTTTGGCGTCACATACATAATTACATTATATTATGAGGCGATATTATAGGTTCGTAAAAATAATATGAGAGCAATTCCCCTTTTTAAATGAAGAAAAAGTATTTCTACTTTTTCTTAAAGTTGTTGAAGTCATCAAGAACAATACCGTACTTACTTACTTTTATTCCTTGAGTGATGTCAAAGATGAAATTGCGGAGTCAGTTGCTTGCTCTTTATTTTTGTAATAACCTCTCCATCACCTTCGGTTATATTCCTTAGTTCTTGTACCATCAAGAAGTACTCCAATCGTTGCCATGGCCGAGACCTTACGGTACATTCTGCTACATCAAAGGTGACCATTAAGAAACCTTTTATTCAGAAATCTAATTTAGATTTAAAGACTTCAGTCTATGCTCATTACATCAATACTTTATGATATGCCATTAAAACAATATGAGATTTATACTTTTGTTACCTACAAAGAAATAAAATTTAATTTGTTCTAAAAGCATCTATGTGCGAGTATATGAGAGTGTTGACCTGTCTGCTAGTCTGGCTAAGGTTTAATGAAACTATCTACATGTTCCGTCATTTCATCTGTCTGGCGACGATCTCCCTTCGAATTCATCTCAATTTCGTTTTTATGATCTATGATAAATCAGTCAGAGCACTTGTTTGTAAATGATTCGCCCATAATGCGGTATTTGTACCTAATCAACTTTTATTAGAGGATCAACTGAATCGACAAGTGCGAGCAAAAAATATGCGCTTAGATTTTGAAATAATCATCAACGACCTTTCCTTCCTTTTTACAAAGAAATGAAAAACAAAAGTCTTTCAACAGCGTTCGCATTGGTCTATCATTGCAGGTGTTGCACGAAGAATAAGACGGGGGGTGAGGGAACGTTTGAGGTGTAGCTCCACAAGTAGTACCTACCCCATCTTTTAACAGCTTAACATTTTCTCAGGGTATGACAAATTTGTTGTTACCCAATCAGCATACAAATCATCTAGCCCATGAGCCCATGTACCCCATGCGATTTCTGTTACCTTTGCAGTTCAATTAATTACTTGACGGCGTGCGGAGTAATTGTTATTTACGACGGATATCGACAGATTCAATTATAGTTGAGTCTGCTCAAGTGCATGGCCATTTGGTTTATATGCTATTCAGAATGCCCGGAGCTGCTTTCCAATACAAATCTTATCTATGTGGCTGTTTCTTCGCTTCGGTACGTTGCATCGTACAGGCCGACTCGTAAAACTGTATGGGTTTATTTATGGAAACTAGGACCTTTCCACTAGCCAGTATCGTAGTGCAATCTTTACGTATGTTCCTTTGTTTGGTGGGATTATTTCTGTCATTAAACTTTTCAGTGCAATCTGAATCTATTTAATGTATGCGTTAGTTTGAAACCATTCTCACTTGCTTACATTTTTAAATGCTAAAATTAAACCTATTTTTATGTATTGACTAAATTAAGTAATGTGAATAATTAGGTCAAATAACTAAACCTATTTCTTTAAGTCTTCCTTAATAGATTTTGCAGATTAACATTTTGGTCTTATCTTTAAGGCTTGTGCAGACCAGCGCGACACGCGACGCGACACAAAGTCATCGCTCGTCGCGCGACGAGCGGTGCCTTTGTGTCGCGTCGCGTGTCGCGCCTGTTTGAAAGAGCCTTAATATTATTTGCAGCAAGTGTTCGTAGAATTCGTAGCAGGTACCTAAAAGTTGGCAACGTCGCAAATAGCTGTCAAATATTTACCTGTTTTGATTAATTTAGCAATATTACTGTATGGAAATATGAAATGTCGCTAACTAGAATATTAATAATGAATTGCAATTACATATAACACTGAATTTGATGTTGTACCCGTTTTAGGTGTAAAAAAGACATTTAGAAAGTTACCAAATACTTTTTTTACATCTAAAACTAAATATTCGGTGTTTCGGTATTAGTTATTGCATTTCATAATCAATATTTTAGTTCTCTAGTTAGCCATATTTCATATAGTAATATTGCCAAATTAATCAAAACAGCGAAATATTTGACATCTAATATTTGCGACGTTGGCCACTTTCAGAATAAACGGACTTATCGGACGCCCGCAATAATCAAGTCCACCTCCTTTTTTTAGGTGCCTAATTGCCTATTTGAATTAAAATAATCCCAGGAGCACCCAATAAATGCGGTCCGTCATCTAATCTTCTAAATCTTGGACAGTGTCCTGTGTGTGTGCTCACCTTTTACATTTCGATGTCCTTCTTCTTTCCCAACCTTACTTCTTTAAAACTAAGCATCCAAGTTTCTTTACCTATTATTAGGTACTTATTGACCGAGCGAGCGAAGCGTCTCTGCTTCAAGTCTGGCAAAATTTGCTTTCGTGTGTCAGTTTGTACGCACGGCTACACATCAAGCTATAAATTTCCAGTATAAGCTGACCTCGCTTTGTAAGCAAATCCTATAAAATGCGATATCAGCATAAACTGGAAATGTATAGCTTGATGTGTACCTAGCCGTGTGTATGTACTCCTCTATAGGTCGTATTTTACATCCTAGTTTATTTCTATTAACGATAATTAATTATATTTTAAGGTATATGTAATTCCTAACAATTTGTATTATACTTGCGACAAGTGTACGGGGCTCCGATGCCGGCCACATTTAACTAGAGGTGATCATTTAGCTCTCTAATCTGTTAGAATCACATTAATTTCTTAGTTTCGTATATTTGAAGAGCTCTTGCGAAGGTTTTGTGGGTTCTATAAAATGCTATTTCTGTATACACTGAATTTTCAATGTGTAGTTTTGCACTTCATTTACTTGCTCCGAGTAGTGGATAGATGGCGTTACTAGTGGTCATTTTAGCTTGCAGTGTTTGAACCTTTTGAAAAGATAATTTAATGCAAACCTAAGTTTTTTGTTACTAATTACCAACCATAAAGACTACAAAAGAATACTGTTACGATAGAATAATAATAATTAACACTTATGATAACTACCTACTTAGGTACCTAGTACCTACCTATATGAACTTCCCTGTGTTGATGCACGTAAGATGCTGTCTGTACTGTACTGACTGAATGCTGGTTCACGCTAGCAGTGTTGACAGTCATTATGATAACATAATATGTTTATAATGTAACCGGTATTAAAATAGACGACCTTAAACAACTATTCCGATGACAGTACGAGTTCAAAAGAAACATTTGATATAAGTTGTGGACATTTTAAAAATAAACGAGAGTCCAGACAAAATCATTTATCTACGTATTTCGTTATTGGACTGTTTCCAAAAATGATAAGATTTTTGCATTTGCGTGCGTGATTTCTTTTGGTTTAAATCCGGCCCGCCCCAGACGCATGTTAGTACGTGTGGAGTATTTTGATGATATTGCGCGTTGGCGCATAGTTTATAAGGCGTTTTTTACAATTGGCGAGCCTTGTTTTACTTCTGCAGCTTGTTAGGTACAGCTAAGAACCTAGATTGCTCAGCTTATCCGGCTGTCGTCAATGCTTTTGTTTCTATTTCCCTTTTTCCGGCAGTCTTCCCGGATAACATTCGAAAAAACATTCAATTCAATTATTAGGAATTAATTTAATCCAAAGTCGGTTAAATGGAATTTATTACTATTATTATTCGTCGTTTTGATGGTCTTACAAGTGGAGGGGTTCAAAGATTCTAGAATGGAACGAAGCAAGCGAAATGCTACTGGTATCATGGCATCGCAGCAGCTAGCCGACATATTAATCTAACTCTTGACACGTGCACTTATCTGTCAGTACTAAATTAAAATGAAACGAAACTCGTGCCGAGCGTGGTAGATTTGGAGGAACAAAGTAACCTTCAAGATATTTATAAAAGGTAGGTAGAAGACCAAATCCCAAGAAATTAGGTACTAAAGGTCTAATGGTTGTAAGCTGTTAGCAGAGCAAGTAGGTAATCAAAACAGCAAGATAGGTACATTTAATTGTAATATATTTTTGCTTAAAAAATTAAGAGATCAGACGATGAGATCACAATGAATTGTGAAATCGGCTTTTCGCTCTGTGTACTGGTGGTAAGTTCAATATTTCTGACCGAGAAAATCATGTAAGAGTTCATCCGCTAATAACTACGAGAATTTGAATGCTAGAGTAATAGTTGAGCATTCAATAGATAGGTCATGTAAGTACCAGTTTT
Organism: Agrochola litura; assembly: GCA_949152395.1. Classification (NCBI taxonomy): domain Eukaryota; kingdom Metazoa; phylum Arthropoda; class Insecta; order Lepidoptera; family Noctuidae; genus Agrochola; species Agrochola litura. The sequence goes on from OX424508.1 coordinate 9,405,661, forward strand.
GAGGAATGGCGGCCTATGGCGTCTCATCGCAACCGTCGATTATACCAATTTGTATAGCGCTAAAACATTAGCTAGGACGGTGATTCTGGTGCTATTGTCAAGAGTTGAAAAGGATTACCAAAACCTAAAGAGAAACAACATAAATATTAGCCGAAACAGGGTTAAAAATGCATTTGAAGTTAACAATAGCAAAATAATTTCAGAAGTCGTCTCATACCATAATCAGCCTATAATGTTCCCACTGGGACACAGGCCTCCTCTCTGTGAGAGGGAGTGGGCCGTAATTCACCACGCGGGCCCAGTGCGGGTTTGTAGATATCACATGTCTTCGAAATTTTGGTTCTAGGACATGCCGGTTTCATCACGATGTTTTCCTTCACCGTTTGAGAGCAGTGGTGATGAAATAATTTACACAAAGACTAGCGCCTGCCTAGGTTCGAACCTACGACCTACAACTCGTAAGTCGCGGCCAATACCACTGGGCCACCACTGCTTCTCGTCTCATATCAGCCAGAAATGAAAAAAATCTCAAACGAAGTAAACTTGCATCATAAGGAATGCAATGAGCCTGAAAAGTCCAGTCTACTTCCCCGCGGTTACCTGAGGTCCTACTAAACCACGGAAATTGCGTTTCTGAGATCTTCTATAGTGCATCATGGTGTCATCATCATTGCAGCCGAAAGACTTCCACTACTGGTATGTCCAGCAGAGGACGAATCCCCCAAGCACAGTCACTACGCCGGTTCTGTGCTTCCCGCGTCCAGCGGATTCCTGCGGCTTTCACAAGGTCATCGCTCCACCTTGTGGGAGACCTTCCAACGTTACGTCTTCCGGTACGCGGTCGCCACTCCAGAACCTTTCGGCTCCATCGGCCATCTGTTCTGCGAGCAATGAGCCCTGCCCATTGCCACTTAGCACTTTCGACTCTACCCATTTTTCATAGAGCTCATACGCCATGTGCTGCCATACATATTGCAAGTTGACTCCAGGAGGGTCACCGGCATTACGTTTGCGCTAAGGTTAACCCTCGATGAGTATCACCGGCATTAGGTTTGAAATCTTGTTCAAATATACAATTGATTTTATTTTCACAGTTTATAATGCCGAATTCACTAAGAAAAACCTACATTTAAAATGAGCCATCCGTGAGGGCTCATTTGCAACTTGAGTGAACGCTCCAAGAGGGCTCTCGGCACTGAACGTGTTAAGTTTGGCAATTCTTCGGGCTATGTCGGTCGGTTAGTTTGGTTGTCCTGCGAATCTCTTAATTTCTGATTCGATCACGTAGGGAAACTCCAATTCCATGGTATCATGGTCTAATCAAAAATACATACCGTACCGGCCTATCAATGATCCCCGTTTTTCCAGATATTTTGCAGAGCCCTAGTCTGATACCCATGATGCCTTCAATTGCCACTGCACTAGCAACTCACGTTTTCCTTCTTCCCGAAAGCTTTAAGCTCTCGTATAACCTACTAATTACTTTTAAATGAAACTGGAACACGATCACGTCTAATGTTTACAACCAGCAAATTAGGAAGTGCGTACCTTGGCACGAGGCATCTGCAGGCCTGCCAACTATGTCGATCAGCTGAGCTGTCTCGAGATGCATCTCTACTGAGTGTACAAAGGACCACTGATGATCATTATGTAAAAGGCTGATGATTGTAAAACTTCCATTGTTATTCTGGAATATCACAACGTAGCTGGTTGTTGCGACATCTACTGATAGGGTGACGATAGATTCTGTTTGTCAGATAGACAGGTTTTTGTATAGCCATGGTGCATTACAAACAGTGCCTTTAGTGCCATTCTCATTTGATTTTGTGTAGGCAATGATTCAGTCTTATGACTTTTAGCGGGCGGGGCAGATTCTCATGTTTAGGTGATTCTGTAGTACTTAGCCATGGAGTAGCCTTGCCACATTTAATTTCTAAGTACGTATATAAAACGTTGATCGTTGGTTGCATCTGTGATCAATCCGCCGGTAGATCATATTATTGAGTCTTCATAATGTGCACATATCGAAATGAGGGAATCTATGCTTAATTTTATCGACGGAAAAAATGGTCAAAATATTTTTATTTTTTGTTCCAAAAATATTTTTTTTAATTTTTTTTATTCTCTTGGGCATCTTATTTATAAATTTTACAATTATTGTAAAAATTAATGCAAAAAAATACAGATTTTTACTAAAAAAACATGTTTATTTTCAATTGAGGGTAGTTTTTTTTCTCAATTTTAATTTTATGTGGACGCCTACTTAATTTTTTTTAATTCCATAAAAAGTAAAAAAAAAATTAAGATTTTTTAAAATATTTTTTCTGTCGTTAAAATTAAGCATAGATTTCCCTCATTTCGATATGTGCACATTATGAAGACTCACACTGTATACAACTTACATGTAATCTTTATGCAAACTTAGTTACTGACTGCATTTAAGTATATTTTTGAAGTCGTTATTGCTGCGGTTTACGATATCGTGTATAATATACAGGGTGATTGGAAGATGGGTGCAAAGCTTTAAGGTGAAGATAGTATAGATAATTTAGAACCATTTAAGCTATGGTTGTCTTAGACGAAGTCTTACCAAATTTTTTAATTTTTAATAAGGTTTAAAAGACGTATTGTACAAATTTTTTTATTTTTTCTGAGCTTTAAACGTCTGTAAAAAAAAAATCTAATGACACAGAAGCCTAAAACATGTTTTGTTTGATTGCTTACACATTACTTTAATTAAATAAATAAAAAATGAATTCATTTATCATTCAATTTGGCCATAATTATGCAGTTTACATTAAATTTTGAGAATTTCCGAAAAAAAAACTTAAAAATTTGGTTAAAAATATTTGGTAAGACTTCGTCTGAGACAACCATGGCTTAAATGGTTCTAAATTGTCTGTACTATCTTCGCCTTAAAGCTTTGCACCCATCTTCCAATCACCCTGTATAATACGTTATAGAAAAATCTGAATAATTATATGTATTTACTTTGATTAAAGGGCTCCACGAATTACACTCAGTCTTAATTTTCGTAGCGAAGCAGTGAAAATCGCTCTAAACTATGTATTATGCTTATTTACTGAGATTATGACACATTGTTTTCCTACCATATCGTAAACTTGTCGATAACAATAAGGGATTATCACCAGATTACTATGTATTTTATCACTCATGATGAATGACACCATAATAAATTTGCATAATTAGTATTTCTCTCACTTTTAGGAGAAAATAGTATTTCCAAACAACTATGAGTATATTGTGACACATAGGGTCATATTACATTATACCAACTATTACGAAATGGTTATGTAAATAAACGCATAAGTATCTAACATGTTATTTACTCGGGATAGTTAGTTCAATAATAATATCAATCAATATCTTGCGTGGAATATTACCAGATACTGAAGTAGTGTTAGGTCAAACATACTATACTACGGTTATATGATTGTCTATGATTTTAACTGATGTTTTCTTTATCTTGTGTCGGCACGAGCTATACGACAGCAATTTTACCGTATGTTGCTAATAGTTTGTTGGTCCGTTTGAAAGCCCGCATATCAAAAAGTGCTGAGCGGTTTGTATTAAACTTTTCGCCAGTAGATAGAGTATATCTCGGAGAAGTGTGTACCAATAGTGAATGCACATGTGTTGTAAATTTGCTGAGCTTTATCAAGGAAGTCATAAAACTAACATCCGTGCGAAGCCGTGGCGGGTCTGCTTGTACAATAATAAAAGTATGTAATAGAGACACATGAGAATAGTTGCTGGGGAGTTTGTTGCGCCACTTCTTTTTCCTGGCTAAAGCGCTAGAAAATGGGGAAGGGTGGGTGTATTGGGGGACTGTCTCTCTAATTTGACGTTTAAAAAGAGCAGAATCTCAGCCTAATGTGAATATATGACTTTTTTTAGTAGAATATTGAAAGGCACACGTGAAACATCTTTCAGGCTTTGTCTCTGGGATGACAACACACCAAGATGCTATTGTAGATGTCCATAGACGGCATGACAACTCACCTTGAGGAGGGCAAGGTGGGACGCTTGATTGTCAGTTTGTCACCGAACGACATTGCTACAAGGATCTCTTGGCGCTCGAATGATGTTAAGGGGGCCCTTCCCGATCCGTCTATCGTCAACGCGAGCATGGTCGAAAAGCTTGTTGTTTCATCCAGCGCAAGTGAGAACCGCTAACAAGCAAGTGAGAACGCGATAACATTGTACGAAAAATAACTGGTTTCAGGAAATACGTGTTTTTGAATACGCCTTACAAGTTTGTAAAATATTTTTTTGTAATTTAGAATCTCCATTACATGGGCGAGGTTTCTATAAAGATGTTTTCTTTACTTTTACAATTTATAAGTACATTATGAACGGTTAAATTTGAGGTAAAATTTGTGCAAAAAAGCAGATTTTTGGAGGCTTATATTGAATTTGTTTCGCCAAATTTTTATTTTTTGATTTCATAGAAACCTAGATATAGTGCACAAGATACCCATTAGTTTAAAAGAATTAAAGAAAGATGTGTTACAACGCCATAATCACGTACGAGCGTTTGTATGAAAAGTATGACGGGTTGGCCACTCTTAATAGGAGGCACTGTTGGTAAACATTTGTGCAGTATGGTTTTCACTCCTCTTGCTCAAAAAGGCCGTCATTGTAGAGTACCAGAGCGGGGAAAAAGTTGCATTTCTTGCTCTAGGGGAAAAAGTATTTTTTTTTTAATTTTTGGTGTTTCCAACGAGCCTTGAAAAATTAAAAAGTCTTTATTCTTTTGTAGAATAATCATGAATATGGACTCGACTTATTACTTTTTCACAAAAAAATGAAGAACATTTTATTTTTGAAAATGGAACTAAATGCGGCTATCTCTTCGGTAGAATGCGAGCATTGCGTTGCGGCTACAGAAGAAATAAAATAGGCATTGGCGATTAAAATAGGCAATTTAATGCTTAAAACAATTCTATTTAATTTTTCGATTTCTGATATTCGACATATTAATTAATCGAGTCGATCAAAATTGAAAAAAAAAGAATATTACGTGTTATTGGACCTGTGTTCGTATATGACGTTAAGATCTGGGCATTTTCTAGTTGTGTATAATATTTTTAATAATATTTGTCACATTTTAAATCGTATCTACATGTGTATGTGTTATTTGTGAAAAGTTAAAATGTAAACTCGCACGATTGGCGCGAAACTTCGACTTTGGATATGAAAAACTTAATTACCACTACTTATTTAACTTAAAACAATGGATGAACTCGTCAAATAATTAAATGATGTAGTATTCACTGCCCCTGTGGTGGAGTTTGAATGTTCGAAATCCCCAATTTTTATGTTTTTAGTCTCGACCTCGACTGTCATCAAAATGGCGATAATCGCATTTACAGATTTGAATTTTATAAAGGTAAATTAATATTGTATTGGATTATTTTATTTTCTCGCAATCGTAGTGAAAAGTAGAGTGTAACACACGGCGCTAAAACCCATTATAACTCGGTTTCTATTTACTCCCTCGCTAAAGCTCGGGAGTAAAACTACCTCGTTACAATGGGTTATTTTAGCCCCTCGTATAACAATCTACTATTTCACTCCTGTTGCTCAAAAAGTCCGTCATTGTAGCGTACCAGAGCGGGGAAAAAATTGTATATCTTGCTCTAGGGGAAAAAGTAATTTTTGTCTGTAACCAACGAGCCTACAAAAACGAAAAAGTCTTTATTCTTATGTAAAACTAGCTTTTTACTACCGCATACCGGGATAAAAAGTTTCCTTAAAAATTCAGATTGAACAAATTGTAATTTTTATTTTTAATAAAATGAACTAAGTACCTACTTGATATTGTATTGGATTATTTTATTTTCTCGCAATTGTAGTGAACAGAAGAGTGTAACACATGGCGCTAAAACCCATTTTAACTCGGTTTCTATTTACTCCCTCCCTAAAGCTCGGGAAGGGTGCTCGAGCAAAAACGCCGAAAAAAACACGTTTCTTGTGGGATGGGATTTAAAGGGCATCCCCTTTAATTATCAATTTTTATTATTTGTTGCTATAGCGGCAATAGAAATACGCAATCTGTGCATTTCAACTGTCTACCTATTACGGTTCGTGAGATGCAGCCCGCTGACAGACAGACGGACGGACAGTGGAGGCTTAGTAAGGCGCGGCACCCACTATCGGTGGGCATCAGTACGGCTCGGTAGAGCTCGGGCGCTTTACGGCGGCTTCGGGCGCCTGAGGGCTGCTTGGGGCGGCTTCGGGCGCCTCAGAGCTGCCTCGGCAATCGTAAGCATACCTAAGGACGCCTAGGCTGGTTTCGGGTAGCTCGGGTGGCATTTTCGTGGCCAGACAAGTCGCAGAACAGTCATAACGTTCACCGCGCGTTCCAGAGGAAAATAAAAGGCAACAGCCTCATTAATTACACGTATAGGTTCGTTTTATTTATTTATCGTAAATCATTAAACAAGTTATGAAATTCATCGAAAGTACATCTTGGCTTCCAAAGCTTATTCACCCAAAATATTATTTTTTGCCATAAAGCTCCTAGTTTCTCTTCTTCTTCAGGAAGATGAACAATGAGAACTCTCTCAATCCACCATTATAAATACACACGTACAACTGTTTTCACGTAACATTACGACTGCTGTACGACGTGTCTGCTACCCGAACTATTCTTAGTTTTGCCGAAACCAGCCTCGGCGTCCTTAGGTATGCTTACGACTGCCGAGGCAGCTCTGAGGCGCCCGAAGCCGCCCCAAGCAGCCGAAGCAGCCGTAAAGCGCCCGAAGCCGCCGTAAAGCGCCCGAGCTCTACCGAGCCGTATCGATGCCCACCGATAGTGGGCGCCGCGCCTAATAGGGTTCCGTTTAGCAACCTTCGGGTACGGAACCCTAAAAAACAGCCAAATCGGTCGAGCCGTTCTTAAGTGATGATCTGTTATACATGCGGCAATTTATTTGTATTTATTTAGGAGATGATATATAGGTACTTTTTAAATAGATTCTGATTTATTAATTGATTCTGCTCTGAATGATGGTGAAAACCACATCAAAATCCCTTGTGTAGTTTAGAAGGTATATCCGGTCACAGAGCCAGACACGAAAGGCGACTTTGCCTTAAGGGCCTGAGCACTATCTTTTTCTGTAAACAAACCGGGCGACTGATTTATGTATGAACGAGAGAGATGACAATACTTTTGATAGTCGAAAGAAGAGATGACGATAATGTGTGTTCGCTCGAAATAAAACAACGTATGTGCCAAAACGAAATGCCGTCTTTTGTAAATGAAAAGTATTATTAAAACTAAAACTGCTTTTCTTAAAACTTGATACGATTACTCTCTATGTTTTAAAGTAAATACCATTGAATAACTCATAAGCGTTATTCATAAAAATATAAAAATAGATAGATAGACCTTTGCAATTTTTTTGTATCGGGAAAATTTCAGTGTATCGTGTATTCTTTTTTCAGGTTAGTTTTTGGCCATTCTTTCTATTGGCATCATAAAAGTAGGGGTGTTTTTTTTTTTACATTTAAGTCGGTTCGATTCCCAGACGAGGCAAGTAATTTTTAGAAAATCTTTGAATGCAGAATTACTAACTTTTAAAAATAACATAAAAGTCTTCTTTCAGCAAAATACCCTATCTACGATATTTAAAGGTACTTTCCCTTCATGTCCCATAATTTTGGGACGCCCTGTATAGTCAAAAACACACCAAAATGTTAAATCCCTATTTCATATACTTAAAAAGGTACACGATAAAGAAAAAGCCAATTTTTTAAACCTTAATAAATCATGTTTAGATTTCTACGGTTGTCCACGCAGCGCACCCTAGGCAGTCATTTCCAAATGTTCCAGTTTACCATACTGCCGTCCTCTAACTAGAAAGCCGTTGTTAACCCTCAAATGGCCAATTTTTACTTTTTAATTGAAAGTGATAAAGTTCAAAGTTCTCTAACTTTCTGTCTAAGAAACATTTTTACAATATAAATAGTTCCAGAGATATGAAAAATTTTGTAGGCCGTTAAGTAACACAATTTATGATGATTCCAGCACTAGCAAGCGTCTAACCCACACTTCTTCTTTAAGAGTTTCTTGACAGAAGGGATTCTTTAGGATAAACAGAAAAGAATATCAATTGATGTATCCGACAATCATAGATTAAAAAAAACAACGATTCCCGCGTTTTTAGTTTTTTGCCATTTTCTCGGAAATAACTTTTTGGGCTTAACGGCATTAAAAAAAAAAGGACGGCAGCATAGTTCAAAGGCGAACCTACCTATAGCCCGTGACTATGAAGCTACACCAACAAAAAGAAACAAGTAGTGAGCGATTTGGGCCGTTTTACTATCGAAGATGAGCCTTCACAGTCTAGTCAGAGTACCTAATTTATTTGCCAGAAACACGGTACATAGGAAGTTCGTGTTCGTTGTTCTATGAAGCGTCTCTGCCAACATCAACACTGATGAAAGTGCAATCGAAAAAAGCACGTAGATTGTTGTGTAGTATTATTCCGGTGTTTATTAGTAAGGGGGTAGTTGCTTATACATAATTATGTAGTTGCTAAGCCGTCTACAACGACAGCAAAATTAATCATGTCAAGTGACTAAAAGTATGAGTCACTTGACATGATTAATTTTGTTGATTATTGATATATGATTATTTTTGATCGCTTTATTAGTGCAAATTAATAAAACGATCGAGCGTCGATGTCATGTGCAGTAACATCCTAATTAATAGTACAAATGCGAAAGTGAGTTTGTTTGTTTGTTACGCTGTCACGCTAAAACGGCTGTACGGATTTTTATGCAATTTGGCACAAGGGTAGACCATAAGCTGGGTTAGGACATACGATACTTTTATCCCGATATTCCCACGGGATCGTGACTTATACGGGTGAAATCGCGGGGCGCAGGTAGTTACAATGTATATGATGATTACAATAATAGTCACTTTTTAGTTATTTATTGACGGATAAAAATAATTATGAACTGGGGCATATGTTGACAATCAAAACCCATCTCATAGAAAGTTGCTACTTCTGAGACATGAAAGATCAAAAGGTACTGTAGGAGAGGTACACCAATAAAACACTTCTTTAGAATTAAATAATTACGAAATCGTTTTACGTTTTTCACATTTATCTCATAATATATACTTTAACCCCTTTGCGCTTACGCTTTTCTCAACTGACTCCTAATTCTTTTTATATTCTAAATTAGTAATAACGTTTATCTAAGAGATAAACGCGCCAATGCTATTTTGTTATAAAAGGGATGATGCCTGGATCAAAAATAAGAAATTCTATTTAGTCCGTCAGTCATGTAATAAAAAATATTAGACATGTATTTTTTGCAAAAAGTATTTGGAAAAAACGCATTAAAGTTGAGGAGTGGGGGTCGCATACGTTACAAGTAAGTATAAAATCTATATAGTCCTGACGTCATGGTACATTTTAACTTAATGTATCGCCGTAATATTAGGATAACGTAAAAAAAAAAAAATACGTGTCTTATATTTTTTAATAATCTAAGACGGACAAAAAAAATATTTTTAGTCATCATCCCTATTACTAGAAAAGGTTGCATGCCACAAACCATGTATGATATAATCTCTACAGTAGATACTTTTTCTTTGCTTCACTTTGAACTGCAACTCCCTGTAATTTCACTGGCCAAAATAGCAATACCTTTCAAATGTTAATATACTTATTTAAATATTACCTGATAGAAAATTCAAATGAAATTATATAATATTCAAACTGGTAATTGGTTAGCTACTGTGAGTGGTAAATTGTCAAGCAACTTGTCGCCATCGTTAATAAACATACATAATATCTTTCTGTCAATTTACATTCGATTGCTGGATTTATTGACAGAATCAATTCAGTATGCAGTCTGGATACTTGACAGACGTATAAATTTTAATAATTAAATTGCGGCTATTTGCTAGCTCCCGTCAATTCTGAATAAAGCTTGAGGCAGGCTCGCCTGCTGTTTCAGGTGCTTATAAACGGCGGCCATTAAAAAAATCGTGATGTATAACTGTATCAACGTTGTCAGACGTCCGATTTTGGCGGGTCGTACGATTTTTTGCCTAAAATTTAATGTCCCTTGGCTCAGTCTCGATTTTCAGGGATAGAAAAATAAATAAGTAATTCATAAGTAACGTATAACTTATTTACCTAATATTATATTCCTCTAAAGATTTAACTGCCTACAGGGCAAACTAATAGTTATTGGTTATTAGTACAGTGAAGTAATGTACCTATGTTCATTAAAATACATTTTCTACTGCTTTATATCATCATTGTAAACTTAATTTGAAACACAAATAAAAGGATTAGTAAAAAATTGTAAAAATTAATAATAATAAGAACATAATTTACGTTTTTTATCATGTCCCGCTTTCGACGAATGAATCCCGCTTTTTTACTCAAAAGGGTTCATAATCCCGGATTGCCCGAAAATAAATCTGGCAACGCTAAACTGTATATTCTGTCTACAATGCCATGCCATTCAGACGTTATTAAAATTTGTGGATACTTCAAATAGAATTCTTAGTTATGGAGTTTATTAAAAGCCGGAATTTTTGCGTTCATTCAAGCCCACCTTTTACTCCAACCGCCACTCTATAATATGATCTTGAACATCAATAGATAAGATAGTACTTTTGTGTTTCTTAGTTTCTTTGTGTTCCTTTGTCTTTCACGATCTAGTTAGCTGCTTCTTCTTCTTCTTTTCGTATGGTTAGAGACTAACCTGGTGTCAGAAGCCGCCTATGGGCCTTTGACTTGGCTTCACAAGCCGTCGAAAAATATATCTCTCAGGCACGCCGGTTTCCTCACGATGTTTTCCTTCACCGTTGTTGAAGCAAGTAATTTATTTTATTTATTTATTTACTTAATAAGGCACCAAGTAATAATTATACAATACGCACATGAATCCGAAAAGTTAGAGGTGCGAACCCCTATGACTTGGCAGTCCTGTGACCGTTGAACTGCCAAGTCATAGGGGTTCGCACCTCTAACTTTTCGGATTCATGTGCGTATTGTATATTAGGCTATCACTGTTAGCTGCTAGTGCTCCCGGAGACTGGCGTGGCGCTAGGTCTTGCCCCGAAGACAAATAGGTCAAGGCGTCTTTCACCTAGATTCGTCTTTATCGACCTTCATGATATCCAACACTGAATTTATATTGCACACTTAGGTTAGGCCATAATCTGTATGGAAAATGGGTCATTCCATCTTCTTGAATTGTATTACGGGGATATTGAAGGTTCTAACTTTTTTCGACGTTTTTAAAGGTCATAAGCTATAATGCATGCGTTTCACTGCGCGCTACCGTAAACAGCTATTTATAACCGACTTAAAAAAAGGAGGTTACTCAATTCGACCGTATATATATATATATATATTTATATTTTTGTGTGTTCGCTGATAACTTCGTCGTATCTGAACCGATTTTGATGATTCTTGTTTTTATAACCAAAAACAAAAGTCGTTTCCCAGCAATCATTTTTGCTTAATGGTACTTAGTTAAATATACAGAATGCTTAGATGACGGCTGTGTGATGGGTTTTTGTACAGCCTGCAGAGGCAACATTGATCAGACTGAAAGGCAACATTAGTCAAAACAAGGCTGGGTTATGATTTCGGTAACGACTTCTTCCGTAGAACTAGAAGATAACTTCCAACTTTTGCTAGGCCTACTGTCATTAATGACTCATATTCTAATCAATGAGAACTACACAAACAGACAAAACGAGGTGGTGTCGCATGTCGTGGGGGTGCGTGAGCGGGAGGCGTGCGGTCTACCGCAGTTCTCAGGTTCGAATCTCGGCCGATGCAACTTCATTACAATCACTCATATTTTATTGCAGCTTTGCATTACTGAATTGTTCTGAGTTATTACTGCTGTCGAATAAATTATAATTTATAAAGCATTCTCCCAATAATAGGGCCCATGTTAAAAATTACCTACTGTATAATTAATTGTTTATGAATAGTTGTATTGTATTGATTGGATGTTAATCACTTTAAATATTTGTACTGAAGTAGTTATCGTCCACGTGCTCGTTTTCCAATTTATTAAAGGTAGACCCAGTACCTACGCCTCTTTTTCTATCTCCCTCTATCAGCCGTCATTTCTGTGTTCACTTTCTTTCGTTGACATTTTTTTTTGTGTCTTTATTAGGGTTCCGTAGTAAACAAGGAACCCTTATAGTTTCGTCATGTCCGTCTGTCTGTCTGCCTGTCCGCGGTCAAACTCCAAGACTGTTAGTACTAGAAAGTTGTAATTTGGCATGGATGCCGACAAAGGGGTAAAATAAAATTATGAAAAATATTTTTTTTTAGGTTACCTCCCCTACACGTAAAGTGGGGATGTTTTTTTTTTTTCTATCCCACGGTGTCGGGTATCGTTGGAAAGGTCTTTCAAATACATTGTGAGTGTGTTAAAACCATTTTTGAATTCAGAGATCCGTTTGCGAAATATTAAGCTTTAAAGTGAAAATTTTTGTTAGAGTCAAGTGTCCCCCCCCCTGCCAGCTAAATGGTTGGTTTTAGATATGTGAAAAAATTCACGGCAGTAGCTTATATAACGAATTTAAAAGGAAAACTATCACAGTTGAGTAGGCTTTACAAGTTAACGAGTAATAATCGACCAACTTAGATTTGCGGTTGTAAAAACATGTTCTCTCATACATTCCGTATGAAAGATTTTTTTTTTCAACTACAAAGTTTAGTTTGTTCTTGGGATAAATTCATCCCAACTACGGAACCCTACATTGTGCGTGGTCCGACATGCACTTGGCCGGTTTTTTTTCAGTTAGTTTTAATCATTGTCTGGCAGTTCAAGTAATTTATGCGGCCTACCCAAATGTCCTTTCTTTGCTATTGTTCGTGGAATCGTTGAGCGTTGAGCTGCACGATTACTGACAAATAAATGCCTGTACTGACTGGACAGATCCACTTGAATCTGTGTGGTTCTTTTCTCAAAAGACCATTTCAGACACCAGTCTACATGGTCTTCACATGATCTGAGCAAGACGTAATCTTGGTCTTGGACTTTTTAAAAGAGACTGTGACGTCTGTGTTTGTTTCGGCCTTTCTTCTCAGAATATAATTACCTATAGCCAATTAGGAAATTTCGACCTCATCTAGTTAAAAAAAATATGATTGACGTGTAAAATTGTTTGTTTAAACTTCCAGAAATAAAATCGCTTATCATTTGACAAAATCAATGATTTTAGTATAGTTTTCTACATGAATCTCGTTACATATAATAATATGTTCCTCAATTCTTTGCATCAAATATCCATAATTCCAAAACACAAAAATCATCACAACAGCTTTGCAGTCACAGGCAGTTGTTTCAAACTTTCTGTATTCTAATCACAAACAATTTTCTGCATTCTTTACCTCGAGCTGTAGGTATTCATTGCCTTTTGCACAAGAGTAAACAATAAAATCAAAGTAAAACCTTTCTGTAAGTTTACCGTCAACATTGTCTAAGTTTACCCACGAGCTAGGACTTCAAGTTAAAGCCTGGTTATACTTCACACCTCCCTGATAAGTTGTCCAGCGGTCGTTCGTGTGCAACTGGCCAATATTTGCGCAGACGCAAGTCGTTATTTGTCCGCTGTGCAGATAGCGACCGGCTTGCTGATTGTTTTTCGGATTAGCATAGCATTCAACTATTTTTCAGAAATGTAAGCTACACGTCTGTCTTAGAATGTAAACATTAAAATTGAGTAGTTGTGGTTAAAACGTTTTATCATTTCGTGAAGAATATTGTTTTTTCCATAATGATATCTGCATATCTGTTAAGTTCTTCTTAACTTCATGATGTGTTTGTCAAGTTTTCATTTGGTTTTCACCATAATTAATTAAATGGTCTCTTGAGTTTATATGCATGCATTCTTATGTACCCGTGCGAAGCCGGGGTGTCTCGCTAGTGTTAAATAAATAGTAGAAGTTATCAAATATTGGAGAGCATATTTGAGATGTTTACCTTTGCATCATCATTATATAGAATGACACATATTTGATATTGGTTTTATCAAACTGATGCAATCTAAGGTGATCGTAGAGGTTGTAGGATCTTAAATATTGTTTTACGTATTCCACTTAAGATATCAAATAGGTACACTGATCATTATGGTCAATACTCTGATTTGCTTTTGTTTTTTTAATTATTACAGAAAAGAGGTTCAGTTTCGGTGTTGTAACTCTTTCATATTTCCAAAGATATTCTTTGTCTGAACGCTTAAATTCTAACTGTAAATTATATTTACACGTGGTCACACGCACGTACGATGGACTATTTAGTCTTGATCAGACTTTGCTGCGCCATGGCTTCATCAACATAATCGTATGCACATTGAGTGAATGCACTTATGGAATAATCACGCGATTATACATACACAGACACACCTACATCCCGTGCCTCTCAAACGCGATCTGATTCATAGAGGGATGTATTTTTAACGTCTTCAAGTATTCTGACGTGATCCAAACGTTCCAGACTGCAGCTCTCAAATTTAATAACCATCAATAAATTTGTGTCAGTCAATTTTAGATGCATGTAAAAAGCGTGTGCCAAATAGTCGCGCATGCGCATTGCCGCCCGCCCGTACGTACCCACCCACTCCGGCGCAACCGCCCTGCATCGTGCGACCCACTATTTATAGATAAATGTGACATTGTTTTATTTGTCACAAGCAGGCGTAATCATACTAGTACTTTTCCATGCAAAAATCGTTAACCCCAGCGCGATAACTGGAGAGAGTGTGCGCTTGTGTGTCGTAGCGCGCCTTGTTTAATTAAAACTAGCTTCCGCCAGCGACTTCGTCCGCGTAATATCTTTGTAAATTATAGCTTATGTTACTCGGTGATAATATACCATTCTACTGGTGAAAGAATTTTTAAAATCGGTCCAGTAGTTTTTGAGTTAATTTATCACAAACAAAAATACAAATCATTTCTCTTTTTAATATTAGTGTAGATAACATATGAAAGTAATATAAACTGCCAATCATTTCTAGAACGTTTGATTTATGTACTCGAACTTACAATATAGTCGTCGAACCAAGGTCCAATTGTACGACACATCTCAAATAAGAAATCACAATGTAAACGTTGGGAATCAATATAAATGGTGTATTTATTGTTGCGCGGGGTGCGGGAGGCTCCTCCCCTGGACCCTCGGGTCCTGCGCGCGCGCCTGTCAGACCGCATCCTGCCGCGCGCGCACTCCCGCGCAACACAACGCATCAGCTATCGGTCGTGCACTCTCCACATACTTGCTGATAAGTGGTGTATTTATTTACTTATATCGAGTTATATAGTGATGACGATTGTGCATGTGTGAGTGTTTTGTTATGAAATGGATCTACGGGTGAGTGATTTGTTTTTTTTTTCGTATTGACAGGTACCTGCTGAGATAACTGTGAGATAAGTAACTGCGCGAGAATTTTGTATGTTATAACTTAATTATAATGACTATGTTCCAATTATAACATTTCTTATACCTATCAACTTATTTACATTTGTTTTACCGCATAAAAATTTCAATGATAACAGCAGGAAAAAAATTACTGGAATGACGAAAACAAAAATGTCGATTCAATTATTGGGAAAACCGCTATGACCATTAGGATGGTTTTCTTTCCTTCTTTATGAATACACATGCTGTAATGTTAAATGTAATGTAAAGTTTTGTCATAAATGTATGACAAATTGACAATGTAAACACATCACTTAGGTACGTATGTAAGTATGTACAAAATAGGCATAGCCCACTGCGATAGAAACACTGGTCTTACTCATTGATTTCAGAATATTTCCATTTATGTATTTCTTTGCTAAAATTAATTCAAATTGTAAACATAACATAACATCTCGCCTTATTTCCACATTTCGCCAGTTATGTTTAAAACACTTTCGACTCCACCCACTTTTCATAGAACTCATACGCCATGCCGCCATACATATTGGAAGTGAACCCTCCGTGAGGGTTGCCGGCATTACGTTTGCGCTAAAGTTAACCATCGCGGACGGTCAACGGCATTAGGTTTAAAACCGTGTTATAAAACACTGAAAAACGAAGTAAAATTGTGTTTTCAGGGTGTCTTGTCGCTCTTATGTAGTTTCCAACTTTTAAATTTTTTGTGAATATTTGTAACCGTGAACAAAAATTAAAAAATATTAACATGCTTTTTTAAAACCAACGCATATACTAATAAATCTTGTTAAAATATACATTGGATTTTATTTTCACGGTTTATAATAGACTGTCTTCGCTAAGATAAACCTACATTATAAATGAGCCCTCCGCGAAGGCTCCTGGCATCCCATATGCGATCACTAGGTGAACCCTCTAGGAGGGGTTCTGGCACTGAACTGAACGTGTTAAGTCCTATGTATTAGGGGCGAGCCTATTGCCATCAACCGGGTGCAAATTCCAGACTCCGGGATGGTACTGAGAAATCAAATTAATTATTACTGAACCCATTTCTCATTGAATTAATTTTTTATCGTAGTAAAGTATTTAATATAAATTATAAGCAGTAAGATAAAATTGTTTACTAACAAACAGTTAGGCGCCTTTCTTATTGGTCATAATTTATCATTAGAGTGGCAGTGACTAACGAGGTACAGTGATAACACATTTGTTTTAGAAATTGAAGAGAAACACGATTTATCTAAGTTATTCTACTAGTCATGGAACATGGAATTAATAGCTATTAACTATATAATATGTAAAAAAAAACCCTGTCCGATTCGAAAAGGGCATGTGTCCTTTTCGAATCGGACAGGGTTTTGTAGGTACTTACTGCAATAACAGTACCAGAAAGTAATAAAAAATCCATAAATTTTTTGCATATTTTTAACAGGGGTCATAAGTTATGACTTTTAGACACCGACTAAACGACGACCCCTCGCGCCGAGTCGCGCCCCATGTAATATTTTTTTTTTCTTGAAAATTTCCGCATAAATAAACTCTCAGTACGATACTTAACAACACCCTCACGGATCGGACACGGTTTTTTTACATGTTGTATACACATACACATAATTATAAATACCCTCATTCTTACCGTGTGTATAGACAAAAACTACAGAACGTCACCTGCTTCGATTCTGTCTCTTTTTATCTCCTTATTATCTGTATATTTACTTAATTAACACTAATAGGTACCGGAAGGGCCGAATTTAGGACAGGGCAACAGGGGCTCTGGCCCCGGGCCTCCACAATTTGTATTTTTAGATAAGAGAAAAAATACATCCTTTGTGTCAATCAAAGAGAAAAAGTTTACATTCACAAAGTTTCACCTTTTTCATTTTTCTTGTCCTATGTTGTTAGTTGGTGATGAAATACGTTGAATTAACGGGGGCTCAAAAACCGAATTAAATAGATTTGATGTCAGCGCCCAGCGTCAGTCTATCCATAATGAAAAAGTAACTTTGAGTCTAATTTCCTACAAAATGTATGGAAAAAGTTTTTTTACGTTTTTTGACTTTTCTAGTACCTACTCAAACTTCATCTGGTACGATAGTATTTTGATCCTTATAACAAACAAGATCGATTGACATGATAAAAGATTTTGTGAATATTGTCCATTTGACTGTATATTTTTTTTCCAAAATCTGTGAATACAGATCAATGTTTCTCAAAAAGTTCTGCAGTCTCCTCGATGGTTTTTCTGTAGGTATAATGGTTAAGGTACCTATTAACTAATAACTACCCCGTCTCAAAAATCCACCCTGCTTATAAATTATTTAAAACTGTAACCATAAATTCGTCTTTTCCAAAAAAAAATCGGGGCCTCCACTTCTTGGTTGTCCCAGGGCCTCGACGCCTTTAAATCCGGCCCTGGGTACCAGATTCCAAATGTGTGCATGACAAAAACTACTTTTATTTATTTATTTATTGTTATGGCACTTCATCGACTTACTCACAAAAACATACACAAACAAAAATTACATACAGTTTTAGGTATTGTGAATTCGTCACTTACAGAAAGAAGTGCACAGCACTAGCAGAGAACTTAATGCCTTCTGACTTCTTATTATAAAGAAGGAACGAGCATTAAATAACCCCGCTTGTTCAGTTCAGATTGGGAGTTTCAGACTGCCAAAGTCCAGATTCCTCATGACGTTTTCCTTCACTAATACCTATAATGTCAAAGATTAACTTAGAAAGAAAGTTGATATGAAATTGAAAGTCACATTAGAACTTGTGGGGTTTGAACCCACGACCTCGTCGTTAAACAGTGGATCCTACAAACTATCGGCTACGACAGCTTAATTAGGTACACACGGCTACACATCAAGCTATACTTTTCCAGTTTATGCTGATCTCGCATTGTATAGGATTTCCGTACAATGCGAGGTCAGCTTATACTGGATATTTATAGCTTGATGTGTAGCCGTGTGTACTACATTTCAACCTATCTGTAATCAGTCTATAGTAGTGAACTGCTGGACTTGATTTGGTGTCGCTTTATTGCGACTTCTTTCTATTTTTAGTAGACAGTAGTTTTATTGTAAACTGGCTTCCGCTAGCGGCTTCGCCCGCGTGATATCTATATAAATTATATAGCCTATGTTACTTAGTGATAATAACCATTCTACTGGTGAAAGAATTTTTAAAATCGGTCCAGTAGTTTTTGAGTTTATTTATTAACAAACACAAAAAAATCTAATATTTTCTCTTTATAATATTAGTTTAGACTAACTGATCAACAGACGGTGTCCTGTCCTAGAACCGTGAGTTACCGTCTTTAGTTCATACAAAAATTCTATAGAAAAAATGACGTTCAGTTTTTCCCGAATTTATTTCCATAAAAACCTCATTCGGACTATTACGGATATTTTAAAACATATAAAATCACCAAATCGGTCCAGCCGTTCTCAAGTGATGCACCTACCAACGAACAGCATTTAAGGCTCCTTTAAACAGGCGCGACACGCGACGCGACACAAAGACACTTTTATTTATACATTTAGATAGACTAGCGACCCACCCATGCTTCGCACGGGTGCAATCTACTTTCCGCGCAACTTTCTTAGTTTTTTCTTTCAGAACCTTCTTCTGACAATAAAAAATACAGAAAAAAAAAAAATTGCGAAATCCGTCCAGCCGTTCACGCGTGATACCGTGACCAAGGGAAATAGGGATTTATTAGGGAAATATAATACAGGGCTGCAGGGACATCGACGCGAAAACTGAAACCATAGATTCAGTACCTACATGATTCTGAACCCCTGCGTTGAAATTTTTCGTAAGTTATAAAAAAAAGCAACATTTTGACCGCGTATGTATTGTACTTTTCTATGAAACAGCAGATTTTTTTTAAATTACCGACCAAAAATTTCAACGGGGGTTCAGAATTATGTATTGAATCCATGGTAACAGTTTTCGCGTCAATGTCCCTGCCGCCCTGTATAGATAGATAGATGAATAAGGCCCAGTTGAGCTTTAACAGCTAACTTGGAGTTAACAGCTAACTCAGGGGTAATCCAATAATTCAACAATTTTCTTTGGATTAACCGACGCGCGACGAGCGGTGCCTTTGTGTCGCATCGCGTGTCGCGCTGGTCTGCACGAGCCTTTATTTAGCTAACCCATGAACGTGCAAGTGGGCCTCAGTTGTTATGGTTAAAGCAATTAGGGAGCTGGTTTAATCACTTGCTATCTAATTACGTAACCAATTTTCGTAAACGATAAGACTAATCTGTTTAATTTTGACAGTTCAACAACATTCATTGCGTTATTTAGGTTGTTGAACAGATTTTTTTTTCGAACTTATGAAGCTATGGATTAGTAATCGGTTTCAAAACGATTCAGATTTTGATTTATCGTGTATTACGCAATTAGGGTACAGGTAATCAGCCAACAAGTGCAAGATTATATTGTTGTCAAAACATTGTTGATTAGCTTGGGTAGGTGCTTGTTTATATTTAAATAGGTGCAATCGAAAAATTAAAACACCGCATAAAAAATGCAAAATGCAAATTATAAAAGCGATATACGAAGTAAATTATGCGAAGGGTGGCTATACGTTTTTTTTTTAACCAAATAAACTCAATAAAAATTATGCAATTCTTAAAACGATGCATTACATAAAAAAACTCAAGTTTTCCTTATAGACGGATTTTTTTTAACATGTTCATTTATCTAAAATTTAAAGCATTTTGTTCTGAACTTGCTTTGTAATTTTTGACCAGTAAGTGGTTCCTGTAATACCTTAGTGGTTCGTGTAAGCCTTCTAGATAGTGCGGAAATCTGAAGACAGCCAGAATACATCAGACCGCAGACGTCACTCTCTCAGTTCTTGATACTAAGCCATAAAAGTTATACTTAACACACTTTCCGATTCAGTGCACTATAACACTTGCCTGTTTTCCGTCTTCGAACTCGACGAAAAACACAAGAAAATATAATAAGACATCGTAATTAGTCAGTATCTTGAAACGTAGACTCCACAATGTGCAAAATAACATGTAACTAATAGTTAATATGATCTCGTATTATCTGGTTGTCTCACTCATTAGCGAATGGTACACACGACTTGACCAGGCGACCCGACCTCGGACCACAAAACACGATGAGATTTACCTTGTTATTCCACTCACGATAACGCCTTGTTATTTTAAGAGAAAGCCCACACTGTCCCCAGTCATTCCAGATATACTGGACTGGCTACAACAGCCTAGATATATCTACCGGGAAATGTAAAATACAGTGAAATGGAACTTGTATCAGGATGCATTTTAATCGGCCGCATTCCTTCGGTTTCTGCAGAAATGGTTCTGTATTCTGACCGTAGACTGCATTTATATTGCTTTTAAATAAATGTGTGAAGTACGGAGAATACCTCATACTTATTATAACTAAGGTAATTAGAAGTTGTGCTGGTTTAGTAATTGATAAGCTAGCTATCTGACTACCAATCGTTCTTAATCAGTTCATGTTTATTTTTTCGCGAAATCCTTAATCATTTAATCATACCCTTCACTGAGGATTAAAAACATTACAATCACCTTTATATTTGTCTCAAGGTTTTACAAAAATATATATTTTATTTGTGTTTTATGCAAATGCACTGGATTTTATTATTCGTATTATGCACTTGTCGCATTCACTTGTTACTTCGCCAGTTTCTATGGAATGGGTGCTGCTGTATAAGGGCACGTTAAGCCGGCTGGGTGGTTATGTCCGGAATTGGGAGCACTCGTTATTGCCATAAACGTCCAAATTACCTGTAGTGACATTTACTTCGTGCCTCCAAGTACTCGGTACTTGATTGTGAATGTAGATAGCACTTAATTACGATCTAACATGATAGTGTTGCTATTGACTACCATATTTGTAAGATTTAACTCTTGTAGGTACACAATAACTGTACCGGGGAAAGATCTAAAGACCCCAGGACACGTTGGGGGAACCGTTGCGTTGGCCGATCGCGGGCCAGGTAAATACACGCAAATCAAACGGCAAATACACGCAAAATTACCCAGAATACGTTGGCCGAGCGCGGGCTCGCCCAACGTTCACTGGGGGCTTTAGGATCTTATGTTGCCGTGATAAAATCCTAAAGCCCAGTACACGCTGGGCGAGCCCGTTGGTCAAGCGCGTTCGTGTACTGGCTTAAGACATAGGGATAGTATCTAGAGGAAATTCAGAGTCGTTAAGTTAACGTTCAAAGATTAAAAAAAAAAAATGTACCTACCTATTAAATATAAGCATCATAATTGACATAAATCTATCTTTCTTTCTTCTAAGACCGTGTTACGTTTTCAATTCATGATTTCACACAAATACATAAAAATTAAGAACCCATTGTGTAACTTTTACGACGTTGCTCACATGCTTGGATATCTATTTTATTATTCACATACCTTTTCGTTTGCGTACTTATGTTCTTCACGTGTGTTCAGTCTTTAGATGCAGGTAACCACACTACAGATTTAAGGTCAACGTGTGGTGTAGGACTAAGAATTAAGAATATAAGAATAGGCTTGCCATTAAGAGGACTTGCCACAGAGGTCAAGCCGTTTAATGAATACCTATACTCCATTTGAAATAAGATTAGACAGATAAATAAATATTCCTTTTTACAGTCCGTTCAACCGATTATCACTTCTATTGCGTTGGTGGCATGACAAATGGCAACTGCAGTAAACAGTTGGTATTGTAACCACTTTTTTGCTTTTAATGCCATCTTTATGCCTACGGTATAAAAGTCAAAATCGGTTGAACGGACTGTAAAAAAGGTTTGTTTGAATGTCTAATCTTATTTCAAACGGAGTATAGGTACTTACCTATTAAAAATATTAGGCAGTAAATAAGTAGGTGACATTGTGTCAGTGACGATGAAGTTATTATGAATTTGTCAAATTGGGATGTTAGAGAGTTCATTGAGACTCGCAGGCCAAACAAAACATGGAATTCTATCCTTGTATGTAGAACAAACAAGACAAATGATTGTATTGAGTAATGTTACTTTTGACGCGTATGGCTGTCTCTTCAAACGTAGTTTTTGGCGCTAATCCCATATTCGATAGGAATTTGCATGAAAATGTGTTACGTGAGTGGTCACGTAACTTGTCAGTCGCAGAAATTATTATGTTCGAATGTTCTCGAGGGTGTGGCTTACCTCCGGATCAAACTCAAACTCACAGCATTTATTTCAAATAAACCAATTACAGGTACTTTTGAATTGTCAAGGGGTCAGTCAGTCAGAAAGATGAAGCTAGTTGCCCATTCCAAAGCGTAGTAGGTACCTACCTATGATGATTCGTGAGTCCTCAAAACGGACTAATCTATTATAGTTTCGCCGGAAAAGTATTTCATATGAGAAACAGTAGGTTTATTAATAGATATAAAGAAAAAAAATGTATTTTCTTTCTTTATTTTCCTTATATACCATATCTCTGCTGGTGGTAATCGTTGGCCATTTAAATATTTTCATTTCAATACCTACTTCTGCCTTATTTGGATTCCTGCTTATCCAGTCCGAGTGACTAGCTAATGGTCATTTCCACCTACGACTGACCGAAAATTATTATTCAAAATTAAGAAATAGTTAATCTGTTGTTAAGGCGACACTAAGCGACTTTTAATGATTTTAAACTAAAGATCACGTCTAAATGAGTAGTGTTAAATCATTATCCCTATCATAAGAGTATTTTTTTAATAACTTAGTCTGTGAATATTTTAGATTATGTTTATATTAAATAGTGTAATTAATTTGTAAAGTTATGTCTAACGCGGATAAAAAACTGAGAATCACGCAAAAACTATCAAGCGTATTTTTCTGAAACCTTCACCATTTTAAAGATAATTTAATTATTTATCTTTTAGTCTAAGTGTTTTATTAAAATACCTTTTGATTTATGTATAATAAATTAATAATGCGTCTAATTTGGGACAGCGCTCCTTGATGGGCGAGTCCTATTGCTGGTTGGATATAAGTACGACGCGTTGCGTGAGCTCAGCACAGAACACGCAAGCTTATCACTCAAAGCCACTGGCATATATATCGCCGTCTTAATCTCATGACAGTGTTTAAGCTTGGTAGTGTTATCTTTGTCCACCAATCACATCAACTAAAATGAGATCTGACGGCAGATTAACCGTCTGTCAGAAACTGGAGGTACAGTTGGAATAGTTTGACATTTTTCTAACATCGGGCTTGTGTTCCCCGATGGGTTGGGCTGTTGGTTTGTTTGTATGTATACATCCACATTTCGCCAGTTATATTCTATGTTATTGGGTTTGATTTCCGCACTTAGTCCTTCAGATGGACCATTGTGCGTGGGCCATGGCGGCCGTCGGTGGTTACTCCAACCAGCCCACCTCTCTTCAGAAGTTAATTAAATCTCCTGGTCTGTGCAGAACGTCTGTGAACAATCTGGGTGACCCGAGGGTTTCTGTTCTAGCCAGTTATGTTTAGGTCTCACGTAATAAGGGGCTAGCGAATTGCCAAGACCCAGGCACGAATCCTGCTCCCGGGCTGTTCCTGAGAAATTGCTATAGTTTGAATCCGTGATGCTGAAATAGGTGTATAATTTGTAGGACTGTAGAAGGTAAGTGTGTCGAGTGATGTCGATGTTTGTCACGGTGCTGCGCCGTCACGCTGCGCTGTGCCGCGTCACAATGTGCAGCGTGCCCACTTTATCTTGACATCTTATAAGTGGCGCCACTTGCAAAGGCTTAAGACAAATGACATGTCAAATGTAGTACATTTGAATTTAGTTCCCTATTTCGCCGCATGCTAAGGTTTATTGGACGTCCTGGAGGCAGATGCTCCGGGACACTGCTGCTTGCATTATCTAAATAAACTTTGTTTTATAATCGAGGATGATATTGTTCACAAATTAGAAAGAATGATAAGATATTTGTCTGTAGGTCTAGGATGAATGGAACGAGAACAAGGTCTTTGTAACGCATCAAAGCAGTCGCTGTCGGTGTAGCTATGTTCCTAATTTGTAGCTACGGTGTAACACGATCTGTGTTTTCCACAAACACAAGACCAATGCATCTTTCTCAACAAATTTTACTGGTAACGAAACGAAACAAAATAAAAATGCCTCATCCGACTATCATCCCATGTTTATGTTTCATAAGAAAATTATAAGAACAACTTGTTATTTATTAGTTCAGCCGTTCAGCGGGAACATTTAGGATCTAGTTCTATTTTCCGCCGAATGTCGTCGAAGGTCACGCGCGAAATGCGCACACGCCGCCGCCCGCCCACTCACAAACAAGTAGAGGTCAACGACCGTGCGCTGATTTAAACCCTTTATATTGACCAAATTAGTGTGGTCATCAATGTACCGCTTCAGGATTTATTACTGAATGGATTGCAATGTTATTGGTTCATTTAAATTGCTTGTGCGTTGTGTTGTTTTCCTTTGCAAGACAATCTTCCAATTCAAAGTAATTGTATAGTTGGAATGCGGTTTTAGATATGTACCGGTCTATGAAGTTAGGTTTCATGAGGCTCAGTTTGTTTATATCGTAGATTATTCAATTTGCGAGGGTTAAACACATTTCCATGGTCAGATCTGGTGGTTTCCACATTCTTTACGCAGCAACCCTGAATGTCTTGGAAGCACCATGTTGGACCAGTGTAGTCCTGGTCATCATCTTTAAAGGCAGCTAAGGCTGACATCTGAATAGACTGCTAGTCAGGAGGGAAAATCTCAGATCGCAAGACAGCAAACACAAAACAAAAATTAATTATAATAATAAGGTAATAAAACATTTATTTCAGGCTACTGTGGCCCATAGACATATAACTAACATATATCTACACTAATATAATAAAGAAAAAAATTGTATTTTTGTTTGTAATAAATATAAAGAATACACACCACACACATGAATTTCTCAGTAGCAGCCCGGAACGGAGTCTGGATCTGTGCCCGGGTGATGGCAATAGGCTCGCCCCGTATTACATGGGACTTAAACATAACTGACGAAATGTGGGTGTATTATAGGTACACCTCTGCCTAACCCATCGGGGATTACAGGCGTGATGTTATGTTATAAACTCAAACTACTGGACCGATTTTAAAAATTCTTTCACCAATAGAATGCTATATTATCACTGAGTAACACAGGCTATAATTTATATAGATATCTCGCGAACTAAGGCGCTGGCGGAAGTCAGTAAAGTATAAAACGAAGCTTGTGTTAATAAATATAGCTTAATAGTAACTACGTAGTACTTTAGTAGTACTTCACTTTACCAGCTTGTCCTTGTGCTGTCTTGTGGTATTATGTCCGCGGAAGCGACGGAACACCGCGTCCTACGGTCCTGCTGCGTATGTCATTTACTGCTAGTTATGCATACCAGGCATCAGTTCCCAGTAGTGAATCACTCGACACCCTGTTTCTAACCCCTTGTATTTATTATTTAGTTAAATATCTCGCCGATTCCAATTATTATACATCTCCTTTGACACCTATTTCTAGTCTGGTGGTCTATTCCAGAAATTTGCCAATAGTGCCAATAGTTCGTAAGACATTCCGTCTGTATCACTAATCGGGCACAACTCCGTTTTTTTTTTTTTTGGTTTTTAAATTATCAAGTAACTTCTCCCGCTCTGGGTGGAGCGGGAGGGCGTGTCAGACTCTTACTGACTAAAACCCACCCGTGATCCACGGTTGCCATGTTGCTGGGGGCCACGATCTCCCTTTCGGACTTCTTCGCAGCCCCGGCAGGTATCGGCCCTAGCGGACCCCGTCAGTTCTGCTGACATCTCTTTGAGGCGCGCGTGGAACACAACGCGCCGTCGACACAGGCTTGGTCCTTATCGGACGGCGAGCTACCACCTCCTAATTACTGTAACAATTGTAATTAAAGTTTCTTTAAAACTAAATCCCTGTCGTTCATATTTGACTAATAAACATTGTGGATATATGATTACGATAATAAAAATATTGTGTATTTAAATATTATGTAAGTAACTGAATTCGTAAACAAGAAAAACGATACTGCTTATTATTATTTTTATTAAGCGGGAAAGTCACATCAAAGGTATTATTCAACAAATACTATTGTCGTCTTTTGCTATATAATAGCAGCTAGGTTATAGAATTCGACGTGTACATTTACGATACACGTAGAATTACTTATTGGAAATCAATATTAAATCATACGGCGCCACATTTCTTGATACGCCACGTTTCCATAAATAGTGTAACGGATTCAGCATTGCATAATTGATTGAAAATTATGAAAAAAACATCAGAATGGAAGAACTCGTAGGCTTGTGTTCGATACCTAAATACCCGAAATTTTCTCTTGTTCTACGGAGAAAATTGTGTATCACACTGAAGACTACTGTACCATGGTCTGTAGGATGGACCATTGACCATGACGATACGCGCAACTAACGATAAGTGAGCCACAATTATTTGCAACAGTTGCTTGTGTTGGCGTCGTGGGTTTGTTTTTTCAGGTAATTTACACGAGCATCGTGTGCCCGTTTGGACACACGACTGTGGCACTGCAACACATGCACCATGCATCCACATCAACAAACAAAACACAATCGTGCACTGTTAAACACAATACATCAAACAGAGTTCAAACATATTGTTTCCGCTAACGGTGCACATTCCTGCAGTTTTCGGGATCGTGAGACGGTTCACGGGCACTGCGGGGCATAAATCGTGGACGACATCGTTTACCGGTGCCGGCACATACATTACCGGGTCGTGCTCTACAAGTCACCCTGCGAGATCTAGCCTACGTGCCTGAACCGGACACGGCACGCCGCTATCTAGTCGCCTTTAGTCCATATTTGACGCGAAACCGATTTATGTAAAGAGATTTTCGTTGCAACAGGCTGGTAGATCCAGTTGCTGTTGGTACTGCCTTATTTGAATATTTTGGTACGAGTTATAAACACGTATTAGTGTTCTAGTGGTCTTGGTAACGGCGCTTGTTTAATCTGTACAAGTATTATGTTTTTGTTAAAATCAAATTAAGTAAAAACTTATGATGGAACGAAGGCCAATTTGAGTAAAAACTCAGTTTTTTACTCAAATTGACCTTCGTTCCATCATAAGTAATACTGGCTTGAGCAACAGTTGTTTAGTAATGATGAAATACCAAAACTGTTATGGTTTAAGACATTTATTTCTCAAATACAGAATACAATTATTCACTTAGAATGAGAAACACTAGTTACATACATTTACATTACAATCATTCTTTGGAACGAGTATCCAAACGGTAGGTTTAAAATGTTTGAAGTTATGCCTGATGAAGGGGAAAACAGCTGTGTATTCTATTATTTTATATTATTCGAACAGGCCCGTTTGTACCAACTTTAAATCTAGCTAGGTGTATCCGGCTACGAGAGTTTTATAAAACTCCGATCAAATGGAAATAAAATTGCGTACTTAAACAAAATCAAAAGAATCAAAATCATCGTTAACCTCTTTGATTATTTTTGTTGTGCTGCGAAATGTGTTACTCCAGATTTACCGCCCTGACGGGTTAGGTAAATCTGAATGATCGTCAATTTAGACCAGCTTGACGAATACTGGCTTCCCTCGAGGTGATTGACCCCGTATTAAATAATCAAAGGTTGACCTGTTGGCAGAAACAATACCTAATTCCGTTTTATGTTAGGTAATGAGAGCACGCGTAAAACAATTAGGCATGGATAGTTAAAATCATGTTCCTAGCCAAGATTTTCAGGAATTAGGTACATACTTCAAAAAAACCTCTTAGCATAATACTTAAGGAAAATTGTTGGTTTATTTGGATGGACATAAACAGTCAAGTGACATAAATGTGTTGAACGAATGACGTTCAATTACAAACTACGCCAAAGCGTAGGCTGGGCGCGACGGTATGCACCAAAAATAAATACAGAATATTCTTCTTTGTTATTCAGAGATTAAAAATACTTACTTTGCTACTGATAGTCTTGTCTGTCGACAAATCATTTGCTTTAGATGTGTCATCTTAAATCTTAAACATGCTAAACATGAAACTGTCGTAGACATTGGTTTTTCATGTCACGAGACTTAGTAATCACGATTTTTCGGATACAGTAGCCAAAACGCCTGTATTGTGTTGAAAATTGATACACATATATTTAAATCTAAGAATTTTTTATTTTCTATGCAGAAAGTTTAAATGCGCCTTCAAATACTTACTTCGGTATTAAAAGAAATGACACATACCTACACAAACACGTTTCACAACAAAATGCAATTGTCAACAGCATGTTTTTAATCTATACTATAATAATATTATAAAGAGGTAGTTTGTTTGTTTGTAAGTTTGTATGTAGGGGGTAATCTCTGGAACTACCAGTCAGATTTGAAAAATTCTTTTTGCATTGGATAGCCCAATTCTTGAGGTAGGTTATAGGCTCGCGGACGAAGTCGTAGGCAGAAGCTAGTATACATTGCTAAGGACCTACTGAGATTTGGACTCACATTGAAAAATCGACTGTTTCTCGAGATCAACGGTAGCAGCCTTACGATAACAGCTTACAGGGCGTAGCACTTGATTCTAGAACAAAATTAATAATAAAATTTGTGCTAATTAAACCTTCCATATGCAGCTGCGAATTGTAACGCGAGATAACTTGGCAATTTATTATAAAAGTATATATACAGAAGTTCACGATGTCAATCGTATCAATATAATTTATGACTTTTTACCGATACTTAGTATAAACAAATGAATAATAAAATAAGTAAAAGTATGACACCCAGTATTTGATTTATTTTTAATCAGCTACACAACGTGTAACGTTAAATGCGCAAAACCTCAGACACCCCAACTGATTTTTAATTCAATTGACCTATTTCAGAGAGAAAAAAAATCATTAAAAAATTGTAAAGGTTTTATGTGCTGTTTTAGTTCGTAAGATTCGTATTTGCATTGAAATAAAAGCTATTATTATCCCGCGTATGAGAAAATTTAAATTGATCGACAACAATTTGTGTTTGTTTACCTATTTTAGCGGGTTTGCACATGTGATGGCTTGATCTATTAATAAATAGACACGGCAACGTTTTTAATGAAGATTTTTTGAAAAATGTGACCTATATTAAAAAGTGGTTCAATTGATTCTGCTTGTTATTCTGATCAAACTATTTTCAGGTTTTGCGCATTTAACGTTACACGTTGTAGATATCCCGGTTTGCATCCGTCGGTTTATTTCATTTGACTTTCATGGCGTCATATCACATCCTGCAGAATTATAGCAGTGTTAAAATATCTTAATGTTCTTATTTTTCTTTGGGAAAATCGAGTCTTCATCTGGTCAAAGTCGACGTCAAGAAACGCTTTGGTTTTCCTTATGAAAAATCATTTCAGTATTTATTATTAGATTTCACATTCCTGAACAGAGAATGTGATTTTATTTAAATCCTATACTATTTAACGTGCAATATTTTCATATATATATGTTTGTATATAGATTTGTACTCACGTTCTCGAAATCGGCTTTAACGATTTCGAAGAAAGTTTGGGGTTTACGGGGGCAAAAAATCGATCTAGCTAGGTCTTATATCTGGGAAAATTTGTTTTCTCCATATTTTCACCCGAGCAGAGCTCGGTCGCCCAAAGTTTAGATCAAGATAATGAATAATGACATTATAATAATGATCATGGCAGCATGGAATTAGTAAGTAACTACTATCATGGTAGTATGAAATTAGTAGGTACTATCCTATACTAATAAATGAGCATTCTCTATTTTCACCAGAGCAGAGCTCGGTCGCCCAGGTACTCATTATGTATATGGTTATGGTATATGTTATGTATATGGTTACTTACCTTTTCCTTCCCAAACCTCATTTGTGCCTTCCACATGTGAGGTTTTCCATCATAAAAAATTGCATCATTTTATCCCCCATTCACAAATACACAAAGTGTAATTCACTGTAGGTACAACAGATCCTAGAACAGTGTTCTGTAATAGTCCTAGTCATACATTCCTGAGCCTAGTCGCAGTCTGGCTGTATGAAAGAGTGTTGGGGTGCATTGCGTGCGCTCGCAACCGGTTCCCGCACGCATTCCGCGCAACAGCCCACTTACTTAGGATTTACATACACTGTAGCGTAACAGCTAATGTGAATAGGTTTCTCTTATGATTGTCATAGTTGTGCAATTTAGCAAAGCTTCGTTAACATTATATTAAGAGAGCCATGAATTGATGAATAGTTTTTAGATCACGTAGCTAAGAAGTATGTAGACGGCTATACGAAATACGTTGAAAAGTGTGCATTTCTAGTGAGAGTAAAATGAGCAAATTGATATGCTAATGATGGAAAACGACAAGGCCTTGTCACACAGTCGCGAGATTTTGGAAAAGCATCACTGTTATCAGCCAAAAGACGTACACTTTGTTCACAGAGGCCTTTTCGAGCAACACCGGACTATGGTGCCGACTTCCAGCAACCCTCACTAGGTTTTCAGTCTAAGGTCACATGCTCGTTACTAAACTCGATATTAAACACTATCAGTAGTCTAACACCCTAACTCCAAGTACCTCTTTACAATTCAGAAACAAATCCTGTATTTAGACAGTTAAGGAATTCACACTTTAGTAGCATTGTCTTGTAATTTGCTATCTTGATTGGCTGTGTTCTGTGTTGCTAATTCAGTTTAGAATTAGCATACTGGCTAGATAAGGTTAAGTACTCTTACCTAATTTGAACCAATCGTTTCCTTATTGGTAAAGATTTAATACTAGTTCTTTAGACTTAGGGACCACTTTCTTTGAGTGTTTCTAATATTTTTAGGTACTATACTTAGTCTAATTGAAATTTTCCTGTATTATGTTTTTGCGCACTGTGTCTACGTCCCTCATCCAAACTCTCCTGTCACATATGTCTGCTGGATGAAATTTATAATTAAATAAGCCAGTCATTTTTAGTTTGGCAATAAATCCAATTATTCGACAACTAAATTCTAAATTCAACGTATGATATTTGGATGACGGAACCCTAGGAGGTGAAGTAGACACAGTTTTAAAAGATTTAACTTCAATAAAAGAAAAAATCAGTTCCATTGGCCTAGAACTTAACCTTTCAAAATGTGAAATTTATCTTCCCCAGACGACTGACAGACAGACTACCGTAGCGAAATTTAATACTATAGCACCAAATATCAAAATTACGGAAAGAAACTCTCTTCACCTCCTAGGGTCCCCAATTTTTGATGAATCCTTTCCAACGTTCATTGAAGGGAAAATACAAAATTTCAACGATGTTTTGGAAAGACTTTTCAAAATTAATATCCATTCAGCCTTCACACTCATTCGATATTGCTGCTTTGGACCAAAATTTACTTATAGCCTCCGTTCCTTCCATCTTTGGAAGCATCTACAACTTTTAGAAAAAGTATTTGAAACACTTTAACTTCAATCCTAAATGTGGCCCTGGACGACCGAGCGTGGCAGCAAGCTACACTACACTCCCCATTCGCTTGGGTGGTCTCGGCGTCCACAAAATTTCAAGTATAAGTTTACCGACGTTCCTCTCCTCGGTCCACAGTACTAATAAATTAACCAGGAACATTTTATCTTCCTCACTGGCCGATTTTGAGGTACCGTGCCTGACCGAAGCGTTGAACGCTTGGAAAATGGCTTGTCCCAATACGGATCTGCCCGACAACCCTTCTTCCCAGAGACGATGGGACGTGCCGCTCTGCAGTATTATACGGAACACCCTGTTAAACACGTCACCTAATACTGTAGAGCGCGCCCGTCTGCTGGCTGTGGGAGAATGGGAGTCAGGCTTGTGGTTTCAAGCGCTCCCGTCATCCACCATAGGCACTATGATGGATGACTCATCGTTTCGGCTCGCTACGTGTCTCCGCTTGGGTGCACCTTGTGTTGCTCCGCATCGGTGTCATTGCGGTGAAGCTGTCGACAGTCTCGGGCACCATGGCCTGTCCTGCTGCAGGAGCGCAGGTCGCATAGCACGGCATGCCAGCATCAACGACATTATTCGTCGAGCCCTTGTCACCGCCGGCGTACCAGCGGTATTAGAACCAAACGGCTTGGTACGTGACGATGGAAAGAGACCAGATGGGATGACGTTGTTGCCTTGGAAGGTGGGTAGGCCTCTGGTGTAGGATGCAACCTGTGTCGACACCCTTGCGCCATCCCATGTTCCTAGCACGGTGGGCTGTGCTGGCGCCGCTGCTGCGGCTGCTGAGACCCTCAAGCGGCACAAATACTGTAACTACAGTTTTGAGCCGTTTGGGGTCGAAACGCTTGGACCATGGGGCCCGAGTGCGCGTCTCCTTTTTAAGGAAATTTCTCGTCGACTGGTCGACACTTCACGTGACCAGAGGGCTGGCTCGTTCTTTGGCCAAAGAATTAGCATTGCCATTCAACGTGGCAATGCTGCCAGTCTTCTGGGCACGTTTCCGGATGACAGCGATGCGGACGAATACTTCGACGCCTAAGTGTCGTTTTGTTTTTATTATTTTTATTTATACAGATAGTTAGTTAGTCTTTTAATTTAGTACCTAATGTAAATAGCTAGAAACAAAGTAAAAATAAAATATCACTAGATAAAAAACTGAAAATAAACTAAAAAACGTACAGAAAAAAAAAAAATTAAATAAGCAGTAGGTATCTTTGTGGTCTCCTATCTTTATGTATTTTATGTTTTTTTGAAGTGAAAACTTCTTTCGCGTTGGGCATTTTTGAGATGGGAATAACAATTGAACTCGCGCCATCGTTACCTACCGACACCTCATTTTTGTAAACGCGATTGTGCTCTTTATTTATATTAAGTTACGGATCAATCTTCTATGCAAGTATTTTTACTTTAAAGGTTTTGGAAGTATTCTTTTTTTGTAAACGCGATTGTGCTCTTTATTTATATTAAGTTACGGATCAATCTTCTATGCAAGTATTTTTACTTTAAAGGTTTTGGAAGTATTCTTTTTTTGTAACCGCGATTGTGCTCTTTATTTAGATAAGGTTACGGACCAATGTTCTATACAAGTATTTTCTTCCACCAAGGCGATCTTGTTTGTTTTTACTTCTGTCGGCACTCCCGGAGTTGTGTATATAAATAAATAAATAAATGATATTCTATTTCATAATTTCTTGCTTTTTATATTAAAATATGTTTCTTTCGGGTTTTCAAAATTAGGTTCGAGCTCAAATGGGGATCTCAGTCATGAATTATCACGCAGCTAGGTCACCAGTCTATAATTTCTGTAAATAGACATTACTGAGTATTGACTAATTGACTATACTTACAACGTTTGAACGTTTCCATCAGTATCGTTTTTTTTTACCTCTGAGATCATTACTACTTAACCGGGCTTTCCTGTGGGTGCCTTAAGCTACTACACTTAAAACCTCCAGCCAGGGGTTATTCAACTATGCTAATTAAAACTAGGTGAACGCTTGCTAAGGGCACCCCCTGTGGGATACGAACGTCGGCTTAGGGCGTCAACCGGAGGGAGGACATCAAGGATGGGACGAGCTGGACCAGATAGTCATTTGTTTAATCTGTTACGTATACCTGCGCAAATAACTAATTAGATCTGAAAATTAATGATTAACTGTACACGTCTTTGTATATATTATCTAGAGTTCATTGCTAATGTACCACGTGCACCCACTTATTTGTATGTATATCGTGAGGTGAAATAAATCATTACTAATTAGTGATATCTGTGGCAAAAAACGAAAACACAAAACCCAAGACACCGACTTCCGAAATTAAAGTTATTTTTCACTTTGTAGTGTTTTTTTTGGAAGTCGGTAGTTTTTTTTTGTAAAAAGTTTTTTATTGTTTGACTAGCTTTTATTTAAATATACCTGTAGGTATATGTGTATTATAATTCTGTTTACCTATTCATATAAATAAATTGTTTTCGTTTGAATAATTATTATTGCTATATTATTTAATTAATATTATATATTTATTAATGTTTACCGTATCATTAATATATTTCAAAAATACCTATAAACTGCGTGATTATCATCATTATATTTTTAATTCTTCTACTACTATTATTTATGTTTATCATTTAAATATTCATCTAAGGAGTAATAAATAGCATTTGTTTATGAGTAATTTTTTAAGGTGTTTTGTAAATATATTTAACTTTTCTTCTTTCTTTATTATGTCAGGTAGATTGTTATATATTTTTATAGACATTACGTAGGGACTTGTAGAATGCTTTTTTAGCTTGGATGTTGGTATGTTTTGCCTAGAGTGAAATGTGATTGGATATCTTCGCGTTTTGTGTAGAACTCTTGGATGCTTAGGTACGGACAAATTTACATATTTCAAGAATGTAAATACTGGGGAGAGTTAGAATATTATGCTTTAGAAAATAGGGTTTGCAGCTGTCAGTTTGATCAATGTTTAAGATTCTAAGTAGGTAGTTTCTTTTGTAGGGAAAAGAGTGTCAGTGCATCTATACTATTTTAGTAGAGGGTTACGCCGTAGCTAAGCCATGCATTGGCATACGCATAATAGGTGGTGAGGGCAGATTTTATTAGATTGGTTGTTTATTTTAATTTCGCGGAGATTGTATGGGAATTTTGAAAGTTTTGAACGGGTTTTTTGTATTTGTTCCAATCAACTGTTACGAAACCAGAGATAATGTAGACGATTCTATGTGAATGTTTATGGATGCATTCTCAAGAAGCAATAAGATTGGAATTTGAAGGCATCATTCATTTTGTTTTTCACAAAAGTGTGATCAATAGTTTTTCTTCGTATAGCGAAGCAAGCAGATCCATAATTTGGTATTCATTTGCGTCATGTTTAAATGCAACTGAACGATAAAATACGTAACATTTTTATTGAGATTGCAACCTAGTTCAGAAATACACTAAGATATTGTTGCAAAATTCCAGAACGGTACAAATATTTAGGATATAAATAGAAACAGTTTATTTGTAAGGAACTGCGCAATGGGCGTTTACATTTTACCTAGGTACTTAGGTACTCAATCGTTCTCAGCTTAAATGGATATGTATTAACAACAAACATTTAATAAGTAGTTTAAATAGAGCACTAAGTTGCCACTATCAAGTCAGCCGACATCGGAATTCATCGTAAATGCAACAACGATATAAATTCCTTGTGGCTGTTCGCCCTGGGCCTGCAATCTGTGCTGAAAGCCGATACAAGTTCCCCATAGTGAGCCCAATGAATTTAGTTGTCATGGTGCCGACAAAGAGCGGCCTACGCTTGCGGTAACCGCGGCTGAGCCGACACTGTATCGGCGAACTGCGATAAACGCGAAACGAAGCCAGGTGCCGCTAGCCCAACATATCTACCGTGTGTCTAACGTTACCAGATTCTGATACGAGTGCTAGGAACGTGTATTTATTATCTGCAAGCTGCAAGTACAAGGCAAGTTACAAGTGCAAGATACGCGACCGTGAAAAATGCTGAGAAAATCACATGAAAAA
Source organism: Agrochola litura (assembly GCA_949152395.1). Classification (NCBI taxonomy): domain Eukaryota; kingdom Metazoa; phylum Arthropoda; class Insecta; order Lepidoptera; family Noctuidae; genus Agrochola; species Agrochola litura. Next base: position 9,441,621 of record OX424508.1, read on the forward strand.
CCTTTTTATTAGCTACGTCTGTGTTTACATAAAAACTGAAATTAAAAGTTTATTCAGATATAAGCGGTATCGCCGCGATATCACTGTCGCATCTGCCGGTCTAAAACGGCCACGTTAAGCAATTCCTCTAAAAGCAATACATTTTCTGAATTCCCAGCAATTCCTCTATGGTGACACATATTTTAGCTGAATCATATTCAATTCAAATCATATGAGAATCATATTTGGTGTAAATATTGCCGCATGAAAAAATGAAGACTGTAATTTTACCGGAAAATTTTCTTTGCACTTTTTATTAATCAAATGAGATTATTTTATTTTATCTACAGTTTAAATGTTATTTCATTATAATACAAAACTGTCAAACAGATGAATTGCGTAATATGAAATGAAAGCAGATAATATTATGAATTGTCAGTTTGTGACAATTTGTGTGATTCATAATATTATCATAAATTATGATTTTGCCAAAGTGGCCACTTTAGGCCCCTTTTTTTTTTTTTTTTTGGTAGTGATACTAGTCCAAAGTGACTAACCAGAAGGCGGACAATTATAGCTATCGAGCGCGACAGCGATATCGCTTATAATTATCTGATCTTTAAATTAAGTTATTTCATGCATACTCCTCATCGAGAAAGCTCAAGTTCGATCCATAATTCCATACCGGATCTACAGGAAATATACTTAGATCATTTGTCGACTTCCGAAATTAAAGTTATTTTTCACTTTGTAGTGTTTTTTTTGGAAGTAGGTAGTTTTTTTTTGTAAAAAGTTTTTATTTTTCACTTTTTAGTTGTGGTACCTACCCCACACACATACGAATACCACTACCTACTACCAGTGTCAGGACTTATCATATCATCTACATACTGTGGGAAAAAAATACGTATTTTGAAGCTAACTCAAAAACTACCCAAGCAAAGTTAATAAAATTTATATGGGACCAATTTGGGAGCATACCCTTTCAAACAAAAAAAGAATTTTCAAAATCGGTCCACAAATGACGGAGAAATCGGTGGACAAACATAAAAAAAAAAAAAAAAAAAAAAACAAACATACGCGTCGAACATATAACCTCCTCCTTTTTGGAAGTCGGTTAAAAAAGGAAAAACTACGTTACATACCTTACATTACTTCATATTTTTTTATGTTTAAGGACTGAATACTAGATAGTTGGCATTTATAGGGATGAAAGTTACTAACTGGAGGCTAATTTCACAGAGTAGGTATAATAACAATAAGCGCCGTAATATTTTAAAGCATGCAGTGGTTACCCAATTATGGGATGCACCGAGATAATCGGAATAATAAATCATAAAAGGTACGAACCATTTAATCACATCATAAAATCGATAGTTAAGCTCTCCCTCGGGTACTCGTTTATTTCTCTTTCTAGATTTTTTGTCGAGATGCAGGTAGAGCATTTGAATAGAGAGGATACGTTCTCTTGTAACTTTGACAATAATAAACGTGACAAATTGTAAAAATGTGTATAACGGCCCAAAACTCATTTGTAACTTGGCATTTTTACTGTAGAGAAGTTCTTTAAAGTTACAATTTTATTGACTAAATTCCGGCTTAATTGTGGATGTTCCAAATGTAGTATTAACAATTTAATTTATTCATTAGCGCCGGGTAGACCTTTATTACTTATGACCGTTTCCTGTTGATTATTATTTATTATTGCTAGAAAATATTTAGATGAGATTACCTACCTACCTACCTACACAACATTTTGAACTCCTCTAACTAGTTTTCTGTAGTTATCGGCATTTCGTATCTACATATTAATATTAAAATGGAATTAATTGGTTTTAGGTAACCAGTCCACTTAAGACACACAACTCCATAGTCCAATACTTATCTTTGTTTCCATATCCTGCAATAGTCCTACACTAACCGGGGGTTGTCCTTGGGTGCACTTGCATAGTGCGAACAGGGATAACCGTCGATTGGTGCCTCATTCCATTAAAAACGGGCTTCTGCGAGTTGCTTCAACCCCCCGTACGCTTTACAAGTGTACCTAAATATTGGTTATTATACTCGTGTCGTATTTCAGGGTCTATGACATGACATGAGAGACAAAATAGAACTGTTGGAAAATAGAAAACGAAAAAAAAAATCGTACCTAAGTGTATTCATTGGTTTTCTATTATAAGCTAATAGGAACAAGTCTTGTCGTGGGCTTAAAATTCTATGAATATTTTTAGCGATGGGCATCCGACATCCGTCGCGTTCTCAGTCGTGTGTAGTTCGATGCGCAGCGCGAGCGCAGCAGGGGTGTCATCTACTGCACCAACGGGCTAATGTCGCGCGGCTACATAAATAACAACAAAAAATTTAAGTATACGTAGGTGCGTATTCCTTATAAGTAAGAACTTCTCGTGTTTCAAAGGTTTTCTTTGGTGAAATAATACGTTCTGCATCCGTGTGTGCGAACTTGTGATTGGTATCTACTTATCTATAAAAAGCTTGCAAAAGTTTCGATGTTTGTAATTACTTTGGTAGGTATACCGAACCATTAAAATTAAAACAAACAATAAATAATGCTTTAGGTGGTTTGTAGTGTTTTCAGATTGGAGTGAAAAAGAGAATTTGCTCATTAGTAAAAGTGATATTACTTTTTAAATACATTAACACAAAATCATGATAACAAGACAAGTATTAGACCGGGTTAACAGCAAAAAATCGGTCATTGATAATAATTTGCAAAAAAAATAACTGATCTGAAATCACCCAAATACAAAAGTGTTACAATTCCTTATCTAATCAATTACGTTTGTATTAAATAAGAGATATATCATTTTACGTCTGCCAGCTATCAGCAAAGGCCAGGCTCAGTGCATTGCTCCCGACGCTAAAAATACCAGGTTGAAAGCCTAAATATGGCTGGTTACGGCTACTTCAGGAATGGCCACACTTTCCACAGACTTCACTGACAGGTTTGGAAGCCTGCCGCAGTGGAAATTTAAAGTTTCGAACGTATTTCACTCAATTTTACTGGCTGAAAATAATATAGATTGCAGACGTTGAATGTCAGAAGGGAAATGCTAGATTAAAAAAGAAAAACTATTGAAAATATGGCGCAAACTTTAATAGTAAAAATAAGTATTTATTTTCTAACCTTAAACTTGGTACCCTACCTACTTATAAACACATTGCGACATTGTCCATGTCATACGCTGCCATTGCCTTACATATTAGTCAAGGCGGACTACATTATTTCATTTAGTTGTATAAATACTTTAAAATAGTTGTATTTTTAACGACTTCCGCTGCTTATAGCTATAAACATCAAAGTCAATGTTCCGGAGAGACATTCCCTTTACAGATGTGCACTCAAAAACCCCTTGATACATGCATCGATTGGAATTAGTGAACCGAAACTCTTATGACCATCGATTAACATCTTAAAAGGCAATAACTACTAACTGGATTTTTATTTTTATTGGGGTATATTAGATTTACGATAAAGATCAACACAACGCTCAGGCTTTCATCGAATAATATGCACAAATGTACTTTCACCCGTTATTGTACTAAAACAGGATATTTAATTAACTCAGTGCCAATTAGAAAATAACGATAACAAATTAATTAGGCACTAGGTACTCTCAAATAGTAAACAATTTCTATTATTTTGTCACGCGTAGCGTATGATAATCGGATATCCAAATTATCCGGATATCATTAGTTTTACTATCCGACGAATAATACGACTAGTTCCTTTTGTTTATTTTATTTCATCAAAATCAGAAATAATAAAACATTTTCCATTGTGTTTTAGTAATAGGTATTCGCAATCGTGAAATTGTGACAATTCATGCGATATCTTCAATAATCCATCTAATCACAGAAATACTAGATTCATCATAAAGATGATTCAAAAGTGCAAAAAGTACTTTGGCACTTTAGGCTTTGATGGGTAGCAGCTTAGAGCTCGAGTTCAATTGACGACGGCGATGCTGACGCAGTTTCTCTCTGGTGCTGGTAATCATTGAGTACTGCGTCAACATCATCGCCGTCGTCAACTGAAGTCAAGAGTTTCTAAATCTTGCCAAGTACAAATGGCACTCTTTGATAGAGGGGGACCAAGAAACATTCATCTTAGTCAAGTATACAACCTTCTTATCACAGGGAAAAACATTTTCAGCTTTGCGGATAGTAAAATGAACCGGATAATTGCATGCCCTAGTCACGCGTAAAGAATTCAAGCTCGTGTGGATAAACTGCTGAATTTGCAACTGTTCCTGATGTCATCCGTTAATAGATGTCCGTAATCGTAATTAATTCTAATCAAAGTTCATGTAATTAATACATTATCTACCATACGGTAGTAAGATGGACACTGTTTACTATTTTATTTGCTATTTTGATGACTTTCTCATCCGTTAGTAAACAACTTGTTAGTCAGTGGAAAGTCTTCCTGTACATTGATACGGTATCATTTCAACATGCATATCGTACAAAAATAATGAAGCAAGTAAGTAAATAGAATAATTAATATTATTGTTTTTAATAAAATACTTGTAATCTTAAACTAATTTTGATTCTGTTAGAGTTACCTATTCATTATCAAGTTCTCTTTTGATTGTTTTTTAGTGCAGTAAAATATGCTGAATACTGCAGAAAACTGTTATGAAAGGGGTAGGAGGAAAATTACTTTCATTTAAAAAATATTGTTATGCTCTGCATGTCATTATTTTTTTCTTGATATAATTAAGTTAAACCGTGGACCCGCGCGTAATTACCGGTAAACTGGACAAGAATTTGCATTTGTTTTGATTACATAACACATGTCTTGATATTTGTGCTTACAAGTCGGTGCCGAGCATTCTTATGACCGCCGAGGTGCCGACTACCGAGGGCGCCAACACCGAATCACACGCTCCATACGTGATGCGCACGCGCTGCAGGCGTGACAGTATAAATATATTTACAAGTCGCTCAAAATCCCAGTAACCGATAGTTTATCATTAAGGTCCGGTGGATTATTAACATTAATGTACACAAACAAAGCTAACGATGCGGAACATTAATGCATAGGTTAAATATCTCAAATAGGTTTTGTCTAGTGGAGCGCGGGCGGCGCGCATCGTCCCGGCCGCGCACCTCGCGCCGCTCGCTCATTCGCACCAAGCGCAAGCGCCGGGTGGCTGCGCACGACACGTACTCTCAATATTTTTTTAATCTACCCTCGAACTCTAACAAACGGAAATAAATCATCTCCAATAAAATAAAAATAAGTAAATATAAATAAAATAAAAGTTTCCTAAAAATAAAACGCATAATATAACGTGAATAACACGCCGGCATCGAGTGACAGTTATCTTTAGTGTCTTCATTAATTATGAATGTATCTATAAATAAATAAATTGTAACTAAGTGGAACAGAACGAGACTTTAAGGTGTTATTAATGAGCCCGTGTTTACCGAAGAAGAGAAGCTCCATGAGTTCTCCCAAGCTGGAGATGTCCCTGGAACACCAGATCCCTGTGTTGATGAAAAAGGTAACAAAATTAATATTTATCAGATTTGTCAACTGTGTTGTCATTAGCCTTTGACCTCTCGCGGTCCGGGTCACTTAATTATTACGATGTCTTAATATTGTTTCAATAATTAGTCTGGCATTGCAATTATTTGTAAAAATTACGATAAGTGGTGGAGATTTAATTAAAAATAAATAAAGTGACACATCTGAGATCTTTGTGAATGTTTGATATGCAGTGAGCATGCAGATAAGAGTCCTATCTTTGTTGTTAACAGAATATTGTTTACTACTGATGTGAAAATTATTTTATTTTCGGTGTCTATTTACACTTAATATGATAAACGAATCCACATAACAACAGTAGCAATAAAATAAAGTAGTTTTTATCTCTCTACCAACTGCGCTAACGCACAGCGATGCAACAAGAAGCGGCTGCGCAAGCGCATCCATGTTGAATTGCTAATATATCCCGACAGTGGGCTCTATTTACCGCAATTTAGTATGCAAACCACCTCGGTAGTTGCCAGTATATCCAGTTTCAGGATCTCGCTGTAAATTATTAGGTGGTCCTCGGGCTGACTTATGTGCGGTTATTATGTAGACGACGGGTAACGACGGGGCGGACGGTATCGGTCGAGTTATGGCGGCTGAGCATGTAATCATATTGATAAACAACTCCTGGGGTTGCAGCGCTCCTAGTAGAACAGGATGCGAGCCAAACTGATACTTAAGTACCTACTTCTGTAGGTACTGAGAACTATCACTATCTGTTAGTTAAGATGAAGATCGGATTGCAAGATTGCTGCAGCAAGCATGGCAGTTACTTAATTATCTGTTACTAAAACTAAAGTAGAGAACGACCTCATTTGTTATCATTGTATTACTGAGGATTGAATGTTAGCACGCTACAGACCGAGCAACGGTTAGATATCTACTAATTTTATTCGCGGAATAACCAAAATATAATAAGTTTAGAATATTTATAACTTGCATCGATTTCTATTTATGTTGTTAATTACAAAGGTAATTAACATTCGATGCAAGTTGTATAATAATTTAAATGTAAGGTTGAACTTTATGAAATTTATATTTTAAATTATTATGTAAGATAAAATCGATCGGCCACAAAGAGAGAATTATTGTATCGCCAATACAAGATAGTCAGATCAACAGTAATCGCTAAGGTTTCATTCTTATCGTCTCCTTTTCAGTAGTCATATTGAGCAAGCCGTGCCTAATAAAGTATCTCCCTATCTTGCACGAAATGTGTCCAGACGAAGTTATCTCAGCTTAGGACTCGAATGATACCCTTGTGGACCCTTGGAAATCCCCGAAGACAGTTACGGGTATATAAATGAATAACAAATAGAGAGACTGTCATTGATAAAAATAATCTTATGAGCACATAAATTTGAATTTAATTGACATTGTAATAAGACATCAACGTTCGCTTGGATTGAAATAAATGAAATGCAAGCTGTCTTGGATATAACAATGCATCTAATTTATAGTGATTAGCATTAACAAACATGACTAATTTAGTTTTATTTTCTTCAAAATTGGAATTAATGATGTCACTTTCCGTCCTTATGTCATTCTTTCACGAGGCGACGTTTGTGCCTGTATAACAGAAAGAGAGATCATGTGACAGGTCAGATATTACGATCAATGCAGCCATAGTATCTCGATCATCATAAAAGCACGCTGGTTTACACATGACTGGCACATATTTACGACAATTTTAACCGTTCACACGTTAAGGTCAAACTTAATTATCTATTGAGGGTTAAATTTAGCATGCCGTGTTATTTTTGTTAAGGATGATAAAAAATGTGTACAAAGTTCGATTTTTATGGCGTTGTATTCGGTTAATATGGTTTGTTTGGACTATCGACAGTTTAGTCTACAGATTTTAAGATTTTGTGTTCACAGGCCACTTGAAGCTCTCATTAGAAACAAATTGATTGCTATAGTTTCTACTGATTGGAACATAGAGCTTAGGAACTTAGAACTCAGTGTTGTTGTGTATGTTCTTATCAATCACATATCACAGAGCAAGAGGACAGGTCATATACTCATAATGTTACGATTGCGTGTAATATCTCTGCTATTGTCAAACATGCCGCATGCATGTTTTTCTCCAACTTTACGTGAACAAACACTTTCAGTGTGTGCTAAGGGCGTGCTTATATCTTATCTATTCAGTAATAAATTGTGAGATACTAGTTATAACTAGCTGCTGTCCGCGCCTACGCCCGCGTGTACCCTAATTATTTTCTAAAAATTAAAGTAAGCCTAAGTTATTCCTTATAACATCAGCGATCTGCCAGTGAAAGTCCCATCAAAATCGGTCTAGCCGTTTCGAAGATGAGCCGGAACAAACAAACAGACAGACAAAAACTTTAAAAATTGTTATTTTGTTATAAGTATCGTACCTATATACTTTCTTATACATTTAGTAAAAAGCTGTTATTTTGACATTACAAACAGACACTTCAATTTTATTTATTTGTATAGATTATATTTGAGGGAATTCCCAATTTGGCTCTATAACAGATGTCGCTTAATTAAATCAGACTTTATGGATAAACTTCAAATCGTTATTGTCACAACAAACACCGATCATTTGCCATCAGTGGCCATCACTATTTACAGATATAGTTACAGTCTTGAGCATAAATAGCTTACAAGTGTAAGCTTCAAAACCAATTTTCTTCTAAAGTATTGACAGAAGACTTGATAGTGTTACGAACATGGTATTCTCGAAAATATACTATTATGAAATACGTCTTTTCTCAACTAACTTGCAATCGTTATTTCACGAGAAAATGGCTTTTGAATTTTACGCAAGACTAACCTAATGTAGGTATATTTTAATTGAACATAAGTGGGATGAATACATACCTACCTATTAATTTTGAACATGCAGCTCACTGCAAGTTGTTCAGTCTGCAAGCAGCTTTAGCCTTCACACAGAACAAAATACGCAGTGTTCAGTGTTCTTGAGAATCTTGAGTTTATAGATGCAAATTAATCGAAGAAAGGTCGAATATTTGCAATTATCGCTAAGGTTAAGTATACATGTGCGTTTCGTGCCAACGCTACCCATGTCATCACTCTATATCTACCTACTTTTACAAATATACAAGTACATATTTGGGACTAAATGCAAGATGCTAATTATATAAGACAAGGAAAGCCGATGCTGTAATATATTACACATGATGTGCATTTTTATAAAAATAAAACATGTGAGTGTGGTTTGTAATAAATTATTGTCATTTCAGCTGTTTTGACAGATTTATTGGCTACATTTATACAGAAATATTCGTTGCTTTTCCTTTATTTAGCGATCATCAAGCAGATCAATTTAGATTTTCTTTTACATTATTTAGATTGGAAAACTTCTTGGAAAAATCCGTTTTATATGTAGATCTGACTGACATACTATCTAAATATACGTTTTATTGCCTAATGTCCCTGAATTAGTTCAATGTTAACTTTATAGTTTTAACGTTTGCATTTAAATGTCACATAAATAACTTCGAAGTAGCGAAGTCTAAGCGGTCATCCACCCCGCTCGAAATAGTGATGGAATCTACATGTCTACCGTGTCTCTCGAACATTTTTGTATCAAAAATAGGAAAATTCGATTCTAGATTCTTGGCGCCGCCGCGCCGGTAGATTTAATGATACTGAGAGACAGGCCCGATAGAATATTAATAGTATTCAGTAATAATGAATCGTAACAGTAAAGGTATCAGTCAACAAAGTCCCTTATTGAATTCATTGTCATTGTTTCTACTTGTTATACACAATTAAAAATTATAATTCACTATATTATGTAAATATCTATTATAGTTTTTCAGTAGAATATCTGGAATTTTCATTATGAATGTATCCATGTGTAATTTAGATCGCTATGACGTAGTTTTTTTTGTTATACATAATATTCTGTCACACAGGAATTAATGTGTTAAACACTGAATGGTTAACGTGTCGATGCTTACATATAAAAGGAAGCCTTTCTATAGACATGGCGCTAAGGAAAGAATACAGTTTTAAATAATAAAAGGTAGCTTAGTGTATGAGCAATTGAGCATGCCTATCGATGTTATTATGCTCTTACGACTGATTGAGCTCCACATCTCACATCTAATTTCTATTGAAGAAAAACTGATTTTCACAAAAAAAAACTAGTAACATTAAAAAAATAATTGTACGTTGATTTTTTTCTACACATTTTCTATTCAACATATTGCTAATTGATTTATTTTGGCATTAATTTTACCGCGTATGATGACTTGATGACGAAGGCATTGTACCCACCTATTTTATTATATACCTACTTAACATGACATTGTTTACATTTTTTCTGTCATTGATTTGTTATCAATTTTATTTATCACTCCAAAGATAGGCCACATGTAAGGAGAGATAATTCACAACCTTAAAAGTAAAACAATGACAACTCAATGTTTGTAAACAAATATGAACGGTAATTATCTAATTAATTAACACGCTGTAACACTTTCTTTAATAAGAGCATATTATTTAATTTTGTAAACTAATTTTCAACTTCAATTTACGTTCAATTGAAGTCGATCAACGATTGAAGAAAAACTCAAAAGAAAAACAATTTTATGACACTTGCATTTAAGTGGTCATATAGCACGAAATAAACTCGGACATAAAGAAACAATAGATCGGAACCATATGCACTTGCATACTTATTTTATTACTACTTTCTTTTGTTTGTTGAGCTGAGTTGAGCTACACGATTACTGACAAATGCTTGCACTAACTTGACAGTTCCACTCAAATCTGTGTGCTTCTTTCCTCTAAAGACCATTTTAGACACTATTGGACCTCACATGATCTGACCAAGATTATGTCTGGACTTTAAAAGAAACTTTGACCCGAGTTAGTTTCGCCATTTCTTTTCAGGGTAATCGGATAGGAAATGTCGACAACATCTAGCAATTCTTTTTATTTGACGTTTTAGTAAAAGTGATTCCGATATCGTATTTACAGAATAAATTTAATTATTTAATATCATTTTCATTTCATTTAATTTCTTATTGCACACTCTTTGGAAGGCAGACGGCTGTCAAGGGTGCATGATTACAGGACCAGTTTATGCCTTACATCTTGCATCAGCGAGGATATAACAAGCCATGACGATAGCTTGACGCAAATTTACTCGGAAATCAACCATAAAATCAGAAATTAACGTTAAATTCACACCATTTTATAACGTCAAACAATTTTTACGAGCGATGATCAAACTGTAAGTAAAGAAGTCTTGTAAACATTTATTTGGCACATATTTAGGAAGAAATCACATAAAAAGTGATTCGATTGAAGGAAATGTTTAAAAATCTGAACAAGCTTGAACACCAAAACTAAATAGCAGATGAACAAGCTTATGATTATGACAGAGCTAAATAACATTGAAGAATCCATAAGTATTATGGATTCTTCAATGCCCTGCTTGTATCTAGCAGGACATTGAATTATACTTATGGATTTATTTCTTAATTGACATGTAATTATAGGTCTGTGTATCTCAGATATTCACCTAGAATGCGTAAGTGATACAATATTCAGGAACTGCAAAAAACACGAGATTCATTATCGGATACATAGATAGAAGAATCATTAATAGAACCATTATTACAAAAACAATTGTCAAATTATCACATAGAAATCGTTATGAGAGAATAATATATTATTTAGTGATTGTTAGCAATTGAATGTCAGATTTTCAATTGATGTTTACAAACACAATAGAAAGGCGACGCGATGGGGCGTGCCTAATGTAGTCATAATTGATCGTGCGATGGCCACTTCACTCACTCAAATATTTAAACAAGAGCGTCACAACGGTACGGTAAAATAAAAATGACTTCTTGACCATCAATGTTATTGCTCCCTAAGAACTAAACAAACGCCCAGAAATAATTTCGAAAAATAAAATATTTTAGCAACTCCGTTTCATATCATCGTTATAATGGAATGTAAGTTCCTATAAGAAATTCTTTATGGGAAACCTATAATGTAATGTCGTGTTTGTGAAAGCGCATTGAATTTTCTTCAGAACCGGTCGTGGACTGACAATCGAGCGCAGTTGCTCCATTGCATCGCACTGCTATACTGTTGAACGTTGTAAATTAACTATGAACATGGATATCGGAGATGTAAACAGCTTACCCTACTATGGTGTTGATATCAGAACGAGTTATAATGGCTACTCCTCCTGCGTGTTTTAATTAAGAATTATAATTAGAATCTCTCTCATTGACTGTGACATGGGTTCTCCTCCTTCATTTATCGTAGCTAATTTGCTGCTGCGGACACTTTCATAATTACTGCAATTTTGTCTACAAGATATACTTGGTCTGAACGATTCATATCGTCTACATCCAAGTCGTCTAACTTAGAATCAGCTGCTAGTAAAGTATTAGTTTCCTTATTTACAGCCCTTTAATCTGTCAAGCGATTTTCCTCGGCTCCCTACCCTACTATTACCGCCGCGTTGATAGAATCATTGCGGTGTTCAGTAACGATCACAATAATAGCTTGTCGCGCTTATAAACTTTAATTTCCATCTTGCTCCCGGTGGTTTGAATAATAATAAAGCCGTAGTTATTCAGTACCGTTATGTCGTGGGCTGATGCTGTTGGCCTAGGGATGAACTGGCAATGGAGTCACGCAATGTTGCAGTTCATTTTATGAGTTTATGTTGGGCTTACAAGTTTTATGATTCATTTGTTTCTAATTACATGTTTTGAAGTCAGATTTTACATTGTTTCAAGTTAAACAGTTTATATTGAATTTTTTTTTTTAACTGGGTCCCCCTAGGTATTTGACTTCCGAAGAGGCATTGTTCAAATTGATCAAAATTACAACTGCATAATTATCAAAATAGAAAGATTATCTAATTAACTAGTTTAGTTGTCTGGTGTGTCAGTCCAAGGACAGGACAAGGCCGCAGAGTACTGACAGAGAAGTGACAACCGCGGGTGAAAACAGAAACAGATCGAGTAGGTGGAACACTCTCTTGCCAAATTACACGAATAGGAAGTTTTAGAATCGAGGTGCCGCGACCTATCTGTTTACAAATAGTCGACATAATCTGCAATGGTCTGATGATGAGTGAGGCATAGCAAGGCAATATGTATTCATTGTGCCAAGCGCGTGATCACTACACACTACACCTATTTATATATCTCTGTGACGTCTGGATGTGTCTGCGCACTATTTTAGTACACAAAGTGAAAGTTACGAGTCGAGTATCGTGGACGAGGATGTTCCCGCCTCTATTATTGCATTATTCAACATTTTTTACGCTCATTCACGACATTGGCTATTTCAAGACCAGGTTGCTATCCGAAGAACTAATTAATAGCATTTAAAATAGGTATTGGCATTTAACGCAGGATTTATTTTTCCGCATCGGCATCGTCGGTAGTCGCGCTGATTTTGCGGTTTTGTTAGGGGAAATCTATATACATATACGAAACTGTACCCTGAACTTTCCCTTTTTGGCACAGATTTAATTTGTGGGTCGAAAATTTTCCCTCGTCAGTTCAGCATCTACTAACATCTATATGATTTCTATAATGTTCTCGCTAGACTTGCAACTTATTCTAAACTGACTTAGTTTTTGGAATCCATTCAAATCCTAATTTATAATTGATTAATCCTCTATCAATAAAAATTTAAATGCATCTATTTATGTTGACTTATCGCCAATGTCTATAGTATGTAATGAAAGTAATATATCTGTTCGAATGCCGATGATATGCGTAATCGTAATGAGATAAAATATTTCTAGATAGGGTCGCTCATTTGCTCTGTTCTGTCCACTTTCGTCGATCGCAAGATTGTCGAGTCGCTAATCGAGTATTGTTTGACTAGTGATAAGGTCGAGCGACGAGTCTCCGTCAGTTTCACTGTGTTCATTGTTTCATGGAACGCGCTCGCACTCCGCGTGGTTGTGTGCCCGTCGTGATGGCAACGCACACCAGCGAAATGACCGCTATTCGTCCTCTGATGTCTTTCTCACTTTTGGTCAACCTGTTTCATGGTATTAACTGTCATATTAACACTAATGACCTTCCTTGTTTAAGTTCTAAATCTCAAATTAGTGTGTTTGTTTGTTTTAAGGCATTTTCTTCACATATAGTAGTTTGTCGCCATGTTTGGTGTTTAATCATGCGTACACAATCTTATCTTTGTACAAGTGGGCATTCACTCAGTCTGGTTCACCTGGTTACGTATATTGTAGAGAAACAAAGTGTCAGAAAAATGGAGATTACTCCGTTAGCGGGATTATAGTCTCAATAGTTTATTATATCCTCTTTTGAATTTCAAGGTCTTTATTTAATTAAATCAAGGTTATATTATTGTTCAGTGCCTGAAAAATAGTTTCTTTATCAGTTGTGGTGAGTCATTTGTTTTACATAAATTTATTAGAAAAATATCACCTGAGTGGATTACCGTGGTTAACCTTTGTAGAATAATATGTATTTTGGAGGTCATTGCCTGTTCTAAAGTACATAGATTTAATGAATATTAAACACAGTACATTCACATTTTAGTCTTTATTTGCGTATGTATTGTGTGTAAGTACCAAACATAACCTTTTGGTGTTTTTAGAGTATGGCGAAATCAATCAAAAGACACAGAAATACCAAATATTATATCAGTTTGTATTTTTTAATATCTTGTCTATTGCATATTTCAAAGTTAAAATTTCATATTTCCCCGATATGACATAAATAATGCGAAGATAAGGGCTCTTTATCCTCTGATATTATTGTACTTTCACAGATATATGAGTTACTTGTTTGTATTTCTTTATCTTTTGAGTATACTACAAGAATTTGATCATACGATATTACCTATACGTCGATTACTATACATAATATATATAAAATATGTAGCAATGTACTAATCGCTGTGATAAACTGTGGCCAAATATCAGACAAAAGAGGGTATTGGTAATCTTAAAAGCGATTCACAAATAAAAAATGTAAATTAATAAAACGTATTCATAACAATAATAAAGTTAATGACATAACTTAGCAACGAGTTCATAATATTGTAATCAAGTTCATTCAAAACGTACCTAAACTCACGCACAGTGATTGTAATGCCAACATAATGTAATAGACCGTATGTCTTGATTCTTAAATGAGTTTAGTTTTTTTTTAAACAAGTGGCCGGTATTTTATAGTCGACTGACCCAAGTTACAGTTTATAAGCAACTGGAAATTGAATTTTAAAAATTATTCCTGAAAACCGCTCTTTTAAAAATGATGATCTCTTTTAAAAGGTTCCTTTTTTCTTGGGGCAAGATTCTATATTCCCCCAACTGAATAGAAATTCCCAAAAAGAAAGTAGAAGAACACGTTATAGAAGTTGATAGAGAAGGAGCTGTGTTTTTATGAACTTCCCTAGTCAACGTGGAAAGAATATATTAAGTACCTATTGTGAAAGTAAAATGCTACTAAAAATATTTCAGAAAAACTAATTGAGAATTTTCACATAATTTGTCTCAACAGTCCCAACACTTGCACTGATGACAACAATGGGACTGTCAGTGGAAAAGTCGCACATGTTTATGTAGATACAACGCTTTCAGATTCAATTGAGATCTTGTTTGCCGGATTGCAGCTAAAATTAGAAAAGGCTCAGCTCATTACAAACATCTAATGATTTTGATGAATGAGAGAGCTGTCGAGATAGCATCGGGCGTTACGTGGGCCACCCCATGAAACGACCGATGCTATCTCGACAGCTCTTTTGGATTTAAAGTTCCCTTGAGGAATGTTAGCAAAAATTCGCGGTACTTCATCATAATGGTCACATTTAGATAAGATAGATTATTTTCCAAAAATAACTTGCAATTTTAGAAGACAGTAAAATGAACGAATTCTCTAAAATATTCACCGTCATGTCAATTCAAAAGCTTGTTAAATCTTCACCGACACATGTATGAAGACACTGCGGCGTCGTCGTAACATCGAAATGTGAAATGCCGCTTGGAATATTAAAATTGCAATGAAACTCGAATCCGTTTTACCTCGATTGTGAAACATATGTATGAAGTACCTTGACGACAAGAGAGGGCACAATGCAACTCATTACAAATGTAAATAACTTGAAGTGGAGGATGGTTTATTTTATTAGATCACTAGTTTAATTAACAAAAGCTACTACGTCCTCTTATTAGTTTTGAATGGAGTCAATGAGTACTTATGTCACGCGGTATCAAGTGGGCGGTAGCGAAATCACTTATAATTGCAACGTTAAAGTGCAGGCTTAAACAGTGTCAACCGCACAATAGTCTCATTGGCGATACTTACTAATATCGGACGATGTCGCGTGCAGCAATTGCGCCTTATCTGCCGGTTCAATGACCGCCCTTATCGAACTTCATTGAGCGCCTTATGACATAGCCACTTCTAATTCTTGTAGGCATGTTGTAAGGAATGCTTTATTATCTTGATTATTTATTTTTTAAGCACAGCTGGATATACGTTGGTATGGAAACCAAAAACATGTTTGCAATGTCTTGGATAAGATCATAAAGATAAATAACGTCACTTATTGTTTCATCTACTACAAGTTTAAGTAGTTTGTTGATATTTTTGCCTTTGCTTTAATTTTTTGTTAACATTTGATAATATTAATCACCTCTTTCTTGATAAGTTTTGTTTTATAAAGTCTCTACTCTTAAGTTGATTCTATCCATGGCGAGTTGACAACCGGCTTCGTTAATGAATACCATTATCGCACTCGTTGAAGGAACTTAATGCAGTTTTTATTTAAACCTTTGAAAAACATCCTTTAGTTATATGAGTTTTATAGCCCATCATCGGATCTTGCTTGGACTGGACATGAAAAACCAACTCGTCTTTATTTTAAAATAAAAAGAACACACAAATTCTTTAAAAAAAATGGTTAAGTACTTATGACAGTAAAAAGATATGCTGACCCAGAGTGTGACTTTGTCCCAGATTACTAAATGTAATACCTACTAACAGATAGATGGCTACGGGCTTGACTTGCTGTTTTGGATAAGGCTTGGAGAACTGTTAAGTACAGACGCCAGCACATCAAGCTACCCGAAACTGTCAAATTTTCCCAATCAACTTTGAACCTTATACTTCATAGATAAAGTTGAAAATCTATTAAATAAATCTGACAGATTGTAGTAGCCTGATGTGCTGGCGTCTGTACTATAAACAATGTAGGTAGTAGGAAAGAGATTTAAAACTTCATGCATCATTTTAGATAGGGACATAAAATAAGTCATGAAAGTAAAGCGCAGAGTTTATGTTTCAATGGCTATTGATTTTAGTAACGACTTTCCTCAAGATGTCAAAGTTTAGTTGAAAATATTGGCGAAACGCGTTCAGTTTTTGCACACCGTTGGTAATGTTATCGTTTAAAAGGCACTCAAAATCTTAAGTATACAAGGCGTAAAGACGAAAGTAGAAAATTCTGCACCAACAAGAGCATGGCTTTATAAAATTGAAGGAGATGAAGAAAGGACCTAAAGTATAAAAGTCACTACATCACTAAATTTATAGTTACTCATCATGATCTGCCTAGCCTTTTCCCAACTATTTTGGGGTCAGCTTCCAGTCTAACCGGATGCAGCTGAATACCAATTTTACATGGAGCGACTGAAAGTCACTACATTTATTTAAATTAAATATCTAAGCCATTTAATTGGCACGTTCTGCAACTTTGTCAAAAGTTTATTGACTGTTCCAAAGCGTAGATTTATACGAGCAATAATCATCCTCGTTACTCCTAGGCAAAAGATTCCATGAGTACTTGATAGCAATTTAGATTTCTATGCCGAACCCTAAGCGGTGGGTGTGCGCAGTCGCGCGATTGATAACTACAGTGCTATGAATAAATGGATGAACCATTATAGTATAAAGGATTTGCCGAGGATAATCGGTCCGATTGTTTGCAGCGAACATCCCAGCATCTATATATGTTATGCAGTGAACCTCAATCATTCCATTACGCGTACAATCTTTGCGGACATATCTCTGTGTTCATAGAAGCTTTGATACAATCATTTGAAATAAGTTAACCTAAATTGAAGAATTTTGCTTGATGAGTTGTGTTGAATCGTTTTTTCTAAGATTAGTTTGAAGTAGGTAATGTAAAAATAAATAGCGTTGATCAAATAGGACGATAACCATTTTGCACTTGATCCAAAGTCAGAGTATTTTCGTTCGCAAACATGTGCAGAAATGATTTGAGAAAAGATGCTATTTTTGCCACATAACTACTTCTAATTGCATTTGAAAGAAACTGGAAATTCAAGTTTGGTTGTTATGGAGGCGTCAATAGATATCCTATGCGTACAAAGTACTTTTTCCTCATGATAAGATCAAAATATATTTCCTTCGATTCCTCGGAAGTAGGTAGAAACCAATTGCTATGAGATATCAGATTATGAGTGTTGCGTAGCTACTTAGAAAATGTATCATAAACTTATATCATAATTTACTAAAGAATGACGATACAATGGATGATTCACCAATATATATAAATGAGGTTACTAGAAATGTCCAACATATCTGTAGCAATTGCAAATCTATAGCTAAGAACTTGATCCTTCAATTAAATAAGTTATCCGCTGGCGTCTGTTTGGATACAAGGTTTATCATGCAGTCAAGTCAAAAACATTTTATGGTTATCTGCCTGTCAAGAGGTTATTATATTAATTATTGGCTCGGTCCAGCGTTCAACAGTGGACATTAGTAACTCTTTTCACCGCTTTAGTTCCATATTTTGATAAGGTCAGCTTTTTCGTCTTCTCTTCCTACTTCGCCCTGTTTTTCCGTCCTCTTCTATGTCACAATGTCTGTAGCTTTTCTTGACCACGTCCTCACTAGCTACCCTTCGGACATTATTAACCTTTTCAAGTTATTATGTCAATTATAAAGATGTCATAACAGAAGGTTATCGTATTGATGAATGAGTACTTTCTCTGTTTACTTTCAGTCACCTTGGTCGCCAATCACCTGTGAAAGGCATTGCTAATGTTTACAAACGTAACCAACCATACGACTTTATTCTTATACACACTTGAAGATAACTGTTGTTTCTTCGATAACTCCTTTGTTGTCAACTTTCATTTGTAGCCTGTTATCTTACTGTTTATGTACTTTGTTAAAACCCACTTGAGAAAATGTGGAGCAATTGGAGCTTTTATTAAACTTGATTCTATTATACATAGTGGTTACTTTCTTAACGAAGGTATCTATAGTAATTCATTCATTATTAGTACCTGTAACTACTTGTACATTCTCATATACTAAGTACATAAATACTTTTGCTGCTGCTTCAATTATTGATATTATACATCTCTTTATATTAAATTTTTCATCCAATGTTCCCCCAAAGGCAGTTTCTCCCGTAATAAAACGCATTGAAGTACCACTTTCTCTATAGGGGCGTCCTGGACCACCATCACAGTCTTCGTATTGTTTCTCGCAAATCGTGTAGTAATAATACATTACGAGAATTGAGTCGACCATTATTTATGAACAATAACGAGTGGCGTGGTTGCGAGCCTCGGAGCGGTGACCGACTCGCCCTGATTGGATAATGGCGAGCTGGCCACCGATGCCGCGATGCATTACTGAACTATATTTAACTGAAAATGTACCTCCTACGATTTTAAAATGTGTCGGTTCTCTTTGGTGAACGATAAAGTGACGCAGTTTCACGTGTCACACGACTATACACGAGTGTCCGTGGAACCAGATCCTACGCATTAAGAAGACTTCCGAAATAGAATCGTGCATGACTGTAATGAGTTTGCTATCAGGAATTTGACTATTTTTAAATATGTATAATCTACAATTTCGGGAATAGTTGTAAACTTTTTCTGACGATCTGAATTGGAGTGACTAGGAATGAGAAGTATCATTGGTGCTGTGCCAGTACTGTTAGTGAACCGAGGGATTCAGTTCGCTGACATACTCAAAACTGAGCTGACATACCAAAATATCTGGTTTTCCTATTACAATGTTATCAGACTTCATTCATAGGTGTTGTTGTTCATTCACCTAGCAATGAATGGACAAACATCAATATTTCTTGCCCTTGGGTGGTTGGCCTATTATTGGCTTGCTTGAATCATATTTAGAAGTTTAGTTACTTATGTAATGCCTCTTTTATACTGCCGTATCCACACGAATATGATATTTTTTGGCACTGCTTATTTTCATTGCCAGAACGGACATTAGTTAATAGTTAAAACTCAACATCCAGGCTTGTCTAAACAAAACTAAAATTCGTCTTCCAAAAGCTACAAGATCCCATTCGTCATCGGACCGGACTTGCGCCACCGCCACCGTCGCCATATGCTCATGTAGGCCGCCCCCGCTTCCGTGACGTATTACTTTTGGCACCGGAATCTAATTACGAAACATCGTCAACTACATGTATTAAGCTTCCTAAATTGTCGACCCGTACGTGCTAAGGTATTTAACAGGATAAATGGACTGTTATCAAACGAGTGCTCCACTCTCGTCACTGTCACGCGCATCCAATTCAATTACAAAACAGGCACTTCAATTTAGATCAATTTTAAAGACAACAAACAGAACGTTTGAGGTAATTAACGGGCTCGTCCGCTTCAGCAAATCAGAATTATTGACCGACGTGTTATTGTAGTTGGAATTATCTGACCTCTTGACATCCTGGAACATTAATGGAATGATTGAGGTGTGATTGGTAGGTCATTGTTATAAGTTCTCTTCGTGATTCTTTTTCAAAGTTATCGAGTTACTGCAGACTTATTGCCATCGGCGTCCTCATTGCTAAATTCATAATCAAAGCATTATTGATTTTTAACCGACTTCCAAAAAGCAGGAGGTTCTATGTTCGTCTGTATGTATTTTTTTTAGTTATCTTCAATAATACGTATTTTAGATGATGTTAAAATTACTTCCTGTGACTGTTATTTACATAGCAGGTAGTGGTATTGGAATTTGTTTGGGGTTGGTAACACAACTAAAAAGAAATAAATATTTTTTTACAAAAATTTAAACAATCGGCTTCGAAACAAAAAACACGGCAAAGTGACAATGTGAAAAATAACTTTAATTTCTGAAGTCGGTGGCAAAAAACCAAAAATTCTAAACCAAAGACACCAACTTCCGAAATTAAAGTTATTTTTCACTCTGTAATGTTTGTTTACTATGAGATGTCCATGACAACTGATTAGGTAGTTTGATTTGTATCAGCGTGTGTCCCGAGAGCTGGCTTGCTGACATTGAGGTCAAGGCTAGGCGTCCCACTTTAGCGTTGTCTCTAAAATGGGTCGGGCACTGACCTTCACAATGTTGTGATTGCACCACACCTGTAAGGAAAGCGGCACTTTCCTTGAATTTCGTTGATTAAGAGACATTTCGACTAATCTTTACGCCATTAGTGAAATATTTTGATTACTTATAAATTATTGTCAAATACTATCATTAAGTACATAACTTGTGTAGAGAAAATAAACGTCTTATATTAAGTATTATTAATATCGCTCTCTAAATATCTGATGAATTTCAGCTCTGCGTTATTACCGTGATTTAGTTTTCATATTTCAATGTATTAAATACTCTACAGTATTTCATACATCAGCTGTGCGGTGTTCATGCACACTATCCGGTCCATATATCCGTGGGTCCCGCTGATCACAGAGAAGCAATGTAGTTTCATTATCTTATCGAGGTTGTTCACATTTGACATTCAACTTTCATGTTGTGATAAAAAGGAACAAATAGCTGATGACCACCAACATATTTGCAAGATTAATAGAAAATCTGGCTCTTGCCAGGAGTTCAGGACAGAACTTTGAGGACTTACATTCTTACGGTCCCAAAATAGGCTGAAAGTTTGGAATTCTTGCATTTTGTATGCAGCTGTTTATTGCGCTTACTTACGATGTTTGTTGGTGCCAAAATGAATAAAATAACCATCTAGGTCACCTTTGATTTATAAATAACCGCTCCACCAGAAGACAATAATATGTACAAACAGTTCAATGTTTAATAGTTGATGTTGTATGTTTCAGACGCAGATGAGCGGAGATCGAGCAGGGTCGCAGTGCGGACTGACCTCGCTGCTGCCGATGTCGTGCGGCAGGCGCGCCGCGGCGTTCGCGCGCGACCTGCACTCGCGCCTCAGCAACCTCGGGGGCGCGCACGACGACCACTGCGAGAGCAGCTGGCTCACGCACGAGGCCCCCCCCCCTGCGCCGCACAGGCCCACCACCTCCACCAACACGCGGGAACTCGACACCTTCTATGACTTCGAGCTCGAGTGTGAGAGCCCCTCCAGCCCCGTCGACGAGTACGAACCCTCCTTCCCGGAAAGATCTCCCGTCGAAGATCAAGAACAACCCTTTTATGATGTTGATTCTGAACCTGAACTAGCTAAAGAACAATCCAAATTTTTATTACAACAACCGGACAAAACACAAAATGGTTTTATATTTTCTACCGCCTTTTATACGGAGTGCACTCCACCAGTGAAACTTCAACCAATCCCGCGTGAAAACGGTCACGCAAACAAACGTTTATATTCTGCAATCACATTTGAGGGTTGTGCGCCACAAAATAGCCTCGATGAAATCGACTGTGCTGCAAAACCGATCGCCGCCCTAGATACAGACTCTTTTTGTTTACCTAACTTTACAAGTGCCACAGTAGACAGTGACTCAGAATTTGAATCTGCAAAGAGTGAACCTTCAGATGGTGCTGAAGTTGAAGTAGACTTTCAAAATGAAAAAAGTACTGAAACTTATACGACGGAGTGCCTGGAAAACTTATCACTTGCGGAAGTTGAAATTCCACTTGATGAGGAAACGCCGACGGAAACCCCTGAGACGGAAGCCCCAGAAGAAATCCTCGAGCCAGAACTGGTTGAAAGCAACAAAATTAGTGTGGAACCTTTAGAAATCATAACCAGTGAAGTTCCTATTGAAAATGAAATATCGCCTGCATGTGAAACTGAGCTGCCCCTTTTGAGTGCAGAAGTAAAAGATGAAAATCAGAATGAAGCAGAAGTAGAAGTAGAAGCGGAAGACGACCGGCCTCAACGTGTTCGACGCTGCTCTTCACTCAAAACTGGAAAAACGCCACCCGGCACACCAGGTCGCAAGAAAATTGTACGTTTCGCGGACGTTTTAGGACTCGATCTTGCGGATGTGAAAACTTTTATGGATGAAATTCCAGTTGTACCCAAATCCGCTTACGATGACCTCACTGGATGCGATGTACAGAGCACTCCCACACCAGCGCGATCAACTCCACGGCTCGGGGCTCTAACACTCGTTCCACTGTTCCAACTTCCAATAAACATCACAGACAAACTCGAAACGCAGAACGTGTGCATTGAAGGCGCACGCGTATGCGACGGCGTGCACGTTACCGTGTGCGGGTCCGTACGCGTACGAAACTTGGACTTCCACAAGACTGTATACATACGCTACACAATGAACGGGTGGAAAACGTACACGGACCTGCAAGCAACCTATGTGCAGGGTTCGTGCGACGGCTTCTCCGACCGCTTCCAGTTCGTGCTGTATGCTCCGGCGATATCGTCAGGGCAACGACTGGAGTTAGCCGTGAGGTTCTTGTGCAAGGGCCAACAGTTCTGGGACAGCAACAGCGGCACTAACTACTGTTTCGATTGCCTAGCGATGGGCTCGACGACCGCGGCGGGTGTGCCAACTGCGGTGGGTGCGTCAGGCCCGCTGCACCCCTCGGTCGACTGGCACCCGTCGTTCTACTGACGCGGCCGCGAAGAGCCGAGAGGTGACAGTGTCGGAGCGACGAGTGCGCGTCGGGCGGCTCGGCGGCGCGGTCGGCTGGCCGGCCGGCCCGGGCTGGCGAACACATTCCTGTGCCAGCCGCCCGCAAACGCGCCCGGCCACCCGCGCGACAGCGCGGGCGTCCTGAGCTCCTGGATTGATGAGGCTTCACGTTGTAAAGCGTACTTGTGATATAAATTAGACTAGGCGTAGATATTGTAAACGACGAGTGAGCGACTCGTTCTCAGAGTGCCATTTTGCAGTAACGACGTTTCGAGTTATGTGTATATTTCATCGATTTTTTCGTTTCGTACTATGTTAATTGTAGAGTAGCGTCCCGTAGGACAATAAAATGTGATGTATGTGCAGGCGCGGGCGGTGAGCGCAGCCGCGCCTCTTCTCCTTGTACATAATAAGAGAGATGAATTCTGAATGATATTAATTAATATTTTAATACAATTTTTATGACATTATTTAGACCTTTGTAATAGTTATAATATGTTGAATTAGGAGTATCACCTAGATAGAAAGATTTATTCACATTACATCCTTATGAACTGTAGATAATACGAATATTTCTAGTTATAGTATCTGTGGTGACATAATATCTTCCCTTGTTAGACCGTTGAAACGTTTTTGAATTGTTAAAGTAGATGCGAAGCGTGTTATTTTAAATGTTTCAAAACTTTAAATCCTATGCGAATAATAATCTAACTGAAATATTTTAGACCGATCTTATAATCTGGATATATCTGTATTTTATATTTTTATAAGGTATCATGACATATTTCCTTCGTGAGAACTGATAAATATTTACCCAATTGTTGATTCAGTTTTGAGATTTTAATAAATGAGACTATTAGAAATTACGAAATTAAATTATTGTTACTTTTAAGCGATATTATAATTTATTTATTAGGCCGATGTTTTGTCTATTTTGTATATGTACCTGAATTCTTAAAATGTGGCCATATTAATTTAACACAATTTGAATGCTACACTTATGAACTATTTTTGTTTCTCTTATAATTGACTCCTGTTTTATAATAAATACCTACCTAATAAATTAATGTGCATAATTATAAAATAATTGTTTATATTACATTAAACCTTAATGCCTAAATGATACACCAAACAGTTAACTGTTGCTGTATACGAGATACGCCCACGTAAAAAAACTATGAGCGAATCGTAATTCGCTTATAGTTTTTTTACGTTTCGCAGTCGTTTCGACTAACGTGACTGCGAAGGTTCGATGTTTGATGAAAACTGATTGTGGTATCCAATAAGTGTACTACCACATCTGCCACCAGTCGACAAAAATTCAGGTCCTTCGAAGACCAGGACGGAGATGGAAGGACACGCTTGACTCCTACCAAAAGGGCTGAGGCCCACCTTAGCAGATGACAGAAGTGCGAGGAAAAGGGAGATGGAGGTCTTTGCCCAGCTGAGGGACAATACAGACTAGATTAACAGCTTTTTATTAGATATAAGATAATAATATCATCATCTGACTAGCCTTTTCCCAACTTTGTTGGGGTCGGCTTCCAGTCTAACCGGATGCAGCTGAATACCAGTATTTTACATGGAGCAACTGCCTATCTGACCACCACAACCCAGTTAGATACTGGATAACACGATAACCCTTGGTAAGACTGATTGTCAGACTTTCGGGCTTCTGAAGACCCGTTACAACTTGACCAGTCAGTAATTTTTTGTTACGTAGTAAGACTGGTAGCCTGGCTAATCAGAGTCGTACAATTTATTAAATTCGTAAAACAAAGGCATTATTTAAAGAAGATATACTTATACGTATATAGGTTTAGACATGTATTTTAAGCATCTGATAAGTTGCCAATGAACTAAAAGTATGACTTGTATCAGGTGCTTCAGCAGGTCAATATAATTGCGGTGATATCCCAAACAAATCGTAAGTCATGTGGGGATAACAAAATAATGTGACACAAAACTACCTGGAGTCCGCGCCACCACTCAAGTCCGATGGAAGTGGCGCTAGTATCTATGTCATTGCATCAAAATAGCATTTAAAAAATGGCTGTCTGTAAAGTCGCTTTACGGATGATAATTTTACGTGATAACGTCACAAGCCGAACGCTTAGGCCGATCGTGCCTCTCTATCGCTTGTTCCGCGCTCTCGCTTGCACGCTCGGCTCAGGCGGAATGTGACACTTTTTCGTGCGTGCAGCGTTCATCGATTTATAAGACGTTATCACGTCAAAAATG
The DNA here is from genome assembly GCA_949152395.1 of Agrochola litura. Classification (NCBI taxonomy): domain Eukaryota; kingdom Metazoa; phylum Arthropoda; class Insecta; order Lepidoptera; family Noctuidae; genus Agrochola; species Agrochola litura. Next base: position 9,467,213 of record OX424508.1, read on the forward strand.
TAGTTCCACAACTTTTCCGCTGGACTTCAGTGGTGGCGCGGACTCTAACTGCCGTACTCAAAGGCGCCCATTAACGCTAATGTCTGATTTACTAATTGCTATAATTGACATTAAAGTAAAATGACGTCTCTGTGTGCGGCAGTAAGTATGCTACCGGGCTACTACACCAGGGAAAACCTATCCCACTTGACATTCGATTTCAAATTCAGAACACTAAAGCAGCCAACTGATAAAAACGCAAATGAATAAAGCGTTGAACGTTATGATATCCCTCAAGCATCTTTCCCTTTGTGTTCTATTCGAGACACAAATTGCGTGAACCTACCTAACATGCTACCAAAACTAAAAATGTCATTAATGTTCTAGATAAATGAATTCTGACAACTTAGTGGTTGTTAGTTCTATTTTGTTATGTACCTAAGTACCTGGTACTTTTTGACAGACCTATACTGACCTCCCATAGCTATTCACAGTGTAACTTGTTTTTTTTAATTGAATTGTAATCGTAAGATGCTTACCTATCTAATAAAATGGATAACTCCCCCTTTTTAGATTTTTCGCAAATATCTCAAAAAAACAAGACAACATTATATCATCATGAAAATCTGTTCAGCTATTTCAAATATAATCATCTCTTTTCTGATTAGTGTAGTGAGCTCAGCCATACAATGGTAATTTATTTCACTTACACACGTCCGACCGACGAAAAACATGTTGTAATATCTAGTAATTAATTAATATTATAAATTCGAAAGTAACTCTGTCTGTCTGTTTTCTTTTCACACCTAAACCACTGAGCCAATAAGGTAGCCTGGATCCTGAAGAAGGACATTAGGTACTTTTCAACCTGGATCACTCACGAAGTCGCGGGTAAAAGCTAGACCTTATTATATAAATTAGTTGACACTGTAATGTGGTAAACTTGATCTGATGCTGCAGCCAGGAAAGTCTATGAAATAACCAACTCCGCAATAACGTATAACAGATATCGTGATTGGTCTCATTCAATTGGTCTCGATGAATTTAGTTGACTTTTAGAGATAATATATGATTTAGAGAAAAACATAAACAAGTAACGGAGGATGATGGAGCAGGAAGGTATTCACAGGATCTCAGCCTTACTTATCGTAGACCCACCTAGATTATAACAGTTTTCACGCAACCAGTGACTCGAATTGAACACAGAAAGAGAAATACGCATCCCTCAATACTACAAATTCGTTACTAATAATGGCGCCCAACGTGGGACAACGGTTGAAGTTTCTACGGGCAATTTTCGTGGTTTACAATCCAAAATTAAGTAAAAACTAAATCATTATTTTAAAAGGAAACAAAATACAAAACCAGTTTTATACTATGCAAGTACTTTAATTACAGAATCTTATCAATAAGCGAAATATTATATCACAATTACACTTTATTTTGATCTCATAATAAATTATTTTATGCAGCTTAAGGTACAGTTCATCAGGTAGAGATAGCCTTACAGAAAGAACCTTTTCACCTTTCTGCTTTGAAGACCACGTTAACTGGAAAATATTTAAAAATAAACGTGCGACTTTTTAGTAAGTAGCAATATTCTAAAACTAAGTCATTACTACCTAAAATATACAATTTCATAAAAATAGAAGCTGTACTTATTGTGGTTGCTGCTTAATATAAAAATATGGACATCACTTAAATAGTTACAAATTAAAATAAATAGTCACAACTTCGCGCCAATAGCCAAGATGGCGGCGAACTCGACCTATCAATAAAACTAAACGTCTTAACAATCCGGGTGGCTAATAATTTAATCAATCCTAATTCGTCATTAGTTTTATCAATTTACTGAAAAAATGTACAACGTCCCTATTTTTATTTTATTTCTATACAAATCTCTTAAATTCATATTCACATAAATAAAAAAAATTACTAGACTACTAGGTCAAAATAAAGCAAAATCTTGACTGCACTGGCGTAGTGGCTATTGGCCCTACTTGCACAGGTAAATTGCTTTTTTAGGTTCAGAAGACTTAGGCAATTTGACTTCAGAAAACAAGCAGGTCATCAGGGGTTTATAACTGAGCGTGTGTGACTTTAAGTAGGAGATGTTAGAACAAAACGTAAAGCAGAACGAAACGAAAACTCAAAATAACGCAGAGCTCAATATCCCCGATAAAATGTCACTGCTCTGAATACGCCACGCTGCCTATATTAGGCGGTTATACAACTTCTAACCTAACACAGTCTAGAAGCGATGGGACACCCATCAGTTGTCTATGGTTACACTCTGGTAGACTTGCGCGCACGCCGCCTCCGGGAGCGCGGCGTGGGGAGCGCGATGCTGGGGTCGCGTAGAGCCCGCAGCTGCATGTGTAGCCTCTGCTTGCAAAACTCGTAGAATTCTATCTCTCTGGTAAAGTTCGCTCGGACGATATTCTTCACTTCTTCTGAAACTGGTGGCTTGTAGGCGTTGCGGTTGATCCGGGCGAATGTATTCACCTCCTCTGTAATAAGTAGAAGGGGAATTTACCATCTGGACAGGTATACAGCTTTAAGACCAGGCACTCCAAACACAATTTCCACGCAAACTCCGCCCCTATGCACCCAACCACTCCACTACTTGCTAAACGTTAATACATCAGTGATAAAGTTGAATATCGCGTACGCTCTTTAGTTGCGTTCGAGCACGGAACTAAATGTCGTAAGTCTCAATTCTTATTTCGTTTATAACTAAAGTAATAATTAATCTAGAGAAAAAATATCTTATATTTGGATAATAAACTGTTTTTTCTTACTGTCAATCATTATTTTGGACATAAAAGCCGAGTAATCTTGTTTTTGTTTCTAATAATCTTTAAAAAAGACATGATTTTCGAATAAAAAATTGACTCGAGCGAAAATGTTCCAATTACGTAACTGTCTTATATATGGAAAGAAAAAGATCCAATAAATCATGTAGATACTAAAGTTCCATTTTGATTGTATGCGTGACTTTTTCAGAATATTAATGCTAATTAATATACAATTTAGGGAGCCTCCTCTTAACAAGAACAGGCACAATATTAATAGGGCGTCGGTACCAGTGACGATTTCATGAAACCAACCCGGCCCTGACTATGCTGAGACGGAGCGTGTGAAAAGAGGTTAATTTATTGAATATCATTGCCAAGAGTGCACGTAAATAACACGTAATTAATAACATAGTCATATAACTATGATTAGCCTCATTAGGATGCCCAGTGTCGTAAGGTAGGTCAAGTCAATATTGTTTTAAAAGTGGACACTATATTGAGGGTCATACGACCAAGGTCTACTGTCTAATAGTTTAGTCTACGAGATTAGAAAAAATATGCGATTGAGGGTTATGATCTCATTCAAATACATGGAGATTCTGCCGCAAGCCTTCCATTTCCTCAACGCCATCAAATAAAAATACATTATCGATGTATGGCTAAAAGCTAGCTAGGGTATTTTAAATGTTTGTTGCTTTATGAGTCTCTCTCTTGCAAGTAGACTGACAATAATGCTCATAAAATACTGTTTTTAACCCTACTGCGTAGCACCTGCACATTATGTAATATTTTCAAGTGTACTAGGCCACAAAGAAAAGCAGTAACAACGCAGGCGCTATTAGTGCAATAGCGTCTTCTACAAGATTGAAGTTTTGTTTATAGACTGCTTACTCCCCTTTTTTTCCAGTGCGTGTCGTTTGACTTTGAAGCGACCAAGGGATCATTGTGTGTTCCAGAAGATAAGCTATCTGCTTTTTATTATTCTTGTCTCGTTGTAATAAATAAATGGTGGTATTTGCAACTTTGCAAATAAATGTTGCTTGCGTGATGTGGGACGTGAGGGTGGCTCCATCTGCAACCTTAGTTCACTAGCTGACTACGAAGTACCACATCTATCCCATAGATGGTGCTAATCTCAATGTTACTAACCCCAGTAAAGTCTGAGCGCTCCTCTGAAGAACCGCGGCACGTATCGCTCGAGAGCCGTCAGCGTCGAGTTCATGTCTTCTAGCACTCCTACTACTGCGTACTGTTCCTCCACCACACGTTTGGCGCGCTGAAGAGCTTCCACGCTGTTGAATGGCCTGGAATCAAGGCATATTTGTCGTGAGGTATATAACTGAATCAAAAATAGTAGGTAAGGTAATAAAACCAAATTATAGAGAAGAATTAACACTTAATCTAGCAGACCTGTAAATAAGGTAAGGCATGTTAACGGGACAAGAACAAGTAATAAAATAATCGTGGGTACGGGAATGAGAACATAAGCATTTCTAATTTATGGAAATCAAGCAGCGGTTAATATGGCATCCTGCAAAACATTTATAAGGTTCACATCCATTTCCTATAGAACTCGGCTTTGACTGTAAAATATGCATAAAATATTATAAATAAAATCTAGTTTATCTAGTTATAAAATGAAAAATCTAAATATATTGCGCCTTTTCAAACAATCATAGCAACGCTTTAACAGATAGAACCTTAGGATAGAACTATATGCGCAGGCACATTACATAGTACGAATAAAAGTGTGTAATTAGTGGGGAATTATTATAAACTAAATACATTTTGTTTTTAAAATTAGTACAAGTTAGTGTTTCATTTGGGTATTTTACTATACGATCTAGTAGAACGGATTAGAATTGAATGGCAGGAAGATGATGACTTTAGGTACTATTAGTAAGCACAATACTTACGTGCACTGTTGTTCATGTCCGCAGAAGAACAGCGTCTGTCGTCGATGGTCGCCGATTCCCTCGTGAGTCTGACCCTCTACATAGCGACACTCCCGGTCACCACTCAGCACGCAGGTCTCGAAGTCCTGAAATCACACACAAATGACCTGAACTTACTTCGGTGAATATGAATGTAACTAGAGTTGACATCCGTCCGGATAAAGCCAGACAGTGTTAGGCTTTTTGACCTCGTGTCCGGGCCAATTTGACTGCGTCCGGCCCGTCCGGCTTTTGTTAGGCTTTTTAGGCCAGCAATGGGCGAAACAAAGAAACAGGTTAAAATCGGAAACTATTGCAAAAATGTTAATTGTGGAATTTAATTTAAGACATGTAAGTAACTTGCAAAATGTTTTATGATAAAATTATTAAAGAGGTTGAGCTTTTAAAGCACGTTTCTACCAAAGAAAAATATGCAAATGAAAAAAATAATACCGATTAAAACTTTCTTATAAAAATATGTGTTTTATTTGAACTTTTAGACAAAAACTTTTTTTTGGCGTCCGTCCGGCCGCGCGTGGGACCCAAAAGTCCGGCTTTCTTAGCGGGTAAGTCCGGTTTCTGATTTTTAGAGATGGCAACGCTAAATGTAACGTATGTAGGTATAGATAACAAAACGGTCGTATTCCAAAAAGGGATAGACAGAATGGTGTAGCACAGTAATGCTGTTAAACGAAAGAAACTATCCGCCAAACATTGTTTCGTCTTAGATTGTTCTAAGCATCCATGTCTCTGTCAATTTCATCGAGTTGCTAATGATTTCTTACTCAAAACCTAATTACCTCCACCGATTCTAATAAAGAAATTATCTCGACGCAATGACGTCTTTGATAAAGGAATTGTTGTTTTTTTTTTCATCATCATGTTGTAGATTAATAAAGATGTTCATATTGATTAAATTTGTATCTTGGCGTAGCTTGTCCATCATCTTTGTGTAACATAACGTCACACTCATCATCCTATCTACTTTGTTCAACAATATTTTTAATTATCGACCGCTTGTTATCACAGTTCAAACTAAATACTAAGCACGTTAGAGTTAGTTTTTTTGCTAATTATATCATCAATTTTTTGTTGACTCAAAACTAATTTATTTTTTCTACTGCGCTGACTAAGTCGAGGGGCTGGCTTGAATAGATAGGCATAAGCTGGGACCTATTCAGTCAGTAAATAAATAGGGAGTTAATGTATCTTGTTATGTGCGTATGTGTGACTGTATGTTTGTGCTGAAAAGTGATTGGGTGTGTTGCTATAGGTAATGATATAGTTTATCGGAATTAAGATCTGTCGGTTTAATTAGAAATTCCAATGTTGAAAGAGGTTTATGTTCACAGAAATACGTTTTGAAGAAGTGGTTGAACCCTAATTCGTTTTGAGTCGACCTTGAACTGTCATTCACCTACTATATCTAGTGGACTTTAGTCTGAATAAAAGTGTAAGGTAACTGCAGCATCTGAAAGATATTCGATGCGTGTCAAGAACTCATATAATTTATGAATTTACGACAAAAGTTGTAAAAATACTGCGAACTTTAAATACAGAAAAATCGCAGGTATCAAAGATGAATTCGACATTCCAAATGGTGCATAAAGCAGTAAGGAACGCACTATTAAGCGTTATTCGACAAAGAAAATTTCGTTGACCGTGATGTTCATTGAAACCACTGACCATTCGATACGACACAACTTCGCGGATCGGGAGCATGTCGACTAGTTTACGGTCGAGTAGAAAATGGCCCACGTTCATACATTTCCTAAGCCTATTGATGGATGGCCGACTACTTCGATACAAATCTTGTGTTCAGATCAAGCGATGAACGATGAAATGGGTCCCTACGTGGGCTGCTTTACAGGGACTATAATAACTCATAAGTTTAACTAGATTTTCAGATATTCCCCATTGAATAAAAGTCATGATATTGAACGAAACCACAAGGGGTTTCGCTTAATATCGTGACTTCTCAAATGGGAGATTTAATTTTTGTGACTATGGGAGTTATTCAGGTTCTAATTTTTGTTTTTGCAGTCCAACTTTTCTCAGCTGTAAACTTCATACAGTACACATAATAGGTATGGGCCCGTGTTCCGTCAGTTTTGGACCTGTGAAAGGTTCGAAGGTTGCCTAAATATTTTATCTTATAAGTAGCTTATTTCCCTTTCTTTTTCGTATGGTTAGTGACTTACCTGTTTTTATGTCGTCCATGGGCCTCTGACTTGGCTCCACATGCCGTCAAGAAATACTTCTCAGGCATGCGTTTCCTCACGATGTTTTCCTTCACCGTTTAGAATTAAATGATAATTGTAAAAAACGCACAAGAATCCGAAAAGTCAGGGGTGCGTGCCTTTGGGTTCCAACTCGAGTTGTCGGTTCGACGCCGACGGTCATACCACTAGGCTATCACTGCTATTATAAGTAGTCGATATTGATCATTTGTAGTTGTATGTTGATCATATTATGCTGCAGGGAGCAGCATCATATTGAATCGCTAATCTGTTTGCAAGCAGTGGTGAAAAAAAGAACAGTGGCACTCCGGGAGTGCCGACAGAAGTGAAAACTTAAAAAAAAATCTTCACCGCGATAATCAACGCGTTGATGTCTTTTACTCCACGGTGTCGGTAAATTGCGTTACAGTGTCGCGAAATCAATGGTTTAGTCCCATCTCAAAAATACCCAACGCGCTTAAAGAAGTTTTCACTTCAAAAAAACAGATTGCTGGTGGTTGAAAGAATCTGAATGTGGGCTAATTTCGCTTTTTTTTGCGATGGTTATTATAGTTGACCCGTATTTGGTACTGGAGTTAACGGGTGAAATGATGATAAATTATCAACAAAAAGTCTTTGCGATGTTGCTATCATTAATTTTCTAATACATAGGCGCTAATTGTTTTGTCAGTTTGTAGCTTGAAGCTAGTTCATATTGAGATAGAAATAGGTCTAGGCTTTAGGCAATTAAAATTCTAAAATTTACCGTTTCAGTTATTAATGAGCATTTACAATGAAATAATATTTGCAATTAGTTTTTGTTTGAGGCTTCATTCTTTCTCATTTTTGTGATTGATCGATCACTTAACACTGTTTCACTATAAGTACATATCTTAGATACATTCTAAGCTTATCATTGCTAAGGATTTCATACGCCTGATTGTCGTTTTCATTTCCATTGCCTTCCGCATCAAGTCTGTCCCAGCCACCTTCTTAAGTTCGTCGGTCCATCTAGCTGGGGGCGTCCTGCACTACGTTTGCCGATACGAGGTCTCCACTCCAGGACTCGTCTGCTCCACCGGCCATCGGTCCTTCGACAAACATGGCCAACTTATTGCCACTTTAGCTTGCTTACTCTGCAAGCTATGTCGGTAACTCCGGTTCTAGAACCGGACTCGCATAACGTTGGGTAATGTGGAAGATTTTTGTTTGTTTCATGTTATGGGCATCTACACAAAGGAAGGGACAGGAATGAGTGGCCAAATGAATTTAATTAAAAGGGGTACGCAATTTTAGTAGGTATCCTTTTTCAATAACATTTTTTTTTCCTTTTTCTAGTTTTTTGTGGCAATAATGTTATTTTCTTTCAATGGCCTACAGACTAATATGTAGTGTATTTAATGAAGCCGTTTTTGATATCATTGTTGGTCGTGCATTAGTAAAGTTGCATTAACCAGACGGTTGTAGGTACTTTTATTACACTTTTGCTTATATTTTTGTACCATACTAGCACTTAAATCACCGAGAGGTAAGTGTCTAGTTGGGTTATTAGTACATGCATATTCATTTTACGAGAACAATAAATATTCATAATGGTGCTATTGCCGGCTATTCTCATAAAATACAATACTTACTGGAGGCCTGATCAAGATTACGTCATCTCGCTGAAGGTGCGAATATGTAATTTAAGTGATCAGTTTAGATTCTAGATAAAGAATTTAAATACTAAAGTGCTGGGACTTTAATAACAATGGCGATTTATGTAACAACTTTCATTGCTTTGCCTTTCGTTTTCTTTCCAAATAGAGAAGGAAAAAAAAGAACTAAACGATCTAAATGCTACAGGCACATTGGCATATTCAATCTGCCTAGCCTTTTCCCAACTATGTTGGGGTCGGCTTCCAGTCTAACCGGATGCAGCTGAATACCAGTATTTTCAACCCAATAATTAGGTAATACGATACTCCTTGGTAAGACTGGTTGACAGACTTTCGGGCTTCTGACGACCCGTAACGACTGTCAAAGATCCACGAATGACAGCCGGGACCAACGGCTTAACGTGCTTTCCAAGGCACGGAGGAGTCTCGGTATGTAGAAATGGTCGTCACCCTTCCACGGACCAACCCCGGCAAGCGTAGCTTGACTTGATGGATCGACCCGTGCGGCTGTTAGTATTTAGCCACGAGCTCCTCGCACATTGGCATATTATGGTTTAATAAAAAATTACATTGAACTTTTATTGTTACTCAAGTTTTTAATTGGTAACACGAAGTAGTAAATAAATGTTACTGCAAGATTGATAACGATCAATTCTGTTATTAAAATATAAAATAAACTAAATCATGAAATTAATAAAACTATGCCACTGCAGCACAGATACCCAAATTCATTAATAAAAATATTAAAAATATCATAAACCTATTAAATATATGATGGCAGTTGTTATAAAGCGCAGCACTAATCTATTAGAACAGTGTACCGTCACTATTAACTCGTTAACTGCACTAAAGTGATGTATCATTCCATTCATTCCCATCAATACATTAACCCAATTAATTCACGAGTCGTTAGACGTATTGCTTCAATTTACCTTTCGTTGTAATTCGATCGTGAGCATTGATTCGTGTCGTGTTAGCCGCACGCTGATCGTGACCGACTGATCTGAACAATCTGAACTCTTGACCATGGGATTCTACTGATTCTACTGAATGAACGTTTTGACAGCCCTAACGGGGCACGTCACACTTAGAAGGCCAGTCGCGAGTCCGATTTACGCGCAATAGGTTCCGTATCATAGGAACAAAAAAAAAGTGAATAAGTCACACCATCGATCGTCGTCACCACTGTGGCTTTAGGCTCTTCTATTATGTCATAATTATTTTGTTGTCATTATAAAAGCCTAATAGTAACCAGCATTCTGTGTCAACTTGGTACCTATTATGGTTAAAAAGAGAAGAGGCAAACCTCTGACAGATGACCAGACGATGTATAGGTACTTAGTAATGCGACACGGCACGGAACCCTAAAAAAAGGAAATTCGACACAGAGAATGGTGTAAAATCGGAAAAACTGTGCCGAATTAAAATCCGGATAGTGTTTGATGGCCATGAAGTGGGTTTACGGAGCAAGGAAATGGCGAAAGCTTGAGATTCTTCTAGTCAGTGGTCGGTATGTAATGGTTATTACCTATTGATATGTTTATGGCGCTAACGGTCGCACTAACAATTGATTTATACTGTAGAGATGCGAGAAGATATAATTGTTCAGCTATTGTATTCGAGAGAGATTGTGATAGGAACAACTGGTTGTTTGCGTACACGCATGTTTGGTTTTAATGACCAAAGTAATTCAATGTTTGTTTATACTGTTACCTACTTTTGCATCTACTGAGCTACTTTACTAATTTTGCAAAAAGGCAACGATGGTTGGAGACGGAACGCTAAAATTTTACAACACCTACCTCCACACTTCGTTTAGTAAAAGTAAATCTTAGTGCGCAAGTAAAATTAATAAATAACAGAATTTTATTGAAGCTTTTCGCACGTAAAAAATCACGATCGTTTATAAAACACCTTCTAACAACAAAATATTCAGGCTCACTAAAGCAACAATGCACCTGGATATATGATTATATCATCAAGTCTAGATAGCGCCATAAACATTCCCTACTAATGGTAACCCTGCTAGGGATCAACTCCTGCGCAGGTAACGGAGCGGCACGTGGCCAATTTTAGCCGATTCACCCGCAAATTGGCGGCCGATCAACCCGATCGCTGCCACGCGTATCTACCTTTTTATTCACACAAAAATCCTTTTTGTAAACGATAAAAGTTAGATTTCAAAAAAGACAGTAGGACTACATTTTTTATTACGCTCAGACCAACAAAAAAAGAAAGACGGCGCGCTGCGAACATCAAAACTGAAGCCATCTTTTTATCTATGTGTGAGTCGAAGGGTTGCCATTTGTAATAAAGATACCCCATAACTTGGGTAATAATATTTTATGGGTAGGCTAATATTGTACAAGTAAGATATTGTTAAGTATGGCATTGTACTTCAATTTATTGTTTAGAAGGACCTCTATTCCGAACAAAACAAAAAACAATTATAAAGTGCACCTTTAAAGCAAGAATTGTTGTCTTGGGACTTGGAAGACTCCGCTGTTCTACTTAGGCCCGTATTACAGAACCTCACTCAAGATTTTATTGTCAATTACTTCTATTAAATACTTACAAAAGATCACAACAACAAAATCACTGACTCTGAAGAAAAAGTAATATCAATACAAATCGTAACAAACAAAAAGCTTTTTTAACCATTTAGCTTTTGGTCACACGGCGAAGTCCACGATTAGTTGAATAAAGGTCGTTATTATCAAAATGATCGGAACAAACCACGCTGGTTTTCGACGGCAGCCATTCTGGATCATTCCGACTATATCTTATAGCTACTATCCATTTACTTTTTAATTCAGTATTAATTGGAAATCTAAAATATTAAATAAATAAAAAAGAGAACATGAATATAACTCGAAGTAAGAAATCATATTTAAATTTGTTGAATCGAATAGGAAAAATTTAAATCATATTATGGCAACCCTCGCAATTTAATTCATTGCTTTCGTTTGTTGAGGTTATTAAATTTGTTCCAAGTAACTTAAAATTCATTCAATAAAAAACGATGATAATTTAAGTACATCAATGCTTAGGGGTGAAAAGTGAATCCGTGAGACTTTTTTTGTGATTTGCTATTGTTTGTATAAGTTTTCACTACACAGGAAAGCATGATTATATTTTTATTAATCAATGTTAACTAGACGACGACTCATGACGTACTAAGAGCGATGAGCATGGTTTTAGTGTAGGTGTGTGCGTGAGCGGGTGTATTTACTTGCAGGAGCACGGTTTTGTGGCTTCACTTTTAATGTTCGCAGCGCGCCGTCTTTCTTTTTTTGTTGGTCTGAGTTATTACGCGATTTTGCAACCACAATTCTATCCCTAGGGATTGAAATCATGTGGAATGACAGCTCACTTCACTCATTTTTTCATGGTGCGATTTGTACAGAATAGACCGGTAGGTAAACTGGTTCAACAATTATGAAATACAAGATCATTAATATTAATTAAAACTGTAAATATTCCTCTGTTCATAAAACCGGACAGTAATGAGATCTACGATAAACAAATAAAGCCACGCGATCATGATACTGTCTATATTTCCAGAGTACGTTATAATTCAGCCTAATAGGTCCCTAGTTACGATAATCTTGTTACATTACACGTTGCAGTGTTCCATGAGTCGAACAACCTATAACACGAACAATATGCGCTGTAGGAACGGTAATCACTGCTACATGAAGCGATTCTAGCGATTCTTCTCAAACAAGATCATTTGCACCGTTAGCAAATAAAAACAGAGATCGTGTCACGATTGCTATAAGAAACAATAAAAATCGAATGGCGTTAAAAATCCAAAGGTGTTCTCACGGCGACGTAAGAAAATTATGAAAACATCGCAGTACTTTTCAAAGTACTACTAGCTATTATTTATCCTGTCATGAACGGATTGACACGAGTTATGCATGCTTCTGCCATCAGAGAACAGAACGAGTGTGATGATTAATAGATGAAGTGAATAATTGCGTGTCTATTTTTTGTAGGAGATAAGTGTCAATTTTTTACAACGAGTACAAAGGCACCGATGAACCCTGCTTAGTGTACATTGACGTCCATTGCTGTATTTAGATAAAAGACGTTCATCCAAACAGCTGTATATCAGTAGATGCTGGTAATACGTCATCATTAGCAATTGTATACAAGACGTTAAAGTCTTTACACAAGTAAAATGTTTAGGAGGATTCCATTCAATCGAAATTCTTATTAATGAGCACTTCAACTATCCGCTAAAAACAGATGGCACAAAGTAATGCCTGGTTTATACGATGACAGTGACTGGACCCAGTGACTCGAAATTCCGAACCCATCAGTGGGTTCATGTAAGCGAGATCGGCAGTTACGCGGGGGAAGACTACTGGGCCCGGAAATAGACGGGTAGGTTAGACAACGGGACTGACTTGAGGGCGCTAAGTCAGCACTGGACTGGGATGAAACTACTGTCACATTACTAGGCTCGTATAAACCTGCCTTACCTGCTAGAAAAAAAAAAAAAAGTGGTAGCACTCCGGGAGTGCCGACAGAAGTGAAAAATTGAACAAGATCGCCTTGGTGGAAGAAAAATACTTGTATAAAACATTGGTCCGTAGCCTTATCTAAATAAAGAGCACAATCGCGTTTACAAAAAATAATACATACTTCCGAAATCTTTAAAGTAAAAATACTTGCGTAGAACATTGATCCGTAACATGGTATAAATAAAGAGTATATTCGCGTTTACAAAACCTTTAAAATAAAAATACTTGCATAGAACATTGATCCGTAACTTAATATAAATAAAGAGCACAATCGCGTTTACAAAAGTGAGGTGTCTTCATGGTGTCGCGAAATCAATGTCCCATCTTAAAAATGCCCAACGCGCCTAAAGAAGTTTTCACTTAAAAAATAGTCTACAAACCTTTTTCAACCAAGCGGGGTCAGGCAGCGGCAGGTCAGGGAAGGCCCTCTTCCTCTCCACGTAGTACCAGGGTGCCCTCACGTAGTAATACCACGAGATGACCCGCTCCACCGGGTCACGCACCACATTCACGTATATCGGAGACGGGAAACCCAACCTGGAAAATTTTAAAGATATATAAAAAAAGAGACGCTTTAGCATATAGCGCTATAGCAGATTACGTGCGCTACAATCATGCCCCTAGAATCCATGCCTGCATCGCACAAAGACATACCAATATTTTTATATTTTTCTAAGTATCCTAACAATACATTTTCTTTCTTTATTGTACTCTACAATTTTCAGATAATTATAAATTATAGTACAATAACAATTCTCGCAAGTCATAATATCGATTAATGTCATTCATTGATATCATCAGGCGTTTTTGCACTAACTGAAAAACACTGAAGATCTATGCAATCAACATTAAAATGAAAAACTATAGCCCCGAAACGCATCATTCCGCTCTCATTGCAGCGGCCGATGGAGACGGCTAAACAATGGCGTTTGAGCACATCCAACAGAGTTTTTGCGCTCGCCGCTGTTCTGTAATTAACACTAACAAGAGACTCACCTATCAAGTAATAGTGGATCGCAATTAACGTCTACTAGATACATTAATCATAGTTTATGTTTACGTCTATACAACCAATAAAGTTTGGTGCAATGTGATTGATGTACAGAGCCAGCGGCTTCTCTCTTATGGCAAATGGAACAGTGAGTCAATGCGTAAATATGAGTATCAATGTCTTGACTGATAGCTGTAGCTCTGTTAATGTTTTTGTTTCACATCGATGAAGATTTAGCGCCAGATACCGCTACTTTATGCTTGATTTGTGGCTATGAGTGCTTTTCAAACTAATGATTCGTTTTGAATATAATGGCTGCATTCTGATTGTTTAAGTCCTAGATCATGTCCGGTATATTTTTATTGCAGTAATTTACTAAATGCTGACATAGTTCTGTTACCGAAGTTTAGCCACAGGGTTAACAAGTTGCAAACATGAATGTTCAGCCGGGAGTTTTGATATTTATTTTGGATTCGCTCCGCTCATTTCACGGTTGGGTCGCTGGAGGCAGTTTACGACTTTCGAGCACTCTGCTATTAGTATCGCATACAATAGCCCCGCTGTACTAACTTAAATAGAACTCCACAAGTATTCGATCCCGAAAATTCTCAACTTCTAAAATCCGAATAACTTTTGACTTTTCCCTTGTAAAGTTGCTCGGTGTTGCTGTTCTGTCGAGGGTTTTCTGACGGATGTTAATGTTCATGGCATAATATATTCATAATACAACTTTTAGCAACTGTAATTAAATTCCTTTTACTGTAACATGTTCCTGTCCATGACGCGTGGCAATTTTGTGAAACTTATTATTGTATACAATCAAGTTCTTCTAATGTAACACACAGATGTGATGCTGGGAACTTTGTCGTATCACTTCTTCTTTCGAGCTAAAACACTAAGAAGTGGTGGCGGGCGGGTGTTTTAGGGGACTAACTTATGTAATTTTGACGTTCGAAGGTCTAATTTGAATAAATGACTAATGTGAAATTTTTATAAATAAACAAAAGTATACCTGGTGAAATTGGTGTAGCAGACGTGTTTTATGTACGAAGCGGGAGGGTCAAACGCAGACACGAGACCAGCAAGTGCTGCTTGATCGGCCGGCGCCAGGCGAATCGTCTCCACCCGCTGCACAGGATCCCGGTGGAAACCTTCACAAACACTGTTATTAACACACATATAAACTTTGATTCAAAGTTATAATCGTTATGATAATCATCAAAGCCTTCCCTCTATCTTTACCTTTACGAGTTGTAAACTATAATAATTATACTGTTGTCAATGTGGTTACAAGATATCTCCACTCCCTGGCTATGAAATCCAGAATAGCTGCGTTTTTAGTACCTTGTTCAAAACATAAAACTAGTAGTGCTTATAATTAGGATGTTTAATAATTCTAGCCAATCATTTATAACTAGGGGATTAAAGCGCTTACGATGGGCTGTAGCCTGTATCAAACTTTGCTACAGCAGCTTAAGGTGTATGATGATTATAGAATTTTCTCACAAAGATCGTTGGCTTCAGTAATCTGAAGGCTTATTATATGTTCAATCATTTATGAGATTATAAGTGATTGAATGAAAGACTTAAAGTAGTCTCTTAATGATATCTTTCAATTTAACGAGTATTACGCGAACATAGTTAACTGAAACAATGTTCGCGTAATACTCGTTAAATGGAACGATATCATTAAGAGACGATGACAAAACGATAATTGATTAAAGACTGGATAATAAGACTAGCCTAGGCTTAGTCTTTAAGTCCTTTAGTCCTACAAGACAAGCGTATTAAAATCTTATGAGTTCTATTTTTGGTTAGGTACTTCATAAGTACCTAAATAGCGTACGTACTTGTATGTAAAAGAGCAAGAATGAATTAGATTAGTACATGTCTTATTACCTTTAAAACTTCTTATGTAGGTATATTTTGTCGGTTTGCTTGAAATTACCATGTAAGTAGGTAGATCTTACGAATAAAAGTAATACACTTTACATAAACTTTATTTAAAAGGGAGCTCGAGGCTAAGTAATAACAGCCGCACGGGTCGATCGATCAGGTTAAGCTACGATTGACGCGGTCAGTCTGTGGATGGGTGACCATTTTAACATACCGAGACCCCTCGGAAATCACGTTAAGCCGTTGGTCCCGGCTGTAATTCTTGGATATTGAAAATCGTTACGAGTCGTCAGAAGCCCGAAAGTCTGACAACCAGTCTCAGCAAGGGCTATCGTGTTACCCAGTAAATGGGTTGTGGAGGTCAGATAAGCAGTCGCTCTATGTAAAATACTGGTATTCAGCTGCATCCCGTTAGACTGGAAGCCGACCCCAACATGTTTGGGAAAAGGCTAGGCAAATTGATACACTTTATTTAAAAAATGTTAGGTTTAAATTCCAGCCTCTTTCATGGATCAACAAACACGTACTAATGACGACCGGTAATTGCCAAAAAAAAGAACTCGTCACACGGTAACCAGCCTTAAAAATATATATTTTATTTTAAGGCTTAATTACTTGAGATATTAAGAAAAGATTTCAGCTTAAGTTAACTAAGTTGTTCTCATTAATAACGATCAAGATAAATTAAGTAAATTCAATATTTTCGGAAGTCATACACAGAGTACCGTTTTAAAATAATTTTGTTTACTGTGCATTTTATAATTATAAGATCTTACAAACTGGTCACAAAAGCAATAAACATTTTTGGTTGTTTTTAGGGTTCCAGAGTCAACAAGGAACCCATAAAGATTTACGTCTGTCTGTTCAGGGCTTAGCTCAGAGACTCTTAGTTATAGAAAGCTGTAATTTGGCATAGGTTTGACAAAGTGGTAAAATAAAACCATAAAAAATGTTTTTGGGTACATACCACTACACGTAAAGTGGGGATGCTTTTTTTTTCTCGTCTGTCCCTTGGTGTGGTGTAGTTGGAAAGATCGTTCAAAAATATTGTGTGTATACCTAATTCATTTTTGGATTCAGGGATCCGTTTGCGAAATATTAAGCTTTAAAGTTCTAATTTTTGTTAGTGTCCGCCCCTGCCAGCTAATTGGTTGGTTTTGGATATGTGAAAAAATTCACGGCAATCGGCAATAGCATATATGTTTAACGAAATTAAAAGAAAAACTATTACAGCTCTACAAGTTAACGAGTAATAATCGACCAACTTACATTTTCAGTTGCAAAAACATGTTTTTCAACTACCTACAAAGTTAAGCTTGTTCTTGGGATAAATTCATCCCAACTACGGAACCCTTCATTGTGCGTGGACCACGCTCACGTAACACGCACTTGGCCGGTATTTTTTGTATTTTTCTACTAACTTCTTTTTATAATTAAGTATTCATTATTTCATCATTACACCTGTCCGGAGTCTAGAATATATTTGTATATTTCGCGTTTGCCTTTTGGCTGTTTTTAATAAAATGGTCTATGTAAGTAGACTTTTTATAAGAATTAACAGTTTTTTTTTCATACAAATAATACACTTTCAGTTTTCACTCACCAAACTGATTCTTATAGGCCAGCCTATGTAGCAATTCCATGAAGGTCTGGCTGCCGACCTTGGGCACCCTGTTAAAGAACAGGATCTCTGCACCAGCCCGGGCTGTGTTGTTCAGCTCCCAGGGTTCAGGGACCAGGAGCTCATCCAGGTATTCCTGTTCTATCTCCTGCTGGGAGTCATCAGGCTCTGCTTCTAGTGTTCGCTGGGGCTTGCTGCGCTCCTGTGAAAGAGGTATAGGTGAATCAAAGCTGAATTTATGAACCTAAGTACTACAATTTTTAAGATGGAGTCTACTTTATACGTATACTAATATTATAAAGAGCTAAAATTTGTTTGTTTGTTAGTTTGATGAAGGGGGTAATCTCCGAAACTACCAGGCGGATTTGAAAAAATATTTTTGCATCTGATAGCCTAATTCTTGAGGAAGGTTATAGACTCGCGGACGGAGTTGCGGGCAGAAGCTAGTTGAGTATAAGTTTATGCGGATTTGACCCATTTGTTTTCGATAAGGTAGATTTATTTATTTATTTATGTAAAGGTTTACCAAAACACATACACAGCATTAACTCAAAGTCTCTGTCATAATGTAGATCTCGCATGTATCTAAATTACAGGAAAGCACGACACTATTAATTAGCATATTAGAACATTAAACACAACCCGCTCAACGTGCCTAAAATAGTTTAAAATCATCAAATAACATAATAATAATAAAACAATTTCAAATAATTATAAAACAAAAAAAAAAATAATTGAATACTATGTTACGCTATAACTTACAAAAGCTGGGTTTTTTTTAATTAGAGGTTAGAGTATATTAGAGGGTTATGCCTATATAGACCAGAGTGTAGTTAATTGTCATGGTTCATTTGTCGGCTCTTCTCCATCCAAAGAACAACCAATTATTTGAACCGAGCAAGAATGTACCTTTAACTTAAGTACATTGGTATTTTTTTTCTTCTATCCGAAGTTATAAAATCTTCCGATAAAGACATCGTTGGACGAGTTTGTTATGCATATTAGCAAACTATTAGTCCCGACCGATTGGATACGTCTAACGAGAAAAGCTCACTAAAGTGATAAATGAAAATAAACTTTACTAAGTAACAACTGCTTTCAAATGCTCAATAAAGTTATGCATGTGAAACATTTTAGAAATCGTTATTTCAGCATCAGCTGGATTTAAAAAATTGCCACCGATTTCCGAAAACATTTCTCATAGGTAGGTAGGTTGGTACTTATTAGTGATTTATAACGTCCTTCCTTTTCTATCTGGTTAAAAATACTTCTACTTACGACCTTAGTACGAGGTAGGAGTATTCACAAATTCAAAGCATTTATTTCAATTAAACCATTTACAGGCACCTTTGAATTGTCAAGGGGTCGGTCAGTCAGAAAGATGAAGCTAGTTGCCCATTCCAAAGCTTCCTATGGGGAAGAACGGGTAAGAAACTTCACGGACACTCTTTTAAATCAATAATATTGTTACAAAATATTAAACACACTCGGGTGATATAATAGCAACAACAAACAATACTCTAATAAAATTTTAACTACAACAAACAAATAAACTATTCAGGGGCGCTACAACTTTTTACAACTTCCTTCGTTTACATGGAAGAAATAAACCAGTTCAGTGAAGGAACATAACTTGAAACGTTAGGTGTATGCGTAAAAGTCTATCAAGAAACCGCATAAATTACAGATGCATATTTATTTTAAGACTTTCGTATGGTACAGATAATGGCTGCTAACTTGTTCTATTTAGAAATCAGCATAAACATGATGTTTCTGTAATAGCTTATAAGCCTCAGGGCTGAATTAATTTGAGCGTAAAAATCTACCACTTTTGCGCTTTCATAATATGTCTCGCTGTCTTTTTTCTTTCCTGTTTATTCTTTATACATATTTTGTCAGTAAAGTGCAGTAGTAACGTTAGAATCTCATTTATGAACGCTCGTAGTAGATAACTATTAAAAGTAAATTAAATTAAAGTACTTTTGCATTTTCAAAGTTTACCATTGATTGACAATTTTTTTTTTTTAACAAGAACGCTTACCTTTATCATTATAAAATTATGTTTAAGTGTTCCATATGATGTTCATCATTCTGATGCTTTCATTAGTAACTCTTGATATTTGGGTTTAATAAAGAAAGTATATAAAATTCATTTATTTCCACCATTTCCAACATTATTTTAAGGTTTCCACATATATATAAATGTCAGTTTAATGAAAAACAAGAGAATAAATCGTAACAGAGCGTAAAAAAACTAGACACAGGAAAACATTGACAGCCATGAAGAAAAGAGAACGTATTTTTTAACTTCAACATGGTCGGCAGTTTTTTCTGAAGATCAATAATTCGATGAGCTGGCTTCGACGGAGTGTCTTTATTTGAGGCCAAGTGTTTCTGAAGTTAAGAGGTCTATTTTCGTCAGACGAATCTACCCATGTGATGATGAAATTATAACATTTGTAACCCGCCAAATACTTCGGATTCTAACGGATTTCTGCTTTTTTACAGATGACATTCAGTAGAAAATGATCCTATTGTGCTGGTAGTACACAAGATTTCTATTAGAGGTACACAGCAGACGCTGTGGCCAGGCGTGATCATGATGACTGTGATTCCAACTCCATTACCTGTCAATGGGGAGGCACTCGCTCCACAATACCACTGTAATAGACTATTACTTTAGAAATTCTTACGCGATGTAAGTAAGTATAATTGTGTTATGTAGGGTTGGTCCAAGTCTTCAAATGATAATCTAATACATAACATCACGCCAGTTTTCACAGACATGTACCTATAGTACACATTGGGATTACAATACAGGATGGCAGGGACATCGACGCGAAAACTGTGACCATGGATTCAGTACATGATTCTGAATGCCTCTGCGTTGAAATTTTTCGTCGGTTATTTTAAAAAAATCTGCTGTTTCATAAAAAGTGCAATACCTACGCAGTCAAAATGAACGGAAAAGCTGTTTTAAAAAAAAATAACCGGCGAGAAATTTCAACGCGGGGCGGTTCAGAATCATGTACTGAATCCATGGTAACAGTTTTCGCGTCGATGTCCCTGACACCCTGTATAAGGTTCCTGCCATAAGGCATTAGGCATTTTTTTATGTAATAGATGGTAAGTATAGACACAAAAGCGAAAGATTTATGATTATGATTAGAGGGAGCAGTTTCCTGAAGAATCCTACTTTTCAAAGACACGTCTGTAGCCGACTGCAGGCAGCATCAGCAGGCGACGTTTCGCCGCGACACTACTGGTTTCTATGTATTTCTATGAAATACCTTCCGTAGCGATCCTGTATTTCATAGAAATACTAAAAACCAGTAGTGTCGCGGCGCCACGTCGCCTGCTGCTTCTGCCTACAGTTGGCTGCGGACTTCTACCTTAATACTTTCGACTCCACCCATTTTTCATAGAACTCATACACCATGCCGCCATACATATTGCAAATTGACTCCAGGAGGGTCACCGGCATTACGTTTGCGCTAAAGTAACCCTCGAGGAGTGTCACCGGTTTGAAATCCTGTTAAAATGTACAACAAATTTTATATTTACATTTTATAATGCCGAATTCGCTAAGAAAAACCTACATTTAAAATGAACCCTCCAGGAGGGCTCACGGCACTGAAGGTTTTAAGGATGGTATTAACTGTAAAGGATTGTATAGGTAACTGTATAAAGATTTTGCTAAATGATGACAAATGGTTTATCATATTAATCATTTAGAATTTTTTGCGAATTAAACTACGTCTGCAATTTATAAAGATTGAAAAACAATAATGTTTTCTTGGCATGCCAAATACCTAATAATAATGTATAAATCAATGATTTATTTGCAAACTGGTGACAAATTGGTTTGGAACATACGAATGGTTTTATCAGGTTGAGTAATACTTATAGCCTCTTACTGTATGTTATAGCCTGCCGTTGACCCATAGGGACCCGCACTAGGTACCTACCTGTGTACCTACATACGTCACAGACATTAAAACATCGATAGGTAACATTTTAGGCAGTGGGCACTAACTTTAATCT
Source organism: Agrochola litura (assembly GCA_949152395.1). Lineage (NCBI taxonomy): Eukaryota > Metazoa > Arthropoda > Insecta > Lepidoptera > Noctuidae > Agrochola > Agrochola litura. The sequence goes on from OX424508.1 coordinate 9,488,885, forward strand.
TGATTTTATTGACCATTTTCTATACTGCCCTGCTAAGCCGAAAGGAAGTAAGTTTTGAGAATATTGACTTTTGTCAATTGTAATTTAAGGAAAAATTGAGAAATCAAAATCTTCTTAGTGGTTCTTTTAAATGTTTTAAGTTGGATAGCGCTATTTGGCTTAAACCATTAGATGCGCAATTGTTATAGCTATTGAATAGTATAAAAAAGGGCGTCTCTCAGAGATAGCGCCTTTCGCACAAATAATAAAAAGTCACGTCTCAAAATTCATATACCATAACTTTCATCAAATTGTTAAAGCCATTAATTACTGTAGGTCTGTCTGCTTGCCATTGATGATTACTGAACATTAACTGAAGTAAGGGCCTAGGAATCCTGTAATATGCACTTTTAACTTAAAGCTAGTTTTATTTTACTTTTTATACAAAATACCGTTGTGTATCAGCCCTACGAATGCATAATGTGAGGTGTTACTTACTGCGCCGGTGTGCCTCCGTATCGCCTCAAGAGCGTCTTTGTACTCCTGCGCAGACGCGAACGCATGCTCCGTGCGGTCCGTCGGGACTTCTAGGAAAAAACAAATTAACATATTGTTAGTAAAAGTGTTATTGATTGGCTTTCTGATTGTTTGAAATGTTGATTTAGATGGCTATTGTTGGCAGATAAAAGATTTGAAAGAGATTTGTTGTTCGTTGGGAGAGTGGTACTTAAAGTACGTAGGTAATGAATAATAAAATACGTCAAGACAATTTTTATTAAAATCTGAAATAGACTTTTCAGTTTGTCTATTATTTGAAGAAACAATTCCGAAAGATTCAAGAAACATCCATTAAAATTAATAACCAAAATGAATATTAAGATACAAGATCACGAGTTACCACTGTATTTACTTTTTTTTTTGTCAGTCGTATAGCAAAAACAGAATCCCCAAATGGAATGGAATGGACGCTAACACATAATTTACATTTTTATAATTTCCATTAGGTACCTACGTACAATTATATTAGTGGTTTGTGCGAACTGCGCGGCTGATGACTCTAGAACTAATCGGACAAAACAAAATTACCGGTTACGTATCAACTAAGTAATTCCGTGGAACTTTGGAAGCGTTTTCAGCCGTAAAAAGAATACCTGTGCTTTAGGTTCTAACTTATTGGATTAACATCTTGAAATTTAAATTAAGAACATTTTTTTTCAAACTGAATGAATACCTTGTTGTTTGTAAAGAAAACATCATTGTTTTTTTTTTTGTAATCTCAGTAACAGACTGTGGCAACTGACTCAGCCAAAGTTATTTGCGTGTTGCGTCTAAAAATCACATCATCTATAACACTTTATATCAAAACCATATCTAACCTCTTTGTAAAAAAACACTACAATAAAGTGTTCCTGTTAGAAAGTACAACAATAATATTGACAAGATTGGATTTCCTTCGCACGACCCAACCGATGGAAATTGTCTTTCACAAATCGGTAATGTGCCACCATTGTATATAACTGTATGGCTTTCTTGTCAAAGCTTTCGGGGTTAATGTATAGTCATGATATTTATGATTTACTGTAACCGTTTTATTGTATGTATGTTTTTACCTAAGTGCAATGGTATTACACATAAGTTATTGTGTTTTGCGGAAATGGGTATATTCACGTCATGTTAGCGGTTTGTAAATCGATCCCATGTTTTACGTGGAGGTACTCAGACAATTTGTGAGTAACAGGAAAATGTGGACCGAGCTTTTCTAAGTGAATTGGTGGAATAACCACAAAAGAATATTTCAATCTCTGATTATCAAAATTCAGACTGTATAAAAAATAATATAATAGATTAGATTTAATGGATTAAATTCGTGTCTTGGCAGTTTTTGTTATTTTTAGTGACTTAAATTATATCTCCAAAGCAATTTACTTCAGATACAATTTCGTTAGGCTATTTAACTTTTACTTGGACCTTTCCCCTGCAATCACTGTGGTCAGCGGACCACCTGCAAGGAGCCACAATAAAAAACGAATAAAAGCTTTCGGAATACGCAATGAGACATTTTATTTAAATAAACATTACTATTCAACTGGCACCCTCTCACAGAGAGGAGGCCTGTGTCCCAGCAGTGGGAACATTTATAGGCCGATGATGATGATGATGATGATTCAACTGGCTGCACAGGTACAATCTCTTAAACTTAAACTTGGAACATTTTTAAATTAAAAGAAAAAAACAAAAACTGTGTTCGTCAATACTGCGTGAGCTCTGTGCAAATATTGAATGTCTCCAAGAATGAAAAAAAAAAATGATTTGTCTATGTTTGCAATTTTCAATTTTGAAATAGGAACAATTCGATATAGGTAGGTACTGTATTGGAAATTAATGAAAATTTAAGGTTAACTTCATGACTTTCATAAGTACGAAAAAATAAATGAACTTTTAAGTATAATAGTTACTTAATTACCGGTAGTTTAAACTCGTACATTATACAAATTAGGCAGACGTAGGTGTGAGATCTGACAACTTTCTACAGAACAAAGCGAATGATCAGTCTTAATGGCCTTTTGTTCAATTGTGCCCGTAAAAGAGAACTCCGAGACGCTTTTGGCGAAAAATTGTTACAGTAGGTATGTTAAGATTGGAAATGATAAGAAGGTCCGTTAGTGATAGTATGGTTCACAAGTATTGTTTGGTTAACAAAGGCTGATCACCGTTTAGTAAGGGGGGAGAAGAAAAAAAATAAAAAAGATTCATAACACGACTGGCTTTCAGCATCATCTAAATTGATTACAACATTATGGAATGTTTTTTATAAAATGCTTTTATACCGTAACTTCTTAACCTTTGGGCAGTATTGATAACCATAATCAAATTCAACTAATTCCGTTTTTTTCTGTCATTACAACTCATTTTACACCTCTAATCACTTTATCAACCGAAAAACCAACAATAAAAAATAGAACAAAAATTATTTGGTTACCATTAAAGCGTGAACAGTATACCTAATAGGCTGTGCCTGATGGAATCATAAAAACTACATCTTCATTCTGAATAATAACGGCAACTAAGAAAATAAATAAGACGGCATCTTTGATAATGTGAGTAATAATGATATGGAAGAGAGAAAAACGAATGAAGTGTAGCGGAGCACATCCGGTGGCTGGGAGCTGGTGGGGTGACGTCACGGTATAGTGATGACCCCAATGAGCATGCACGACTCACGATTGACACGAAAATTGATACCTAAACGAAGATCGCGAGCCAAATAATGACTATAGATACCACCAATCAACTTATACTTTCGATAATTACCATTAAAAAATATCGACTTGCAAATCATTAATGCATCCCTAATGTTAAAGATGATTCAAATAATTTCTTGGAATACTTAAATCCATTAACTGAACTCAAAAGAACAGTTACCGAATTTCATCAGAGTTAGCAATAACTACGTCTTCTGTCAAAATTAGATCTAATTTAATTTAATATTGGAAGCATTCACAGCGATTTGCTGTTTCATTTAAATGCCTTGAAGCTTGCTTGAAAAATATAATTTAATTTGGAAAAATTGTTATTAATGTGATTGCGTGATGCTTCTAATAACATTTATTTGAAGTTTAATGATAGTCCGTGAAACGTAGACAGTTACTATCTGGGCTATGGATACGGACCGTTCTTATTCATAGCCTCGGGTGTTAGAACAAAAAACAACAGAAAAATTGAGATTTTCGCCTGTGTTCGACTAATAAAATTAACCTATAATGTATCGAGTTTGTTTGTTTGATTGAACGCGCTAATCTCAGGAACTACTGGTCCGATTTCAAACATTCTATCAGTGTTGAATAGCCCATTTATTGAGGAAGGCTATAGGTTTTATATCATAACGCTAAGACTAAAAGTAGCGGAGCACCAATGAAGAATGTTTCAAAATCGGGGGCTTTTTTCCTTTTGAGCGCTTCCGCTGCGTGCGCTGCGTAAACGGTTAAAGTTTCGCAAAAATCATGTATGACAGAATTGTACCCCATTAAAAGTTCTAAAAAAAAATTGCGACAGCATATGTCTAACTTTTAAGGTTGGCTCCCTATAACCTTTTTTTATGCTAACCAAATTTGTTCTAAAACAACGCATTATTTGCGAAGGTGTTTTTATAAATATGCCCAAAGTAACTATTCCACGTGGACGAAGTCGCGGGCAGAAGCTAGTAATTATTATATATTTTTTCTTTACTTTCAGTGCGTGATGGTATGTATGTAAAAACTTATTGTATGTCATTGAATTCGTTTTAGCATATTTCAGCTGCATCCACTAATTGAGTTGAATCATTAGACTAAATATCGAAGCGTGTGGTCTTTCATCCGTCAGGCTTAACAAAATACCGAGGAATTAAATGAGGGGAGGGACATTTAATGCATATAATTTAACCTCCTATACCTACCTACCTACTAATGAAGATAAAGATACTTAAGAATATTTGACCTTTTTAACAGATTATATCTAATTAATACAATTAAACTATCGTTTTCTACCAGGTTTTAACTTAACCATTAAGAAAACATGAGATTTTTAATTAACACACATGCGGACTCCTTAGATAAGAATCACAGTAAACCTTTTTCCAATCATCTATGTGACATAAAATACCTGGAAGAGCTCTCAGTCCGTCGTTAACACAGATCACGTCTGCAAGATGCGTTAGAAGACCAGTATTTTTTCAACAATTTAATTAAAAGCAGTTACTTTAACTGGAGTTTCATTGACGTTTTTAACGTTTGAAAGGATCGTTATTTCTTTCTATTTCTAATCAGTAATTAAGATGTGTAAATGAGTTTCGTTGCCTGGGTTCTGTACACCACGCAAGGGCTACTCGTTAAATAAAAATAAAAGTGCATGAAAACTTTGTGTATAGGTAAAGAAAATATAAGTACTTATTCAAGATAAAAAGTAACTCCTGCCATCTTGAAACAAATTTGGACAAGATTTTGGTCAACAAAGAACAAAAGTTTTATATTTTTATTTATTAAAAATACCTACGGAATATCTTGTTTCTTTCAGACTTAAATTAAATTCACTTCTGAAGTCTTTCCGTCTTTTTTGTTTAAGGGCAGATTTTTCCGACGCCAGACATCTTTTTCCGAAGAATAAAGAATTTTTGACAGGTTTTTCATATAAAAACTTTCAGACGTCAAAATTATTCCACGAACAAGCAAAGTTATAAAAAATTATATGGGACCACCTCTGAAGTTATGACCTACCAAACAAAAAAAGAATCATTAAAATCAATTCATAATTGGCGGAGTAATCGCGTAACAAACATACAAAAAAAAAACATACAGTTGAATTGAGAACCTCCTCCTTTTGGAAGTCGGTTAAAAAAGACATCTGTCGCTAAAAAAATCAGCCCAAAACTAAAATTTACAGTATTTCATTTGACAGCTGTCATCAACATACAATACCTAGGTGATAATTGGCAAGTCGGAAGTAGTGCGTTGACAATCATTTAAACTAAGAGGTACCTTATCAAAGGAATTTAATTACAACGCGAATGCATCTGTACACTTGATAATTATCTCATTGTTCTTTTCTATAATTTGTGAATGCACAAGTGTGCTAATAAAACCTTTTGTTTATAAAAAGCTGTTTCCTTACACTTTTCGCATGCTGTGAGTCATAATTAATATGCTTGAATAATGCAATTTACTGTGAGTTTTATATCTAGTCAATGTGTGTAAATATTATTTTGTTTTATATAGGTAGGTACCTACTTAAGTATATCATTGTTCTCACTGCATAAAACGGTGTACAATAGATTTAGAAGGACCGTTAATTAACCTCTCAAAATCCTTATCGGTTAAGGATTTGACTGTCAGAACCAAAAATGGAAGATACAATAGGCATAATTCAGAAATAGCATTCGTAATTTCACCAAAATTATCATGTTGCAAGAACAACATTCAATCTTAGATACACATCAACAGTCTATGAGAGATGAGTAACTAACGTTGATGGACCTCACAATCTTCGTATATCTACTAAATACAAAGCAAGCGATGAGAACGAAGATTGGATCCAACATGGCCCATTGTGTAGACTATTAGGACGATATCGAATATAGACAGAATCTACCAAAGCCAGTCTTTGTTCGCTGTTTACATTAAACTAGTGCCGGCAACCCTCAAGGGTGCTTCAGACAGTCAAAGGAACCAGACATTTAGACAAGAATAGTCTCCGGCCTCAATCCCTTGCATTGTATAATAGGCGTAACCTTACAGTATAAATTGAAAATCTATATGTAGAGCGCGCCCACAGAACTATGGAACGCAAGGAAAAATTACATCAATTAAACTCCGGCCGATGAGAAAATGCGTTCCTGACATCTGTCAGCCTAGTACAAAAGAATATGTATTTAACGAATTTATACTCTATTAGTTCCTTATCGTGTCCAATTGACAGGTGTCAGGAACGCATGCGCTTGGTGGCCGGAATATAGTTAGAGGCGATAAAAGATTCCCCCAATGACTGCTAAAGTGTAATGAGGAAATTAAGCAGGATTAATAACGTGTCAGACGAAATTGTGATCCAAGTATCAGTTGGGCCATACTTAAAGAGCCCTTCTGATCGCTGATGCCCAGATTTGTAACCTAATATCTTTGTTACCTTTATGCCATGAACATAGAAAAGTCTTTGTCGGAAACAACACCGAATACAGGATGGCAGGGCATCGACTCGAAAACTGTTACCATGGATTCAGTACACGATTCTGAAATCCCCTGCATTGAAATGTCAAAATCATAGAAAGGTGCAATTCCTACGCGGTCAAAATGTATGGAAGAGCAGTTTTTTTTTAAATAACCGACGAAAAATTTCAACGCTGGGGCGTTCAGAATCATGTACTAAATCCATGGTAACAGTTTTCGCGTCGATGTCCCTGCCACCCTGTATATGCATGACATAAAGGACCAAATAACAAATAAGTAAACGACACACTTGCAGCGGGATAATTACGTAAAACACTTATAGCAGCAATGGCTTTCATTTTGACAGTTCAACAACATTCATTGCGTTATTTACGTTGTTGAGCGGACACATTTTTCGAACATTATGAGCAATGGATTAGCAAATACCCTTTAAAATCATTCACATTATGATTGAAAGAGTGTAACACAATTAGGGTGCAGGTTAATAAAAGGATTACCTTAAAATGTAGCTTATGTAACGATTCTTCTGTTAAGAACAGCATTTCCCCGTTCATACTCTAAGGCACAGTCCCGACATACACGAATAGACGCCGGCGGCGCATCGAGATCGCATCTAGGATCGAATTATCCGCGACAGCCATTATTTATGCAAGCAAGTTCAAGATTATTATTTGCGTGATCCCACCGCAGCGTAACTCATAGATTTGCTAATAGACAACACAACTGTACAATCAATTCTTTGTCTTATTCTCTATCTGTATACATATATGTAGGTATATACAAAATTAAATGCAAAAAAATTGCAGCTTTTTACTAAATGCATATGAAAGTATACAGGGTGGCAGGGACATCGACGCGAAAACTGTTACCATGGATTCAGTACATGATTCTGAACCCCCAAGTGTCCCTGCCACTCTGTATATACAACAAAAAAACAATTTTTAATAAGTTTGTCTGTCTGTCTGTATACGATTGTAATATTACGGTAATATAGCGTGATTTTAATTTCAATGGGACTCGTTTGTTAAGTTGATAAAACCAATTAGTCTGTGTTTTACAGCTAGAGTATTCAATAAAAAAATAAAAATAAGTTACCTAGTTCTAATTAGGTAATTATTATATTATCATGTAATATCGTTATTTTAATTGAAGTGTTGTCCAAGACTCGAATTCTAGTGATCTGGTAAATAAGGTTTGGATCTTGTCGTATAGATATAATTACGTATATATATAGGGATGCAATGGAAATTCCTGACGTTTCCATAATGTTTGCTTATTCTTTGGTCTGGAACTGAGCACACATGTGGTTCAAGTCAATACCCCACTGATAGCCGTCAAACAGACGAGCGAGTGTTTGTTAGGGCCTTATAAGGGTAAATGCAGACAGAAAGAACGCAGACGACCGGTTACAGACCACTAACTCCCATTCTATTTCTACTCCGCAATAAGTTATTTTATGAAGTCATAATTAACCAGCTATTCAGTAATAGAGAACTTTCAAGTACTCAAGCAATAAAATCAATTATGATCATTGCTTTTGGAATCGGAATATAAATTGCCTTTAACAATGGATAAATATGGCGAAGGAATGTTTAACTTTTTGCTGATCAATTGGTTCTCACTAAACAATTGTGGATCTGCAATTATGCGCATATTTTGTACAGCACTGTTATACAACCTTCACGTTATATCTAAATGGGTGATCAAGAACAGAGTGGCCAGTATAACTTAGGCAGGTGACGGTGGCGCTGCTTGCGAAGACAACTGTCAACGATATGTCAAACTCCGTACATTTTAGTTTAGTTCCATTTTTTGCCGCCTGTCAATTTAAACTGAGTATTCTGAAACAGTGGCCATTGAAAGAAGGCACTTAAGCAGTAACAAGAAATCCTCGTGAGAACTCGAGGAACCCATTATGAAGCGTAGGTATCTTATGATCAATGCATAATGAATCTTTCGGCTCGTCTCGTCTAATGCATTTGGCGTCATGAGTGCAGAAATGTGATTACATTAGAGCTTCAGGTTTTGTTTTTACTCGTATGATTCATAGACAAATGATAATGTACCTGCCACATTCACTTTCCAGTAACATTTATAGACTTGAGTTGAGATATCTGTATTTATTTTAATGATAGTTGCAGTCACATTCACCACTAAAGAAAATACGTCGCAAAGTATTTTCACTTCAGTTTTTTTTAAACATGGAACTTGATGACATTATTTTTTTAAGTACAATAATAACGAATACTTATAAACTTCACAACACAATAGTGTTTTAAAATATAGTATTTTCAATGGACACATTTTAACACAAACATGCATATTAAATGGCGAAGTTATTGGTAACAAGTAGAGCTGAAAACGTACTGTTTTTAATTGATATTACAGACCAAAGACTCAGTAATTATGTAAACAGTTAATGAAATAAGCATATGTTACAGTAACAGTTGGAAATCACATTGTCGCCGATTGGGCAGCTTTAAAAGCCAGTCACCTTGGACATTATAAACATTAAAAAAAATCTTCTAAAATCAGGATTTCGAAGTTAACATTCCCAAACATACCTTTAAATAAATGATTAAGTTTATGCTTTACTTTACTATGACCTTTCTAACCAAAATACTAAGATTACTAACATAAAGCTCTTTAGTGTCTCAAGCTTAGACTAGTCACAAGGACTAACAAATCATAGTTTCCGTAATTTCCTGTTCTGTTCTCTAAAGTCCGAGCAATTTTTATATCTCCCGGGAGTTCAAATTATCTACGTCATAACTAAAAGGAAAACTACAAATAGGTACTTAAATCTTTTCTTCAAAATATTTTTGAATAAGAAACAAAATCCAAGACACGTGTAACATTCTCTTCACATTATCATAAACAAGCATCTCAGCAAGAGCGTCAAATAAGGATATTTTGTTTTTCTTAAAAATCTTATTTTGGTTTGTCACTCGACAAGATCGTTGTTAATGTTCACGTTTCATAAGTGGTCTTGTTAAGTCTTCAAAGTTCTTAGATTCTTTAATGGGACTTTTATTCAGAATATATTATTAAATATTCTCCTTTAGAACGAAATTCTGAAACCCGGGATTTGCTTTAATTGTGTTACTGAAATGACTGTTATCTTACAGAGAATCAACGAGCATATTAAACATTATAATAATAAAAAATTACTTATTAACTCTGTGATGGTTAACTAAGCGATCTAGGGAGTTCGTGACTAAATGATAACAGCCGTACAGGTCGATCGAAGACTAAGCTACGCTTGCCGCGGTCGGTCCGTGGATGGGTGACCATCCATTACACATCGAGACCCTTCGTGACTCGGAAACCACGTAGAGCCGTTGGTCCCGGTTGACATTCGTAGATCAGACGTGACAGTCTTTCGTTACGGGTGGTCAGAAGCCTGAGTCTTACCAAGGGGTATCGTGTTACCCAGTAACTGGGTTGTGGCACCTGTGGCGATCAAATAGGCAGTCGCTCCATGTAAAATATTGGTATTTAGCTGCATCCGGTAAGACTAGAAGCTGACGCCAATATAGTTAGGAAAAGACTAGATAGGTTGATATTGGTTGACTACTATTGGCGATCTGAATATTCCCAAGCCAAGGTATCATTACAGAAATGGCTACATAACTTAAGTACATATGACCTTACCAACCTTGGCTGACTTAATTCCAAAAAACACACGGTAATGATCAAATTGCATATTTTTTCGTGTCAGTCACGGCAAATACAATAGAGTTCAACAAAAACTGTAGTAATTGTGTACCATAGAGTATTAAGGAAACCTTTTTTGCGACAGGCGTAAAAAGCGTACATTAAAATAATGACTATTTAATGGGACGATTTTTGGACGATGACATATAGGATGGGCGTGTAACTGGGAGCATTACATCACACTACGTAATAATAGTTCTAATATACTTACTTACAAGACAAGTTAAAGTGTAGCGGTTACACCGCCACATACGAACTACGCATCAAAAAGACATGACGTCACACAAATCCTGCATCGCGCAGTTAGAGTTTACCGCGCGATGGACATAATATATTTATAAGACTATCCGACTTCAACCATTGGGCAGTTGCCCGCCAGACACGATTCCCGTCTGGTCGGAGGATCTTTCCTTTTCTATAGAGGATGAGTGAACTTTACACCCTGTTCCTCATACCTCTAAAAAAGCAAGCACTACTGCTGAGCAGTAGTGCTCCGGGGTTCGATTCCCAGATCAGGCAAAGTGTTATTGGATTTTTCCATCTAGAATTTCTCATAGCCCGGAGTCTGGATTTGTGCCCGGTTGATGGCAATAGGCTCGCCCCCTATTACATGGGACTAAACATAACTGGCGAAATGTGGGTGGACCTAGTATGGGTACACTTCTGCCTAACCCTTCGGGGAAACAAGGCGTGACATAGAACCAGATTTGTTACGTAGGTAAGTAGGTACCTATGCAGGTACCTAAGTCCCTAAATGTAAAGTCAGGTAAATTAATTGTAAAGGAAAATGGTGCCGATTCCCTTGTTCACAAATTAAACTAAATTTAAGTTCAGTGCATCTTTTTCTTTCTATTTCATTATGAAAAGGACAGAAGATAAATTTTAGTTTAGTCCTGCCAAATTAATCAGCGCCTGTCATTACTCCATACAAGTTTAGCTAGTAAAATTACGTCAATTTACGTCAAGCGCTGACTAATTTGACAGGACTAAACTAAAATTTATCTTCTGTCTAATGAAATAGAAAGAAAAAGATGCACTGAACTTAAATTAAGTTTAGTTTGTGAACAAGGGAATCGGCACCATTGGCTACCAACTTAAGAGCGGTTTTGCACTACGTCGGATCCGAATCCGAGAAATGTCGGTCCGAAGTAACCATAGACCATAGTATTATTTTTATGAGAGGTTACGCACTAGATCCGATCTTTGTCCGTCCAAATTTTGAACATTCCCAATTCGGATTGAATTCGGATTCGGATCGGACGTAGTGTGTAACCGCTCTAAATTTTACCGTCCGTAATTTCAAATAATAACTGTAATTTTTGGACAGTTGTATGAAATGGCTCTATCACGTCAAATTGACGTAGGGTGCCAATTTGGTTAACAATTACTTAACCTGACTGTATACTGGTTTAGTGTTTCATTTAAATAATCGGATCAAATCGGAATCGGATCGCTTTAACTGGTAGGTTGTAAAAGCTTAACTACTACATTTCTTAATTATCTATATATAGCAACATTATCAGTGAAAGTATAGGCATTGCTAATTTATTGCGAATATTTAGTAGCAAACCTTTGTTGCTTGAATAGCTTCTATTTTTAACCGACTTCCAAAAAGAGGAGGTTCTCAATTCGACTGTATGTTTTTTTTTTGTATTTTTGTATATTTGGTACGCGATTACTCCGCCAATTATGAATTGATTTTGATGATTAGTTTTTTGTTTGGTAGATCATACTTCAGAGGTGGTCCCATATAAATTTTATTAACTTTGCTTGGGAAGTTTTTTAGTTAGCTTCAATAATATGTATTTTTTCCCACTTATTATGTGGATGATATGATAACTTCCTGTCACTGTTATTTACATAGCAGGTAGTGGTATTCGAATTTGTGTGGGGTAGGTACCAAAACACTAAAAAGTGAAAAATAAAAACTTTTACAAAAAAAAAACAACCGACTTCAAAAAAAAACACTAGAAAGTGAAAAATAACTTTAATTTCGGAAGTCGGTGACAAAGAACGAAAATTTAAAACCAAAGACACCGACTTCCGAAATTAAAGTTATTTTTCACTTTGTAGTGTTTTTTTTTTGTAAAAAGTTTTTTGTGCTAAAGAAATGTCAGTTAACTATACAATCTTAAAGTGAAGACTATCTACAAGTATCTACATTCAACACTTCCATCTTCAAGGCATAACTGTTGAACATTCTCGTCTTTCTGTGGGAGCCAAATTAAACACCATAAGGACATGCTATAGAGGTATAGTGGGTTAGATAGGTTAGCCGATACACGGTCACAGCTAACGAGGTACAGAGCCTGACGCGATCTAGCCCACTGATGGGACTGTGGGACTGGCGGACTAACAAACGAGTGTGTGGAATACCAATGTCTCCACTACCTTCAGCATGCGATCTCTTTTATGATCAATGTTCGTGTAAGACGTTTTAATTGGTTGAAAGTTATTTTATACCAGTTACATACTCGTTGACGTTTCAGTCGACTAACAAGCTGCGCGTGCGTTGCTCGGAAAAGTCAGTTGAAGACAATTTATTTATTACTTTTAATAAAACACGGAATTCCTGCTTAAAAAATATATAAAAAATTGTACTTAATAAATACTTCAGATTTCTGAAACATAAATACTAGATGTACCTACTTGAATTACTGGTGACTGTATCTACTACATTCTAAATAGCGACATTACTAAAATTCGCATTGAAATTTTTCATTGCTCGTATTAAATTCGACTAAATCCGTGACTGAATTCCGTAGTACGTATCAATCAGGCCATAGTGGTAACAAAAAATGAAATATTATGCTTTTTAAGAAATAGGCACATTTTATAATTCGATTTCTTTTTGGAAAGCTTTTAATAAAAGATGTAATCGTTCACGCTTGGCTGCTCTTATTTTCTTCAAGCCGTTACAAAGGTCAGCTTTACTTAAGTCAATCGTGAATTGTGATTCCGATCGTAGGCGCTTGGACAGGAGGAAATCTTTCACGTTGCTATGCAACTTATTAAATAGGAAAATAATTGCAATTTGTTATTTTTCTATTATGTTTTTATTATCATTAAATTTTAAATGATAAATGATTTTATTTCTGTAAGTAGGTTTGTACAAACACTTTTACACGTAAATCATATTTTAAAACTAGATGAGGTCGGCGTTTCCTATCTGACTACTCTGAGAAGAAAGGCCGAAACAAACTCAGAGGTCTCAGTCTCTTTTAAAGTCCAGACATAATCTTGGTCAGATCATGTGAAGGCCATGCGGATTGGTGTCTGAAGTGGTCTTTTGAGGAAAGCACCACACAGATTGAGAGGGCCTGTCCGGTCAGTGCACGCATTTGTCAGTTATCGTGCAGCTCAACTCAGAATTTAAGGAGCTCAACGATTCGACGAACAATACCAAAAACAGGACATTTGGGTAGGCCACTTAAATTACTCAAACTGTCAGACCATGATTAGAAGTAACTGAGAAAATATTAAAAACAAAACAAAAAGGAATGACCCACAGAGTCTTCACATTCACAATAATTAAAATAATAAAATACTTTAAAAGTAAATATTCATGTCATTGTTTATATAAAATTCATTAATGTCAATGTGTATATAAAAACCCAGAAATAATCTTGGTCAGAGCATTTCATTTGAGGACCATGAAGATTTGTGTCTGAAATGGTCTTCTGAGGAAAGAACTTTTTTTTTGCACTTTAACTGAAGTAATAATATGATCCATGAAGACATTCCTCTGCATCATGAATCTTCTTAACTCACAGTTTTGATAGCATCACATTCCAGCATGTTTACGTTTCCTTAACGAATAAATATTTTTAAACTTCATGGTCGTGTCACCGTCACGTAATTACTAACTTTATGTTAGGGTTAGCTTCCTCAGTTCCTTTCTTAGTAACAGCCAAACACAGCATATCAGTATTCAGAGAGCGTCTATACCGCCTGACCCCCGCAACCTAGCTAGGATACTGCTGTCATACGATTGACATATGTAATGTTAGAAATTCGCAAGACGGAAGAAAGGAGAACGGGAAGGACGGCTTAACACGTCCTATGAGAGGTGAAGTGAATATTAAAATACGTGTGATAAAATCAAGACGAAAAAGGCAGTAATTTAAAATAATCAGGCAGATTTTATGACGCCTTGATAACACTTCAAGCTCAAGCCGACACTTTCACAACATTATTACATGTGTCAACCATCAGGAATTACATTATACAATGTGCAAAACTGGAAATATACGGCTGAGATCAGAAACAAAGTTTCCGAGAATCGTCGCCGGCGCCTACAACACGTGCTTATGCAAAGTGAAGCATTTTACGATGAGATTTCACGGGAGTGTTCCATGGTAATGACATTTAGAGGCGTGACCCGCGTGCGGGCTGTACCGTACGACCACAGATTCCAGGGATGCTAAGCTTAAGTAAGTTCTTGAGAACAGCGCATGGGAACAACGAGTATATTAATTTATTGCTCAGTAAATCGCAGTGTAACAGTTCCGTGCGCTAATTTTACAACGTCTACTGAATCGTGAACGTTTTATCGTCGTTTTAAATCGCTCTATCCAATCTATACTAAGATCTAGGGAACGGGACTTAGTGCCTACAACTGAAAATACTCGTATCTTGCTAATTCTGTAAGACTTTAACGTAGATATAATTTGAATGTTTGTATATAAGGTCTCATTAAAATAGAGGGACAAACTTTTAGAAATCATTCAGACCACGAAAATAAGGACAATGGTAAAAAAATCATAAGAAAAATGCATAAGATACTTACAAGAAAAAAAACTCTGCTAACGAAAATACACTAAAAATGTTAGTTAAGTTGGTTAATTATTTTAGGTCAAAATAAAATCATTTTTATCAGTGTTTTTTTTTGCTGGGATATCTTTGTTTAGACGTACTGAGCGCTGTGTTAAAATTTGTCCATCTGTTTTAATGGAACCTTATATATTAGTCAGTCAGTCATGCTGAAATGGCTTGACTTTGATTAATGGAACACTGAATCCAGAAATAGTAAATTACTGTAAATGCTAAATTAATGCCAATGCTGTCCGTAGACACGTGCATCGACCGGGGAATGAACGATGCCTTGGCGATCTTAGAGACAAAGTAAAAAATTATTCGAGTTCGAAAAATAGCATAAGTGATGTCGACTCAAGAAATCTACGATGTATCATAAAGTCAATTGAAGTACCTAACTAATGATGATTGAAAAATAATATTTTTCATAGATCAAGACAACAAAGTGTATGCTCAATCCCAAACGTTGCCGAAACAACCAATTTCTCAAAGAAGCCGAAAGAAGATCGATCTGTTGTTATTAATAGGAAAACACTCCACTCAACTTTGCCGGCCATTCTCCCGATATAAAATTGCATAACAGTAAAATAGAAGGCTGTACCTAAAACAGAAGGCTTTGGAAAAATGCCAGTTACGTAAAGGAAATTGTTACGAATTCAAAGGTACTTTTAAGGAAAGTGGATTATGTAACTAGATCTGTTACGATTCAACGAAAGTGGGCGATAACGCATCAATTAGGGTGTGACTGAATGAAATACGATAAAGATGTCCATATATGAACTAAGTATTACATATACAGCCATGTTTATGTTTTTTGAAGTGAAAACTTCTTTAGGCGCGTTGGACATTTTTGAGATGGGACTAAACCATTGATTTCACGACATCATGACGACACCTCATTTCTGTAAACGCGATTGTGCTCTTTATTTATACTAAGTTACGGATCAATGTTCTATGCAAGAATGTTTACTTTAAAGGTTGCGGAAGTATTTTTTTTTTTGCTAACTATTTTGTGCTATTTATTTAGATAAGGTTACGGACCAATGTTCTATACAAGTATTTTTCTCCCAACAAGGCGATCTTCATCAACAAGGTTCAAGTTTTCACTTCTGTCGGCACTCCCGGAGTGCTACTACTTTTTTTTTTAATTGAGGCAATTTGTCGTAACTTATAACAGTTTTGGAATTATAAGCTTCTTAACATCATCGCGGCCTTTTGTTGAAACTTTTTGTTAATGGAAATTCTTTATCCATGTTTGGTTTTCTCTTTAACACAGGTCCTTGAATACGCGATGAAATACCGACTATGTCAGACTTGATATTTTCAATGCCAGACCCTAAGCTAAATACTCATTCATATTCAGCAAACGCATCCAAACTGTAGAGCTAGTTTGTGTATAAACGTTAATGGTGTAATCCACTAGGCGCTTGTATACTGACCATGTACGGCTTGGCCTCAGGTTGGCCTGACACAATGGTACCGCGCCGGACGATAAAGGAGTCACGACAAGCCTTCCGGGACCCGGGGCGAGAGTTTAGAGGCGGTTGCGTGTCAATGAACTTGGCCCAATGGTACTATGTTGGTATAAGTAATGGATGTATAGCTTTTGAAGGTGTAAGTGGATGTTTTTGTACCATATAAGGATGGATGGATGGTTGATGGCGGTAGCTTAGGGTAGGGCATCGGTCAGGGGAAGTCGTGAGTTCAAAATCCATCCATTGAATTATTGATGCAAACCCAATCCTGTTCCTATCTACATACCTACATCTGTTTGTAATGTCTAAATAATAATTTTTAAATAAATGTATGAAAGTATATACGGTACCTACTTATAACGAAAAACAATTTTTAAATTATTTGTCTGTCTGCCTGTTTGTTCCGGCTGATCTCCAAAACGGCTGGACCGATTTTGATGGAACTTTCACTGGCGGATAGCTGATGTTATAAGGAGTAACTTAAGATAAATTTATTTTAGAAAAACTCACGTGGGCGTAGCTGTGGGCAGCAGCTAATTACAAAAAAAAAACAGTGGCACTCCGAGAGTGCCGACAGAAGTGAAAACTTCGGCAAAGATAATCGGCACCGCGGTAATCAACGCGTTGATGTCTTTTACTCCATGCACCGCGGTAATTAACGCGTTGATGTATTTTACTCCACGCACCGCGGTAATCAACGCGTTGATGTCTTTTACTCCACGGCATCGGTAACAGGTCGCGAAACCAATGGTTTAGTCCCATCTCAAAAATGCCCAAAACGCCTAAAGAAGTTTTCACAAGCTAAAAAAATTTAGTTATGCAGACGTCTTGATTTAAAGAAATAGAGGTCGTGAACTTATGAAAATGATGATATGTTCACGACAAACACCCTCTCCGTTCGCACATTATTGCCAATTGTTACGATCAATAAAACAAGCTAATACGACAGGTCCGACAGTTATTACAACCGCAATACATTTCACATTGAGCCCGCAAAATATATGTATATGCAAATCTGTGGCACATATACAATCAAATCCGTTAACATACGACTCACAAAATGTACAATTACCCATGTTTAATAAGCGTATTGTGATCGTGCAGCGTGGTGTACTGTCACAAAGGTCAATGAAAGTAGGCAAACCATAGTCATACATGCATAGAAACTAGAAAGACTCCCACTGTTTTAATAAATGAGTATTATTTCACACATAAGTTAAATGTACGCATTGTCATTAGACTTTCGTGCTTTTTGTTGGAATAAATGAACGAATATGAAATGCAAATTAGATCGATTGTGTCAAATGATATGTGTATCGATTGTGCCGTCCTTATGGAACTTTCTCCATCGATAAATTTATGTCGTTTAGCGTACGTAACGATCTGGTTTTTGAATGTATGTACATACGCAGTCCACATTAGGAAGTGTGGTATCAAGATGTCTAGATTCTTCAACTTGCAACACAAGTTAGAAAAAGCAGAATTTTCTCCTTACGACGACCGTTAATATTCTTCCTGTTGCTGTTTTTATAGTCTTAGGTATACTAATGATCCTTGTGGGGCGGTCGAATCGCAATATTATTAACAAACTTTTCCTTATTCAACGTTTTTTTTACGAAACTCTCTCGAGCTAAAAGCTTTATCACATGACCTTTTCTGCTATCTACAATATTTGTTTCAGCTTATCTGAAGCCCGAAGGTAAAAGCTCTTTTAAATTATCTTTGCAATTATTTGGTGAGCAAGAGCAGATATGCAAGTATTAGTTCTCTTGTCTTTTGTAATAGTGCTTATGACCTAGCTGCCGAATTTGGTTCAAATATGCTTTATACTTATACCTGCCAACACACATGTGCGTGTAAACCGCAACTTAAAATATCAGTAAATCAAACTGCCTTTCCGTTAGGTAGGTGGGTTTACTACGAAAGTTAAATTTACCCACACCTTCATTCGAGTACAGTTCCCTGTTCCCACCGAATGACCGAACAATCGATAAATAGAACTCACAAATTAAATGATTATCCAATATGTAATCACAAAGTATCCATAGAAACCAGCGCGGTGTCCATAACATGTAATCTTACAAGAAAGCGCTTCGATTCTAAGCTTTCTATAGAATTAACGCGATCGTCTTTTATTTGTTTCCGGAGAAGAACGCCTGCGCAATTACACTGGCACTGGAGGCGCAAACATCATGCCATGCCACAGCTGTTATTAGACACCCAGAAAAGGTATAGATGAATCCATTGGCACAATTAGTTAACATGTGGGCTTTTAAATGGCCGAATTTGTAAGAAAGTTGTAATTTGTCTCTGTAATTGTGGAAACTTTTAGTTTCTCGTGATTGTAGATTACAATAATTGATATGGAGCCAAGCCTACGTAAGCAATGACGGCATACATATCCACTATATTTTATTACTACAATAGAACAACAGTACAATACATATGATTGTAAATGTACGTGTATGCTATTTCCGCCAAATGATCCCGTAACAAAATTCGATCATATAAACATAGCAGAGTTACTAGCTGAATAGATGCTAACACTTTTTGACCTCAGAAATAAGTAGATGCAGCAAAAACCTCAACAAAGACATTTGATTTATGCTCGTCAGTTTAATAACGACGTAGGTAATATCCAATATGTCTATTTATGCGAGACCGTTGCATTGTTACACTTTTTCATAACATACTCCATCGTATATCATCTGATATTGTCATGTTTTTCACCAAGCATAAAATGAAATTGTGTTTTTAATTCATATTTACTGTTAAAGTGACTTTGTTCCTCGCCCCGTTACAGACCACTTTAAAAGTGTATAAAACATGCAATTTCCGTACCGCTGTGCTATTTTTTCACGAATATCCAGCTGAGAATTGATTGATTATATCTTAAGCTCACGAAATTCAATATAGTTTATCAATGTTGGTTTTTGTGTGTACAACAATCGTGAGTTTAACTAGGACAGTTGTTAAACTTTAACTCCTTGATAAAAACATAATATCGTCCAGCCAATTTCCGTTCATTATTTACTGTGAAATGTATATTTATGAGTACATCACTTAAAGTATTTAAGTTTAATTAAAGACTGTTTTAATAATTATATTCAGACCTTTGCTCTGTTTGAGTGTCAACAAATATTGTTATTGGTTTGAGTTGAGATTTAATTTTCTCAAACAATTTGCTTTTTACCACTATCGATTATCGTACACTGATCTACAAAACGGCTTCAAGGCCTGTCATAACTCATAATTACATTATCTAATAACACTGATTATGACATCATTTACATATAAAACGTTTAATATGTCCTCAATACTTCATTGTACACAATTATTATATCTCATTTCAATGTCAACACGCGGCTTCCCTTTTTGCGCGAACTAAACGTCACTCTATTATCACAGTAATCACAACAGTCCTTTGTTTGTTTTCCAATCTTGTCTATAATCTCCATATTACGTGTACGACCGAGGTTTATATTACTAAGGCGAAGTAAAACTAAATTATTCTCGCTCTTGCCTCCTTGAAACAACAATGGAGTTTGAAACAATGTGAACGAAGCATACGAAGTCATTAAACTTGGAACTATTCAATATATCTTGAATATTATCTGATAGTAGTTCTAACGATGTTGTTATAACATTATCTGATGCTGAAGGATTCGTCATGGTCTTTACGTTTGTCGTAAATTGATGTTTATAGTCTTACACAAATTATGAAGGCGTTTAGAACTAAGGAAGAGAGCCAGAATGGACATACAACATGAACGTTTCAGAATTTTCAAAAAAAAATGTGAATTCTGTAAAATCTATATTAACCTTAGTCAAGTGACGTCATCAACGTCTTCGCGTGTATTAATTAGTAGAAAAATACTACAATTAATCCGTCCATCAAGCATGGTGATTAAGGCAATTTACCGGCTACTATGATGATGATAAGCGTATATATTTAAAAACCATTGCAACCGAATAACAGCAGATAAATTCAGCAGAACTCACGATCTCG
Organism: Agrochola litura; assembly: GCA_949152395.1. Taxonomy (NCBI): domain Eukaryota; kingdom Metazoa; phylum Arthropoda; class Insecta; order Lepidoptera; family Noctuidae; genus Agrochola; species Agrochola litura. The sequence continues at coordinate 9,509,575 of OX424508.1, forward strand.
CCAGGTACGATTTAAACGCACCTTTAGATACGCATTGATTGCAGTGCACCTACTTTTCACATCGCGTTAATAAGACACGTACTGAGGGCTTGCCCTATATACCGCGCATTGTAATGCATAGAGCTTAATAAGTCGTAATGTGGAGCAACGGTAGTAACGGGACTCAGCAATGTTTACGCACGCGCGTTTCGTCATAAAATGTAACCGTCCTTCCCTCTGTCTGCAGAATAAGCACGCTACTTAATCATAATTCTATGGAAGGCATTAACACGGATTTTATCCAGCTGTGAAATACCGTCATGGGTTAGAATGTTAGGTCAAAATGAATAGTTATAACGTGACAGATATTACCTACTGCAGTTTGGCCGTCACGCCATTTTTCCTTCACAGTTCAAAAGGCAAATTCTGCATTCTGAAATTCAATCAAGTAAAATGGCCGGGGAATTTCCTCATAACGACTTGCTCTATAATACCACCAAATTATTTTGATTGCCCCTGTGTAAACAGTGACGACCATTTGCGGGTAATTGCTTTATTTCAAATACAAACATTCCGTACCTAATGCTTGTTCTTTATTAGGCATATTCTGTAAGACATACTCGTTGGATGGTAGTGCAACACTATGCCCGAATTACAGAAACGGGCACACACTTTATATACCTCCTACTCGGACACAATACCCGTTGACAGCATTGATGACGAACAGTTTTTCACTGTTTTTCTAATACTCAATAAAGTACCAACTTATATACCGTAAGTTCTTAATAAAGCAATTCTGTAGGTACTTGCATACCCTCACATCAATTTTAACCTCGTCTTTATTATTGACCGATTACTGACTTACTGAGCCCCGTGATCAGTGATTATGACCCGTTACAAATGGAGGATATATTCGTTTCCGTCCTTTCCCCTGTTATGTTCAACGAGGTACCTACTCTATCTACAATGTGTGCTTTCAAATGCTGTATCACTATCAGTGTCGCGATAAGGAAGTTGGGAAGCATGAATCGAATGGAAACGGCGCGGCGATAGCTAAGTGGCTTACGCAAACTTGCAGAGCTCGCTCGAATACGCACGAGAGGTCGTGCGTACGAGCATCTCTCGATGCACTATTAACTTGAACTATGAACTCGCTCTTACTTATGTATAACAAGTATATTATTCATTTTTGTTAGAAGGGTTTACTAACCTTGGTTATTTTTTTTCCGATTTTCCTAGTTACTATTTATCTCTAGATCATCGAAGACTTCGATAGATCATTAACTTGGCAGAAAAAACTTATTTGAAAGCCTAAATTTATATATGCATAAAGCATAACCATAACATCACGCCTGTTATCCTTTAAAGGATAAGCAGGGTCGTACCTATAGTAGGGTACACCCACATTTCGCCAGTTATGTTTAAGTCCTATGTAAGAAAGGGCGAACCTATGCCATCAACCGAGTACAAATCCAGACTCCGGACGGCTACTGAGAAATTCCTGAAGGAAAAACCCAACAATTCTGCTAGGGACCTGCGTTTATCAGACAAGTTATTTATCTAGACTACATTCTAGACTCTCATAAAGCCTTATCTTTTTAATAATACTAGACACCAGGGTGATAAGAAGGATTAAATCAGCTCATTATCTTGTGATATTATAGTGGTAGTTATTGTGGTATTCCACCATAATATTATTTAATAATTAAGTAATATTATGGTGTAATTTTATGTGTAAACGTAATATAATTGCATAAATACTCAGGATTATTGTTTTCCTGTAAATATATGAAGTAAACACAGTGTTTGGTTACTCACCGGTAACCTAAAAATATCAACAGCTGACTATCTAACTACGGATTTAAACGGGGAGTATTGCTTTACTTTTTACTTTATAATAACACACAATCGTCGCTTTACCTATGTTACACGTCCTAGATAAGTTTTAACATAAATAGTTCGCTGATTTAGCACTCTGCATTCGGTTTATGTCGCATTGTTTACATAGTAGAAAACGTAACTTAGCCAAGATTCTGTTAATCTCAATGTGATCTTTAATAAAATATACAACAATATAAACGTTCATGATCGTAATTTTTGTATGATCGTTATACTATAATATCAAATATTAACTTACAACCTACCCACTTATAGAAAAGTAAAATCATAAAAGGCAATAAAAGCATCAAAAGTTTACATTCAATTTAATAATATAGCTTTGATAATAGCTCTTTAAGCCAATTCAGTAGCCTACCTCATTTCTCCACTAAATAACGCTAACTTCTCCCATTTTCCCCTTCATTTCTACCTTTACTTTATTTGTCTGTCTACTTGTTCTCACCGTTTCTTTGTTCTAATTCCAGTTACAAATCCTGAAACCATGCCTGTGATGACCCGTAAGGCTACTGCTCAGGATATGGAACTTAAATTGAGAACGGCCCTCCAAAATCTTGAAACATCTCAAGCCCAATGTAAACAATTGTTACAAGAGAATGACGAAAGTGAGGAGGAAGTTAAGAAGATAGTCAACAAAAACTCAAGCCTTAAACGGGAGCTAGTAGACCTACATCAGCAATATCTGAATGTTGTTGATGAACGCGATCAACTGAGGGTGGTCACGGATGGTTTCAGCAACTGTAGTAATTTGTATGAGGAGGCTTTAGGCAGAGTTAGGGACCTTGAAGATGAATTAATTCATGCCAATAGTCATATTATCCGTTTAGAGAAAGAAAAAGAATGTACTCGGGTTAAAGAAACTAACCACTTATACAATGAATTAATAAATACTAATTGTAACCCTCATTCCATAACAACTATTGACCTTACTGAAGATTCTTTGCTGAAACAGAATTATAGTTATAAAGTTAGTCATAAGAAAATAAAAAAATATGCAAAACTGAATAGAATAATAAAAAAATGTAATCAATTTAAGAAACAACAAAAACACTTTTCCAAAAATATTCCACTGAGGAAAGAACGTGTTAATTTACTCAATAAATTAAATAATTATCAAATAAAATTAGAAGACAGCAAAAAAATCTATGAAATTGATACACAGCGCTTACAGTCTGACATACAGTTACTCGAGGGAAGACTTAGTTCCCTTTATATTAAATATGTGGGTTCTCAGAACCAAATTAAAGAACATATTCTTGCTGCAAATGAGTTAGTTATGTGTCAGTGTACTTGTCAGGTTTCAAACCCTGATGCTGTCCAGCCTGAGGCAACGGAGGACCCGTCCCAGACTGAGAGTTTGAATCAAGGCTTTATTCTCAACCAAGATATATCTGATGTAGTACAAGATCTATCTCAAGTGGTACAGCCTGAGATTGGTAGTTGTCCATCTTTTAGTAGTCATGATTGTTATCATTCAGTTATGTTCTCAGATAGTATAGGAAGAGGTTTAGGTAAATTAATTAGTAACAACCTGTGTTATTCTACTCAAAATTATTGTATGCCAGGGTCTACCTACAAAAGAATAATGGCATCAGTAACTGGAAATGTTTACAATCCTAAAACCAACATTACTGTATTTGTAGGTAATAGTTCTAAGGTCAAAAAAGAAGAAATCACTGACTGTGTAACTGAATTGTTAAAGTTAAATTGTAGTAAAATAATATTGTGTGCTTTCCCATATTTTGAAAAATTGACAAATAGACAAAACAATTATATTCATATGCTTAATAAGCATATGCAATTCTTAGTTCGTCATTATAGTGACAAGTTTGTATTTCTTGACACCAACAGTTTTGTTGAAACTTTAAAATCGACTAGGGATACTGTGTATCTGCCTGTTAGTTTTAGACACATAATAGCACGGCTATTAGCTTTTTATATAAACTCAGACATAAGTAGTATGTCGCAGTCTTGTATTATTAACACCACAGTGGTTAGTAATAATACTAATAATAAGGTGGTGAACCTGAATAAATGTAGCTCAAATGCTATAAATATTTATACAAATTGTACGAAGGAGGTTCCATCTCCCTCACTCACTATGAGCTCACTGCCTGGTGATGACACTGAAATCTTGGGGTTAACTCCGGATAGTAATTTAAACTAGTTTGTAAGACAACAGAAGGCACCAGTAAGAATATTCTTAAACCTAACAACAACAAGGTGTCTTCTTGCTCCAAAATTAATAATTATCAAAAAGGAGATCAGCAGAATGCCTTGAAATTATTTCATCAAAATATTCAAGGTATTTCTTCCAAATTATTAGAAATCGAAATGTTTTTAGAAAAAACAAAGTTTGACATTGTTTGTTTTACTGAACATTGGTTAAAAGATTACCAAATGCTAATTAATTATGAGAACTATAGTGTGGGCAGTTGTTTTAACCGTAAATCTATGCTGCGTGGAGGTTCTCTAATCTTGATAAAAAATTGTTTAAAATCTAAGCAACGTAATGACATAGTTGGTTTATCAGTTGAACATTGCATCGAACTGTCCTGTGTTGAGCTGGATAAGCATGTTGTAGTGTGCGTATACAGACCCCCTAATTATCAGAACTTTTCTTTATTTGAGTCAATAATGGAAGATGTCCTAGCGAAACTTGCATCCAGTAACAAAGCCGCAATTATTTGTGGTGATTTTAATATAAATATTCTGGAAAATAATTCAAATAGCAGTAGAATATTAAGCCTTTTTAAATCGTTCAATTTATCAAATGTTTTTACAGAACCAACTAGAGTAACTTCAACTTCTGCTACTTGTATCGATAATGTCTTCTGCGGTTGTGATTATTTAGATAAAGACATCGTAAATTATTTACCGTCTGATCATAGTGGACAAACGGTAACTTTTAAATTTAGAACACCTATTCAAAAAGTGCAAATACAAATTAGACCAATAACAACTGGCAAATTAAATAGATTCAATAGTACCCTAAATAATAAGTTAAATGCTCTAGGCCCTAATATGGACGATGCAAATAAATTGTATGAGGATTTCTTTTCAGTAGTGCACACTGAATTCAATAAAACTTTTGAAAAGAGAACAAAAAATATTTGCCCTAATTTTATTTTTAGTGACTGGGCAACTAGAGGTATTAGGATAAGTAGGGAAAGACTGTTCGAGCTTTATGGCCTTAAGCCTTACATTAATACTGAAACTTTCAACAAGTATGTTGCTACATATTCCAAAATTTTTAGAAATACTTGCAAGATAGCTAAAGCTCTGTATATTAGCAACAAGATTAAATCAGCAGAAAATAAAATAAAAACAGTTTGGAAAGTTATAAATAATGAAACTAATAGGAAAAAAGTACGAAACACTGAGTACACATTGGAGACTTCACGTGGTGCCATAAGCTCTAACTTAGAAGTAGCGCAAGAGTTTGTACATTTCTTTACCAATATACCATCTAAAACGACGGAAGCTTTAAATTCTTCACCCGATGTCTCAATTGATTTATTAAGAGCGAACGTTCCAGGCTGCCCGGTTGAATTTCAATTTAAACATATAAACCCAATGATAGTTATAAAAGCTTTTCGGCAAATCAAAATCAAATTGACCGAAGATCTATGGGGATTATCTATCAAAGTTTGTACATACATAATCGACACTATAGCACCGTACTTAGCTTTAATATTTAATTTGTGTGTGGATCAAGGAGTCTTCCCGGATTTAATGAAATACAGTAAAGTAATACCACTTTTTAAATCTGGGGACAGTAAAGACACTAACAATTATAGACCAGTATCTGTGCTGCCGGTATTCAGCAAGGTTTTCGAAAAGGTAATGCTCAATCAAATGCTTAATCATTTTAACGCCAACCAAATCTTGCACGATCAGCAATATGGTTTCACCAAAGGACGTTGTACAACTGACGCGGGTGTCACCTTATTAAAACACATATTTACAGCGTGGGAGGAGGCCCAAGATGCCATAGGAATCTTTTGTGACCTCTCCAAGGCATTTGACTGCGTGAGTCATGAAACCTTGCTCTTGAAACTTGAGCATTACGGACTAGGAAAACTTGCGCTCAGTTTAGTAAAATCTTATTTAAATGATAGACAGCAGCAGGTTCAAGTAAATGGTGTCCATTCAATCGGTTTAAAAGTAAAAATGGGCGTTCCACAAGGCTCGATATTGGGTCCTTTCCTCTTTTTAGTATATATTAATGATCTACCCCATTTATTAAAAAACCAACCACAAATGGTGTTATTTGCTGACGACACTTCCTTAATTTTTAAGATAAATAGACGTGCATCAAATCTTGACGGAGTAAATAACGCCCTACTGCAGGTCCAAAATTGGTTCACTGCTAATAATTTAGTATTAAATGGGAAAAAAACTAAATGCATAAGATTTGCTTTACCAAATGTTAAAAGTAGTGATTGTGACATAGTATTGAATAAGGAGAAACTAGAATTTGTCGATAAAACTGTTTTCTTGGGGATCACGCTCGATTCAAGGCTGCAATGGGGTCCTCATTTAACATCTCTTGCAGGACGGCTAAGTTCAGCAGCATATGCTGTGAGAAAAATCCGTCAATTTACCGATGTAGATACCGCGAGGCTAGTCTATTTCAGTTACTTTCATAGTATCATGTCTTACGGTATTTTACTATGGGGACGGGCTGCAGATATCGAGTCTATTTTTATTCTGCAGAAGAGAGCCATCAGAGCAATATATGGCCTCCGCAGACGCGATTCTCTAAGGGAACTGTTTAAAGATATTAACATCATGACGGTACCTTGTCAATATATCTATGAAAACATCATGTACGTAAGGAAAAATCTAAGTCTTTTCAGTAAAAGAGGTGATAAACACAATTATGGGACTAGAAATAGGGACCAATTAGTTCAACCGGGTTTCAGACTGGCTAAAGTAGACTCATCCTTCATGGGGTGCTGTTTAAAATGTTATAATAAAATACCTTCCCACATACTCCAACTGAACGAAACGAAATTTAAATCATGTATAAAACGCACACTATGCTGCCAAGCATATTATAAGTTGGGGGATTACATCGCTGATAAAAATGCTTGGCTCAGCGCTGGTCCAGCTCCACAAGGGCGCATAAACTAATTGATTAGCATTCAAAAGTATTGTTGCAGCTGCTGAAGATTGTAAAACTATATTTCCTTTGTATAAATTCAATCTCTTTGTATTGTATAATTGCATATCACATGTGTGAGCACTGTGACCATGTTGTACATTCCATAAAGCTACCATTTACTGGGTACGTCTTTCATTGACTTGAATGTGCCCTGGCGGCTGAGAGTATGTCATGCTCACTCAAATGTCTCGCTGATGGTGGCGTGTGTGTTGGATCATTAAGTTCCCTTCAAAATGGTTGAGCTAAATGGTGCTGATCCATGCGTCATGTTCGTGAACGGGCGCCGTCAGTAGGGACTGGTCATCTCTTAGCTGCCACGGTTTATTTTAATTTATTTAAATTTTTGAATTGTTATTATATTTTTATTACGGACGCTTTTAACGTGCACGTCTTTCTACATTGTTCTCACATGTATAAGTTCAACACGAATGATGTAACCAATATTTTGTAACAATATTTTGATTTAAAAGAGTGTCCGTGGAGTTTCTTGCCCGTTCTTCTCCATAGGTACCTACTACGCTTTGGAATGGGCAACTAGCTTCATTTTTCTGACTGACCGACCCCTTGACAATTCAAAAGTACCTGTAATTGGTTTATTTGAAATAAATGCTTTGAGTTTGAGTTTGAGTTTGATTCGTTCATCTAGTTACAGTGGTTACAGAATCTGTAACCACTGTAAAAACACACTGCAAATTACACACTGTTTTAAAAGAAAATTGTCATAAATAAATTATTTATGACAATTTTCTTTTAAATTTCCAGGGATTCCAATCCAATCCATTAAGTTGTAATAAGTTCACTATGGATTGGTATTTATACAAAAAGAATCCTTAATTATCTCTAATTAGAGTTCAAAAAAGTTTTAAGGCCACGACAGCTTAACAAATATTCCGCATAGAGCTACCCTATTCACGAAACTAAGCACAAGTACTATTGATATCAAAAGCTCAAAGCGAACTAAGTAGGTATCAAATAAACGACACAAACCCGTTCCCTTATTTTTGTTCAAGCTCGAACACAAACTCAAAACAGTACAAGAACCTTTCACGGTTTGGTCAGCAGTTGTCGGTACTTGCCGGGCTCCGCATTCATTAACATAATGATGGTGTTATACAACACAATCATAGGGTAAAAACTACCAAAAGCAGCAATTTTCACTGCGATACAAACAGTATCTGTGCCTCTACCCGGCAATCATCAAATAATTGCCGCGTATAAGCGATAAGTATGGTGTATACGATAATTTAATAACTATTAGGCATTCACTAATGTTAACATTACTGTAATTATGTAGATATAGACTGTAACTGTATTTTCTAACAATTAATAGCTGTTTGTATCAAGTCGTAATATGTGACTTAGAAAGCCCTATTTAGGATAGGTACCTGTTATTGTTTCGGACATCAGTTCAGTCCTGCCAAAGCCCGTTTCCATTCCTTCAAACCACAAAATTACCTTTCTTAGGGTTCCGTACCTCAAAAGGAAAAAACGGAACCCTTATGGGATCACTTGTGTGTCTGTCTGTCCGTCTGTCACAGCCAATTTGCTCCGAATCTAATGGACCGATTAAGTTGAAATTTGGTACACATATTTATTTCTGTGACCCAAACACGAAAGTGTAACGTAAATAAATGAATTTTGAATGTAGGGGTCACTTTTGGGGCAAACTAGAAAATTAAAAAAAAAAGTTTTGCTATCAATACTGGGTGACACATCAAATGAAGAGGATCTTAAATATTTTTTTTTTATAATTTTAAAATAAATTATTTTAAAGATATTTGATGAAAATTGACCATTCTCCCCTTATCTCCGAAACAACTAGACCTCAAATTTTGAAAAAAATACGTAGTATGGCTTTTTACTCATAGATTACAGGAAAACCTATAAGAAGTCTATGGTCTTAAAATAACATGGTAAATCTCTCAATATTGTGCGTACAAACTTACATGTGCAGTTGGAATGTATGGGAGAACATGTTTTTCAACTACAATGTCAAGTTTGTTCTTGGGATAAATAAATTCATCTCAACTACGGAACCCTTCATTGTGCGTAGTCCGACACGCACTAGGCCGGTTTTTTTTTAATGAAATGCTACACTGTGCAGATAGATACCTACCTACACAGTGCAGCAGGAGTTAGATACATCGTTTTCTGATATGTATGCACTATGCGTTTACCTTGGTATCTAGTAATTGACGCATTTAACTGATGTAACGTTACATCACACTCTTCCATACTCTTACTGTAAATAAAGAGCTTACGCTATACACTTGTTCGGTGTAATCTAAGCGTCGCAATCGGGAGCAGTCAATGAGGAAGTGGTGCGACTTTTGTACGTGCGGTGCGCATGCGCATGTTCATCCTACTGCATTCTGCGGTTACCGAGACCACGTGGGAACATCCACTAATTCCACTCCGCAGCTATAACGGAGAATTTAAACCCTCTTTTAAAATTTAAAAAAAGAATGGTGCATTTAATTTATGCCAGGTCTTCAACGCACGCATTTTGCCGAAACAAGATGCAAATAAATGGAATTAAGTTAATTGTGTAACTGATCGAATAAGTCATTGGAACGGAACGGAACGTCGCGTGAAAATGGTCAACAATTTACTTAAAAACCGCAACCACCAGGCCAGGGCTCGGTGAAAGAAAAATAGTAGTAAGTTAAGTTAGTGAACGGTATCGCAGTGGATCACGACTGAGACACCATCATTTTTTTATTTTTTTTCTACCAGTGAAAGTTCGGACGGCTTCTCGCGATAGGCTCGTCAGGTGCACGCCACAGACAATAGGCCAGCATCATGCATAATGAAATAACGTCACGCGATTTTTTGACGATGGCAACAATTTTCGAATTTAGCCTCATTTTCTTTGTTTGTTCTTTGAATGGTTGTGTTGCCTACTATGAGCACGCAAGCGTATACATCGTATTGATATCAACTACACAATATTACGTAATAAAATATTATGTATGATTTTAGAGAGAAAGGACTTATTTATGGCAAATAGACAAAACATTGAGGCATGTATTGGATGGAACGAAATTGCTTACTTTTATTATCGTTACTTTCGCAAATTAAATATTTTTGTAAAGCATCTTGATATAACGTTTTAATGGCTATCCAAATACCTATGTCAGAAAACCTTAATTGAATCAGTAGGAATTTCACTAATTGCTTCATAAAAAACTAAGAATCTTAAATAAATGTTGATGTCATTATTAACTGTAGGGAAATATTTCATTTGTCACAGATCCTCATCGCGGAAGTTATACAGTTAAATCTGAATGAGAGCGCGTTCAACTTTGTGCGTATCAGCTGGGGTTAACAATAATGTACTGGCGTTTATGAGCGAGTTGTTTTTATTTTCCACACAATTAAAACTGGCACACCGTGTCACTGCTTTACATGCTATGCGGTATTTAGCCTCTGTAAGGAAATGCGCACGCGCTTCGAAATTCAAATCCTTCGATTTCAATGCTTAGTCATCCTAGGGCCCTAGGCTTTCTTTGTTATGTATATGCAGCCATTTCCATCCGATGGATTGTATCACTATTCAGCTACAGCTTTATGCTCATAAAGGCAGAAGACAATTAAGTTGTTTAAATTTTAAATTTCACTTTTAGTTTATAAGCAGCTTCTGTCCAATATTCTTTAAGTATTATGTTCACCTATATTTTGTACAATGTCGCCCATCGGCATGTGCCATTTAAAAAAATTACATTTACATGAAAAATTATCTAAAAATTCGGGCGATATTGTATAGCAGTTTACATTTTTTTTAATCCAGTTTTGAATGTATGCTGTTGGTATTCTTTAATAAATAAAAAAGACTAATAGTCTTTCTGTGACGCCAAGTCATCATCATCTGCCTGGTTTTTTTCCCAATTAAGCATCTACATAATTAGGTATGTTGATGTCATATTTTAGTCTAACACTAACCTGATGCAGCTGAATACTACTAGGTAACTATTGTTTGGTATGATATCTAGCAAAGTATAGACATAAATAAAAATACAAACAACTCGGAAAATTTTCTCATATTCGAAAACAAACGTGATCGTGATATAATCAAAATTAATTATTAAAAACTTTTTCTTGTCTCGTGTCAAACATGATTAACTTCGGCACACCACCGTGTAAGACAGGCTTTATACGTCGACGTATAACCACGCACGGACGGCCAGTTAATTAATATATCTTTATTATATTATTAGCCGCTGTTGCTCATTTCACGGGCTGTCAGTACCTCCGGAGATACCCCCTTGTTACGATCTAACACGGAGAATAAATTGAATTTCATGTCAAGTATCATTATCTAATACATCTCAGACTTTGAACACGATTACGAAGCAGTGTTGAGATAAAATAATTTATAGTTTTATAAGACTTTTTGCAGTTATTAGAGTAAGAACAATAGAGCTATTTAGAATACTAACTGTGAGAATTATAGGAATAGGAAGTGTGTAATATTTTAGACGAATCTAAACTGCCGGAAGCACAACACAAGGAGTTATTTATTAGGTATGGCTAAAAATATTGTTCAGCATATTAATAGAAGAAGGTGGAAGGAGATTGAAGGTCTTAGACATATAACACTAGAGTGAATCGAACTTTCGGAGGAGTTAGCCCACGTAGCACGGACGTAATAAAATCGCGGCGATTTTTTTTCGTACACTTGATTTTCAACGCTCTGCTTAGCTCCGAGAGTTGAAAATTCAACAGTGTGTTCTTTCATCGCGCTGGGACGAGAGTGCGTCCCAGCGCGTTGGATTCTCAACGCTCGGCTTAACACCAAGAGTTGAAAATTCAGTGCGCGATAAAATCCCGCCGCGATTTTATTACGGCCGGGCGGCCGTACGAACGTCGGCTTACACTGTTTGTCCACCGCACCGAGAAAGGACGCAAACAAGAAACGAGATTACGCAGCCATAGTTAGTTCGAACTTCACCAATGAAACTGAACGCGATCAGCACATAAACAACGGGCTGTCAGTGTCATTATTTTCTGTGGAATATTGACACTGACAGCTCTTGAACGCGGTTTAGATGTGCTGATCGCTGGTGAAATTCGCAACAAAATGTATTGTCGCAGGTCGCTACTTCGGCGTCGTTATCTTGTTCTGGTTGACGTCCCGTTGGACCCATTTGCCATACAAATACGTCAAACCTGAGTAAGTGAGAACTGGGTAAGCGAAAAAACTCTATAAATGAGAGTAATTGCCAGATCCTGTCATTTTAACCTCTTAAACCTCTATAAATGAGAAACAGAAAACTCTATAAGAGAAAATCGTATTTTACTCGTGGATCTGTATAACTAAGACTGCTACTTGCTTGTACCTCTATAAGCGACAGTCGAGCGTAATTTAACATTTATGACTCATTCTTAAATTTCGTGGAACTAACATTCTTTTTGTTCCTCTCAACCTTTCCCAACCAGCCTCAACCTCTATAAGTGAGAAAGGCCGCTCCTGTATCTCTATAAGCTAGAATCTCGAGTTAGTGAGAAACTTCTATAAGCGAAAGAGATCGTGGTCCCTTGAACTCTCGGTTATCCAGGTTCGACTGTACCTACGAAGCCTGAAATGGGTCTCATCTTAAATATTCGCATTTAACCCAACAATTAGTCTTTCTAATTAAGATGGCAACTTTACAACAAACATACTTGCCTAGCCGGACGTTAAAACCGATTCTCGTTTATATTTGCATCGATTCGATTCAGTTGAAGTGATCATCGTGTTCCAACTGACACTTTGATCAATGATCATTGACCATTACACTCTCATACTCACCGCTACAGATCCACGGTTCAATTAGCCTGTATCTAGGCAGAATCGAGAAATGATTGAGTCATTTCCTAGCTAATATCTTCAATATGATCTGTTTGATTGACTAGATTAATAGACTCGATAGCTAAGTACTTATAAGTAAACCACAGTGTGACGACTTATATAGAAACTTCAATGACAACATAAGTAATATTGTAAGTTTTTTTTCTTTTTTTCTTTTTAAAACGTTGCCCCACACTAGGAATTTCTCCTGTATTGTGGGTGCTTTTACAAACATTTAAAGTCACATACACAAACAGCCAGACCCGGAACATCTACTTGTAGGTCATACAAATATTTGTTCCGTGCGGGATTCGAACCCGCGACACGCAGTGCAGCAGTCAATCGCTTAACCACTGCGCCAACCGTGCCGTCAATTACTGTTTCTTTATACCTATCGTTGGAAAACTTTTAAATTAAAGTCTAAAAAGGTAATTTTAAACTATAAATCATCATCATCATCATCATTTCAGCCGAAAGATGTCCACTGCTGGACATAGGCCTCCCCCAAGCATCGCCACTTCGACCGATTTTGTGCTTTTCGCATCCAGCGGATTCCTGCGGCCTTCACAAGGTCATCGGTCCATCTTGTGGGAGGCCTTCCATAGACATAAAAAACAATCTTCAAATCATCTTCTTATTAAATCTTACTTGGGGTCGGGTCAATGGGGTGATAGATACATGCTGTCATCAATACCAATATGAGACCCTATTTGTGTGAGATGCAAACCAATAGATGTTAGTGCGTAAGTAGGTAAATTCATTTGCACATTTCGAATTACGCTTCCATATGTTATAAGCAGAGATAGAACGTTTTGTATACAAAGTGTACCTAATTTAATGAAAATAAAAAAATAACGGTGGTGTCTTGGGTTTTCAGGTAAGTATGAATAGATACTGACTGTCAGTGAGGTGGTTGAAGGCGGTGACGTCATCGTTGAGCCGGCCCTCCATCCGGCGCAGCTTGGTGCTCAGGTCCCGAGTGTGGAGGAACAGGAACAATGTGCATGATACCGCCACCAGAGCCACTAGCTCACTCGTCCTGAAACAAAACAAATAAAGATCAGCATTGAAAGGATAGAGTAACCCTTCTTGTTCCATATGTTATGAAAATACGGTCAAAATTCAAAAGCTTTTTTAAATTTTTGCGCTTGAAAAAAGTTGCGCTCTTTGGTAACTCTTTCCTGCCGTTAGTCCGTGTAGAGGTACAAAGCACACAGGCACAAACACTATCATCTTCTTCTTCTTTTCGTGTGGTTAGTGACCAACCTGGTGTCAGAGTTTTAACGCCGCCCTTGGGCCTCTGACTTGGCTTCACATGCCGTCGAGAAATATCTCTCAGGCATGCCGGTTTTCTCAGGATGTTTTCCTTCACCGTTTTTGAAGCAAGTGATAATTATACAATACGCACATAAATCCAAAAAGTCTCGAGGTTCGTACTTGGCCGTCCGACGGTCACAACACAAGGCCATCACTGCTCCGCAAACACTTTGAACTATTTAATAGGCACCAATCTGTTTGCGAAGTGCTGATTGTTTCATACAAATGAATCTGAATACTAAGAAATTATTCCCTCAAAGCTTAAAGCTAGATTAAATAGGAGTTACCTTTTTTTTTTGTTTTCTGGGTGAAACCTTCAAAAGGCGCCCGGGTTTTGTGGATAAGACCGGGGAGTGTGGGATTTTTACCTCACTAAAACCACCCCGGTGGTCACCATCTGCACGTGGAAGGGGCACCGTTACCTCTCAAAAGACCAATCCAGAACCCCCTCTGTGCAGCGCCTGTTAGGGCACATCTCTGGGGAGACTGTAAAGGAGTCTCCCTGAAACCTAACTATGCAAGTGTGCAAGGCAGCACATGACCACTGTGCGCCGTCTACCCTGAGGTCACTCAATGGGCGAACAAAGTCCCCACTCTAAGCGCCCGTGATCCTAATTCCCGCCTGCCCTAAAGGTTGCAGACGAGGTTTCGGCGTGCTAGGCGTCGAGGCGGTTACCTCCCGACGCCTTCTCCTACGAGCGGGATCACGATCCCGCTCGGCAGCCTCCTTCTGAACCATCACGGTATCACAGAAAGAGGCCATTTCTCGCCAGTTAAATAGGAGTTACCTACAGATCCCAGGACATTATAGGCAGAGTCTTTTATTTCCAAAAAAAATACTTTTCCTTTCGGAGCACATCATTATCCAGCCAAGGGACAGATTGAGCCATCCGGCGATCAGGGGGCCTACCACCAGCTCATAAACAGTATTATTTTAATATTACTTCAGTGTGAGAAAGAGATGAAGCTCTACAGGTCGTATAGCTCCATCTCTTTCTCCCACTGGAGTAATATTAAAATAATACTGTTTATGAGCTGGTGGTGGGCCCCCAGGTCTTTTTAAGACACGTGGTCGATAGTCTCCCATTACAGGTGTACGAATTTATACTAAACCCTTATGTCTACTAGTAACAAGGTTGTTTACTTATCGTAAAGAAAATTATTAAAAGCTTCGTTAAAAAAACTGTTGTATTCTTTTTGCACATGGATGTTATTATATGTAAACTGCAGACAACTTCGTCCGTTCGTTTATCGATACCTTTAGACTAATATAGCGGTAATAAGCGACTTTTAAACCGTAATAAATAAACTCTAATTCTAATTGGTCCGATAGTTGAAAATGCCGATTGTGAGATTTGCGCTCCTTGAAAGGCACGAGGATAAATCGATTTCGCAACTCGAATAATCGTTCGATTCCATCGACTACTCGTTTGACAACTTCGGCATCGGTTCATTAGTTTAATGTTCGAAGACCAATCTAGGCTTTTAGTTTCGAAATTTCGATTGAAAGGTACAATTGGAGATCCAATTTCTTGACATTTAAGCCTGTTTTGATAAATCGATCTCCATTGCGATTTTCTTCATGATTTCCATTGGATCATTAAAAAAAAAAGTGCGGTTTCATTTTCTGTATAGAATATGTAATCTGTGGTATAGACTACTTCGTTGTTCTAGTGGTTGCAAATGCGGACTGCTGAGCTGGTTCTGGGTTCGAACCGTGTTTCGATTAAGTGTTATTTAGGCTTTATTTTTTATTTTGAACATTCCCAGTAGCTGCACCGAGTCTGAATTTAAGCGCTGCCAAATAGATTCGTTACCGTGCATGCTCAGACTAAAAAAAAAACCAAATCAGAGCGCTGCGAACAATACAGTGAATCATACCAAAACTACACCTCCGCTCTGTGCATACACACTCACGCTCACATTTACAACCATTTACAATGACACCACAATCAAACTACACCTCACTAAGTGCACACATGTTTACGAAACCGGCTTCACATCACTGTTGACAGTGCTGTGTCTTGGTTTTTTATTTGGTCTGAGCGTGCATGAAACTATTATCTAAGATATCATATCTGACGAAATGTGAGTGTAGTAAGACTTTTCCTATCCCTTGAGAAGACAGGTGTGACGTTACGATATGTATAAAATTCAGACGACGATAATACTCTGACAATTCTCGGATATCGAGCGCAATGTAGAGATTCCTACTTTCTTCAAAGCAACTTGTTCGGCTACGGTACAGTGCGACATTATGTTTTGTGTAGCACGAGTTCGCTTTAATGCACTTTTACCTTCTCTGATAGCCTTGAAGGCATGGATGGAGTTTTATTGCCTTTTTTGGAATAAACTTTCCAATTGTATAGTAAACCCACGGTTTAACTTAAACATTTGGTAATGTCAATGGTGCTTCATGGTGCCGAAAGTCAAGATACATTTTTAACCGACTTAAAAAAAGGAGGAGGTTTTCAGATTTAAATTATTTTTACTTTCAAGTTAGTCTCATTGTCATTTGGTCACGATCTGATGATGGGATCTTGGAGAAATCGAGGGAACTTGTCAAATATTATAGGCACATCTATAGTGATTTGGGTATTTTTGATGAGCAGTTTACATTAGGCTATTGTTACTTAGACAAATTACAAACCAACTTACAAAAAATTTAAAAAACAAACTTTTTTACAAAAATACAACTGACTTCCAAACTACAAAGTGAAAAATAACTTTAATTTCGGAAGTCGGTGTCAAATAACTAAAATACTGATCCAAAGACACCGACTTCCGAAATTAAAGCTATTTTTCACTTTATAGTTTGGAAGTCAGTTGTATTTTTTGTAAAAAAGATTTTTATTTTTTATCTCTTTCATCTGGCTGGCTGACGTATAGGTACACCTCTGTCTAAATCTTCGGGGAAAGCAGGAGTTATGTTATATAAGTATGTATGTTAATTTATTCTATTTGATGTTTTCGTTCATGTGACAGATCATAATTAACAGGAGAAAGTTTAAATAAATAAAACAAAACAATGACACAACCAAACATTTTATACATACCAGAAATGTATAAGTGTACGTAGCCTAATGTAAAATAATGATTAAGGGTAATTATTATAAGTAAGCACTAAGGAAGTACAAAACGCGGTAAATGGCAAATAATTACCAATTACTTATAAGAAATAAACCCACGTAAGTTCTAAGAACATCTCTCAACTGACTAATGGGATGACGTCACGGCAAGTAGGAAGGTACTTTTCTCTATTCCACTTTGCACTGCTAGTGCTAATTCCCTTTCCCTTATACCGGCTTAGACAGGTGCCATCAAAACGTTCAAGTAAAAGCCTCCGGTAGATAATCCTTTCACTAACAGATACACACTTTCATTTCTCAGTCGTTAAATTCAAAATAAATGTGTGTTGTTTAAGTAGTGGTAACGTAACTTGTAAGCAAACAAAGAGATAGATATATTAAACATGTGTGATTTTATGTTATTTTAATGCAAAACATAAGCAAAATGCAATGGAAGTTAAAACAGCTGGATTTTTTCATATTTATTATTTGCAATACATATAGATTTATTCCTAAGTACTATTTCTTATAATACTAAGATATTGCTATTGAATTTGAATTTTCATCACCGAAGTATGTGTGAAAATAAGTACATCATTTATTTCGTAGAACTGAAAGATAAATCAGTACTATCGTTAAAAAAAAATCACGTCCATTTTTATGACAGGTATCCACGAAAGTATGTAAGAAAGTGCATCTTTTATTGCGTGTTACTGAAAGATTTATTATTAGAAAATATTAATACTTACCTGGAAATTACCAAAACGGTGCCACACTCTCGGTTTTCAGAGACAAAAGACTCTCAAGACTGTGAGGTATTTCAGGCATGAAATAAACTTAATGCATTCGTCGTAATAAAACTATTCGTTAACTATGGGTCTATGCCACCCGAAATAAAGTTTTATATTATATTATTATAAATCCGAATTTCAGTAAACAATTTCGAACGAAGGCGGAATGCATTACGCGCGTTTTTTATTTTTTACAAACTTTTTTATATGTTACTTCTTATTATTTTGATTAGTAACTTTAGAAAAATAGAACTTAATTTCAGTCACACTGCATTAGTTTTGTACTTGCATGCCTGTAGATACCTACTAGGTACCTATCTATGTTCAGTCAGGAGCATAAATACCTTATACTTACGCGAGATTCAAAAGCTATTTTTCTCCTAAAGTATTGACAGATATTTTATAGTTTTACGAACATAGTATTATCGAAACCATTCATTTATGAAAAAGATCTTTTCTCAAAGTTCAAATTTGTAGATCACGGGAAAAATGCTTTTGAATGTCGCATAACTGTAAGGTATATAAATATGCTCGTGACAGGAGTACAGTAAAAACGCGAGGACTAGTGCGAACGATGACCATGTCTTATTTTTTGCGCTCTCATTCCTCTCAGCAAGTCATGCGTGCAAGGTATCCTGCAGACTCGTCACTCACTCACTCGTCGCTGTAACCCCACCTATTAATAGACGAGGACAGTATAACTGCCAGTGTGTAAGAAGATCTTGTGCAAAAAGTTTTGTTACCCGTCCTTTGAAAAAAGTATGTTCCTCTGACACAGCTTTAATGGAACCACTATCTTAGAGGTGTGTACTCAGAAATAATATACTCCTTCACTAGATTGCTTAAAGGTAGTACATTATTGGAAGTGGTTGTAATGCTAACTACATTACAGTAAATATGTGTATGGGGTTGTGTTTGTATGTGTGAGTGTGTGTATTTATGTGTATTATAAAATAACCTATTTATGTACTTACTTGTGTGGGTACCTATTTTATTTATAATTCATTATTTGTTATCTTTTTAATATTTTTTATTGTTATTAGATATTTCCTCTCAATCAGAGCACCTGCCATCTTATCTCTTCACCACCCTTCGTTGACTGGTAGAGAATGCTTCAGGCATTAAGTCCGCCTTTGTAACTTTTTGTGTGCAAGAAATTTAAATAAATAAATAAGTGGATGATGACTTGTCACTCTTGTCAGGAGACTTTATTCAGGTACCTACCTAACTATAGATCAGCGTGTGAAAGTTACCTACTGATTAAATAAAATTCCGGAAGTATAGCTACTATCTTTAAGACGTCTCTTATTATAAGATTACACAAAATACACATAAGTGTGATTTAAGAGGCCGAAACGGGCACCAAAGTAAAAAAAACTCTATTTATTTTAATAATTTTTGCTATCGACACGGGGTTTTAGAGTATTAAAGCAAAGTCATTTAAGAGCATTGGTAACTAACATCTCATGATTTATAGGTAATCATTGACCATTCTCCTCTCCCATTCACTCAGGTTCGTAAAACTACTGATCCAAGAACCAATATTCATAAAATCTGAAGACAGAATTATATAAATGGAACAAGCAGTAAAATACCAATTAGGTTCAAAGATATAAATATGAAATATAGGGAAATTGCTTTCAGCGTCCGTCTAGATTTTATGATAATAATAATATATGTAAATTAGTAAGGTCAACCGCACACTAGAAATTACGGAATACGTCATTACTGCTACGAGATAAAGGCGTTGTCAGTCAATGTTAAATTGTTACCATGTGCAGTTGACTGTACAGTAGCGGTCTGGTCCATAGCATAATCATTTTCTTTGATGTTTAATTAGAGTATCATATTTTACATACTTATACTTCGTCGTCACTCAGCTTTATTTTTTTACGAAGTGTTTATTTCTTTATTTTACATTTTTCATTAAATTGATTCTTCTATTAATAGAAGAAAATATTTCTAATATTTCTTCTATAGATTATATATCATTGTGCCAACAAAGAACTTTGTCCTATTTTTCCAATTTCAAAATTGGATGCACCCGCAGTTACATAAGGACCCATAGCAAGCCTTCCACAGAGAATAAATATTAATTAGAATAGATAGTTAGTAAAATGCTTACACTAAATAACATGTCCGATTTCCTTTTGAGAATGGTAAACGTTTTAAGTATGCTTTTCCCTTACGAGATTATTTCTTCGAAGCAGTTTACTGGACAGACATGATAATAAAATTCTAACATTTCGTATGTAATTGAACGGGTTTCTTGAAGTTTACATAAGTTGTCGAGAAATATATAAAAGAAGTAAGATTTAATTCCGTCATTAAATAAATCACATAATACTTGCCGACCAGGGGCATAAAAAGCCCTTAATTATTATTGACGTTGCAACTTGCCAAGAAATTAACGAAGCCAGTCCTCCTTCATGTTCTAATTATAATTAATTATAGAGCTAATAATGGGTTCTACTAATTTACGCGAATGTTTTACATTTAAATGAAGCATGTTTGAATACAGAATTGTGCAGTAAATACGTTCTGTTTATTAAGTGCAGTAGAAGGTAGAAATGAGCTGATTGGCGTGCAATTGGAGAGGCCTATGTCCAGCAGTGGACTGATGTAGACTGAAGATGATGAAATAAGTAGGTACACACGGCTACACATCAAGCTTTACATCTCCAGTATAAGCTGACCTCGCATTGTACGAGAATCCTATACAATGCGAGATTAGCATAAACTGGAAATTATAGCTTGATGTGTAGCCGTTTGTACTAACTGCTAAATTGACCAAAAGTAACCGTATTCCGTAGTTTTCTGTACATCATGCACTCTCTCTATCTTGATAATTATATTAAAGTAAAATACATGGCGGATGAATCCAAGAACTAGTTTCATTGAACTCCTTACTTTCACTAAATTCCAACAAAACCCTTTAAAGGACATGTTTCTCCTCGAAGATATAAAACGCACGGACAAGTCACAAGAGTAAATAAAATAGAAAGTGGTCGTCGCATGTTTGCGGGCCACACGTGGTACAAACTACAAATGGCTACATATGGCACTGCAAACTCCCACTGCCAAAGAGAAAAACTATTGTATTATGATTTTATTACATCTCTACGTGGTGTGGTAGACAATGACGATGGCATGTTATTGTCATAAAGGAGTAAAAGTAGGCCGTTTGTAAGTGCTTTTGTTCGACAACGTTATGGAAGAAAGCAAAATGAAATTGCTTCAATGGTCAATGGTTTTGGAAGTGGTCTAATTTCCAATTCGAGGATCGAATTTAATCAGAATCGATAAATTAACTACACAGATAGAGCCCACTTTATCGTCCCTTTTATTTGTTATAAAAAATTTGTGGTAAAATAAATGGCATCCTTATTGGCTTAGAAAAACTCGTTTTTATAAGTCCTAGGGCTGCCATTTAATGGAAAAACTTGACTGGTTTTGCATAACTAATAGTCAGTTGTATGACCTTTCGGGAACTATGCGTGTCGATAGTTAAATATGGAATAAAAATAACATTTGTACTTTTAGCTATTATATTTATAAATCATAGACTAGATTTCACAGTAGTCATAAAGCATTATGGTATACCTACGTTCATGTAACATGAGTAAACAGAAGGTGTGATCGCGTGCGCACTAAACTTAACTCGACACGTGCCTGCGCCGGCGCAGGACGCGAGACAAACGGCCCTGTTGCCGCCACCGCTCATGTCACACGCACGTGTATTAAAAAGAAAAATCTCTGATCTAACACAAACTATTTATAGACGTACCATTAACATTGTTACACAGTAATTATTGGGTTGATTGCGATATTTTTTTATTGTGTTGTAAATTCCTGGTCTGTCTTAAACTGAGCATTAATGACTAATTAGTGATTATAAACCTATAAACGGTTTTATGGAGTTTGAATGTGAACTAAAAAATAATTAAAATGGAAACTCTTAACTCTTCGTCTTGGTAAAAAAATAGTTTAATTGCTGATAAGTCACTTCAAGTGAAAAAAACAAACAAAACCTTTGACTGTCAGTTGCTAGGGGCCGCCTACTCTGAGTA
Organism: Agrochola litura; assembly: GCA_949152395.1. Lineage (NCBI taxonomy): Eukaryota > Metazoa > Arthropoda > Insecta > Lepidoptera > Noctuidae > Agrochola > Agrochola litura. The sequence continues at coordinate 9,531,696 of OX424508.1, forward strand.
AGATTTATTTTCAGCATTGAATCGCTATTTAATTGAAGAGTAGGTCGTTTTGTGCTTCACAGAACAATTTAGAAAATTTCTTCCACTTGAATTAACAAATAAAATAAAACGAAATCAGCACGAAGAAGTTCACGGCGTAATCACAAACAGATTGCTTTTAATTGTTGTCATTGTTCACTGAACATGGCGTAAACAACTTAATCTCGGTATTAAACCGATATCAGATAGAAAGTAATACAAGTTGTCACGCCTTTTATCCGTAACATTCATCCTGACACGGTTAAAAAGATATTTCTTCGCTAACTAAACAAAAGCAGTCATAATTTTAATTATCTCCATAAAATCGTGTTTCACATTCATCTCGGCATGAAAATCACACTTGGCACAAATCCGATAAACGCGGCCAACGAAATAAATAAAATTAACAGATAAACCTACAAACACACGGAGCATTAAAACTGAACTTTATTTATGTACTGGCTCACTTTTACATAAATTCTCTTTTGTTATTTTTTACACCAATATAGAGATAAATATCTTCGAAATAAAACAAAACCACAGTGCACACGTATTGTAAATATCAGTGGGTTAAAGATACGACTAGATTAGTTTTCTCGATTGAAGCTTGATAATGCAGCCAAGCAAATGTAAGAAAGCTGAGCAAATGAGATCGTCTCTCAAAACCACATGCAGAAAATGCTGGATTCCAATAGGCTGTGGTTAGTTGCTACCGTGTCAATTCGGAATGGCGCCTCTATGGAAAGTTGTCTGCAGGACCCAAATGTGTCACAACATTTGACTTTCATGCCTGCTAGTTCGTATGATGACTACTAAAAAACAATCATTTATCTACTTACCTGCTGATTTCAAAGATACTAGAGAGAGCAAACCTACTTAATTTATTTTTATTACTAGGCAGGTACATAAATTGTTAGCACTTACATAATAATCAGAGCATGACGTAAAGATGCGCCGGCTCATTTTCGTGTTGAATTCATCTTTAGGTCATTTACCATTATGACCGGTAATCATTGATTTGACCCTTGTATCCTAATTACCTATAATCGAACCTATTGCACTATTATTCAGAAGCCAAATTCTGCCTGCTTTGGCCTGATTTAAAAGCTCATCTTTTACTTTATCATTGTACAGTTTGGAAAATTAATTGGTTGTCACACTACGTCAATTTGCCGTGTCCTAGCCGTTTCAATCAACTGTCAAACAGTGACAGTTGTGATTTGAATACAGGAACCAATGAGGTTAGTATTGTATAACCTCACTGACAGAAACGGACAGTTTATGTTGGTGTACCTACACGTATTTGCGATAATCACACGTATTTGCGATAATCACACGTATTTGCGATAATCACATGTATGTGTTAACTTAAACCAATAGCAACCAGTGTAGTCATCCTCTCCTTTACCAGCAGTACCGCATTCTACTACTGCACATAATGTTTGTCTGTAAACTACAAACAATGCTCTAAGAATCGCTAAGCAAGCGCCTGCTCACCTACTTACAAAATCAGTGTCATTTCCCTCATTTATCAATGTCATCGGTACCCACTGATCCAAATACCGGCACTGTATAAATTCAATGAATAATGCTTCATCAATTACGTCTACCTACTAAAACGCATCAGTTGTTACTTGTTATATTAACCTATAAATAGCTTTCACAGGCGGCACAAGCGCATCGATCTCCCCGCGCGTATATCAAGCCGCGAAAGGCTCGTCTTATAAATCTAAATCATTTTTATATGTTTAACTATCGATCTGGTTTATTACATCACATTTATTAGTGAGTCCATCTTCATGTATTACATATTTTTATTGGAATACAGGTTATGGCTTGACTCATTGGAAAGTATACCATTTTAGACAGTTAAAAATCATCGATTTATTTATGCAATATTTGTGTTCAAATTCCCACGCGTATTTTGGAGTTAGGTACGGAAAAATATGGCTACCAGAAGTTAAAGGTCGTATGGCAATATATTATAAGTTACTGACAGGTATATTGAGCTGCAACTGGTTTTACAGGAAGCCAACCTTAACAATGCGGGGGTTATATATGACTTTTAAGCTGTTAACCCTGTATTCGATGTGAAGGAGTTAACAGCTAACGAGAGTCAAAGTAAAATGCAATTAGCAGTCTGTTGTTTCACATCAATAGTATACTGTCAATCGCTCATCAGTGGTAACAATTTGACGTTGGCAACACCTGAATGTCGCAGCAGTAAGGGTGATTATTGTAGGGTGATTGTTGTAACGGATGGTCGCCAGATGCCAACCTATCAGACTGCCAGTAGAGAATAAAAAGTTTAAATTTATTATAGCTGGAAAAAGATGATAAAAAGCTACAATTGAATTACTTCTTCGACAAACCTGGTGCGCAACCAATCGCTCAGTATTATTGACTCAATATGGAGCGAGCTCGGCAAAAAAACAGATCATCGTCCTCAGTTTTCTCGGGTTAGCGAATCTCAATTAAAACATTCTATAAATAAAGTAAAATCGTTCTTTACGCATGCGCGCGTCTGCCCAGTAAAAGTTATCATCGTTAATACCTTAGAATTAGATTACCATTAGTTAATTACGCTTTAGATCAGTTTTACTATTTAAACACAATTGAGGCAGAAATGCGAACGCAAATATCAGTAATCATTATGAAAATTATTTGCTGTACTTAAATGTATACTCGTAATCCTGATTTACGAGAGCATTGATCTCAAATACATCAGTAGGTCTGTACCTATTTAACGTTTCCGTATCCCTCAGTTTACTTCATGCCATTTTAAGTATAAATAAAGTGTGTCTTTATAATGCGCACATATCGAAATAAGGGAATCTTTTTTTTTTGTTTATTGAGTAATTTTACGATGATTGTTAAAAATTATGAAAAAATACATGTTTATTATCCATTAAGGGTAGGTAGTGCTTTTTTCACAATTTTCGAGTTTGTTTCATCGCGATGGATCATTTAGTTTAAAAGTTACACCGTCTGTTACAATTTTTTTTTAATTCCATAAAAAATTAAATATTTTTTTTTTCTGTTTATAAAATTAATCATAGATTCCCTCATTTCGATATGTGCACATTATAAAGACTCAACACTCTATAAAGGTGTGAGAGTGTGTAAGTTTAAAATTTATTTTAACTTTTTAATTAAAAAATTAAATTCTATATTTAATTAAGAGACAGTTTATATAAGAAATCTGGCCCGCGACACGATACAGCCTCTTTGCCTACATCTCCGTTTAATGCCGGTAATTTTTTGTCAACATTGATGACATTTTTTCCTCAGTTGTAAGCCAAAATCTTGTTATTTTTTTACCGTAGCACGCAATGACTTGCGATCATTACCCCGATCGGCTTTATGTCAAAAATTTTGCACAGTTTTTTGTGAAGCAGGTCATCATGTTGTAACGACATTATATTATTAAAGAAGTCATTGTGTTTATTTTTTTATGATAACCGAGAAAAGTAAATGCAATTTCTGTTTTCCTCAACAATTTTGTTGTTCGCTGAAAACGAAGTACGGCGCTTTAAAGCGAAATATTGAAGAAGGTTACGTCTGCTTTTCGTATATGGCTCTAATGTGTTTGTGTTCAGTTAATAAAGTGAAATAATTTAGCACCTATCTGAGGAGATTAGGGCACATAAAGTAGGCGTGGATGTAGAAAGCTCTGATAAATGCGTGGCAGGCTTAAACTGCCTAAGTCTGGCTGGAGGCGCGATTGGAAAGCTGGGTGCAGCCGGTCCACTAACGGGTTGCAGCAGCTTTCCATGGCGAGATGCGCTTTCTGATATCAAATACAATTTTATACTGGTAAATGTGCTGCATTGTCACTTATATTGACGAGTTGGCAAACTGTAGGAAGCATCACATAACATTGCAATGTTTATGAAACAATTAACACCGAGCAAGTTGCTCAATCTGACTACTGTAAAACTGTTTCCATTAGTATTTTATTATTCTTCTGAAACTATAAAATAAGCATAATAATGAAATCGTACCTTTTCATACAACTCAGAATTAAATTGTTTTTAATATTGTTTTTACTTTGAAGCTGTGTTGTGGAATGAGATTCTCAGGGCAGCTGCGAGCGCGAGGTCCTGAATTTGATCTCAAGTCAATCCAGAAAATCCACGTCCGACGTTTTTTTTTTATTAAGTTGTGGAATTCTTTCTTACTTATTTTGACTTGACGCAACCATTGCAATGCATTAGAGACTACGTTCTTGGTTTAGCAGTATTTGCAAACTCAGGAGTTCTTGTAGCGTGGTCTTGACTTTGATCTCCGCATCGGAGTTTTTTTCCCTTGGATAAATTGTGAATGACAATCTAAATAGATTGGCGACAGGTTATGGCAATAAGCTCGCCCCTATAACACCAACCTACCCCATCAGGGAATATGTTATGTTTATTATACCATGGCACACTTAAAATGGTTTCTCTATAATCTCCATTACCAAGATAACCTACAGTTCCAGTTTAAGTAACATCATTGGAAAAGAAGACCGCTGTAATAACGTAAAATGAGACCATTAAAAGTACCCTCATCCTCATCCTCATCCATAAATGGTGGAAGCAGAGCAGAAGGTTAAAGATACACCTAACGGCTGTAATAATCGTTTTATTGTACTTAAATGGTCTCTAACGAGGTGCATGCGAGAGTAAGGACAAATGCACAGTGATGCAATTTAATGTGTATGTGATGTGAACTCAGCTTTTTTACTGACACTGTGCTACTGTGCTAAGCTTGAAAGTCGAGTACTACTTAACTAATAAGGCATTTTCAGTAGGTGCTGAAAATTCCCAGCCTTGGAATTAAAAGCTTCATTCACCTTGTAGATGACTGCATCGATTAGAAGATTATAATTATTCATATTAGAAGTGTCTAAGGTTAAATACCATTGTTTTAGAATTTAAATTCTATTCTCGATTCATCGATTTTTCTTTTTCTGTAATAGGTACATTTGAGGACTGTCAACCGTCATGGTTACAAGGTGCGGAATATTCCACATATTTTGCACATTACATTGCTCTTGTTTACTCTACCAATGTGAACGTACCTTGGCACAGTAAATATCACGAGAAATCGTGGCGAAGTGTTGAGAATAGGAGTTTAGTGCCAACCGAGCTATCTGGGTGCTTCTCCTTACTACCTACTTATGTTTACCTGACTAGGTATACGAAAGTGCATTCTTTTTTGCCACATAATAAATGAGAATGTCATTATGTAAATACACTTAACTAGTTGGACAGCTCATAATAATTGAAATGTTAATGTTAAATTATATCAACAAAACAACACCTATTCTTTTTGGATAGACGATAGTAAAAGGATGAAATTACTATCTCGGTTACCACAATACTATCCGGAAGAGATTTACATAAGTTGTCTCAAAGTGGCCATCTGTCATTCATGACATAAAGAGAATGCTTCTGCAGTCTGCAGGCCATCTCGCATAATCTTGTATCCCATGTTCTGTCACTCGGAAGAATAGATCGTCTGTTCGCAGTCATGGTGGATGATTTATTGTAACATAAACATTGTCGTGTTAACGCTTCCAACAGCAAATTAGCTTAAAAGTTTGCGAAGGACTAGGTTACTGTTTAAAATAAGCTGTTTTTAGGAAACTATCAATAGTGCATGTATATTTGTGTGTGAAAACAATAGCTTTAAGTATATTGAGTCAATGTTAAAATGTACTTTACCTAGTTGAGAGTGATAAGAAAGAACATACTACGCCTTCAAATAAGGACACTACACGACAGTTTGTATGCGTACCTTATGACTTCAGCTATATGATTATAATTATATAGATGAGACTGTGAAAAAAAAACAAGCTGGCACCAACTCCAAATAAATTTGGATTCTGGCAGGAGGATACTTCCTTGTCATAATCTTTTTATTATTTGACATTATATACCTACAATATTCTAATTTTTTTATCAAATTAGATTTGTTACAGCTGTAGTGGCAATCATGTCATTTGGTTTAAATAGGTCCTTATTTTTACTATTTAAGTTATCTATTATATAGATTATTTTCTTTTAGATTTTGTGAATGTGAGAACGTACGTAGGCTGTAGACTTGTGGACCATTTCCTATTTTGCTAAGTACCTGGTACTTATTGATAGGCCTACACTATCCTCTCATTTCTATTAACACTGTAATTTGAAAACATTGTAAAAATCATTTATTTTAAAAAGAGTAACCGTGGAGTTTCTTACCGGCTCTTCTCCATAGAAAACGACCAATTGGAACCGTGCACCTAGCTTCTGACGTTTCATAAGTGCCCATGTAGGTTTACGTGAAATAAAATAATTTGAATTTGAGGATGATGGAGACTAACTGCTTCAGCAAGGAATTAAACACTTTGTAAAATGATGAGACGTTATAGTCACGCTAAACACCCGCGGCGGTATCGACGACTCAACCAATCCCATTTTCTTTTTGCCATATAAATAAAAGACTTAATGAAAGAAAGAAAAAAAAATTTTTTGGGACATTCACAGGAAGTACAAACATGTGTAATAACAACTAAAAATAATTATCTAAAACTAACAAAAAATTTCGAATTACCGAAAGGAAAAAATAATAATTATAAACGACCTGTGCGAGGCCAAAAAGGCACCTATCTCAGCATAGGCTGCGATATTTAAAATATAAATACAACAGCGCTGGTATTCTGATAGGGCCCGCTGTGATGCCCATAGACACATAAATCTCACTAGTGGATTACAAAGAAATAAATAAAAAATTTTTTTTTTTTTAATTTTAAATGAAAACCGTAAATATGTACAGACGCCAGCACATCAAGCTACTACAATCTGTCAAATTTATTTAATAGATTTTTTAATTTTGTGGTTCAAAGTAGATTGGGAAAATTTGACATTTTCGGGTAGCTTGATGTGCTGGCGTCTGTACATAAATATTGCAATCAGCAATTGGAGCTCAGGCTAAAGGATATATTTTACTAGATGGGTAAGCAGGAACATCCTCATGTTTACTAATAACTTAATGCAGCGATAACCATCTCAACTGGTTTGATTATGGTAATTTACTCCCCGTGTCATGTTCTGTAAGCTATGAATTACAAACGGTAGCTAACTTTAGTTCAATACTAACTGCTGAGTTGAATAATGTGGTTATGTAAGTTATGAGCACATTATAAACTGCGTAGGTTTGGAAGTTATCTTGCTGAGATAAATGATTAATGGTTTAGTTAGCTGTCGTCGCATACTTATTGGATAATATCTATTGAGATAATTTAAGTACTTCCTTCAGAACTTAGCTAAATATAGGAAAATTCGTAACATAAAATGTGCACAATCTTTCTCTTTGCTGTACCTTCATACTAAATTAATAAGTCAATTTGTTAAGGGTTATCTTTCTCTCGTGTTGAGGAACTCAATGAATGGCTGATGTCGTGGTGAAAGATTACCCATTTAACAAAGTAATTAGTAGAACTGATTGCCCAGTGTGCACTGGACTTAAATATGTAAGAGAGTCCGCACACATTTGTAAACTCCATAAGATATTTCATTTTCAGAAATCTGATTTTAAACTTGTAAAGCAAGCAAAAGCTGATTGAATATAGAGCAGAGTAAAACTATCCAAGGGATGTTATGGATATGAAATTTCGGATCTGGGTACAGATACGGATGTAGTAATGATATTATACCGGTATCGGATATTTATTTAGGATTATCCGTTAGTTTCGGAATTACATTTTTTTTAAATTGTAATGTTATAATATTATCCCGCAATGACTGACTAGTAATGACTAAGCAATAGCAATAATAAACAACAAGTGACGCGCGCGGCTAGTGTATCGGCTCGGTTGGGCAGAAAAATCTGTCATAATGTGTCTCATTTAGACACTGCCCCAATCCGAAATTATCCGAAACGTTTATTTATTTAACCATTTATGCACACACATATAAACAGACAAGAAGAAAGGAACAGAAAAATACGTACAAAGGCAATGCTTATTTATAAAGAAATCTCTTCCAGCATACCTGCGATAGGAAAGTATACAAAAAGAGATGTAGACAACGTGTGTAACCGTATAAGAGAAAATAAAAAACATAAATCAAAGAAGAAGAAAAAAAACAATTCACTCATATCAATTTAAACAACATACAATATGAGAATACGAACGAACGGGTTCGGTTACGGTATCGATTTTCATTTCGGATATCCGATAGTTTCGGTTACGGTTACGGAGCTCCTTAACATCCCTGTACTATCCATCTTTACCTACGTCCTGCTTGGATAAAGAAAAAATTATGAGCCATAAAAAATAAATACGCATACCTACCTAAGGGCGGATTTCCACCATTGAAACTGAACGCGATCAGCATATCTGAACTGCGTACAAGAAAGAGCTTTCAGCACAACAATGATTACACTAACTGCTCATGAATTTGAAATTGGCTCTGAACCCCTGCATTCTTATAATCTTGTATTTATTTGCTTGTAACCATATAGGTACAGAATTATGACAAACAAGTGGTTTGCAACCTGCAATCATTCAATTCAACAGGATACGTTACGGCATGTAAACTACATAGTCCACTAAGTATTAGTAAGTAACAGAACATGGTTCATTAGCTCCTTAGTGCGCAGTCGTTAAGTCAAAGTTAATTCGGTAATGTTAGTAGTTAGCTGACTAACAGACTCGGGTTATTTGTAGTTATAGCTAACTGCCTACTAAGTATTGTAACTTATGAGTTACGGTAACATGACGGTTAATGTTTGTTGGCTGCTCTAAATATGGTACCCATGAGGAATGGTGCTACCCAACATGTTAATGTATGTAAGTGTAACTGTGGAGTTTCTTGTCCATTCTTCTCCATATGAAACTACCTTTTGGAAGGGGCAACTAGAATCAATCCTAACTAATATTATAGAATACAATAGACGCGGATATATTTAGTAACCTGTTCCGCTTAGCTATTTAGAAAGAGCCATAAAAAACCATGAATGAAATCGACACGTGTTTCACCTCTCAACGAGGCATCCTCAGGATGACGATTGATTTGTCGCGAACTTGCCAGGCGTGAAAAGTCAATAAACTAATATTATAAATGCGAAAATGAGTTTGTTTGTTTATTTTTTTGTTTGTTACGCTTTCACACTACAACGGCTGAACGGATTTTGATGAAATTTGGCACATGGATAGACTATGACCTGGGTTCGGATATAGGATACATTTTATCCCGATATTTTCATAGGATCGAGACTTATGCGAGTGAAACCGCGGAGCACAGCTAGTTCTATATATTTTCTTGTGATTTTGACGTTCAAAAGTGCCTTGAATGTGACTGTGATTTGACTTTGTAGTCTTCATCCATAGAGTTGGTTAGATTAGCATATTGCTATGTTTTGCTTCTGCGCTGCTGTTGCAGGTTGAATTTCCGCAATGAAAATTATTTATTTGGTCTGGTCTAGCAATATTTATCTATCTGTCTATCTAATTACTTTTCTAACACCACACCTCAGATAAATACTTTTCCCATAGCTTCGACACTATCGAAGCTAATAATTGAAGCAATTAAACCACTTTGGCATAGCTTTATCTCACTTAGCACAAGATAGCTCTCATCGACTGGGGCAATTAAAATTGCTCGCAGTTCTGTCTAAGCTTTATCTGAAGAATAGGCTTAGCTAAGGGGCTTGCTAGACTCGATTAGTGGTACCTGTAGAGTACGTGTAGTAATCAGCGCAATCAGTGCTTATGTTTGTAGACATGGGGAGGTAAATAATTACTATTCAAATGTTCCCAATAGGGGTGCTCTGGGTAAGCACAGTTGGATAGAAAATGTATACAACTTTATAATTACTTTAATTATCCGTAACTGAGTGAGTGAGCTAAGAGGATTATGAGCTTTTTAGGAATTCGCGAGCAAAAGTTATTTATACACTATCCTATGAGGAGTTCGTGGCTAAGTAATAACAGCCACACGGGTCGATTCATCAGGTTAAGCTACGCTTACCGGGGTTGGTCCGTGGATGGGTGACCATCTTTACATAGATACCGAAACTCCTCCGTGCCTCGAAAAGCACGTTAAGCCGTCGGTCCCGGCTGTCATTCGTGGCTCTTTGACAGTCGTTACGGGTCATTAGAAGCCCGAAAGTCTGACTACCAGTCTTACCAAGGGGTATCGTATTACCTAGTTACTGGGTTGTGGAGCTCAAATAGGCAGATGCTCCATGTACTGATATTCAGCTGCATACGGTTAAACTGGAAGCCGACCCCAACATAGTTGGGAAAAGGCCAGGCAAATTGACTATAATAGTATTATGAGACGTAAGCTTGCTAATATGTAATAGAAAAACACCTTACCCACCCAGACAATCTTGCCTACACACATACACACCTAAAATGATGTATTGTGGAATCGTCTCTTGATCTACGAATAAGACGATTTGATACCAAAGAAACACATAACAATAATAACATGTTCTATATCTGCGTAGGTAGCAACAATAGCCTACAATGGCCTTCACGTGATTACAGGACGAGAATCATTATCCAACGCGAGCGGCCTCCACTTCATGTCTTATCATTAGGAGTAGCGGTAACCAGAGATTAATGTACCACTCCCAATATATATGAATTTGGAATACAACATCATAAATTATATACTAGATTGGTTATAAGAGCTCTTATGGTCGATAAATTAACAGAAATGTTTATTTTAGTATGAAAAACGGATGCAATGCATTAGAAAGCTTGCCAAATATTGATGTTTATTTTGTTTTAGTCATTCATTTATTTAATAAGACAGCATAATTTCGGTCATTCACATGAATTGGACGATGACATTAAGTTAATTAAAGAAAAATATGCATGTTCCCACGTATTTTTTTAAGTTATTAATTAGGCAATTTTGGAGATAATTATCAAACTAATGTCTTATTTTTTGCTATCTTTAAAATCTACAACTTATATTTTATGGGACGAACTTTAATGCAGTATTTAAATAGGGAAATTAAAATCTACTGGTAGGTATCATAAAGAGCTTTGCCAAATAATTTTACTCAAAGCCGATACCATCGATGCCTGTGTAATCGTCTCAATAGAATGATACGAAAGAGTACCTACTTCCTCTTGAATAAAATAAAACTAACTCTACACGCAAGGCCAAGAGTAACGACCAATATGGTAATAAACTTGAAATGCAATAAAATATATATGAAGAGAAGAGACTGGAGATTATGAAATACAGATATCGCTGAGCAACTACCAATAGTCATGTATTTTGTAACTATATGCAACTGTAACGAAATTAAAATTCCGGAACTCCTTTCACAAAAGCTTATGTAGGTAAAAAAAAACTAAAAGCAAAAAAAAAATGACCTTTTCAGTTTTTGTAGTTTCTAAAAGTTTACATAAGAACACGGAAGAACTTTCAGCTAATATCTAAAATCGGAGACACCGGCTGACCTGTCTAAGTGCTGTCTCAAAAAAGAAGTTGTCAAAAACAGGATGTATGGATGTAGGATGTTCTTTTTTAATTCCTAGAACACAAGTCAGGTCAAAAAGCGTTATGAATAATTCAATTTTTTATCTCATCAAAATTTACTGTACGATCTGTGTGTAAGTACATACCCAGATTTAAAATAGTAGGTAATAGCCCGTCCCTGCTTCGAACGGGTTCAATGTCAAAACATCGAGATTCCTGTGCTATATCTAAGTATATTAATATATTCTACACAAACCTTTCGGAATAAATGCTCTAAATGATGGTAAAAACCGGAGTATACATCATAGACAAATACGAAAAGCGACTTTAATTTACAATAGTAAAGATGAAGATGGTGCATTTATTTAATTCCACGCAAGCAAGAACGGCGCCGCGGGCAAAAACTAGTACTCCATCCTCATAGATATGACGGAAACGAACCACGCATTAAATAAAGGATGGTGTTATGCAGGACGTATCCACAAGTTATCCGGGATGACAACAGCAATGTGCCCCGCGGTGAGCCGCCTTTGTCGGCCTGCCCCCGCGCATCGCGCATCGCGGCCACAGTAATTAGCGATCGTTCATTAATCACGCCTTTGTGTAGGAGGCAGAGTAAAAGACTTTTGACATTAAGATTCAATTATACGGTTATTGGAATTTAGTGGTACATATTTATTTACTTATCATCATTTTACAATTTCTGAAAATTAACATTTGTATACTAATGCTATTTATTGGCTTAGCTTTATTTTATTTTCACAAAAACATCAAACATAAACATTATCAATACATACTCTTTTTTTCTACAACTAATCTACAACATTTTTCTTCTAATCAACTAGATTTATCAATAACTAGCTTCAGCCCGCGACTTCGTCCGAGAACCTTCCTCAAGAATTGGGCTATCCAAAGCAAAAATATATTTTTTTAATACGACTGGTAGTTCTGGAGATTACCGCCTATATACAAACTTACAAACAAACAAATTTTACCTCTTTATAATATTAATATAGAAAATTAAATTACAATCAAAAACAACGCCAAAAAGTCGAATCGACTCCATAATTTATAATTCCAATCGTGAAACTAATTTACGATTCTCTATTTTTACACCTGTTAGTGGTACAATATGATGCTTAAAACGTCGGCTTTTTAATTACTTTTTTAATTGCCGCATTACGGTATTTCAGTAATTTGGCAAACATGTCGCGTTATTTAACCAAATTAGATTTTATCTACGAAATATTTACTGTAGAGGTCATTGAACTTGTGCTCTGTGGAATGTGAAATTAATTAAAGGACGATTCGTATGATTATCTCATTAAGTATGTGGATAAAGGCCTTATGTTAGAAGATTTATCATAATTATGACTTAGATACGGTTATATGTATACAATACAATTTAAATAATCATAGAAAGGCAATTCCTTCGCTAACGGTATGAACTTTAAGCAATTTAAATCTATCCAACTGTTCTGACAGAACACGGTAATCGTTTTACGTTTGTTCGACCATACGCCCATCCGCCATTTATATACATACGCCACATTTATATACGCCATTTATGAAGCTGTAAACTTAGGTATCCAATACCTAACGGTCAATAAGCTATGGCAGGTGATCATTATAGGTATTACTCAGTAAAAGGCCTTAATAAACAAGGTTGGTAATGTCTTAATCAAAAGGCATGGCAGGTGTTTAAAAAAACAAAAGAACTTCAATATAAAACAATAACCTCAAAGTACTGACTTCGTCTCCAAAGATACTGATTCATTCAGACGAGTTACGAGACGAGCATTTATACAAACAACAATTATAGTTACTGTCAATAAAATTTTATGGCTATTCAAACATGAATAACAAATTATTTAAATTAATATCTATGACTAATTAATACACAGATGAAAGCACGTACATGTTTAGCATGCAAAAGCGTTGCAAAATCGGTAATGAAACTGTGGATGGATATAATTGAATGATTTGCACCGCTTTCCAAATAGTTGGGGATCCAGACATGTTTGATAGTCTATACCTACTGCTCTGATTTATAGGATATAGTTATCAAATCAACTTTCAAGTCAAGTACAATAGATTTCTTATGTCATTAGACGATGGAACAGAAAATAATGCGGTAAATAAAAGAAAAGATGTTACCGTCCGCGAAATTGCAACGGTCGTGGCGCGGCACACCTCTTAATTGGAAAGACAATTAGAAACCGTCTGAGAAGTAAAATAATGAATTCCCATATCAATACTGAAAAGCAGTATTAAACAATTTTCAGATTCAAATTCAAATTCAAAATATTTTAATTCACATAAACCTACAACTTATGAAACGTTAGAAGCTAGGTAACAGATGACCTTATAGGTACTCAAGAATTAAACGACATCCGCATTGACCGAATAGGAACCAATAATACAAATAAAAGCCGAAGGTATCGGCATCTAAAGAATCCCTAATCGCTTTTAAAGATGCGACTTTCTAAACTATGTGGAGGCGGCATTAAAATCGCATAAAAGCATCTACAACTTCGATCATGTGACGCGCAAGTCGCAAGTCGCATCATATGAATTTTATCAGCTGACTCGTCCTCTCACTTTCTGCCGGCGCGGGCGCGTGGGATAACACATAACAAGCTTTTATGATCTATTCTATTGAGACGCCCGCAGCTGCCCAATCCAACCACTTTTACTTTCTGTTTCATCTTAGTTGAAGAGGTAAAACACTCGCCATGACATCACCGTATTACATGAACTGCAATGGTCAGACAGTTAATTTTTGACCACATTTCGACCATTGAAGCCCAACTCTCTAAGATTACTTGAAATAATTTAGAAAGTACATCGTTGCGTAACTTGAAAGACGCGCTTAATCAATATCTGTACATACAGTAGATGTTACTCGCTGCAAAAATGCCATTTCATTTGAAATGTGTATTGTACCGAGACTTAATTAGTCTGATGACTGCCATATAATTTCGCTTTCATTATTATTAATATTAGCGTAAGGCAGACGACAGTGTACTTATCTGATGATGGTATCTATTGATGTAATCGCGGCAATGCGTGTGACGTGACACGGATCAATGTCAACGATGTCACGTCGACTAGATGGTACACAATACTGGCTTTGTTGTTCTATCAGTTCTAGTTGTCTTAACTCGTTGATGTACAATGAAAACAATTCGTGTAACGATGCGTTTTGACATGAACAATTGTGTAAGTTACAATAGTTCTTATAGAAAACACTGCATTGTCTGAGTTCACGGTCTGCCAATACGGTCTTGTTAATCCCTGAGAAGTGATATAATTGAATGATATCTCTTGTGGGATTCTAGTTATATGTACATTTCTTTTATTTTACTATAAACCCAAACTAACTGAGAGATGAATGTGCTATTGTGTACAAAAAAACATACCTAAGAAAACGCTGTGTGGGGCAAAATTCGTATTTTTATTCAACGCTACAGTTAAATATGGCTGGTTCTCACAAAAAAAAATACATAAACTTGTCACACATAAAATCTTTTTAGAACATGAAATTAGTATGTAGTACCTACCATATTAAGAAATTAAATAATTAAAGATGCTTTATTCGTCATCCATTTTAAGCCACAATTCATAATAAATTACTTATGTAATTCTAAACACGCCGCCGCGCCGCCTAGATATTAATCCCGGTACAAAATAACCCAGTGTCCTTTCTATTTGATTTCTCCTCCGTCACGTGAGCCGAACCTTCACTAAAGACCGAATTCCGTGTGATTACTTATACATTCTAACAAAAACATACAACGACACGCTATAACAAACAATAACTTGATTATATCACCGAACCAACGATCTCCCTTATTGAATTATAAACATCTTAACTGTCTTTCTATTATTGTGAAATGTTAACTGTTCCAAATTGCATCGCGCGTTTAAAATTAAATTACGGTACAATTAATACGTCATACGTAACATAATCTCCCGATTACTCGGGAATTCTCTTCTAAGAAGTGTTTGTAAGGTATGCACCGAGTCCTGAGATACTGCATACATGAGCATGAATATCATGGCAGGAATCTAAATGTAATGAGATAGTTTGTGGGTTAGATGCAGCGCTAGTGCCTGAGAATAATACCCTGCCTTTAGGGCATAACTTTAATTCTGCTGGCAACCACGAACGAGTTTATAGTCATGCGAAGTTGAAATGAAAGCAATCATAAATTGGCATTAGGTCTGAAGGAAATCATTAAATTAAATTGAATGCATATAAAACTTGCCTAGGTTCGAGAAAGTGTGAATGTTAGGCTACAATTTAAAGTGTAAATCGCAGCCTAAAACATTTTGGTGAAGTGGTCTAGATAAGTTTTCTTTACGATAATTTAATGCTAAGTTACACATTTTGAACAACATAATTTATACTATGTTAATCTAGGCAAAATAAGAATGAGAATATCGGACATCAAAACATTTAAACAAATTAACTACTAACGTAACTAAGTGATCTAAGATCGTGTTTAATAATAATATCACACTTTCTACATTCGCAAAAACTCGTAAAATAACTAGTTAGTCAAGTTGAAAGTTTGTTACGTCACGGCTCGTTGGAGAACCTAATCATATGTGTATCACGCTGATAATATACGCATTTCTATAAAAAATCGATCTCCTCAACGGTCCATTGTTTGTCGGTTCATTTACATGATGAATCGACATTAAATTTTGACGCTTTCAGATTTTTTGCTGATTTCGCGCAGCGCTGCGTCCGACATAAACAAATTAATAGTCAATCGGGATCCAATCTAAAGTAGATCGCATCTCTGATATCTTCATATCTCGCCACACTCAATTACTGGCAACTGCTTAAATTAATCAACGCTATTCACGTGAGGTGTCGGTGGTTTTTTCCCGACACCTCTCGGCTAGTTGTTTCCTCTCGTTAGTTTTATTGGTGATGCGAGCCTGGGGTGCTATAAATGGACGCCATTTATTATCCCTACAGCCAGTTTTTTTAAGGCTTATTTTAATTCATGGCACACAGATATTTTCCCTATTCGTTTTGTATACTTTTATAAGGGCGTCATGCAATTATTTACAATATAAAATGCATTTGTGCATTGATATTCTATTAATACAACCGACACTTATTTATGTTACACTCGCATGACTGTTTTGACACTTAGACAAAGTATCTTCACGGTAAAACATTTATCATTTCCCTGTGTTGATGAATACAGCTTTTTGTAGAGGATCAATTTGCTTGCTCTTGTCACTTGTACTTTCAAAAGATATAAATTATTTATTCTGTGATTGCGTGCCGACAATCTGCATAATGTAAGATTTTCTTTTACACATTGTTTCAGTTCAGTAGAGCAGTACCTACTATGAGTGTTCATTGGATGCGTAACTTGGATTTTGACTAGCCCTGTAAAATTTTAATACTTCTTTTTTATACACGCTACGATTAAGGTACCAAACAGCAATAGTTACACTACAGGGGATATTATTGCTACACGTCACATTACAGCCGCTACACTGTTCGCTACGCCGCTACACTGTCCGCTACGCTGCTACCATATTCTGATTTAAAAGAGTGTCCGTGGAGTTTCTTGCCCGTTCTAGGTACCTACTAAGCTTTGGAATGGGCAACTAGCTTCATCTTTCTGACTGACCGACCCATTGACAATTCAAACGTGCCTGTAATTGGTTTATTTGAAATAAATGCTCTGAGTTTGAGTTTGCTACACTACACGCTACGAAGACTGCTACGCTACACTGATGTGCTACAAGCATGGCTACGCTACACTGATGTGCTACAGACATTGCTACGCTACACTGATGTGCTATTGGCATGGCCACGCTACACGTTGCTAGTAACAAATAATTACTCAAACGTCGCAACAACTATCAGCACTTGATTTTATTTAAAGGACAGCGCAATTCGTACTTGTCACTTTTTAATACAAAACCGTCTGTATATTTTAGATCGCCTTCGGTTGTGTCGTGCTTAGATAGTTAGCTTGAACGCGGATGATTCGGCAGACATTCTAGCTCCACATTACTATCAATAGGGTGCACTGACTCCTGTCGTAACTACTTAAGTTTTTTGTCACTTTTTTCCGCTCAATCGGCTGACATTGACATGACGCGTCCATGTAACATTAACGCGCGAAACCAAACACTTCGCGATATTACCCGTCACAATATTACTATGAAATCTGACATGATCAACAACACCTTTTTGTAATCAACCGTTAACTCGCCTATTAGTCAGATGTTAGTCTCAACTAAATATGTTATTATGGTGTCCATTACAAATTGTAGATTCAGACGCGCTTAATGAATATTTATTATTTATATAGCGTTGGCGTAATTTTATGATATTTAAGTCATTTAAATGGAGCTAAGAATCGCATAGTGCTCGTTCATTTTATGGTTTCACGTCACGCTATGTATGGATAAGTTTCAATTTGTTATATTATATTTAATATGATTTTTATTACTATTCAGCAATAAAACAAAGTTTCTGACTGGGTGCTTTTACTGACGTAAATATGCGCTACAACTTGCATCCCTATATATGCAATTTGTAAAATCATTGGTTTATATACTTTTTGAGTTGTAAGCGTACTAATATGTCGTTGTGTGGTACACACTATTGTTTATTTTTATTTTCAGTGTGTTATTTGTGTTTGGTGTTTCACGCACTGTGTCCAAATAAATGTTTTTCTTTCTTTCTTTCTTTTCGTTGTATGATACCACCATATCCGTATTCTACAATCGGTCTCGATAAAAAGTCTCATTATCAGATCACCATCACCAGCCTCCAATAGTCCCAAGCCACACACAATGGGCAATTTTTATACCAGAAAAACTCAATTACATTTTTGCCTATGTATGCATATGACTGGTCTATTATATGTATTAGTACAGTTAAGTACCGGCGGCGGCCGTCACTTGTTTTTTGCTAAGATTAAAACAAAACATGACATGACAAGGCACATCATTTGTCACAATTAGTCGAACCATTTGCAGGATCACAAGGTTACAAGTGATTACTGTTTTTTTTATTATATTTAACGTTACCCTTGACAGATATGAATGACTAATATTTTTTGGGATGAGTGATGCGATGGCAATATTGTAGATGTACTTTTTGTGTTATACGTTAGGCCATTTTAGTCATTATTCGTGAGGTCATGGTAGTGTCACTTAATGAGCATTATTATTCAATAAACTAAACAAAATTCAAAATTTATTTCGACCTTCTTGATGAACCTTGAATTGGGAACGTCAAGTATTTGCTGAATTTTCAGCCATTTTCACAGTAAAGTCAAGTTATAAATTATAAACACACAATCTTAAATCAGTTTACTCCAATCAACCAACAAAAATATTTATTAATATTCGGTTAAATTAATCGGAAGAGTAGTACATGACTTTCGACATATTAATTACTTATTTGAAGAGAATATTTAATTATCAATAGAACACGCTTAATTTCCACCTATTATGGTCTAATTAGGCGTGTACATTTCCGTCTTATGTAATGGGTATGTAAGGCTGTTTAGTATAAAGTTTTCTGTGACGATAAAAGGCATTAAGTGGCGATCTTCCTTCGTCGCTCGTAACAGTCAATTAAAGGAAGAGTTACTCCGTTTTAGTCACGTTTGAGGAGCAAACGAGACTGTTAGAGGATTTAGAAATGAAATGGAGATGAAAGAAAGAAGCTTTAAGCTTTTTTAACCGACTTCCAAAAGTAGGAGGTTCTCAATTCGACTGTAAGTTTTTTTTTTTTTTTGTATGTTTGTTACGCGATTACTCCGCCAATTATGAATTGATTTTGATGATTCTTTTTCGTTTGGTAGATCATACTTCAGAGGTGGTCCCATATAAATTTTATTAACTTTGCTTCGGTGGTTTTTGAGTTAGCTTCAATAATACGTATTTTTTCCCACTTAGTATGTGGATGATATGATAACTTTCTGTCACTGTTATTTACATAGCAGGTAGTGGTATTCGAATTTGTGTGGGGTAGGAACCACAACAATAAAAACTGAAAAATAAAAAAAAATCCAAAAAAAAACAACCGGCTGTTGTTTTTTTTTTAAAAAGTTTTTTCTACGAAAATATTCAGAAAAATCTGGGCTTTGAGACTTGTTATTGGAGAGAACGATCCAACAGTAGACAACTATAGTCTGACGAAGATTTCTAAATAAAAATGCATATTTCATTCAGCAAAGCTGTTTTTTTTTTAGGTAGGGCTTCTCGTGGTTGACTACTACACTTAAAACCTCCAGCCAGGGGTTATTCAACTATGCTAATTAAAACTAGGTAAACGCTCGCTGAGGGTACCCCATGTGGGGTACGAACCTCGGCTTAGGGCGTCAACCGGGAGACGCCACGGCGTCCTCACCTTCCGCCTGACGCAGGTCCTCACCGGACACGGCTGCTTCGGGAGGTTCCTGTTTAGGATAAGGCGGGAGGAAACACCCGGGTGTCACCATTGTGTGGAGGCAAATTTCGCGCCCTCACGCCCCTAACCGCCGCAGGAGGAGACGCCCGGGACGGGAATCGCGAGCCGATTTCCGGCCACCGTAGGCGCGGGCTTGCGGACGGTGAGCAATGGGTAGCTCGCCGTCCAATAAGGACCAGGCCCGGGTCGACGGCGCGTTGTGTTCCACGCGCGCCTCAAAGAGATGTCAGCAGAATTGACGAGGTCCGTTAGGGCCAATGCCTGCCGGGGGTTCGAAGAAAACCGATAGGGAAATCGTGGCCCCCGGCAACAGGGCAACCGAAGGACCACGGGTGGGTTTTAGTCAGTAAGAGTCTGACACGTCCTCCCGCTCCACCCAGAGCGGGAGAAGTTATTTGATAATTTCCCACACAAAAAAAAAAAAGGGCGTCAACCAAGGGAGGACCTCAAGGATGGGACGGGCTGGGGTAAAGCTGAATGGACAAACCTTAGTATGCAAACAATCACAAATAATAAAAGTTCGTCCTAAATTTATAACTTCTTAAAAGGTTTTAGTACTAACTCTTTCATTTGATCTCAAAAAGGTCGAGTGTAAATATTAATATTCATCATCATCTACCTGGCCTTTTCCCAACTATGTTGGGATCGGCTTCCAGTCTAACCAGATGCAGCTGAATACCAGCATTTTACAAGGAACGACTGCCTATCGGACCTCCACAACCCAGTTACTGGGTCAAACGATACCCCTTGGTAAGACTGGTTGTCAGACATTCGGGCTTCTGACGACCCGTAACAACTGTCAAAGATCGCGTGTAAATATTAATCTTATAGGTGCAATAAATATTTGGAATTTTATTATTAAACTTGTGTGCCCATTGAACATCTTTAGCTAACTAGAGATGGGTTCAATGACAAGAAATTAAGAGGTTCCTTTCATTAATAATGTGTGTCAACCAATTCATCAGGGAAGTGTTGCGATTATAATAATTTCCCTTTTGACCGTTATTTGAAACAGGCATCTAAAAGTCCTCGGTGGCGAAGGACTAGGTATATTTTGCATTAGTCAAAAGTCAAACTATTAGCAATAACCAAATAACCACATAAATCACGACAGAGAATTTAATAATAACCCTTTTAACAGCTCAAGCTAAGCTACACCCAATGCGTGTATTCCTTTCGTCTCTTACAATAGTTGAACGGTGATTTGAACCCACGACCCTTAATTTGCCTTCCAATACCTTAGATTTATAATGGCTTTATTGAACCATCTTTTACACTTCACCGACAATGTTAATTAATTAATTTCTGCTAATTTAACAATAACTTATGAACAGATAAAATAGTAACAAAGTTAAGTGTTGCGTATTATCGTGAGAGCATCGGACTTGGCTGTAAAAATATTTATTATAGTGCGAAAGTTTCATTTAAATTAAAAGAATACGTTATATAATTATCATTTTGTACAATAGGCGAGTAAAGGAAATGAAATATGTGACATAACAGTCGTTAAAAGTAATTGGACTTTGAAAAAAGCTGCGAATAACAAAGCCAAGCAAATGACAAAATAAATAAGCTGATGTATAAAGACACGCGTTAAATGACCACCTTTAAATAGTAATTGTAGGGCATTAAACACACAATGTCACCCATCGGCATGTGCCGGGCGCCCGCATTTTTCTGAATGTTCATGAAAATCGAAAAATAACTTTGAAAGGGGTCTATCTTGTTTTTTTTTTTTCATTTTTTCTCTTTTTTTTTCTATTTCCCCATGATTTTATGAACGTACACTTTTGTTTTTTTTATAAAAAACAGGTTTTCTTTAGAAAAAAATGTTTTCACCTCCGTTTTTTTTTTTGCATAGTTGACAATTTTTTTATAAAAAGATATATTATAAAAAGATAAATTAGATAATCCGATAAAATAATTTATAAGCTTTTAGAAATTATAAACAGAATCCAAATCGAGCCAATAACATCGGAGATATGGCAAACGCTACTCAAAACATAAAAAAATATTGTCATGAAAGATAGACGGGGGGTCGGGTTGTTATTCAGAAAAAATCGGGCAGGCACATGCCAATAGGCGACCTTGTATACATATAAATTTTACTTAGTCCATGAAACAGTAAATCGAAATCATATCCTACATATCAAAAATAAAGAAAAACAAAAATCTCTGTAAAAGCGTTCTCTTTCACATCTTACAAACAAAGCTCAATATTTCCGGCTCTTCCACAACCAATTCTAGCAAAGCAAACGCAAACACACAAAACTCTAATCATAAATTTTCTATATGCATACATTAATCAGTTTGGAAACTATAACTGTAACAGAAACAATAGGACCGAGACCAATGAACAACTCTAGATCCGGGCCCTTTGACAGTCCAGGGTACAGCTATCTAAACTCAGCTTAAATTAATGTACCAAGTATTTGAATTCAATACAATTTACAATGTACAGTCGAACAAAGGGATAGGTATACAAGCAGCTAACTAGCAACAATTTTTTTTTACTAGCCTGTCTTTTCCCACGAGAGGGGACAGAGAAGGCTTGTAAAAAAAAACAAGCAGGCTGTGAAAGATATTTTTCTTTTCAGTTACAATTTTTTTGAATGCTCGTTTTAGTCAAGTCATTTACAACACACTTTTGAGGTTGTTATAAGTTTAAAAAGTTGTGAAGCACTCAATAAAACATATTCAATACGAGCTTCTGCCCGCGCCTTCCTCAAGAATTGGGCTATCCAATACAAAAAGTATTTTTCAAATCCGACTGGTAGTTCCGGAGTTTACCCCCTACACATAAACAAACATACAAACAAACAAATGTTACCTCTTTATAATATTAGTATAGATTGGCAGTATAGTGGAAAGACTGGTGAAATGTGGGTGGTACTACATACATTTCTGTCTCTCCCTTCGAGGAATACAGGCGTGATGTTCGTGTTTAGTGGTAAGATAATAATATTTTTGCCTGTATGCCAAACGGTTTGTTTGACTATACTATTGTGATATTCCCGCTAATAATGCCGGTTACAAATGTTAGTTTGAGAACGATGCCACGTTGCATTCAAAAGACTTCAACGCGTTTTCTCAGGCGTGAATGGAAGGAAACATGAAAAAACACTGCTTTGATACGACTGATACCTGGGCTTTTTGCAAAGAACTGTTTAATTAGATTGTTTTTTTTAATTTTATATTTTGGCTAAGTGGTTTTTGTCATCGATAGACATTTGAAAATCCAGGGGATTACTAATGTGTGGCCCGATTAAAACTTGAACCTACACTGGCACCCATACTATTCAAATCGGAACACTGTAATCCTTAGCAATAGAAACAATGCGAAGGCCGTCACACGGAGCTCGACTATTACAAGAAAACTCATACTAATCGAACCAAAGGAAATGAAATCTTGTCTATGGGAACTTAGTGAAATACAGTCACCGTTAGGAAATGCAACTACAAATACGTGTACAGTATTTATCCGTTAATACATACTTATAACGGAGTTTTTGTCAACTTGTTTCTTAATTGGATTATCCTACAATGCAACCTTCCGCTGCACCTCGAGCACGCACGGTACGCTCTGATTAACATTTGTACACGCGAAAACAAACTTTACTTTTATTGTTTTAAGATTTGATTTCCGCTGAAAATTCCGCGTCATGTGAAACAAACTATAATTACATACTAAACAATGCTAAGAGCAATGTTTAAAAACTAGGGCTTGAGGAACTCACGCGAAATACGGCCTTACCAACACTTGCGGTTGATACGGAGACATCTACGTGCCTCAACTGTTCCATACAGACATATGCAGGACTAACGCTGGGGAACGTGTACCTCTTCGTCGCCTTGTGGATTCTTACAACACGCATTTTATGGGACTGGATATATTTTGTTTATCTAAGCAATTATTTAAGAAAATGGCTCTGGATATTTTGTTAAGCGAATAATTTAAGTTAAAGTAAGCTAAGCTAACACAGCAATATTGTGGCAGCGACTTTTGTTTTATTTTTATTATTTTTTATCACTTGTCTTCAGCACTTCTTTTAACCTTTTGTTAAAACGTGGACAATGGTGTGGGTTGCATGTTTGTTAAATCTTAGTTTATTTCTCTGTAATTTGTAGCATGTAACTGTTTTTTGTCCCTAACAAATAAATAAAATAAAATAAAAAAAATAAAAAAAATCTACTTTCGTCCTGGTTTACGAAAACGAACCTTATAGTGAAAGAAACAGAGGGTATTATTGTTGTGGGTTGTTATCGCAACGCTTGACTGCGGTTTCCGCAGAATGCCATTGTATTGCACTGTCATCCTAGATATATGTCACTGTTATAAGATCGACGGTGGCGTGACACGTCCGCCAGCGTGCAAAGATAACGCTGATACGTTTGTTTACCGTCACGCTAGCACGCTACGGGATGTGGAGTATAGCACAAGCAGGCTGATTCACCTTGAGATGTCTTAGCAGATTATGTGTCCCCATAACATATCATTGTGTCCTTAACTAAACATGTGCAGCGATCGATCGTTGGTGCCAAAATTAGCATGCTCGACAAACGCACAGATATTTACATTTCTTATCATTGTGCACACTAAGTTAATTTTTAAGACAGGTAGGTATGCATTTGTGAACATGAATGCCACTCATAAAAGTTATAAGTTATTATGTAAAAAGCTTACGTAAATACTGCTATTTAACCGTATCTGATAACCGACTAACCGTTGATGCAGCGAAAGCCAAACACATCAGCAATTTCTACATGCAAAAAAAAGCTAAATGTGTAACCACTAAAACTGAAAGTCTGAAAGTTATTTGGGGAACGACAAACGACTTTTTTCTGAAAGCTTATTCATATAATCTTTTAGCCATTTAGTCTTATGAATTGGCTCCTATGATTGATATTTTAAGTTAACTTTTCAGTATTTCAGTAGTTGTTCGCTAATGGTTTGTAAATTGTTTGCAATTACTGAAATTATTCGTACAATTATTTTGCTAATACCTAACTAAGTTTATGGTTTAACTACACTTTACTTATCTTTGTATTACGTTCGTTAAATTTATTTTCTATATACTTTTTTCGTGAATGAGCGAATTATTATAAACTAGCTTTTGCCCGCGGCTTCGCCCGCGTGGATGTCGGAAAATATAGCCACGGGAACGTACTACCGGACAGTACCTATTACATACCTAATAGTCCAGGAAAAGGTTATTGACTCCTACCGCTGCGCTTCAACCATAATTATTTTGTTACGCATAATTTTGAATCTGTGATATCTTTTAAACTATTCATTTAAATGTCCAATTTAAATAACATATTTTATTGGATAAGGATTAATATGATACCGGTCAATATAGCTTCGGAAATAACAATGGAATTTTTATCAAATTATATGCCATAGACATATGCCATCGCAGATTTTTTTTTAAGATCTTTAATCCCGTAGAACATAAATTTGATGTATCTGTAACGGTTTACGCGGAGCACGCCAGTAAAACTCCCAGTCGGCATGATTTTTTCCGACATCTTCGACAATAGTCGCCATATTTCAACCAATTTACACAAAACCTTAATGAATTATACATTAAAACCTTTCGCAAGAATCAAGAATCGCTCCGTCCATTGGTGAAAACCGTTTGAAAATCCGTTCGGTAGGTTTTGAGTTTATCGCGTTCGTCAGACAAACAGACAGACGCGGCGGGGGACTTTGTTATATAACATGTAAGGATAATGTTTAGGTACCTTGAGATCTCCTTTAAAAGTAAATAAACAATGAATCCTCGGTCTCAATTAAGTCTTTATTCCGTTGTTATACCCAAGTTATTGAAGCCAAATCATATCCTCCGAATTTCAATTGTATTAATCCGACTACGGAAGAAATACATCACTGGAAAACCCATAACATAATATCTTTAGCAGCATTACAGTTTGTCACCTCGTCAGACGACTTCGCGTCATTGTATCGGCCGCCGCGCCGAGTTCAAGGTCATACATAAATTATTATTTCCCACGGCCCTTACAGCGACATCGCATTCAACATTCATAAAAACGATTGCAACCAACTGACCCATTCATTTTTTAATGTTACAGATCAATAACCACAAAAAACGGTATTTTCGAACACATTAAAAGTCTCTGTGATCTCAACAACGCATACTTTCACGGAAAATCGCCGTTTAGACCCAATACGGCGTAAACGACAAAAAAAGTAAAACGGGCCACTTTCCGAGGCGTCATCCATCCATAGGATGTTATTGTTCTCCACACGATGCTATACAGAGTGTTCGAAGCACGTGGATTGAATACGAGCAAGTATTTGCTGTCATATTAACCTGATTGAGAATAATAAATGATGGGGTATCTTAACTCAGTGCGTGTTCTTCCACAATTAACTCCGTAATTCTATAGTTTACATACAATTTGCGTCTGTGGTCGCGATTAGACTCGTTTGCTTTGAATGTTGGGATTAGAAGGATGTGTCAATTTGCTGCCAACCGTGGAGGCTCTACTATTTCTCTAGATGTATTCAATCTGCCAGGGTTGTGCTTCCGCGATATTTCGATTGATTTATTATTCTGAGAATTGTATGCCATACTTAGGGGCTCGGTACATAAAGATGTTGCGGCTCACTTACAAAATTAAAAATATATTTTTTTATGTGAGCTGCAAGTAGGTAATAAATCACGCAATGGTTTGCATTGTGCCATTGCGTTTATTAAAACAATAGTCGGATAAACACAAAAATATAAAAATTTCGCTATCCCGTTTAAAATATCCTGACTCAAGAATTTTTGAAAACTGGCGTGTATACCTAAATGTTTTCAAAATTACATTCTTAAATGTCAAAACTTTCATCGTCGCGAGAGCGGTCGGTATTTGTCCTGGTGCCACACTTGCGGGGCACGCGCACGCGCACCGAATATTTACCACATTCAGAATACACTTCATACGAAACGTCATTAACACGAATGACAATCAGTTAAATAGTAATAAATGTAGAAAGTCATGCGAGCTTTCTTTGCGGTTATCAAATTTGAATGTAATTCAATGTGAGAGGAGAGCAACTACTGGACATTCAGTAATTTGCTCTAACACCTCCATCCGCCGCACGGAAGCACATTGTTGCCGACCTAATAGCCGAGTTTCACACCAGACGATTACCCATAGACAGACAACGTAAACGATAGATACCACCGACCAACGAATATGGAACGGTAACTCTATTTAAGGCAACAAAAACTCCATTCATGTGCTGACCTCAACAAAATTATCTAACTGTTCGTCACTTAATTTCCGAACGCAGAGCACGTATGTTTCTTTACAAAACATCTATTAGGCGTTAGAATTTGAATTTTAAATTAGAGATAAAACAAAATAAACTGTAACTTTCTTGTATATACTGTAAAGACAAATTCTTTTGTGCGAAGTAGTTAGCTGTACGTGTAACGACATTGTGCAGACTTGAATAGATTTAAAAGTTTCGCATTGCTGCGCTCGATACAAAGGAACGGTCCTTGTTACAACGCGTAATACGGACAATACAATGCCACTTCTTTGCGATTTACCAAGATGTGTTGCGCGAGAGACGATCATTGTTTTTCGAACAATATGACGAAAATCATCAGAATCACTTGTCTTACATGTTTGCTCTGTTCTGTGTAGCATGATTTGTAAGGCACTGAATATGTAATAGAGTAAAAAGGCAAATTTTTAAAAGAAGTATTTTGGGTGCCCGCTTCCGATTCTGGCCATGCAAGATTTAAGTACCCACTCTCTTTAAAAAAAATATTTTACGAAAAAAGTTTAAGTTACTACTTTTAATTATCAAAGATAACGTTTAAAAGTATAACTTTTTTCGTAAAATATTTTTTTTCAATTTTGCGATTTCCATTCCACGCTCTTTGCTTTACCTACTTACTGGTAAAGCAAATAGCGTGGAATGGAAATCGCATGACTAAATTGGTAATGTTCTGAATTTTACTTCCTAGCAAGATTAGTAGGTTCAGCTCTCTGCTCTGTTCCTATTCAATGCCCGATTAGTCTAAACACACCTCACTAATAGCAAGCATGTCTCTTTCAAAGCTTGTTACGGAGACTTCTTCGTACCCCGGTTTTATATGCACTTGCAAGCTAGTGGTTCATGAAACTGTTACAAGCGGTCACGCCGCCGCCGCCACGTCAGCTGCCTATTAATTATTGAAGAATTGCTTTCCGATGCGAGGGAAGGAAGTGAAGCGTGGAGACGATAACTGTCGAGCGAGCGACGACCTAGACCTCACAACAAATACTAGAACAACAGACAGGAATACTAATCAAACGCACTAAAAATACTATGAATACAAATTACTTTTTCTGCACTTGAACTATAATGAGCAGGTACAGTTATTGCAAAACGCGGAGAATCTTACTCAATACATAAGTAATTAACGCTAGATTAAGTTATAAAATCAATGCCTAGTGGGATAAGGAAAAATCTCCAGCGCACGTAATTATTTTATTATACGAACTTCATCGCCATTGTTGACATTACGTGTGTGTTCGCCACGGTGGTGTTATTACAAAACTACTATAAAATGCTTGTAATTTTACCACAAAATCTATGTAATATGATATAATGGATGTTTGGAGAAAGTGCTGATGTAAGCGTGTTTTCGTGAAGAGGCAGCACTCGACAGCACTCGACATTCGCCTATATCCCGTTGGTGCAGAGAGCGTATCGACACTTGCTGCAATGGCTGTGATTGTATCCTCTGAGACCTAATGCCCGATTTCACTCAATTCGCGACTTGTTTTGATTATATGACATTAGTTGTATATACCATAGGATCTACTTAAATTCGTATGATATGAAAATAAAAAGTATATTTATTTTAATGTCACTACTCTCAGGAGACACATCTTCCATGACATGAGTTTTCACAAAACGGTAGTTTACCATAACAACTTTTCCTGAAAGTTAACAAGTTGAATCAAGACTAACTACAATGTTACTGAGATAGGAAAATTTCAATGGATAGTGAATGGTAAACTATAAACGAATGATTTATTTTGTAAATACATATTCAATAGTTTAGTATCTAGTAAATCTAGCAACTTGCAAAGCTTTATATCGGAAGCGCGGTATGCAGTACTGCTACCAGTATGTAATGTGATCACTTATTCATGTCCAGTATGAGCACAGAGCCACCTGCCTGCTTCGTGCCACTTGTTCTTACTACAACTTGGACAGAATAGCAAATAACTAACATTGTACACAGAAGTATTTCCCTAAACATTATACAACTCAGTCATTAGGATATGTAAGGTGTTAGGATAATAAACTTAACTACTTGTAGCTAGTCATTACTACGTTTACGTAATTACGGTAAAGATTTGTTAAAGGATTATGAAATACAGTTTTCTTGAATACTTATCAGCTCATTTGTTCGTAAATGGGTAGAATGTAGAGCGTTCATTCAGTCCCAAAACGGCATTCTTGCAATAATGATCATCATTTCAACCTTTCCCCGTCCTCAGTGATGTAATACGGTATTGTCATGTAAGAAAGATGCTAATAGCAAGAGGCTCATAAAAAGTGGCTTTCTTAATCAAATTAGATTAATGCCATTCAACCACTATTCATTCTTGCAAAAAATAAAAATAAACATAATGACTATCTGCCATGTTCTACTCGAGACATTGAGTATTTATAGCTCGAAATTAAGGTCATTGTAATTATTGAGATTTCTTTCACGCTCGTAAAACCCGAGAGATAACGAAGAAATCCGAAGAATCGCGAAGATGATGCGCTTGCGACGACAACGGCCGTCTCGCGACGCCGGCGCTGCTGTCGTGCAACTGGAGCATGAACGCAGTTTCTCGATGAGAAATATTTTGCTGATTGACGTGTATTGCTACTTGCAGCATGAGAGCGATGCTGCACTGAGATGCAATCCAAGAGCTTGTAAATGGAGTAGATAATAAATCAATGTTAATGGTGATGACTATCTCCTATTCCTATATGACGTGTTAATTAAATTTTGCGATTGTGTAAAGGAAAACAGACTGTGGTATGAATTCTGGAGCAACTGTTTTTGAAAATGGAATAAAGACCCGCTTGCATCAAATAATCATGTACGTTTGCCCAGCACGGCCCCTCAGAATTTGCATTTATGGTGTACACCATTGCAATGTACTCGCCTCTAGCAGTATATGTACCGATTTCTTTTTCAATGTACCTCTATACTTTTGAAGAAATATGCAAAAAAAGGTGGCCGTGCCAGCCAAACGCTTTCAGCACGGCCCCCCATGTAACTTGAATAATACATACCGTATTAACAAATGTCTATAACTCAAGAAATGTACTCTATTAATACGTTATATGTGCCGCAACAGTTATTGTGAATTCATAATAACAAATAATATATAGATGTGGATAAGGGGCCGTGCTGGAAAAAATCATTTTAAGAAATATCTAAAAAAGACAAAACATACTTAGCCAAAAACTATTAAAAAATAATTGAAGTTTAGCAAGTAACATATGTACCGCATTGATTTCTCATACAACTTGTTATATTGTGAAAAATAAATCTATTTTAGTTCATTCAGCACGGCCCTCTATAGTTGCCTATATCTTTTTAAATAAGCCGTGTATGTTTACAAAATTCGACTTCCTGAATAATATATAGGAGTACATTCCTTTCAACTAAATTGCAATTCTGCTGTATCAATACTTTAGAAGATAAATTCAATCTAAAATATACATACATTAAAACTGATGGGGTGACCATGATTCTACATGAAAATAGGATAAAAAATACTGCTTAAATTGAGTAAATCTTTATTAAAATAAACAAATCAACAATATGGTAAACTATATAAACGATAACTAGGTACTTATACATAATAGGTCGATAATCGTACAAGTGTCAAGTTAGTGTCGCTAAGACTACATAGCTCAAAGTCTTAAAAATCATACATTACAATAAAATCACAGATTCATTACATTTCACAAATTAGTTCGTTTACATGGAATAACAACCTATGTCTCAATAACACTACAGAGCTTAAAAATCTTAAAAAATCACAGATACGCGTTCAATAAATCATATTGATTGAACCTTACATTACACTAATATTAATTTGCATGAATCGCTTTAATTATTTGGTATAATCACAGGCAATTAATTAAATCCACGTAATCACAGATGTTTTTCAACGACTATAACAATTAGAATATTGTTCGTTTATGTTACTAATATTATGTTACCTATGGAATAATCATAGAAAAACTAGTACATAAATTAACTTATTAAAAGTAATCACAGATGACATTACAACAGTATTGACTTCTTATTAAACAGTTCACAGTTTCATATGCATATTTTTAGCAACTAGTCTTTACCAGATTCTTAAATAGTGTAAAATTAACTTTAAATTATTACAAAATACATGTATTTAAAAACCATGGCTCAAAAACATATTCTGGTTTCACTGTAATTACCAGAGCCGTCACTCGTAGGATCATATTCAGCAAACCGTGAGCTCCGCTCCGACGTGAAAGCGGAATATTCGTAAAAGTTATTATTTTTAGTTGTATTAAATATCACATATCACTCACTAAAACGTAAGTAAGAGTGTGTAAAAATATCGACTCCACTGTACTGTTGTTAATTTTCAAGGCCAAATCATCATAACATAGCCACAGATCATGGCTAAGCGTATGGCACTTATAATGGCCCAGAGTTCCCTCTGAATTCCCTACATATTCAATGGCACCAACGACACCATAAATTTGATTTTGAATATTAATAGTGACCGGGATATTACACAAAACTATTGCATCTGTTCCATTTAAATCAAAGGTTATAATCCTTTGTAATTTATAACTTGAAATGACAGTTCCACCGCAATTATTTTTACAAATTTGAGAAGTAGTTTCGATAGCAAGTGATTCTTCTAATGCCAAAATACCAAACGTGTTAATTATGTTAATATTCAAAGCTATAAAAGGTCTTATGATTTCTACATAATATTGACATTCTTCTTTTGTGCAAACTTTTATAAACTGAGCACTGTAAAATAACCACTGTTATGTCAATCCCGAAAGTCTGGCTCAATTTTTTTTCCGCTAACATGTTATTGCCGAAAAAACGGCCGCGTCAAGTTGTTCGGAAAAAGTCAACCAAACAGTACCGCAACTTTATGAAAGTTGCCATACAATTATACTAGATGGAGCTGTATTAAATTCCGTGTCAATTGGCAAAATGACTTTGTGTCCAAGCCCACATTTTTTTTGTGGAAAAAATGTTGAACGTCAAAATTCTATCTATTGCTAATGTGAAGTGTTCTTATGCGCTGGCGTCCCTTGTCTTTACAATGTGATTAATATTTTATTTTTAACTCAATGTTTATGTGTATTATATCAAAATAAACTTCAAGATTCAAGCTTTAAATATATCTAAAAATGTCGTAGGTTGAATGTCTGTTGAAACGATAATAACGAAATGAAAACAAATGCGTATGCCGCCAGGCTAAGTAAGCGACGTCATTTCCATAGTATTTTTGTATGATTTATTTATAATTTATTTATGATTATTTGTCATTTAGTTTTTACATAAGTCGATTCTGTATAGTTTCAGCTATACACACGTATTTTTTATTTTGGTGTAGCTGCAGTAGTTTACTATATAATAACCTTTAAGTTGGAAATGGCACAAGGCACTTGCGCGGTATAAATTCCGATCGCGCGCCGGACACTAGACGCTACCTGAGCGGCCCTCCTGCGGACATATCAGTGGATAAATTGGTAAACATTTGCTCATACAAATTAGCGACATTGCATTCACAATCTGTTATTATCTTTACATGCGCTGGCCGGTCAAAATATTCATGACAAACGTAATTTCTCATTTCATACACAGTACCTTTGTCAACATTTTCATTTAAGATGAGATTTATATAGTCTCGAAGTTTATTATCTTTTGACTCAATTTCCATTTTGAAATTAGAAAACGACTGAAAGCCAAATGCAATCAAAAACATTATTGCATCAAAACCGCATGTGTTAACGACTGTTGAATTTTTAATCATGTTACCATTTTTTATAAATTTTATACCGGTATGTGGCTTTACATTAACGGCCTTGTCTGCTTGACCTCCCCAATTTTCTACAAATGTTGGTTGATCGCTAAATATTGAGTCTTGAACAAATTGTCGTTTCGGTTTTTGTTGTTTTTTACTTATGGGTTTTGTCGTCCTGCGATTTGTTTTTTTTACAGTGTTAGGTTCTATATGAAATTTACTCGCTGCAATATTTAACTCTCCTTTTAAATAATTAATATGTCTTTGCAGGAAAACGTCAATTCTATGTTTTGTTATTTTAGATTTCAGCAGCAAGTGTTTTAAAGTTTTAAAATGATCCTCTGATGCACTCGACGAAGGATTTTTATTATCTGATTTATATAATGGCATCATGACATTCGACCACAGGGGCAATTTTCGCAGTAGTCGTTTTATTGTCGTTAATAAGGGCGGATAATAAAAATCATTTAGAGGGCCAGTTACACAAACTTCTTCTTTATGATGTGTAACAGTTTCCTCAAACCACTTCGCGAAATTCAGCTCATTAAACGTTGTATCAACATGAACGTCATCATGTAAACAGTAACGGTCATCACTTGATAAAGAGTCATCTTCAGTTATATTATCATGTATTTCCTTAATATTTACATTTTGAAGTACACTTCTCAGGTAATATTGGGCTTCAGTACAATGCTTGGAATGATATTTAGACAGGATTATAGCTAGCAGTTTATCGATGATGTTTTTGATGACATTAATATTTTCTGCTTTTTTAATGTAAAGAATACACTGAACAAATAAGTAATTCACTTTTTTTGGTGCGTTTTCTAAAGAAATTTTACGAATAGATTTAATAAAATGGCTCGTATCAATTCTCATATATAAATTAGGTACAATGAAGTTGCCTTCTAATGCTTTAAAAGAAGCCTCTAAATAATCCTTGGTTGAGTTAAATTTTGTAAAACAATTAATTACAGCCGCAATCAAAGCCGATGAGTCGTCAGTTATAACTTCTGCGGGCGAAGTGATATTCTTTGCCCATTTAGATAACCAATCCGCAATAGTTTCTTTGGTATGGGAATTGCTAACCATTTGGGCGACGGGTACAGATTTCAAGCTATTATTAGCAGTTAACATTACTACGTATAAAAATAATTTCTTGGTTAGGTTGTTAGTTTTATAAATAGAACCAGTAGCATCTAGGGAAATAGTTATTCTGTCAACTACTTTAGAATAGTGTCTATAATAATTGAGTTGTTCTTCTAACCAATAGTGTACATGAAATGTTGGTTTTATAAGTATTTCTTGAATTATATTAGAGAACTCGACGCTCTCAGCTAAAATTATCAAAGACATTAATTCATTTTTGTGATACCAATGTTGACTATTAGATTCATAACGGATTATCCTGAGTGCTCCAAGAGATGGCAATGTAGGTGGTTCTGTATCTCCGAATGTCATTGTGCGACGTGCCAGATCTTTATGAACAACGGCTGCTGGCTTTTCTTTTAAATTATCTGATAATTTTCGTCTCAAGTACGGAGTACAACGAACTTTCTTTCGTGGGTCATGCTTAAAGTTATTATCTAAGTTGATAATTTCACAAAGAAATTCGACGACCTTGTCTGTCTTCTCGGTGTCATGAATACGCACTTTTGCGTTGCACTGAGTACATTTTCCGTGGAAGGTAATTCCATTGCTATTAATGTTATAATTTTTAAAAGATATTGTACATGGCAATTTAAAATGTTTCCAAAGCTTTTGCCTCAAAAGGCAGGACCATTTATACTTAGGAATGGTTTTGTATGTTTCATATCTCAGGTATGGCTTCTTTTTATCGTTTCGTCGAAAAGTGCTGCGTATTGGCTGTATTTTTTTCCACTCGTGAATATCCACAGGAAATTTAAAAATAACTCTATTTCTATCTTCGTTTTTACTATGTTCGGATGATTCAGGCAAAGGTGTCGATTTCTTAGACGAATTCAAAGATGTCGTTCCAACACTAATGTTTCCTAGTTTGTCATCAATTTTTGTTGGCTCCGGTGTGAGGTCATTAGTGCCCAGAAAATTTCTTTTATAACTTAGGTACAATGCTTTCGGAGACATAGCATAATTAAGCTCTTCAGCTAGTTTCTGGTACACATTTCTATCATATTTCGGTCCTTTGAGCTGATGTCGATTTTTCATAAATAGTTGTTTCTGTACATCTAATGCTACATCACTTTTCTTGCCCATCCTCACCATTAATTGTATCAATCTGAAGAAAAAAAAATCTGTACAAATATTTATAGTGAATTACGTAACTTCTTTTTAGATTTATATATAATTTTGCTACCTATTTATTTACTAAATATATTAATAAATAACGGTTAATATAAAGTGATAATTATTTTTGATACCCTAATTATTCAACATTTTTTATAATTACTGCTCAGTATGATTACACCAATTCTTAAGTGAAAAATGCTGAATGAATGAACGATGCTGCCAACGGGCCGCTTTAAGTTTAAAATAGCGTCCGAAAATTGTATATCTCAACTTTTGCGTGTCACATTTACCTACTCTATATATGTATAGTGGGTAAAGTAGGTATATTTCCACTATATTGAAGAGTTCCTTAAAATTTTAAAAGATGGTAGGTAAATTTCTATGGACTCTGGGCGTAAAATCAACAGAAATGTAACTCCTAATAATTGTAAAGGCTTAATACTACTAGATACACAAGTATTTTCTTTTATATAACTACGAAGCACTCTTGGGTTTTGCTTGTAAATGAACAGAACACAATTAAACAAAAACTATGATTAATTATGTAAGGTAACATAATAATCGTAGGCTCATTACACAGTTTGCTATCATATATTATGGTTAGCAAAATAAATTTAATGTAAGAAATAATTAATAATAGAACTACTCATTAGACATGGATATGCACTGCGGTTGATATCACAAAGTACATATTCACTGAGCAGTGTATACATTCACTCGCATTGCCCGAGATATTGAGATATGTACTATACACCGCATTGACTATGGCATCGCATTCATTCGTATCACACGGGCAATGAGTGAGAGAAAGAGTGCATGTAATATGTATGGCTCGCCAACTCTGACGTGAAACGCATTACCCGCGACAGCTAATACAAATTATAATGAGAGTGAATGAGACCGAAGCATAGCTTAGCCACAACAAGTTAAAATGAACCCTATTCCATTGCGTTACAGTTTATATCTCAAGAAGTGATGTTCTGCATAGTGTATACACATGTCTGTAAGTGACATGGGTATGCCCTATGTACTATTAATCGCAGTATATATTATATACTGCGGTTGCTATTATCAACCGCAGTGCATAGTGTATAAATCGTATTTATCGACCGCCCTCATGGCCGGTTGATATGTACTAAAGTGCATATCAAAAGTTGATGTACTTTGGAACCGGTGCATATCATATGGCATTGACTTTCGATGCACTGTTATGCGCATGTCTACTACTCATGCAAAGATTTGTAAAAAAAGAAAATTTGCAAAGATTTGTGTCGTAAGCAGGTGCTTCATACATTTTGGTATTTTTAAATAACATTAAATAAATCTAGCATACTGATTTAATGTGCTTTGCATTATCTTATGTGCATACAACGTGTAACTTTAATATTTACGCAATCTTCTTTAGGGTCAAGTTCAATTCCTACATGCACTTACCTAGATATACTTACATCAAATCTATTTTTTAAATACAAATAAATTATATTATAACTTAAAACTTACTTACCCGTTTATTTTAACAATCCATTTTCGTCCTTGAAATAGAATTCACTGCACAAACACACGACCCATGAATATTCATATTATTTGAGCAGTATTTATATTTACTACTGTCTGTTATGCGCGTAGAGATGTGACTGTCAATAAACACTCAAGCGCAACATGAAGTAACCGCGACACCAGCGCCACATTAAAAATTACGGTAGCGTCAGTGAACTAATAGCGATCGCACACGACAAAATTAACTGATAATATATTATTATACTTAATGATTATTTTTTAAGATGTAATGAATAAACACATAATTATTTAAATAAATTACCCAATAGCGGACAAATTTTAAACTTTGAGAAACATTGAATATTTTGTTTTTTTTAGCATTTCTCATTCTGAATAACATTTATTTAAACATATTATAAGTTGTGTTTTTTCTAGGGGAAGGTTATAAGCACGCTTTATATATTTTTTATTTCTACCACGCGAGCCGAACCGTAAGTTAAAGCTAGTCCACTTAGAAATTCGTTTATTTAATATATTATCCCACTAGATAGGCTTTGAGGAAAAGAAAACGATTAATTACTTGACGCCAAGAATCAGTTATTTTTATTTTTAATGTTTTTGATGGGTACCTATACCTACCCTGTGTCATTCTCACAATTAAGACGAATATAACGACATCTCTCAAGTTGAAATTAATAAAGCCGTTTAGACTACAAAGCGTGCCAAAGAAATGAAGGTTGCTACATATCTACATTCATTCACTCGAAAAACCTTACCGTCCTTCTGGTACAGTCGGGTAAAAAGAATGTTTATTTCAATGTAGTCACATAATTTAATTAATATAAGTACATAAATATAGAACATTTATGTACCTACCTACCAAATATATGAAATCATGGTCACCCCATCAGTTTTAATGTATGTATATTTTAGATTGAATTTATCTTCTAAAGTATTGATACAGCAGAATTGCAATTTAGTTGAAAGGAATGTACTCCTATATATTATTCAGGAAGTCGAATTTTGTAAACATACACGGCTTATTTAAAAAGATATAGGCAACTATAGAGGGCCGTGCTGAATGAACTAAAATAGATTTATTTTTCACAATATAACAAGTTGTATGAGAAATCAATGCGGTACATATGTTACTTGCTAAACTTCAATTATTTTTTAATAGTTTTTGGCTAAGTATGTTTTGTCTTTTTTAGATATTTCTTAAAATGATTTTTTCCAGCACGGCCCCTTATCCACATCTATATATTATTTGTTATTATGAATTCACAATAACTGTTGCGGCACATATAACGTATTAATAGAGTACATTTCTTGAGTTATAGACATTTGTTAATACGGTATGTATTATTCAAGTTACATGGGGGGCCGTGCTGAAAGCGTTTGGCTGGCACGGCCACCTTTTTTTGCATATTTCTTCAAAAGTATAGAGGTACATTGAAAAAGAAATCGGTACATATACTGCTAGAGGCGAGTACATTGCAATGGTGTACACCATAAATGCAAATTCTGAGGGGCCGTGCTGGGCAAACGTACATAAATAATCACTTAATGCGTTTAGCTCTAAACGAATTTAAACCATCGTTCTATTTCTATCAATCTTGAAGATGACAGGATGACAGACACAGAATAATGTTTTAAATAAATGTAATATAATGTTTTTTTTTATAATACGTTTATATAATATATAAAGCATCTAGTGATTCGTGGTACAAATGGGCCTAAATGTAACAAAAAATCTTTACCTCCAAGAATAAGGGGCAAAATGAGGATAAAAGCCACACTTTTAACATCTTCTCCTTTCGTGGGATTGGTGACTAAACAAGTGTCAGAATTTTAAAGCCGCCCATGGGCCTCTGACTTGGCTTCACATACCGTCGAGAAATATCTCTCAGACATGCTGGTTTCCTCACGATGTTTTCCTTCACCGTTAACATGAACCTTTTGGATAAACAGTTAGGCACGCAGTTCCGTGCGAGAATCGAAACTGTGACCCATAGCGCAGAAGTCGATTAGGTACTCTTATAGGTACTAATCGAGTCATCCTAGTTTTAGTGCCAATCGAGACGACATTGGCTGTAACGAATTTAACTAAAGCCTGAATAATGCTGCTATACTACCCAGCTTCATATCATCCAGCTAGTAGGTTAATGATATCAATGTCATGTTGAAGGAAACAAGTACTTAATAATAAAATTAACGACGTTAGCAACGGTCTTTGCAATGTTAACATCAAGGAAATTAGCTTTATTACACTCCTTTATATCTTACAAATAATTAAACAGTACCTGGGCGACCGAGCTCTGCTCTGGTGAAAATAGATAATGTTCATTTAATAGTATAGGAACGTTCATACTAATCCATGTATAGTACTTACTTATTCCATGCTGCAATGATAGTAGGTACTTACTAATTCCATGCCATTCTAATGTCAGTATTGTCATGTCATTATTTAATATCTTGTTCTAAACTTTGGGCGACTGAGCTCTGCTCGGGTGAAAACTGATTTTCCCAGATATGAGACCTAGCTAGATCGATTTTTCCCCGCCGTAAACCCCTTTACTGCAACTTTCATCGAAATCGAACATCTATAGTATCATACAAATATTGCTCGTTTAAAAATATAGGATCTATGTTCAGCAAGTCTTTACTATGTTAATGACTTACCACTATTGGGTTTTCCAGTGGCCACTATATGAACGGTGGACCAAAAATACCAAAATCACCACGCTTGGCTGACGAATCGGCGATTGGTACCAGTAGTCGACAGCATATCTGTGGTACCTGTTTAACCTTGAGCAGGCCTAGCGTAGTACCTACGTAGTTTTAATAGAATACGAGGCCAGCTTAGACTGTTTTTGTTAACACTAAAGTGCCGTCGACTGTTCCAATTAAATATGGAAGGCCCGTGCTGCCTAAACCGTTTTCGACAACTGCCTGTGAAAAAGGGGTGGCCCGTAGTTTTCTCTTAGAACGGTAGCCACATATGTATGTAACAGAATCTTCTTATATGAAAGCTGAGTAAGTAACATACTCACGACATCGGTAATTAACTTCCGTCTACTTCAGAGAACAACTGTTTGTTGACGATTCATTTTACACACGATGATGACTAATTGGAATAAACTGACAAAAGAAATGAGGAACATTGGAAGAATGTCAAAGAAATAACTCATAAGACGGATGTCAATTATTGCAGTAATTGATGAGCAAATAATTCGCAATTGTTACTGAAAGGTTAAACCTTTATCAGCGGAATATACTTGTGTTTTTTTTCTTGTAATGGTGTAAGCAAGTAAGTATTCTACATTGTGTGTAATTTTAACCGACTCCTTTCATTGTGTCGGCGCCCATCTTCCGTTCGATAAGAATGGGGAAAGAAATGTGTTCACACCATAGACAGAGTTCTAAATGCATTAGCACCGCATAATCATCACAGTAAACAGTTCAACACAATCTTCTCAAGTTAATACTCAATACTTTATTTACATATCCATATTTTTCTATACGGGTGGTATTACACTATTATATACACATACATACATCATAATTAACATCACGCCTGTAATCCCCGAAGGGTTAGGCAGAGGTATACCTATAGTACACCCACATTTCGCCAGTTATGTTTAAGTCACACTATTATACGAGTATCTATGATCAAATATATAACTAAATTGTAAAATAGATATATTATGGGTAATTTGTGAGCTTCGTAGATAGGTATAAGATATAATATGAAAGTTTAATATCCCCGTAAGGGGATATACCCATAATAAATGTCTATTTTACAATTTCATTATATTTTTGATCATAGATCTATGATCATAGATATGATAGTGTAATACCCCCTTAATAAAATTTTTCGTAGCCGACTACCTAACCAAATTTAGTTCTATTTTTAAATTCATTCCCGCCCTAGAGAGGGAAGCAATTACTATGAGTCTTTCCCGCCCAAGGGTGGGGGGAGCAGCGACTTCCACCCGCTACTCAGATCAAACAAACACTACTTTCCGAGTATGAGAAATGAAAAATTATATGTGATCATTATGGACCCTGTCGGGCACACCAAAATAGTAGGAGAGAGGAAGCTTCGAAAAAACTTAGCTTATCAGTCTTCTGAACCAAATCTAATATTATATTAGGTTTTTTTTTTCTGTTCCGTAGTTTACAATCCCATAACACCCAAACCTGAAGCATCTAATTACTGTAATTCAGGTCATAAAAATAGTAATAATGTGCAGAAATTGAAGTAATCGTAACTACGTTTTAGTTAGGATTTAATGTAATTTAGGGAAAAAAAAAGGTACTAAACTATTATTGCATCGACAATTCTGTGTTAGCGACCACGTATCTATTATATAAATTAGAATCTGAATTATACCAATACGGTGACGCTACAATGGATAAAAGGACACAGCGGATCGCTAGGTAATGACGCAGCTGACGAACTTTCTAGAAGAGATTCTAGCACGGCAGTCTGTGGACCCGAGCCTATTGTGCCAATCCCTTTCAACCAAATACGCAGGTGGCTACAGGAGTCCACCCTCACACAAGCGGTGTACTGGTGGACCTCGACACCGGGTTGCAGGCAGTCCAAGGAAGCTATGCCATCCCTGGATAGCAGGCTAACCAGGCGTTTATTACGCCTGGACAGGAACGGCCTGCGCCTGGTGACGGGGACCATCACGGGACACTGCTCGCTAATCAAACCCTTCCACACAATAGGCATAACGAAGAGCCCTCTGTCCAGAGCATGCATGGAGGCTGAGGAAACCGTCGCGCACGTGCTCTTTGAATGCACAGGCGTCACCCAGATTAGAACAGAAATAATGGCCCACCTGACGGACTAAGTGCGGAAACTAAACCCCATAACATAGAACATAGAATCATACCATGCAATACCACACCGATACTAAGAACGGCACATCGGCAAAGAGCACATCTTGAAACTTTATGACCACCATGGGAAACCATACAAAAGCAAGCAATATGTTAAAAGGATCAAGACATCTATAAAACATTCAACTTGCGGAATAACGCATTAGATAATAAACCATAAACAGGAAATACATGAAATGCTGACAGCATAAGAAGACAAAAACTAGTATCCATGCCCTTTACAAGAAAACACAATGAATAAATAATTCAATAGGATGAACTCCGTTTTGCATAGGTAATAACACAGTTTGCTTGAATAGAATCATGTATCATATGAAAATATCTGCAAAACAGCGGCCTATTGAAACACCCTTGTTTTGTAGTCTTGCAAGACCGAGGAGGACCACACAGCCTGACAGAAAACAAGTCATAAAACATTTATTTCTGAAGTTATAACCTCTGTAACTACGTTTTTAACAGCTATGAGTCATCGTCCCGACTTTTACTAGGAATTTTATTTATTCTTAATAAAAAAATAAAAAAGATATCTCGACTTAGCACACCAGTTTGTCGACATGTGCAATATGAGCTCGGCTATCATTGTGCCTATTGTCGTAACGGCCAATGGCCGGATGGCCGAAAGCCTCGACCATCATCTCTAGAGGCTCTCGTTAGGCGGTTGGATCAAGGGCCTGATTCAGAAAGTAGTCCTTCTTGATACAGCTCGCATTGTGAGGAGGTTCCTGTCTCTACAGCCCTAACCACCGGTAGCTTGGACCCTGCTCCCGGCACCAGCGGACCTCGATTTTATAAAAAAAAATGTTTATTTTTATTTTTAATATTTAAAAAAATATTAAAAATGTTAAAAATTATTATTCATTTTAATAAATAACATAATAATAATAGTCCTCCAGACCGTATTTCGACCATGCCGCCAATCTCAACGAAGACTAGCCTTCAGTGCGGGAGATATTATATTACAGTGCACAATTGTGTGCGCAGACACAGGTGCACTCTCTCTTTCCTCACTCTGATAGTCCGATGGGACGGCATGCAATCCGACACGACCGGAGAGAGCTCATGCAGGCGCAGGACGAACGGCTTAACGTGTTTTCGAGGCACAGGGATATCACACCGCCAACTTCCAAACTCTAGGCCGTTATTAAGAAATTCCTTATTCAAAAACACAATAATACTTCGCACCACCTGGTAATCGAACCTAAGACCCACGGTCAGCAGTCGCGCTTGCGATCTCGAGACCAACGGGGCAGTTAATTTATTTATTCTTACGCACTGTGTAAACTAGCAATTGAAATTATCTTTGCTAGAAATAATTGCTCATCGGAAGTTGAATGTCAATCATGGTTCAATCCTTCCGCAGTGCAAGAAGCTCTTAGGAGCAAGAAACTTAATGTTTTGGCTCGAAGCCACATGAGGCTCTTGAAGTTTAAACACCGCATTAGTGCTGGAAGTTAGCTGGAACTTTGTTAGCATAACCACGTGATTTGGTTAAAGTCTGCGTAACTTTGGCTCAACTACACAGACAGAAGTTCGGCCCTCCTTAATTCAACCTTACTCTAGATCTAATAGAACGTTGATTAAAAGTTGGTAGAAAATAACTAGAAGAGTAACTTATTATTAGGGAAAAAATGCGATACCTGGTTTTCAAGACGACTATTTTTCATCTCTTTCGCATTGTTATTAATATTCAAGCTTCAACTAACCTACCGACTTGAACTTGGATCTTTTCTTACCAACTTGAACTGTGATCATTTCATTGCAAAATAATTTGTATTTCTTGATCAAAATAACTGCAGCCTTTAAACAGTTTTCAAACGTTTCCCAATGTTTTTATTTGTGTCGCATTTTGAACAACCTTTCATGTACCACACCACCTGGGTATGTAAAAGAACAGAAGATAAGTACGTTTGCATCGAAGTCAACGCACCATTGTCAGCGACAGCAACAATGCTCGAGATAAAGTTGACAAAAAGCGCAACCGCCACTGTCTGCGTGTCATTCACCCGAACGTGGAAATCGATGTTTACATCTCCGACTTTAATCGATTCGACAATCGAATCAAAATTCGTATAAAACGATGTTTAATACTCATTATTCGGTTCTTTGGTACATAAAATTGCAATTAACAACGGCAGTCGTGCGGATCCGGACAGAAATTAACCGCTGATTCCTGAGATAAGGAGATAGATAGTTTTTGATATTTGCTATGTGCAGAACTGTTCGTGATTTTATTCCGGGCATACAATACGGAATAGCACAGTGAACGACTCTCATTCGAACAATGAGAACACAGACTTGAATACTATAATCATTATAAAAGTAGCTTAAGAAAGTGCTTACCTCTTGGGCACACTAATCCGCCGCTGCCGGAACAGGTGGTCCATTGTTCCTGAGCTCTGCTTTGTCTTTACACTTTAGCTCGGCCTCTCCCACACAAATATAGGAAATTAGAAACTTTCACTTAATCTTATGTTTGTTCCGGATCGTCCACAGTTTTATTTCGAACTATAACTGAATCACTGTCCACACTAGTCCACTGCAACCCTTAGGTGTTCCTGATAACTTTACACGGTCCAGTGACGCCGGGACTGTACCACTACGATACTTTTCTTCTATGTTACGGTCTGCAACAAAAAAGAGGATTTCATTTTAACGCTAACATTACATTACTTGACTAAGCGTGAAATATTTCAATTTATTTTGTAATAGAAAAAAATATTATAAATCAAAAAGTAGTTAAACTAAATAGATGTAACAATAGAATAATGAATTATGCTTTAGTTGCCTCATGCCAGTCGTGAAGAATAATTAATGTTTTGTTCTCAGTGACACGAGAGAGCAATCAATCTAAACTGGAGCGAAGACAACGACACGATGAATTAATTGATGGTATCTAATATCATTTTGGCAGCGATTACATTCGCGCGGAGAAAGTGAATGCGTGTGATGCGCCGGCGCAGTCTCGCGCTCCTCTCGCTACATTAACATTAATCACGAGCACAGCTTTAATAACGCTTAATATTAATGTTTGTTTCTAATTTGCGAACGCAGTCACTGTAGGTATGTACTTGTGAGAAAATGTTATTAGTGTTTACAGAACTGCATGTTGCTGCATTTCATAAATGCTGTTCTTTTTCATTTTGTAGGGTAGTTTGTAATTTGTAGTACCTAAGTACCTAGTATCATATTCGATAAACCATAAATTATTGATCTGTCTTTTTTTATG
This sequence comes from Agrochola litura, assembly GCA_949152395.1. Classification (NCBI taxonomy): domain Eukaryota; kingdom Metazoa; phylum Arthropoda; class Insecta; order Lepidoptera; family Noctuidae; genus Agrochola; species Agrochola litura. The sequence goes on from OX424508.1 coordinate 9,576,622, forward strand.
TCCACTTGTTGGATGCCTTACATTTTTTTTTAAATCAGAACGTAAAATAAAAAATTGTGTAAAATTCGGCTTTGCAACGTTAAAAACAAATAACTTTATGGGTCCCAGTTTCTAATTTCAAATTAATTATATACGGTGACACTGATCTATTGTATCGTGTTCATAATGATACCATATAAATACTTGACTGAATCACCAACATGCAAGAAGTTTGTAGCGTTTACTTAATTACATTCCACAATAAAATTACCCCACTTGCGTGATGTGTGAAAATATATTGCATGAATTATTTTATTTGCTGCTCTATATTTTTTTCAGTATTATAATTAGTCTAGTAAGGGCTTATTAATTATGAAAATATTTTCTGTTTATTAAACTTATCGCATTTTTTTCTATACAGGAAAATTAATATTTAGGTATAAAAAATAACTGGATACCTAAGTAAAAAAAAATCTGACAATTCAAACTTTCCAAAAACAAAATCACAAGTCACTAAAACAAAACAAAAAATATATAAAAACATCAAATTACTTTAGTAGTAGAACGTGAGTTTCGCGCGACTTTCTACCGCGTGCGTGTATTCGAGACGGCTCGGGACGTGCGGCCGCGGGGCCATGTGACGGAGCACTGAAGCCAGTCAGCAGCCGGAGCCGAAGCCGATGCCGGCAACCCATCCCCTGCCGGCCGAGACAGCCCTCGCGAGCACGCAGGTGGATAGGTGACATCACTGAAAACATGACTTTCAGCGATGACCGGCTGTCTAGGATGGTCCTGAAAAGTATTTGTTTTTATTTGATTAGGTTTTGTTTGCTCCTTGCTAAACTATAATGTTGCAAAACTGTGCAGAAAAGCAATTTTTTTTAGAACACTGATGGTATGTTTCTTAATGCAACGTCCTCTGATTTATTATGCTATTTTAACTTACATAAACTCACAATAAATCCTCAAATCTATAACTTACAAACAATCGTAGCGTTACTGCGAAATGCAGAACATGTAAGAAAATAATTTTCTTTAACAAGCTTCACATCTGAATGTGACCTTGGGCCTACCAAGGAGTAGAAATATGTAGGACACAATGGGGTCATTGCGTCCAACATACCACAGGCAGATGAAATACTGCCATAATCACTAAGGCGCTCTATCGCCCAAATAGAGCATCCAAAAAAACTGTTAACTACTAGGCACCTACTAGTATTAATATTCATAGACATAATATAAAAACTTCCCAAATAAAGCACCTATTAACACTTTAAGCATTGCAAAGTGTTTAATTAAAACTAGATATGTCAGTCATTTCGAACAAAGGTGAAATTATCACGTTTCTCATTGCATGTCTCGGACAGAGCGCCACACGCGATCGGAGAGTCAATTTAAACATTCACGGCTGTAATCCGCGTTAGGGTAGGCAGAGGAATTGTAGCCATATTTCATCAGTTATGTTTACATCAGTTCCATGTAATAGGGGTCGAGCCTATTGCCATTAACCGGGCACATAGAAATTCCTGATGGTAAAACCCAATCACTTTGCTCGAACCAAGGATCCCTGTTGGGAATCGAACCCAACACAACACAATGCAAGCGGTCTGTACGCGCAGGCAGTGTAATCAGTGCGTCATCGGTAACACGGCTCGGCCCGCTGACCACTCGCTTCAACAGACTCCACCGCAACGGACGATTCTCCTCTCTTAAACTTATCATTAATTATTTGTCACGGCAAGAAACTATTGCCATAAATAATACAGTACACTATTTTATTGCTCACTGCGCTAAAAATTGGTCCTTCGAGCCGGATCTCGCCAATGTTAGCGCGGTGAACAATAAAAGAGTGGACTGTATTATTTAAGGCAATGGTTTATTGCCATGCTTATTACAAATACTAACTAACAATTTATGATAAGTTTAAGAGAGGAGAATCGTCCGTCGCGATAGAGTCTGTTGAAGCAGGTGGTCATTGGACTGAGCCGTGTTACCGATGACGCGCTGATCACGCTGCCTACGCGAGCAGACCGCGTGCATGGTGTTGTGTTAGGTTTGATTCCCAACAATCCCACTTTCAGCAGTCACGCATACGACTAGTATACCAACGAGGCAGTTACTGTTACATTGTCCCAACCACACACAGGTCCCAACCACACACAGGTCCCAACCACACACAAGTCCCAACCACACAGGTCCCAACCCCACAGGGCCCAACCAAACTCTATCAGTACCCACGTGCTGCTACATCTGTTCTCAATACCCGATTTGTGTAAGAGATTTATAATTCGCATAATTCGAATTAATACTTTTCGGTCTAATTGCGTCTGCGCATCGTAAACATCGTAAGCATATATTTACTAGTTAACGGTGACTGCGATTATTGGCATAACGATAGGTGTGGTGTAACTAGCGATGCTCATCAAATAATAGTGGAAACATGCTCGTATTCAGCCTGTTTGGTTATTATTTTCTCGTTACTGGCTATTGCCTGGAGCACTGCTGAAATAAATACCGTTCTGGTTTTTGTAGATACTGTTGTGAGCTTAAATTTTTAGTGCGTCTTTTGTTTAGAAACCAAACTGTAATTCACCTAAAGGGGTTTGTAAAACATGGGAGCTTCCTTACTACCTCCTTCGTAGCTGGACTGCCTCGTGGTCTAGTGGTGGCAAGCGCTACTGCTGAGCATGAGGTCCAGGGTGCGATTGCCAGGTCGGGCAAAGTGTTATTGGGTTTTTCCATCAGTAATTTCTGCCCAAAGTCTGGGTTGGTGCCTGGTTGATGGTATTAGGCTCGCCCCGTTTTACTTACATGGAACTTAAATATAACTGGCGAAATGTGAGTGAACTAAGGGTTTACCTCTACCTAACCCGGCGAGGATTACAGCCGTGGTGTTATATTATGTCTTCCTAACTACCATTGTTTTTGCTACCTTGTCATTTTTGTATTCATCACCGAAATTAACCTAACCTTTTAAATAAACAAAGAATACTTTCCTCTGCTTATGTTAAATTAATTATTTTATTTTATTACTCACTAAAACCGGAAACCAGTAAACAAATGGCTATAAAACTAATAATAGTTATATACGTCTAAGGATTTATATCCATCATATTTTCACACTTTTTAGGGTTCCGTACCCGAAGGATGCCAAACTGAACCCTATTACTAGTATATGTAATCTGTGCTATTACTAAGCCTCCGCTGTCGGTCTGTCTGTCAGTAGGCTGTATCTCATGAACCGTAATACGTAGATAGTTGAAATGTTCACAGATTGTGTATTTCTATTGCCGCTATAACAATAAATAATAAAAATCCAATAAAGTTTAAAATTAAAAACAAACTTCTGATTTTCGAAAAAAATATATCTTACAATGGCAGGTTGTACTCGTCGAAAGAGTACAAATATAATTTTTATTTATTTTTATCTTCCAAAATGAAGAAAGAGGGGGTCGTCAAAATTTACAGTTTTAGACCATTTTTGTACGAGCTCTATGGCAATAACTAAACAAGTTAGGAATTTGAAACTTCTGCATTTCATGTACCATATACTGTATTTAATCAACAAATACTAAAAACGCCGATTCATAAGGTATTGTATTTAAATATGGGTGATTTCTGCAACTACAAAATATAACTTTGAATTTATTGAATCATTATAAAATACAAAATTATCTTCGCGATTTTTTAAATTAAATATGAAAATATTGTAGGTACGGTGGTACGGAACCCTCCATGTGCGAGTCCGACTCGTACTTGGCCTGTTTTTTTACTATAGGTAGGTAATGGTTCAGTTAGGAATCGTTAAACAGGTTAACAACAATTCAGTTACTCACCGTGACGTGAATGTAGGTAGATCTGATATAATCTTCAACCAGGTCAATGTTCTCACCCTGCACTCTGAACAAAAGTTTCCTAATGACAGCCTACCTTCATAAACATCTTGTCCCTTTTACCATATAGGTAACTACTAGACTATCCGCAATAGGTTTATATCCTAACTAGCTACTGCCCCCGGCTTTGCCCGCGCGATACCATTCAAAATGGCCTATGTTACTCCTTATAACATCAGCTATCTGCCAGTGAAAGTCCCGTCAAAATCGATCCAGCCGTTTCGGAAATTCGCCGGAACAAACAGACAAAAATTTAAAAACAGTATTTTTTTTTGTATTATTATTATTTCATAATTTTATAAAAAGCTGTTTTGACATTGCAAACAAACGTATGTATGTATGTAGGATGTATGTATATGTACTCGTATGTAAATATACAGGGTGGTAGGGACATCGACGCGAAATCTGTTACCATGGACTCAGTACATGATTCTGAACCCCCCTTTTTTTTTTGGGTGGGAAATTATCAAATAACTTCTCCCGCTCTGGGCGGAGCGGGAGGGCGTGTCAGACTCTTACTGATTAAAACCCACCCGTGTTCCTTCGGTTGCCATGTTGCCGGGGGCCACGATCTCCCTTTCGGACTTCTTTACAACCCCGGCAGGCATCGGCCCTAGCGGACCCCGTCAATTCTGCTGACATCTCTTTGAGGCACGCGTGGAATACAACGCGCAGTCGACCCGGGCCTGGTCCTTATCGGATGGCGAGCTACTCATTGCTCACCGTCCGCAAGCCCACGCCTACGGTGGCCGGAAATCGGCCTGCGATTCCCGACGCCCAGGATGTCTCCTCCTGCGGCGGTTAGGGGCGCGAGGGCGCGAAATTTGCCGCTCCCTCACGCGTTCCGCCTCCTCCTTCGTGAGCATTATTGTTTCGCAGAAGGAGGTGACGGCCTCCCATTTCCTCTCGCTCCGTACCATGGCCTGAACCAGGGCCGGACGCGAGAGATCACCGTCGCCGATCGCCTCCACGAGGACACGGCGATGCTCCGCCCAAGCCGGGCAGACCTCCACCGTATCCTCCGGGTGATCCACACAATGGTGACACCCGGGCGTTTCTTCCCGATTTATAATGAACAGGAACCTCCCGAAACAGCCGTGTCCGGTGAGGACCTGCGTCAGGTGGAAGGTGAGGTCGCCGTAGCGCCTCTCTAGCCACTCCTCAAAAAAGGGACTTATCGCCGCAATTGACGCCATGAGATCCCGCCGGAGCTCTGTCCGCTGTGCCGCGATTTCTCGCAGCAGCGGATTTCTGAACCCCCCTGAGTTGAAATTTTTCATCAATAGGCTGGTCCATACATTTTGATCCTGTAGGTATTGCACTTTTCTATGAACCAGCAGATAAAAAAAAATAACCGATGAAAAATTTCAATGCAGGGGGTTCAGAATCATGTACTGAATCCATGGTAAAAGTTTTCGCGTCGATGTCCCTGGCATCCTGTAGATATGTCGCGCTCAGTGCTTCTACTCTACCATCATTATGCGCACAGCCATAGTGAGGAACTCTCTGCCAGCGTCCGATGTGGCCATGAGACTCAATAGGGTAGCCTATTCTTTGTCTAAAAGCATACAGAACTTACAACTATAAAAGTGCCTATGGCCACATGAAATGAAATCTGCTTCTATTGGCAAAATTAACAAAGCTATTTAGATACAAACGGAAACTGAGAAGCATGTAAGAGAAAGTTATAATGATTACGACATTTAGCCTGTTACGATCAAATATTAGCATAATGTATCTGCCTATACGTACCTATAAAATCACTAGCTGTATGCTAACGCTTAGTAATCTATGGTAGCGAGATTTCACCTGACACTTTCCTCTCATGTGCTAAAGCTCGTGATGTGATATGAAACATCTCACTTTCGTGGGGTAGGTGAAACGTCATGCTTACTATTATACTATGTACTATCGAAGAAAATCATATCTGTACACTGTAAGGACTATTCTTGCTTGCAGCCCTTGCCCTCTATAGTAACGCTTACCTACGAAAAAAAAGGGTCCTGTGCATGGGAAAAATCCCGTTTTCAAATTGGTTAGATATGCGTTACCCCAGTGGTACGTATTTCTTATCGATTTTTTATTTGAATCAGATTTACTTTCCACCCTGTTTGTTGCATGCCTTCATACGTTGTTTTTTCGTCGGGACTTTCAGTTTAGCCCAAATCTTTTACCTGAGTGTTCGCATGTTACTTAGGGTCACAACAATGTTTTTATCTTTCATTTTTCTCTGTCAGCTTTGTCACTTTATCTCCATATTTTCGTTGGTCTCCTCCCTCTCCATAAATCAACATTAGGTGGATATTTACAATACGGCCGATATAACTTGGCCGGTCTGAACATAGGCTCTGCGAACTTTCGCGCATGTTCTCTCACTCACACTCGCCTCATGTCACCATTCGGTTCCTAAAAAATGTTATTGCGCAGCCTTCTGCGCGAAGTTCCGAACTGCCAAGTTATATCGGCCGTATTGCAAATAATCAGTCCAAATGTATTTCCATTTTAGAATTTAATATTTCACTCATTAGAGTCTGAAAGGTGTTTCGGTTCCAGCGATAACCCAAATATTTTGGGTACCTACCTACTCCTGATCCATCGAGAAAAATCGACAAGTCGGTAATAACAAAACACCTAAATTTAGGTATAGGTATCTATACCTATACCTTATATGCATACTTATCTACTACGAGCTACATTAATTACTAAGTAGGTAGGTATAGACTGATTAGTCCTATCCTACGACGCTTGTGAAGTAAGCTCAGTTCAAAGAAACATTTACTAGTCGGTAAAAAGGACTGTGGGTGTGGTGTGTGTGTGTGTGTGTGTGTGTGTGGAGTGGAGTCTACTAATAGAAAACAAAGCTATGTGAAGGAATACCATTTAAGTACATAAATAGTAGCTCATCTACACGGAAACTGCTAAACTATGTAGATTCAACGGTTATTTCGTTTACTTTTTCAACATTTGAGGGACAAAAGAAAGCGACGAATGATTGGAATTTACATGGAATTAACATCATTAAAAGGTTAAACAAGGATACCTTAATTGAGGTTAGTAGACATAATACACGTAAGGCCGTCCCTGGGCACACAAGAATTTGGGGCCCCCATTGGAAAGTGCCCTTATGGTAAAGACGGAACTGAATACACGTCTCAGTTAGGTAAACCTACCTATAATACCTATTAGATACCTACGTGGCTAATTAGACAAAACTTTCTACTTCCTCTATTACAGCTTTCTGGAAAATCGGTGAGTTTCCTTTTACGAATTATCGTTTGATTAGGTTAGGTACAACAATGAGATTTTTTTAAACCTGACAGTTGGTACTTACTCGAACCCGCGCGCGACCCCCTGGCGTAACGCGCCGTTGCATTGCTGAGACCACTGACCTACTTTTGTTTACAGCCTATTCTTGTAGGTAAACTGATAATGGCCACGGTTTTGGTCGGACCAAACATCGACAGTCCAACAAGACCTTCATAAGCCTGCCTGCAAACAAAGAGAATGCATGAGAATAATCGCAAAGAGAAATATAAAAGTAGAGATAAATGTCAGGAGCGTGGAGCAGTGATGAAGCTCCGCAGTACAACAGAACTTAGTAGAAAGGCTAGAAAGGGCATACCTTTCTACCCAAGTATGACGACTTAAAAGGGCGCCCAAGGGTCCATTAACACCACTCCTTTAAAAAAATACTATCTCGTGACTGAGAAGGAATTATGAATAACGGCTAGTAAAGAAAGACCCTCGATAAGTGTGTCTAGAATTTTTATTGAGACACAAAGCAACACAATACGATCTAGAGGAATGTGGCCGCTTTTTAACCGACTTCCAAAAGGAGGAGGTTCTCAATTCGTCTGTATGTTGTTTTTTTTTTTTTTTTTTGTATGTTTATTACGCGATTACTCCACCAATTATGAATTGATTTTGATGATTCTTTTTTTGTTTGGTAGATCATACTTCAGAGGTGGTCCCATATAAATTGTATTAACTTTGCTTGGGTAGTTTTTGAGTTAGCTTCAATAATACGTATTTTTTCCCACTTAGTATGTGGATGACATGATAACTTCCTGTCACAGTTATTTACATAGCAGGTAGTGGTATTCGAATTTGTTTGGGGTAGGTACCACAACACTAAAAAGTGAAAAATATTTTTTTTTAATTTAACTACTAAACTTTAATTTCGGAAGTCGGTGTCTTGGTTTTGAATTTTCGTTCTTTGTCACCGACTTCCGAAAAAGTTATTTTTCACTTTGTAGTGTTTTTTTTTGAAGTCGGTTGTTTTTTTTTTGTAAAAAGTTTTTATCTTTAGATCAAATTTTGTAGCTTCGTGTCTCAATATGAAACTTTATAAAAGATATTAGACAATTCAGGGTCTTTACTAGCCGTTATTCATCATTCCTTCTCAGTGACGAGATAATATTTATTAAAGTCCGTGCAATCCACGACGACGCGCCCCACTCCGCGATTACTGTACTGTAAGCTGAACTCTAGTACGGCGCGGAGCGGAGTGGGGCGCGGCTTCGTGGATTACACGGACTATAAATGAGAGGCGCTAGTGGACCATTGGCGCTACTAATTACTACGTACCTAACGCTTTACAGAGAGGTAATATTTATTACAAATAAGGGTAGTAGGTACCTACGTCGGTCGGGGCGCTATGGCGCATCCACACATGCCGGCGGCACGGCCGGCGGCCAACCCGGCGGCACGCGCAACTTTTTTTCTATTCAGCGACAAGGCAGCCTGAAAGCCGGGAGCAAACCCGGCGGCATAAGCCGGCGACATGTGTGGATGCGCCATTAGACGCACTTCGCAATCCGTGTCGCATCTCACTTCCCACACGATGACACGATGACACGACACACACTTAATGTCTTCTAAACAACTCATTAAGGCTCGTTACGTTGCAAGACCCAGAACAATGAGTATACTACTAAGCTGTGATATGTGATGCTACTCTCTTTCAAAGTGACTCGTGTCAATGAGACTGGCCTCCATTATCTTATCCACACTAGGTAGGTAATACGGGCTTGGTATCCGCAACTCCACGTCAAAGCGCGTATTTTGCGTACGGGTGGGAAAATCGATTATTCGATCCCCCCCCAGCTTCTCAAAGAAGACCAGCAACGCCTTGGTGTCACTGACAATCTCACGTAGGGTACCTGGGTTACCGAAGTACTTGGCCCTGTATGTGGCGACCACCGGGCAGTTTAACAGCACATGAGCTGCTGTCTCGTCGTCCTCCATGCAGGCTCTGCACAGCGGACTGTCTGTGACTCCTATGTCAAAGAGGTGTTTATTAAATGACCCATGGCCAGTTACAGCTGCTGTAACTGTACGCAGCTGCTGTTTCGTTAGTCGGAGAACCAGTTTCGTGAGGCTGTCATCAATTATAGGGAGTGCCTCCTTGGCCTGCCTGCATTCACCGTGGTCCAACCAAAGTTTGTGATGTTGATCCCTGGTTCTTTTCCTTACCAGAGTGTTATCCACACTATAATCAATGCGAAAGTGGTAAATGTTGGATAATGTAGGTAGATGTTTGGAAAAGTGGTAGCTTCATGGGTAGGGACCCAATTGAAAAGTAATACTTACAGGACATAATGACTTCAACCAAGATAAAATGTTATACGCCGCTGTCCGGGCAACATCGGGCTCAGATAGACCTTGCGAGACAAACTTGTAGTTCCATCCAGTTATTAATTAGATGTGCCCACATAACACTAACATCACAGAACATAGTACCTATCTTGCGGTAAATTTGTTAATTTCTCAGTAAGTAGTAGCCCAGTGTCAATTTTGATTTTTGCCCGGTTAATTGCAATAAGCTCAAACTCTAAACTCTTTATTGCATTCATGTGTACATTTAGTTATTACATTTAAGTAAGTTCCCCATAGTAAAAGTTGTTCATAATGATGAGTAGTCACGTGTAAGTTTGCGCACTGGTTAAAAACTTATCCTGTATAATAAATAAATAATACCTACCTGTTATTGTCCTACTCACTTCTCGAGGAGCTCGTGGCTAAGTAATGACAGCCGCACGGGTCGATCCATCAGGTTAAGCTACGCTTACCGGGTTGATCCGTGGATGGGTGACCATCTTTACATATCGAAACTCCCCCGTGCCTCGGAAAGCATGTTAAGCCGTTGGTCCCGGCTGTCATTCATGGATCTTTGACAATCGTTAAGAGTAGTTAGAAGCCCAAAAGTCTGACAACTAGTCTTACCAAGGGGTATCGTGTTACCTAGTAACTAGGTTGTGAAGGTTAGATACTAGATAGGCAGTCACTCCGTGTAAAATACTGGTATTCAGCTGCATCCGGTTGGAAGTCGACCCCAACATAGTTGAGAAAAGGCTAGGCAGATTGTCCCACTGCAGGGCAAAGGCTTCTTCGAATCAAATAAGGTATCAGCATTAATCGCCACGCGTGCTCAAGACGGCTGGCGATTTCAGACTTATACCAGGTTTCCTCATGTTTTTCCTTCACTGATGTCAGTAATGTCCAAGATAAACTTGGAAAGTACTTGTGAATTGAAAAATAATGTCACATTAGTACTTGCATGGATGTCGCACCCAGAACCTGATGCATGAGAGGTGAGGCTTTAACCCCTGTGCCATCAAGTCTTAAAAACAGAGCGGAGTAGATACGAGTCGCTAGTAATTTAATAAAACACATTGTTATTTTGAATATTGTGATTTTAATTAGGTATATTTTCGATTGTACATGTACTATATTACCTCCATACAAATACAAATACGTCCGTACAGTCACAATTACTGGAAAACTTATTATAAATTATTTGTTCGCCTAATTTTCACTTAATAGGTGAATTACTAAAGTGTACTTAATATTTATTTTCGATTACAATGTTCAATACCAGTTTAACTAATATTCAATATCACACAAAAATTATCAAGAAACATCTTAATTCAACATAAATTATAAGAAACACACAAATAGCTAACTTAAATTATAAAAAGTTGTTATGCAACATAGCAAAGCTAAAAAGTATTTTGTACTTAAAGAAAACCTCTCAGTGAAGTTTTAACAGAGTGGCTAGAAAGTGGAGTAACTTGTCGCTATACTCCTCGTCAATAGAAGTTTAAAAACAAATAAAAAAGGCTGTTGTTTTTAAAACCTTCTTAGTCTGATCCATAAATGAAAGTTGTAAAATAACATATTATTAATTAAACTATCGTCTGAACAATTATCTTTCTTTTTTCTTTTATTCTTCGTTTACATTGTCTCGCAAACCTTTTTTTTTTGTAGGTAGTTTACTTTAGAGACTTTGACTAGAGTCAATACCGTGGCCTGGCCAATACCAATCACGGAGACCGCAAAAAAATACTAGCACAATAAAATAAAAAAGTAAACAACAAGAAAAAACAAGACGCATAACATCACGCCTGTTCCTATTACAAGAAGGGTACTGTACAGTACTCTCACATTTCGCCAGTGTTAAGTCCCATATAATATGTTATGTTATAGGAGACAAGCCTATAGCCATAAACCGGGCACAAATCAGGAAAAAATCAAAATAATAAATAATATGTAGCAAAAACGTATTGTTTTGCTTCAATTTAAACAGTTGATGAAGGTCTTAGGAATAAATTAGAAAAAGTACCTACAAGTAATATCACCCCTCTTTTGGCGTCGTGGGTCAAACATGCACTACAATACGAGTGAAGGAGCTCAGTCCATTGACTTCGTTGACTTTCAGCTTCACAATGCTGCTGTTTCTGGCTGTGCTATTGATTTTTAGGGATCAACAATTAAATCGGCTTTAACTCAATATCGATCCCTTAATATTTGCTCTTATTCCGCACATCAGCCTCCAACCCCTTTCTGGTCCCCCTTATAGTCGTAAAGCCTACTATTACCCACCAATGCTCCGTATTCCAGGGCCATACTTATAATCGGTAATACTACTTAATGGAAGCGCTAAAACGGACCAAACAAAACAGTCTCATAAGCTTATGCTAATTTAATTACTCAGCGATATAAACGAAACTCGCTATACGCTATGATAGCGCTACAAGTCTACAACACATCGCGACATTCAAATTGTAAGCAACCTGCTGCGATTATTTGGTTAGAAACAGACCATAACGTTATTCTTACAAAGTAGGCAATGGCGTGAATATTTGACCAAAGAAAATCGCAATGTAATGTTCAGTTTTTTGGCGCAATAGACTGGCTTTAGCATGAAAAGTCTTTAAGCACAATGTTACTACTGTGAGAATTAACTCAGTTGTGATCTTTCTTTACCAAAAATAAGCGCCACTATGGCCCTTACTGACTTCAACTACACTATATTCTATAAATTCTTATACCCTTTGGTAGTGAATACATCATAATATTACCCAGTAAAATAAGCTCTTAAAACGTCCATATTAAAAAGTATAAACACACAGATATATAAAGCTACACTTAATTTTATAGATTCATGACAAGTATGTGACCAAATCTACAATTTATAGAATGTTGAAGTAAATAAATGCATACATCATCCTTCAGTGTCATCTTATCAATCAATGCATGCGTCAGCAATGCTTCTAGGTAGATTCAGCTGGTGTTATAATTTTGCCCCATCCAATGTATACGAAAACTGTGGCGTATGAGTACAAAATACCATATTCGGATCCAGGGTCCGCTCGGTGGCGTTTCACAGTGCTCGCGAGTGCCTCGGGCGGCGTTCGCTCCGGTAGGTTGATCCCTAACTCTCCGTTGCCATAGCAACCGACGAGGCGCGTGGTGGGGAACGCCGCACGGAAGAAATTCTGCTCATAATCATGCTTACTATCGCGACCCACGCACGACATCTTTATCACCACACTGTGTTCGAAGTGAGGAACTTTCTTTGAAAACTGCAACACAAAAAAAATAAGGCATTTGAATACCTAACCGTCTTTCCCTTTCCTCTTTCTCTTTTTAACATTTTTTTATTTTTTATTATAAAATAAACAAATCTTACCTCATTAATTGCACTTTGCATCTTGGCTTTGGACCAATCAGATGATTCTAATATCAGTGAGAACATGTCAAAATTACAACCATTCTCTGTTCGAATATCATCAAAGTTCTTGGGAACTGTAAACAGTCCAATGGATACAAGGTTTTCACTCACACTGTCTTTACCAGTATTGATTCCGTCAATCATAGTAGTCATATCTTCACTATCAGACACAGTGTCATCAACAAGGCACCCTCCTAAGGCGTATGGCACATTGGGCTGGCTGAAACAACAAACAACATAATGACAAACAAATAAGACTTGTGAACAGCAGTATTCACATCGAAAACAAATCGCTAATACTTACACACTCGCCAGATAATTTAAAAATACAATATCATCCACAGATTGGAGGATGAAACTTCCATTGGCAAAAACCAGTGCACCTTTGACATAGCGTGTTTCTGACAACTTATCAATGGTTTTAATGAAATTCCTTTGTATATCACCTAAAGATTTTATATTAATTACTTGGTATTCCACATTTGGTATGACTGGTATATAAATTCCTCCAAGGAAGGGAGCATTCCTTCCAAATTTTTGGCTCAAAGACTGCTGATTGGTTATCGATTGCGGCAGGGGCATGTAGGATATGTAGGAGGCCTTTACTGCTAACATACATGTCTTCGGGATAACCACTTGATTTTGCACCACATCCAGAACTGAAAAGTTTATTTTATGATGAACATCCTTTAAAAAACTGACATTTCAAAAACGGTATTGAAAGAAAGACATTTCAATTAGGAAACGTTTTGAATGCTACTCTAACAGCTGTTTTGGCTAGAGATTCATCAAGCTTTTGACTTTATCAATAAAAGTAAGAAATTTATCTTTGAACTGTAATAAAATCTTCTAAAGAATCAACAGAATCAACATTAGTAATATTACTTGAGTTTACAAGAACAATGATTGAATTGTTTATTAAATCTTTTCTACATTCATTTATCATTCTAGGATAAATACTCACGGTAATGATCCTTCCCACACGGAGGATCGCAAGGACATGTTATCAACGTGTCACATTTGCAAGTCACTGAGAAACCTGCCATGTTTGTAAAAACCAACACAGCTAATGGTTCAGTATAGAAGCAGTCAGATTGCAGTAACTTGACACCATATTTAATAAGACTTAGTCTCATGCTTATAGCAAAGTCAGAAGGGCCTACTTGTTCCTTCTGCAATGTATTCACAGCTGACCGCCACATTGAGCAAACATTCTTACATATTAACTTATCTTGCCATGGCAAAGAACTGATGATTTTTTTTACAATTACATAGTTAGCAGCAACATTCTCCAACAAACTTTGGTCACATAATATTTGTTCACAGTTTCTATGAAATTCTCGACGTTTTAAGAAGGCAGCTATATAAGCTGGTAAGTCTAACTTTATACATCTATTGTTTTCATCAGCTGTCTCCAGCTCGTCAGCCAAAAAAGGCAATGACACTACTGGATCTTCAGCCATCTTCTATCTTAGATTTCTGTTACAATTTGGTCGTCTGCTGACCTCTGGAGGGGATCGCCTTTGAGCAACGCTAGTATAAAGCAATAAAGATAAATAAAAAAGGAAATTAGATAATAACCAACATAAATCATAATATCTTTTAAGTGTTTTCTGAGTTGGCCCCGATTGAGAATCTCTGCTGGATCATACGCACCCAAATTTCCACGCGGAATAGTAAAAAATTCGAACGTTAGCCATATAAACAAAGGCAAGTTCAGTATGAATAAAATCAACTGACCGTGTAATAAGAATATAAACGTAATGAAAGAATGGGCTAAGTATTTTGGTAGCATCCAGTAATTGAGCTTATCGCAACATTCTTGAGCATTCAAATAGTCGCACTCCAGGTCGGACAGTGTTATTATGTAGTAAACTAAAAGGAATAATATACCGCCACTGTCGATCAATGTCAAAGAAAACAGAAGCGATTCAGCTAATATCATAACTAAATATTTTACCACGTCACTTCAACACGTTAAGAAATTGCTTAGATGATCCCAATGCTTCAAGATTTCACTTAATAATATTTAGTATCAGGAAAATTATTTATTAAATCTGGTTACTTCCTAAAGTTAGATCTCGCCATTTGAGATGACCGAGATTTTAGTAACTGTCACTGTCAAGCGTGGAGACCACAGAGTACTTTATACTATACTGACAAAGTTACATGCTCTGTGATACTGACCACTGAACAAATCTACAAAATAACATATATACTCTGTGGAGACAATGCCAATTTATAGTCAACGATTGATGTCATGTACAGACAGACGCCAGCACATCAAGCTACTACAATCTGTCAAATTTATTTAATAGATTTTCAACTTTATGACTGAACATAAGGTTCAAAGTTGATTGGGAAAATTTGACAGTTTCGGGTAGCTTGATGTGCTGGCGTCTGTACAAATAAATTGTCAAGAGTTGTACAATATACGGGAGATGTGTTCCATGTTCCATGCCAGTCATAGATATTTTTTTATTCTACTTCTACAACTGTCTTCAAGTAGAACAACAAATTTCTGGGTACACACGTAGTGACATAAGCCGGTGACTCGCTGGATTTCAGAATCTCACATCCACACTGATTTAGACATCGGTATAGCGACAAATCGGCTGTAAAAATACTGTCGGTGTGGTTGTGAGATTTTGAAATCGTCAGCTAGTCGCCGGTGACTTAAGTCACTGCTTGTGTACCTAGCAGAACGTACACACCGCTACACATCAAGCTATATAAAACCAGTTTTATGTCGATCTCGCATTGTATAGGATTTCCGTACAATGCGAGGTCAGTTTATACTGGAAATGTATAGCTTGAAGTAAAGCCGTGTGTACAGACGCCAGCACATCAAGCTACCCGAAACTGTCAAATTTTCCCAATCAACTTTGAACCTTAAGCTTCAGCAATAAAGTTGAAAATCTATTAAATAAATTTGACAGATTGTGGTAGCTTGAAGTGCTGGCGTCTG
Source organism: Agrochola litura (assembly GCA_949152395.1). Taxonomy (NCBI): domain Eukaryota; kingdom Metazoa; phylum Arthropoda; class Insecta; order Lepidoptera; family Noctuidae; genus Agrochola; species Agrochola litura. The sequence goes on from OX424508.1 coordinate 9,592,478, forward strand.
TACATACAAATTCAAATTCGTCCCATTGTGAGTATTGATTTAGTGCACCCAACACGCGCTAGACACAACTTCAAATACGCAGAAAATACCGGCGAGGCGATCACGAAGAGTCGGATTATAAGATTTAGTATGGAAAAGTAATGAAAGCTAATTTCTCTTAAAATACAACACTTAGGAATCTGAATTTTTGGTCGCTATAACTTCTTTCGGAGCACTAATTTTTGTATAAATTTGGGAAGAAATCACAGTTTTTAATAAGGAAATCTTGCAATGAAAATTTAACACCGTGACTACCGCCACCCCACCCAATGACATGGTATATCTCGTAAACTACTGAAGAACTAATTTTGAATTTTGGGCACTAATTTTATCTTGCAGGGTACTAATTTTCTATGTAGGTTTGAGGAAAGCGACAAGCTCCTCAAACATGGAATCAACATTCAAAGTTCGTGGTCCTGCTGAACGAGCTCACGAAAGTTATCATCGTTGATTTCTCGGTTAATATAAATGTTTCAGTTCTGTTTTTTTTTACGTAATGAATCACATTTATGGGTACTAATTATTTGTATACTTAGAATAGCTGCAGCATGCCCCCTTTTTCAACGCTCATGGTGGTCCTGCTAAATACTCTATGCATACAGCAATAAAGTTCAATATTGTACTAACAAATCAATCCTATCCTCGCGCATCTAGACCTTTTACACCAAAGATGGGCAAGGTGTAGATAGAAATTTTGTCATACAATTTGTATGACAAAATTTTTTCCCTTTTCAATTCTTGCCCATCCCATCCACGCCTCGCCTCGCCGGTGTAAAACCACCTTTATTGTATGTGGCATCTCATCCGGAGGCAAGCTTATTGCCACCGACCCCAATGAAACATTATTTTATGTCAAAAACTTTTTATTTAACATTCTCTCCTTATGCTAATAAAGGCTTGGTAAATATTTACAAGGCTTCATTACAGGGCAAGGTAAAAAAACTATCCAGTTACACTACAAATCCGACTCCTGTGGTTATCACATTATATTAAATTTATTGAATACTTGGCTCTACTACAAACCAATGGCTTATAGCCGGGTATTGCTTACTTTAAGTCAGTAAAAATGTATTCAACCGTAAAATATATTTAGTAAGTTTAAAGAAGCCGATTGATTACATTATCATATAAATATTTCTTGCAGAGAGCAAATTAGGTAGGTGTCATAAATATTAGGTGCACAATATTTATTAACGTCGGGTTGGATATAGCTTAGTTTACAAACAAATATTAAAACTCTCCTAAAATAATTACAACAATAATAACAAGTATGCAGATAATATGCTATTTATCAAACATGAATCTCACTTAGTATCTCGTTAAATACATTTAAACTAAACTCTCGCAAAAGAGTGAATACAAAGCTAATTAACACACTAGGCCTGTTAATATAAATAAAGGAGATGACATGAAAATCATCTCCCCATAAATAATGATTCGAATATATTTGACTAATATGGGTACAATTTTGATAATGAGCAAATAGATTTTATATTTAAATCTAGTGTAAAGATTCCGTATAATTCACTTAGATAATGGAATATTACTTAAATAATAAAGCAAATTACAATTTGCGAGCCCTGTTTTAATTTTGAACGCAGCCTCTCGCTGGCTCGGTATTTTCGAAAACTTTTCAAGTCCGAAACTAGCGACCTTGATTAAAAAAAATTTTAATAATGTTTTTTTTTTACATTTAGAGCCACACATTTACAAATCCAATATACAAATTATGCAAAGTTAAAATATTTTATGTAAATTCAATCTTTACTTTTAATAGCACCATTCCGTATGCGAATGTACTCTAACGCTATAATGAAGCGTTTAATTAAAGTACACACGCACACCCATCCACCGTCTGCAACCAATACACAAGATTTTATACACTCAATTTAGGAAAATATTTCCATACCTCTTTGCTTAAACTGTGTCAATTGTGTCATACATAATAAATAACTGGATGTTGAACATATTGGCACACGCAGGGCAGTATTCATAATTATTCGTTGTAGTAACAAGTATTCACAAACTAAATAAATCGTAAATGCAAAAAATGGCAATATATTTTCGATTCTCAATTTTTGCTTTATCTAATCCTCCTTGATGAAGCAAAGGTAAACACTAGATAAACAACACGTGATATTATACAAAATACATTAGTAAAAAACACTCACACATAGTAATGAATACAACTGAAACAAAAACCTGTAAGTACACTTGAATGACTTTATAAATAAATAAATAAATTATAATTAAGCGCTCAAACAATTATGCAAGCAGACTGGAATTGTTTTGTAAAATAATTATTAAGATTTACTTGTACGGAACTAAGGACAATAATTAACAAGCTAATAGTTTAATACATAACTAAATCCTGACTACGCAAAAGGTACCACTTTCTTTCATCATTTGAGTACGCAAAATTTGGTTAGCTATCTCTTGGTATGGGCAGTTTCAAGCCTCATAAACAAAATTGGTCCAGTCGTTTGAGGGTCTCTAAGATAAAAACTAATTACCATCACATACTGGTAACATTGCGTAATCGAGTACAAACGACAACTTATTGATAACGGCGCACCTATCCTACATTTTAGACATTATAATGGAATGATACATTTTTTAAGAATGTTGTGTTGTTACAATAATTAAAATAATTCTCTAGGTAAACTCAAACAATTACGATAATTTTGCAAGACGTTATAACACTACAATTAAAGAACGTCGAAGGTCTGCAAGTATTAATATAAGAGACAGTGAAGTGTACGAGTAACAAGTGATTACGAGAGAGCTTGCATAACTGTTGGAGCGCGAGGAGCCGGCTCCCTAAGTTATCTAAATGAATTCATATCTAACATTGTTCCCAAGCTGGTCCCACCCATGACGATGGCTTGTGAATGTGCACCTTGTTCTCTAATAATTTCCTAAATTTTACAATTTTCACTAAACATAAACATCAATTTAATAATTTTGTCAAAATTGTTAAAATAAATAATCGTAATGCGAGAGACAAGTGCTCTTGTGCCACATTTTGCACTTCAACAAGACTGGAATGTCACTCATTGATTCGGGAAATAGTTATCCATGCGCTAGGGACAGCGTCCAGCGGATTTTAATAATTGACACAACATCAATATTAAGCTTTTATATCGTATAATTATAATTAACACAATGTGTACGTGACCAGGTGACTCATAGATTGACTGTGCCTAAACAAAAACAACTTTTCTTATGATAATTTTTTCCCTAAGTTTTAGTCATCGGGCGGAATGCAGAAATCCACAACTATGTTGAGTATTATTATTCTCAATATATACATAAGTAGATAATAATAATTATGCCTATAAATAGTAAATAAAACGGACTTATTATATTATGTGAGCCAAGTATGTCTGCACACGCGGCGGCGACGCGCGATCACTCACTAGTGAAGTAAATGAAACATTCAACTATTATCAACTAGCGACACAAACGTTACTTACAGCATTAAGTACATATACATACTAATAATTTAAATCATACAGTTCCATGTAAATGTAAACACTTTGTGTTTCACAACATCAATCTCTTAAGTCTAGTCTTTAATAAAAAGTCATCATTATGGAAGAACGAGTCACGAGAACAGACTAGGGTTTGACCGGTCACCACTCCGTAGCGACCGACCGAGGATAACAAACGTTCATATAACACCCGCACAACGTGTAGAAGTCGACGGGGTCACTCTGATGTACACGAATCCGTCGTGTGAGGAAACGAAAGGCCACGGCGACAGGAGGCGGTGAGAGATCATAGAGTAAGCATCGTGAGAGAGCGACAGCCCGCGCGCGGGTCAGGTGGCGTCGAACTCGATGCGGTCCCACGAGTAGTGCTTGCGGGCAGGACGCGGCGCCAGCGGGCCCGCGCGGGCCGCGCCGCCCAGCAGCGGGTCGCACTGTGGCACGTGGCCGCGCCCGAACACGTTGGGCACCAGCTCCGTGTCCATGTAGTCGTAGGCGTCGCCGTCCACGTGCATGTGCGCGCTCGGCTCGATGCCGAACTCCTTCAGGTCGAACTCGCAGCCCCGCTCGTCGAACGCGTCGTGCCGTGATTCCTCGTTCTGGAACGACGGCAACGACAGATCTTCCATGTACTCGAAGCCGGTTCGCGTGTGATCCAATATGTCCCCGTTGGTTAGTGGTGTCATACTCATTCTTTCCGGAACGTCCTCGCCGATATCCATCGCCTGTGATTTATCTTCTAATCTGTCTCCACCGTCACCCGATAGAAGACTGCCAAAGAAATCATCGTTATCTACAGAATTGGGATCAGAACCAAAGTCAGTGTGAAATTCCCCATTAGACAACAAATCGACTGTAATATCCGTATCTATGTCCGTAGCAGAGTGATCGGCTTGGCATCGGTTGCTAGCATTCACGGCTTGCAAGTCTGCATGACTCATGATTTCGTTTTGAATATCATCAAGTTCCCTCTGCAGCTCATCGGCGGCGAGCGAATCTCGCACGTGATTGTCGTTGAGCACGTCATCCGTCAGGACATCCGTCGGTGCATAAGCCGGCGTGCCGTTAGAAACGTAGCTCGAATCCAACGACGGAGCAGCCGTCGCTTCGCCGACGGCCGAAGGTGGCAACTCACCATTCTCGACGAGGATCTCGAGAACGTCGTCCATTATTTGACTATTCTCAGCGTCGTGCACGTCGGGCGCGGGACACGCGTGCGGCATGGGCGGCGACGGCGGCGGCGCGCGCTCGGGCTCGTAGGGCGCGCCCGGCAGGATCGCGATGGGCACCACCTTCACGCCGTTGAGGATGTAGGCCGGGCTGGCGGCCTTCGGCGGCGACGCGTCGCCTGCCTCGGGCGCGGGCGGCGACACCGCGAACAGGCGCACGAGGCGCTCGGGCGCGGCGTCGTGCGCGGCCAGCACGTAGCGCGGCGCGGGCGCGGGCGCGGGCGGCGCCTGCGTGAGCGCGTCGAGCTGCGCGCGCAGCTGCGACACGCACAGATGCGCCTGCAGCAGGCGCCGGCTCTGGTCGCTGGCGGCGGCGCCGGCCGCCTCGCGCCGCACGGCCTCCAGCTGCTGGCGCGACGCCTCCAGCTTGCGCTCCAGTTCTTCGATCTGCCGCCGCTGCGACTGCACGATGTCCTCGGGGGGCTCCGGCTCCAGCTTCACCTCCGGAGATGCGATCGACACGAACGACGCGACCGACGCGACCGACGCGACGGACGCGGGAGACTTGGGCGGTTCCTCCTGTTTCTCCAGCAGGAACGGTCGCAGGCGGTCGATGAGCTGCGGCTTGGGCCCGGAGACGCGCAGGTTGCGGCGCTTGCACTCGGCGCGCAGGTCGGACACCTTCATGTCCTCGAAGCGCGCGGGCGCCAGCGCGGGCAGCGGCGGCGGCGGCGGCGGCGCGGCGTAGGCGTCGGAGCAGTCGGACGCGGCGGGCGAGGGCGCGGGCGACGCGGGCAGCATGAGCTGCAGGAGCAGCTGCTGCTGCTGCAGGAGCAGCTCGTACGGCGTCTCCACGGAACCCGGCGGAGACGACGCTTTCGCTGCATTCGGGGGCCCTTTGTACTCGTGGAATTTAAACCTCGCCTTTGGTAGCTGCTTTTGTTTGTTCTTCTTCCTATTCTTGTCCTTGCCGGGCGCCGGATGTTGCGGCGGCGAGGCGATGCTGACGGGCGAGAGGGTGGAGGGCGGGGAGGGCGACGGGGAGACTTCCTCGGGAGGGCCGCAGTACGAGGAAGGGTGCTGCGGCCGGCCCGACGCGCCCTCGCTTGTTGCCTTAAACGCGAGTGTTCCACTCTTGACAGCAGTTTCTATGGTCTCCTCTGTGTGTAGTATATTCTTTTTTATTAGCTCAAGTGGTCCGGGACGATGCGACAATTGGTCGTTGAGCTGATCCGCCAAACGTGCCTTCTTTAGCATGCGCTGTTTCTCGGCTAAGCTGGGATCTACATGGCTCTCCTGAAAAAAAAAAAAATTGTATTAAATTCTATTAGATTAAGGATCAAATAAAATAGATAGGAAAATTTAAAAAGTGACATTACACCTACTTGTTCCAATATGTGTCTTCGTTCGAGTTCTTGTCGGTCGGGGCGCCGCTGAATTTTTGCTTTCAATAAGTCTCCAGTCTTCGCTCTCTCAAGCTGCTTGCATTGCTCGAAATAGGCTGGAGGTGTTTTTAAAGCTGTAAAATATAAATTACATTAGGTTAAAATTGCGTTAAAGTGTTAGAACTCTCCAAGGCTGAGATATATCTATTCTAGGTCAAGAATAAGAGCTTATAATATTTGTAGAAAATTTTAAAGTTGTGCCGATGCCGTGCCTATCATAACTTTTGTAACTGTGTAGGATGACGAATCATTATTTCTAAAAGTCAGAACAATGTATTCAATTCGGTTACCAAGTAATTCTCATTAAACGTATCGTTAAAATAGGATATGTACAAAAAAAAAACATCCACGCACGTGGGCTCTGTGACCGGTGGGCGCTTCCCGCAGCGCCAGGCACGTGTCTTACACTAATTTGCTATTTCAAAGAATACGCAATTATCAAAACATGCGAATGCTAATCAAAGGGAACGGGTATGAAAATAAAACATGACTTACGCGGCATGATTCCTTGAGCCACAAGCTGGTTGATCGGTCGCCTCATCATGAGCTTCACTTTTAAAGCTGTAAAACAAAAATCTGGATCAGACATTGTCGTCACCTGCTGGTAATGTTATGACCCGAAACAATACCTAAACCAATTTTCCTTATTATTTTTCCTTTGGACCGCGAACAATTCCAACAAAATCAGACAAACATGACAGAGTATACAATTTGATAGGAACATAATGCGACTGAATGCCAATGCTTGCCGGTTACCTTTTGCATACAACAATGGGCACTAATTGAATAGATGGCATATCATCGTGAAGAATACAGTGTTATGACGCCAGGTGACGAACTTTGACGTAGCATGTCGCGTGTGAAGCCGACGTGATCGATACGTCGATCGATACACAAAGATTATAGGTATCGATAAAGTTCGCAGTAGAGCGTAGGAGTGGAGCTATATTCTTGTTTGCGTGTAGACAAGCGGCGAGCAGCGAACGATGGGCGGACAACGCTGGCGCGACGCCAATATAAATAAACACTGCACAAGGAAACTAGTGTTATGCCGCGACCGTATTACAGACGAAACATTCACTACCACTGGGCCGAATATTGTGGGTTACTGGGCGTCTTTACCGCGATACCCACTCCATTTAGCTTTACTCATACTTGCAATTATAGAAATTATTTTTATGTCTACATTATTTATTTTCAAACCAATCAAATTATTTTATTTTTCTGTTTTAGTATAAAATATTACAATTCTCTAAACATAAAGAAAATCCACGAAATCTTTTCAACCTAGAGGGGCAGGTGTATAGCATAAACTATTCTTAAAGAATTTAATTGTGACGGCACATAGACAGTCAATGAGTCAACGTTTTACCAGCGATATTGATTTGCCCAAGTTATACTTAATAGCGAGTAAAATATTTTGAACAGGGGTTAAGAATTTGTTTATGCGGGATGCGCGCAGGCGCAGACTGGCAGACTATGCAAACATGGCCGGAAGTACCGACAGCATCGGCATACTAATGCAAACAACAGACGATCTGCGAGACTAACTCTTGGCCAGTACCCCACGGATCTTAAAGACCTCGTCACGAAAACATCGCATATGAAACATTTGTGTGAATTAGTTGGCTATCCTAAAAACCACCTATTTAAACGTAATTTGTGTGAAAAAATATTAATTATAAACGAAAAATCTGGAATAGTTATATCCTGTGTATGCGTTGAAACTTATAACTAAAGATATAAAACATGAAAAGAGACAGCTATTCAGTGATTTAGCTTCCGCATCACAATGAATGTGCCCCCATTCACACGGGATGATCACTAATTGAAATTAATTAATTACTTTCTCATGACTGGTAAAACTTATGAATTTCTTTTATAGTTTCTAATAGACGTATTTATTTCAACTATCAGAATTGCTTGCCTATTCAATCGTGATTTGAAGACCAGTACCCTAATTGCGTAGCTTATTTTCGTAAACAATTTTGCCTAATTTGTTTCATTTTGACAGTTCAACAAAATTCATTGCGTTATTTACGTTGTTGAGCAGATTTTTTTTTCCAACTTATGTATCAATGGATTAGCAATCTGTTTCAAATCGAAACAAATTGTGATTATGTTGTATTACGCAATTAGGGTACAGGTTAGCTGTCGGTAACCTCAGACTCCGTTATTGGACGTATTTTACCAATTAAACGAAATGCGATCAAGAGCTGTCAGTAGCATCATTGTTGTGGAAAATTTTCACTGATAGCTCTTGAACGGTGTCGATTGCGTTCAGTTTCATTCGCCCTACACGTGAAATGATACTTACATTCTTTATGTTTCCCCATGGCTGGTTGCAGCGGGCTATCGTCGACGACCACTTTAGGAGGCGAGACGCGCGGCGAGCTGGGCGGCTCGCTAGCGCCGCTGCTGCCCGCCTGCCGTCCGGCCATCTCCTCCGCACCGGAACTACTGACAATTTTACTACAGAATTAATAATATATCAAGCACACATTTATCCTTCCTTAATGTATAATTGGCTCTAAAATACAGAATGCAGTTATTACCGATTAGCTTTTTCCCGCAGCTTCCTCGCGTGGAAGTCGGAAATTATCCATTGGAAACGCACTACCTATTACAAACCTATCTTTCTGCCTCATCCAAATCCTATTAGTAGCATAACTTATTGATTGAATACTATCGTGAATTCATGCAAGCCTAGTACTTTTTGTGCCAAGTTTCAAGTTCATTAACTTAAGGAATAAGATTTTTCATACAAACGGAATCCTCCCTTTCGCCCCCTTAAAGGTGGAATTTTCAAAAACCCCTTCTTAGTGCTCCCCTACATCGTAAAAGGGAGCTGTGTGCAAAATTTCACGTTCCTAGTCCCAGTAGTTTCGACTCTGCGTTAATATGTCAGTCAGTGAGTCAGTTTCTCCTTTTATATATATAGATAAACGTTGCCTTTAAATCATTTGTCACCACTCCACAGCTGAGCCCTACCATTCATTTGTAGGGCAGGTCATGGTGACAGTTAACAATTGGGCTATGCGGTACAAAATCGCATGACACTTCAATTTCCGTCTAATATTTCCTGGCAGTATAGTAGGCTTTATTATTTGCTCTGGTGTCCTTCTCATCCATCCTTGGTGCAGATTTTGTCAAGGGAATTCAGAAACAGTATGCCAAAAATGTATAACGGAGAATACTGGTGCCTGTTCGAGGTGCGAAGCCTTACACGGGATGTGATTCCTACCGAGCAAAAACGAGCAGTATAACATCTTTAGGAGAACCCAATGTTCAGGAGTTGGTAGTACTGAGCTGTTAGTGCCGCAGCTATTATGATGTCAAGTAAATATCTCGTCAATTCTGTTCTCCTTACCTAAAGGTGTCGTCAGAAGGTGGTGTAGCGGGAGTGCGCGGCGGGGAAGCGGGCGAGACCGGCGAGGCAGCGCGGCTTCGCTCGCGGCGGTGCTGCGGCTTGAACCACTCGGGGTAGATGGCGCTCAGCGTCTCTACCAGGTCGTGGTCCAGGGTGACGCGCCAAGACGCACGCCCCTCCGAACCTTCCGAGTCGCCGCCTCCGCCACACGTTGAACGGCTCTCTGTTTATCCAAACATTTTAATGTTAAATAGTTTCTAAATGTCACTCAAGATCGTCACATAAACAGAGCAGGAAGTGTGCGTGCTCTCAGCACGTCGGTCGTTGGGTGAGGTGAATTGGGCGAGGCGAACCAATGGAGCGCGCTGTGATCACGGTGCCCTCATTATTTCGGATCCTTGAACGAGTTTATGCGCGTGAAGGTGCGTTACTTACTTTACTGCATTACGGCTGAGGAACGTTATGCCGTTTCAGTTTTATGATTACGTGAATAGGGTGAGAACAACATCGCTTTACTGCATTTGTTGTAAGTGTTTAGAAATTTTGTTTGGCGCGATGTTGAATATTTGTTTTGCAAGTAAGTACATATTTTGAACAACTGGAATCCAAAACCATTTAGAAATATTATGAAATATGTATAGGTAGTAGTAACGTAACATAAACATGACAATGTAGTTTATATTCAATTTGTTTAAATAATGGCTTCTAGTTTAACTTTCAGTTTCAATCAAATAAATTGCCTGTAAGACGCATTAACAAAACCATAAAATAGGCCTTAAAATCAAGAAAGAGCTATCTATCTGTATTATGCGTTTAGAGAACGTTTTAACTGTTACCATAGCCGAGGAAAGATAGATGTATTATGTAATGTTTAAAACTCTCATAAAGCTGGATATACGAGGGAAAGAAAATACGAGCTGAAAATAAAACATCTGTCTGTGAGTCACGTACAATATAAAACTAAAAGTAAGGTAAACAAATGCAGACTTCAAAAAACGTAAAATCAGTATTCAATTTTGTAATAAATGCAACAAATTCTAGATTATGACTTCATCCATGTAATAAGAAGAATCATTGAAAATTATTAAGTTCATAATCATTTACATTGTAGGCAAAGGTAATGTTACGCATGCCAAGAAATAATTTACTATCTCAGCATGTTAATACATAACAGATAAAGAGTGCAATAAATGTTATCATTTCGATAGCTAAACAACAGTAAATTAATAAGAGTGTAAATGCCTGTTACGCATTTTACGTCGGTGTTACAAAACACACTTTTGTAAACAATCTGGCGCACGTGCGCACTGATGATTCATTACAAGTTTGGTGGAAATTATGAAGGCAGATGTACATAAGGCCATTGCCAATCACATGGGAACCCATAACTAACATGGAGAAACAAATTTAATCTTCTTCCAACAGTCCAACACATGCTGTCTTTGGATTTTTGAAATTTGTAGTGTGTGCTTAAAATCTGTTTAAAACTGCATACCCTGTCAAAACTATTACTCTTATTTAACTTATTTTGGGCCAAATTGATAAATATTATAGTAGACATTTTGTGGGACAAAATGGATGTCCTACACTGCGTACTTTAGTAAGTATCAACAAGACAATGACAAATAGTAGCGTTCTCTGCACTCCCACATTCCAACGTATACGTGGTTCTAGTATATTCTGGCTAAATTCTGCGATGGTAAAAATGCACATAATTCTCCCACTGAATGAGGCGGCGACGTGGTAGTCATCGCAGCTGATTTGTCTCGTGTCGGCGCTTCCCACGCAAAGCTGTATCATAATTCGGTATCACACGACACTACTTGGTTACTTAGTCAATCGGTCATTGGGTATAGTCACGGAATAAATATATATTCGTTCCGTTTCTAGAAAAGTTTTCTCACTTTTTATATACGTTTATTTAAAATGACGTCTATACTTCCTTCTAAAAATGTCTCGACTGGTTTGTGTCATACATAATTTTTTAATTACAAGGGCTCGAGTTAAGAGAGATCTTTTTTTATGTCCTGCTATTAAAACGTGTCGAAAAATACCGAAAAAAATTAAATACACTCCGGCTTCAGTAGACTAGATCATGGATTTATTTACGTGGAAAGATTTTTGTTTTTTGATGTAGGTCAAGGCTTGCTCCTTTGATGTGAGTGCGCGTTTTTAAGTGGCTGAAAATTACGACGAAATAAAATGAACTAGTAGGCTGGCTGGTCGCATGCGTGATGCGCGTAGCGTAACGTAACACGTCAGTCAAAATGTCAGCGTGGATGGCGCAGACGCCGCAGACGTCCGGTAGCGCATGCAGTCACGCAGTCGTCGCATCGAGTCTCAATTTTGTTTGTATCTGATTTATTGCCCTGTTCCGCAAACACCATTCAAGCATTAATAGTATTTTATTTTGTCACGAACGAATTGGCATTTATCTACAACTCATACGTACCCTTGTAATGCAATTTGTTTCTGTATCGGGCTGTTATCAAAGCTATCAATAGTAATGAACGTTGAGTTGTAGAAATTATAGCTATCAAGATAAATGAAGATAAGCTAAAAGTGGTAAAGGCCGGAACATGTTTATAGGTCGGCTATAGTAGAAATGAATCACCTGTGCCTTTTAATGACTTTAATTAATCAAAGAACAAGCTACACACTGTGTAACACAATTCGAAGAAATAATAATTTCGTATACGCAGTATGTAGATTAAGGTACCCGTTTGAAACCCACACAGAATCTAGTAAAATTGAAAGTAATGTTTATGTAAATTAAGGTAGGTTCCGTATGGTACGTCATCGGAAGGTTGTTGCGGTGACGTCAGATTGCACACGGCTCTGGGTCGGCGTGGGCGCAAGCACCTGCCTCCACCCACAACATATGAACAACAAACTTGAATGACTACCATCGTCATTTTGAATTGACATTTCGAACAGTTAATAAAAAATAAGGTACTACTTAAACCTGTCTACTTTTCTTGTAGTCCTTGTTACTCGCCGCAGAACATAATCCTAGATCTGGACTTGAAACAGACTTACATAAAGTGTCGCAATAAGATTATGCAAGAGCAGATAGGCATGTTTAGATTTATATTGTTAGCTATTCCTAATTTAATGTGGACCAAATAAACGTCACGGTAATATCTATAAACACTAACATGATTTCGTGTGCTAATCTTTGCTGGGACTGAGAAGTTCTGCTGTATGATAACATGTGATTTTAGATTCCATTTTTTTTATAAATTAGTTAGGAAGAAAATTAAAGGAAAGTTGCAGTCGTTGAATGACTAGGTTTATGTCAAGCCGTCTGATTATTTTATTTATTTATCTTTATTCACATATGGTAAGAATAACTAATAAACTAAGCCCCACAAAACCGTAGTAGTGATTAGTCTCTATACACTCAATAAACTTCGTACTTAAAACTAATGGCGTATGTTACAGTGTCATCGGAGTACACAGGGTGATGCGTTAGCCTTTCATTCGGAATATCGTTGAGGTAGTTACAATATAAAGAAGTAAGTTTCCTTATATTGAACCCTGTGGAACTCCAGCGGAGAGTAGCCCAAGCCTGGACGTCTGATTTCCAAAAGCAATAAAAAAATACGTTTTATAAAAAAATACGTTTTATAAAAAAATCCTGAATAATCTGAAGAAGAGAAGTGGTTGATTTATTAATTTGTAAAATGAGTCCACTTGCTAAAGAGTATCGAAAGCCTTTTCAGTGTCTAGTACCACGCTTGTACCTTCGATTTGGTTGAGTTTTTCAACATTCTGCTCGGTAACTCGGTAGTTGCTGAACTGTGCAGCTATTGGAGAGCTCAAAACACGCATAGTAATAAATTAATCTGCCGTCACATTCATATTTATTGCAATGCAAGCAATTCTTGTAATTTATTTATTACAGTATATTTAATTTACCAGATTAGTTCACCATGATATTCAACATCCATAAAATTAATTGTAACTGCTTAAAGTGCATGTATGTTGTGGACCAATCATCACTTGTATATTCATGTAGTTACATAAAATGTTGGCTCATAGTGAGTGAACACGAATCATCGAGTTGCCCCAATGTCAGTCAACGACTCGCGAAGGGAATTCATTTATCGACTTAGGGAAGTCAATTGGAAGAGAATTTAGCGTGTAAGGCTAAATAAATTTATCTTGTCACTTTGCAAGTAATCAATGCTGCTTTTTGCAGTAGAGGAATACGACAGGGTACTGTTACAGATAGTCCACATCCACATAATAACAACTACTTAATGCGAGTTTTAGTTAAATTTGGTAAACATAACTTTTAAAGTTATCTTAATGTGTGCAACTAAGAAACGAAAAGTAATGATAACAAAAAGTCCAGTAGGTATCTGTCACCTTGGTGGCAGGCAAACCCACAGACACCGAGGATTACGGAATGACCCATTGTTTTAAACATCGTATAAACATTCACGGTTAGTTGTTGACTTTTGTTGAAATGTATTACGTTGCCTATCCATCCAAACAATGAATCACCGTTGAGGTAAAAATATCGTTCAATTTAATTGAAGTCCTAAACACAACAAACCTTGATGTATGTGTATCAATAGACATGGTATATATCAGTATTAATTTGATTTGAAATGGACCACCTTCTTTTGTTGTTTGCTGTTGCATCAAGTAGTTTTACAATTGCTTGCTTTCATCCACACTCAATAGTTTCTTTTTATTCAGGGTGGTAAAATTTTGTTTCTCCTACGTTATAACGCTGAAAATGTTTGCTATATGAGAATGGACACATAAAGCGGATATTTTCGAAACATCGGCATCGTTAAGATGTTTGTAACATATTATTTTCACATTATATTTTAGTGAAAATCGTAGAAAAACACAAAAACATAACAATCTTGTGGCATGGCGGACGACGGAACGGGGTCAGTCGCCACACTTCTCTGTCGCCGTCCGTTCGAGATGCGTCCCACAAATCATATTTAGCCTAGCACTATGGAGAATTGTGACTATTGCTGTTTGTCTTGGAATAGACGCGTTAATGAAAGCGGGCATCTGATACATGAACTGAGAGCGACCTAAATTTTATCCCCGAAAAGCATTTCCATTTAATTAGGCACTCAGTCAAAATTGAACAAAAACATCAAATTCTATGAATTGATCTTAGAATGCATTAGTCTCTCTGTATTCTGTTTGTACAAATGAAAATTAAAATGAAAATCTTCAGTGTGAAATACGACGTAGGATTGCTAAAAGAAAAGAGCTCAATGTTGATAACTATGACGCCAGACCTAATTCCAGAATGTAAATTCTTTTTCCAAACATAGACACATAATATAAGAACTTATAGCTCCGCTGAAGGCAGAAACCATAGCGAGGCGATGACGTAAAAGGATGTTTTCAGCGAGTCGGCAACAGCGGCCGTCTGTTTATCGTCGGAGCACAGTTAGAGCTACACCCAGTCTGGGCCTATGCCGAACTGCAGCTGTAAAAACACACGAATTACACCACTTCTGTCGATCGCAATAAATGTACATAGAATGCCTATTACGCAACTCACGGCGCTCACAGAAATGGCTAACCAACAATGTATGCTTAATGACGTGAGTGTATAATACAATATATCATCTATGATAGAGCAATACCGTCGGGCTTACTATACTTTTACGAATGTGAATTATCTTCATTTCTTCGAAGGTAGGTATGAACGCCAGAACAAAATTCTTCGGAGAATAAAAAGCTTGTAAAAAGCTCAAGAACACCTAAATCCAACAGAGGGTGCTTGATAAATGTTGAGATAAAATTCTAAATAAACACCACTCTCGATTGGCTGACCTAGGGTGTTACGGTCAATCAAAGCTTCCGCAGACAAGCGCGACACGACAGCGCGACGCGACTCTAGTAGAACGATTTCTACTCGTATGAAAACTTCATGGAAACTGTTCTATCAGAATCGCGTGGCTCCGTCGCGACACGCCTATCTGCTAGAGGCTTCGGGCGTTATTAGAAAAGCTTATAAATGATTTCAATGGAACCAATCCACTACAATTTTCTCATGTCACATTGGAGAGAGTATGCCATTCCACAAATTGTTTATCATAAGTTAAAACAAAATATTGTCTAATTTGGGCGCCTCTGGAAAAAACCCTCAAAATGTTTCGCACCTGTATCAAACTTACAACCTGTCAAGATATATTTTATTATATAGGAAAATAGCAATAAAACACTAGTTCTAATC
Source organism: Agrochola litura (assembly GCA_949152395.1). Taxonomy (NCBI): domain Eukaryota; kingdom Metazoa; phylum Arthropoda; class Insecta; order Lepidoptera; family Noctuidae; genus Agrochola; species Agrochola litura. The sequence continues at coordinate 9,608,215 of OX424508.1, forward strand.
GTCTTAACATAATGCCAACTATGCGCGATTTCGCTAGAAAATAAATCTAAATAAAAGTCTAGGTATATGAAAAAATAAATGGCTCTTACGCAATATGCATGATTGGAGACATTTTTAGTTGTTCGGGCAATATAAACATTTCCACACATACAATTAGAATTTTCGCCAAAATTTATTATTATACACATATTAATGTATCATGTTATTATCGTGCGTCCGCGCAGTTTTTTTACTTATCCTAGTAAATCATATTTTAAGACATACAGCGACACTACTGCTTACGTTATGCGCTGTGGATATTAACATTTAATTTAACGTTCATATTTTTGTTTGAGGAAGTAATTTAAATTATATTAATCCGTGCAACTTGCTTCCATGAAAATCAATAGGAAAACGATTTTCGACCAATTTATTTGCCGTAAGGAAAAAGGCGTAATTATGCTATGCTAATTGCAATGAGTTCTCTCTCCTTATTTTGCTTCGGTTTCATAAAGTTAACCTAGACTTATAAGTTAAATTAATATTTTTTGTTGAAATATTATTTTCGCCAGTAGTTTAAACTTAAAATTTATTTGACAAAAGCATTTTTTTTTTGTTGGCATTTGTTCTTTTTTATTTCAATGAAATCTTGTCTTTTCTCATCATTATTGCCACGTGTTTGCAACAGTTCTAAATTATTTTGATCAGTCGCCTGCCTCTGAGATATAAAACATTATTTTTCCCGGACATCAGTAAGGTTCATTTTAGCTTGTTTAGAATATTAAAGCAGATAAAATACAGAAAGAAATCGTGAATAGATATTTTCTAAAAATGTTAAGAGTCACTGACGCAAATCTCTGAACATAAATTATGTGAAAATATTTTGGTTCGTTCACAAGTGGCTACATTCTTTATATTTATAAATAAGTGAATAAGTATCAATCCCGATAAACACTTTTGTGTTCGCATACTTTCACTCTCGAGATAAATACCTGAATGAACTATTACAAAGAGCAATAAAAGGTCTCGAGTCCCTGTAAACAGACGAGTTTACGAAAAGTATTTACAATAGTGACTTATTTACGTTTATATTGAAAGGGCATAAATCTACAAACTTTACGATTTAGAACCGCATAATAAGAATCTCTAAATTCAGAGAACCCGCAACAACTACGTAAAGATGTTAACAATTTTATTTGTAACTGAAACATAACAGCTGTTTATGTTTAGTATCAGGGTTGCCACCTCAACATTACGTACGAACATTATTTTTTATGTTCGAAGTAATCATTAATTTTCTTGCACGAGATTCAAAAACAAATCCCAATAAAATATTTTTTAACTACTTCACAGCAAAGCAAAGATCAAATCTTAACAGAGCTTTTAAGCCAGCATCGTAAATAGCAACCTTGGCGACGCGCGACCCTGGACTCCCTGGTACAATAAACCGAGACTATCACGTCTGCTGATTAATCTGAATTTATAGATATTGGCAAGTGAGCGGAACTCACAAGATAATTAACTGTAACACTTGTTAAATTGTCTCACGGAGACAGTGGGAAATAACTTTCGTTGGCAACGTTGTATCTTCAGCCACAATATGGCTGCTGCTGCTGTGGAATAAAGTGCCAAATAAAACACGTTTAACTACATGCATAATATTTAAGTAAATTGCTTTGTCTCAAATACTCACGTACGCCTGCTGGCTGTTACATAAGATCAGATAAATAAATATTAATCCAGATGGAGGCAAAAATAATGAATACATGCTTTTTATAACAAAAGTGAACTAAATTTTCGAAACCCGAAAGTACTGTTTTGCGTTGCCCATAAACAAAATCCTTTTGCCAAACAATCCGTTCAGCATTCACAGTATTTAACAGCCTGCAGCATGGCGAAGTTCATGATTTATGATCGGTCCACCAATCTCGCAGAAGAATTTAAAATTGTTGTGGTATTGATTTAGCCGGAGATATTTGTTGCTGGAAGCTTTACAAATATGCATACTTGACACTTATGATGAAGGTTTTCTACTCTGAAATTGGATTTTTGGGAGTGAAACTATTATTTTATGATCGAATCATGTGTAACGGTTCTTTTAACTCATTAACGGTATAACAGACAGTGATACACAGCTAATAAATTCCAACAAATTGTACAGGTGACGTTTGTGCCGCGGTGTGTGTGGTTCGAACTAGCACGTGACGACTCTGACGACCCCCATTCATCCGTCATGTTCCACGTGTGATCCGGCTCTGCCCGCTCTGGCACTGTGCCGCGTGACGAGATCTCACCACAATTGTTGGAAATTGTGCTATTCTTACAAAAACTCCACATGTTTACAACATCTACATGCCGAGCGGCAATTATTTGTTATGGCCACACCATCGCCATATGTCAATACCATGATCTTATGACAAATGTCGATTCGGAACATAAAATATTTCGGACGATTGTAAAGTAATGGCAAAATATATTTGAGCGCAGTAGGCGGATGTTAATATACGTTCTGACAATATTCACGACGGGCTAGTCGGCCACGCGAATAACAAACGAGCAAAGCGAGCACTGTTTTAGGTCAACGTTGAACAAATACCAAACGGGTCGGTCGGACGCTTCCGTGGTCTATTTCTGAACTGCATCTAAACGATGAGGACTGTGCTGGCGTTACTGTCGCGACTTTCGCGACGTATGCAGTCACACTCACTCTCCAACTATGAGCAGCGATTATTGTAGTCCAGCTTTATAGGCGTACCGTACCTATAAACATTAGATAGTTTTATTGATTTACGATCAAAAATTTGTCTTAGACCTTTCAAGTACTTAATCGTGTTCTGACGGCAGCATTGGCTTCTGAAATTATTACCATACTTATAATTTTTTCTGGATACAACCAAAACCAATCAATATTTAGCGCAACCGGTTACTTTAGTTGATTTCCGTTAAAATTTTTATATGTCAGGCATTGATCGGACATGAAGGGTTGGATTCAGTACAGATTGCGGAAGTAAATTAATCATTCGTATCTATTTCGCGAAGCGGGCCAGGCGGTCCGATTGCGTGGTCGTCGTCTTCACTTCTATAATCTAAATAAGGAGCAAAAGTTCAACGGCCCGTCTCAGACTAGGAAGAAACCGACAAAAGTCACCATGGTATTATACATCACGATTTTGTCCACTTTTTATGGACGAATTCATGTTCTTGACGGTAACCCGATGATACACTCTATATGGACTATATGCACAAAACATTATTTCATTTGCCATTATAAGAACAAGCTCAAGCAGAATGGATATATTGATGAAGTTGAGCTGATTGGATTGAACTAGAAGAAATTAATTGAACCCAACTCTTAGACTTCATTAAGAAATGAAATTATGTTTTGTTAATATAGAGTGTATCAACGGGTTATCGTCGTTCTTCTAGTTCAATCCAATCAGCAAAACTTCATCAGTATAACCTTGTATTAGCACTGAAATTGATTCTTTTGCATTACTCTTAACAAACCTTGATATATTGATTGACATTACCTGTATGTCGTCTATATCTCTACATCATTGATTTGATGACAGATTATTACAATAACATCGTTAGCATATGCATGTTTAACATCCAAATAATACTATGACTTATCTACAGGATTTTTCGAAATATATTCAGAAACATAAATAAATGTGAAGTCAATAATAAATTAAAAACATTCTAAATGACCAGTTCGTCATAAATTGTACTTAAAAAAACTAGGTCATTATACCTGAACTGAAGTCACCTGTGCCGTTTCGTTTACAAGCGCTAGTTATTTCCACAAGAAAATAGACTCAAAAGTCAAATGTCTCGAAGCTCTACTTTCCTCTGCGTGTGAGAATGGCGACGCTTATGACGTCGCACCTTGGCAAGCGCTAAAGCGTGAGACAGGAATTGCGTAAAGGTGTCGTGAACACTTCATTCGAACTGTCTCTGCGAACTTTTCACGACAACGAAAGTACAGAAATACCATTAGCGTCCGTCAACAACAACCAAAATAGTTTGGTATGTTCAAAATACTCCTACTAATGCTTGATTGTTAATTACTTCAGAACAAAATCCAAAATTCCCTTAAAATTATGTCGATGACTGATTGAAGCTCATTTCAGCTGTTAATGAACAATCGCACTAACGAAATAAACCTAAAATTAATTATCATCACTTCCTCTACAAACGTCAGTAAATATTTGCAACTTTAATATATTACTGTTAACTATGTTAAACCGTAATGACGCAGTGAGCCAAAATTCATTTATTTTAAGATAAAAAACCTAGAGAATTCGCGTTTTTCTATTAAAATAATTGCTCTGTCTAGATCAATAGGAAAAGTTTAAAGATATGAACAATAAAAAGATTTCTGTTATGTTGCACAGCAGCAAGGGAAGGCGACAAGGAGTACATTGAATTATCGAACTAATCTACGAAACCTAAACGTGGAAAAAATCTTGGACTCACTCCAAGCAGCTGATTGATGAGGATGGTCATTTCGTACACGGCCAATCCCGAGATTTTTCTTATTATTTAGCAAAGTAGTGGACTAGTCTATTTCTGTGAAGCGAAAAACAACCGCCCGCAAAATATGCCGTCGATTTAAAAAAAATACTAACTATTGAATTTGTTTTAGTAATGCATGAGTTTGTCGCAGTTCTTATGTCTGTTATTTGCTTTATGACATTTTATAATATGTATTAATAAATGTATTTTACTGTCGGTAATTACTTCGTTTTGATTTCCTCAAGGGACTAATTCTACAGAACTATCGGAAAATATACAGAATGGTTTTCTCACGATAGTTAAAACGACTTTATTTTGTTTACAAGCGTTTACATGTCGATAAAACATACATTTTCCAGCAATTTTGAGCCATACGTAAAAAATAAATCAGACATTTGTTCTGACTGCTCTTCACTAATAAATTAGACGATGTGCAGTTTTATGCTCCTGCTGTTGTGGACAAACGAGTTGTTAAAGAAGGCTGCAATATTCTTAACTCTGCAGTACAAAAATGATTCGTTTTCATTTTAATGTGCAAATGGGTTTGAGCAGTTAACATTGTTGCTCAATGCCGAAAGTCCCGCGGGCAAAACCGTGGGTAAAAGTTAGTGTAATAATAAAATGAAACCAGCACGCGAAGCGGAGCAACAGCCTCAGCATAAGACGGTTAACGGAACCGCAGCTGCATGCAACACTGCCTTTAATGCAGACTCATGAAGAATTATGCTAATTTATTCAATAATTTCATATTTTATTAAACGAGTATCGAAACATAGAACAAATAAAAAAAATAGAAGTTAATGTATCACCAACACCAAGCCATCGCACTGGAAGACCGTGGCCTACTAACATCACACGTGTTCGCAATTTCCATTAATTTTAAAGAAAATACTTAGCGAAGACGTCACGGAAGTCAATAAAACAGTACTACAAGATAATGATTACTGAAGTAAAAATGCTGGTTTGGCCGGTGCGCAAGCGTGGGTGAGCCGAATGCGCTTAGCGACCAGATAAATAAAACGCTCCACATTTTGCACATCTTGGCGGATATAACTCGATTCACGATAATAGAATTAATAACAGCTGTTTTCTCAAGAAATAGCGCAGGCATTTACTTGAAGTACAATGGCTTTTATGTACTATACAATTTTCTATTAGTCATCTCATCTGTGTCTGAACCACCTGTGCCCCACGCGAGATATGAAATAGATAATAGTAATTACATATATGAATATGAAGATAGTTAATGTGATTATTATGATCTGAAAGCTACTAGAGCAAGACTTCTTCCATGTTTCGTAAGTCTGATGGAGACTTAACAGATGGGACATAGATATCAAGGAGTAAGAGAAGATAAACAGATGATCAAGATTCCTTGAAAAGATTTGATCCAGGCTTGAGCCCAGCAGTGAGACAGTATGGCCTGCCTGAAATAATAATATCAGAAGATTGAAGAACGCTTTTCCTTTGCATCCAATTCAAGAACCCTGGTTCTTAGTTCTTAAAGTTCATTTGAATTTAGGCTGAGATTTACCGGATCGTAACGTTTCAGATTAGGATCTGCGGAAGTTAGTTTGGACATTTCACATTTGCAAGCAATGAATCAAGAATGGTAACTTCTGAAGAAAAACCCACTCGTTGAACACTACTAGTACGTTATTTTATCAATTTTGTCAACAAACAAAATACGTGAATTAGATCGTAGAATTCGAAGAGTCGCTCCGCGGTCGGGTGAAGAGTGTCATTTGTACACCTGTCACGTAAATTAGTTCCTAGCAATTTAAGGCACTGAAGAATTCTGCTTACTAGTGTATTTATTGTACAGCCGAAGATGTATTAGTAATTTAGATAATTTTTAACATATATTAGAAATTCACGTTCTTTCAGTAACGGAATTTTTATTTGTCACAAATACGTTTTTCCGGACGTTCTGGTCGCGTGGCAGTTTAGATACTAATTTAACAGTTTGTTTAAACGTTTTAAATACAATAGCTAAACATACCTATCAACAATAGCGTCACGTCGCGTAGATAGCGTTTCAACGAGTGCAACTAGTCACGTAACACTGTCCCCAGACTTACCGAAATATTGTGCCAAGCATTTAGACGTTCAGAAAGAAGGAACGTGAAGGTTAATTACCTGAAAATATAAAATAAACAATTAGTACTTGCGTACTGCTACGGCCTAAATAATACCAACTAAAACTGCACGGAAACATAATGTAAACATTCCTTACACCAATATGCTCAAAATTGTGAACTCGCGCAAATTGCTACTACTGGAACACCTACAAGATTGAAAACTAAGTGAACTATTTTGTTATGTGCTTTCTGCACTGAACAGATTTAACTATAGTAAAATTGTCTACAGTGAATTCTGTGGGAGACGAAAACAAGTAAAACATTCGCTTTTATAATTTTAGTACCAATAAATTTTAAATAGAGCAAATCTCGACAGTGTTTTTGGGCTTTGAATCAAAAGTAATCACTATGCCACTTTTTTCAGGGGCTCGGGCCTAAATCTAGATTGCCCGGTGCAGTTACTACAAGATAACGAAATTGAGGGAAAATCGAAGACTACAATAACAAATTGGCTCAACAGGAATGTGATAAATTCACAGACGGATTAGGAATGTTAATTCTAAAAATAATCATAATAATACATCACGATGCGCTGGCAAAAGTTTAAACGTTTCGCTGGCGCT